>CM057453.1:857871250-859180000 GCA_016271365.2 Neoceratodus forsteri | reverse complement strand
TTGTTTTAGCTATTGTATATTGTTTGAACTGCTTTGGTCTTCTTGATGTGGTGCCTATAACCTATGTGCCTAAACTATGCAATCTGTTTATCTGCTGCTACCCATGTTTCTTCAGTGAATGATTGTTTATTATAACTGTCTACTCTCTGAGCCATTGTTTTTGGACTTGTTTACTGTGTGTCTTTGTATTAGTTTCGATGATGTGCCTTTGTAAATGAGTCTCTGACTCAAAGGTTTGTAAATCTGCTATTTTTTTAAAATAAATAAATGTTTATGTTTAAGCCCATGAAACACCCTTATCTAGTGAATGCATTCACAGTCGTAGTGGCTCTGCCAGATCTTGTTACTTCTGCTGTTGCTCACTTCCTTCACAGCTAAGGAGGTCACTTTGGAGGGGTGTGGCCTGACTACAGAGCAAAATGATCACACATTAGTTGTTCTCCCCTAGGCACCAGCATGTAAACGGCAATATCTGCATGGTTAAACTCTCCAATGATTACTTATTAAGAATCAGTGTCTTAATGGCAACACAGAAATTAAATAAGAAGCAGCTAAAATTGCAGTTTGAAGTGTCAGGGAAAGCAGTTTCCCACATGACAGAGAGCGGTACAAGATCACAAGCAATGACAACTGAGGTGGGAGCTGGAAAGGACACCCAGGACCTCATGATTGCAACTCTACCTGGACTTATAACAAATGTACAGCAGGAGGCCAAGACTGATTTTGCAATCCTCACTGCCCAAGTCACCCACCTTCAGACTGTGGTAATGGGGCCCACAGAAACCTCTGCTACACACAATGCCAGACTGGATGAGCAAGAAAAGTGGATAAGCAAGCTGGAAGATTTGGTGATGGATCTTTCACGAGAGAAACAAGTTCTGAGAGATCAGGTGGAGTAGCTTAATATCCAAGCTGAGGTTCAAGAAAACAGAGTCTGCAGATCAAATAGGCAAATAATTGACCTTCTGGAGGGTCTGGAAGGAAAGGAAGGCAGCAATGCTCTATAGAAGTAGTTGGTGGACAAGCTAGGGCAAGATGTACTGTAGCTGTAGTCAAATATGAAATTCAGAGAGCCCAAAACACTGGTCCCAAGCCCAAACCAGGGACAAGCCATTAATTAAATGCCTACAGCTCCCAGACAAGGAGCTAATGCTCCATGCGATCAGAGGACATGGCCCCATATTGGTGGAGAGGGGGTCACATCTCTGTTTTTCAAGATTACAGCAGAAAATTACAAGGGCAGTGGCAGAAATGTGTGGGGCTCAAGAGAAATCACCATCAGCGAGGCTAGGAACTTGCATTGCTATACCTTGCTAAACTGAATATTACAAAACCAGATTGCCCACCCGGATTCTTTAATAAGCCACGAGATGCAGAAGAGTATGTTAACTGAGTTGATGCTGCAAAGGAAGGGCTATCTTGTCCCTGATCGATGGCTCCAGTTCACTGATGGTACACATGATATAAGCATTCTATTTTCCTTAATTGATCAGGCTGTAGACTGCACTCTGCATTTGTGAAACCCACTCCCTGATGTGTTCTTTTCAAGTATTGTTAATAAATAGCTGGTGGACATGGACCGACTGCGTGCTGACTTAGACCGAGGTACCGCCATATCTACTATTTTGTGCATTAAAGTGACTCAGTTATTTCTTGAACCAAGGGTCTGGAGTTGAGGAAATTAACTGAGCAGATAGCAATTGAGAAATGTGTAAGGGGACAGCAGTGTCCATTTGCTTCCCCCACCTGTTGCCTCATTAGGCAAAGGTGGAGCATGCTTCTATAACAATAGCTGCTGGGCAGGAACTAATACTATACACTAGCCTGGCTTACTAACTTGATCACTTCATGGGTGGAAAAATTAATAATTGGCAGCCACCTGCAACTGTCAGCTATGAAACTGACAAGCCCTACACTGGCAATTCGGGAGTCAGTGTGGCTCCACATCCCCATACATGCCCCTTCTGCTCCACGGTGATGCAATAGCTGTAACTATGGCAACAAGCACTGAGCTGACCTGCCCGCTCCTTCACGAACACTGTGGCTGTGGAGAAGGAGCATGGACAATAAACTTAATGTTCAATGGCAGAATACTGTAGGTAGGCATGGGCCTGATATCTACTCCATCACCACATTGTAGTAAAATGTCAGGACGAGGAGATGCTGAAGGCCCCCGTACGGCCATAAAGTAAACATCTTAGGAAGCACCTGTCTGCATGATGCCTCTCGTGACTGTTAAAGAATCAGTTGACACTTGCCCTTGCCTGCTTTGAGGCCTGAACTTCCTGGACATCTTGAGCATTTAAGGATTTCTCCAGGTATTATGTTTTACCACCTATTCATCTCAGTTACTGTGTGATCCTACTTTGGTTTGGATTGCAGGTTCGAATGTCACCACAGTCCTTCACCCTTGACCATGGAAGGTTTGTGGGTACCAGCAAGAGGGGGTTGAAAACTGGGTAAATCATATCCCTGATGCATAGGGATCATCAGACTGGGTGGCCACAGATAGTAAAACTCAGGCCTGAACAAGAGGGAGGCTGCAAAAAACTTATACTGACTTAAGTGAACAAATTAAATCATCCACCACAATGCTAAAGTGAGTGTGGGTACCTTGTGCAACCTACAGTCCTTAATATTCAATGATTTGAGTTTAATATGTGTCATGAACTGTTGAGGTTGTGTTGTTATAGTTCTGAGGTATTTGCAAAAGTGGGATTATCAATTTATGTTAGAAGGTCTATATCACTATATTATAAATAAGTGGTTGTTACTCTGACTTTATCTTTTTTTTGGATCTCAAAGTTTTTCTATGTATTTTCAGGATTGGTCTGGCATGGTACTGCCCCTCACCCACAAGTGTAATACAAGCCAATCATTTTGCCGAATGTAGTAAAAGTTGGTTTATGTAATTAAATACTAAGAAGTGCCTGCCTGTTCCAGACCACCCAATGACTGGGGATGCTGCAAACTCTGAGTGCTTTGGCTTGGGGGGAATCTGTGGGATTCATCCCTTGAAGCAATGGGTGGGTTTGTATGGGGTGAGATATTGGGAAAGGGGAAGTATTCCTCTTTTAAAAAGGCTTCAGAGAAGGGGCAGATTAAAGGGGAGGATAAAGAGGCTTTGGCAAATTCACTATTTTTGGATAATGTGGCCGAAGGCGGGGGTAGTGGAAGGTTGTGGATATGCCTCACAGGCAAGCTGGAAGCAATTTGTTATCAGTTTATTCTCTTTGATCTCAGAGTATAATGTTCATCCAAATTTATATCCTAATTGCTAATACACTTGTAACCCCCCTACAAATGGGGTTCCCGAAAAGTCTTCCTCAAGCTTGCATAAATGCTCACTGCCAGGCTGGTGTACTGCATTTTAAATATAGAAACCTAGAATTTGACGGCAGATAAGGACCGCTTGGCCCACCCAGTCTGCCCATTTCCCTGCCTACTGGATAAGCTGCAGATCCTAGTTAACCAGCAGCCTACTTCTTCAGACCCCCAACCCCTAGAATTGCCTTATGACTTTCCCATGCATGCTTGAATTCCACCACTGTTTTGTGACCTACCACCTCTCCTGAAGGCCGCCCATGCATCCACAACCCTCTCTGTGAAAAATACTTCTAAATTACCTCTGAGCCACCCTCTATCTTCAAATTGTGCCCCTTGTTCTTGCACACCTCTTCTTCTGAAAGATGCTACCTCTTGGACTTTGTTGATTCCCTTGAGGTACTTGAAAGTTTCATCATGTCCCCCTCTCCTCCTTTCCTCGAGGCTATACATATTAAGCTCCTAAGTCTCTTCATATGTCTTCCGCAGACCCTGCATCATTTTAGTTGCCTCTTCTGGACAGCTTCCATCCTGTCTATGTCTTTGCGAAGACTGGGTCTCCAGAACTGCACGCAGTACTCCAGATGGGGTCTGACCAGCTGTCTGTACAGAGGGATAATAACTTCCTGTTTTCTTCTGGTGATGCCTCTCCCTATGCATCCCAGTATCCCCCCAGCCCTTCTTGCTGCCCTCTCACATTGCTTGCCCACCTTTAGGTCATCTGATATGACTACCCCCAGGTCCCTTTCCATTTTTGTTGTTGTTAGTATCTCACCCCCCATTGTGTACTCTTCCCCTGGGTTTTTGTTTCCCAGGTGCATTACCTTGCACTTCTTAGCATTGAATCTAAGCTGCCATACATTTGACCATTCCTCTAACTTTGCCAAGTCCCTTTTCATCCTTTCCACCCCACCTTGTGCATCAACTCTGTTGCAGATCTTTGTGTCATCTGCAAAGAGACATACTTTTCCTTCCAGTCCCTCTGCAATGTCGCTTATAAAGACATTGAAGAGGACCAGTCCTAATACTGAACCCACTAGTAGCCCCCCTTTCTTCAGAGTGAACTCCATTTACTATTACTCTCTGTGTAAGCAGTTTAAATGTGATTGCCAGAGTGTGCCTGTATAGCCTCTGGGTACTGTCTCTTTAAGAGCTGCCTGGATTGCAGTCATAAGTAATCTGAGAGGGAGCTCCGTTGAAAGATGTAACTATTTGCTGAAAATCATTTAGAGTGATAATGATAATGTAGTTTGTCTAACCTGCCTTCTTTACAGCAAGGACTGTTTTGTTTATCTCCACTATCTTGGTCCTGGACTCCAAATTGGACCAATCAGTTCTGGTGGGACCTGAAATGGACCCAGACTACAGGAGCTGTCTGGAGTCAAAATATGTAGGAATTGTAGTTTTGGGCTTTTGGTGCATTTTTGCACCTGAAGGGGGAGCCTTTGTTGTGACTGACAGACAGATCAGCCAACCAAACCTTTTGGATTGTGGGGAAAGTCTCTGGCTTGCTGGCAGTTGAGTCAGATCTCAGTTGGGAGCTGAAGATGCAACAGCTTGAGACAGTCAAGCAGCCGTCTGAGTAGTTTCATGCGGGAGAACTGTGGAAAGGCCTGAGTTGTGGCCTGCGTGCCTGCCTGCTGCCCCTGAGAGGGAGAGAAGAGAATTCTTTTTCAGTCTAAATCCAAGTTTGTGAGAATGAAGTAAGCCACTGATTTTTTACCAGGCTTATACCTGAAGAAGACTGAAGATTTTGCTGAATGCGATCAGCCTGTCAGGATTTCCGGCTGCATTTGAATCCCCAGTTTGTGCAGAGACTTTGCAATCATGACCGGAGAGCGGTTTGCCTGGTACAGTAGAATTTCCTTACATGTAAATGTGCCGTGTATTGAAAGTGGGTCGTGATTTGGTTCCCCACTGTGTGAGCTGTGTTCTGCTTGCTGGTACTGTAGAATTCTTTACATGTAAATGTGCTGTTTATTGAAAGTGGATCATGATTTGGTTCCCCACTGTGTGAGCTGTGTTCTGCTTGCTGGTACCATAGAATCCTTTACATGTAAATGTGATGTGTATTGAAAGTGGTTTGTGATTTGATTCCCCGCTGTGTGAATTGTGTTATGCTTGCTGGAAGCTATACAGTATCTAGCCCAAAATGGACTGTATCCGAATTTGTCGCCATTTGGCCAGGGCCTTGCCACACAGGCCCAGCCAGGCTACCCGCTGCACAGAGAAAGCCATTGACGAGAATCCTGCCCAGGGATCAGCCCACTGCTCTGCTCCGCGCTTGAACAGGAATGACGCCTTGGCAATTCGTGTAGGCCCTGCTTCTCCTGGCACTCCAGTTTAACCACCTGCTGTCTTGAATTTCATCCAGGCTGTGTCCAGTCTTGGGTATCATGAGTAATCATCAAGGTAGCTCCCTGCAACAACAGCCTAATCTAAAAGTGTGTCATCTGATTGTCTTGTTGTTTTCTTTTCACGAACTGAGCCCTCAGGCTCCGGATTAGAAATAGTGTGTGTTGTGCATGTTGTTTTCTTGCATCACAGGGCCCCAACCAGCTGCAATGTTCCTGGCTAGCCCACAATTCTCAATTTGGGTGCCCAGAATGTGTGACTGTTCATGGACCCTGAAATGCATGCATAACTGTTTGATTGATATGGCCTTTAAGAAAATTAACCTGATTATGCCCCTCCCTTGTTCAAGTCCCTTAAATAAATCAGATCTAACTCTTTTTTGCATTTACCCTGACTGTGGTTCTAGTTTGTGCAAGAGTACTGTATTGCTGTTATTTGCTGTGTATAACTTTGTTTTACAGGGGGTCCCCAGGACCGAGCAAGAGGAAAGCCCTGGTGATAAGTGCAAACAGTGTGTGTGTACTTGTGTGGTGTATCAGGGATATTGTGAAAGTGATTATTGTGTATTGCTCCAGCCACTAGTAAGGAAAGAGGGGAGTTACAGTGTCCCAGAGGGCTGTGCCCGGGTTAGCTTGATCACTACCAACCCTGACCTCTGGGTGGAGGCACCCATTTGAGAACTCAGGCCCCCTTAACCTGCTACTAGCCATGCAGGCAGGGGTACTAACCCTTAGGATAGCACCACCTAGGGGTTACATTTTGGAGGCTCACTACTGGGATTTTGTGCCTTCTAGTGGCCAAAAATTACGAGCTATTGTTAAAGATTAATGGCTACCCCAGTAGAAATGGCTGTACACCAGTTGGTGGGGTGGTGTACTGGGCAGGAGATCAACCCCCAAAGTACTCTACTTATACTGGATATTCCCCTGAGTACCAGTAAAGACACTGTAGAGGGAGCACTCTCCAAAGCTGAATGTTTAAAAAACCCTGTGGTGGTGGGCCGACAGGCTGATTTGATCTCCCAAACTTTCATAGCCTTGGTTTGGTGTTGTGACCTCATGGACATCTCTAAAGTGCCATAGACTATTGCCCCAGAAGGGGATCCAGCTGCCTGGAGAGTGATAACAAAAGACAGTAAAGACCCCGGGGAGGATACGCTTCCGCCATTATCTGAGACTTTTGAGTCAAAATTTGCTTAGTTGTTGATGGAGGAATAGGAAACTGTAGAGGACTTTAAGAAACTATTCCTACCACCTGGGGGTGTTCCTTCTCCAACACCCCATCCCACTCCAGCACCTGTTACTGCCCCACCTTCTGTGCCCGTGCCAATGCTGGCCACTATATCTGTGCCTGCAATTAGTCATGACTCCTATCGAAGGCTGAGAATCTTCTCAGGCACCCTCACCACCCCCCAGAGGGGAGGATGACTGAGAGACCTAGACAGACTATGTTGCCCATCTAGTACTTGAATGGCAATGCTCAGAAGCAGAGAAATGAAAGAGGTTGAGTGACAGCCTCTGAGGTCCTGCCCTGGCTACCATCTGTGCCAAGCAGGCCAATAACTCCGAAGCAACTGTACAGGACTATCTTGATGCATTGGAAAATGTGTATGGGAGCCTGGATTCAGATGAGGATCTGTGGTGGAGAGTAAGAAACGCTCAGCAGTACCCAGGGGAGCCATTGTCTGTGTATGTACCTTGGCTTGAAAAGTTGCTACAAGAGTGCTTCAGAAAGGGTAGTTTGGCATCAAATGAATTAGATCAAACTGGGCTGGACTGGATCCTTAAGTCTGCTACATTTTCAGAATTGTTACTGCTTCAGTTGCGCCTTGCCACCTAACTGGAATTGCCCCCCCCTCCTATGACAAGCTAATGAAAGAAATACAGGGGGGTTGAACAAAGGTGACCCCTTGAGGGAATTGCACCCATATCTGCTGCTGCTGTGCAAGTGACTGAGAGTGATCAGCCAAATGAGGCTCAGGGGCAAAAGTCAGCACTTAACGAGCACTCTGAGAATGCAAAGGACTTCCCGTCCTGGGCCCAGCATTGGAAAGATGAGCTACTAAAGGAAGTCTGAGAGTTGAAGACAGGCGCCTCTGCAAGGGTTTCCCCCATGGAATAAGATTCTGGTCCCTTTCAGGATGTGACTGCCATGGGGGTGGGGGTGCACCCTAAGGCATCCGCTACCAAGGGTGGCCCCAAAGCAGAGATTACCGGATTGACTGCCACTCTAAAGGAACTGTTAAGACACATTGCACTACTTTTACCACTGCAAGCAGACACTAGACCCCAATCTCTTACTACTGCTTCAGTTCCTCATACGAAGTTCTCTCTCAGGATGACCCAGGAGTCTATCATTTGTCACAACTGTGGAAAGGATGGCCACATGAAAAGAGAGTGCCGGTCTCAGAAGGACTTAGAAAGAGTAGTAAACAGACTCCAAGGGGAGCTCCGAAAAGCAAATCAGTGGCCAAGGGGTGCCCAAAATGACCACAGTGAGAGTTCGAGAAACTCTAACTCAAATTTCTTTGTAGCTAAATTGTCTGTCCAGGCTTCTGCTACTGCCTCTCCAGACTGGTCCAATATAGTGGGCCCTTCAATGGAGACTACGGTGACTGTGAACGGTATTCATGCTTGGGCTGTGCTTGACAGTGGGTCACAAGTGACCATTGTATTCCAGGACTGGTATGACAAACACTTATCTGATGTGCCTTTGCAGTCCCTGGAAGGCCTACATGTGTGGGGCCTGAGTGACAAGTCTTATCCCTACCTAGGGTATATCTACATCTGGTTGTTTTTCCTGCAACTGTAACGGGTGTAGAGGAGCAAGCAAAGACATTGGCCCTAGTGTGTCCCCCCCACCAGACTTTATGATGGGGTCCCCCTGTTAATTGGGACAAACACCCATATGTTTTGGAGACTGGCGCAACTCTGTCACGAGAAACAAGGGCGATGGACTGGGAGGGCCCTAAGAATTTGGGCTCTGATCAAGAGGTCCTATGATTTACAACAGAAACCCGAGGAAGTAGACCAGGATGAACTAGTGGGGATCGTGTGGAAGAAGGATCCTAATTCAATTGTACTGGCCCCTAATGCCCAGTGTACCATTCAAGGGGAGGTCTGCCTCCAGAAAGATGTCAAGAACAAAATACTGATGTTGGATGCACCAGGCAATGGAAAATTGCCAGAAGGATTATTGGTCAAGCCCAGCATCTTGCCTGCTCATGCCCATGCCTATGCATGATGAGTGATGGTCCAGATTCACAATGTGTCAGATCGGGAGATCCGGGTGAACAGAGGGTGCACCCTAGCTATGGTACACTGCACAGACACTGCAGCATTGCCCAGCAACAAGCACCCTGGTGAGAAGGAGAGAGTGACCCCAGACTTGTTTGACTTTGGTGACTCTCCATTGCCAGCTGCATGGAAGGCTAGAATTAGCAAGAGACTTGCCCAGGGAGAACAAGTGTTTTCATTGAAGGAATGGGATGTGGGATGTGTCCAGGGTGCGGAGCATCACATACGCCTGCACAATGAACGTCCATTTTGAGAGTGGTCCCTACGCCTAGCCCCAGCAGATATAAATGATGTGAGAAGACACCTGCAGGAAATGCTCACTGCTGGTGTGATACAAGAATCCAGGAGCCCATACTCCTCTCCCATTGTGGTTGTGCATAAGAAGAATGGGTCTGTGAGGATGTGTGTTGATTATCGAACCCTGAACCAGCAGACCATCCCAGACCAATACACAATGCCTCATATGCAAAATGCAATGGACTGCTTGAATGGGAGCAAATGGTTTTCAGTATTAGAGCTTCGCAGCGGATACTACCAGATCCTGATGGCCCTGGAAGACCATGAGAAAACAGCCTTCATCTGTCCATTGGGGTTCTATGAGTTTCTGAGGAAGCCACAAGGGATATCGGGTGCCCCGACCACCTTTCAGTGACTGATGGAAAGTGAGGTGGGAGATGTGAATTTGCTGGAATGCCTGGTGTACTTGGACAATGTCATTGTGTTTGGGAGCACCTTAGAGGAGCATGAGAACTGGCTGTTTAAAGTCCTAGAATGACTGGAAGACTTCTGCCTCAAGCAGTCCATTGACAAGTGACGGTTTTTCCAAACCTCTGTGAAGTATGTGGGGCACATAGTGTCTACAAAAGGGATAGATACTGATCCCAGTAAGGTTGAAGCACTGACTACTTGGCCCCAGCCCCATAATCTGAAAGAACTACAACGTTTCCTGGGGTTCTGTGGCTACTACCACAGGTTCATAAAAGACTATTCCAAGGTGATTCATCCACTCTTGAACCTTACCCTTCTACCAATCATAAATACATAAAAGGGGCTGTTGAAGAACCAGAAAAAGTATGCTTCCGACCAGGTGAACTCTTCAGGCCCCACTGGACGCCCAACTGTGAAGCAGCCTTCTGTAAGATCATATACCAGCTCACCCACGCCCCCATCCTTGCCTATGCTGACTCCACCAAACCCTATGTGCTGCATACAGATGCTAGTCTGCAGGGTCTAGGAGTGGTGCTCTACCAAGACCATGACTATGGCCTGAGACCAGTAGCTTTCGCCAGTAGGAGTTTGACCCCGTCAGAACGAAACTACTCTGTGCATAAGTTGGAGTTACTTACACTAAAATGGGCCATCATTGACCAGTTTCATGAATACCTTTATGGGGCAAAGATATTGGTGAAGACTGACAATAACCCATTGACCTATGTACAGACTTCAGCTAAGTTAGACGCCACTGGGCACTGGTGGCTTTCTGCATTATCAACCTATGATTATGCTGTCAAATACACTGGGCCTGAACCATATTGATGCTGACACCCAATCAGGAAGGCCCACTTCCAAGAGTAATTGGGTCAGGCTGTCTGAACCTGACATTCGAGCATTGTGCCAAAAGTTTGATAGAGATGAACAGATGTCTGCAGACACAGTGGACTGTTTAGTAGATTGCTTAGGCCCTTCTGACACCTGCATACCAGCTGCTTATTGCCACCTCTCTGCTCTAGATATTAGTGCACTACCTCAATTTGACAATGACAGCATTCAGTTGGCTCAATCCCAAGATCCTATAATTCAGCCAGCACTTGATGTCCTGCGTGCGGGGAAAGATATGTCTAAGTTATGTTCCACTGACTTGAGAACTGCTTTATTGTTTAAAGAAGGCCCCAGATTGAAGTTGCTCAATCAGTTGTTGTATAGAGAGACAGTAGATCAAAGTGGCAAAGTAGACAAGCAACAATTGGTCCTGCCCGTGACCTTTAAAGATTTGGTACTGAGGTCCCTCCACAATCACATGGGGCATCTCGGTATTGACAGAACCCTTGACCTGGTATGATCTCACTTCTACTGGCCCAAAATGGGGATCGATGTTGAGCACCATGTAAAGACTTGTAGTTTCTGCCTGTAAAGAAAAGCCCTGCCTCAGAGGTCTGCCCCTCATGTTAATATTACTACCAGTGCCCCCATGGAACTAGTCTGCATAGACTTCTTCCGTTTAGAACCCGATCAGTGCAACATTGGCAATGTGTTAGTGGTTATGGATCATTTCACAAGGTATGCACAAGCTTTTCCCACTGAAGATCAAAAGGCATCCACCATGGCCAAGGTGCTAGTGGAAAATTTCTTCGTCCACTATGATGCCCCCCAGCAGATTCATTCTGATCAAGAAAGAGACTTTGAGAGTCGACTAATCAAAGAAATTCTCTCTCTATGGGGGGTGTGAAAGTCAAGAACCACCCCCTATCACCCACAGGGAGACCCTCAACCAGAATGTTTTAACTGCACCCATCTAGACATGCTGGGCACCCTCCACCTAAAAGACAAGCATAAATGGAGCCAGCAGATTAGCACCTTGGTACATGCATACAATTGCATGAAAAATGATGCTAATGGGTTTTCCCCCACTGCCTCATATTTGGGAGAGAGGCTCGGCTGCCATTTGATGTCTGTTTTGGGGTCTCTTCAGATGGGGTCTGAACCAAAAACTACTTGCAATATGTACAAAAACTGAAAGCTCAATTGAATCATGCCTATCAACTGGCCCAGACAATGGTCACCAAGAGAAATCTAGCCAACAAAGAGAGGTATGATAAAAAAGTAAAGGCTCAAGAGCTTTGACTTGGAGACCGTGTATTGTAACGCAATTCTGGACTGCATGGTAAAACACAAAATTGCTGATCAGTGGCACCATCTTCCCCATGTAGTAGTTGGAAAGTTGGATGATTTACCTGTGTACAAGGTGCGCCCAGAGTACAACTCTAAAGCTGTCAAGACCATGCCCCGTAACCACTTGCTACCTATTGGCCAAGTCATAATTAAGGCTGAACAATCAAAGATTGATTCCCCTGGGCCGGTGACTCATTCTGCAAGGAAGAGACAGAGTCAACCTACCCCAGTGGATACAGATTTAAGGGCCCCCCTAGCAGGTCCAGACTGATAGTGATTGTCAGTCAGATTCTGATGATAGTGAGTGTGACAATGCCTATTACCCCTCCTATGAATTGAGTCAGTTGTTTTGAGGAAATCCAATGACTAATTGCGGGGATGAAGCTGGGCCTTCTACACTGTCTAACCCCCCAAGCCTTGTCCTTGGAGCCAATACTCCTTGAAAGTGAAGTGCAAAGTATCACATCTGAAGATGCTGATTCCCTGTGCATTGTGGAACTGTATGATTTGCCTGAAGGAGGGGCTGATGGTTTGAGTCTTTCTGGTGACACACCAGAACTTGAAGAACACTATGAGAGTGCTGACCACCCCCCTTCAGTGCCTCAAAGCTTGATTGTGCCTGAGTCTTCAAAAAATAAGTCAAGTGTTGTAGAAACAGAGTCTGCAGAGCAAGGAGCCAACAGTGCCCTAAGTTTGGACATTCCCACCCACGCAGAGGCACCCCTCACAAGTGATGAGAGTCTCTAGACCAGTGCTGAGAGTTCAGAGACTGTAGTTGTCCCTCTCAGAAAGGCTGGCCAAGCTGTCAAGCCAGTAGTATGCCTCAGTTATGATTATCCCAGGAGACCAGTGGATTTACCTCTCAATGTGGTGCACAAAGGTGTTTATGTCTTACCAAGCTCACTGCCCAAATTGAGCTTGATGGCCCATTTCAGGTTACTTATTCTACCCCCTCACCATGGTGCCTCTGCCCCATCTAGCCCCAAGTTAGCTGATATGGAAGGGCCCCCTCTTGCATTGTTCAAGGTACAAGAAGTTATTACCTGATTTAGTACAGTAATGTTCAACTGACTTGTGTGAAATATGCCTAATGTATTGTCAGAATGGACAAAGTATTGGGAAATGTAGTGAATATGTACAGTAAAGTAATATGTTTATGTTAACTGATGCATGATGGTACAGACTTGACACGGACACCAAGTTTTCTCCAGGCAGGGCCCCCCCTATAAATGGGGGTTCCTGTAAAGTCTTCCTCAAGCTTGTCTAAATGCTCACTGCCAGGCTGGTGTCCTGCGTTTTAGCAGTTTAAATGTAATTGCCAGAGAGTGCCTGTATAGCCTCTGTGTACTGTCTTTTTAACAGCTGCCTGGATTGCAGTCATAAGTAATCTGAGAGGGAGCTCTGTTGAAAGATGTAACTATTTGCTGAACATCATTTAGAGTGATAATGATAATGTAGTTTGTCTAACCTGCCTTCTTTGCAGCAAGGACTGTTTTGTTTAGCTCCACTATCTTGGTCCTGGGCTGCGAATTAGACCAATCAGTTCTGGTGGGACCTAAAATGGAGCCAGACTACAGGAGCTGTCTGGAGTCAAAATCTGTAGGAAATGTAGTTTGGGGTTTTTGGTGCCTTTTTGCACCTGAAGAGGGAGCCTTTGTTTTGAGTGACAGACAGATCAGCCAACCAAACCTTTTGGATTGTGAGGAAAGTCTCTGGCTTGCCGACAGTTGAGTCAGATCTCAGTTGGAAGCTGAAGATGCAACAGCTTGACACAGTCAAGCAGCCGTCTGAGTAGTTTCGTCCGGCAGAACTGTGGAAAGGCCGGAGTTGTGTCCTGCATGTCTGCCTGCTGCCCCTGAGAGGGAGAGAAGAGAATCATTTTGGACTAAATCCAAGTTTGTGAGAAAGAAGTAAGGCACTGATTTTTTACCAGGCTCATACCTGAAGAAGACTGAAGATTTTGCTGAATGCAATCAGCCTGTCAGGATTTCCAGCTGCTTTTGAATCCCCGGTTTGTGCAGAGACTTTGCAATCGTGACCGGAGAGTGGTTTGCCTGGTACAGTAGAATTTCATTACATGTAAATGTGCTGTGTGTTGAAAGCGTGTTATGATTTGGTTCCCCACTGTGTGAACTGCGTTCTGCTTGCTGGTACCATAGAATCCTTTACATGTAAATGTGCTGTGTATTGAAAGTGGGTCATGATTTGATTCCCGACTGTGTGAACTGTGTTCTGCTTGCTGGTACTGTAGAATCTTTTACACGTAAATGTGCTGTGTATTGAAAGTGGTTCGTGATTTGGTTCCCCACTGTGTGAACTGTGTTATGCTTGCTGGAAGCGGTATCCAGCCCAAAATGGACTGTATCCGAATTTGTCTCCATTTGGCCGGGGCCTTGCCACACTGGTCCAGCCAGACTACCCACTGCACAGAGTAAGCCATTGACGAGAGACCTGCCTGGGGATCAGCCCCCGCTTCACGCTTGAACAGGAATGAGGCCTTGGTGATTTGTGTGGGCCCTGCTTCTCCTGGCACTCCAGATTAACCACCTGCTATCTCGATTTTCGTCCGGCCTGTGTCCAGTCTTGGGTATTGTGAGTAATTATCAGGGTAGCTCTCTGCAACAACAACCTAATCTAAAAGTGTGTCATCTGATTGTCTTGTTGTTTTCTTTTCATGAGCTGAGTCCTCCAGGTCTGGATTACAAATAGTGTGTGTTGTGCATGTTGTTTTCTTCCATCACAGGGCCCCAACCAGCTGCAATGTTCCTGGCTAGCCCACAATTCTCCATCTGGGCAACCAGAGTGTGTGACTGTTTATGGACCCTGACATGCATACATAACTGTTTGATTGATACAGTCTTTAAGCAAATTAACCTGATTACACCCCTCCCTTGTTCAAGTCCCTTAAATAAATCAGATTTAACTCTTTTTTGCATTTACCCTGACTGTGGTTCCAGTTTGTGCAAGAGTACTGTACTGCTGTTATTTGCTGTTTATATAGAGAATAATGATGTAGGGTGATATGTTGTTTTTATATCGACCTGTGTGGTGATAATATAGAAAACCCTCGAGTGTTTAAGCTTGAAAGGTTTCTATATTTTCACACACTGAGGGTGCGTAAAAAAAACTGCAGATCACCCCCACACATGTGTTTTATTTTTTATAATAACTGGCGTAAAAGAATGAAAACACAGCAAACTTCGGTACCTTATGGGTCATGGATTCGAGTTGTGTAAAGTGAATGGATCAAGTAATCATTGATCGCAGTAATGAACTTAAAAAAAAGACTAAAAAACGTGTTATTTAGTCTGTCTGCAGCATTGTTGATTCATCTTCTAGATGGATCGGGGTCATTACGGTTGCCGTGACACAGAGGTGAAAGTTCAGGCTGTCAGTGGAAACAGTAAGAGGAGGTAGCAAGGAAAAGTAAATTTTTTGCTGGGGGAGATTTTAGTAGGTGAATATTGCTTTTCTGATTAAAGGACTACTTTTGCTGTGGACATCTCGGCTGTCGTCTGTAAGCAAGGTTACTTTTTAATATATGGAGATCGCTCACAGCGGTTGGAGAAATGTCTCGTGCTGCTTCAGATTGTTTAATTGTTCTGGCCTGCTGGAGACAACCCAGTGCGAGACTGTAAAAGTCATATCAACCCGTGGGTTGATACGAGTTTTTTCGTATCAACCTGTGGGTTGATATGACTTTTTATAGTACTCAAAAACGGGTTGATAACAGGGGTCACCAGTTATTATAACCATGTTTTACAGGAGGTCCCCAGGGCCGAGCCAGAAAAAAGCCCTGGTGATAAGTGCAAACAGTGTGGGTACTTGTGTGGTGTATCAGGGGTATTGCAAAAGTGATTATTGTGTATTGTTCTGGCCACTAGTAAGGGAAGAGGGGGGTTACAGTGTCCCGGAGGGCTGTGCCCAGGTTAGCTTGACCACACCAACCTGACCTCTGGGTGGAGGCACCTGTTTCAGAACTCAGGCCCCTTAACCTGCCACTAGCCAAGCAGGCACGGGTAGTAGCCCTTGGGATAGCGTCACCTAGGGGATACACACTGAAGATTTGTTCATGGAACATAAATGGCTTAAAGACACATGCAAAGAGGAAAAAGGTTTGGGGGAAGTTAAAAATATGCAGATAGACATCCTGTGTCTCCAAGAAGCTCATATGACCTACAGGGAAAGAAGCCACATAACCAAAAATTGGAAGGGAGTGTGTCATGGTTAATATTTCACCTCCAAAGCAAGAGGAGTTGCTGTGTGGCTTAGACTCCGGTTCTCGAGTTCTGTTACCTAGGTATGTGTTGTCAAGGGCAGGGGAAGGTATTTATTGTTACAAGTATAATTGAATGCAGGCCAGAAGATAGCAGTGGGATCTATATGTGGACCAAACATACATAACTCAGACTTCTTCAATCATCCATGTATGAAAATGGCTAGGTTAGAAGGTCCCTGGGTCCTAAATGGGCATTTCAATTGCATGAACGACAATATAATGGACCGCTCTTCACAGATGGGGGGACCTGTATCCAGAAGTGCCAAAGCTTTGTTGGCTCTATTGCAAGACCATAAGATCATAGACTCTCGGAGGCACCTAAACCCAACAGGCAGGGAATATACACACTACTCACACTCTGCTAACGTCTATGCTTTCTGAGACCTGACCCCAGTCTCCCAAGCACTGATCTGAGCTCTATACTCGATTTCCCATGGAACTATGACTATTGCAGATTACATACCTGCATGGATCGTTCTTTCCAGGATGGGCACTCCAACCATAAAAAAAGCTTTGAGATTTGATCCCACACTGTTGAAAAAAAGTGGATTTTGAGCAGTACATGAAAGCAGAAATAGTGGACTACTTGACTAATAACCCTACTGGGTTGACATCAGCAACAGTGAGATGGGAGGCCCTAAAAGCTGTATTGGGGGCATCATTTTTTTTGCGTCTCATAAAAGATAAACAGATGATCAGTAACTCAGTGACTTAGAGGAAAAGATACATAAGGCAGAGGGATACCGCACCCTGCAGTGTCTCAAATGAGAATACAACATAGCACATTGCACAAAAATAGAGGGCATTATTCCTCATGCAGGCTGGAAACTATTTTAATGGGTATGCAGTAGGTAAATAGTGGGCCTGGCAGCTGCAAAACAGAGAAGGTGTGAAAATGGCACCACAGATCAAAAACACAGCTTGGCACTCTGAAATATGGAGATTCAGAAAAAGGGGAATGCTTCTGCACTTTTTATGAAACCTTATATACAGCTTTGGCATCACCTGCAGGCCCAGTAGTATGCCTTTTTTGTTATAGTCTCACTACCAACAATAGACACAGTGAGTAAAAAGCAACTGGAAATGTCTGCAATGGGATGAAATAAAAAAAATGCCATCACCCACTTTAAAGGTGAGAAAGCTTCTGGGCCAGATGGCTTCCCAATAGACTTCTTTTAAGTTATTCCTACAGAATATGATTGAAGAATGCTTGATCCATGGAATTAAGCTCACCACCATGTGATTAGCCACTGTTACTATGCTACCTAAGCAGGGCAAAGATATCCAGTAATGCTTGTCTTACAGGCCTATTTCCCTACTGTCAGCTGATTGTAAAATTGTTGCTCACATACTTGCCAGTAGACTAGAAGAGGTTTTGCCTGGAATAATTCATGAGGATCAATCCAGATTTGTAAAGGGGAGACAGGGGAAGCTTAATGTTAGACAAACTCTTAATATTTTCTGGATATGGGCTGGGAGGTTGGCCACTGGGAATGCAACTGTACTTACCCTTAATGCCCAAAACGCATTTGATCATATGGAGTAGGGGTATAAGTTTGTAACCTTTCAGAGATTAGGCATACACAACAACATACTTCAGTGGATATTCACATTATATATTCAGCCCTCTGCCTAAATCCTTATTAATGGTATTCTCACAAAACCCTTTCAATTATCAGGGGTTACTAGATGGGGGTGCTTACTATCTCCCCTCCTTTATGTGGTGTCACTTGAACTGTTAGCAGCAGCTATAAGACAAGAAGAGAGAATTGAGAGCTGCAGGCAGGATGAAGCATCACAAAGTAGCATTGTCTGCTGATGATTTAATAGTCTGTCATTAGGAGCAACAGCAGAGTATCCCCATACTGCATGGTGTCCTTCAGGATTATGGGGCAATCGCGAGTCATTAAATTAAATAATTAAATAAAAGGAGATAAATAAGTTGCACTCCTCTTACAGAAACAGCAGCAGTGGTGGGAATGGCAGGGGTCTTGGCAGTGTCAGTATCCTAACCACTGTGATAGGCCACCAGGTTGTGCGTATTGGCAAATCCTGGTCCAGCTATGGCTTCAATGTGAGGGGCCAGGAGAGCGAGCGAGGCCAGCTGAGGAACATCAGCGATGAGCTGTATGCACCACTTCAGAATGTTAGCACAGTGCTGCTGGGGGTAGTGGCTGACCAAGCCTGCATCCTGAAAAGGAACCACATCCTGGTGGTGTAAGTGCAGTCTGTCCTTTCCCTCTCTCCTGTCATCAGCTGCTTTCAGGTAAGTCATTGCCCCTTCCTCACTGCACCTTCTTTTGCCTCGCAGTTAGGGTGTGCAAAATCAAACAACCTGTGGTCAAAGAAAACATTTACTGGTCAGTGGTGTCATAAAAATATTTACTAGCCAGTGACCACCCAAAGGACTTTATTGGCCAGTCATCAGGAAACACTTCACTAGCTTCTGAAAGTCCACTTAGTGTAACTTTTCCAGTGTTAACTCTGAAATCTGAAGTGGCTGCTTAAAGAGGCGCTGTCAACCCATTTTTATGTTGGCTTGCACTTGTGCGGCCAACATATTGCACTAGTAACAGATTTGGAGGCGCGGTCACTGTTGGGCGAATGCAGGGCATGCATCAGTAGGTGTGTCCCTCATTCCTCAATAAGCCAGCATGCAGGCGTCATACCAGGAATACATAATGTAGTGAGCACATCTAAGGAAAGGTCCACTGCAATGAGAGCCAAGCTGGTCATGCAGCGGCACCTACCGACGTGCCTTTCCTGGTGAAGCATTCTAGCAAACATGGCGGCAGTCACTGCCGCCACCGCCTGCCACAATGCCTACTTCGGGAGTACCTAATCCCCCTGTCTGCCTGCCCTGACCCAGTGCACGTGCCGACAGGGGAGCCCACTCCCCCATTGGCTAGCCCCCCAAACACTCAGATGGCATGCTGAAGCCCACCCCAGTGTGCCAAATGCCCCTGTAAAAAAAAAAAAAAGTCCTGCAATGTTTTTTTTGTTAACCTATAAAAGAAAGAAAAATGGTCCTTAGGGTCTGTCCTGCTCCCTCCCTCAAGCTGCGCCCACCCTCTGTGCACCCTGCCTCCCCACTCCCCCATCCCTACTTACCTCCGGAGTCCGTCACGACGATCTTCGGTGGACCGGGAACACGTCTGCACTCTTCAAAGCCGACCGCGAACTGAAGAAATGCTGGTAACCTGTATAATGGCATAAATAGTTTTTTTGGAATTTTTGCATCATCAACATGGGGTTATTGGGGCCCCTCCTCATGAATTCAGTCACTGTCATGGCGTTATTCGGTCCCGAAAGGTGATTTTGTGGTCACTGCGTGGAATCTCCTTTCGGGACCAAGTAATGAAACAACAGTACCTCTATTCATGAGGGGGACTCTCAAAAAGCCTATGTTGCAAATTTGGTGAAAAAATCCAAAAAATTACTGTTTTACGAGCGTGCATTCCGCAGTTTTCATGCACACTCGTAACTTCATGAATCTGTAATATTTTCAATCCAGATTTTCCACATTGGCATTTTTCCACATCTCCTTATGAACAAGATAGCTGTCATTTTACATATCCTTGCCAAAATGTGTTTTCGCACTTCCGACGCAAAATAGCACGGTCGCTGTGTGAAATCAGTTTTCAGGACAGTTTGAGAAAATGACAGTGACACTGTTCATGAGCAGAGGTCCTAAAATGTGTATGTTGAAAATTTGGGGATGAAAGTCCATAAAATGACTATGTTACAAGCATGCATTGCGCAGTTTCCAAGCATCCTTGTAACTTCGCAAATTTGCAATATTTTCATGCCAGATTTTCAACAATGGCATTTTTTCACACCTCCTTATGAACGGTATAGCTGTCATTTTTCACATCCTGCCTAAAATGTGTTTTTGCACCTGTGGTGCAGAATGGTGTGGTCGCTGTGGGAAATCAACTTTTGGGACAGATTAACAAAATCACAGTGTCACTGTTCAAGAGGGGAGGTCCCAAAATGCCTGTGTTGAAAATGTGTCTCTTCAGGGTGGGGGTAAGGTTGGTGTCAGTTCAATACTTCACTGTCATTACTATTATACATCTCTAACTCCTGCACTATCAATGCCAATGCCAGCGAGACAACATTCGGCATTGACAAATGCTTGTTACATCATATTATTTCTAATCGAAAACACATATTTTGTGATTTCTGACCTTTTCTAAAATTCCTTGATGTTGCTGTTTTTTATCTGCTTCTTTCATAATAAAACTGAAATGCATATTAACCTGCTTTCATTTCAAATCCTTGATCTACTCTTAATACATACTTCTTGAACATCAGGAATACCTCCAAACAGTGGAACCACTCATAATGCAATAATCCCCACTCCTCTCACTGGATCATGAGTGTCTTTACTGTGTTTTGGGTGTTCCCAAGTCCAGGACAGATGTATTGGGAGTTGATCTAGGACTGTAAACAAACACATTTTTTGTGTGGTAACACCATTATGGTAGGTCTATTTTTTTATTCATTCTTTGTTTATGCCCCGAGACGCCATTACCCAAGCTCTGTCTGGAACCCTACATGCCTGACTCCACTAGATCCTGTCCCTCCAGCAGCTGCCTACCTCCACAATGCCTCGGTTGTGCCTCCCAGGCATGGTACAGGGGCTGTGTCTCCCCCCGACTGCAGTTTCTTCATCAGGTTGCCAGCTGTGGGTTCCAGGGCCAGTCCTCTTGTGGTCCAAGAGGTTTGTCATTCTTTGGGCAATGAGGACATTTTCCTTTGTTTCTCCCCATCCCCATGGGTGCAAATGCACTTGGGAGGTCCTAGGTGAGTGTACATGTCAAATGTGCTGTCGCTTCAAACCCCCTACTGCTTCCATCCCTCCCATGGCACGCTGCCCTGCACTGATGCCTGTAGTCACCCAGGTGGCACTGCTGCAGCGAGTTAGGCAACCCACCCACAGAGCTGTCAATCAATGGCATGTACTGCATACAGTACAGTGCTCATTGAGAGCTCCGCTGACTGCTGGCCATGGTGTTGAGTGGTGGGCTGTGTCAGTAACTAGCTCAGTTTGGGGATGGGGGAGTGGGATGGTGGGATACTGCCTGCTGGGTTGGGGGGTTGGGGTCCACGAGACCACCAATGAAGTTTTATTATTTCATAATGGGGATACGGTCTGGGGTGGGTGTTTTATCACCAGGGAATCTAAATATAAATATTTCATAGGGACATCAGGGAGGGATGTCTACTAGACCACCAATGATGTTTTATTATTTCATAAGGGGGGATCAGTGCTGGGGAGGGTGTTCCACTAGGCAAGGCAAGGCAAGGCAAAATTTATTTAAAAGACACCCAATCCCAGAGGCTCTGGGCGCCGTATAAACTTTAAAACAAACATTTAAACATAATAAATATATAACTTATACATAATAAATACAAGTCTAACAAGAACCAAAACCTTAACTATAAATGTTCATCTAGACATTAAATGCTTTAGAAAAAAGAAAGCCTTCAACTGGGCCTTAAAAATATCTACTGACAAAGCTTCTCTGACCATGGTCGGCGAGGAATTCCACAGAACAGGGGCCGTGGCGCTAAACGCTCTATCGCCAGCGGATTTCAACCTAGTTCTGGGAATGGCCAGGAAGCAGTCTCTGGAGGAACGAAGAGGGCGCGAGGAGAAGGCAGGTGACAGAAGGTCTGACAGGTAACCAGGGTCCTGCCTGTGTAGGGCCTTATAGGTGAGAAGACCCACCTTAAAAAGGACTCTCCACCTGACTGGCAGCCAGTGCAATTCATGCAAAACCGGTGTAATATGACAGAACTTTTGCTGCCCAGTCAACAGCCGGGCAGCTGCGTTTTGCACCAGCTGCAATCTGCAGAGAGATCCTCCTGTGACCCCAAGATAGAGCGCATTACAGTAATCAAGCCTAGATGTGACTAAGGCATGTATCAAGGTAGGGAGATCCAGAGGCGGAACAAGGGGCTTAATCCTGGCAATGTTTCTGAGATGGTAAAAACAGGTACGAACCACGGAGTATATTTGAGCCTCCATGGTTAAGTCTCTGTTCAAAATCACGACAAGATTTCACACCCAAGAGGAGGCCTCCAATAGCACAATTCCATGAACAAGCCCAGCTTCTGTGTCAGAGACCATCCTATCATGGACTCTGTTCGACTCCACTACCAATACCTCCGTCTTATCGGGGTTCAGTCGCAACCAACTGGAGGCCATCCAGCCGTCTATCTCGGTCAGACAGATGTTTAGCACATCTACTGCACTAGACTACCAGAGAATTATGACTAATTATTGGGGACACTGGGGACTGGGGAAGGGGCCACCAGATCACAGGGGATCATTTTATTATGGTAATGGGGGATAGGGGCTGTGGAGAGGGGGGCCACTAGACTACCAGGGAATGCCCGGGGACATTGCCACACACTGTCCATGGCTTGCGGCAACCTGTCCAGGTGTGCCCTCTGTTTGGCACACCACTATGGTTGCCACAAGCTGCCAGTCTTTGCTTCCAGGACCCTGTCCGATCAAGAATCGGGTGCAGAGTCCCTAGCATACTGGCAATTGGTGCAAGCTGCCTTTGGCGATGTTTTGTGCCAACTTTTGAGAATCAGGCACTGAGTATGTAAGAGCTTCAGATATAGAAGAAAAAACATTTTTAAAAACTAAAAAACAAAAAATACTCAATACAAAGAGAAGGAGAAAACTCACTGTGAATACAAAAATGCAACGATGAGTGCACTGGGGGAAACAAAACAGCAAATATCGTTACAAACAAGAGAAAGGTTTTGACATTCTTTGACACTTAACCCCCAAAAAGACTAGCCACATAACCAAAGTATGGGGAAAGAGATCCAATTGCAATAGCTGTTTGTGTATCCAGAGAAAAGAAATGTTTCAGTTTGTATAAAGTTACCATTTTCCGATTCTAACAGACCATTTTTACACGATCTGAGAAGGATAAAACTGGGTCTGATAACACCCCCAAATACTTAAATTGGGACACCTGCTCCATTTGAGTTCCAAAATTGTCCTGTAAACGTAAAGGTGGAACACCACTAATTAATTCTCGTGTTCCAAAAAGCATACATTTTGTTTTCGTTAACAGTTAGCCAAAAACCAATAACAAGCAGAAAAAATCAGCGTGTATGGACTTAAAAGTCCTCGGACTAAACGTCAAGGTCATTAGGTAATGGTCATAACGTCGACTGGACAAAATATCGCCAGAGAAAAAGTTGAGCAGACAAAAGATCGCCAGATATAATGTCGACTACACAAAAGATCGCTGGACTAAAGAGTGGATACTGAACTGGGCTGAGCGGAGCTGCTAAATAATAGTGATGCATGGATATTGAATTTGCTGAGCTGCTAAATATCTGTCTGTAAAATGTGAATCAAAAGCACATATGACTCAATACAGTTGACCTCAGTTTATTACCTCTCCTCGTTCTGCTCCCATTGAAGGCTTACTCAAAGTCTTACTTATCTGCCGTCAAATTCTATGTTTCTATGTTTCAGAGGTGAGAACACTGACTGATGCTCACAGACTTACTCAGAGCAGAGGGGGAAACGCTGATTGCTAAATATCTAGTTACAGTAACACAGAAACATAGAAGTCGATGGCAGAATGAGACCGCTAGGTCCATCTAGTCTGCCCATTTGTTTTAGACCCATTTTGACACTCTAGTTGTCCTTTGTAGTTAGGGCTCCCTTGTGTCTATCCCATGCATTCTCGAATCTCCCCACAGGGTTAACCCCCACAACCTCTTGGAGAAGGCTATTCCAGGTGTCCACCACTCTTTCTGAGAAGAGAAACTTCCTGGTGTTGGTAAAGAACCTCCCTCCCTCCTTGCAGCCTAAAGTCATGTTCCCTGGTACTGGAGCCCTTCTTGAAGTGAAAAAGTTCCTATTCCTGTACCTTATTAATGCCTTTTTTGTACTTGAATGTTTCAATCATGTCCCTTCTCTCTCATCTCTGCTCCAGAGAGTACATATTAAGTTCCCTAAGTCTTACCTCGTAGGACATGTACTGCAGACTCTGAATCATTTTTGTTGCCATTCTTTGTATTGTTTCCACCCGGTCAATGTCCTTCCTGAGGTGAGGCCTCCAGAATTAGACTCCGTATTCCAGGTGAGGCCTGACCAGTGATCTATACAGTGGTAGTACTACCTCTCTCCTCCTCCTCATGATTCCCATTCCAGTGCAGCCCAGCATTCTGTTGGCCTTCAATGTTGCCTTCTCACACTGCTTGCTAACCTGCAAGTCGTCTGAGATTATGACTCCCAGATCTTGTTCCTGATTTGAGGCCACCAGTCTTTCACCTCCTAGGTAATACTCCTTTCTTGGATTTTTCTTTCCTATGGTATGTGCATGACTTTGCACTTTTTGATGTTAAATCTCAGCTGCTACACTCCAGACCATTGTTCTAGTTTCTTGAGGTCAGCTTCCATCTTGCTCACTCCTTCTGAGGTGCCCACCCTATTACATATCTTGGGGTCATCTGCAAACAGACACAGCTTCCCTTCCAGTCGGTCAGTGATGTCTGCTATAAAAACATTGAAGAGCAGAGGCCCCAGCACTGAGCCCTGGGGCACCCCACTGGTCATCCTACCTTCCGTTGATTGTGTTCCATTAACCTGTACTCTCTGGGTTCTGCCTTGTAACCAGTTTTGTACCCATCTGATTACTTCTGCACCAACCCCTGTCTGGTCTAGCTTCTTTACCAGCCTTCTGCGTGGAACTGAGTTGCAGGTCTTACTAAAGTCTAGATAGACCACATCTACTGCCCCACCGTCATCCACTATTTTTGTAGCATAGTCAAAAACCTCAAGCAGATTTGTCTGGCATGACCTACCTGCTGTGAAACCATACTGTTTAGGGTCTTGTTGGCCATTAGTTTCAAGGAATGCTATGATCCTCTGTTTGAGTAGTGTCTCCATTAGTTTCCCTACTATAGATGCTAGGCTGACCAGTCTGTAATTACTAGCATCTTCACAACTGCCTGATTTGCTAAGTGGAACAACTATTGCCTTTTTCCAGTCTATGGGTGCCACACCACTCTTCAAGGATTTCATGAATAGAAGTGCCAGAGGCACAGTTAATTCTGACCCCACTTCCTTATGGATTCTGGGGTGCATCTTGTCTGGTCCCATGACTTTGTCTGCTTTTAGTTTATTTAGCACCTCCCATACTTCGGCTTCTGTAAACGGACTCACGTCTACCACTGGTTCTGGGGTGTTGCGTTTTTTAGGGCTGTGTCATCCCCAGTAACCAGATCCTACACAGGAAAGTAAATAATAATAAGGTCATCAGCATACAACAAAGACTCACAAAATTTAAAAACAGAAGGAAGCAAATTAACAAAGTTAAATTAATTTTGTTCCCCCAGAATTTTATCAAGTATTTAAACAAATTTGACAGGTTGCTACATGCTGCCACATGGTAGTGCACTGTGTGTCACTGCCCCCAACACTGATCTTGTAATGCACTTTGTGTTAACTATTCATTAATCACACTTAACATTAATTCTGTTCTCCCAGAATTTTTCTCAAGTACTCAAATAAATTTGACAGGTTGCTACATTCTGCCACATGGTACTGAGCTGTGTGCCACTGCTTCTAACACTGTTCTTGCAATGCTCTTCAATGGAAACTGTATGAAAAACACAGTATAAATATATTCTGGACGCCAAGATTTTTTGGCAACTGACAGAATAAATAAGTCAGACTGTTAACTACAGCTGTGAATCTTTCTTATGACACGCTGAAATTATATGTGCTACCCAAATAAATATATACTGCTTCTGCTAGCTGCTTGGCTGTGTGAGTCACCTACCACAGCAACTGTTGTGATGCACTTTAGTGCCTGGAAAATCACAGCAAATTCTCATATCTGGAAGTTTTCTTATGATGCCTTGAAATGAGATGTGCTACCAGAATCTATATGATATTGTTACTGCTGTCCTGGTCTACCTCCACAGCACCTCTTATAAAGCACTTTAGTAGTCACTTAGTTTTAAAGCACAGTACATTACATTCTCAGTTTCCTTCATTTTTCAATAGCAGAGATGCACCTTAGTGCCCAGAATCTCACAGTCTAATAAAGTCTCATGGCTGGAAATATTCCCATGACACTCTGAAATGAGAAGGGCTTACCCAATTTATACTGATGCTGCTGCTCCTAGCGACTGGGCTGTGTGAGTCTACAACCGCAGCAACTGTCATGATGCACTTTAGTGCCTGGGAAAGTCACAGTAGATTCTCATGTCTTTCTTATTTTTATTTCTTACGATGCACTGAAATGAGATAGGAACCCAAAACTCATATGCGGCCACTACTGCACTTTGTGAATCTAGTCTACAACAACTGAATGAACAAAATGATATAGTTCATCAGTGCCCCAGATCCGGATGATGATCTTCAGTTGAAGTATTACTTTGTTGTGACTTACTAGCAAAGGCAAGCTTTTTTTTAGCTTTTTTTTGGCTGTGGTGGTGGGGTGGGAGGGAATGTAAGTCACTGTATTTCTAACTATCTTTTGTTACTATTTCTCTCTTTTCAGGTATTATCACTAGAGGTTTTTATTGCCATGTTTTTAAGATTAACTGTCATATCTGACACAAAGATATTAAACAGGATGGGTCCGAGAACAGACCCCTGAGGTACTCCACTAGTAACTGCTCCTGAAGTTGAGGTATATCCTCTTATACGTACTACTTGTGTACAATTTCTTAACCACTCTTTTATCCAGTATACTATCATGGGATGCATCCCAATTTGTTTCATTTTATTTATCAGGGTATAGTGTGGTACTTTGTCGAATGCCTTACATAAGTCCAGATATAATATATCTACTGGTACTTTTTTTATAAAGGAGATTACTTACTCTCTCGTAAAATACTAAGTTAATAGTTAAGCAAGATTTTTTCTTTCTAAAGCAATGCTGGTTTGGATCCACAAGTTGTTTAAGCATTTGATCATCTTCTGTCCTATCTTTCAAAATTCCCTCAAAAACTTTACCCAGAACACTGCTCAGACTGATTGGTCTATAATTAGATGTGTCACTCTTATTGTCCTTTTGGTGTATTGGAGTCATTAATGCAGACTTCCAGTCACTTGGTATTAATCCAGTAATTAGGGACATATTAAACAATTTGTAAAAGGGATCAATGAACCAGGAAGCTATTTCTTTCAACAACCATGGATGAAGGTTATCCAGACTTGAGGATTTTTTTTTTTTGAGTAATCTGTTTTTCTGCCCCCATGCTCGCAGGTCCCTCACTCCTTCGGGCCCTGTCAAGCTCCCTCTGACCCCTTCTGACCTTTCCCAGCCCTCCTCGGATCCCCAGATCACAGCTGACCCCCGGGATATCCCGGTATATCCCTTTACCAGGCGGGTCCCTCTCCTCCGAGGGGGAAGGCACCGGGGGAAGGGATAGCCCCAGCGCACACTTTCTAAGGCCCAGGGATGCTGCTGGGGAATAGGAGGCACCGGGAAGGCACTGGAGGCCCCTGAGGAGCAGAGAGCCGTCATCTGAAGGCCAGCGAGCTATTTTTCCTGACTTTCTAAGGTGCGTGACGTCCGGACATCAAGTCAAGAGCTGACGTCTGTCACGCACCACCCCCAATGGCCCTGACGTGCTGCACTACCACTGACCTCCACCAGTGGTCACTTTGGCACCTGGTCGAGATCCCTTCCTCCCTGGAGACAGAGAGCAGTTGTAGGATGCTCAAGCTGCCTCCCCGGCTGGCTCTCCAGCTACCTGAGTTTGCTCTCTTAACCTATGGTGGATGTAAGCTGAAATCTAACCGCCACAATACGGGCTGGCTTTGATTTATTTTAATTGAATTAATTTATTCTTTTATTTCAAGTTTACTTATCTCCGTATATCAAAATCAGTTCGATTTATATCACTGTCCTTGTCTATGTCTGTATTTTGTATAGGATTGAAAATAGAGCAAAAATATTTATTACATTCTTGGGCCATTTCTTGGGGGGAAAGAATGGTATTATTGTTGATGACTAGAGGGCCAATAGTTTTAGTTGTTTGTTTTCTGTTATTCACATATGAATAAAAACTCTTACCTCCATCATTGATGTGTGCTAATTTAAATTCAACTTTTTTCCTTTCTTTCTTTATTAGGACCTTACATTTTCTTAGTGTTTCCCTATATTTAGCATTATTGTATCCATTATTACATCATTTTAAGGCTCTGTATGCTCTCCTTTTTTTATTAATTAATGTATTGTGGGGGTAACCCAGATTGGTAGTTTTCCCCTGGTTATTATAACCTATCTTATCTGGGACATGCATTTGTTCTACAGAAAGTATTTTATTTACCAATAATTTCCAAAACTCGTCTGGAGATGTAATACTATGTTCCCAATTCCATGCTATTAGTTCTTTATTTATTAGATCAAAATTTGCCCTTCCATAATCCTTAAAAGTGGTTTTACCGGAATTGCATTCAATATGAGTTATTATTTCAAACGTTATTACACAATGATCACTGTTTGACAATGGATTTTGAATTTTGATATTACTAACTAGTTGGGGGATATCTGTTATTACCACATCCAGTATATTATTTGTTCTTGTTGGGGTACATATTAACTGGTTTAAATCATAAGATTCACATAAATCCAAGAACATATTTTCCATTTTATTTTTGGTAGTACCATTAGTCCAATCAATACCTGGGTAATTAAAATCACCTAAGACTATTATGTCTGAATTATTAATTTTTGAACTTAAGTTATTTAGTAGAGCTAGGTGCTCGGTTTGATCGGTACCAGGGGGTCTGTAACAGAATCCTACAGTCAATTTAGTTAGTTTCTCTCTTATTATTTCAATCCATAAGATTTCACTTGGTATTTCTTCGTTTGGTCCATTGATGGACTTGTAATTAACATTGTTTTGTATAAAAAGGACAATCCCTCCTCCTCGTTCCTGGGGTCTGTTTTTATATACTGTATTATATCCAGTTATGTTTGTATTCCAACTAGATTTGTCTCCCCACCATGTTTCAGTGATTGCAGCAATATCTATACTACCTTTATGGAGTAGTATCTCCAGCTCATCCAATTTTGTCATATGGAGACTTCTTGCATTCATAAAGAGGAAGGTCAAACCATGTTTCATTTGTTTACGAAATAATTTTATAGGTTTATTTTTGATCATCTTCCTTTTCCTCCAAGAATTTAGTTTTTTGCTGGTATGGAATTTTTGATACTGTTACAAATAATGCACCCTAATATTCTTGTGCCTTTTTTGTTTAGATTTAGAAAATGGGCTAAGAAAATCCTGGGCTCTGATTGGCTAATAGACCTGGCAAGGTGGTCGTCTATCAGACAACAGAGCCCGATATTAAAGGTGCCAGTCCCCACCAACCTCATTACCAATATTAAGCTGACATTTGAATGTTCAATTAAAAATGCCCACCATTTGTTTGGTCTCGCTTAGTGAGTAGTGACAGCTGAGACCTGACCCCAGTACTCCACCCATTCTGCTGATGCCACCGCTCTTGCCGATGCCTAATTACTCCTGTCTATCTCTCTTTACAGCCACCCCCCTCACTTTTACTTTTGCCATGGGGGTGGCTTCAAGCGAATAGCAGCTCCTTGCTGCTCTTTGAGCTTCATAGGGCATGATTTCACCTCGCGGGAAGTGCTTCCCTTCCTTGCCTGCATTCCAGGCAGGCTTTTAAATGATAATATTTTGAATTCAGTTGCAGCACATGCCGCTCTCAATGTTGCCTCCTTACTCCTCCCTTTCTCTTTACAACCCCCCCAAAGGTGTTTACTTTTGCTGCGGTGCAGCTTTATTACCGGCCCACTCTTCTTCCCCTGCTCTACTAATGCCAGAGTAGCTTCACTGAACAGCAGCAACTTGCTAGTTTTCCAGCCCCTGCCATAGGGAATAAATGAAACTGCCGGTGCTGCTCTTTAATTAGTGCCTCCCTGCCTTGCCTGCATTACTGCAGGCTTTTAAATAAAAAATGTTTTAAAGTTTGCCCCTCGATCATTTATTCTTACAGTTTGCGGCAGCCGCCGCTCTCGCTGCTGCCTCAAGACTTTTAGTTTAATGTGGTGGGAGTGGCTTCACTGAATAGAAGCTTCTTACTGCTCTTGACCCCATAAGGCATAAACTAAACGACTGGAGCAGCAGTTTGGGAAAGTGGGAGGAGGTGCTTCATCCCATGCACCCACCACCTCCCACTGGCTCCACTTGGCTTTGTGTTGAGGGGTGGGGTGAGTAGGTAACAAGCTCAAAAAAAATTCTAATGCAGGCATAGGAACTATTTTATTACAAAAACTAATTTACAACTAATGTTTAATTAACATTTTTTTATTAAACTTATTTTCTTTTACAGTGCCCATTTTCTAAGTGCAATAATACCCTCCAGGGTGGGTGGTATTAGGCAATACTAGACCTTCCAAGGGCTATAAGGCCCTCCACCTGCAGTTTCAGGCCTCATTACACCCCTAGGCGGTCTGGTATTTCCCAATACTGCCCACCCTGTCAGATATTATTGCTTACGTAATCCGTCAAAACTATATAAGTCTTTCTTTCCCTCAAATATTTCCCAAGTAGTTATACACTTGATATTATTAGTGAGGCACCATCTTCTTAACCAGTTATTGTAAACTTTTATATTTTAGTTCTATAACTACTTGCTCTTGGGACAGGTAGAACTTCAGAAATAATAGGAGTCACATTAAGTGATCTTAATGTTTGTGCAGCATCCTTCATATCTTTTATTACTTTTTCATCCTCCTGTTTCCCTGAATCGTTAGTCCCTACATGTAATACCATCATTGTTGGATTTGTAATATTTTGAAATATAAGGGGAAACATACTAGTCACAGCCTTAATTTGTGCACCACTATACCTGCAACTTGCAACATTTTCTTTGTTTCCCCTAGTGGTAAATCTGTCGGTGAATCTAGTTATTGAGTCCTCCAGAATGTATATTTGGTCAGGCAATATAATTGAGCTTGAAGTTACAGTTTCATTATAGGTAGTATCAGTGTAGAGAGGGATATCCAGGAGGAGTACCAATCCATTATCATTTCTAGCAGTAATAGGATGTGGTTCAAGTGGACAATTAGAGGCAATATTATTGTTGTGAGGGGTACCCAGGGGTGGTTCAATGCTATTACATTCCCCATGGAGGAGGGCAAAATTTGGCTGAGCATGAGTAACCTGGGTGGGAGATATAGTTAGGGGAATGGGAATATGATCGATACTTGGGTCTTCATCCATTAACTGGATCAACAGATCAACATTATTTGATAAGGGTAACATGAATCCTTCTGCCTTTCTTCCTTTTTTGTACCCTGAACTGTGTACCAGTTTTCATCACTAGTATCATCAGATTCCTCCAATCTATTTCTCTTCTTGGTTGGAGTTTTACTGAGTAGCAAGGTTGCACTACTCTCTGGGTTCCCCCTATCTTGTTGAATTATGGTTTGGTGAAGAATGTATGTGTTTGGGTGCTTATTGAGTTGGTTGAGGACACCTTCTTCGTTGTTCCTTCTGTTTGCCTGTGATTCACCACACTCTCTTTCATTAATTCTAGTCACCATGTTTTTTTGACTAAATTCAAGGGCCTGTAGACGGGTACCAAATATTGTTATTTCTGCAAGCATGTTGGCATTTTGTCTACATTTTAAACAAATTAATGGATTTTCAAGGAAAGGTGTCTCGGAGAACAAATACATTTCACACGATACACATTGAGACCCCTATTTTCCCACAAATAAAGTATTAAAGTCCATATTTCCCTCTTCACTTGGTATAAATGAGCTTAATGCCTTACAATACTCAGTGCAGTTTCAGATCTTACCTAGTTCTTTAACTTCTCTCACCCCTCGCAACACACATAACACGCGCTGACGCGTGTGTCTCTGCATGAGTCTCCATGCATGTGAGTGTGCACCCTGCCTGAGCTTGCCCTGCTCACTGCAGGGCTTGCTGAAATACCCTAGCATGACCCGGAAGTGTCTCCCAGGGTCGCGACACCCTCACCTGTCTATAAGTCCCAAAAATATAAAATACTGGAATTTACACTGTGCAGACACTTGTATGTGTCTGTTTCACCTTACACAGTGTCCAGTGTTTAATAAGAAACAAGAAAGCCCCACTGTGGTCATTTCTACTTAGCGCTAAGCACACCTAGCAACTGTTGCTATGGGCTCAGACTCTCTTCCTGATTGCTATGAGCAACAGGGCTCTAGGACACATACAATACAGTTCAATACTTAAAATTGTATATGGAGCGCAGTACAAGCATGGATGTCATACAGACACTGGCAATAAGGCTGCTATCATAGATATGCTAGAAACTCCTGCACAGTGAGATTAATACAGTGTGCCAGTTATGGCACCCTGAAAAAAAAAAAAACATCACTAATGAATTTCATTACATTTGAGCCATTATCGCTTGCACTGAAACACGTTTTCACTGCATGGGGGTGAAGTCACTCATCAGTCTCAGTCAGAAGCAGTTCTAGCATTTTCTGACCCATGTGTGATCCAGATGCACTCTTCATTGCCAGTGAGGCATGACCATGAATGCCTGGAGTATTGCTAGCACTGCAATTGGGCTTAGTACAAATTTTCCCATGCCCAGAGTCAAATACTACCCCAGGTACCTGTGCCCAATGTGCTGTACTGCATAGATGGGAGTAACCAGCAGTTTGGCCACTGGTCCTCATATCCATACTAAGATGTAGGTGTTGAATGCAGCAGGGCATGGATTACTATGCATGACACGGTCCCATAAAATGGCATGGTAGGAGAAGTTGGTTCCAGATGGAATCTGCTATTTGGAACAGGCACACACCATCAACCTTCTGAATCCAACATTCTCCACAAAAGATAATGAAAGTAGGTCGATTGCAAGCATTTCAATGGTTGCTTCATTCAGTGCCTGTGCAATAGCATGATTGGGTGGGGATGCTATGCAGTACGGGCTGCACCTTTCAGGATGTTGTGCTACAAAACATGTGGACACTGTGTGGCAGCATGGCTGGTGGGGTAGCATTCAACTCAGGGGGGATTCACAGATGCATGAAACCAGTGATTTCTGGTGTTTTCCTGTTTGTGGTTGATGTACGTTGGTACCTCTGGCTGCTAGTACTCAACCCACATCTGTTATTATGGTCACTGTTAGGCAATCCTACAAACTCTGCCTCATCTCTATATTAGTCCTCCACAGTCAACCCTGCATACGAGACTGTTTCCCTGCCACTTTGGGATGCCTTGTCAAATGAAGATGATACAAGAAAGGGGCCCCTTCACTGGCTTCCCTTTGGCATTGAGCCCAGTGTAACAGGTGCCTAGACTTGAGCTGTGTATGTTGGCCACCAGTGCCTAGGTGGTTCCCTTTTTTTCCATAGCTAATTCATGCTTGAAACAGCTGGCAGATAGCCACTGCTTGGTCAGCTGGGTTCAGTATGTAAAAATCCCAAACTAGGGATTTGGTACAGTAGCCCTTGATTTTACCTGGAAGTGGTACTGGGACAGTGGAGGGTAGCAATAGGTATTTTGGGAGATGATGTCAGTACTGTGACAGTGAGTGACTCATGCACTGTGATTGGATCAACAGTCACAACAGGAACAACAGTTGAAGGATTTTTTTGGGGGGGGCTTGGGTAATTCCATGAAGTAATTGTGGTGTTCACAGCACCACAGGTTCATCAGCATTACCTTTTCTGTTTTTCTTTTCAGGTTCATATAGGGGGTCCACATTATCATCCACATCCCCACCCAGCCTGTCAACTTTCTCGTAAGATCTAACCTCTACCTCCTCACTTTCTTCACCATCTCATTCTATCTCATCTTCCCCACTCAGACTGATAACCTCCTCCTCCTGAGATGTGTCCTCCTTCTTCTTGCTTTCTCTGACCTCTCATTCCTTGTCATCATCCTTGCATGTAACAGTCAGATCTCCTACCTCAGAATTGCAGTCATGATCAAGCTTGAGACTCTTATTAGGAAATGGGTCTTATGATCCAGATTAGGCTCAGGGCCACCACCAGGAGTCATGGGAACAACAGCAATAACATCCTCAACCACTGTTCCAGAGCCAGACATTTTATCTACTTCTTGGACTGCTCCAGTTGTTGTCTCCTCCCCTCCCACAGCTCCCACCAACATGGATGCCACAGATGTGGCAGAGAAAAATGTGGCCACACTAATGCCACCTAGGGCTCAGAGAACTCGGTGAAGTTCTGACCCTTATTAACTAAGAACCAGAACACGGTGAAGTTCTGATTTGTTCTGATTAGGTCTGACTTATTGACAAATATTTGAAAAAATGCATAAAAGTGGCCAAAGTCAGTCACATTTGACACAGAGGCCCAATGGAAATAATTTAATGGATTATTTGTATAAAAAAGTATGTAAAACTGCTAAATAAAAAAGTAATCACTCACTACTAGCCCTTTCATGGCTGGCCTATAATGGTGGCACATCCTGCTTGGGTCCGTAACATGAGTGTGCTAGGAGAGATAGAAAGAGCTAGAGAGAGAGAGAGAGACAGACAGACAGATGCAAATACCTATATCATAGTACCACCAAGCACTGCAGGCACTGCCAGGCAGCTAAGATTTTTTTTTTATTAATGGTGCTGTGTGGGTATTATTTTGATAGATGTTCTAGTCAGAGCTGAACAGGCTAAAGAAATGGATATGAATGAGCAAATGAGCAGCACTGGGAGAGCACACCCACCCTACGCATGTGAATGATGCAACTGTTTCACATGCTCCGGTGTACTGTGGTATATGGTAAACTACCTGGTCTGAGAGGTGGTAATGTTTTCTAGTACTATGACTACTTCTACTGAATCTGATCAACACGCTGAATCCTTATAGAAGAAAAATGAAAGACGTAATGATCACCAACACCACCCAGGCAGGCAGCCAGTCACACATCACATTGACCAAGTGCAGTGCAATCATAAAAAAAGTTTGCCACTGCTACATGAAGAACTGATGACAGTCACACAACACAATTACAGCCTTCCTAGTTCCACAATTGCTGCCAGCCACTGCCAAGTAATTTAAGTATAAAAAAATATATATAATAATCTCAGCCCAGTTACTGTAATTGAGATGTAACCAGGCTTGCATACCACCATGCACAAACAATAAAGAGATTATATGAATTTTCAGTTTGGTAGCATTATTTTATGTGAAGTAATTGTAGCTAAATATGGGGGACATGAGAAATATGCAAAGAATATTCAGTTTCTCGGTTTCAGGTGTCTGCTAAGCCATGCATTGTATGAAAATTAAAATAGTGCCATCAGGATTAGTTGCTGAGGGCCAAAAAAGTGAGAAGTAGTAGTAAGGACTGAAGTAAGGACAAAAAATGATAAGTAGCAGTCATGACTCCTGAAGACAAAAAGTGATAGTAGTAGTAGTAGTAGTATCAGACAGTAGTACCCTACTTTCCAAATCAGATAGTGGTACCAGGTACCACCAAGTAAGTTTGTGACATGAAATGCAGTTGCTCGCTGTATTTGGACTCTGAACCCACTGATGTTATTTTTTTTATTCTATTCTGTGCTGCTCATGTGATCATTCAAGTAATAGTGTCCTGGCCTCGTCCGTCCTGATCTGGCTTGTTATAATTAATTGCTACCTCATGAAGTAGACCCTGTTCACAAAGATTTTCACCACAAGCACAAATTCTTGAAAGTATTTTGTGGATAGGGCCTGCTCAGAGCAGCTAGTGTATATTTTATTCAGGTATCATATTTGAAATTAAAGTTAATAATGCTGACTTTGAGAAATGTGAGGTGCTCAGCATTTTCTGGTGTCAAACAGGATCGTGTGTCAGTAATGATGTTACCAGCTGAACTAAACAATCATTCTGAACAAACGCAAGTCGGTGGACAATTCATGCACTTCACTACAATGTTTACTAAAGCAGGCCGCATATTTTGTTTGGATTTCCAGTACTGCAAAGCATCAGCATTCTAGCCAATATTGGGCTCTGCCTGGTACATTTCAACAATGGTCTGTGCTGAGGCTGTGTTACAAGAGGCAGATGAAGAGGATGTTACAATTACATCTTCTAAGTGACTCCAGAAACATGAAGCTGAACTAAGTGACTGTGGTATGATTGGCTGGTGGTGAAGAAGAAGATTCAGCTGCAGTGGCTGAGGAGGAAGAGGGAGAAAATGCTGCAACAGTAGAGGATCGGCCAACTGATGTTGGGCTGTTTTGTGAAGAAGATTCTGAATGCGGTGCTGCTGTTGTACTCTGTTCCATGACAGCACATACCTCGTCAATTATTTCTTGTTTGTTTACCTCGAAACAAGTGTCATCATCATCACTCAATAGTTGCTTTGAATGGTACCATGGGTCCAAGATTGTTGCTTTAATGTGAACATTTTACATAGTTTTTCATCTTCTTCAACTTTTTTGATCATACATCTCGTTAGATCTTGTCGTATTCTGGGAGGCAACCTGCATGTGTCAGCAGCACCACTGGCAGCCTGTGTGATCATGGAACTGACTTGCTTCTCTTACTTTTCCCTAATCAGATTCAATCAGAATTTTGACATTTTTATTAGGGGTATCACCTGGCTGAGAGTTGCTGTGTTTTCACTAACCTCCCTGGTGATTTCCTCAAATGGCAGAGCAGGAAAATTAGAAACTCCAGCATGGCCCACTGTGGTGGAGTAATATAGACGTCTGCATCACTGATTTTATTTCCCAGGGTTTATTGCCTGACAGCTTTCTTTTATTCAAGCAGCCTTTGGAACATATGAAAGGTCGAGTTCTATCAAGTAGAAATGTTTTGGATTAGTCTGTCCAAAGGTAAACTGTGCTCCTGCAGTATTTTTTCAAACAAGTGATGGGCTTTGCTTGAGTGACTGAAATGAGTGCATATTCTTTTAGCAGTGCTAACGAGAGCCTTAATCTCCCTGTCATCATCAAGAAAACCATGGACTATTAAATTTCAGCAATGCGCAGATCATTGGATGTGAACAAAAGCCCCCCTCCTCCAAGGCCTTCCTTAGGTTGGATCCATTATCTGCAACTATAAAGCCAACCGACAGTCCCTATGAAGTAAGCCATTGCTGTATTGTTTTTTGGAGGTCTTCATTGATGTTGTATGAAGTAGGTTCAGATGGAAAATAAAACATTCTTAGAATAGTAAACTGCGATGTTTCACTGTCCCCAGTCCCATGTGAATTATCAAAACATGCCCAATGTGCCATGACAGACATGAAGGGTTCAGGCTGACAGCTTGTTCAGATATCTGTTGTGAGATGCTCCATCCTCTCAACAGCACTGCACAAGGCATGTCTTACTTTTTTACATACGACATTGTAATGATCTGGAATCCCTGTTGCCGAGAAGTATTTCCACGATGGTATACTATACTGAAGTTTGAAGTACTCAGGCAGCCACCTGGATCCTATATGTTCAACCATGTTATATGGTAGCAAATCAACAGCTATCATTTCTGAATTTTTTTTGGTTATTGTAATAGCAACAGGGTGAGTTGAGGCATATTTCGCTTTATGCTCGGATGTTTCTGAGATGGTAAGCTGTCTCCTTGAAGGAGGAAGGCTTTTGAATACATGCTCCTTTCAGTAACAGTAGGAGGAGTCCTTCAAATGGGAGGAAGTGGTGGTGGAGTTGTTTCAGTAGTACTGCAGGGGCTGCCACTGCTTTCATCTATCGGAGTTGCCCCTGAGTTTAGTGAGCTATCACTGCCACTTTCTCTTTGAGACTCACAACTAGAGTTCTCTTAATGTTACTGTATGACATCTGTCTAGGTGCCTTTTCAGTGCTGAAGTTCCCAATGCTCCTTTCTTTTTACCCCTGCTGATTTGCCATTTTCAAATAATGCATGTTGATACCAACTCCTTGGAAGCACTAATGGAGAAGCATGACCAAACAAAAGATGATATTTTTTTAAGTTTTTTCCCCCAGGAAGGCATGGTACCTTGGTCACCTTTTCAGGGTCCCTCCCCCTTTGAATTTTTCTTGGGCCTATTCATCTTGTGGTTTATTCCCACTGCCCCCTTCACAACCAAAACATTTCTGCCTGTTTCTTCCTCATCTGCAATTTCCATCACCACCAGTAAACCTTGTGCTGCCTGATCGTTCTCTTCATCTTTATTTTTATTACCCTCGTTGGGTTCAACCTCAGAAGAATTGGATGAGGGTGAGGGACTGGCAGTAGCATAGTATGCAATTGTTCCATACCATTGGGTGCCTCTGCGGGTGGCACCCACCAAGCCTTTATTTATGTCTTTGATTACTGGGTAGGTGCACTGGTCTGAAGGACCATTTTCAGGTATGACCCGGGCCATAAAAGATAGCAAGGTTAAGCACAGTTACAGTCATTTACAATTACTCAGAAGTTAAGCACATTACATACAAAAAAATCTAGATACATGAAATATAGGCATCAGGGCCATAACGCTGTTAGTGTTCAGCAACATAGAGGATTGTCTATGGGAAGTCATTCACAACAAGGATATTCTCGTCGAGAGGTATCGCCCAGCAGCGTCGCGACCTCGAGCCCGGCTTCGAGAAGGTTGAGCGACTATAGAACCTCGAGATCGCGTCATGCTATGAATAAACTCCCCTCATTAATCTTCTCTAGTGTCTGAGGTCTATTAATTTCAAAACAGCGAATGGAGCAGCATTTTTTAAATAATGCCTTACTTGGCTTCCGTGTTCAGACTTCGCTCCAGCTACTAGCTCGCCGACGGCTTTTTTTAAATCGAGCATGCGCGAATGCGTTCGATCTTGTTGTGCTGCACCGGTGACGTACCCAGTGCAGCACAACAAGATAATGACGCACTGAGGAGAGCACAACAGCACTGATGGGAGCATGGATTTCCATGCTCAACAGCGTTCCATCATACGCTATATGTACACTCACAAGAGCAAGATATATACAATTAATCCTGGCTTCGGTGTGGCTGTGTGTAGAGGCAATGACAGCAGGCTTTCAAAATAAATCTTTGACTTGTGCCATCCAATCACAAATCACAATAGTTTGTAAACGTTCATTCATGATTTCATATATGAGAAAAAAACCATTTAGACAAACAACATACAAGTTGGTGCACCTGTGTTGCTAGTTGTGAGTAGCCCAAGGGATAATCTGACTTTTTGACTTGTAGCAGGCTGTTTACACTACAACACAAGTAAAGTACAACTACTGGACACACAAGTGTCATCATCATCATCATCATCACTCATTCTCTATTATTCCTCCTTATTATCATTAGTTTTATAGTATGATATATTATGTCAATCATAATATGTTTTTTTAAATAAATAACTTTTTTTTTTACTTGGGACTGATGATGATCCGAGACATTCACTTTTTTGGGATTCAAGCATTTGCTTGGAAGATGAAATCTTAGACATTAAAAATCACTTTTTAGGGTTTGAGTTTGTTTTCCCTTTTCAGGCTGATTGCTGTCTTTTGCAGTGCCACTGCCTACCTAAGACATAGAATGTCCCTCATCAACACTTTGATCCATTTTTCCTTAGTATTCTAACCTGTAAAAAAGATCCCTCTAACTAATGTGATGTCCTTTTAATGACTCCCACACACAGGTCAGGGACACATATACTGTCGTGACTCGTGAACACACAGCCACACTGAATCCAGGAAAAAATATTTGGGATTTCTGGGACTGTTGAATTTTTCTTGGGCCCCCCTGCAGTCTCTCTCTCTCTCTCTCTCTGTCTCTCCCCCCCCCTCTGGATGGCACAAGTCAAAGATTTTTTTTGCCAGCCTGCTGCCCTTGCCCTGTACACACAGCCACACCGAAGCCAGGAAAAACTTTCATTTGGGATTTTCTGTAACTAATTTTCTCTTGGGCCCCCAGTAGTCTCTCCCTCTTTCCTCTAGATCTGGAATGGCACAAGTCAAAGATTTTGCCAGCCTGCCGTCCCTTGCTGATGTACACAGCTACACTGTCTGAGGCCAAGAAAAGAAAAAAGAAAACTTTCATTTGGGATATTCTGCAACTGTAAAATTTCTCTTGGACCCCAAGTAGTGTGTGTGTCTCTCTCTCTCTTGCCCTCTCCCTCTCCCCCCTCCATCTGGATTTAGAATGGCACAAGTCAAATATTTTTCCAGCCTGCCCTCCCTTGCTCATGTACACAGCTACACTGTCTGAGGCCAAGAAAAGAAAAAAAAAACTTTCATTTGGGATTTTCTAACTGTAAAATTTCTCTTGGGTCTCAAGTAGTCTCTCCCACTTTCCTCTGGATCTTTATGTCGCAAGTCAAAGATTTTGCCAGCCTGCCCTTGCTCATGTACATAGTCACACTGCCACACTGCCTGCCTATTGCCTTTCCTTCCTGAGAGCACCCAGGCCACCACTATCTGAACAATCCCTCTGGATTCCTCCTTTCTACAGTCCTGACCTGTTACCTTCAACCGACGATCAGTTTCTCTCCCCCCTTGCACCAGTAAATGTAGTCTTTTCTCTCTCCTTTTCTTTCTTCCATACCCTCCAAAATGTGTGTGTGTGTGTGTATATGTATATATATATATATATATATATATATACACACACACATATATATTTTGTGTGTGTTTTTTTGCATTTGTAACTTCTTCTGGCAGCTGCTGCAGCAATAAGCAAGGTGTTCCTCCAACCTATCCTCCTGTTGTCTGGGCTGCATTGTGCACTCAGCATGGTTATATACTGTGAGTGAGTCACGTGACTATCTCTTACCTAACAGTATGCTGCCGGCTGCCTGTACATGGAGCGAGTGTGCCAACGGCATCCTTATGGCAACAATATACACAATGGCACAAATGGCACTTCTATGGACCTGGACTTCTGTGGCAAAGTCCATATTTATCTAGGTCCATGGATTGCAGGTTCGATCCGGGGGTCCAGATTTCCCATGGAACCATCTTCCCAGCCCTAATGCCACCACCACTTCCACCAACTACTCCTTTGCTACTACTAATAGCACTGAATGAAGTTGTTGCAGGGGTAAAAGTATGTTTCTCATTCCTATCTAAAACAAACTCATTTAGCCAGTGCTCCCATATTGATTTGGCATTTTCCCTGTAACTCCCAAGTGATATTCCTATGTTTTCCTGTCGATTACATTATTTCTTATGGAAGCTGAATTGCCCTGTTTTCCTGTATAACCAATGCATGTCTATGGGAAGAGTTTTCCTGTAGATGCCTCCAAATCCCTGTAAAATACAGGAATCCTGTAGATATGGAAGCCCTGTTTAGCATTGCAAAACACACTCATATGTTTCTCAGAGTTTATAACACTGCCAGCCCATTCAGAAAAGCTCACACACAGAATGAGCAAGCACATTAACAGGAACAGAACACAAGACAGCATAACAAAACTTCTGAAACTCTTGGCCCTATTGTATATATCGAATACATGATGGGCAGATTGTGTGCTATGGCAAATATTGTCACTCCTGCATCGTGAGCTTGGATATCTCACTCTGCAGGAGTGACAATATTTGCCATATCACACTCATGCCCATCATGTATCCCCTATATCAAGGGTTCTCAAATGGGGAGGCCAGCCTCCCTGGGGAGGCCCCAACCTGTTCCAGGGGAGGCTCAAGCAAGTCTGAAAAAGTACTGTATTTAAATTTGGGGTTTTATATATTTTGTGTGAAGAGATGAAGCAAACTGAAAGAGGATAATATAATAGTAGGTGCATTTTATGTATTTATTTACCAATAGGTAACAGGGATGGTGAATGAGCCAAGGCTCATTTCAGGTGTACCAGGAAGGGTAGGAAGTGAATACATTTAAAAAAGTATCTGCAAAACAATCAAGAAATATAGAATGAGCAATAGTGAAAATTAATATGAACAATATATTAATAATGAGTGGTGGTAATTGATCAATTTGGAAACTGATGGCAGAACAGCCCAAATACAAGGGTTGAGCATAGAAGTGCTAAGAGCAATAGCAGGAAGGAACAAAGTAATCCCTGAGAGGTTGCTTAGGAGCAGAGAAGGGGGAGGAGAGGCAAAGTATGTAGGAAGGTTGTTTCATATAGAGAGGAAACAGAGGAAGTAGTCTGACCCATGAAGGTACTGCAACAAGGGGTAACAATGGTTCATGATGAAAAGCAGAGCAAGTAGGCTGGCTGTGTGTGTGTGTGTGTGGGGGATTACAATAAGTTGAATAATAATATTAGTTTATTTTAATTATTTTTATTCAGATTACACCTTTGAGCACAGGAGCTCTTTTTCAAAAGTTCCAAGTCAGTATAAGACAAAGAACTGAATGTGAGCCATGTACTCAAAGGGGTTTCAATTTATTCATGGTGTACTGCGCAAAGTACAGTACATTATTTTTCTTTGGGGAGGCCCAAGATTATTTCAATTTTAGGGGGAGGCTCAAAATCTTTTTCATGGATTTGGGGAGGCTCACTGTGACAAAGTCTGAGAACTATTGCCCTATATAGATACATACATAGATACATAGACAGTGTCGGCAGATAAGGCTCTATGCACTCCACCCAGTCTGCCCATTTAAGTTTGTAAGTTCAGCTTATGTTTTCCAAACTTAAATGGGCAGACTGGGTGGGCCATAGGCCCTCATCTGCTGACACTGTCTATGTATCTATGTATGTATCTATATAGGGGATACATCATGGGCATGAGTGTGATATATATATATGTGTGTGTGTATTTTTTTTAACAAGACAGGGACTAACAAGGCACACAAGATGGGTAACTCTAAATAAAAGAACTACAATCAACATAGTAACAGACTGACAAACATAATTCACTTACACACACAAAACTGTACTACAGAAATAAAATATCAAATCATAGACCACAGACAAAAAAAAATTAAGGAGAAAGGCTGAGGAAAACAAATAAGACTCATGTTCAAACTGTTCACAGGGCTACCTTGCTTGCTAGCTAAAACAGCTCCCCTTCCCACACAACACTGCTTCAATACACAAAACAAAGCATCTACTTTAAACTAAATAAATCTGCAAAACTACTAAAAAAATGAAATCTATTTGCACAAGACACTCTAGATATTTCTCAGAGCAATCTGGTTCTAAATACACGTAGTTCAAAGTACTGTTAAAGTTTTTTTTGAGCAGGCAATAAGGTATAAATATCTCTATACTCTCTCTTCATAAGACTGCACTGAACACAGTCTCGGCATGGCATACAGCTCATTTCAGTCCCATGTAACCATCAATCCCATGGTACACAGAAAACATCACCTGTTTGTCCCGCTCCACCAGCAAAGTTGCCAAAATCTGCCATCTGCGAACTTAGCCCTGCACTGTGAATTGGAATTTGCAGGGCAGATTAAGCTCATGAACTTGGATGCATTTGTGAAATTATGAACAAAGTGAAGTTGGGAAACTTTGCACACCACCTTTGTATTAGTAGTCTCGACTGAGAAATGGATGCTTAGTTTTAATGTGGGGAAGTACAAGCTACTACGCCTAGTGGTAAAGTATCTGGGTTGCACTGCACATATGCCCTATGTAGTGCAACAATGGACAACACAACCCAGGAAAAGGATCTAGGGTACTAGCATACAATAAGCTGAAGCCAGGCAGGCAGTGTTCTGTCCCATGCAAGGAAAGAAAAGAAATGTTGTGATGTATTAGGAGGGGAGTACGGAGCAAGTAAAGATGGCAATCCTCCACTACTGTGCAAGGTCTTTGTTCAACAATACCTGCAGCACTACAGTAGCCATACTGAAGAAATGACATTAAAAAGATCAAGAGGGGGCCAACACAGGGCTACCAAACTAAGTGGCTTAGGAGGCAAGACCTATAAAGAATGATTGGACATACTCAAATTATTCAGCCTAGAAAAGAGAAGACTGTGAGGGAACATAATTACAGCTTTCCACATACTGAAGGAGATAGACAGGGTGGATTATTCACAAATATTTCAGCTACTAAGTGCAAGAGAAACTTCTGTAGAGGGCAGGCCCTTGTACTGAGAGAATGATATAAGAGTAAACATGAAAAAGCATTACATTATACAAAGGGTGGCTAATGTGTGGAAAAGTCTACCCAGTGAGGCAGTGAAAACTAGCACTGCTCAAAGTTTTCAAAGCAGACTAGACAGATTTATTAGGTAAAATGGCATGAAGGCATATACCACATACATATGAGAATATTCCAGCTGCAAAGCTAGGTGGTGTGTCTGGAAACGTATTGTGTATATTCACTACTGTGAGGCAGGAGAGGTGGACAAGATGGACCATAATTCCTCCTGTAATGTTATTATGTTATTCATGTTCTGAAATTTTGCATTCATCTCGCATGAGCTCCCAGGTAACACCCTGTACCTCCTTTGGGTCAACAGGCACACTTCTTCAGTACTGGTAGATATTGGTTTTAGAAGCTCATATAGTTTATCTGCAGATTCAGGCTCACACACACTACTCCTATTTGATAAGTAAGCAATAAGACATGAAGGCGTGTGCATTAGATATTTCTAACACACATCAAGGGGTGTAGTGAGGCATGAGGCTGCAGGCCAATTGCTTTCATCCCCTGGCCGTGCATTAGAAATGTCTAATTCACACCTCTGATGTGTCTTTTTGTGCTCATAAAATGGTCACTTTATTTTATGGGTGTGAAAAAATAAAAATTTAAATAATCTAATAGAAAGCAATCTTAAGTATTTTGCTGTAAAATAGTTCATCTGCCTGTATTACTTCCATGCTTTTTGTTTGAGCTTCTGACTTTTGTCCTACTGTCGCTGTTATAGATGTTCCATACTGTGGTTGCCATGGCTTCTATGCCTCCCACTCCCAATTATTTTTTTTTTATTGAGCTCAGATTTATTATAAAAGCAAATAAAATAAAATATAGTCCCTGTGTTGCGTATTTAATTTATGTTTGCGGTGAAGTCATTAGCGTCTGTCGCAGGGAAAAAGTGATGCCAGTCCTTCCCAACAGGTGCCAACAGGCAGGTGGCAGGAAATACAGTGACAAATGGATATGCAATTTTGGCTGCAGCAGCTTATAGTGGCCAGTTTATATTGTGCAGGCAAGCATTCATTTACTCACAACCGTGGAGCTGTGAGCAGAGATGGAATCTGTCAGTGGAGGAAATGTGGATTTGCAGTCTGAGTAGAAAATTGGCAGCTCTGCACAGACTTGCCAGCCAGAGCTTTCTGGGATTGAATTCAGCTACGTTGCACATTTTGAAAAAAATGCACTTTGTTTTCCATGACAGAAGTGGAGTGGCCAAGCCAGTGAAGGAGGTGAAGAGTGTGTGCAGTCTGCAGATCATATTGGCAAAATCTTTTAATTTTGTTTTCTTTTTCTCAAATTAAATAAACTTTATTAAATCAATCAAAACCTAAACCTAGAGTAAAGTATATGAGAAACTTAAACAGTTTCGGAAGTTAGCCATTTTACAGATAAACACAATATGCAACAAACAGTCCCTCCTTCCCCACCCTACCCCCATATCCACCACTGAAGGGAAATAGTGAAACAATAATAATAGACAAATCAAGATACCCAATCTGAAATTCACCCTTCTACTGGGTTACGGCTATGGGAATCCCCCCCCAAAAAAAACATACATTCATGCGATCAACAGAACATGTAGTGATTCCCAGACATGTTTATATGTAGACAATCTACCAGACATGCTAGCTCTAAGGCACTCATCTCGCAAAGCAAACGGGATCTCCCTGTATCATTCCAGGAACTGGGAGTGCAGTGATCAAGCAAGTGCCAGAGGATAACTTTCTTCACACATGCTGAAACCGGGGCCATATGTGATTTTTGACTGTCAATCAGATTGTCACTATAATCACCTAAGATGCACACTTCAGGGAAAAAGGCATCGGATAACACCAACAGGGGGTCTAAATGGGATTTGATAGCATTCTAAAAGGGTACTACTGTTTCTCAGGACCACAAGATATGAAATAAAGTGCCCGGTTCCTTACCACATCTGGAATAAGAATTTTATTTATTTGTAAATTGGTTTACAACCTTTGAGCCAGAGGCTCATTTCCAAAGGTACCTCATCACATTGAGGACAGACATAACAAATTTAGGTTACAGAATACAAGTCACTGAATTAGAGTTACACAGATTGATTTCATACATTATACAATTTAGCAGCAATTACATTGATACAGCTGAGCACAAGCTGGTTATAACAGAGGCAGGATGCATGGGGGAGAAAGTGTGGGGGAGGTGGAGTGCCGCCCAGCGGGCATTGTCAATTGTGGAGAGATCGAGGTCACGTTTAGAGACAGGAGCAGCTGCAAGTGTTAAACAGCTGGTTCGAAGGGCAGTTTTGAAGTTGGAGATTGTGGGGGCAATGGAGATGGGAGCAGGGAGAGATTTAAACCAGGATGGGGCTCTGCAGCAGAAGGACCTCTGACCATGGGTGGTCCTGGATCTGGGGACCAGTAGAGTGGTCTTGTTGGAGGTTCGGGTTGCGATAGTGGGTGGGGTATGGTGGATGGAGGCTGTCACTCCAGGAAGGGAGAGCCCGAGTAGGGTTTTTTTTGTGAGGAGGCAGGTTTGATAGCGTAGCCATTCATCTAGGTTAAGGAGTTTAGCCTCGTCATAGAGTTGACATGTATGTGTGAGCCTGGGGGCACCAGTAATCAGCCTGCAGGCCTTATTTAGGGTGACGCAAATTTTGTTGAGAGCAGTCGTGTCAGCAGCACCATAGACTGGTAGGCCATAGTCTACAAGGGACAGTACTGAAGATGTAACAGCAAGTTGGAGAGCATCGGGGGGAGGCAGTTTTTATAGCGGTAGAGGATACCAAGCCATGTATTAGTGGCGGATGCAAGGGCATCAATTTGGGTGTGGAAGGTGAGGGCTGAATCGAAGGTAACCCCAAGGTATTTGTTGGAGCAGACTTGTTCAAGTGGTTGTTTGGTACTAGGGAGGATAGGGAGTGGGTAGTTGCAGGCTTTGTTTTGGGGGTGGGCAAAGAGCATTGTTTTGTTTTCTTTAAGATCAATGATGAGTCTGTGCTCCTTAAACCAGGCTTCAGCATCATTGTAGGTTTGTTGTAGGGAGTCCTGGAGGGTGATGGGATTGCGGTGGGTGGCAAAAATGACAGCATCGTCTGCATACATAAGAATTTTGCCAGAGCATGCACTGGGCAGGGTGTTTAGATAGAGTGAGAAGAGAAGGGGGCCCAGGATGGAGCCCTGGGGTACTCCTGAGCAGATGGGATGAGTTTCAGAGAGTGTCCCATTGATTTTTACACACTGGGAGCGAGTGGATAGATAGCTAGTGCACCATGCGAGGGGGCCAGCGGAGAAACCAGTGTGGCAGAGGGCATCCAGTAGAAGAGGGTGGGAGACAGTGTTGAAGGCCCTTGAGAGGTCAACGAACACTGCACCAGCTAGGGAGCTGGCGTCCAGGGAGGAGAGTAGGAAATTGGAGAACTCAACTAGTGCAGTGCCGGTACTGTGACCAGCACGGAAGCTGTGCTGCTCTGGGCATAAGATGTTATGTTTAGTCAGATATTCAGTGATTTGAATGGCTACCACTTTTCTAGGGCTTTGGAGGGGGAGGATAGAGATTGGTCAGTAGTTGCTGGCGGAGGACCTGTCGACCCCTTTGTGAATGGGTGTGACTATGGCTGTTTTCCATGGAGTGGGAAATTGCCCCAGGCAGAGGGATTGGTTAAGTAGGCTAGTGAGTGGGGCAAGGACTTCATCCAGCACCAGCCTGAGAATACTGGGGTCCAGGGAGTCACTGCCAGGACTATTGCTGTTTAACACTTTAATTAGGAGAGGTCTGGTTTCCTGGGCAGATACCTTGTGTAGGTGGAAGCTAGGGCGTTGGAGGACAGGGGGAGGGTCAAAGAAATTATTGGGGAGGACAGAGCTAAGGTCAGTAAAGGAGGTGTTCAGGCAGTTAGCAATGCAGGCAGGGTTGGTGGGGGTAGAGCCATCAATAGTGAGCTGGGATGGAGGAGGGGAGCGTGATTTTCCATTTAACTGTTTAATATTGTCCCAGAAAGTCCAGGCAGACCCCCAGGAGGAGGTGAGGGTGGCCTGGTAATGGTCAGCCTTGGCTTTACAGACGGCCCATGAGCACCTACTCCAAGCAGCATTGTAGGCCTGTCTATCAGCCATCCAGCCCATTTCAGTGGCAAGGTGCCAGAAGTTATCACTATTTCTAAGCATTTGTAGTAGGGCAGGGGTAACCCAGGGTGCATTAAGTTTTTTGGATCGAATTTTGGTGAGGGGTGCAAAGAGGTCACAGGCCTTGTTAAAGGTTTGGGAGAAAAGGGCGAGGGCAGTGTCAATGTCGGGTGCATGATGAATGGGGGACCAATTAATCTGGGTGAGAAACTGTTTGAGTTTTACCAGCCCACCAGGGCAGAGGCGTCTGCGGAGTGTGGTCTAGGCTGTGGGTTTGGGAGTGGGGGCCACCCAAAGAAATAGGATAGGGGAGTGGTCACTTAGGGAGTCTGGGAGGACCTGGATGTTATGGATTTTTGGGGGGGCGGCTGGTGATAATTACGTCCAGAAGGGTACTGGTTCTCCTCTTTGGGTTTACTCTAGTGGGCTGGGAGATGAATTGTGTCAGGTCTTGGGCAGCGAAAGAATCTTAGATTGTGGAAGAGGAGGCGCTGAGCCAGTTCACGTTAAGGTCCCCCACTAGGATTTATTCCGCCTTGAGGTGGAGGGTGGCAAGATAATCTGTTATAGATATCGGTGCTGGGTTCTGGTTCTTTGGGGGAATGTAGGCTGTGGTTAGATAGAGAGGGTCCCTGGAGGGATCAGGAGTGAGTTTGAGGGCAAGGGCCTGGGCCCCATTCACAAGAACGGGGGCAGGGAGCACTTGTTCGATGATTGTGTCCCTGGTATAGATTGCACAGCCTTCCCTGCGTTTGCCTACTCGGTCCTCCCGGTATAGGGTATAGCCTGGGAGGGAGACAAAGGAGTCAGGGGTGGATTTGGACAGCCAGGTTTCAACCAGAGCTATGATATCTGGTATGTACCATGGCCCAGCATTGGAGGGTGTCAAATTTTTTCAGCAGGCTGCTTATGTTCATGGAGGCTATTCAGAGACCAGTGGACCTAGAAGGTGGGCTGGAGGGGGCAGGGCCTAGTAGGAAGACCAAGGCTCTGACCAGGGGGTGGCAGTATGTCAACTTCCGTGAGGTATGCTGGGATGGGGAGGAGGCCATAGGGAAACAAGGTATGGGCAGGGTTCGAGAAGGGTCGGGAAGGCGAGGCGAGTTGCAACCATGGGGAGCCAGGATAGTCAGTGGGGGGCGCAGCTAATGGGTAACTGACCCATCCTTTAATTTTGTTTTTACATTATTGAGAGATGCAAGTGGGTGGGTGACTGACTGGGTGGGAGAAAGCTGCAGGATCACAGTGGAGAGGTGCTGCCATTAAAATAACAGGTGGGAATGCAGAAAAGATCACCAGCAAAATTACCAGCTGGGTATCTGCAGCATTGCTGTCCTGTATGGAACTGCCTATTTTTGAAGGGCAGTGTGCAAGGACTGCTGATGGGTGGGGAGAGAAACAGTGAGTGTAGCCATTTAGGAAATTTGATTCTGACAGGCTTGCCAAGTGGGTGAAAAAATTTTGACTGTTACATTTTTTTAAATTCTAAACAGTGACTGCGGTTGAAGGAGTTCTTTCATGTCCTGCATCTAGCTTGCCAGCACTTATTTTAGCCATCCATTAGACACTTCTAATGCACAGCTAATGACAAATCAGGATGCAGGATTTCCCCTATCCTTTTTATAACAATGGAGAAGCTGCATGTGCAATGACTTCATATCCTGGGGTGTCATGTCTAGTCTAAACCTTTGCCTTGGGTCTCATTGTCGTACATATTTGTGCAGCTATTTTATTTTTCACAATAGTAGTGTTCTTCTGTGCTGCTACAATGAGAAGCAGAAACTTGTGGTCCTATAAGTTTTGGACTTAGTGCTGCTACTGTCTTTAGAGTAGACCCCAGGATTACTCCCAACAGCACTTTTACATTTTGCTGTAGGCTGCACAGGTGTTGACTCTGGACTTGCAGAAACAATTGCCAAGGCAACATCTGTTTCAGAAAATGTACCTCTTCTGTTCAGAGTTTATTTTTCTTTAATGGTAATAACCTTTTTAGGATGCTTCCTGCATATGTTGCTACTGGTTTCTGCCGTCTCTCTTTCATGCCATTTTTGGGCTACATATTAACAAAAGCATGTCAGAGCGTACAAGCCCACTTAGAAGCTTTGTCTTTAACATGGATTTCTCAACAGTACACTGGCACTATGAAGAGGAAGACATGCTAGGGACAGGCACACCACTAGCAGTATCACAACTGAAGTTACACACAATCTAGAGCACACTCAATAGCAATGGGTAACAATAAAATTAACAAGCATTTGTTAATGCCGAATGTTTGCTTGCTGGCATTGACATTGGTAGTGTAGAAGTTACAGAGCTGCATGACAGAAATGGCAGTGAAGTATTGAACTGAAGCCAACTCCACCACCACCACCCTGCAGAGAGTGATAGGCATTGAGGTGTGCCTTCGGGTCATCAGGCATAGCGGCCGCCATTTCACCACTACCCTGCAGACGCGACAGGGTGTCACGGTATGCCTTGGGGTCTTTTGGCCTTATGCGCACCCCATTCCAACAGGAAATACGGTGAGATGGGTGCGGTATAGGAGAATGGGGTGAACTTTGGGGCCGAAGAGTCTAAGGCATACCTCGATGTCTCTCACTGGCTGCAGGATGTGGAATGGTATGAGCATTACAGGCAAGAATCCTAAGTCACAGCCCTGATGCCTGTCATTCTCTACAGGGTAGGACGTTATGGTTGGAAACCCTAGCACCTCAGGCATTCGTTGGTATTTTCACTCCAAATTTTCAACATGTTTTTTTTGTGACCCCCACCTCATGAACAGTGGCAATATCAGTTTGTTAGCCAAAAGCTGCTTATGCACAGCGACTACGGCATTTAGCACCACAGGTGTAAAACACATTCCGAACAGGATGTGAAAATGACAGCTGTACTGTTCATGGGGAGGTGTAAAAAATGGCAATGTTGCAAATCTGCAGTGAAAATATTAAAAAAACTAGTGAAGTCACAAGCGTGCATAGAAACTATGCAACGCACACCCGTAATGTAATTAGGTTGGGGATTTTTTACAGCAGATTGTCAACACAGGCATTTTGGGACCTCCGATCATGAACAGTGTCACTGTGATTTTCTTCATCAGTCCCGAACAATGATTTCCCATAGTGACCACGCATCTCTGCGCTGAAAGTGTGAAAACACATTTCGGCCATGTTATGAAAAATGACAGCTGTACTGTTCATAAGAAAGTGTGGAAAAATGCCACTGGTGAAAATCTGGACTGAAAATATTACAAAGTCATGAACTTACGAGGGTGCGTGGAAACTGCGCAATGCTCACTCGTAACACAATCATTTTATGGACTTTTGTGACCAAATTTTCAACATAGCCATTTTAAGACCTCTGCTCATGAACAGTGTAACTGTGATTTTCTTAATCTGTCCCAAACATTGCTTTCGCACACCGACTGCACCATTGTGCGCTACGTGTACTGAAACACATTTGGGGTGACATGTGAAAATGGCAGCTGTACTGTTCATAAGGAAGTGTAATAAAATGACAATGTGGAAAATCTGGAGTGAAAAATATAGAAAATTCACAAACTTACGGTGCATAAGAACTACACGCACTATTCGTAAAACAGTCATTTTTAGGAATTTTTTCACCACATTTTCAACATAGCCATTTTAAGACCTCTGCTCATGAACAGTGTCACTGTGATTTTCTTAATGTGTCCCATACTTTGATTTTGCACACCGACTGTGCCATTGTGCGCTACATGGGCGGAAACACATTTTGGGCAAGATGTGAAAAATGACAGCATTACTGCTCATAAGGAAGTGTAATAAAATGGCAATGTTGAAAATCTGGAGTGAAAATATTGAAAATTCTCAAACTTACGAGCGTGCATAGGAACTACGCAACGCACACTCATAAAACAGTCATTTTTAGGAATTTTTTCACCAAATTTTCAACATAGCCATTTTAAGACCTCTGCTCATTAACAGTGTCACTGTGATTTTCTTAATGTGTTCCATACATTGATTTTGCACACCGACTGTGCCATTGTGCGCTACATGGGCGGACATTCATGAGAAGGGGTCCCAAAAACCCCATGTTGAAAATTTGGTGCAAAAATTCCAAAAAATGGCTGCGATATGCAGCAAAGTTGAAAAAACCCTATTTATCATTATACAGCTTACGGCATTTCCTCAGTTCGCGGTCCAGTCTGGAAGTAAATATAGGGGTGGGGGTGTGGAGAGGTGGGTGCGCAGTGGGTGGCGCGGGTGGGGGCAGAGACAGCGAGGACCATTTTTATGTTTCAGGTATTTTTTTTAAATGACGGCGGGCGTTTGCCACGCTGGGGTGGGCTCCCAGCATGGCACAGGGCAACTGGTGGGGCGTGGAGCCGATGGGGGGATTGGGCACCCCGTCAGCAATAGCATCTGTTGCCACACTGGGGTGGGCTCCCAGCGTGGCACCAGGGGACCAGTGGGCGACGGAGGATTGGGCACCCCATCGGCTCTCTCGATGTAGCACACGCTGGGGTGGGCACCAAGCGTGGCATATGGGCTCTGCTTTTTGGAGTGCAGCACAGCCGGCGGTGGATTGGGCACCCATTGGCTACACAGTGTGTGTGTGTGGGGGGGGCGAGCACACAGTATGCGTGTGTGTGTGTGTGTGTGTGTGTGTGTGTGTGTAGGGGGAGCGCGCATGAGCAGGCGATATCTTTTCACTGCTCACTGAAGCGCTGTTCCCCCTTTCAACTGTACTCCACTGCATTTTGGACTGCTGTCATAGACAGCTCCAGCAGGCATTGGAGAACTGCGGCTGTGCCTGTAAACACACTGACTGAATTGGAAGAGGGCTGCCACACCTCTGAAAACTCAGATGATGGCACTATGTTTCTTGCACATGCGTGCAAGCAAATATAAAAAGTCAATATTTTTCCCAGTTAGATAGAGCCAACAGTTGTGCATTGTGCTGAAATTCCAGAGACCTGGATTTGTGACTTGAGTCCAACTCTTCCCACTGAGCCATTACAGTCATGGGAAAACAGCAGAGACATGACACTTTGAATCTTGGTGGGGGGAATTGGGGGGCAGGCTCCACCAATCATGTTGAATTAGTGCCTCTTCTGGAGGATGGAGGAGTAACCTCACCATGGTGGAGAATCACATGGTACCAGTCCTTCACCCAGAGTTCAGGTGTCAGCATAGGTGGGTTACATAGGGAGAGGTGGGTGGGCAAAAATAAATTAAAATACAGTGTGCAGTCAATGCATGACATTCAAGAAAGTCAAAACAGAAAATTCAATGCAAATCCTCCCTCCCATGTAAAATCTTACACATGTAATATTCTTTCTTCCTGAAATGAAAGAGCCATGCTGTACATCTCCCAAGCAGCAACAAAAACACAAAAATTAGCTGCACAACTCTTGTTCATTCAAAACTTTAAATGGCTTTCATTAAGGGTGCTACTGCTTTTGGCATATGTCAGTAAAAACAGAGGATTCAATGCACACTGTCCCCGCATCACAAATCTTACAAATACAAATATCATATTCTGGCCACTTAATTATTTTATATCCAATAGGAGTAGGGGTCTTTTGATATTCACATCAGGGTCCTGCTGTGAAGTTGCCCAGTTACCAGACATCAGGGTAGAGCACGCATTAGGTAAGTTCCCATTCTTTTTTTTTTTTTATAGATATTTTATATGTCCTCTTGGCTGGGGGGAAGGGGTTACCTATGGTTCCCCCCAGTTCGGCTTGTCCTTACAGCCCCCTGGTCAACCCCACACTTCAAACTCTACCACTTCCTCTGGTCCTGTACAGTGGTTCCCTGCAGCGGGTAAGCAACCACCACTGCAGAAGCCAGGGAGCCAGGGGAGTTCAGATCCGGGGGCGGGGGGCATCTCAAGTTGGAGCCAAGCAGCACTGCCAGATCGGCCATCAAGTAGTGCACAGAGGTATTTTTTTCCCATAGAACCCCCCCGACATGGGTGTGCAATGGTGCCAATTGATGCTGTAGTGTGATTTCCCATGCACCACAAGTCAGACGCTGCCCATGTCATCCCCACATTGAGCAGCCCTATTGCAACAACTTCCAGCCACTGCTAGGAGCTGGCAGAGCTGCGGATCCCTGTTCCACCCTCCCGGAGAAGGAGAGCAGTCACTAGGATACTCAAAACTTCTCCCTCCCGGCTGACCCCCAGTGACTCGGGCTCATTCCCGAACCTGGGTTGCCGGTGTGGCACAAGGTGTGGCGTCCAGTGCCTCAAACCTCAGTACCACCAGGCCGGCCAAGTCCCACTCTAAAAAATGCAACTGCCTGAATTGATTTCATTTATATCAAATGTACTGCATGAACTGTCTTTCTTTAAATCAGGTGCAGTCCCCAACCAATGTGCAGGTAACTAGTGAGGACCTAGCTACTAAGAGATTCATACATCCCCCACACAAAATCAGCTGCTCAACCCTTTTTTCATTCACAAACTTTAAATTATTTTTTCTCATTATGGGTGCTACTGCTTATGACACACATCAGTAAAAACAGAGAATTCAGTGCACACACTCCCTGCATCGCAAATCGGACAGATTTCACAGCTACTTGGCATCAAGGTAGACCACCCATCAACTAGGTCCCTATTTTAAAATGCAACTGCCTGAATTGGCTTCCTTTTTATAAGGTGCACTGCTTAAATTGGCTTCCTTTAATTGAGGTGCAAACACCAACCAATGCATATGTGACTAATGAGGAACTAACTAATAAGAGAGAGCTATACATCTCCTAAGTATCCAGTAAACACAAACTTAGCTGCTCACCCTTGCTCATTCACAAACTTTAAATAATGTGTTTTCACTGGGGTGCTACTCCTTATGGCATACATTAGTAAAAGCAGAAAATTCAGTGCACACCCTCCCCCAAGGCAAATTGTACAAATATCATATTCTGTCTGCCTGAATTGGCCACTTAGTGGTTTCAGCTCCAATAGGAGTAGGGGTCTTTTGGTATTCACACTGCAGTCCTGCCATGAAGTTGCCCAGCTACCAGACGTCAAGGTAGACCACCCATCAGCTTGGTCCCTATTCTAAAATGCAACTGCTTGGATTGTCTTCCTTTATATATGGTACACTGTGTAAATTGTCTTTCTTTAATTAAGGTGGAGTCCCTAACCAATGAGTAGGTGACTAGTGAGAAGTTAACTAATAAGAGAGCCATACTGTACATCTTCCAAGCATAAAAAAACCCACAATGTTAGCTGCTCAACCCTTGCTCATTCACAAACTTTCAACAGCTTTTTTTTTGCTTGTTGTCTACTGCTGATCCCACCACACTTTTAGTCAAATAAGTAGCACCCAATTTGCTAGGCTTAATAATTGTGAGGTTTCCTGCAGGTAACTAGTCAGAGAGGTAGTAACCTGATGAGTGTATGAAGGTCTGGAATTTGAATTTGAAGTGTACTGGTGGTGGGACTGAAAAGACGACATGACTACAGCTTTTTCCTGCCCTCCCCCCAGTTCTCTATTTGACTCGTCAATATCCTGTTTACACATTACTTCTCTGTGCATTTATGTTTCTTTCATTTTGCCACATTCTGTGGGGAATCTTTGCTTCGCATCAACAGATTCAGTGCTGCAAATAGACATTCTACCCCTTCTGGCTTGTTCCCCTGGCTCAGCTGATTGCATGAGTGTTAGCACGGCCTGACCCAGTCTTGCACTACACGGGACCTCCATATTGCCATGCAACATGTGGTGCACACTGGAATTGGAATGATGCTTCTCCCTGTAGAACCCTTATTTTCAGTAGGCAGAAATGTTTAAAACCCTAAGTTCTCTCTGACTCACAAATAGACTTGATTCTATGGGATTTGAACTTAGGCATAAAAGGCTCGTTACCCCTCAGTCAGGGGGGGTACTGGATCTAAATCACAGCTGGTAAGCCCATCCTTAGTAAACTGAAACATTTCATTATAAGGGAAGTCAGGTCTATATTTTACAAAAATCCCCAAGATACCATATTGTATGTGTGAGGGGACCATAGTGTGAACCTGATAAAAAAGCTCTTCAAATCTAATGCAAACACCTGTTGGGATGGATAGGACACCTAAAAGGACCATGAAAAACACATTTGTTTGGCAGAAAAAGTTTGCAAGCACACTGTGCAATAGAATGTGATTCTCTGAAAGAGAAAAGGGTCAACTGTTTCTGTCATAAAGGCCTAAGACTCGGGGCTAAATCCTGCTGCTTCAAGAACCTGTGATGCCAGAGTTGCAGAACATGTGGGCATCTCACAAGAGCTGGTAACATGTAGGGAAAGGTCAGTCTATTAAACCCTTTCAAGCAGAAGGGGACCGAAATAATGAGGTACCTCAGAAATGATGCATCAGCGCTGGAGATCAGTGCATTACATGTGAAGGATTTTGCATCAGAAGAGAATACCAGCTCATCATTTCTGGGTATTCATTCACTTGAACCACAGAACACTAAAAAGTCCAATGAATACATTTAAGTCAATCAAGTATTTTATTACACTAGTTTCCAACATGGCAAAAATGTCCCTAAAACAAAATTATAAATATCATTCCTAAGTTTGTTGAAATACAATTTTCCTCTGAGGAACACATGGGCCTGTATCCTGTGGCCTTGTGACTCACAACATATAACTGCATAGAAACAAAGAAAATGTCAACAGATAGAGGCTTATAGGTCCATCTAGTGAAGCCTGCCTAGTGCAGTGTTTATCGTGAAGTTAACTATGTGCCTCACACTATGTTATCTATTTATTTTATCATGGGGTGTAACTGTATGCCTCATACTATGTTGTTTATTTATGATATTAAAACATGTAATTAAAAGGTGGGAGGTGCTTTGGCTTTTTATTTGATGAAATTCATTGGGTTGGTGGATGGAGAGTGGGCAATGATACAGTTAAAAAAAAAATTAAACTCGCATTTCCTTACTTTTGTGACTTTAATAGTAAACTCTAACTTTTACATTAGCCTATTTTTTTTCAAGGAAATCTTTTTGAGCTAGATAAATCTTGTAGCTTACTTTGCTTATGGATCACAGAGTCGTATACAAAGCAGCGGCATCATCACACACACATTGTGCCAAACTGGTAGTAGAGTTTGTGAGTGGCCCCTGCATGCCATTAGTGAAACAGCAGCATCATCGCACACATTGTGCAAGACCTTTAGCATTCTTCCTGATGTGCCTGTAGGCCATTCACAAAGCAGTTGATTAACACACACATTGTACCTGATCTGTAGCAAACTTCATGAATGTCTCTTTGGACCATGCCCAAGAGGCTGCATGGTCACAGGCATTGCACGGTACCTGCAGTGGACTAGTCTCTAACCTGGGCCACTCACAAAGCAGCTGCATCATCACACAAACTGCTCCAGACCTGCAGTGTACATTGAAGTTGGCCACTCACAAGGCAGCTGCATACCCACAGACATCGCACCGGACCTTTAGTGGACTTTGTGAGTGGCCTGAAGCAGATGCATTGTGACAGATATCTAACATGACCACTATCAGACTTCAAGGGCAGCCCTGTGGACCATTGCTGTCCACTGTGGTGCAATATGTATATCACTACACAATTGTGCCACTCCTATTGGGGACTTCCCCCATGGCACTATTATCACCTCCCAAAGTAACTGCCTGGTGACAGACATTGTGCCAGACCTGAAACGGACATTGTGGAAATCCCCAATGCACCTCTATGATCACATACATTGCCCAAAGCCAATAATGAACCTCAGAAGTGGTGCTGCAGGCCACTGGTAAAGCAGCTGCATCGCTAAACTAAGCACGCTGTGCCAGACCTAGGCCAGCCCTCCTACACAGTGGTAGTGCTACTGCATGTTCAGGAATGAGTATGGTGCATCAGAGGGTCAGCCTATGGGGGTAGGATGAGCATCCCATGGGCAGCTCTCCTCTTCTGGGGGGTTGTGGCCTCCAGGCGTACCAGCAACACCCAATGGAGACCGGCAGTGCAACAGCTGGGACCACTATTCAGAGGACAGAGGTAACAGCAGACATCTGTAGGTCAGGTGCAGGAGCACACCTGACCTGCACTGACATCATTGCATGTCTGTGCCTCCTGGGGGGAACTTGTGAAGAAAACCCTTGGTCTGGCCACTCTGTGAAGCCACTGGACTTCTGCCTGAATGATGCTCCAGTTGTAAGCCTCGGCTGTGGCCTCAGGTGGATCTTGGTCTCTCCCCTCAGGGAGCCCTGCTGCAAGGGGCAAGCAGTGGGCTTCCAGTCCAGGTGGCCTGGGGGGCATGTCTGATGTGAGGTCCAGGTGCCGAAGAGAGGGTACATCCCCTGCCAGTAACCCAGGAAATAAACAGAGTTAAAAAAATTGTGCCACACCTATAGCATACTTCATGGGCCACTGGCAAAGCAGCTGCATCATCTCACACATTGCATTAGAACTGTAGTGAACTTTGCTAGTGACCTTGTGGTCCACTTGCAAAGCAGCTGCATCAACACATACATCCTGTCAGATCTGCATTAGACTTTGTGAGTGGTGCAAAGCTGTTTCATGATCACAGATTTTTCAGCACTTAGACTTCTGTTGAGAAAGCACTTGATTGGTGCAGAACATTGGATGGTTAGTATGGGGATTTAGTAACCAATGCCTGATCAAGAAATAAAGCGCACTGTATAGTCCTCAGCCTATTTCCATGGTGAAGTGAGTAGCCTAACTCTCTGTAAGCACTTTCAATTTGTACACTGTGAGCACTGATGATTCTTGGGAGATTCCTTTTGTTTGCTTACTCACAAATTTTGTATCAGACCTATAGCAGACTTCACAAGTGGCCCTTCTGACCCCTGGCAAAGCAGCTGAATCACTACACACATTCTACCATACTTGTAGTGCATATCATAAGACACTCTCAAAGCAGCGACCATCATCGCACACATTACGCCAGACCTGTAGCAGACATTGTGAGTGGGCTGAAGAAGCTGCATGGTTATAGAGCTTGCATCAGATCTGTAGTGGACTTTGCAAGTCACTGTGTGGGCCACTTGTGAAACAGAAATATTATACAACACATTCCACCACACCTGTAGTGGACAGCCTAAGTCATCTTGTGAGCCACTTGTGAAGCAGAAAAATCATACAACACATTGCACCAGACCTGTAGTGGACAGCCTGAGTCTTCTTGTGAGCCACTTGTGAAGCAGCAAAATCATACAGCACATTGCACCAGGCTTGTAGTGCACTTGGTGAGTGGACCACTGGTGAGGCAGTTGCATCACTACACACACTGTGCAAGACCCATAGCAGGCTCTGTGAGTAGGCTACTAACACAGCAGTTGCATGGTCAGAGACACTGTACCAGACCTGTGGCTCACTTTGTACATGGCCCTACAAAGCCATCTAAATATTCTATGGTTTGAGACTGTATCATGAAAGTGGAGGTTGTATATCCTGAAAGTGAGTCGTGGTGTCACAAAATAGGTTCACAAGTGAAGAAAACGGGGCCTGTTTTTGTAATACTCAGCCTAGCAGCATTAAAATTGTAAAAGATACTGCAAAAAAAAAAAACACTTGAAGAGTCAACCTTACAACCTACAATATTGATTGCACGAGCTTCAAGCTGAACTTTCAACAGATTTTCTTCTTTTGCTGTTTTAAATGTACAGTCTGGCCGGGATATTCAAAAGGGTTGCACATGGCGCTACACTGTTGCACCATGCGCAACTCACTGGTGCGCCCCAGGGCGATATTCAAAAGGGGAAAGTGCATGGCACAAATCCTGATGCGCGGAGCACATCAGTAATGTATGCGCGGAGCAGTTGGGGGCGTACATGGCTACTCCCGCATCCCGATATTCAGCCGGGATGTGCTGAGCCCAAGCAGGTGCAACCCTACTTGCACTGCACACAGTTGAGCCGAAATAAAATGGAGCAACAGCTGGTCACCCACAGGTGAGCTGCCATATTGCAGGGCACAACATGGCAGCTGCCAGCTGTGGGTCGCCACCCGAGCTCCGGCGGCACTGTCTGTCACGGTAGCGCCCTCCTCATGCCCGACCGCGGGCATAGGTACATAACTGAAATGTCCAATATCCCTGGTGGTCCAGTGGACCACTTCCAGCCCAGTCGGGGCATAAGTATTATAATAAAACGTCCAATATCCCTGGTGGTCCAGTGGACCCTATCCCCATGCCCGATCACGGGCGTTATGAATAAAGAACATCCCTGGTGGTCCAGTGGACCTGTCCCCAGCCTGATCGTGGGTGTTATGAATAATGAACATCCCTGGTGGCCCAGCGGCCCATCCAGCCCAATCTCAGGCACTATGTACGAACCCGCATTCCTGGTGGTCTTGCGGTGCCCCTCCCACCGCCCACTCAGTCCCACCACCCGCCTCCCCTCAGTCAGCGGCTGGCAGCATCTCCCCCACCTGCATGTCACCTGGCTGCTCGCCAACTGACAGCGCATAATGGCTGCACGCCCACCGATCCACAGCGTAATAGATGCAGTAGACTATACTGTACTACAGTCCCAGTTGTGAATGAATGGACTGTGTAGTACAGTATGGTCTGCATACCCATTGGCCCATGCTGTGGACCAATGGGCGTACAGCCATTCTGTATGCTGACAGTCGGCAGGCGGCTGGGCGGCTGGGCGGCTTGCAGGTGGGGAGATGCTGCCCACCGCTGACTGAGGGGGGAGCGGGGTGGTGGAACTGAGTGGGCAGGTGGGGAAGGGGTTACTGCTAGACCTCCAGGGTATGGGTTCATACATAGTGTCCGAGATCGGGCTGGATGGGCCACTGGGCCACCAGGGATGTTCTTTATCCATAACGCCCACAATCAGGCTGGGGACAGGTCCACTGGACCACCGGGGATATTTATTTATTGTTATAGCCCACGATCAGGTGGGGCACCTCACGCGAGGAGCAGGGGGCGTCGGTCCCCGACGGCTGCAGCCTGGCAGAGTACCAGGCGCAAGTAGCCGGGGATTGGTGCACCTGTATGCAGATGGGGCCATGATGGTATGCTAATGTCCCATTTGCACCATGCATACCTGATGGCCCCATTTGCATATCCACCACTGAATATCATGGTTCCTGTGCCTTGCACAACTGCTCTTGCACTGGCACATCCCCCTGCTCCTCACCTGCCACTTGCACTGGTGCAGTGCCTCTGCATCATGTGCAATGCAGGTGGCCATGGTGCCATATTCAACGGTGCTGAGCCATGGCGCAGCACCATTGAATTTTGCCTGGTCCACGCTCTGGTGCAGCCCAGTGGCGCTGTGCCCTTGCATGCGCCCTAGTTGGGCAAAGTTTGGATATCCCAGCCTATATGTACACTGTGGGACTGCAAATATATTTGGAAGATAAAAGCTGTTATTTTCATAGAAAACTTCTACTGTGAAAATAACTGTTGAAATCATGTCATTTGCATAGTAGCTATGCTATCTGCATAGTAGCCAATACCCTTGTTTTCTCATGAACTGGTTCCCTGTGTACAGCACATCTAACAGTGGTGCTCCCTTTGACCATAAATGTAACAAGTCTTGGCTTTGTGTCATCATTAAAGTGGAAAAGAACGAAAAACTATAAAAAGATAATCCATTTACATATGACAGCATGTTTTTTTTTACCTACAATAGACTAAAAAAAGTGAGAACTCCAATCATATACATTGCATACCCCATGAAGTAGTTACAGATATGCATGTTATTTGGTTTAGAATGTTGGTGTTATTGCCACTGTGTGCACTCGTGGCTGTGCCACATGTACACGTATGCAGTAACACCAACATTCCAAACCAAACAATATACATATTTGAAGCTACCCCATGGGATATTTCCTATATATACTGTGGGAGTGCAGATGCATTTGGAAGATAAAAGATGTTATTTTCACTGGAGACTTACCTACTGTTCAAATAACATGTCATGTGCACAGTAACTATTTTATTTGCATAGTAGCCTCAACTCATGCTTTTCACATGAATTGGCTCCCTGTGAGCAGCACATCAAACAGTGGCACAGTCACGTTGACAATAAATGTAAATGGCTCAGCTCGTCATCATTTTAATAAAGTGGAAATGAAAGAAAATCTGTAAACAGATAATCCTTCTACATAATACAGCACGCTTTTTACCTGCAAGAGACACACACACACACAAAAAGTAGGAGCTCCCATGGTATAGACTGATTATTCCATTAGGTGGCTTCAAATATTGATGTTATCTGGTGAAATGTTGCCACTGTGCACTTATGGCTGTTCCAGTTCTGCACATGTGCAATTACAACAATATCCAGATAACATGCATATTTGAAGCTACCTCATGAGATAATCTCTATATACACCACAGAACTGCAAAAAAGAAGTGTTATCTTTACCCAACATGAGCGAAATCAATGATGTTGGTGACTGAGCATGCTCAGAAATTTGTCTCACTCATTTTGGACACTGAGCCTGCTCACAAATTTATTCTCACATGTGAGATGCCATATATCTTTTGATCATTATGGATTAGTATGATGATCAAAACTCTAAACTGTACGGCATCTGATCATTATGAATTACCAGCCCTCATGCTGAGTCATTGAACCGAGAGGCACATTTTGTACTTTTTTCAGTTGTCATTTCTTACTATTCCTATCACAAAACCTTGAAAACCTTTGTTATACATAGGCTATCGCACGAGGTAGCTCAAAATATACAGTAATTGTTTTTTGGTGTGAAATGTTGGTGTTATTGTTCCCTTGCACTCGTGGCTTCACTTTGCTCAGTCACTTGTACAAGGGAAAAATAACACCAACGTTCCATACCAAATAACAATCATATTTTAAGCCACCCCATGGGTTATTCCTTATTTATTGGTTTCAAAAAGTAACATGAACAGTAAAGTCTTAACAGTAGTATCTTAGAGTAAGGTACACAATCTATTGCCCCATTTGTTACTGACAGCAGAGAAAATGACAACATACTGCATCAGGAAATTCTTTATTATACAATGGGGTAAAGTAAATCAGCCAAATCCTGCAACCTGATTGGTTGGCTGGTACCTTTTCCAGTGTTGCAATCCAGTGTACCCACTGGAAAAGGTACCAGCCAACTTTATCTCGTACCAATCAATGTATCAATAGACACTTTCACTTCAAACAAAATGCCACCATTTTTCCTGCCGCCGCTTTGCTTAAACGCCACAGTAAATTAAAAAACAAAATAACATCCTCTTTCGAACTGTACGGACCTCAGTGAGTTAGAAAATATTTTAAAAAACATTAAATAAACAACGTTTGACATTGTATAATATCAATTTATCCCTCTAGAGTGTGAGTATACTGGAAGACATAACACGGCTGGTGTGGTAAATCCTCCAGTATACCCACACCCTGGAGGGATAAATTGCTTAACTATACAACTGGAGCCCACTTACAATCACTTTGGATAAAGGAACATCCCAGATATAAGAACATTGTGTCTATGTCCTGATTTTCCCCCCATTCATTTCTATGTAAATGCAGCCATTTATAATGTGTATCAGCCTGCTAAGATTTACATATTTTTTCTAAGTGTGGCTGACAGCTCCTGTCTGTCCCTTCAAACTTGAGCTGACTCACATTTAACCTCTCTGACTACACCCTCATCACTGCCATGGGCTCATTAGCACACTAAGGAGGTGGAAACTGCAGTGATTAGGGTCACGTTCGAGCATGTCTGGGCAGCATAACGAGTCTTTTTTGCTAACCTTGTTTAATCACCTACAGTACAGCCATTGAAAAGTTGCAGCGTACAGCACTCACCATGGCAGAAAAGCTACAAATGATAGAAAGGTGCAGTAACCCATCTGTTAAACATAGTGATGTGTCAAAAGAGTTTAAAATAAATGTTTGCACCATTTCAAAACTCATGTTGCAAAAGGAGCAACTACTGGCTGTGGGATAACCGGGGCTGCAAGAGAATGAGAATCGGGGAGGACGAGCCCTTCTTATGTGGTTCAGTGCCTGCAGGACAGTGGATGCTCTAATTTTATTAGCTAAAGCTCAGTAGCTGGCAGACAGCATGGTATAAGCTTTACTGCCACAAATGGGTGGCTATGCAGATGGAAAGAGCCACATGCCATACATTTTGAAAGGTGTGACGGGGAAAAGCAGGACACCAACACAAACAATGCTGCCTCCTGGAAAGAGAGCATGTTACCAACGATTTTACAGGAGTTCTGAGAGGATGTAATTTACAACTGTGATGAAACCGCCATTTATTTTTGGGCCATCCCAGACAGGACTTTAGCTTTCCATACTGACCCAGCTGCCAGTGGCAAGAAAAGCGAGGTGCACATCTCTGTTCTTGTATATGCTAAAATGTCTAGATCTGATAAATTCCCCTTACTGGTTGCAGGCAAGTCTAAGAAGCCTAAGTGTTTCAGTGGAGTTTTTGTGGAATCACTGCCAGTTGAATATGAGGCTAACTTGAATGCCTGGACAACAGGACAGATTTTGACAGAGAGGGAAACTAGGCTAAATGCAAAAATGAGGTGGACAAGAAGGAAAGTCTGTCTCATTATGGGTAATTGCAGTGCTCATCAAAAAACTAACCCTAAATAATGTTCATTTCATCATTCTGCTGCCCCGCACAGCAGCCCTGATCCAACCCATTGATCAGGGCATAATTAGGAACCTGAAGCAACATTACTAGAATAAAATAATGGAGAAGCTTCCGATAGCCATCGATGGAGGGAGGGCTGCAAATGTTGGAGACCTGGGGAGAGACAGAGAGTAGCATATTGGCCTGTATACAAATGCTTGACTCCGTATGGCATCTCTTTAAACCAGAGACTATCAAAAACGGCATGGGGTGATGTCTCTGTAAACAAAAAAACAGCGCAGCAATGTATTGTGCTGTCAATACAGCGGATACATTGCCGGTGCTGAAAAACAATGCTGAACAGCAAAATCAGCAAAGAAAGCAGAGGACTTCATTGTTTTCTGCAGGAGGCTCTGCCTCCCGCACCCGTTATAGGGGCTGTGCCCCCCCGAATTCCCCATTAATATAATCAACTCAGAGGGGGGGTTCAACACAGGGATGAGGAGAAGCACCGACGGGGGGAGGGGGATTCGCACAATGCAGCTGGCAAAAGTCTGGGACTGGCATTCAACCCCCAGTCCACAGATGCATAGTTGCCCTACACTGCTGCGGTTCATCCCTCTGAGCCACAGAAACTGCTCGGGGGAGATCCTCTCCCCAGCAGAGGTCTTACCCTCTGCATCACTCCTCCTCCTCACCAGCCATGCAGGACACGGTACAAAACCACACTTGCTACATTTGTGCCTTGTGGGGTTTTGTACCCTGTCAATCTAGTTCCCTGCACTGTATGTGGTGCTTGGTTTTGACTTTGCCATTATGTATACTGCAGATTGACCCAGTACCATAAAAAACTACTTTTCTAAAGCTACTTTTGTAAAGACCCAGGTAAAAACTGCACTGCCACATCTATTCATTTGAAAAGAGCATGTTTATTGTTTTAAACATGTTTTGTTTCCATTACACACAGGTACCGGACAGGAGCAGGACCAGCTACGGAAGTAACTGGAGAGAATGTGTCTGTACCCAGGATGCCTATCAAGGAGCTCCAACACACAGGTACCAGACAGGAGCAGGACCAGCTACGGAAGTAACTGGAGAGAATGTGTCTGTACCCAGGATGCCTATCGAGGAGCTCCAACACACAGGTACCGGACAGGAGTAGGAGCAGCTACGGAAGTAACTGGAGAGAGTGTGGGTGTACCTGGGATGCGCATTGAGGAGCTCCAGCTGTGTGTGGACATTGACCGTGAGTTAGAGACATCAGGCTTCATAACAGAGGAGGACATTACAAGGCGCATAATTACAAAAATGGAGTCATCCAATGATGATGATACCTAGGTCCCCAACCTGAGAACGAGTTGGCACCACCACTACCAACAATAAGGGAAATAAAAGAATGCATAGACACAATAAGGGACTTTAACCTAAGCAAGGAAAATGAGGATGTAAGCCAATTCTCTGCTATAGACTCGGACATAGATGAAATTGCAATAAAGCACAGGAGGCAGCAGAAATCACAGACTATTTTGCACAGAAGTAAAAGCTGCAATTATTAGTGTTTAACCATTTTTAAGTCTTAACTTTTAATTTTTTTAAATTTTTTAATAGTTTTCCAGTTTGAATCTTTAAAAAATTATATCAGTAAAGTACAGTACCTGCTATAGGCAGCATTGTCTAGTTCAGAATCTGCATAAGGAATGTGTAGTATTATACTGCCACCTCATGGTTAAATGTGGTATTGCAGCAGCTCATTTATACAAACAGCATTTTTCTTGGCTAAAGTGGGCTCAACTGTATAACATTTTTAAAGACTGAGCTGCATAAGCAGCAAGACTGTGGATTATACCTCAGAAAATATTTATTGAAAGAGTTTTACCAGAAAAGGCCTACTGAACCAAAGTTAGTTCATAGAGACATCCTGTGTTAGGAGGTACAAGACAGAAAACAGTACAGTAGTACTTATACACATCAAAGTGTCACTCCAGGTAAATGGAATAGGTGTGGAACAGCAACAAATAAACTTGTGCAGAATTACAAGTTGCAGCATATGTAAGTTTACAGTATTCAGTGCAGCTCCAAACAAGGTGAATGTGGAGATTAAGGCAGGTGCAATAAGGTACACTTGGGTGAAAATGAAAATTTAATATACATAATTAAAAAATTCAGTGTAAGTCCAAGGGCAAAAAACAAAAAAAAAGGTGAATAAGGGCAGGTGCAGGTGAGAATGGTGTACATGTAGAAAAAAAACCATTACAGTGGTAGAAGTAGAGGCAGCACAAATGGTGGCTGGGAGGAGGGTCCAGAGATGAGGGAGTCTGTAAGAGAAAGCAGACTGCTCAGAAGAAGTCTTGGCATGGACAATGGAGGAGCCGGTGTCAGTGGAGTGAAGGGGATTAGGATGAAGTGGGAGCAGAAAAGGAGGGAGGAGGGGTGGTAGGACAGTGAATGGAAGTACAGAGAGAGAGAAAGACAGAGAGAGGGAGGGAGGGAGGTGGTGATGTTCAAGGGAAGGGAAGGAGAGGGAGGTGTACAAGGAGCAGTGATAAGTCTGAGGTGAGTAATCTAGAGCAAAAACAACAGAAGGAGTGGAATGGGAGGCCCAGTTTGGCCAGGGTGATTTGTGGCAGCACTGTAGACCAAATCACTAGACTCAAACACAGTCAGAATCGCTTTGGAGAGTATCTCTAGCCTGGCAGGGTTGGAGGTGGGGGGAAATACAGGTTTTGTTCCTGTAGAGAGCTCCCAACCAAGGAAGGAGCTTGGAGTGAATTACATCAATGTGGATTATGAAATCAAGGTGACAGTCAAGCCAAACTACAAGGCACTTAACAGAGGGGACAGTCTCAGTCTTGACACCTTCAAGGGTCAAGAAGACTTGGGGGAGTTGATGGTGATTTGATGCTGCCAGGAGCAAAAAGTCATAGAGGCTGTCTATTTTGACTTAAGGGGCAGCTGAGTTAAGGGACAGTTGGGTTTGTTAGGACCACATTACATTTAACAATTTTTTTGCAGGTATGTGGCACAGTGATGGGCTCATCAATGGCACCCTCCTATGCTAACCTTTTCATTGCCTAGTGAAAGGAGGAGGCCATCTATGACTCCATAGTGAATCTGGTTCCAAAATCATCTGTTGGGTGTGGTACATAGATAACATTATAGCTGTCTGGTAGAGCACTTAACAGGAGGCAACTGATTTTATAAAATACCTTAATAACAGCAACTGGAATCTGAGTTTTACACACATGGGATCCCACTTGTGTCAGTTTTTGTGACAGAGCAAAGGCCAATGGCACATTTATAAGGTAGAAAAAGAAATGGGCAGACTGGATGGGCCTTGTGGTCTTTATCTGCCGACAACTTCTATGTTTCTATGTTTCTAACCTTACTTTAAAAGGGGTCCCAAACACTATTGTGCAAAAAAGAGAACTACCATAAACTGATTTCTAGGAATAGTCCGTTGAGACCAGAAAGCTCTCACTCTAAACACCTCATTAAGGGGATACCATATGGGCAATTCCTTCATATTCACAGGGACTGTTCAAAGGCATATATATTTGAGAAACATGTCACTGACTTTAAAAGATAGATTTTGGAGAGGGGGTATGAGCTAGTGTTCTCGATGAAGCAAAAACTAGAGCCAGCAATATGGACAGGGCAGATTTCCTTGTTCCTAGACCCAAGCCAAGACCCTTGGCTGCAAGTCCAGTTAATTTTGTGCTGGATTTTAATGCTACGACTCTTGTTGTGGTGGGTATCCTCCAGAAACATTATGTTGTACTATCTGCTGACACAGACTTGAATCTCCCACTAGGGACTACGCCACATGTTGTATGCAAAATAAACCCTAGCCTCACAGAGAGACAGTCTTGTCAGAAGTCACTTTGAAAATAGAACAAAACTATGCCAACTGCCCCTGCCAGGGTTCATTCCACACCCTGTAGGTTTCCATAGGAGTAGCACCTGTAATGTATGCAATTTAGCAAAACAGGGAGGTACATTTGTTAGTCCTACAAATCAAGCCACTTAAGAAATTAGACACCTTATCATGTGCTGTCCAGAGCACATGATATATGCACTTTGGTGTCTGTGCTCCATTCTTTTCATATGCAGATCAATACAACCTATGAAAGATAGCATACAAGAGCATGTTTGCTCTATTGCTAACAAGAATAGGGACACAACAGTAACACTACACTGGTAAAGCCATCACAGTAGTGATCCTAATACTTTGCCCTTATGGGAATTGATGACATCCCTACCACACAATGACAGGGAGATAAATTCAATGACCACCTCAAATGGGAGAGTCACCTGATGTTTACACTTGGTGCCCTAACCTCTAGAAGGTTAAATAATGATTGAGACATAATTCCTTTTCTTAAGTAGAATGTTTCTATTCATTTCTGGCACCACCAACCCCCATATTCCTTAAATCCTCCATTTTCTTTCCCACCCCACCATCCTTTCAAATGCACACACCCTTACCCTCACCCTTCTCCTTTTCCACCTGCCCTGTGGTATAATGCCAGTATTCAACTGTTAACTTTAAGGCCTAATTCTATATTTTTATAAGATTTTAGTATTTCACTGAACCCAGTATTTTTCTGCATTCTCTCTCTCCAATAGGTACCTGTCGTAGGACCTTAACAATACCTTAATAAAATGTGGACATTTCAGGAGGCAGTAAGGATGCAGGAGATCTTGCAGGTAGCTCAGTCCCTGTCAGTGTAGGGCTTTATAAGTCAGTAAACCGACCTTGAAGGTGATCCGCCACTGAACTGGCAGCCAGTGTAGTTCACGAAGCACAGGTGTAATGTGACTGGATCGAGATGATCCAGACAACAGCCTGGCCACAGAGTTCTGCACCAGCTGCAGGCAGCGGATGTCAACCCCAAGAAGCTCTAGGTAAAGGGAGTTACAGTAGTCCAGGTGTCAGGTCACAAAAGTGTGGATCAAGGTTGGAAGGTCATCAGACGGAACTAGGTGCTCAATCCGGGCAATATTCCTCAGATGGTAAAAGGAAGACTTAACCACAGCTGACACCTGAGAATGAAGTGTCAAACCATCATCAAGTATTACCCCAGATTTTGCACCCATTCAGAGGTCACCAACTGGGCACTCCCAAGCCAAAGCCCTGAGGGACATCCCATCGCCGACCGCTCTATCCAGCAACCAGGATCCACTACCAACACCTCAGTCTTGTCAGAGTTCCATTTTAGCCAGCTGGTATTCATCCAGTCCTGGATTTCTGCAAGGCAGTTGTTAAACACTGAGAGTGCACTATCCTGGTCAGACACAAAGGACAAGTAGAGCTGTGTATTGTCTGCATAACAGTGCAACCCCAGCTGATACTGCTTCACAATGTCTCCTAATGGCAGCATATACACTGCGAACAACATGGGGGACAGCATGGAACTCTGCGGGACCCCACAAGGCAGAGAGAATGACTCAGAGGAATAAATCCCTGAGACCACTCTCTGTGATCTGCCAGTGAGGAAGGAATAAAACCATCTGAGGACTGTACCAGACAGACAGACCACAGATGACACACAAGCATTCCAGCAGCACCCCATGGTCCACGGTGTCAAAGGCTGAAGAGAGATCAAGAAACACCAAGATGGTACGGCATTTCTGATCTCTCGCAATTAGGAAATGATTGAGTACCTGAACCAGAGAGGTCTCAGTGCTAAGCCTTTTACATCGTAAATGTCATGGATCGTAAACTGGTTCTCCAGCTGTAGTGCCATGACTTTCTTTATAACCTTCCCAACAAAGGGAAGATTAGAGACTGGTCTGTAGTTAGCGGGGCAGTCTGGGTCAAGCATAGATTTCTTGAGAAGGGGAGTTACCACCGCTTTCTTCAGGGAGCAAGGAAACTCACCCAGCTCCAGTGAACACCATGCTATCTCTGCAAGGACTGGGCTGATGACATCAATACAGTCTAATAAAAGGTGAGTAGGGCCCGGGTTCAAACTACAGCAAGTTGGGCACATACCCTTGAGAATCCACATGACATCCACGATCTCAGGCTGTTCAAACTCCATTTAACAAAACTGAGGAGCAGCAACACCCCGCCGACCACCATCTGCCTCCCCCCGGTAGAATGAGCTAATTAGATCTCAGACGTGATGTCGGCAACCTTATCAGCAAAGAAGTGAGCAAACTCCTCACACTAATCGTGAGAAAATACTTTACAAACTTGCTGACAGACTGGATTGCACAGTCTGTACACAGTTCAAAAAAGCTGAGCTGGTCAATTCTGAGCTGCAGCAATCTCCCTGGACAGGAATTGTGCCTTCTTAAGGGAGATTGTAGACTGGTAATCTCTGTAATATTCCATCAGTCTAAATCTGTTGGCATCCCAGCCGAATCTCTGCCAGCTACATTCAAACCTTTGTTCCACTCGCTTCAGCCCCCACAAGACCCCATCAAACCAAGGGGACCAAGGGACGAAGGGTGAGGGGGCGAACATGGACAGGAGCCAAGGTGTCCAAAGCCCCTGCCACAGCCCAATTATAGGCCTGTAGCAGGTTCTCAGGACCCTTGCTTGCACCCGGTAGTCTAGATAGTTCCAATCCTGCCAAAAGACCTCCTGGGATCACTCCCCACAAAGGGCGGTATTGGACCATCTCCACAGGGCAGGCCTATGGGGGAGCAAGGAGATTGAACCTTATAGTGTGGTGATCGGACCATCCAACTTGTTCCACCACCAAGTTGGAAGTCTTCATCCCCAGGAAGAAAATCAGGTTCAACGAGTGACCTTGACTGTGAGTCGCAGAAGCAACCACTTATGTGAAGCCCAACAAAATCATAAGTCAGAGGAAGTTTTGACCAAATGGTGAGAGTTCGTCATTGACCCAGTCATTGAAGTTGCCCAGAACCATCAATCTGGGGGACTACAATGCCATGCTGACAACGAAATCCATGACTTCCTGCAGGAACAACTTCTCTGTTCCAGGTGGACGGTAGACAAGCCTGATTCTGCACCCCACACCTGTGATCATGGCACACTTAAAGGATCTGATTCCCTCAATTGGCACATCTACAAGGTTCATTTCCAATTTAAGAAAGATTGCTACACCCCTGCCCCTGTGATCCAATTTCGCACAGTGTATAACCGAGAACCTGGCTGGAATCACTGCAGCCAAAATGAGGCCGGCATTCTCAGCCAGCTAGGTCTTGGTGATGCATGCCAGATCTGCTGACCCAACAAGATTGGATATAATGGCCGTCTTGTTTTTAATAGATTTGGCATTGCACAGCACCATGTGAGTCGGATGAGATACCGGGGCCGGCCGAGCGACCGGACCACTTAATGTGGAGCCCTTGGGTATGGGCACCAAACAAGGTGAACCTCGTTCAGGATTCCATTTCACCCCAAGGCATCTCCTGGTCCTCAGTACCCCCAATCCGGCCACCCTGCTCTTCTCCCCTCCCTGGTCAAGGGCCCCCACCCTGTGGAGCACAATTCCACGTAATTTTTATGTATTAGAGATATTTTACCTATGCTAGTGATTTCTAATTGATGCTCCATCCAGTGGGGTGTTCACCTTTAAGAACTCTGTGTTTAAGATTATTCAGTCAGAAGAGACCCCACCTCCCTGAAAAAGAACTGTCAGGTTTGAAGCACTGGAGTATTGGTGCTGTTTGTTCACTGTATTGTCTTTCTTACCTCAGCTTTATTAAAGTTCACTACATTCAGCAAATTTTGGCTCCAGCTATTAATTTTCTAGTGCGATTTCTCCTTTGTTGTTTACTCAGGACCAGGCCTGGGCTCTTGAGAAGTCAAGTAGGCTAAAAACTCAGGAACCATGATGCCAGAGGCAATTAGTACAGTACTGTATCATCAGCATACAATTGAATGTTGGATGATTTAAAAGCTTTGGGGAGGTTGCTCAAGAATAGCAAGGAAAGAAGTGGACCAAGGACTGAGACTTGCCATACCTCATACTTGATGGGTGGATATGATGCCATTGACAGAAACTGCCTGTGACATCGCAACCAGATAGGAGAAGAACTAACAAACTGCTCGGGCAGTTAGGCCTGCAGAGGCAAGTTTGAACAGCAGGAGAGGGTGGGAAACAGTGTCAAATGCCTTCGCCACGCCAGGTTGATAAAAATAGCAGCAGTGATGTGGTCTTGATCTGTCTCTTTAAGGACTGAGCTAGTGAAGCAAAGGGTGGAAGTGGTAAGAGAGTGGGGTTTGAGAATGTCAGCCTGGTAGGCACTAATCAAATACCTGCCCTAAGGAAGATTTGGGAGAATCAAAGTGTGTGTGTGTGTGTGTGTGTGTGTGTATGTCTGTGTGTGTGCGATGGGGTTGTTGAGTGGCCTGGTAAAGTTTTGATTCACCTTCGCACTTAGCAATTTTGAAAAAAGTGAAACAATGTCCTGCACTTTTTCATTTTAAAACTGTTGCTGCTGCTGTTAAGGACTGATTGCTGCTATCATAGCCTGCTATGTAAGTTTCTTGTCATGCTGCTTTTGTCATACTCCTGGAACCTTTCATTAATTGGCAACAGAGTATTGAATATGGCTGCTTAGACTTGTTTTCCTTATGCTGTTTAAGAGAGATCCACATTTCCTGTGCTCTCGTGGTAGGGGCTAATGAAGGCAGAAGAGCCAAAGAAAGTGGCTAGTGAGTGTGTCAAAATCAAAAGCAAGAAAACTAAGGCCAAAAAGCCCAACTGGTTCGGCAAGGAGATGGCAATGCTATAAGTGACAAAAGGGTAGCCTTCCAGAACTACAAATATACTGAGAAGGAGGAGGATAGAGTGGATTACTCTGCCAAGTCAAGGGAAGTAAGCAGAGTAGTTAGAGTGGCAAATGCTGCAAGGAAAATGTAGCTTGCACAAGGGGTTAAAACAGGGGAGAAGGCCTTTTTCCATTATATAAGGAGAAAGGGAACATAAAAGATGAGATTATCAGATTAAAAAAGGAGGGAGGGTTTGCAGAGGGTAGCGAAGAGAAAGCGGAGGTACTTATCAAGTACTTCTGTTCAGTTTTCAACAGAGAGGAGGATGGATCAGTGCCAAAAGAGAACAAGGGGATGGGGACTAAGAGGGGAAGTTACAGACAATGTCAATCAAATTGATGGGGTGCTAAGGGACCTAAGGGCCCTGAAGGTGGATAAATCACCAGGGTCATATGGGGTATACCCAAGTGTCCTAAGGGGACTGGTGGAGACTCTAGCAGGTCCCCTGGCAGACCTTTTTAACACTTCTCTGGAGTCGGGGATCATGCTTATTTTATTTTTATTTATTTATTTAACCAGGTATAGCACACTAAGCTGGAAGCTTTTTTACAGGAGCGACCTGGGAGCACAAGGAGGTTAAGTGACTTGCTCAGGGCCACACAGTATGCAAGTGGAAGCTGTGGGATTCAAACCCCGGTCTGGTCTGCTGGATGTCACCAGATTTGCAGCTCAGAGCCTTAGACCACTGCGCTATACTGCCTGCTTAAGGATTGGAGAACTGCACGTGTGTGCCTCTCCATAAAATTGGGCCAAGGGATAAGCCAGGGAACTACAGGCCAGTCAGCCTGACCTCAATAATTGGCAAAGTGATGGACACCATCCAAAAAGACAAATTGGTGAGCTTCCTGGAGGAGAATGAGCTCCAGGATATAAGGCAGTATGGGTTTCTATCAGGGTGGTCCTGCCAGACTAACCTTACTGACCTCTTCGACTGAGTACGCAGGACAGTGGACAAGGGCCAAGCAGTTGATATCCTATCTTAAGACTTCAGTAAGGCCTTCAATGCTGTACCTCACAGGAGACTGGTTAAGAAGCAGGAGGACCTGGAGGTGGAGGATAAACTAGTTGGATGGATCAGAAGTTTGCTGCAGGACAGAAGTCAAAAGATGGTGGTCAGGGGAAATTCTTAGAAGCTAGGCCTGTGACCACTGGGCCCCACAGGGCTCTGTGCTCAGACTGGTGTTGTTTAACACCTTCATAACTGACACCACAGATGGCATCAAGGGTAAGGTCTGCCTGTGTGTGGTCAACACAAAGCTCTGTGGCATGGTAGACACAGAGAAGAGGAGACAGGAACTCAGGGAGGACTTGGCTAGGCTAGAGAAGTGGTCATACATTTGGCAATTGGGGTTCAATGCTAAAAAGTGTAAAGTTATGCACTTGGGGATGACAAACCCAGAGAAAAATTACTGGATGGGTGATATGCAAGTAACCAGGCCAGAGGAAGAAAAGACCATGGCTAAATTATCACAAATGACCTGAAACACTTGGCACACTGCAGAAAAACTGCAGCCAAAGCAAGTCAGATGCTGGGCTGCATAGTCAGGGAAATTACCAACAGGAAATCAGGTAATTTTCCCCCTGTACATGTCTCTAGTGAGACCGTACCTAGTGTACAGTGTGCAATACTGATTTCTTTATCTTAAGAAGGATATCAGCTTGCTGGGAATGTTCCAGAGAAAGGCAACCAAAATGATCCAGGGCCAGCAAAGCAACACTTATGAGGAGAAAGTCAGCAGGCTCAACTTGTACTCCCTTGAGGACAGAAGGAAGGGTGGCATGACTGAGAGCTTCAAGTGTCTTAAAGGTATAAACAGAGTGTACACTTAGGGCCTCTTCAGCCTTAGTGGAAATAAGTTCACTAAGGGTAACAACCTAAAGCTGGTGGAGGGAAGGTCAGGAGGGGGCCGAGGGGGCTCTTTTTCACCAAGAGCATGGTGGCTAAGTGGAATGACTTGCCAGAGGAGGTGGCATCCCTTAAAATGGTGGACAGCTTCAAAAGAGATTGGAACAGGATAAGGGGGAAGTTGTGGGTAGAGGGGAAAAAGGAGGAGGGATAATTTGAAAAGGGTCAAGGGGGTATAGGGAGGAGGAGGTGCAGTTCCCTCTGTAAATGCAGTGGGAATTGTACACTCATGCAGACTAGATAGACAGTGAGGCCTTCCATCTGCTGGCATATTCATCTGTTCATATGAAAGGAGACAGCTGACAAAGAATGAGATGTTCTTGAAACGTCACAAGGGAAGAAGGAGAGACATAAGGCAGTAGTTCCTTGGGAGGGTCAGTTATTCCCCTCATCCACACAGTGTTCCCTGAACAAATAGCATCACACATGATGTCCTTTCTTCATGCAGGGCCCCATGGTCCTGCATGAAGAAAGCTACAACAAACTGCTGCCAATATATGGGGTGAAATACTTTTCTACCTTTGAAGAGTGTATCACTATGAGACACTAGCTTGGATCTGTACTTGTGTTTCAGAGAGGAGGCTATGGGCTGGGGTGGGGGACATTAGGGTTGACAACCCCAAGGAAGACCCCACCACTGATTCACCAGGACTCTGGAGACCCAAAACTCTAATGTTTTTTTCCTTTTGCTGCTTGGGGGTTGGGGTTTGGAGTTAGAGTTGGAAACGCTAACACCACATGTCCCTACTTTTGTGGAGTTTAGGTGCCCTAACTAGTGCATTAACAAAGTGTTTTGCAAGTGATATGTATTACAGGGGTACAGTATCGCACCTATAGTTCGGTTTGAGTAGGATGTTTAATGTTAAACCCCTAACTTTGCACCTTAATATCTTTTCCCCTGTTCAATGGAATTACATGAAATTTTGCACGTGTGGTCAGGGTAGCAAAGTCTCAAGAGTTGAAAAGGTTTGTACTGGCATTTTTATGGTTTCCAAAATCTGGAATACTAATTTTTTGGAAAAAAAAATCCTATTTGTTAACATGTTTTTTTTTGTCATGGACAGCCTAAATGGTAAAGAATGTTTTTTGAGATAGTGCCTTTCAAAGTTTCATAAAAAATATGAAATGGTTGCAGAATCCTAATGATATAAGTTTGGTTTTGGAAAAAACTCTGATATGAATGGTAAGAAAACACTGATCGAAGGGCTTGTTTTTCAAGTTGCTTGTCATGAGAAATTATTTATTTGGAAGAAAAAAAATTGTGATGGCCTCCATCTTGTATTTTTTTTATGAAAAAACTGAAAATACATAAAATTGATTTATTTTCAAAAAAAACAAACACATGAACCTAATTAAATGGGATCCAGTTACCTAGATTCTGATGTTTGTTTTTTGAAAATTGTCCTTGAAATAACATTTCTGGGCACCCAAAAATCGTGGGTGCCCAGCTAAGCAAGAGGATCTGTTCAGCCCCATTCCTTGTATGAGAACAGCAGGGCTTTCTTGACATCTGCAGCCACTTGTGTGCAAGCAGTGAGCCAACGATCTTGATCTCTCTCTGTTACTCGAATGTGCCTGTCTGTCTCTCTGACTATCTGTCTCTGTCTCATTCTTATACCCATCTGTCTGTCTGTCTATCTATCTATCTATCTATAACTGTCTGTCTAATCCTTGTTTTTTTATATTTTTATTTCCTCCCCCTCCCAGCTCAGTCAGCCCTCCCTCATTTTTCCCTGCTCCCATATACTGTATGTTCAAGTTCAAGTTCAAGGTTATTGCAGGAAAACTCCATTGAGCAAGCTCATTCACAAGGAGGTCCTGTGACATAAACACTTAAAGTACAAACACAGATAGGTAATAACAGTATATACATGAAATGCACGTTACATGATACAGACTGGATATACATACAAGGGTACCACATAGGGTGACCGCAGGTGGTAAACATTGATATGAGACAGGGAAGAGACTTACAGGTTGCATACTGATAAATGAAACATGATGACTGGTGTGTGCAATACATATACAGTATTTTGGCAGCTAGAACAAACAACAGTCTACAACTGATATGGGGAGGAGTGATTTGATAGAGTAGCAGTGGAGCGTAAGCAAAGATAAAGCCAGGAGTAGAAGGGGAAGGGAAAGCAGTTAATATGACAAATCAATTATACCTTACCAGTGGATAAATATGGCACACTTGGGAAGGAAGAGACTTAATGACAGTTACAGGTGTCTTTTATTTTGGCTGAACTTAGCGATTTGTAGAAGTTTATTGAAACTGTGCTAGTTAGTTTCAGTACGGTTTGTAATTGGTTCCAAATGGAGGGAAGGGCATATGCAATACCGTTTACCAAAGGAAGTCCGCGTCCCTGGTATGTCAAGCATAATAAAGTCAGATTTTCTTAACAGTATGCACTATGTGAGATACTAATAAGGGAAGAGAGATAGCTTGGCAATTTCTGCAGGAGCAGTTTAAGAGTCCATAGCCCAGCATGGTGCAGGCGTCTAGTAGTAAGGGATGTCCAACCAACAGCTACATATAAGTCACAGTGGTGCGAACAGTAAGGGGAGTTGGTAATGAACCGTAACGCATGGTGATAAAGGATTTCCAGTTTGCTTAGATTTGCAAGAGTGGTGGAGGAATAGATTACATCGCCATAGTCGAGTAAGGGAGAAAAGTGGCCTGTACAAGCTTGTTTCGAGTTTCAAGGGGAAAAGGGGCCTATTTCTGTAGAAGAAACCTAACCTTGCTTTTAACCTTCTAGAGACATCTTCGACGTGGTCACTGAAAGATAATTTATTGTCGATCCAGATACCTAGATATTTAAATTTGGTTACAACTTCCAGAGGCTCATTTAGCGTGGTGACAATGAAGTCTTGGGCAAGGGTATTGGGGGGGCCTGAGACAGCACTGCGGGAGAATATCATCGCTTTAGTCTTCTTAGCATTGAGCAGAAGCTTTGCCTTTATTAGATTATGCTCAAGTTGTGCGAAGTCCACTTGAAGCACTCGCTTGACTTCAGATAACGATGAGCCAGAAGTATACAACACAGTATCATCTGCAAAAAAGTGCAGATTGGACGTAGATATGTTAGCATCTAAGTCATTAATGTACAGAGAAAACAAGATAGGGCCTAAGATGGATCCTTGGGGGACTCCTCTTGCAACTGGCAAGGCAGCAGAAAAAAAGCCTTCCGCCTTTACTTTTGGACTCTTCCACAGTTAGGTAGCTAGAGAACCACTGGGTGGTATGGTATGTGGCACCTAACTTTGCAAGGCAATTGACTAATAGTTTGTGATCAACAGTATCAAAAGCTTTGCTGAGGTCCAAAAAGACTGCACCAGTTACTTTCTTAGCATCTATAGCAGAGATCCAATCATTGGTTACTTTTGCTAGTGCAGTGATTGTGCTATGATTAGCCCGGAAGCCAGATTGAGCTGGGTTAATGAGAGAGAAGGTTTCCAAGTGAGATTTTAACTGAATATGGATCAGTTTTTCGAGAACTTTAGAAAGGATAGGCAATATGGAGATAGGCCTATAGTTGTTTACATCGCATGGGTCACCAGATTTAAATAGAGGGAGGATATGTACTGATTTCCAGCAGGACGGCACAGTAGCAGATGTAATGGAAGGATTGAAGATGTGGAGAATTGGGGCAGTGAGATGGGCATAGCCTGACCTTAGGAAAAAGGGTTCCAAGCCATACGTCCCCGGCGCTTTTTGTGTTTAAGTTAAGAAGAGAATCTTCTACTTCTTTATAAGTTATCTCACAGAGTTGGAAGGGGCGGGTGCAGACCAGATGTGGCGGAGGGGTATGCTGGCTCAACGCAGCATAAGGTGACGAGTCAAAGCCAATCCAGCTGTGGCAAAGTGGGAGTTGAGTTCTCCAGGATTAGGGACATGTTTTCCACAATCTTGCCACTTGCAACTATCTTTGTTGGGACAGAGGGGGCCATGGGCTGTCCTTCTATAGCTTTGATAGTCTTCCATATTTTATGAGGGTTACCTTTAGCTTGTTCGAGAGTAGAAATATAATAGTTAGCTTTAGCAGAGCGTAGTTTTTTCTCACAGTTATTCCTGTCTGTTCTAAAGGCCTGCCAATCCGAAGATTCTTTGGAATGTCTAGCTTTAGCTCAGAGCTTATCTCGAGCTATAAGGGCTGCCTTGAGATCCGAGGTGAACCAGGGTTGGAATTGTTCTGCACTTTACTTTGATGAAAGGGGCATGCTTATTTATTATTGTAGTGAGTTTGTCATTAAGGATGCAAGCTGCCTTGTTGACATCTTTGATAGGTAAAGATCTTGCCATCTGATCATGCTCAGGTCAGATAGGAAGTTTACTGCACTGAATTTGTGAAAGGATCTTTTGTTATAAAGATGGGTTTGGGACGGCCTTAATTTGAGATCTTATGCAAGCAACAATTCCATGATCGCCTCATGTCGTGGTGAAACACTGCCAAATGAGATATTTTGTGGATGGGTGGTTAGTACCACATCTAGAATGGAACTGTTGGCAGTATTTAGAGTGTTGTTCCAGTAGGTTCACTGACTAATTGCCCAAGACCTAGCTTGTCACAAAGGGATTTGAGGCCGTGTGATTTAGGTGACAGCCAGTCCGTATTTAGATCTCCTAGAAATATTGTTTCAGTTTTGCATCTATGAACATGGATTTCAAAGATTAAGGACTTCATCACCACCAGATGGGGTCTATAGCCACCTAGGATAGTGATACATTCCGAGGAGGGAGATGAAGGCCAGTGCAAACTAACTCAAATTCCTTTGGCTAGAGATTTGCAACTAATATTGGTGACTAAGTACTTAGATGTGGTGTAGATAACCACACCCCCGCCTCTAGACTCTCTATCTGCTCTAAATAAATTAACCCTGCAGTGATATTTGTTGATCAGTGTTCGTCTTTTTTAACCATGACTCAGTAATTATGATAAGGTCTGGGTTACGTGTGCAGCCCAGGCTTGCAGCTGTACAAGTTTTTTAGGCAGGCTTAAAATGTTGACCATCATCATTTTGAGACCTGTGGCCTCAGCAAAATCGATAGGCAAGGGTAAGTTGTGGGGGCAGGGTTGAGCTCACATTTCTTGAGCAGAGAAGAAGCAGAACTATAACTTTCTTTAAGGAGTTTATAAGAATGGAGACTGCTTTTTTATTTCTTCGTGGCAACCCATATCGTGCTGCGGAAGAGGCGGCACCACTGTAATGACAATTGATAGTGATCAATGTAAGTGCTTGGGTAGACATAGTGGAGTCAGCCGGCTCACACGTGCCCATTGCATGCTTGCATGCACACATCAATGCTGCCTATTTGGGAAGAATGAAAAAAGTGGGGGAAGCCAGCAGGGCTGTGGGATGAACTGTCACATGGAAGCCAGGAAACATCAGTTTGTTCATTATATGGTAGCCTGCTACGGTTTACAAAATATTTTTGTTTTTTTGTACACCCAGTTGGTGAGTGAAAGCCTTTTTGTTTTGTTCGCTAAAACACAGTGATAACAATAACATGCTGAAAAAGCTTCCAAATTCATGCACAGACTTGCAGTACTTTTGGGAATAAGACTCTTGAATAATTGGGCCCTGTGGCCACAGTATGCATTTGCTGAGTGGGAGGCAGTTTGGCTGAGTGGAGAGTGCACAGAATTGTGAACCTCAAGGCTCAGGTTTGAATCTCACAATCTACCAATTACTCAGTTGATCAAGTTTCTTAGCCTCTAAGTCCTCTCTGTAAATTCTCCAATATATAACCTTCTGCTGTTTTTTAATCTTCGGTGGGCACCTACAATAGCAGAAATATTCTTCCTCTCTCATGGTTGTAAAGCTTTTGTGTTACAGTTTGTATTAAAAGCACAATATCAAACCAATGTCCTTCCCTTCTTTCTTTCCCAAATAAATTAGTGTTAGCAGTAGAGTACCTGCCCCCAACATTGTGTCTGAGGCATTATTCTGAGTATCCTCCTCAATGCTTGGAGCGCAATGACATTATAGGTTTACAGACGTACCTCATGCTACAGTGCTGTAGCTAGTATGGAATAGGAATGCTGTTTTCCTCAGCAATGACAAGGACTCCTCTTGCCCCCAACATGCGTGGTCACTCATGAGGACAGTAGCAAGGGGGTGTAGGCTAACCGGGGGGAATAGGCTAAAAGGGGAGAGGAGAATGACATAGTGTCTGCATGGTAGACTGTTATAACATTAAGTATTGATAAGGTACATTGGAGAACTGAATTGCATTGAGGTACTTCGTATTGCACTGTATTGCTGAAAACTCTGAGCTTTAGGAACAATAAAAACACAATAAGGAGAGCCATGGTCCCAGATTGAGTGGTCTCGTGATTTGTATTAGTGCAATATTTTCTAGGCAAGAAATTTGCCCACCTAGGTACTCACTTAAAACCTAGATGAGAAAATACTGCAGAAAGGGGAACAAGGAGAGCAGGAGCAGCTTAGTTAGTGGCCATCCACCCTTCAGACTCAAGTCCCCTTGTAGCAGCACCAGGAAAGAAGTAGAATGATAATGCAGGCCATATTGCCCATGAATGAATACAGTGATTTATGTAGAAGACCAAGAATCCCTCTAGTGGCAGGTCTGTATAACCTGCTAATGGAAAACTAGCCACTTAAAAGGGGAAGGTAGTTAGACTTATCGGCACCAAGGCAGAGTGCTTGGATGGGGGAGCTGCAGGAAGAGCAGTCAGACAGAAGAGGTGTAAGTACTTTAAAACAGTAGTAGAAATTAAAATCCAGGTAATACAGTTGAAAAACTCCTAATAACACAGTTGAAATGTGTTTAGTTTTATCGAAAATCTAACAAAGTGCCAGGTGTCTATAGCAGGGGAAAACTCCTGGCCAATCAGAGTGGGTTTGCTGGAAGCACCCGTGTTCCAATTGGCTGCGCTGTCCTGTACCTTCCAAGGAGCTGCTGGAGGGTGTCCTGGTCTTGGTCGGTGGCTGGCTGGGTGCCGGCCGACCGTGGGTGAGCTGGAGCAGCCCTGTTCAGGGACAAGCAGCTTCCAAGGAGCTGCAGGCGGGTGTCCTGGTCTTGGTCGGTGGCTGGCTGGGTGCCGGCTGACCGTGGGTGAGCTGGAGCAGCCCTGTTCAGGGACAAGCAGCTTCCAAGGAGCTGCAGGCGGGTGTCCTGGTCTTGGTCGGTGGCTGGCTGGGTGCCGGCCGACCGTGGGTGAGCGGGAGCAGCCCTGTTCAGGGACAAGCAGCTTCCAAGGAGCTGCAGGCGGGTGTCCTGGTCTTGGTCGGTGGCTGGCTGGGTGCCGGCCGACCGTGGGTGAGCTGGAGCAGCCCTGTTCAGGGACAAGCAGCTAATAGCAGCCTGAGGTGCCCACCCCCAGTACAGCTTTGTTGTAACTCCCTCCCAACCTGGTCACCCCCCCCAAAATATAAGTGGCAGCACTGGGATTCACACCCCAGGGAGGTTGAACAGATCAATCCCAATCCAGTGTCGGCTTCCCTGTTAATAAGAAAACTGTCCTTCATTGAACTTTTTTTTTGTACTATTAGAAACCTGTATGGAAGAACATGGTCCCTTGTCAACCTGAAACCTTCCCCAGACCCCACTCATTCCACCCCAACCCACCACTCAGCAACCACCTCCCTACACATGCCCACATACCCTCACTCACCTGAATTTGTCCCGCAATGTAGATCCACTGTCTGATCAAAGACACATCTTGGTGCTGGAACCAGCTACTGTAGTGTAAGAAAATAAGGTAGGTTTGGCTTAATGTACTTCAGTAGGGTTTGATCTTTCTCATTTTTTATATATTTACACTACCTTTTCAGTATGGCCTTTTTGGGATCCCACCTCCCTGACAAGGGTGGTGACATTTTTCAAATCCATCCTGAAAAATGATTTCATGGTCACTGTGCAAACACCATGAGATTAGAACATTTTCACTGTCCATGTCCACGAGGTGGAGTCACAAGAAGGCTATGTTGAAAAATTGATGTACAAATATTAAAAAACAACAAAGTTATGAGTGTACATTGAAAATGTTCAATGCTCTCCCGTAACTTTAGTAATTTTAGATATTTTGACCCCAGATTTTCAACATAGCCATTTTTCACGCTATCTCATGATTGTGACATCTGTCATTTTACAAATCCTGGTTGAAACATGTTTTCGCACTTGTGGTGCAAAATCACTTTTCAGCTGGAATATGGCAGTTTTAACCTACTGGGGTCATCATGCAGGGTCATAAGCATGCTATGTTGAAAATTTTCAGTAAAAATATTAAAATGCAACTAAGTTATGAGAAGACATTGAAAATGTTCTGTGCTCGTTTGAAAATGTGGTAATTTTAAGTATTTAACCCTAAATGTTCAACATAGCCATTTTTCACACAGTCTCATGAATGTGACATCTGTCACTTTTCAAATCCTGGCTGAAACATATTTTCACACTTGTGGCACAAAATGACATTTCAGCTGGGATTTGAACATTTTCACTTACCAGGTTCATGAAGTTGGGTCATAAGAAGGTTATGTTGAAAATCTGTCAAAATCTTAAAAAACAACAGTTATTATGAAGGTACATTGTAATCTTTCAATGCTTGCTCATAACTTTGGTAATTTTCAATAATTTGACCTCAAATTTTCAACATAGCCCTGTTTTCACACCACCTCATGAAAGTAACAGCTGTCATTTTCCAAATCCTGGCCAAAATATAGTTTTACACCTGTGGAGCAAAATTGTGTTTCAGCAGGGGTTTGAATATTTTCATCTACCGGCTTCATGGAGTGGTGTCATAAGAAAGTTATGTTGAAAATTTATGTGAAAATATGACAAACTGACCAAGCTATGAGGGAACCTTGAAATATTTCAATGTCCTCTCATAACTACTCTAATTTTCAATGCTTTTCATCTAAACATTAAACATAAGTCATTTTATCACATCGCTTCCCAAACATGACAGGTGTCATTTTTTTAAATTCTGGGAGAGATATTTCGTCATAGTTGTGGTGGGAAATTATATTTTGTACAGTATACTATAAATGCCATATGTCATGTTTATAAGAGGCATTATAAAACAACTACCTTGAAAATTTGGGGACCAAATTAAAAAAAAATAATAATTATTAAGAAACTTTGTGTGAACTGCCAGACTTTGCCTAGGTGGATAGTACTTCATGATTCCATGTTGATGAGATGAGTCTGGGGTGTGCTCAGTGAGCCAGCTGGATGGGGTGAGGCTGGGGGGGGGATAGGGCTGTTATACAACACCCCTTCCAGTCTAGGAAAGAAAGATGCAGGGTTGCCCACATGGGCCAGGTACCATACAGTGAAAACAACTCTTCTCTTGGCATAAGGCCCTGCACCATGGGCGGCAGAGGGCCCTGTGCATTGGCAAAGAGAGGGACTCTTTGCCCTGTGCATCTGTATCTGTGGTCACATGGAATGCCTAACCCAAAGGGCACTGCACTTCTGCAGCCCACCAGAAAGCTCCATGAATTCTTGACATCCATCACTGCACAGAACTGCAGGGCCCACAAGGGCCCTGCACTTCTGTAGTTGGACAGAGTCTTCCCTAGGCACAGGTCCCAGAGGGCCCTGTGTATCTGCATCTGTTAACACAGGCCTTAAAGGGACCTCAGCGAATGACGATATGATTCCAGTATCTCAGAAAGAAAGGAAATTATTTGCAAAAAAACTGCCTTAATGCATCAGTTAGGGTTCAACTTAATGCAACAAAAGGGGGAAATGTGGTATTAGTGTTTCCAACTCTAACTCCCTGCCCCCCAAAACAGCAAAAGGACAACACCACACAAGCAACCTTAGACAGCCATCATCAGGTAAGACAAACAATATACCACTGTATTCAGATGACACAAATGCAGTGGCACTGATGTGCTACTTTTGAGGATTTAATATTATGCAGCCACGCCTGAGTGTGTATGTCATGCTGCATGCATCAATATGTGTGCTTGCAAAAGTGCTGGCCCCATGGGGCCTGTGCCTGTGTAGTCAGAGGGTACAGTGGCACAAGCCAGGATGTAACACAGTAATGCAGCAAAGTATCACAAAAATGCTGCAGTATGCTGCTGGGAACACTGTAATTTAATGGCAATTAAGCCCTTTTTTATTGCAGTATTTTGCAACATGTCATCTGCTGCAAGTTACTGAGTTGCATTGTGGCTGGCTCCACTGTACTCATGCATGCTGTACAAGGTACCTTGCTAGATAGCATGATCCGATAGTGCATGCTCTTCTATATGCATCTGTGGAACTGAAAAACTGCTACACCGTTGAACAATTTCTAGATCCAATGCTGAAATCATTATACCCAAAGTGTGACAGTACTTCCTTCTGCATAACTGCAGGCCACACAGGGACCAGTCTTACACCTGTGGCTGAGGGGCCTGTGTTTCTGTAGACAGAAGTAGTGTTGCAGGTTTGGTGTTATGGATTTTGTGGCACGTGCAATTCTACAGACAGACGTTGGTGTGCATGTCTTACACCTTTAGCTGCAGAAGAGCAGGCCCATTGCGTTACAGTGCCCATGAGTACCTGAGGCTACATAAGCGCTGCCCCTATAGGGGTATGTGCTTCTGCAGACAAAAGAACTCTTATAATTTCAGTATCATGGATTTGTATCTGTGGCTGCAGGGGCCTGTAGTTTTGCATACAGAGGCAGTGTTGTGATTTGAGTATCATGAATTTGTATCTACAGCAACAAATGAGCATGCAAGTCATGCGGTATGCATGCCATTGATAGAAATCCATGAAGGTAGCACATCAGTGCCGCTGCATTTGTATAATCTGGAAACAGTTGTAGGTTGTTTGTGTTACCTGATGATGGCTGTCTGTGGTTCGTATTCAAAATTTTCAAGTAGCAGCCCTAGTCTCCACCCATCCCTTACCTTAGTAGTAGAGATGCAGCTAAATTTAATTTTGCTGGCAAAATTCCTGCGAAATCACCAATTTCGCTGTGCAAAACATTTCTCGTAATTGTGCCCTTATGGCGAAATTTTGCCTGTAAATTTCGGCGAAATTTTGCTGTCAGTTTTGCGTTTTTACTGCACATTTCACCACATGTAAATGTCAGGCGAAATTGGAGAAAAAATGCTTATCTCATGACTTTCTGTCCAGCAGGCTGCTGGTCACATGGGTGACTGCACTTAAGCAGGAAGCCAGACTAAATCTACTTCCTTTAGAGCTGTTTCAGCTACGAAGTAGGAGAGGAGAGAGACTAGGAGAGCTAACCAGTGAAATATTAGTGGATTGTTTGTGTGTGTGTGTTTGCATTTGCAGCTTTTTCGACTTCTGATCTCTGTTCCTCATTAGTTTAAAAAGTTAATATTTTCAGTTCATGGTTTTTCTTAATTTTTATAGTTATCTATATTTTGTGGTGTGTGTGTAAAACTCCCCTTTCTTTTTTTCTATTTTTTTTTTGGAGGAGAAGAGAAGAAGATAGACATAAAAATTATGGAGACTAGTGGGAATGGGAAGAAGGCAGCTGGACCACCCCAACCCAGTATCCGTATTAATAGGCGGGCCTTTATGTCTGTGCCCCCCCAAACAGCAGCAGGAGCATTTGCCCCCACTCCCAGCAGGAAAATGTAGCCTCCACTTCCCAGGAGCAGCATGAGCCCCTTGCCCCACCCCAGCAGCAGCAGCAGGATCCTCCTGTGGCCCCCACCCCCAGGCAGCAGCAGCAGCAGGATCCTCCTGTGGCCCCCACCCCCAGGCAGCAGCAGCAGGATCCTCCTGTGGCCCCCACCCCCAGGCAGCAGCAGGATCCTCCTGTGGCCCCCACCCCCAGGCAGCAGCAGCAGCAGGATCCTCCTGTTGCCCCCACCCCTGGCAACAGCAGCAGCAGATCCTCATGTGGCCCCACCCCCAGGCAGCAGCAGCAGCAGGCACCTCCAGATGCCACCCCCAGCTGGAGCATGCACCCCCACCTCCTCTGAGCAGGAGCATGATGTGCCCACTGGCCTTGGGACATCAGCTGTTGCCCCCCCCAGACAGGGTCATCTGCTGTGTGTTTGTCTTTCAGGAAAAACCCAAATGATAGCTCTATCGTGATCTGCACCCTGTGTGGCAGATCAGTGAGAAGGGGCAAGACTGGGGGTCATTTTGGGACTGGTGGACAAAGGAGCCATATGCAGCACCACCACGCTGCAGATTGGCTTGGAAAACAAAAAGAGGTTGCAGCAGGTAGAGGGGCCTGGGGTGCTGCTGAGCCGGTAGTAGAAGGTGAAGGGGGCCAGCAGGAGGCAGGGGCCAGTGGAGGGCATAGGCGCCGAAGCAGAAGGCAGCAGCAGGAGGCAGGTGCAGAGACCCCATCACCCTCACCCCAGAGACAGAGGTGTTGCCAGGTTCATGGTGGAGACCCAGCACAGCCTGCAGCCGCCCCAGCCCCAGCACCAGCAGGAGTGAGTGGTGACCTGAGAGCACTGCGCAGAGAGGTGGGAGCAGAGCCCCCATCACCCTCACCCCAGAGACAGAGGCATCGCTGGCTTCATGGTGGAGACCCAGCACAGCCTGCAGCCGCCCCAGCCCCAGCACCAGCAGCAGTGAGTGATGGCCTGAGAGCACTGCGCAGAGAGGTGGGAGCAGAGCCCCCATCACCCTCACCCCAGAGACAGAGGCATCGCTGGCTTCATGGTGGAGACCCAGCACAGCCTGCAGCCGCCCCAGCCCCAGCACCAGCAGCAGTGAGTGATGGCCTGAGAGCACTGCGCAGAGAGGTGGGAGCTCTGCGCAGTGAGTGCAATGATTTCTGAGAGGAGGTCGGGGGGACCTCAGGAAACTCCTTCAGGAGCAAGACAAAATGTTTGAGCTTCTGAAGGAGCTGCATGGTGGTGGCATGTCAGAAAGTGTACCTGGTGCCGGTGGAGTGTAATGGTCAGCCTCCAGACCAGTCAGCGCTGCACTGGCAACAACCTTTTTTTTTCTTTTCTTTCTCTTGTCCTTGCTTTGTTACTGTCACTCTTCCCCACCCTCTAAAAATAATAAAAATCAAAAAAATGCTTTTTTTCTGCCCTCTTCTTCTATATCCTTTCATTTGTTTCTGTCCTCTTTGTCTTCTGATCTATATCCTCTTGTTTATGTTATCTTTTCCAGTTGGTTTATGCGCCCTCTGTTTCCCATCCCCTTTCACATATGAATATGAGTAAGTTTGTCCTCCTCCTGACCATGCAGGTCCCCACTCCCCGGTTCCCACCTCCCCACCCACCTGTTGTACTTGTAGTACCATGCTCATAAATCATGTACCTTCCTACTTTTCATCTCACTCCATTTTCCTTTATATGTTTCCTCCTTGCTCCTTCTATCCTATCCACAAATATCAAGTATAAGCACTTTACTATGAACAAAATTATTTTCCAAAGCTATGTGAGAGTGAATCTTGGCTCTGCTCATGTAAATGTAACCCCTACCAGGTCTGCCATTTCCATCTGACAGCTATACCAGGTGGGCTGGGTTCGGGGAGGAATATGTCACTCGGCACATAGGCTAGGTTTGGCTACTCTGCACAGGGGCACCCAAGTAACTCTGGACAAAGGAAGCAATAACTGTAATGTCCAATACCAGAAGTGGGATTCTAAAGTGTGGCTTTTATTCACATCCAAACAGAATAAACAAAGCGTAGATGGACCCCCATGGGGGCTACACTCCTGGTAATGCAGATTTAAGGAGACCAGAACACATCTTCTTCACTTTAGCCCTCAGGCTCTGAAACACACTGGGCACACAGCCTGAACTTGTAAGCTGCTCTGGGTTTTTTCTGGCTCGGCTCCCTTGCCAGCCACTTGGACACTTTCCATATATCATGGAAACATTTACTGGTGGCACCCCAAACCTCCTAAGAGCACTTCTGCTCCATAAGGGAATCTTCCTCATTAATCCCACATCTGGGTACCTTTCTCAGGCACTGGCCAAGTACCTGAGAGAGAGCAACAGGTGTTCCAGAGCAAATCTGTAGAGGTGAATTTGGTTACTACTGATGGGGGGTCTCCCACCTCTCGCTCCCACAATTCATACCCGGCCATTTCTCTGGACTGTAACACCTCATCCTTTAACACTTTGCTGTGTAGATTCTTGTTAAATGTATTTTACATTCAATCTACTGTCTTTTCTTCCCATTTGTGCTGGACTTGGACATACTTAAAATAAATGGCTTTGCCCATTACTCTAGACCCCCCACAGAGTTAAGCAGTCCAATCCCCATATTCTTTCTTCCCATTTGTGCTGGACTTGAACATACTTATAAGTGGCTTTGTCCATTATTCTAGACCCTCCCCAGAGTTAAGCAGTCCAATCCCCACATCTTTCAACTGTACTTGGCTGTCTTTTCCTGACCCCACAGTAACAGTCCCTTTAGTTTCCTTTGTTTCAGGTGAAAACAACATGGCCCTTTAGCAGAGCGAACTCACCCTTCAGTTGCTGGTGCCCCACAGGTGTTTCCTCCTCAAGGAATCTCTTCTTGAGCTTCTGGTGCCTCAGCACAACTCAAACAGGCAGCTTCTTTTCCTTAGCCGGACCCGGGAGGTTGCCTCTGGAAAACAGGCAGATACCTTCCCCCCATCCCCACAGGGATGGGGCCCTGAGCCATTGAGAGCAGTCTCCATCACCTCAATAATCAGTTCCTGTGTTCCTCTTAAGGTGGAAACACACACCAAAAACAAAAGTAGCTCTGTAACAGAGCTTAAGGCTCTGAGGGCCTGCCCTCAGCAGAGCACCTCTGCTACACTCTACAGAACTCTCTCTAAGACTGACTTCAAATTCCCCAATGTTCTACTCTAACCTCCAACTGCAATATTCCAGTGTGGCTTATGCAGCTGCGACAATTCTAAATGATGTCATCCCTCAGTCTCAGCTGAGACTGAGAACAGAGTGAGACAGTGTGAAATCCATTTAACTGGAGTTTCACAAGCTGCCTTCCCTGCCTACCACTACGTCTTACTGGGATTCTAGTAACCCCGGGTAACAGGCGGGGTTGCACTCACCCTAGGCCAGGAAAATAACTGTCCCCAGTCATTCGTCACCTGGCTTAGGCCATCTCACCCCATGTGTTGACTGCGGGGAGGTAGCGCTATCTTCTCCCCCACCATGTGCTAGCACAGGCAGGCAACACTAAGGGCCTAGAGGCCTTTGGCTGACATATCAGCCGCTACTCTACCCACTAACTATGAGTACTTAGTGGCTCTGGTAGAACTGTCCAGAGCATAGCCCTAATAGATCAATACTGTGGCCCCTATGGCCGTTCAGGACCACAGCCTGTCTATTCCCCCTTAGCCCTCTAGGGAAAACCTGTCTACCTCTAACTCAAAATTCACAAAACAAAACAAACAGGGGACCTCCCCGACCCTGGACACCATGCAACCACACACCAGGAGGTAATACCATACACTATGCATTACTCCCACACTCCCCCACAACCATACCTGTGGAAGGAAAAAGTTACACTCAGTAACAACAACAACAATACTTTAAACACTACACTCTAAAGTATTACTGAGGTACTCTGCTGAGTCCCTCCTCCTCTTCTTGTCTTCTCTTCTATCTTCTTCAGGAACACCTGCAAGAAAAAGAAAGACAACACTCACTCCTAATCTGCATACACAGTCTATCTAAACCCCTACCGTCTAAACACTGGAGAATCCCAAAAAGATTTTTTTAGAAAAGTAGAAAAAAAACAGTATTAACATTAGAAAACAGTGACATTAATTACAATACACATATCTGGGGGATGGAGTGCCCTAAAAGTCCCATCTAGTGACTACAGTGCCAGAAGGCAAGTCCATTAAAGAGTCTCTCCTGGGCCGGAGTCCGGTGAAGCACAGTTCTAGCAGGCCAAAGTCCCAAAGGGGAGAGTCTTTGAAGACAGTTCAAACATCTGGAGTCTGCTAGTGTAGGGTGTGTACTGCAATGTCATAAGAATAGAAAAGTCTGGATTTACCAGTCCCTTGTAGAACGAAAATGGCACCAAACCTGGTCCTCAGCCGAAGACTCTCCCTGGCAGCATTCTTCCGATACAGCTGGGCAGACATCTTCTGGGAAATGACAGGAGGGAACATCTGGAAACTGCTGGGTTGATGTCATCTCTGGAGATGGAACCTTGGAACAGGAACAAAAAGCAAAAAAAGCTGGTCTGAAGTCATCCGATACCCAGGCGATGAATCACGATACAGCTGGGCTGGTGTCCTCTCTGGATCTGAAGTCATCTGGTGGGCCGGTGATGGATTCTGGAAAGCCAGTACACTGCAGAACTGATGAATGTGGGGCACCTGAGTCCTGGATGTCCAGACTGGTGGAACAACATAGGTACTGCAATGGCTAGAGTGGCAGCACTGGCTACTACTGCTCTGCTTTCCATTTGGTAGGCATGGGCACATTCGCAGGAAGGTCTTTGCATTGTGGCCAATAGGACAATGGGTCAGGTGCTTGAATTATTACCCCGTCTGGGCGCTCATAATTCACACTGTGAAAGGTTTCACGTCCCTCTCCATCCACAATTCGAACAGTGTCCATTAACAATGTCCTGCCTCTTTTCCACTGGCTGTATTTGTCATAAAACATTCTGTTCTTGACATGCTTGTTTGCACCAGGATGCACACATTTCATTGCTTCTGCCCAAATCCAGGACTTCCTGCTTTGTTCAATCTCCTCCCAGACTCTCCGAGGAAAGGTAGGAAAGGACATCCCATAGATTTCATTCGCCTTCCTAAGAACCAGTCTTTCATCTTTACTAGCTTTGGTCAATCTGAGACCTCTGGCCTGGCTTAGGGAAAGCCAGTCCAGGTTCTGCCAGCTACGCTACGCATTTTCAATGGCACAAAAAATGGATCCCTGACTTCTTCTTGCACAGCCAGGGCAGTGGAATCACCACTCTCTTCCATGCGTTCCTCTGAGGCAAAAGCTTGAGGCTGTGTACCAGTTCCTTTTTCACAAGGCCACATAGGTTCCCCCTCTTCTTCTTACTCACTGAGAATCTGTGCCAAGGAGTGAGCAGTCGTCCTCACTCCTGAGACTATCCACTCTTCACTGGGCGCGGAGGTCGAAACCTCCCATTCAAACGCCTCCCTCATCTCGTCTTCACTTATGAGACTTGGGCTATGCCCCTCTCTCCAAGGGTCTACTGATGCTCTTCCTGAGAGGTCTCTCTGCAACTCAGACTCCGAAACATCAGCACATTGTTCTGTCTGTAAATCTGCACCCTCTTGCTTTATGCCACACTCTGAGGAGCCTTCTCCAACAGGTTCCGTCTGGTGCTGTGTGCTGCCAACTGCAGATTCTTGAACTTTTGTCCATGTGGGAGCCAAAGGAATCTTGGGCGCTTTAAATAAACCATATTTCTCTAAGCACCCAGAACAGTGAGGTACCATGAAGACGTCCCTTTCAGCATTTAAGCACATTAAACATACTTGCACTGGATATCCAGGAATTGCCACATGAGGAGGCAGTCGTCCTCTGTAGTAACATCTCTCAATGTATCTTAACTTGTTAACTTCTACTGCTATCACAGCCCAGGCATGAACCGGGTAGCAGGCTGGTCCTGAGGCCATGACTGCAGAGAAAAACAAACAACGCTCACTGTTATTTCAAGTCCCACATCACTGAAAACTTTCTTTCTCTTTCAAAATGGCTCCTCTGCTGCTGTGTTTACATTACTACCCCACCCTGTAGTGGTGGCAGCAGCACTCCTACGCATCAACATTCTGTAATTGGGTCAAGCCACGGCGCATCCGATTTACACACTCTACTGATAACTGCTCAAACTGCACAGACTTGCACTGTTCTTTATCCTAGTGCATTTATATGATTTACCACATACTTTTCACTTGCAGAAGACATTGCTCTAGCTTACAGTCCCTTAAAGCCTCAGTATTTCATAACACAGGATTGCCTGTAATTTTGCTGCATATCGGATACAACTCACAGCCTCTCTCATGGCTTTGAAACTTATACTGATGCTGTACCTATAATTATGCTCACAGTCGATTGCTTAGAGTTTTTTCTTTTCCTGGTAAAACTTAACACAGTCCTTCTTTGCAAAGTGATTACACTGCTACGCACAGATTCAGCTGGCTTTTGGCAAAATCACTTAGTTTGAGTAATTACTTCTGTTGGTACTCACTGTTATCAGCAGCTGTTTGCTGCGATGGAAGATGGCCTGCAGCCAGTCTTGGAGGCCCCTGGAAAGAAGCGGGTTGGCAGTCCTGCCTATTGTCCCTCTGAACACCACACTCACAATCTAGTCGATCGAGATGCGGGTTGAGCCTGAATTCAAACAGAAAAGTCAGGTTTTTTAACTTTTTACAGCACTTTCAGTTACCGTGATGCTCCTCCTGATAAGCCAGTACACACACTCCACTCACTCTCCCTCTCGAATGCTGTGCAGTCACTCTAGAGCTGGCTTAAGGGCGGGACTGATTGCAGTCTCACCAATCACTCGACGCCATGCAAATGAGCCTGTTTTCCTCTTGTGCTCTTCTCCTCATGGTGATCGTCGAGCAGGCAAATTTAAACTGCAAAACCACACTTTTTTTTTTTCAACTGACTCCACGGAGGGAGTCCATTTCAACCATTTTTCATGGTCATTAAGCACAACAAGTCTCTCAGTTCACAAGAAAGCATTTCCAACATTTAGGGCACAATTTTCCTTTTGCTACCCACAGTTTTCCACACTTTTCTTTGTCACAAACAGTTTTAAAAGCTGGTAAATGCTGTAAATTGATGCAGGACAAGGGCATACACTCTCAGGCTTTACTGCTCCTTGGTAAACAGTTGGCATTTTAATAGCAGCACATGGATAACAGCACAGAGCGGCACATTAGTTAAACGTTGCTTCAGCTTTTTGGGCTACCCACTGCCAGATAACCAAAATGCTAACCATTGTCCTAGCGACCTTTTTTACATTCCTCCCTAAATTCCAAACCCAAATCCTCAGTGGTGCCTCCATTTTTGTAACCCCTACCAGGTCTGCCATTTCCATCTGACAGCTATACCAGGTGGGCTGAGTTCGGAGAGGAATATGTCACTCGGCACATAGGCTAGGTTTGTCTACTCTGCACAGGGGCACCTAAGTAACTCCAGACAAAGGAAGCAATAACTGTAATGTCCAATACCAGAAGTGGGATTCTAAAGTGTGGCTTTTATTCACATCCAAACAGAATAAACAAAGCATAGATGGACCCCCACGGGGCTACACTCCTGGTAATGCAGATTTAAGGAGACCAGAACACATCCTCTTCACTTTAGCCCTCAGGCTCTGAAACACACTGGGCACACAGCCCGAACTTGTAACCTGCTCTGGGTTTTTTCTGGCTCGGCTCCCTTGCCAGCCACTTGGACACTTTCCATATATCATGGAAACATTTACTGGTGGCTCCCCAAACCTCCTAAGAGCACTTCTGCTCCATAAGGGAATCTTCCTCATTAATCCCACGTCTGGGTACCTTCCTCAGGCACTGGTCAAGTACCTGAGAGAAAGCAACAGGTGTTCCAGAGAAAATCCGTAGAGGTGAGTTTGGTTACTACTGATGGGAGGGTCTCCCACCTCTCGCTCCCACAATTCATACCCGGCCATTTCTCTGGACTGTAACACCTCATCCTTTAACACTTTGCTGTGTAGATTCTTGCTAAATGTATTTCACCTTCAATTTACTGTCTTTTCTTCCCATTTGTGCTGGACTTGAACATACTTAAAATAAGTGGCTTTGTCCATTACTCTAGACCCCCCCACAGAGTTAAGCAGTCCAATCCCCACATTCTTTCTTCCCATTTGTGCTGGACTTGAACATACTTATAAGTGGCTTTGTCCATTACTCTAGACCCCCCCAGAGTTAAGCAGTCCAATCCCCACATCTTCCAACTGTACTTGGCTGTCTTTTCCTGACCCCACAGTAACAGTCCCTTTAGTTTCCTTCTGTTTCAGGTGAAAACAACATGGCCCTTTAGCAGCGTGAACTCACCCTTCGGTTGCTGGTGCCCCACAGGTGTTTCCTCCTCAAGGAATCTCTTCTTGAGCTTCTGGTGCCTCAGCACAACTCAAACAGGCAGCTTCTTTTCCTTAGCCGGACCCAGGGGGGTTGCCTCTGGAAAACAGGCAGATACCTTCCCCCCATCCCCACAGGGATGGGGCCCTGAACCATTGAGAGTGGTCTCCACCACTTCAACAATCAGTTTCTGTGTTCCTCTTAAGGTGGAAACACACACCAAAAACAAAAGTAGTTCTGTAACAGAGCTTAAAGCTCTGAGGGCCTGCCCTCAGCAGAGCACCTCTGCTACACTCTACAGAACTCTCTCTAAGACTGACTTCAAATTCCCCAATGTTCTGCTCTAACCTCCAACTGCAACATTCCAGTGTGGCTTATGCAGCTATGACAGTTCTAAATGATGTCATCCCTCAGTCTCAGCTGAGACTGAGAACAGAGTGAGACAGTGTGAAATCCATTAAGCTGGAGTTTCACAAGCTGCCTTCCGTGACTACCACTAGGTCTTACTGGGATTCTAGTAACCCCAGGTAACAGGAGGATTACATAAAATAGGGCCCTCAGGTAAAGAAATGCTTCCCAAAAAGATGTGATATCAAATTGAGACTGAAATACTCCGTCAGTTCTGATGTTTTATGATGCCCCACCAGCAACCAGACATTAAAATGCTGTTTTGGCTGCCGTTTACAATTGATCTTTAGACCCTATCTTCTTTCTGCTACTGCAGCACAGGCAATAAATGACCAGAAATGTTGCAGAAAAAAATGGTACATTAAATTGGAAGTGGAATCTGGTCTCAGCCATTATGTTTTAAGGTGCCCCTCCCACCACCCCAGACATTAAGTAGCTGTTTTAGGGTCTGTTTACACAATATTTCTGCCTGAAACTCACTGCTGCCAGCTCAAAACATGTCCAGAATGTTTCCAGAAAAATTGCACAGTACATAGTGAGTGAAATCAGGCGTGAGACATGCAGTTACAGCCTCACCCCCTCCCTGTGGACCCAGATGTGCTGTTTTCTGCACATTTTACATGCTTTTTTGGGCCTAAGTGTGTGGCTACACGTTCAAATCATGTCCCACATGTCCAGAAGTGTTGCCCAAAAAATTGTACAGTACATAGAGAGTGAAATCAGATCTCAGCCATGATATTTTATGGTGCCCCACCACCACCCAGGCCAAACGATGGTCTTTGGTCCACTTTTATAAGTGTCTTTAGGCCCGATCTTGTTTCTGCCACTGCAGCACAGACAGTAAATGTCCAGAAATGTTGCAGAAAAAATGGTACATTAAATTGGAAATGGAATCTGGTCTCAGCCATTATGTTTTAGGGTGCCTCCCCCATCCACCCAGACATCAAGTAGCTGTTTTAGGGCTTGTTTACACAATATTTCTGCCTGAAACTCACCAGTGCCAAACAGGTCCTACAAGTCCAGAAATGTTTACCCCAAAAATATGACATCAAATTGGACTGAAATGTACTGTCAGTCTTGATGTTTTATGGTGCCCTACCACCTCAGGGACCTAAAAAGGGGTGCCAACATGCAGAGAACATGAATTCCTCCAGCAAAATGCTGCTACTACCTTCAGTTCTTTCCTGCTGCTGCTGCTGTGTTTCAATTGATTGACATAGAATTGCAAAAGTATCATTTCCCTATGCTGTACTGATTGTCTAGTTGTGTTGACTGACTGTCTCTGTGGTAGTACCTTGCCTGGCGTTGGGGTAGTGAATTAAATTTTGGGGCACTGTAGCTTGCTGCCTGCTGCTGTCTATGACTACTACTTTCCAAGGTGTCACAAGAACTACTGTTTTGAATGGTTGATGCCTGGTGGATTATCCTCATACAGTCCATACTGCTGCTGATGGACACGTAAGTATCTATGTTCATTGTTTTTCCTGTGCAAGGTAAGGGTATTGATGGGTTGGTATTATGGCATCTTGAGTTCTAATATGCTTGTACTGCTCTTATATTATTTTTCAATGTGCTGTGGATAACATCATCATACCGGGCCGTGAGGGAGGGAGATGTCAGATCATGTATGGATCTTCCCCATTTCCCAATGCAGTATTGGAATTTTCATACAAGTGTGGTATGACTGTTACTGCCATATGGTTGTCTGAGCTTGATAGTAATTGTGTTATTTTTTGCTTTTTTCAACGTCAGGAATTCAGGCTAAGTTAATTATTTTTCCATCCTCCTGCTGCTGCTGCTGGCTGCCGAACCAGGTCTGGGGGATTTATTTATTTGTGCCCTTGCGCAATGGTACCACTTTCACAGTCCTTGAGGTAAGTATGTCTTCATTTTTATGGTTGTCTCTGTGGGGAGGGGTGGATGGTCAGACTCACGGGTGGTGGGGGGGAATTGCCAACAATCAGCAAAATGTGTTCTTTATTTTTTTCTTATGTCAAGGTATGCAGTGATGACAGGGGAAGGGGAATGCCTGCTAGTGCTACTGTGGTTCGTCGGACCTTGGCTGGATTGGAATCATGTGTGCCACACAGCATGTTCCTGTGGGGAATGTCCTCAGTTGAATGACATCACATCATGGGGTATGGTAAGTATACATTTTTTTCTCTGCTTCTTCTTCAAACTTGTTAGGAAAAAGCAGGTATGCAGATTGATTAGTATCCAACATTTTTTCTTATCTTTGCTCTTGCTTAGGTCATTTTCCTCTGTTGAGGTTTCAGTATGTCGTATCTTGATGACACATGATCAATCCAGGCCATGCAGGAGCAGGAACTGTGTTGTGTCGTTGGAAGACAGGTGTTGCTGGAACTGCGATGTTGGCCACTGGACTGGTGTCCATACCATTACCATTAATGAGTAATCGCCACTGACACACACATACAGGGAGGAACTATATGCGATAGTGCGAACACAGATGGTTGATATGGTGTTTAGTAAATAATTAGGTGGAGGGGGTTAATGTCTTGTCTGCTCAATGGGGATTGCATAGCTGCAGTAATCATGAACATTTTGAATCCATTCGAAAGTGAGGACAGCAGGACACTCACCTGCCCTGAGTTGATCCCCCCCAGGAACCATTGCGATTTTGGTGTACCTTAACCTGTTACTGTAGAAGTAACCTTTTGGAGGGGATTTGATGTAAGTTGTTAAGCCTCTTCTGGATTACTTTTGTAATTAATGACTTGGATATTAAAGATGGCCACCATTCACCATTTTTCAAAATGTGTTCAACTTGGTGTTAACTGTTGAATTAGCATGTTACATTCATATCCTACTTGTACACTGGACTAGGAGCCAGGGTTCTTGAACATGTCACCAATACTAGGTGGCAGAAACATTTTTTTTCAGTCGCATGGAGTGCATGGGTGTGTAAGGTTAGGTCAGATGACGAGAGGGGGTGGTGGGGCAGTGTGGAATTTGCCATCCTGGTTACTTTTAGGGACATTAAGACAACATATCTTGCTGTAAGATGATGATGTGTTGATACAGTCAACATGAAAAGTAATATATTTTTTTAAGAAAAACATTAATCAGCCTGGCCCAGTGGCGCTGAGGGTTGAGGCGCTGGACACCACACCTTGAGCCACGCTGGGGACCCGGGTTTGGGGAACGAGCCTGGCCCATCGGGGGTCAGCAGGGGAGGACTGGGATTGAGCATCTGCAGACTGCGCTCCTGGTCCTGGGGTGGGATGGGGAATCTCACCATGCTGTAGCGGCCTCTGGGGATGCTCGGGGGCACTACGAGTGCTGGTGATCCTGGAGAGGGAATGCGGCGGACATCAGCATGTTGTGCCCGGACATCATTGCACATCCGCGTTCCAAGACACCAATCAGAGGAAAATGGCTGGGCGTGACTGTATAGCTTGATGGCCAAGCTCCGAGCCTCCTGGAGGATTTTGGCGGGGTCCTGTCTGGGAGGGTTCGGGGCTGTCCTGGCTGGCTGAGGCAGAAGGGGTACCCTCCAGTGGAATGGCAAGATGGCCATCCCAGATCCTCCTGGGTGCAGTTTGAGCTACCCAGTTCTCTGGGCGGGTGGAGCTGGTGGCTGGATGCCCCAAGCCGGAGTGTGCCGCAGCAGTTGAAAAAGTATTACATGATAAAAAAATAAAAACATTAATCATGCAATTGCAAAATATTTGCAGTTATGGTAATTACATTGCTGTTGCTTTATATAGGCTTGTGGCCTTGAGGGACTGGTGGAGGTGGTGAGGTGACCAATCAACGGGTTATGGCAAAGGGCGATGACATGAAACTTATACACACTGCAGGCTGCAGCACATAACAACATATTTCCATAACCAATCCAGTGGTACATAGCTAGAAATAAGGTGTAACATATACACCCCAGCAACCATACTGAGTTAAAAGTTGTTTGGGTGGGGGCCTTGGAGTGAACTCAGCCTTTTTCAACTTCCAATTCCACATCATCCAAGAAGCACCCCTCACAGACTTCAAGACTGGAGTTCTCATCAGGTGGGAATTCTCTCAACATTGCTGCCTCATCCACCTCACTGCCGGTGACTGCCTTACTCAAGGGATTGTCATCATCCTCATTACCGAGACACAGCTCCTGTGGCAACACCACTGACATCACTGTGTTGTGTGGAATATGCCTTTCATTCTTTTTGATGAATGTTAGCATGGACACATTCTTGTGTGACAAATTGGTCCTACGGTCACTCACAATTGCCCCAACCACACTAAACACTCGTTCCACAGTGACACTGGATGGTGGGCAGCTCAGGTATTTCACAGCAACCGATGTTAGTGCTGGCCATTCAGTCATTTTACTGCTCCAGTACAGCAGTGTCTCGTCATTAATAGCAAGGTGCTTTGGGTCCCCCATGTAGGCCTCCACCATTCGTTCTGCTGCCTGGAGTCCAGCTGCCTCATCTGTCTCCTCTTCCTTCTTTTCCTCCATATCTTCCACTCCCACCTGAAAGAGAACATCCCAAATGGGATTTCTTGCTGTTTTCTGCTCTGCCTTGCCCATTTTCTCTGATTGGGCTACCTGTGAGCTGCTGGTGGTGGTAGCAACGCCCATTTTTGATGCAGTGCGTGCATTTTTCATTTGTGCAGCATGTACCAATCTAATGAGGTTCTCTGTCAACAGTTGTACTCACTGACAACCTCCTTCAATTATAGAGGGCAGACCATGTTTGTAGCATGGATCCAGCATGGTGGCGATTGCAAACTCATCTGACTGTAAAATGCCAGATACATGGGGTATTTGTGTCCAGCACATGGAGCATGTGATCCATTAGATCACAAGTGCCATGATCCCACTTGCCTCTGTCTGGTGTCGCACATTCACTAGTGTCTATCTCAGCACACGTATCAGAGGTATGGACTGACTTATGCAAGCAGTGTCCCCACTCACTGCCTGTGTGGCATGCTCGAATGGACAGAGAATGCATATTAGCCCATCAATTTGATGCCACTGCTCTGTTGTTAGAGTGATGGACACTCCAGCTCAGACACAGGTGGAGTGCAACAGCAGGTACTCTGACACAGCCTTACACTGTTCTTACAGTCACTCAAGCATGTACAGTGTGGAGCTCCACCTGGTGAAAACATCAATCTTCAGCCAGTGCTGAGGCACATTGTTATTGTGCTGTAGCTCACGTAGATGGTCATGGGCCTTTGCAGAATGGGCAAAGCAGACACAGATGCAATGGGCAACAGTAACCATTTCCTTAATATCTGCATGGTTGAGAAACTGCTGAACAACAAGATTAAGGCAGTATGCCAGGCAGGGCACTCTGAAAAAAACACCATCGCTAATGTACTTCACTGCATTGGAGCCATTATCACTTGCGATGAATCCTGCTATGAGTGACTGTATGTGTAGCCACCCATCAGTCTCGTCCAGTAGAACATTAAGCATTTTTTCAGCTGTGTGTGAACCTGTGACACTCATCATAGTCAGGATTGGATGCTGCCAAATATCAGGTGTGTTGCTACCACCACAATTTTGCTTAACACATGTTTTGCCAGGCCCAAAATTAAGTACTGCACCAGGCAACTGTGCCCAGTATGCTGTTATGCACAGATACAAGCTTGCTGCTGTTTGTCCACTGGTCCACATATCCATGCTAAGATGGATATAGTGTGATGCACTATGCTTCAATGCATGTCTAATGTAATCAGCAACTCTACTGTTCAGCTCTGGCATGGCACACTTACTAAAATAGGTTCTCGATGGAACTTGCCATTTGGGACAAGCATGGGCCATCAACCTGTGGAAACCAGCATTCTCTATGAATGAGAATGGCAACAGATTGATGACCAGCATTTCAGCAGTGGCAGCATTTAACTTTCGTGCAGCAGCATGATTGGGTGAATACTTTGTCTGCCACTCAAGGATGGTCTTCAGAGTGGGCTACATCTTTGGGGCTGTCCAACCAGAATCCTGTACTTTCGTCAGCAATGATTTCCTTTTAGGAGTAATAATTGACTCTTGGCCGGGTGGTGGAGACTGCATGAAACCAGTTATTTCAGTTGCTTGTGGGTGTGGGGGATGGTGTACTTTTAAGACTCGTGGAACTGGGACTGGGACTCCGACTGCCACTGCTATGCCCACTACTAGAGAGAGCAAAGGATTGCTCACTCTCCTCCTCCACCACTGACCCACTCTGCCCTCCCTCCTCATGTTCTTGCTGTACTACATGCACCTTGCTACCAACAGCTCTGGTATCCTTCTGGTGTTGATGCCATCTCAGCGGGTGCTTGTTTTTCAGGTGGGCGTGTTGGCCACCAGTGCCTATGTGGCTTCCCTTTTCCCCCCCCGACTAACATGGGCTTGACAAAGTTGGCATATTGCTGTGGTCTCATCAGCAGGATCTAGCACATAAAAGTCCCAAACCAGGGACTTTTGACCTCTGGATTTCAGATGCTTCTGGGACTGGGATGATTCAGAAACAGGTGAGGAAGTGTGTTTTTTTTGAGCTGCTAACTTGACTTCCATAACACTACTTTTGGGAGGGGTGGTTACTTGATTGCTTGGAGGTGTGTTTATAGGCTTGGTGACAGACTGACCCACCACGGGCTGTACATGTAAATGGCCTACATCACCCTTGACCTTTTTTAACTCAGGCTCCTGTGTGGGATCATCACAATCATCATCATCATCATCACCACCAATAGAGATGATGTCCTTGTCTTCCTCCCCCCCATCACTGTTCTTGGAGGACGGCACCTTTTTCTTTCTCTACAGCTATCTCAGGGGGCTGACTATCCTTATCTCCAGGACTATCAGACCCTTGTTGAACACTATCATCACCAACTCCTGCAGGAACATGGACAGTCACACTGACAGACTTATTATCACCCTCCTGTGAGTCCTCCTGGACCACTGTTCCTGTGCTGGTGTCAGTGCCTCCCTTCTTCTCATTGTCAGCATCCCCCACTAGCATAACTGCAACAGTCTGAGCTTTAAAAAAGTAAGGCACAGGTATGCTGGACCCAGTTCGGCCACCAACTCCTTTGCTGGTTCCTGCCACACCACCAGTGCCCACATCAGAATTTGAAGACAGTGATGCAGACATACCTGTGCTTTCACTGCTGTGGGGAACTGGAACTGAAATTGCACTTTTTTCAGCAGACTTCTTAGCTCCCTCATCGCCCCTGCCATGTTTCCCCCCTGTATTTGACCACTTCTTACCAGGCAATTTTGCTGACTGCTGCTTAAAAGCTTTGCCTTTCTCTGCGAGTATTTGAAAAAACGATGTATTAATACTATTAAATGTGTGAATAATACATCACATGTGAATGGTGATGTCACACTGTCACACACCAACAGAACTGGCTTCCTTAAAAGTCCAAAAACAATCAGGACAGGTACCAGCACTTACAGTAGAACTAGTACCATATATGCTAGGTAGCCTAGTATAGTAAAACACAAAAAGGTATCTTTTTTCCCCAAACAGGAAGGAATGAAATTAACACACACAGGGAAAAATGGCACAAGTGGCACGCTTTAAATACAGATTACCTGTGTCTCTGAGTCTCTGGACAAATAAAGTACTGTAATGTGTTATGTTACTCAGTACCACAATTAGTTTTTTATATGTGGGCAGAGACAACCATTAAACAGCAATAAAGGAAATTAGAACCACACAATATGTTAGTACCAGGCACTACCAGCACAGCAGCACTAGGAAAAAACTTTCTATTTTGCAGCAATTAGCTCTCAGAAACAAGTTTTAGCTATGTTTTCAAAGGCTTTATTGGCTCTGATGCACCACAACACACTGCTCTCTGACTCAACACACAGCAGAATGAGCAGTAAACAAGCTACACGTGACTTTTTACCCACAATGCATTGCAAATTTCACCTTTGTACCAAAATTTCGCCATCGAAATCAAAAGTTTCACCGGAGAAATTCTGTCACAAGGTGAATTTTGGATCATTAATAGGTGAAATTGTCATGGTAAGCAAAATTTTGCTGTTACGCGAAATCAAGAAAACAGGCTAATCTTCGTTTCGGATAGGCAAAGAATTTTGCGTAATTGAGGAATTATGCAAAAAATGTCACCAGGCAAAATATTTAAATTTTACACAACACTACCTAGTAGCATTAGACTGAAAACCATGATATTCCATTTTAAAACTTTGAGGGTTTGAATTTTGTGCAGTAGCAACCCTAATCTGCATTAACTCAGTTTTTTGCAAAAGATAGATAAATAGATAGATATTAGAGCTGTGTGGAATGGGAACATTCTGAATCCATGGAATTTCTATGAAAATTTGCAAAATTTCACAAAATTTTGTGGAATTTTGTCAAACTTTTGTGGAATTTTTTCAATTTAGTAATTTGGTTATAACGCACTAACTGTTCAAGCTAGAGCTCTACAATTTGTAATATGTACTCTTTGGGACAATGGCCACAAGCAAGTCAAATATCATGCAATTGGATTGGATAGGTTCAAATGTATACCTACCTTAACCATCTATTGGGTCAGGTATCTTAAATTTGGCATGATTTCTTGATGATAGATGTTCTAACAATGTATCAGATTTCATGACAATATGATGCATTGTCTCAAAATTATATGTGCTCAAAATCTGTCATTTTATTTTTTTCAGGAAATTTCATGAAAACATTTAATCTACATATACCTCAGGCACCTTTGGAGCTAGTCATGTGCAAATTTGTAGGGATAACCTTTTTGTGATGCTTATAGAATGATCTAAATATGGAGAGAATTAGACAAGAGATTTTAAAGTTACAGGGGTTTAAAACTTTACTATATAAATATTTGCACAACTTTATGAAAACTGTCAAAAATGTGAATGTTTGTAACTTTTCTGCTCTTGCATATCCATAGTCCATGTATCCAGGTGTCTGCCAAAACTGGATAAATTAGTTAAGCAGTTTTAGTTTTGCGGAAGAAACAAATGATTAATAACATGTTCTCACATATTTATTATAGCATATTCTGTAGATGAAGTATCCAGAATTTCTTTTTTGTGGAGTTTAACATTAACAATGCACTTATTGCTACTTCATTTCATAAGCTGAGCTGAGCTTTTTGAGTGCTGCTGTTCTTTACTGGGTGACTATCACCTCCCCCCCCCATCTCTTTTGGCATAGCCAGATTGACTCAGTAGAACTACTGATCCCACTAATATCCTCTTTGTTCTTTACAGCCACAAACTTCCTTAAAACATGAGTCACCTATTCCTTTTCCTGTCAACCTACCCTGTTGAAATAGCTTGAATTCTTTCTTCCACCTGCCCAATACATTGTCTTCCCCCCTACATCTTTTTGGTTATCTCTAAGTCCGAGACTTGCATGTACACCAGGCTCCCTGGATCATACATTTACTGAATGTGATCCTTAAATATCCTGCATTCAGGTTGGAGAATTGTTGACACTCTGTGCTTCTTGGCCCAACCTGGGGGTCTACCACTGTTGTGCTATCCAGCTCAGTTGTTCATTTCTTGGTGAAACTGTGCATCTAACTCAAGAACCTGATGACCCCCTACACTACCTGCCTCTTATACCCCTATCCTTAAATTAGAACCCCCCAGATAAGGCTGAGTGAAATGAGAAAATTCCAGTTTTATGGAATTTTACATGAAATTCTGCAATTTTCACAAAGAATAAAGGGATTTGACTTTAAGTACAGATGTTATTTTGCAGTTTTTTGCAGCAAGCAATTAATAAAATTGGCATACATAGTCCCCTTGTAAGGTCCATGAACCTGCCAAATTTAATAATATTGCATTCTCTAGTTTTAAATTTTCAGGGGTTTATAAATTTGTAGTTTACATTCTTGCAAAATTTAATTTTTAAATGTTGTGAAAGTTTGACTACTTTTTTTTTTTTTTAATTACTCTACTTTTCACTCCCTTGCCAGCCATCGGAAATCCGTTCTGGTCACGGACCTCCTTGCCTCCACCCCCGGAATTCTGCCCGCACTCACCCAGTTATCCCTGGCTTACCCCACAGAGAGCGGGGATGTGGCACCGACCCTGCATATCGGGCCGCGTAACATATATCTAGTCGGGGAGTCGGCTCCTGAAGGCTGATCGAGGCTTCAGGGGCAGACTTCATTTAGATGGCCAGGCTCAGGATAGGATTTTCTCCCTGTGAACAGGGGCAGGGATGTGCAATGAAGACCAGAGTCTGCCCCGCCCCTAAGTTCAATTTGGCATCAATGCCGTGGTGAACCTAACCTCCGCTAGGTATCGCCGTGGCACCGAGTACCGAGACCCCTCCCCTGGAGAAGGGGAGTGTCCTATGGACGCCAACCTCTCCTCAAGTCAAGTTTAGGACAACCCGGTCCATTCCTGAACCCGGGTTGTCGCGCTGCAAGCGGAAAACCAACCGCTGTGGTGGAGGGCTGGCCCCAGTTTGACTACTTTTAATTTAATCCCATTTAATGCTGAAAATATGAACTTTTTCAGAAATGATCATGTAGTATAGTAATTTAAATGTTTCAACTCTGGTTAAATTTGGATATGTAGTTTTAAAATTAGAGGTAACTAACCAAAATTTAAATTTTGGCAACATGTTTGGCAGGCTATAAAGCAGTCCCATTTAAAGCTAGAAATTTGAAACTATGTGCATATACAAATGTAGTGAAAACTTGTATACCTGGCATTTTTTTGTAATATTTCAATGTTACTATCAAAGTTATGCTAAAATTACAGAAATGCAAATTTTGGCAAAATATTTGACTACCTATAACTCAGCTCCCATTAAAGCTTGAGACCTAAAACATGGTGCATATATGCATTCTATGTGTTTTTCTAAATCCTGACATTGTGGAGAAAGTCGGAGAAGAAATTTTCAAATTATGTCAAAAGAACTGATAATTAAATTTTGATTACATGTTTGGCCACCTATCACTCCACCCCCTTTCAATCTATAACCCTGACATTTGGTACACTCTTGTAAGCCTTATGGTGCTGCTTGTGTCCCAACTTTGGTGATATTTGGATATGTACATTTAAAAGTATAGTGAAATAACTTAAATGTAGCATTTTGCTGAATTCTGTGGAATTTTCATGAAAATTCCATGGAATTCTGCAGAATCAGAACGGTCATTCCATGGGCATTCTGCAGGCAGAATTTTATATTCCACACAGCTTTAATAGATATGACACAGATTGCCTCATTAGCCTTCAGCAAGGAACCAGAGCACACTACATACATTGCTGCCTCCCTGCAGCCAATCAGGCTGTTGGTAAGTAGACTCCACTGTCTTAATTTGAGCCTTCTCACAAGTGAGCCAGAGTGCAAGGGCTGAACTGTAAGGGCAGGACTGGAGCATAAGGGTGTCACACTGTGAGCACCTTCTCTGGAGTCAGTTGCCAACTGGTCACTCTGCCTAATCAGTGTGCGCCTGCCCCTGTCCTGGTGGGTGTCTGTGTGTCTCCTCTAACTGTACCTATTAGACTGTCTTTATTGCAGGTACCTAATAACATCCTGCCATTGTTCTTTGTATCCACCACTTGTGTGAACATCTTACTACCAAGTACCTGTTATTTATTGCTTACTCTGGTATTATATGCCTTGTGTTTTCTACCCCATTACTCTCACCTGGCCTCCTTCCTATCTGGGTGAAGCATACATCCCCCTTAGCTATTGTAACCTCCTCCCTATCTGAATGAAGCATACATCCTCTTCTGCTGTTGGTTACCTACCTCTCAGTCTCATATCAACCTCCAGCAGACAGTATTACAATTTTTTTGGACTGTCTCCTTCATTATGCTGCTCTCTGCAGTAATTTTACTCCCTCTTCTTTTCACCCTCTTCTCCCTCCCTTCTTCCACTACCCTTGCCTACCACTCTCCTGTTCCCTTCCCCATCTCCTCCCCCAACTTCCTCCTCTCTACCTACCTACACCATTCCCTCTGAAGTGCTAGGTGCTCATTCCTAAAATGTCCTTGGCTTCACCTTGAAGCCCACAGGTGTTTCTTGCATTCCTACCTCCTTCATCTGTCCTCTTTCCCCAATATCCTGGATTCAGGTTGGTGGGCTTTTGTTGTGGCTGCCCAAAAGATCTTAGTGTTTCCCTACTGGGTCAATATGTCATATGCTTAATAGCGTACATTAGCGTTAACCTGGTATAGCGCTGTAGAAACGAACGAGAGGTGCAATACCGCGAATACTGCTGTACACGGTATTACACCCTCTGACTATCCCAGGCAAAGGATAAGACCTCTGCTGGGATGGGGTTCTGCTGAGGAGCTGCCGTGGCTTGATGGAGTAAGCCACTGGCAGCAGGGAACCCAAGCACTGTGTTTTGGACCGGGTTTGATTCCCAGTCACGGACACAAGGGGATTTTTTTTTATTTTTCGCACTTTTGTGTGATTTCATAGTTAACACCCGTCCCCCCAAGAATTGAGAATCTTTATTGGAGGAGTTCGGGGGCACAGCCCCCCATAATAGAGGGTGCAGTGGGTGGAGCACCCCCAAAAAAGACTTATGCCGCATGTATGGAATCGCGCTGTATTGGTAGTGGATTTTTGCATGCAGCATAATGTCTTGCGACATTATAACCCCATGCCTAGTGTTTCTATCCTAGGTTGGGATCCAGCTGTTAGCCCATTGGCTGTATACTGTGATAGAGTTAATAGACACTCACTGTACTGGGTGCCCCCCCCGTATATGGTTGTTTTGGCTAAATAATCTTTGCTGTAGTCTGTGAAGGAAGAGTGGTGCTTACACAGCTCCTCTGGTTTTAGTGCTTGAGACTACATTTATGGTGTCTGCTGACTTTTGAACTTGGACATTTTCTGTACACATAGTGACAGTATGTTTTGAGCCATAATCCTGTATATATCTGCTGTAGTACACTCAGTGGCAACTGTTTGTTTTGTTTTTCCCTCTCCCTTTATTTATTTTATTTATTCTATTTGTTTTATTGTTTTAAAGAAAGGTGTGAGTTGGGTGTATGTATGATTAGAGACTGTTGCCATATATTGCATGCATCAGGGTGCGATTGTGGGTTATTGGGTGGTTAAAGGTGGGTTTTAAAGATTTTATTTCAGTATTAGGAAAAGATGTGTAGAGGTGTTAGCATAATCCAGCACATCTACACTGGTGACCATCTGTTCTCCCTGCAGAGATCCTCAGCCGCTGTAGGGAAGTGGGGATTCTATATAGGAGAAGCAATCTCTGCAAAGGAGGTCCAGAGTGTGATAGTCGGGAGGGGGTAGAATTGATGTGGTGTGGTCAAGGAGGCACGCAGGGAGGATATGGAATCAGGATTGTGGTCTGCCTTGCCTGGATCCCCTCCCCAAAATCCTGGCTAAATTTAATCAGCAGGTAGTAGTTCATCCAGCCAGCACTGCTACTCTTTTTGGACCATTGTTTGTAATGCAAGATTATCATGGAATAAGATGGCAGTGATGGATGGTTTCATTGCTGATTCCCCACCTGACCTTGTTTGTATCACAGAGACCTGGTTGGGCGATGACTCTGGGCTTGTGCTGGGGTCAGCTGTCCTACCTGTTTTTTCTGTGGTACATTTCCCTAGGAGGAACCGCAGAGAGAACAGGGTGGCCATCTGTTTTAGATCCACTCTGGGACTCTCTGCACTCATCATGAAAACTTTCAGGCCTTTTGAATGTGTGATGGCTAGAAGCGGTGCAGGTTTCACTAGCAGGATCATTCTTAGCTACCAAACCCACAGGCAATGGGAGTGTTTTTCTTCAGGAGTTGGCAGACTTCATTGCTGAACAGGTGTTGGATGCCCCCAGATTGTTGGTGCTGGGGGATTTCAATGCCTGGGTCAATGATGAATCCTCACAATTTGAACAGGAACTCCTCCAGTTAGGTTATCACTGGGACTGACACATGCCATTGCCTCTGAAACCCATCAGCAGGGTCACACATTGGACCTGCTCTTCTCATCAGGAGTTGACATTAGTGCAGTTTAAGTTGATCCGGTCTCTTGGTCAGACTATCATGTGGTGTTATTTCAATGTGGAGTCCCCTGTGCGATTACTCCCTCTGCGGAGATTATTCAGTGCCATCCAAAACATCATTTGGAGCCTCGCAAACTCCAGGAGGCACTAGATGCCTTGGGTATCTTGCTGGCATGTGCACAGGGTCCTGAGCTGGCCAGTATAATGTGGCACTTACGGCCACCTTTGACTCTATTGCCTTTTCCACGTTTGCCCCTTGACCTCCCATGATAGTTCACCGTGGTACTGTGCTGGGCTGCGTCAGTTGAAGACTAAGGGACAGAGGCTAGAGCATTCCTGAGGAGGCCCCTAGTTTGTGGAGGACAGATTGGCATTGTGAACTCACTATGCTGAATATCAATGGGCAATCAACCTAAAAAAGACAGGGTTCCTGTCACAATTGACTACTACAGAGAAGAATTGCCCAGCTGAGCTCTTCTGCACTGTTGACAGGTTGTTAAATCCTCATTGTCTGCAGTCTGTTAGAGTATTTTCTGCAAAAAAGTGCAAGGAGTTGGGATGGTTCTTTGCTGACAAGATGTTCACCATTAGATCAGGAATTTATTCTAGCAGCCTGGCATGGATTAGTAGTGATCCCACTTTTGGTGGTGTAGATCTACTTCCTTGGGATGAGTTTTGACCTGCTTCTGAGGCTGTGGTGCTCTGAGTAGTCCACAGTTTGTAGCCCACCAACTGTATGCTGGACCCGGCACCAACATGGTTGATTCTTGCCTGTGGCAAGTTTCTGGGACCAGTGTTAATGGAGATCATTAAAGGGTCCTTGAGGGAGGCTGTTTTCCATCAGCCTTGAAAAAGTCTGTGGCCAGACTCCTCCTAAAAAAGCCCTCCTTGGACCTTGACATTCTTGCAAATTACAGGCCTATCTTTAACCTTTGCTTTCTAGGGAAAGTTATTGAGAAGGTGGTGGTGGAGCAGTTGACAGACTGTCTCAAATCTTTTTCCATCTATGAACCTCTCCAGTTGGGTTTTTGGCCCTGTCACAGCACAAAGAGTTCTCTCTTCTGGGTGACCTATGATCTCCTCCTAGCAAGACACTGAGGACATCGTTCCATCTTGGTGTTCATGGATCTCTCATCAGTTTTTGATACAATTGACCTTGGGGTGCTCCTGAATCACCTGAGGAACTATATTGGCCTCACTGGTGAAATTTTGTGCTGGTTTAAGTCCTACATAACTGGCAGAATACAACAGGTAGTCCTGGGTAATTTTAACTCTGGGGCCTCTGCGTTGTCCTGTGGAGTTTCTCAAGGCTCGATTCCCACCCTATTTTGTTTTCTGTATATATGCTGCCCTTTGGGGAGATCATTAGATGGTACAGTGTGGGGTTTCACTACTATGCAGATGACACTCAGTTCTATCTGTCTTGTTCTCCTGGTGATGATCTTACAGCTTCTGTGCTGAGTCAGTGTTTGGCTGAAATAAACTATTGGATGGCCTCAAACTGGTTATATCTGAATCCAGGTAAGTCAGAGGTCATGGTGATCAAACCAGAATGCTGGGGCTTAGCTTCTGCAGAACATGTGTCTCTCCCTTCAGTGGGTGGTCAATCTCTCATGGCAGCTGATGCAGTAAAGAACCTGAGGGTCATTTTGGGCTACATATTGATGCTGGAACAACACGTGGTGGTCTGATCTGGTTTTTACCACCTTCAAAATGTCACCAGGAGCTGTATCTAGCTCAGGAGGACCTGGTGACAATAATTCATGCTTTTGTTACCTCTAGGTTGGACTACTGCAATGCTCTTTACCTAAGGCTATCTGGAGGTTTGATGCAACACCTGCAGCTGGTCCAAAATGCTGCAGCCTGGATGATAGTGGGCTCCTGATAGACTGACCATATCACGCCATTCCCGTGTGCACTGCACTAGCTGCCTTTACTGTGGCATATCACCTTCAAGATCTGCTTGTTACAAGGTCTTATGCTGTTCAGGACCTGACTACTTGAAAGAGCTCCTGCTTACCTACCATTCATTTCACCATCTCCAAGCCACCGATGTGGGACTGCTTGTTGTCCCTCTTCAAGGTTAAAACTATCAGGAGACAGGGCTTTTGAAGTGGCTGTTTCAGTTTTATGGAATTCACTACCTCCTTACATATGTTCGGCCAACACAGTAGAGGACTTCAAAGCCTCTCTGAAGACTTTTTTTGTCCCAACAAGCTTTTCCTGATTAATTAGTGTTTTTGTACCTTGGATTACTGTATCTTAATTTGATCATATTTTAAAGATAATTATCATTTCATATGTCTCAACTCTGTACAATGCTCAGAGCCTTTCTGGATTGGACACTTTATAAATAAACTTTGTCTGGCCTTGTCTTGTCTTGCCTTAGCCCCTCCTCTTCTTCTAAGCAGCTCATGGGATAATTCAAGCTTCTTGTCTCTTTGCTACTTATGATGGCAGGTGACACTCAATTCAGTTCCCGGCCCTGTCCCGGTTTCTCCTCTGTAGCTACCAAAAGAACTGGGGGTGGCACACCTCAACAGCTGCAATCTCTGCCCTAAGTTGGATCAATTGCTGTCCTTCATGGCCATCATCCTGCTGAATTTACAAGTCATCTTAGAGTCTTCACTTTTCCCCAAGGTCCAAGACACCTCTGTTGCCATCCTCAGCTGCAAGTTAGGCAGGATTGGTGCAAGAGGGGCAACGTAGTAGTGACATACCTCTCCACCAGTATTCAATTTGACTGTGAGTTCACTGCCTTCTTCCCTTCTGCCTATGAACTGCTCCTTCTCAAACTCTCTTTTCTCTTTTTCATCCCTATTTTTGTTGCTGGGTCTACTGTTGTCCTGGCTTGTCCCCTCAGTTGATCACTGAGCTCCTCTACTCCTACTCTTCTCACTGCTCCCTTGAGGAGTTGCTCATCTTTGGGACTTCACTATCAATTGCTCTAACACTCCACTTTTAAATTATTCCAAAATGTAAAATCCCTTCAACCGTCTCTATTGTTTTATACCATATCCGCCTCAGTCATAAGTCCCTAAACCCTTCCTTCCCTCCTAGGGCAGATCCTCTCCTGCCAGCCCCATCATATTGTGGCTGGAGGTACAATCCCAGACATCATCAGTTACCACCACATGGGCTACTGTGTGCATAATCCACTGTCCTAAGGCTCCCCCGAAATTTAACTTTGGTACTTCAAGTTGATGGATTTGTCTTCACTCCATGCTGACCTGTCAACCACTGAATGGTCTTCCATCTCTGCAATGAAAAACATCACTTCTGCCCTACATTTGTTCCATTGCAAATTCAGGCTATCTGGGACTACAGTGCCACCATTAGGAAAAACAGGGTCAGGAGTTCTTACAGCACCTCTATCCCCAAATGTTTACTAGGTTCCGTCCAAGTGAGAGTCCTAACTTAGTGGACCTACAAGATCATTGGCTCCCCTGCTGACCTGATTAATAACTGCACCTTCACAATGCCTATGCCAAAGTTGCCAGGCTTAAGAACTCTGAATATTGTGCATCCAAACTCCAGAACAACCTTAATCACCCAGTCAGGTTCTAGAAGGTTATCCAATCCCTTTTGTCCCTCTGACCTAGTCCCTCCCAGTCCTCAAGGTAGATAATTCCTCCACCTCTGATCCTAGTACCATTGTCTGTTGTAAAAATTGAATATCAATCAATCAATCAATCAAAGTCTATTTAACCAGGCGATCACCATTGAGCAAGCTCATTTTCGAGGTGGACCTGAGTTTGTCAACAAAGAATAAGAAACAATATACATGGGATGCAACACACAAGAAAATAATAATAATAAAAATAAAGTGAGATACAATAATACAGTATATGCAAAGTATCAGCAGGTAGCATTTACAGTAGTATATGTTTGGAACAGAAGATACAGCTAGTTTTGGGTAGGACACAATTTTTCATATAAGTAAAGAAATATACACATCAGGTGCACCCAACACAAATAAAACCTAATATAAAAAGATATATAGTGATACGGTATGGAGAATTTAGAGCTGGAACCAGGGACAAAGGAATGTGGAAGGGACAGATATGGGGTAGAAAAAGGGGAGAGGGAAGAGTCGATTATAGATGTGATCAGTCTTTGAACAGTAGTAATTAGAGTGTGCTTGGACTTATAGGAGTCACTATTTAGGGTAGACAGGCACAGGACTCCTTATTATGATGTAGATATAGAGATTTAAAAGCTGCTAGGCTGATTGGGTGAGTTAATTTCAAAGTTTTTTGTAGCTTTTTCCACAGTTGAGGGAGCACAAAGCTGATGGCTGCTCTGCCAATGCGAGATTTTGCTTTGTAAACATAAAAGTAGATATATGAGGTGCTTCTCAGGGCATACTTCCCAAGAGTGCAAAAAGGTAAACAGACAGAGATATACTGGGGCAGTTTATTTGAGATAGCTTTGTATGTCCAAACCGCAGCATTTTTTTGCCTTTTGTAAGCAAGGGATGACCATCCCACTGCTGTGTACAATGCACAGTGGTGGGTTGAGTATGAAAGACCCGTGATAAATCTTATGGCTCTGTGATAAAGTGTATTGAGTTTGGCTAGTGTACCTGCAGGTCCTTGACTATATAGAAAATCTGCATAATCCAAAAGGGAAAGAAAGTCAGTTTGAACCAGTTTCAGTTTAGCATCTCTTGTGAGGAGATTATTAATCCTAAAGAACAGACCAAGTATTTGTCTAACTTTCTTTGCCAGTTCTTCTTCGTGATCTGTGAAAGTAAGTCTATGGTCTAACCAGACCCCCAGGTACTTGAACTTCGGTACGTAGTCCAACCGCTCACCTAGAATGGTAGTGATCTGCGGGAGTGTCCCAACAATTGTAGGATTTATTGCATTGTGAAGGGGCGAGAGGAACATTGCTTTGTTTTTTTTTTTTGCATTTAAGAGCAGTTTCTGGTTTATAAGCTGATGTTGCAGCAGATTAAATTCATTTTGAAGGGCTTTACAGGCCGTATCAGGGGTGGGGCTACTAGCATAGAATACCGTATCATCCCCGAATTGGTGTATTTGTGCTTCTTTGATGGGGGCATCTATGTTGTTAATATAAATGGTGAAGAGCAAGGGACCAAGAATGGAGCCTTGCAGTACACCCCTCAAGAGGAGTTTTGGTGGAGAAACTTCCCCTTCTGCCTTTACTTGTTGAAGTCGTCCCGAGAGGTAGTTGGAGAACGATTTAAGGGATGGGGAATACAAACCAATGTTTCAGAGGGACAACAGAAGCAGTCTGTGATCAATGGTATCGAACGCCTTGCTTAGGTCCAAGAAAACTGCACAGGCAAAGTTTTTTTTGTCTAATTCAAGCTGCCAGTCATTTGTCACCTTGGCTAGTGCAGAGATTGTACTGTGCTGTGCTCTAAAACCGGATTGTAACGGGTTGAGCAATTTTTCTGATTCCAGGTACTTCCGAAGCTGGGAGTTCACTATTTTCTCCAGCATCTTTGACAGGATTGGAAGTAGGGAGATTGGCCTGTAGTTATTGAGGGCACTAGGATCTCCTGACTTAAACAAAGGGACCACAAGTGCATTTTTCCAAATGGGTGGTAGGTCACCCTGGGACAAGTATAAGTTGAAGAGATGAGTAGTTGGGACTGCGAGGACACAGTAGCCGACCTTTAAGAAGTACGGGTCAATGAGGTCGGCTCCAGCACTTTTCCTAGTGTCCAATTGAAGGAGAAGATCTTCGACTTCTTTCAGGGAGGTAGACTGCAGAGAGAAGGATGGACTGGGGTTGGGTTTTTCTTGTGTATCCAATCCAAGTTGTTGGCAGAGGATATTTGCAGGAGAGGAGTCAAAGGCTAGTCCTGCAGTGGCAAAATGATTATTGAGAGTGTCGAGGATAGACGGTCTGTCGGAGATGACAGTATTGTCGATCAATAATTTAGTAGGTAGGGAACTAACAGCGGTGTGACCTTCAATGTCTTTGATCATCCTCCAGAATTTGGAGGCATTTGCATTTCTTAAGGAGCTGTCCAGCTGAGAGTGGTTAAAAGTAGCTTTGGCTTCTCTGACCATATTGGTGCAGAGATTCCTCGGCTTCCGGAAAGAATTCCAATCATTTATTAAATTAGTTTTCCTAGCAGTTCTCCAGAGTACATCCCTACTCTGCAAAGCATCTTTTGGGTCTTCCGTAAACCACCAACAGGATTTGTTTCTGGCACAAACTTTTACTATGGGAGCATACTTGTTGAGAGCCCCAGCACAATTTCTGAGAAAATATCATAAGCTGTAGTCAGGGACTTGGCTAGATAGAAGTCCTGCCATTGCATGGAGTCTCTTAGCTCTGATATATACCCATGGAGATCAAAGTTGCGTATGCACCTTTTAAAGGAGAATTTTGGTGCAGTTGTGGATTTAAGAGTGGCTCTTACACATGCGATGATGCAATGGTTGCTAATATCAGAGAAAAAGATGCCAGCATGGGAGAATAAATGGGGTTTGTTAACTAAAATGATATCCAAGTGAGTACTATTATTAGGGTTGAGCTTGTTAGGATGAGTAGATTCATTTATTAGTTGTGACAACCCAAGGGAATCACAGAACATTTTAAGTGGGGTGGATTCACTGGAGAGCCAGTCTAAGTTGAAGTTCCCTAGTATGATATACTCTGAAGATGCCGAACCCAGGATGTTTCCGAGATGTTTTAACATATGTAGTCCAGCTGATGGGAGCCTGTAGCATCCTATTATACATAATGAGACACTGGTAGCAATTTCAATCTTTAATGACAAGCTTTCAAATTCTTTTGGGACAGAGGTTGAGTCAATTATGGAGGCAGGGAATTTATCCTTGATGTAAAAAGCTACCCCACCACCTCTGGTTTGCCTGTCACCTCTGAGCTAAGAGTAGGAGGGGATGTTAACTTCGTTATTACTGGTTGCCAGTTGGAGCCAGGACTTTGTCATCACCAGAACATCTGGAGCAGTATGACATAACCAGGCCTGAACTGAAGTGATTTTTTTTAATAGGCTACATACATTAACATGCAAGAATCTAAGACCCTTGAGGCTTTGTAGCACTGCTGGGGATTCCATGGGTGCCAGAGGGCCTGGATTAAGCTCAGCATTTCCTTAGCATAGTAAAAGCAGGAACAAGAGTTTCCTGTAGAGTCCTAGGAAAAGTGTGGGTGGCTGAGTCTTCTTTCAGTTACGTGATTTGTCTACGGCAGTATAGGGAGTTCTGAGGCTAGTTCCCAGTTTGTCTGATGCTGCATACAATAATACCCTGACCGAGAGAGTCAATGGGAGTAGGGGGGAGTATGCAGAAGGTGGTGTACCCCTGTGGGCAGGCTCTAGGAGAGTTCCTGTATGCTGGTGCAGGTGAAGGACCAGCAGTAGGCTAGGGGAAGTTAGAGCATATACAGTTCTTCTACTTGATAGGAAAATCCGTCAGACAATGTAAAAAGAGAGCCATTCTCCACTCTAGGAGATATTTTTTGATTCATGTTCAGGTCCAACACATATAAGATGAGCAAAGACAAGCATAGAAGCAGGTAATATGCCCTCATTATGAGACTATCATCCAATGGGCACTACAAGTGCTGGCAAGAGAAGGGATTCTCAATGGAGGAGAATTTCTTAATCCCTGCAGAATAGTACTATAGGCAGTGGAGCCTGAAGCAGTAATCCTTAAGTACAGCTCCTTGTCAGGCTAAATAAGAAAAGAGTTCACCTCACTATAGAGTAGTACTAGGGGCAGAGAGGCTTTGAGGCAAATGTCTTAGCTACTACTCTGGAGCAGACTAAGTACTAGAGAGATCACCTGACTTAAATCAACTGCCTTAGCAAGACAGGATATGATAGTGAGCAATAAGCATGCATAAAATATCACAATGGGATACCTCAGCAAGACAGGATGGGATAGTGAACAATAAGCAAACCTAAAGTACCAAACTGGTGTGCCTCAGCAAAACAGAATAAGATAAAGCTGCTAGCAGGCTTAGTTGCAAAATGGGACGGGAGGAATGGCAGTTGTTGACAGTAAGTAACCAATAAATTGAAGCATCAGATAGGAGTGGGCAGAGACTGTGTGCATTTAAAGGAGGCCTGAAAGGGGGAAGGGGGGCTGGGATGAAAAATCAAAGGGAAGTTTGCAGAGCAAGCACTGAATCAGTACACATACAGTTGGAGAGAAACTGCAGCGGGGGGGAATGGTGGATCAGGCTCCTTGCACTGTAGAGGTGCTATGGCTGGATCGTGACTGCTGCCCGTGGGGCAGGTGGCACCTGTAAGGAAGGAACCAGCAGATTAATAGGAGCAGTTGGGGGGGTGTGTGTGTCTAAACAGAGACACACAAAGAGAGCTGAGCACCAAGTTAAAAGACAAAAGTCAGAAGGCAGTCTCAGACAGAGACAAGGTGCTGGCTAACTCGGGAATCCAAAACAAGCACGAAAGAACAGAGAGATGGAGTGGGCAGGAGGGACAGAACAGAGACAGAGGAGGACAGGGAGACAAAGGAAGATGATTAAGAATGAAAGTCAAGGGCAGGAGCCGTAGGCTCAAGACAGAGGCTACACAGATTTTACAATTCACTGAATTTTCTAAGTCCATAGCAGTAAGCATGTAAACCCAGTACAGTCTCAAATAGGATTACAAATTATATTAACAAAGCCAGTACAACTTTTTTACAAACTCAGTTCAAGGCAGTGTACAGAGTGAAAGCTTAACTGGGGAAAAATCAAGGGGAAGTTTGCAGAGCTAGCACTGAATCAGTGCACATACAGTTGGAGAGAAACTGCAGCGGGGGGGGGATGGTAAGTTAATTTACACAGGCCAAGCAGAACAGGCTAAATGAAAATATATAAATTAGGAGCCGAGTACAGGGATGCAGGCTTACCTTAAGCCACACGTGTCAGGGGCTCCGGTCTAAGGCAAGTGAGACCAGCCAATCAGGGAGCTCTACACAGGTGTCGAGCGAATAGCACTACCTTGAGAAGGCACTGAAATTGAAAAGAGTAAATTGCAAGTGATGATCCAGTTCAGCATTCACACAGCTCAGAGAAACCATGGCAGATTTTACATTCACTTGCGCGCATGCGCAAGGAACGTTTTGGGAGAGTAACACACTTTGGAGGTGTGCCTCTCCCTTGCAATCCAGTGCTCTGTTGAGCAGGCGTGGCGGTCCTGCACCAATGGGTGCGGGAGCTCTGTATGACAGCGGTGGTCCTCTGCTTCAAAAAACCGGCTGTCATGCAGAGCACCGTCACGCCGCCCAGCGTCCACGCGCTTCCCCGTGTCATGCTGTCCCCCAAAGCTTTGGTGCCACACTGGGAGCCCACCCCAGCATGGCAAATGCTGTTTGGTGACGGGGTGCCCAATCCCCGTCGCTCCACGGCCCCAAGCCATCCTTCTGCCATGCTGAGAGCCCACCCCAGCGTGGCAAATGTCCGATTTTTGCCCACGAGGATGCCCAATCCCCGTCGGCTCTCGGCCCCCACGTAGTTTGCCAGTGGGGTGCCCAATCCTCTGTCAGCTCCTCGCCCCCCAGCTATTCTTCTGCCACGCTGGGAGCCTACCCCAGGCAGTAACGCCCCACGTAGTCCTTTTTTTTTAAACCTGTAAAGAAAAACAGTCCCACGAGTCTCCCAGCTCCCTCCCACAACCCGCACCCACCCACTGCGCACTCCAGCCCACACCACCCCCTCACCCCATACTTACCTCCGGAGCTTGGCGCGACGATCTCGTGGACCGCAACACACCTGCACTCTTCAAAGCCGACCGCAAACTGAGGAAATGCCGGTAAGCTGTATAATGGGCTAGATAGGGGAGTTTCAACTTTATTGCATATCTCAGGCATTTTTTGGAATTTTTGCACCAAATTTTCAACATGGGGTTTTTGGGACCCCTTCTCATGAGTGATGTCACTGTCATGGCGTTATTGGGGCCCAGTTACTGCGTGAAATCACCCTTCAGGCCTGAATAACACCATGCCAGTGACATCATTCATGAGAAGGGGTCCCAAAAAACCCCATGTTAAAAATTTGGTGCAAAAATTCCAAAAAATGACTTTTACGAGCGTGCGTTGCGCAGTTCCTACGCAGGCTCGTAAGTTCACTTAATTTTCAATATTTTCACTCCAGATTTTCAACATTGCCATTTACCACACCTCCTCATGAGCAGTACAGCTGTCATTTTCACATCTTGCCCAAAACATGTTTCAGCCCGCCATGGCGCTACAGTGGCGGTCGGTGTCGCGAACTCAATGTAGGACACATTAAGAAAATCACAGTGTGACACTGATCATGAGCAGAGGTCTTATAATGGCTGTGCTTGAAAATGTGGTGAACAAATTCCTAAAAATAACTGTTTTACGAGCGTGCATTGTGCAGTTCTTATGCACGCTCGTAAGTTTGCGAATTTTCAATATTTTCACTCCAGATTTTCAACATTGCCATTTTACCACACCTCCTTATGAGCAGTACAGCTGTCAGTTTTTGCACCCTGCCCAAAACATGTTTCCGCCCATGTAGTGCACAATGGCGCAGTCAGTGTGCAAAATCAATGTATGGCACACAGTAAGACAATCACAGTGACACTGTTCATTAGCAGAGGTTTTAAAATGCTAATGTTCACAATTTGGTGAAAAAATTCCTGACAATGACTGTTTTACGTGCGTGCATTTCACAGTTCCCACGCACGCTCGTAGGTTTGCGAATTTTCAATATTTCCACCCAGATTTTCAACATTGCCATTTTACCACTCTTCCTTATGAGCAGTACAGCTGTCATTTTTCACATCCTGCCCAAAACGTGTTTCCGCCTATGTAGCGCACAATGGGGGTAACAAAAAGGTCATGCTGAAAATGTATTGTGCAAATACCAGCAATCACACAGGGCATTAGGGTAAAGCACCATACATGCCAAACACACTGCAAATACCTGCAAGTGAACGTTTGGCATTGACAAATGCTTGTTTCAAGTGCCGTACCGTATCTATCTCTTTGGAGGGGGGCGGGTGGATCAGGCTCCTTGCACCGTAGAGGTGCTATGGCTGGAACGTGACCACTGCCCATGGGGGCAAGTGGCACCTTATCTATCTCTTTGGGGGGGTGGGTGGATCAGGCTCCTTGCACTGTAGAGGTGCTATGGCTGGATCGTGACTGAATATACAATCATCTGACTAAAAATACATAGTTTATGTTACTTGGGAGAAAGCAGGACTTTCATAACTCAATCGTGGCTCCACTACTTATGTGTTATGGTACTGCCTCCTTTCTAATGAAGATAAATTGCATATTATGAGTCAACCTATTGTATATCCCCTATATCACAAGGGTGGGGGCTGGGGAGGAGGATGGACATTAAGGTTGAAAATGCCAAGAAATAACACATCACTGATTTGCCAAGGCTCATGAGACTTTGGCCTTCATATTCAACCATGCTGGACTGCACAGCACTAAATTAGCACCTTACAGAAAATAGCATGATGGCATGATGGTATAGAAGAATCCAGATATTCAAACGGTGTGCCCTGTGCTTCACGAGCACTAAAACTTCTGAATATTTGGCCACAGCACTACAGCACAATGGAGACGCTGCAGTGCAAGAGTTGTACTGTGTATAATGCTACAGGTACTGAATATGGCACAGCCCAAGTGTGGACAACTGTGCAAGACTATTGTCATTGAATATGGCACAGCAATGCCCACCCCAATATGCAAACTTCTTGTTCCTGTGCAAATGAACCAGCAAAGAGAGAAACTGGCAACACACCTGAAAAGGCATAGGAAAAGGTTTCATAGCAACAAACAGGAAACAAAACAAACAAAAAAAAACAAGATTAGGTAAAAAAGCAAAGCCAGCAGATGGGTAACAGAAACAGTAACACAAGACCCACCCCCAACAGAATAGGGGCATTAATGAATGGGCAGTTCTGCCATCACCAGCATCAAGGTCCAGCCACAGTCTCTCTGAGGCTATGGTCTTGTGGTCCTACTCTGGCTAGGCTTTACATTACAGCATTAGTCTTATCCACTGCCTGTACCACCATGTTTCTGGCTGCCTCCAATGTGATTAGCTATGCTAACATGAGACACAGCAGGAGGACTTGGCACCACAGAAGTTGGTCAAACCCCTTTGCCATCAGTCTGGCAGGTGCTGCCCCAGTGGCATTGGAGGACCTGGCAGTACTATAGGCTTCTATGGAAGAAAAGAACCAGCAGACTGCATCAAACTGCTGTACACCCAGACCAGACATGCCAGACACAGGTAAACAGATCAAGTCAACTGGGATGGTAACATACTTGGAGCATGTGAGAAAAAAGGTGTGTGCTGTAGAGTTAAAAAGAACACATTGATAGAGGGGGCTGTGGTGCAGTAGAGGCTGGCACTGGCATGCAGTACACACATGGCCTTGGCAAAAAGAACAGAAATGAATACACTGAACATGCAGGATTACCAGAGCAACACCACAGCAGAATGCAACCCGCAATATACAGCTCACCAAGCCAGGTGTAATGCACATACAACAAGAACACAACATACAATATATCCTGCACACACAGCCCCACATGTGTGTATGCACAGGACACAGGACCTACAGTAGTCACTGTTGGGCTGCAGTAGGGGCAGGGCACAGACATTGGTGCATCCTCGCAATAAAACTATTTGTGGAAGGAATACCATGAGAAACCAAAAACATGAGTGAATATACACCATGCACAACATCTACAGCATCTACAGGGCAAAAACCAACACAACAAGGACAGGTGGCCAACAGCAGTGGAGCCTCAGAGGGCATGATGTGAGCACAGGTCCACACAGGACACACACACACCATGAGTGACATAAAGCACTGGTGGCAGCAGGTCGAGGAATTCATGTAAGCAAGTTGGGGGGGAGCAGGTGATCTGCACAGGTGTCATACAGTACATATAGATGTATACCATACAGCAGTGCACTTCAAACCAGTGTAAGAAGGACTGTCATCCCTGAAGCTTGCTGCTGGTGTCAACCCATGTGTGCTCTATGTAACATATGGTACAACACAGAGGTGTACCAGTAACATGGTGGCCAGGATATAGCACCAACAGTCGGGTATGAACAGCTACTATATGCCAGCTTTGTCAGCACTGCAACAAAGTAGACAGCTAGTGACAGCATGGAACACAATGTTGTGAAGGGGCTGATCATACTAGCACAATGACAGGACAGTAGTTGGAAATACACCACATGACAGGTGGCAGCTGGGGCCAGACATAGAAACTTGTTGCAAGCAGCATGCACATGGCCATCAGATGTACACTGTACATGTAACCCATGCCACGTGATGGGTCAGTATGAAGAATGCAATGCATACCACGGATGTGCATCACTGTATGTGACACTTGGGCAGCCAAGTACAACACACGCCACAGCCCTGTGCACTCAGCTATACAAGGCACTTGTGGTGCTCTGAACAGGACAGTCTCTAATCACTACTTACCTGCTTGGCCTGGTCCAAATGGTGGTAGTAGTCCTGTTGGGATACCTCTGCTCTCTCAAGTTTGTCCTGGCTCCTGCGATGGGCCAGCCTGGTCCAGTCTGCACCTGTTCTAGTCCTGCTGACTGATGAGTGAAACTCAGTGAACATCAGAACACTACCAGATGGGACTTCTGGTGACATCAGAGAGCTAATGTCAGCTTGAACCTCTGCCTCCTCAAATTGCCCGACTGAATCAAAGAACATCTGCCTACTAGCAAGATGAATACACCAGCAAAAACTACTAGATCTAAGGCTAACTCGACAAGGAATCTAGATACACTGTCTCAAAAACTAAAGAGATGCTGAGACAAGATAAACCGCAAATGTATTTGCCCTCAGCAGATACCACAGACAGCATGGCCACCGCGTAACTTCCAGACAGAGAGGACATGGACTTAATAGCTACCACTATACAAACTGCTAAATCTGTAAATAAAATAGACAAAACCCTTAATGATCTGTGCACCAACATGAATAAAATAGAACATAGAGCTGACCAACTAAAACTGGGCTTTATCAGAACAAATGGATCATCATGACCATCTCCTACTTTCCCTACTGGTCAGGGAAAGACAGCTAAATCAGAAATTAGATGATCTGGAGGGATGTAGTAGAAGGCAAAATATCCGTATATACAGAATTCCAGAGGGGAGTGGAGCTGAAAGCCCCAAATGTGATATCATTCTTGCAAAATGTACTGTGGAAGGCCTTACAGCTTCCAGAGGATATTGACCTCCGCATGGATCAGGCACATTGATCACTAGCACCTAGGCCCAGCAACGCAGGAGCTCGCCCAAGATCCTTTGTGTTGAAACTTACCTCTTATGCAGCTGAATAAGAATTATTGACACAGGCCTGGAAGATGAGAGACATACAATTTAAACAATGTAAGATCTCCGTAGACAATGATTATACCTCTGTAGTCCAGGACAATCGTTAAAACACTATGGCCAATTTTGAAACTACAGGTATGGTCCAAAAACATCAATGCTCAAATGTTGTACCCAGCCCAGCTCAGAGTGGACACAGAGAAAGGGCCATGTGTGTTCCAGGATCTTCTGGCTGCTTCTGAATACCTTGAGGGTCTAGGAATCTCGATCCCTCCTATGGCAAAAGAACGACTGGAAAGAGAACTTCTGAGATCAGTTTGGGTGGTGGCACAGAAGGGACATGCTCCAGTGGGACTGACAGAGAGGAATATAAACACAAATCTGAAATCAGATGTGGCAGTGATGCTGAGACCATACTGTTCCCCAGTTCTCATGGCTGGCCTGATGTCAGACACCTGGGTCTGGCCCTCCACAGCCCCAGAGTCAACGGAACATTCAGCAGAGCAGATGGACACTTGAAGGGTGATGTGAGGGTCTCTGGGATAAGCTTAGACTCTCTTAATATGACCAACTATGTATTTTGGAATGATCTGAGTAGAGACGACTCCAGCCACTCGCAATTACATGTGGAGAGCATACTCACGCATGCAGCATTTTCCACATGAGAACTGGAACTAACGTATATCGCATTAATAGTAAGTTTAATTAAAATGGTTGATTTAATGGGAAGTAAATGGGGGAGCTGAACATAGAAGGAAGGGAGAGGAAAATGAACAGAGGCCTGAGGGCCACTTAAGAAACAAAATTTCCCTAAATACCTGACTTTAGAGATGATGGATCTCGCTTGCTGTTTTTGGGCTCTTACTATTAAAATTGACTCGAAGAAGAACTGTAAAAAGGGGTTAAAGTACAATTAAAGTGGGTCAGTTAGACCATGAGGGCTCCTCTCTATTGTTTTCTGATCATTATATCTAAGAAGACATGATGAAGAAAAGTTTAAAAACATATTAGATGGCTTAATAAATAAGAAGGGGGTAAAGGAAACATATTTTCATGTTAAAAATGTTGAGTGTGTTCTAACAAGCTTGAAAAGGGCTGGAAAGGGAGGGGATGCCATACTCTGGTTTTGCAACAGGGTCACTGAAGCACACTGTAGTACATGAACTATATTACCCCAAATGCATAGTGCCCTCCCTGACTACCCAATCCCTTATTTCCCAGAGAGATACATGTCTATAAACATAAACAAAAATGATTGCCCCCTGAGACAGAATAAGCTCTCAGGTCACGACTATTACGCCTAAATGAAGTCTTATAAATATTAAAGGGCAATTCACTTCCTATTGCATCTCAATATTCTATCTTTAATTGAAGGCAGCAGAGATTATTACTCCTCGCAAAGTCAGGCGAGTGGAGGCAGAGCTGCCTAAAGAACGAGGCACTTACATCTAACACTCCTCACAATCCAAAGTTGGATCAGCCATTAGGTTAAAGATTTTTATAGTCCTCACCTCACAAGCCGTTAAATTTTTCACTTTCCTTCCCACAATTAGGGAAGCCAGTGCCACTTCTGTGACACAACCCAGACAGGAACATCATCTGTCTGACCTAGGAGCCACAGCAGGACAGGACTGTTTTTAACAGCACTGATCTGCTAAAGTTAGAGTTCATGGAGTCAGTCAAATATGGCAAAGGTTACTAATGGTTGCTTGTTCCCCTTGTTTTTGGGGGGATTTCATACAGTTATTAATGTTTTTTGGGTATATATAATGTTTGACTTGTTATTTATTAAACTACAGAACGGTACACTGGTTACCAAGAGTTGGTGGCGTACCTGTAAGCACAGGCAATTCTCACAAAACAGCAAGGAAATGAGTGAGATCCCCACCTTGGTTAACCCAAAATGGTTAGTATTAAAACAAAAATACTTTCATATAATATAAACAGAATTAACAGCCCCATTAAATGAAAGCAGATACTAAAGTTTATCCGAAATCAGAAGTACGAAATTACTTTTCTACAAGAAACACACCTCTGTCCTGTGGAAGTAGCAACATTTAAATCTAGAACTTATCCACAACTATATCATGCATCCCTGCAGAGAGAAAAGAAAAGAGGGGTGGCAATTCTCTTGTCGTCCACGATGCCTTTTGAGGAGAAGGAGGAGGAGGAGGTGATTGCTGACCAGGGAGCTCAATATATAGTTATGGTAGGGAAAGTGCAAGATCAACCGATTACGTTGGTCAATGTTTATGCCCCCTGGATCTCACATACATTTCTATGCTGGCTTGACTAAATTAGTAGTTGAAAAGGCCAAGGGGACATTAGTTATGGGAGGTGACTGGAACCTCATACTGAATAGAAAACTGGACACCACCTCTTAGATCCTCACCCCCAGAAACAGAACAGCTAGTTTATTTATGAGACTGCTTTCAGACATGTGGAGGAAGAAATGCCCACCCGCAAGAGATTACACCTGTTACTCCCCGAGGTTTAAGATCTACTCAAGGTTGGATATGTTCTTAACCTACACTAAAGACTTGGCAACCTTTGGGAAGATGTGGATAGGGACAGCTACACATTCAGACCATGAACCCATTTATCTAGAAATAGATCTTAGTCTGCCTAGGAAAAAAACACACTGGAGACTTAACATTTCTTTATTAAGGGATACGGAGACAATCACAACACTCAAAAATGTTATTAAACAGACAATAGAACTCAATCCCAACCCAGGTACTACCTCACAAATATAATGGGACACAGAGAAGACAATGATAAGGGGGAAATTGATTTCTATAGCATCACATAAGCAGAAAGAGAGGAGAAGGTTGATGGAACAGCTGACAAGACAACTGTGTAAACTAGTAGCGCAGCAAAAGCAAAGATGGGACACACAGACAGAAGAAGAAATAAAGACACTAAAAACACGAATCCAAAACATTCAGAAAGTAGAGATGGAAAGATCTTTATGTTATTTGAGACAGACATACTATGAGAGAGGGACCAGGGTAACAAAGTTTTTAGCTTACAGACTGAGGCAATGATCAGCCAAAGCAATCATCACTAAAATTCACCACCCCAGAATGGGACAAATAATACACAAAAGAGATCAAATAGCGGAGGCTTTTGTCACATGCTACAGAACCCTCTACGGCTCATAGATAGAAACCATGCCCACTTGAAAAACAAAAAACAATTGCTGAAAAATCTAAATCTCCCATTTTTAACAATAGATCAGGGACAAGCTTTAATGACACCTATTGTGCAATCAGAGCTTACTTATTACAGCCATACAGAAACTTAAAAATGGGAAGTGTCCATGCCCGGATGAGTTCTGGGGGGAGTTATATTTATTTTATTTATTTTTATTTATTTAGTTTTTGTTAACCGGGTAAGTGTACTAGCCATAAAATGACTATTTTCAGGCACGACCCGGGAGAGTACAGACATGCAGAAACTTAACAGAATATCAAATTATAAGTGCTTTACTTACAATGAGTTAGAGAGGATACAATATATCTGAACATACCAAGTAAAGCGCTTTTACATACAATGAGTTAAAGTTGATACAATATATCAAAGACATACAGAGTAGACCATTCATAAGTTCAAAGGTGCCTATCTATGCAATGAATAGAGAGGACCTTGGACAATAAATTTTCAGGTGGCACATCATATGAACAGAAACAAGGTACACAAAAACAAAAACAGGTAATAAAAAAGGAAGAAATAACCATTGAGAGCAGGGGGTGTCATTAAGGAAAAGGTTGGTAAGTGAGGAAGAGGGGAGCAAGCCATGAAATTAGATTATATGAGTGTATGTAAGTATAAGGAAGATGCCTGCAGTGCAAGATTGTATATGAGCAGGGAAAGGGAGCCAGGACAGGCTGAGGCAGTAAGAGGGGTTATATAGAGGTGAGGAAATACTATTGTATGGCCAGAGACATCAGTCATTAGGTAGGGTGAAAGCAGGAACAGGTATCAGCAATCAGCAGATTCAAGCGCAGTTTTCTCTTAAAGCATGTGTGGGAGCTAGAAAGTCTAATGTCGAGGGGAAGGGAATTCCACAGCTGTGGAGCCGCATGTTCAAATGCAACAGTTCCTTTCCTCATGCGGCACCTCGGCAAATTCAGAAAGGATTTGTCAGCTGGATCGTAGACCATGGAGTGTGTCCTGAGGAACAAGCATAGCTGCAAGACACCTAGGGGTTTGATTTCAAATTATCAAATCAATAAGAGAGCCAAAGTAGTATTTCCTACTAGCTAACGGAGACAGCCAACCAAGATCATTATAAAGCTGACAGTGGTGTTTAAGCCGAGGAGCAGAAGAGGCATAGCAACATATGTTATACATAATATCCCATCTGAGTAGGTCAGTTTTATGAGCAGCCCCAAATAAAGAAGCCCCATAGGTTAGGGTGGGGAGCAGAATCCCCCTCGCAGTGGCCATTTTAGCCAATGGCATGAGCATATAACTAGTCTTATATGCAACACCCAGTTTGGAGTTGACAGCTCTTCAAACAGATTGTACATGAAGATTAAGATCAAGAGATTGATCTAGCAGGATGCCCAGGTACTTGAAAGAGGTCACAAATTCCAGTAATTGACCTTATAAGTCCTGCATCGTCAGTGCTGTTGTGCAAGCCCGGAGCTTTGGGGCCGATCCAAGCAGCATGGCTTTAGTTTTGCTAGTGTTGACAGCCAGTTTGTGGTCATATAGCCAGTTTTGGAAATTGTTAAAGTCAGAGGAAAGGGTTGTGTTGATAGTGTCTATATTAGTAGAACCTGTATAGATGACAGATCATCAGCATATAGAATAGCAGAGCAGGATTTTAGAGCAGCTCCAATGTTATTTATATAAAAAGAGAATAGGAGGGGCCCTAGGATGGAGCCCTGAGGTACACCAATGTTAATGGTGGTACTGTTCGATAGAGAGGAATTAAATTTCACCACTTGAGTTCTATTTGTCAGGTAGCTTTCATACCAGTCAACAACAGAGGAGGAGAAATGCAGGTGTCAAATGAGGAGAGAAGCAACGTGTGATCAACAGGGTCAAAAGCCTTTGTGAGGTCAATAAAGACTGCACCAGTCAGATTGCCAGTATCCATTTTTGAAAGAGTGTCAGTGGTGAATTTAAGGAGTGCAGTCATCGTGCTATGTCCTTTTCTGAAGCCATGTTGGGTATCAGAGCAGGCTGTGCTTAAGTAGATAGTCAGTTGTCTGAGTTGCGACAATTTTCTCCAGGATTTTGCTCAGTACTGAGAGTATGGCAATTGGTCTGTAGTTCATGACAACCTTAGGATCCCCTTTTTTAAGTACAGGTGTGATCCGAGTAGCTTTCCAGAGGTCAGGGACCACTCCACCTGAAAGTGATAATGTATAAATTTTGGCCAGCGGTAATGCAATAAGGGGAAATGCAAGTTTCAAGAGGGGGGGTTCAAGGGAGTCTGAGCCAGAGCTGGTATGATCAAAGATGGACCTCAGGAGCTTCAGGACTTCCTTTCTAGACACAGCCTTAAAATAGAATGGAGGAGTATAAGGAGGCACAGGGGACAACACTTCCAACTTATCCAGACAGGTTCCTGATGAGGAGTGGGAGGACACTGCAGCGGGATTGAAGGAAGAGGTATATTGGGAGAGATCAGAGAAATGCAGGTTGAAAGAATTAGCTATGGTTTGTGAGTCATTGCAATGCACATCATTTATCAGCATATCACCAGGGGTAGTTGACTAAGAGGATCCTAGGAAGGATTTGATGTGTGACCAGAATTTTCTGGGTTCATTGGCCGAGTTAATCAGTAAAACACTAGCTAAGAAACTTTCACATTTACTCACCACAACATACAATGAAATACGGACAGCGGGAGAATCAGTACCACCTTCATGGAACTATGCAACTATTATGGTCCTCAATAAACCAGAAAGGACCCATCAGAATGTGAATCCTACCACCCCATATCTCTCTTAAACACAGATTACAAGATTTTATACCTCTATCATAGCATCAAGTTTGAACAAAACTGGTCACTCAGCTCATATCCCCAGATCAAACAGGATTTGTCATGGGTTGACAGGCCCCGGACAATGTCCATCGTACCATCAATATTGTTGACATAGTTGACCAGGAACATATACCAATCAATCAATCAATCAAATCTTTATTTATCCAGGTGAACACCACTGAGCATAGCTCATTTACAAGATGGACCTAGTTAGCACTGGAACACAGGATATACAATATATGAACAGTCAAAACATAACACCTCAGTAATATTATACAATTGTTACATGAGGTCCCTGCACCCTAATTGATACCCTCAGAGGTACACCCGTAGACAGCTAATGCTTAGGCATAGATTATACTATTACATAGGGCTAAGGGCATCTACCGTACAAGAGTAGATGTCAGGATATGAATGCATATTGTTGTAATCCACTTTGCTTGCTAAAGCACATATATTTTACCACGTATTTTCTGTCTATTTCTTACTTGTCAGATGCCAAGACACCTGTCCTTGAAGTAATTATAATATATAAGGGCAACATTGCCATCCTTTGGTGATGTGCACCACTACACTTAGTTATGTAAGACTCTGTATAAGAACTTCTTTGTTCTAAAACTGATGACATTACAGAATTATATAATGTTATCTTGGACCGTGGAGCCACCTCTAATTTAGCCAATAGGGCTCATCTCTGTAACTAGAAATGTTTCTATCTTTTGGTAACCATAGTAATTATCATAGGTATATAATGTTATGCATAGGCTTTACACCTCGGAGACCCAAGAGATCCCAAGAGACTACAGAGAAACCTCGAGGTGTAGGGAACACTTAGCATTGGCTCCCGGTTCGTATTGGTAAGAACTGCTTAGGGCAACTGTGATTTATCCCGTTGGTAGTAATAAACTTGTTTATTACTCTAATGCAATGTGTTTGTGATTACTTGCATTCCCAATATCGTCAAGAACCTGAAAGTGAGGTTTAGACCTTATGACAAATTGGCGACCGTGTGCAGGCGATATTTGGTGTTTGTAAGCTTTCACTTGTTGCTTAAATTTTTCCTTTCCCCATGGGGACAGTAGGTGTACATTCCCGTATCACATCTCCTGTTTAGAACTAAGTTTGTAGTTACTTACAAAGTCTGGCTGACTTTTTGGGTGTGGTCGATGCCGTCTCGATCCACTCCATTGCAGCTTTGAATTGCAAGCCTATAACTAATACAGTAGCCTGGCTGTGTTTAAAGTACTCGTGCTGTGGATCGATACTCAGCACGCTGTCTTTTTCACAGTTTGAATTTTCATTCCCTCCCACATAATGGCCACAGTATCAGATATCTGCGCAGAACTGAGACCCGATGTCTCTAACTTTCTTGCCTCCCATGGAGGATGGGCTGACTTCGCGTGGGACGCAAGTCAATCCGAAAATCCTGTACTGGGGATGTCAACTCAGTACACAGAGACGCGACAATCAACCAATAAGTGTCACGCTAAAGGGTTGATGGTCGCCGCTCTCTACGCTGCTTTAGAAGCCTCCGGAGCGAGGTTTCGAACCCTTGATCTGCAGATTTTGTCTCTTAAGCAAGAGATGGGTTTGCAGGAAACAGAATGTATTAGATTGCAGCGAACTTGGAGTCTGAACTCCAAACTCTGCGAAATGAAAAGGATTCACTATTGCATCATTCAGCCCAGACTGGTGAACAAGAACTATGTATGCTGAAGCAGGAGTGTGAAAGTTTAAGACAGGATAAGAGTCAGGTGGTGCAAATGAATGATTTGCTGAGTGCTGCAAATGCTCAGTTGAGTGATGAAATGGGTGAGCTTCAGGACGAGATCAACCAGGTACATAATGATTTAGAAGTAGCCTATAGAGACAATCACGAATTGAGCACCGCGTATCGAGTTTTGCAGAAGCAAAATCAAGATGAGGTTGATATGGATGCTGCAAGTGTGAATCATGATGAAAGTAGAACTAAGATGGTGACACTGCACCATCAGCGAGAGGTTCTGGCTGGACATGTAAAGGCAATGGGAGAGGCGTAGCCCCTGCCTTTCATTTATCATCAGAGGAGGTGTTATCTGATGACATTTCGCAGTACAACACCCAGTCATGCCCCTACTATGGCCCAGACTCCCCACCCAGCCATCCACAGCATGGCGGGTCCCCACCCCCAACTCCCCAGGTCACACATCGACGACATCGTGACGCTCATCATGGGAAATGCCAACATGGTGGCGCCCATGATGGGGGGAGCAGGCTCAAGCCTGGTCCTGACGGCACCTCCGGTAGCCATTATTAGTGTGGAAGACAGGCAAGAGATAGAAACTATGATTGAAAGAGTTTTAGACAATGTTCCCTTTCCTGAGAGAAGCATGAAGGCTAATAAAACTCAGATGAGGCAGCTTTTTCAAGAAGCTGGCACTCAAGAAGGTATTGTCCGTATTGCTGCTGAAGCCGCAGCTCGTGCAGCCCTGGATGGTGCTCGAGACAATCTACCTTTGCCTGATCGACCTACTAATCCCCTACAAATGGCCTACTCTGTTCAGCAAATTGCTGACAGTATTGGTCGGATGAGCCCGTCCGACAACTTCAGCTGTCACTTGGAAAAGGTACGTTTTAAATGCGAGATGCTCAGCCTTGCTGCATAATATCAGGTCCAAATACTACGCCAGACCATCGATCCTGGTTTGTGGGCCAAACTCCTCGAAGCTGTTTGCCAGGATGGAACCGCTACCTTTGACGAGGTTGCAGCTGAGCTAATTTCTGCTCACAGTCCAGGTGTAGTAGGAGTGATGCTTGCATACCCTGTGAAGCAAAATGCAAAAGAAAGTCCAGCGACTTACCACCAGAGACTCTGGATGGCCTACTGAGCAGGAAAGCACCTGGCACAAGAAGCTGTGGATGTAGATCTTATTGAATATAAGACCTTGTTCTTAGGAACATGATTCCAGCAGTACGCGAAAAGGTAGAGCCAACCACCTACCCAAACATGGACAGGTTTGCTGATATTCTTCGGAAAACCGAGAAGGTTTACCAACTATATATCCATGATTTGGGCTCCAGTTCCAAAAAGGTAGCTGCCGTGGAACCCGATTCAGGAACCACGACACACTACATCGTGGAAGGGCAGGCTCAACGCCAAAAGGCTCAGCATACATCAGCCCCTCCAGCCAGTAACCAACCCCCCCAACAGGCCCAACATCAACCACACCAACAACAGCAATGGGGTGGGAACTGGAATTGGCACAAAAACAGGAAGAATAAGGGTAGAGGTAAACCACAACAGAGAACGGGACCCTCATATAGTGAGATAGCTGAAGAGAATCAAAAATTTAGAGAGCTCCTGGAAAAAGTGCATTCTGTGGCAGATGCTGTCCCTGCTCAGACCCTTGTGGCAGTAAAACCGGCAACCCAGGCCACAACCAGCCATGGAGACACCGGAGGTACAGGCCCTCAGGCCCATACAGGCCTGAACCCAGAAGCTCCTCCCTATATAGCATCAGTGCAGCATGGTGAAGTTATTCACGCAAGTCAAGCCCAACCTCTGCATGCTTCCGGAAATACGGACTGACAATTACAGGCCCCAGTCTGCATTGTAAACAAACTGGTCTTGGATACAAATGGAAGGCCCTGCACCTAGGCCGAGGTCGGGAGCCGCCAACTACTAGTCTTGTTAGATACAGGTGCAGCTGTATCCATGTTACATGATGAACAACCGGACACATCTCCTTGGTCTACCGGACGGAAGACCAACATGTCAGGAGTCAATGGTACTAGGCTGTCTGCATACCATTCTCTACCCTTACCGGTAGAGTTAGGCCATTTGAAAGCCTCACATACCTTCTAACTCATGGTACTGCATGATCATCCTAGTATCATAGGGATTGACTTCCTTGCACCACACGGCTGTGTGGTGAACCTAGCTAATATGTTATTGATACAGATTCAAGGTCAATACCATACCATTTTGATTCCTGACTCACATGTTGTGGCAACGATATCTGCCAATAACAAAGAGTATGACATCATAGATTTGTTCAACAATCATGAATTTTTCCCAAAACTCCTACCTGTTCTGCAACGACATTTAGAAGCATTCGCAGTTAACAAGCATGACTGTGGTAGAATGCATACAGTCATTGAAGTGCCAGGCCCGACGCATGAGAGGCAAAGGCAATATCCTTTCCCAACTGAGGCCTTGCCTTCCCTTAGAGAAATGATCAAGGTACTCCTTAAACAAGGAGTAATCAGAACTTGTGTTTTCACTGCCAACTCCCCAGTGTGGCCTGTGAAGAAACCCACAGGTACCTGGAGACTTACTATTGACTACAGGAAACTGAATCAGGTCACTCCCAGTTGTTCCCCAACTGTCGCATCATCACCAGATGTGCTCCGACTTCTAACCCCTGACCAGAAATGGTTCAGTGCCCTGGACATCTCCAATGGTTTTTGGTCATTGCCATTGGCTCTTAAGAGTCAATATAAGTTTGCCTTCACCTTCAAAGGAAGACAGTACACCTGGACTTGCTTGCCACAAGGATTCCATAACAGTCCATCCCTCTTCCATCTCCACATGATGGATGCCCTCGAGAATTTCTCTACCCTCCAATGTCTCTTACAGTATGTGGACAACCTGTTGTTGGCCACAGTCACACAGGAACAACACTTGGATCTCTTGGACAAACTATTGACTCTCATTCAGAGAGCAGGCTTGACATGCAACCCAGCAAAAGCACAGTTGTGTCAGAAAGAAGTACTTTTTCTTGGTCTAAAAATAACTGATCAAGGTCGAAGCCCTACCTGGAAGAAGGTACAGGGACTGCAAGACTTGCCATTACCTACCAGTGTGGCAACTCTTCGAAGGTTTCTAGGTATGGTGAACTATTCGAGAGATTTTATTTGTGATTTTGCTCAGAAAGCTGCTCCTCTGTATGAGATACTCAAAAAGGATGTACCATGGACTTGGGACCCTACACACACCCAGGCTGTGACATCACTGTAGCAGGCCTTGGCCTCTGCCCCACCTCTGGTTAACCCCAATCCAGCACTACCAGTCCATCTGGAGTGTGCCACCTCTGACATTGCCATGTCAGCAGTGCTGGCCCAGAAGGTGCATGGCACCTTGAGACCCATTGCATATGCCTCACAGCTCTTGACCCCAGTGAAACAGAAGTACGGCCTTTGTGAAAGGAACCTTCTGGCCACCTACTGGGATGTCAAGCACTTCCTGTATATCATTGGGTACTCACCACTGATCATTAATACTAACCATACACCGACCACCTTTTTGCTCTCAGACAGAGTGAAGGATGGATCAGTCTCTAACACCAGGCTGACACACTGGTCACTTCTTCTCCAGGACAGGGACATACAGGTCCACCCTACTAAAGTTCCATCTATGCTAGCTCATGGTCTCCTTTTTCAGAGAGAACCCCACGACTGTGCACTACAGTCACCTGACCTTCCAGATCCAGGTCCTTTCTTCCCTGCCATGCCACAAGTACTCGAGAGTACCTCTTTGTGCCGTATCTTTACTGATGGTTCAGCATCCTACTATCAGGGAAAACAGATTGCAGGGATGGGTATTTTGGTAATCTGCCCTTATGGGAACACTGTTAAAATATCTAAATGCTGTAGTGTAGCTTCATCACAGTATGCAGAGTTGGCAGTGGTGGCCTGTGCCCTTGAGTTCATCCAGCATGGAACCCAGGATACCATCATCTTTACAGACTCTAATTGGGTTTGTTGTTCCCTTACAGAATTTCTTCCCTTCTGGCAGAAGAACTCTTTCCTCTCTTCTGATGGCAGTCCAGTGAAGTATAAAGAATTGGTAATATACATACATGCACTGGCACAGAAATTTGCACACAAACTCTATGGCCTGGATATTCAAAAGGGTTGCGCCATGTGCAACAGGGTTGCGCATGCGTAAGTAAAAAATGCGCCATTCTGCGATATTCAGCAGGAGGCAGTTACGCCACTGGCATCAGGTTGCGCAAGAGAGCAATGCAAATGAATGCATGCTCAACAGGAGGGGGCGGATCCATGCATAACCTGCGCAACCCGATATTCAGTTGGGTTGTGCAGAGTGTGCATGCTAACCCCAACCTGTGCCTGCACAACCTTGAGCCCCAAAAAAAAGGCTTAAGTTGAGGGCCACCCACAGGTGAGCTGCTGCATTGCAGGGCACAACACAGCAGCTGCCACCCCTGGCTGGCTCCCAACCTTTTTCTGTGCCTCCACCAGCCCGATCCTGGCAGTAACACGACTTCACCATTGCGATCTCAGTGTTAGGAAGAACACTTCATATCCGGAAGCCCGAATGGCATAACGTATGCACTTTAGTGCTCGACCTGGCAGAATGTAACCTCTAACCAATATTCTCAGGTCCAGTGACCGTGAAGCCCCATCGCTGGCAGAATCATCACAACCCCAAACATCTCCCTGGTGTCCAGTGTCTCTACCCATGAAGCTCTCCACCGCAGCCGGGCGGGTGATAGCATCCCACCCGCTGTCTGCCAGTTAGCCATCGATTGATTGTCCGGGAGCATACGCCAGAGTTATGCTATTGGGCTTAGCGTTTGAACAAAGATAGATGACAGTTCAGATTTGTGAATGATCATTCACAAATTGATCGTCATAGACGGTATGGCTGCAAGCCCATTGGCTGTAGCTCTGCACCAATGGGCGGCAGTTCACCGGGCAGTCAGTCGGTGGTGGGGCGCAGGCGGGTGGGATGCTGTCGCCCGCCGGCGTGGGGAGCGGGTGAGGGGCTTCAGTGGGGTGGGGACACTAGACACCAGGGAGATGTTTGGGGGTTTGTGATGATTCTGCCCGCATCAGGCTTTACGGTCCACTGGACCACCAGGGAGATATTTGGGTTGAGGGGTTACATTCTGCCCGCGATCGGGCACTGGGGTTCATACACGCTATGCCCACGATCCGGCTTCTGGGGCACATGTGGGGTGTTATATGTACCTGTAATGCCCGCAATCGGTTGCATTGCGCCGGTCCTCGACGGCTGCTGCCTGGCAGGGTGGCCAGGCGCAAGTCCTCGGGGATCGGCGCACCTACATGCAAATGGCATGCAAATGGGGCCATAAATAGATGCAAATGGCCCCCTGTGCCTTGCATAAATTATGGACCCATTTGCATGTCACCTTTTGAATATTGGAAATTTGAGCATGGCGCAATGGTACTTGCGCCACCGCAAGTTTAATGCTCATCTCTGGCAACTTGCGGTGGCGCAAGTTCCACTGCGCCATGCACAAGTGCTGTGGCTGGGGAGTGATATTCAAAGGAGTTACGCAATAGCGCAACTCCTTTGAATATCACCCCGGCCACACCCCTGCGCAACTATTTTGAGCAGCACAAGGGCTTGCGCCTCAGAATGGCGCAGTTTGAATATCCAGGCCCATGTATACAAAGTTAAAGCCCATTCTCTTCATGACCCCTATCATGCCTTCAATGACACAGCAGACACCCTTGCTAAGGAAGGGGCCTGAGGGGGGACGTCTGGATGCTGGAACATCCAGAATCTAATGCAGCTGTACACATTGCAGCACTCAAAAATAAATCTGAATCCTTTTCTCCCTTGGACCTCTCTGCAGCCCAACAGATGGACACTGAACTCAAAGAGGTGTTCAGATTCCTTGACAAAGGTACTGAAGAAGAACTGCCTACACATAACCCTTATTGGAGGCATGAAGGTAAGTTACGCCTGTCACCAGATGACACGCTCATTTGGTTCCAACCAGATGACTCTCCCACCAAGTTATGGGTTGTTCCCAGGCATCTAAGATCTGAATTCTTGCACCAAGTGCATGACACTCCTACTGGTGGACACCAGGGAGCAGAGAATACCCTCCAACAACTCAAGACCACCACCTGGTGGCCGGGTACCACCAAAGATGTTAAACAGTACATAAACAATTGTCTTGTTTGTGTGCAAAATAACCCCATCTCAACCAAACGAAATGCCAAACTTTTACCACAAAGACATTCTGGCCCTTGGCATGCCATTCAAATTGATTTTATTGGCCCTCTGACCAATACCAGCAGAAACAATAAGTATGCTCTTGTGGTAACTGATCTTTTCTCGAAGTGGGTGGAGGCTTTCCCCACTAAGACATGTACAGTGAAGACTACTGCCAAAATCCTGGTGGAACAGATTTTCTCCAGGTGGGGCCCTTAAGGTAGACTCTGACAAAGGAATCAGTTTTACAGGTGAGTTGATGAAAGAATCCCTTGAACTCCTTGGAGTTCAGCAGAAGTTCCACATACCTTACCATCCTCAATCATCAGGTCAAGTAGAAAGAGCCAACAGACGGATTAAGCAAATGGTTTCCAAATTTATGGAGGACAATCCCAAAACCTGGGATTCCCTATTGCCTTTACTCCTTATGGCAATTAGGGGCACACCCTCAGCCACCACCCAGCTTACACCCTTTGAGGTGATGACTGGTAGACAGATGAGATTACCTGAACACCTGTTGTTTGACCTGCACACCCCTACTGCAGACCGTGTGTCTGTAGATCAGTATGTGGAAAAACTTAGAAAAGACCTCATACACACACACTTGTATGCTGCAAACTGCATGGGCAAAGCCCAGCAACAATCCAAAATACAATTTGACAAACATGCACAAGAAGTGGATTGGCAAGTTGGAGATCAGGTAATGGTACTTCGATTTGCACATCCCACCCACTCTTTCTCCAACAAGTGGGAAGTCCCATACCCTATTGCCAACAAGCTCAGTCTGGCAGTCTATCAAGATAGACTCCTTCACAATAACAAACTGACTGACAAATGGTTACATGCAAACCAACTGAAACTGTACAAAGGAGCTTAAATTACTTTTTCTAACCCCCACTGGGCGGAATTGTACTAACAACCTAACCTTTGATCTTCCTTTTCAGATGCACTGACAAGATGGCTATCTTGTTCCTTTATTTCCTCCTCTCAGGAGTGATTCCCTACATCCAAGGCACGGTACCGGACCTCCTATGACAACTCGACCCTCCAGCACCTCCTTCAGAGGGAGTATCCATCAAAATACCAGATACCATGATCACTGTCCAGGAATGCTTACCTCACTGCCTCGGTTATTGCTCCTGATAAATCTACCCTTCAAATTGAGTGGCAAACCACATCACAAGGACAAATTCTCCCTGTGGCCAAACTCTTCAAAGGAACTTTTCAGGGTTGGCCCAATGCTAATTTATCCCCAAATGGTTCACTGTCCTTGTTACAAACTGCATTAAGACATTCTGGTTTGTACAATGTGACTGCCTTAATAGATCCTTCTTACTGTAATTCTTTGTCCAAAGATTCTGCTCTCAGATTTTGTGCTATACACCACATGGCTTCTGCGGCCATGTACCTCTCTGTATTGCCGCCTACTGATAAACAGCTTTTGGAATGTCCAAATCACAACCCTGGTCCCCGTAGTGGTCTCACAGCCACTGCCCTCCCAGGTTCTTTAATTAATAATTTACAGTTTATGCATGTACCTGTTTTGTTTAACCTTACTTACTGGAATATGAAAGAGTTTGGTATGTGTCATAACACTAATACTTTCGCATTTTATAGTTCATTATTGCTTGATAGTTTAGCTGCATTTCAAATTCGTACACAAGATCCTTTTACTGGTGTCTATTCAACTGAACATAGAGGTAATTTCAGGAGGAAGACTCCTCCTGGTAATTACAACCATAAACGTAACAAAAGTGAAGTTGACAGTTCTGATGTTACAGGTGCAACAGGTACTGTCATAGGTCTTTTTGGTACTGCTATGTCTATCTGGAATAAAGCCGACATTGCTGCTATCAAAAGTCATTCTGCTAAGTTCTCCACTGGCTTGGTTAATAATGTTTTACCTCCTTTATTGCTTGGTGTGGATGGCCTTAGTCAGGAAAAAAGATACACTGTATACAACATGCACGACATTGCCAAGGCATTCACTGATTCTAAAGATAAGATTAACGCACTCATACAACAGAATAATGGAGAAGCAGATAAACAATACATTGCTAGGGAAATACTCTGCTCTGCTTATGGCTCCTACATTATCACTACCATCAACAACCTCTTCCATGATCTAGAATCTGGAAGAATTCCTGACATCATACATGACAGATGCCTCTCCAAGTGGTATTGTCCAAAATGTAAAACCTCTAGCTGTGTTTCCATGTGTATGCAACAGACTTTGTCTGTTCCTCTCTCAACAGCTTGGAATTTGGGGTTTGTGACCAGACACCCTAATACTGGTCCTTGTTTCACTACTAAGAAATGTTCTATAACAGATACCATGTTTGTTTCTTTCACTGTCTCCTTACCATGTTTTGATCCTACTACAGCTTTGTTCAACAAGCTTGCACTGGTTCACCTTATAGGGCACTTGGATGAAGATATCTACAGAGAATGACTGGATCTACCATCTCTACTGGTCTATCATTCTTTCCTGGATGCCTGGGTGGCTCCACACATGGACTGCTGTGAGAAAAAGCAATACATCTATCTGTGCTGTTGTGATGTGTTTGACGTAATCCGGCCCGTTTGTGGCTACTCTCCAGACAGCATTGATTGGACTTTCACTATGGATGATGACATCACTGAGAATGGCACCAACTCCTTCGACTCCACTTTGGCTCCGGATCAACTGTACCAATCCTATCATGAGGACGCTCATCACCTGTCAACACAGATTTCCAAGACAACCTACACCTGCCCTGTCCAGTTGCAAAAGTGGAGACTGCCTACTGTACGTCCACAGTACAATTCCAATGGAGAGTACTGTGTGGTGACTAATTACAAAACTTATACATATGGTTCTGTTACTTGTGCTATTGATTACCTCAATTTTTGTTTTGTTCCCCACCAGAAGACTGTCATTGGACATACTGTCATAACCCCCGAACCCCTCATGGATGCAGACATTATCGATGATAACCCAGATTATCTACTCACACTCTCAGAATACTTGCCATACTTCAATGTACATATAGACCCACTCATACTTACACTGAAATCACTTTTAGACAGGAAAGACACACACCTCATCCACATCAGCAATAATATTACCAAAGCCAATGAAGCTGTTCTTGACCTGATTAATGATGGAGATATGAAAAATGCTTTAACTAACACCTGGTTAGAAATTACTTTTAACGGTTTTGTTATTATACAAGCATTTTTAATTTTCACTCTGATTATTCTACTTTGCTGCCTATGACGTACATTACGCTAAAACCGTGAGCAGCTTGAGTTCCTTTACAAGGCTCCCACGTCGGGATTGTAAACGGCCGCTGCTCCTGTCCTGTCCCTAGACATTTGTCTGTGTTGCTCTTAGAGGCAACAAGGAGGGGAATTGTTACACGAGGTCCCTGCATCCTAATTGATACCCTCAGAGGTACACCGCTGACAGCTAATGCTTAGGTATAGATTATACTAATACATAGGGCTAAGGGCATCTACCGTACAAGAATAGATGTCAGGATATGAATGCATATTGTTGTAATCCACTTTTCTTGCTAAAGCACATATATTTTACCGTGTATTTTCTATTTCTTACTTGTCAGATGCCAAGACACCTGTCCTTGAAGTAATTATAATATGTAAGGCAACATTGCCATCCTTTGGTGATGTGCACCACTACACTTAGTTATGTAAGACTCTGTATAAGAACTTCTTTATTCTAAAACTGATGACTTTACAGAATTATATAATGTTATCTTGGACCGTGGAGCCACCTCTAATTTAGCCAATAGGGCTCATCTCTGTAACTAGAAATGTTTCTATCTTTTGGTAACCATAGTAATTATCATAGGTATATAATGTTATGCACAGGCTTTACACCTCGAAGACCCGAGAGATCCCAAGAGACTACAGAGAAACCTCGAGGTGTAGGGAATGCTTAGCATTGGCTCCCGGTTCGTATTGGTAAGAACTGTTTAGGGCAACTGTGATTTATCCTGTTGGTAGTAATAAACTTGTTTATTACTCTAATGCAACGTGTTTGTGATTACTTGCATTCCCAATATCGTCAAGAACCTGAAAGTGAGGTTTAGACCTCATGACACAATACAGAGATACAATAGTTAAACATAGTCATAAAACAAGACAGACAGTGAGTTAAAAAAAGAAAAAAAAAACAGTGTAACAGGGTAGAAGGGGTGTGTGGTAGGCGAGGTGAGATAGGGTACAGGCAGGGTGGCAGGGGCTAGACAAGGGACAGATGAAGCTTTGGAGAGGACACAGGACAGGAGGGCAGGGAGAACAATTCAGGCATAGCGGAGAGGACAACGCCATCATGGTACGCTATAAGTACAGGAAAGTTTAGGATCGGGGGAAGTAGTTGCAAATGTCCTTGGCTGAATGGTCATATAGTGTCTTGAAGGAGGATAGACTGACCGGGGTATTAAGCTTTACCAATTTTTGTATTTTGTTCCATAGAGATGGCAGCACAAAGCTTATAGCCATTCTCCCAAAGCGTGTTTTTAGCTTAGGTACCTTTAAGGAAATAAAGGAGTAGCTTCTCAGTGCATATTTCCCAAGCTGGCATAGTGGAAGACAATTAGAGATATATAGGGGTAGTTTTTTCATAATAGCTCTGAACGTCCAGAGTACAGCATTTCTGTTTCTCCTGTACTGAAGGGAGGGCCACCCCACGGCAGCATAAAGGGTACAGTGATGAGTGGAAAAAGGTATGCCAGTAATACATCTCAGAGCCCTGTGATACAACGTATCCAATTTAGCAAGATGAGAGACAGGGCAGTGACTATAAAGAAAGTCAGCATAGTCGACCAAGGAGAGAAATGTTGTTTGTACCAGCCACCACTTGGCATTGCTAGTAAGGAAGTTATTAATCCTGAAAAAGAGTTCAAGCCTCTGTCTCAATTTCTTTAGCAGATCTTCGATATGGTCCGTAAAGGAAAGTCTACGGTCGAGCCACACTCCCAAATACTTGAATTTATTGACAAATGCTAGGTTTTCTCCCAGGATTGTTGTGGTCTGTGGAATGGAGCCAGCACTGGCTGGGTTTGCAGCATGGAGAAGAGGGGAAAATAGCATTGCCTTAGTTTTTTTGGCGTTTAATAGGAGCTTTTTGTTCAGGAGTTGGCTCTGAAGTAGATTGAATTCAGATTGTAAGTCTTCACAGGCAGCTTCTGGTGAAGGACGACTTAAATAAAGAACCGTGTCATCTGTAAACAGATGGATATTGGCCTTAGTTATGTTGGTGTCAATGTTGTTTATGTAAATTGCAAACAGTAGGGGACCAAGAATCAATCCCTGGCGGAACCCTCTTTGCACATGCACCAACATGTGTGATGAGTTTGGATGTGGAAAAAGTATCAATAAAGTGTCTTGGACCTTTCCATTCCTGGATCTCCAACAATTTGCCTTCCCCAGGGTGTTTGTGGATGGCCTGAAGGCCATATACGCTGCTCCCCAGGCTTATGTCAGAGTAAACGGGAGGATCTCAGACAGATTATCACTAGGCAGAGGCACCCGACAGGGATGCCCCTTGTCACCCCTCCTATTTGCTCTGTATATTGAGCCCTTGGCCCAAGTCATTAGAGAACACTCACACATTACAGGAGTAGAGGTGGGGGATTATGAACATAAGATTTCACTTTACGCGAATGATGTCCTATTATATCTCACCAATCCCGAGAGTTCAATACAGCACGTCTGGTCACTCCTAGAAAGATTTGGCTTGCATGCAGGTTATTCATTAAATAAAAAGAAAACTGAGATCCTTAGGATACACTATAGTCCCTCCCAGGAAATTAGAACTCTCCTACCTCTTAATTGGAATGGATCTAAAATTAAGTACCTAGGAATTCAGATCCCTAGGAATTTGTGGAAACTATTCACAATACAATTTGGACCTCTCCTCTCTCAAATACTGCAGGATATGGCTAAATGGGCCCTGTTGAACCTAGCACTCTACTCTAAAATCCAATCCATTACAATGAATACATTACCAAGATTTTTATATATGTTTCAATGCCTAGCTCTTAAAATAACAAAAAAACAATTTAGAGAATGGCAGGGAATGTTGTCTACATATGTTTGGTCCCCTGGCAGGCCCAGAATCAGATCCTTAATTATGCACACAGATAAAATAAAGTGGGAAAGGTGCTGCCAAATCTTGAGGATTATTACTTAGCCGCGCAAATGCGAGCTGCAACCCTACAGGGAATCCCAGATTTTGTAGCCCACTGGAAAACTATGGAAGTAATAACTATGGGGGGAGCACCTCTGAATGCGAGACTATATGACCCATCACTCCAGAAAGATAATGAGGAAATACCACTAATAAATACATGGAATACACTGGCAGCGGTGCATAGAATATGGACTAAATATGGTCTACTAGAAGCCATATGGCCCCAGCAGTGGTTTGCCTGGAGTTATACCTTCACTCCAGCCCACATGGATCATAGCTTTTGACAATAGTTGAGACTTGGGCTCTACTGTTGGGGACAACTGATGGATGGGGATGCAGTCCAGGCATTCCAGATTATCAGGGATACATATAATCTTAAAAACACTGACCACTATCATTTTTTGCAACTCAGGGCACACATACACTCACTTAAGAAAGAGGTCAGAATCTTCCCCACACAAGTTAATCACCTACTGGAGACATTTCAAGTTATTACTCTCCAGAGATTTGAGAGGGGAAACATATCTGCATTATATAAAGCCCTCAGACATTTATATAATGACAGCACACACCAACTTAAAAGAAAATGGGAGGAGGAAGCCAGGGTAAGGCTAAATGAGGGGGAGCAGAACAATATCTTTATCCTAGCTGATCGAACCATGCACATGCCCTTGTGGTGGGAATTTGAGTGGAAAATTAAGACCACATACTTCTACACACCAGCGACTCAACATAAGTGGGGTAGAGATGTCTCACCAAGCTGCTGGAGATGATGCAGTGAAACTATGGCACACCGCTCCCATATTTTCTGGGATTGCCCTGTGCCACAGTCATTCTGGCAGCAGGTATCACAGGTGTTGATGGGGCATCTTTGTCTGCCCCACACCTTCACTCACCTGGTTTTGTGCCTCCCCCCACAGGAAGTTAGGGGAGCTGATGGGATATACCTCTGGAGCATCCTGGTGGCGGGTGCCCACAAAGTCATAACACGTAAGTGGCTGGCCCGGGATCTGCCGGCACACCAACAGTGGATATCCCTGCTCCAAGAAATACAAGATATGGAAGAACTGACATATAAAGTGAATCAAAAGACACAGGTCTTTTCTCATAGGTGGACGAGATAGAAGCTGGGGTCTGGGGCGGATTCTGGGTTGCCCGACGGTAGAGATGCTCCAGCTCAGGATCAGTTATAATAAAGTACAGATAATTAAAGCCACAGTATAGGGGAGAGACAGTAAGGTAAATAAGGGACAAGAAAAATGCAGAGGGATTCATGTATTAGAATGGTCTGATGTACAGTATGTTACACAAAAAGTAACGAAAGCTAAAGATATAACAAGCCTGTGAACTGAATGGCAACTAATTGACTATGACATGATCTGTGTGTATCAAATGTACTGCCTTCTTGTACTTTTACATACTACATTTATTGTACCCAAGCATTTCAATAAACTTGAATAAAAAAAAAGAACATTACCAGACAATAGAAGCCAGGACACCGTACAGGACCCAGGCATATGTACCATGTGGTCTCCTACACAGGACACTGTACATAACCCAGGCAGATATGCCATATGGTCTCCTACACAGTTTAAAGCACTATAGCCATGTACTCCAGAATTAACACACTGAGGTTCAGTGACACACATGACTGCCAGCTAGCAAAATTGTACTGGAACACTACAGTTATACATAGGCCACCGTGGTGACACAGCCATAATGAGCAGACAGTGGTATGGTGTGTTCCAATGGTACCACACAGTCATGGACTAGTACAGTTTGTGGGTTGCTAGACAGTCACATTGCCAGGCCACCCATAGACCATCCCACCCAAAACCAAGCAACACTGAAGCCGTACTGACATGTGTTCATGCATCCCATAAGCCAGTGAACAGTACCAGCAGGGGCACCACTCACAGCTACATGCTGTACCATAGCGTCATGGTGCTAGGGACATCCACTCAGTGCCACCCAGCTGACACAGTAGTAGCAGATATTGCACATGATGGAGCTGATAGGATGTACAGTGTTTAGGCATGCTTGCATCAAGAGTGGTGCACAAAAAAACAGTACATTGGCTGATGTAATGTAAAATTTATTTCTATAAGGTGCCCTTGCCATGCTCAGGGCACCTTTACACAAATTCCACAAGCAGCAGTAAAACCACAATAATAAATAACATTTCACCCATAACAAATTCAACATACTTTAAATCACAGAAAATGCTTGGTTAAAAAGGAAGGTCTTTAGGGCTTTTTTAAAACCTCTACAGTCAGGCTGTTTCGTATCTGGCAAGGTAGAGAATTCCGAATGGTAGGAGCCGAAAAGGCAAATGTTCTTCCACCATATGTTTTTAAGGTTACACTGGGAAATTCTAGCAATCCCTCATCAGAGGATTGGAGGTAGTGGGAAGGGCAGTAAGAAGTCAGGAGTTCTTCCAGGTAGTGGTATCCAAACCCATGTAGGGCTTTATAGGTCATCAACATGACCTTAAAAGTGATCCATCACTGCACAGGTAGCCAGTGTAACTTGCGAAGCACAGGTGTTACATGGTTGGACCTTGGGCTTCCAGTAAGCAACCTAGCTGCCGCATTTTGCACCAGCTGCAAGCGGTGAATATCCACTCCTGGCAGCCCTAGATAAAGGGCATTGCAATAATCAAGATGATTGGCAACAAAGGCATGGACCAGGGTAGGAAGATCTGATGGAACCAGGTGTTTCACCCATGCTATGTTCCTCAGATGGAAGAAGGATGATTTGACTACGGCCGAAACCTGTGCCCTCAGGGTCAGGCCCTCGTCAAATATAACACCAAGGTTACGTACCTGGCCAGATGCCATAAGCTGGGTCCTCCCCAGAAATAAACCTGAGGGTTTTCCCATCCATGAATTTGACATCCTCACCCCCAGTTCCACCTCCAGTACCTCCGTTTTCCCAGGTTCAACTTCAGCCAATTGGTACTCATCCAGTTCTGCATCTCCAGAAGGCAGTTGTTAAACAATGTACTTGACTCGGACTCCTGCTCGGGCACAAAAGACATATAGAGTTGAGAGTCATCAGCATAGCAATGAAACTTCAACCCATATTGTCTTATAATGTCCCCCAATGGAAGCATGTACACCGCAAATAACATGGGGGACAGCACCGAACCCTGTGGCACCCCACAGTGTAGGCAGTGAGAGGCCGAGGAATAAATACCCGACACTACTCTCTGTGTCCTACCCTGTAGGAAAGATTTAAACCAACTGTGGACCACCCCCTAGTCCACAGAGAAACTACAGGTGTTGGAGCAGCACCCCATGATCCATTGTGTCAAATGCTGCTGAGAGATCAAGGAGAACCAAGATGGAACGAGTTCTCTGATCTCTCACCATCAGGAGATCATTTAGTATCCACACAAGAGCCGTCTCAGTACTATGCTGTTTCCTGAATCCAGACTGGAGAGGGTCATAGATACTGTGGTTGGTTAAATGGTCCTCCAGCTGCAAGGTGACCACCTTCTTGATAATCTTCCCCAAAAAAGGAATATTCAAAACTGGTCTGTAGTTTTCTGGGCAGTCGGGATCAAGGTAGGGCTTTTTCAAAAGGGGGCGTACTATTGCCTCCTTCGAGGGGTCAGGAAAGATTCCTTCTTCAGTGATATCACGGCTATGCCAGTAAGGATCGGGCTAATAACCTCTACACACCCCACAAGTAGGTGAGTAGGGCCTGGATCCAAACTACAGGAGGTTGGACGCAAAGTCTGGATGATCCTCACCACATCCATGACTGCCGGTTGACTGAAGGTGAACCAGGTAATTGGGTATTTGTGTCCTTCGGTTGATCACTGCAAGACCCAATGGGGAGGTGCTGGCTGATCTCATCCCTGATAGTGGACACCTTATCAGTGAAGAACATCATGAATTCCTCACACTGTAACTGTGATAATGCTTGACCAGCTTGAAGACAGACTGGATTGCACAGTCTGTCCACAGTCCGGAAGAGCTGGGCCAGTCTATTCCTTGCTGTAGCAATTTCCTTGGACAGGAACTCTGCCTTCTTATGGGAAATTGCTAACTGATAGATCTTGTAATGACCTAGCAGTCTAAGTCTGTCCACTTCCAGGTGAGTTTTCTGCCAGCATTTCTCCAATCTTCGGCCCTGTCTCTTCAACCCCAGGATCTCAGCAGTAAACCACGGAGACCCCGGGTGAAGAGTACAGGGGTGAACATGGATTGGAGCAATGACATCCAGGGCCCACATAACTGCCATATTACAGGCCAGCACCAAGGGTCCTGGTTCAGTGCTCTCCATTGGAAATCCCGTGAAGTTTAGCTCCGTAATTAGGCCTTCTGAGGTAACTCCTCCCAAAGGAAGGAACTGTACTATCTCCTTAGGAGCAGACCTCTTTCAGGAGGCTGCAAAACTGAACCTCAGGGCGTGATGGTCAAACCAACTGATGGGTTCCACCTCCACACCAGAGACTTCGATCACCAGATGGAATATCAAATCCAATTAATGTCCCCCCTGATGGGTTGCATAGGTAATTACCCGTGTCAGACCCAATGAATCCATTAATTGGAGGAGGTTTTGTCCAAAAGGCTCGAGTTCATCGTCGACCCAGGCATTGAAATCCCCTAGAATTAACCATCAGGGGGATTCCAATACCCTCTCGGCGGTGAAATCCGCAACCTTCCCCAGGAATTCCCTCCCATCACCTGGTGGACGATGGATGAGAAGTATCCTGAAGCCTGCACCTGCACCCACAATACATTCAAAGGAGTTGGTACATCTAACTGGCATCTCCCTGAGGTCCAGTTCCTGTCTAAAACAGACAGCAACTCCCCCGGCCCTATGGTCCACTCTTGGGCAGTGAATCACCGAGAACCTGGCTGGAACTGCAGACTCCAAAATAGGGCCCACATTTTCATCAAGCCAGGTCTCGGTAAAGCAAGCCAGGTCCACAGATATAACAAGATCTGCCACCAAAGCAGTCTTGTTTCTGATAGACCTAGCATTGCTTAACACTGCCCGAAAGGGACGAGACTCCAAGGATGACTCCACCTCGTGCCTGATCAAGTCAGTGCCCTTGGGTATGGGTACAAGACATGATGGACCTCGCTCCTGTATCTATTTCGCCCCAGGGCACCTCCTGGTTCTAACAGTCCCTATCCGCCCACTCTTTTCCCATCCCCCACAAAAGTTCCAGGATCTCCTATTCCCTCCACTCCTTCCTCTCGCAATGCCGAATATTCAGCATTTCCTGTAAACTTCCAGAGAAAGTGCGGGACATTCAAAGGGTCGGAGATCCCTCAGTCTTGAGGGGGAGTACCGCCTGACTGTGTTCTTGCCAATCCAACACATTCAAACTCTAACAAAATACTAAATTATACTAAACCCCATTAAATCACCACTCTATATAATCTTAATATACCCCCTTAGTAAAAACTAGTCTACTCTCTATTTTTAGATCAAAAACATACAATAAACAGCCGTTTAAAAAATAAAACCAAACCAAACCACTCTGATGGCAACTCCACCACTCTCTCTCTCACAAAGTGGGGGAAAAGAGGGAAGATTTAAAAATCCCATCCACTGTCTCTCACACAGAAGAGGAAAAAAGAATAAAGAAAAAATATATTCACTCAACAAAAAAAAAATCTTTAGTTCATTTAACAGTCCTGATCAATCCAAATTTCTTCTCAGTCAGCTTCCTCACTCCTTTCATCCAAAAAACGCGAGCTAATAAGCATAAAGTTCGATGTGAAGGAGCCACAAATGAAATTCAGTTCCTTCTGTGGGCTCTCACTTCCACAGAGAACCGGAATCAGTTATGAATCTCAACATTAAAATCTAGAATTAGGTCTTTAGCCAGATTTTACTTCCTAATCCAAAGTCAGTTCAAATTATTTTATACAAACCCGCCACTATCATCATCACTCCCCATTTAATCTTAGAATCTCACGGACTCAAACAGTCGACTTTGTTTTATGTCCTCTCGCAGTCTTCATTCCAATTGGATTCAAATTTAAAGTTATTCTCCCTTTAGCTAGTGGACACCGACAGCACTTCCCCTGAACTCAACTCAGCCATAAAACCCTTCCCCAGACCCACTCTGCTCCAAGGCCGCCCACCAGCTACAGTCCAGCAGAAACAGAAGTGCTATGGAGCCGACCGCCCTACGGCAGCAAGCCCACAGCCCACCACTAGGTCGGACTAAGGGCCAAGACGAAATTCCTCTCAGGGAAAATTAACCAGATTGCTGCCCCACAAAAGAAGAGAAGTTAGTCGGCAAAAGCCAATCGACTCACGCTTCTTCTTCCACCATGAGCAGGACACAAACCTCCAGGCATAAACAATCCAACCTACAAATTCACACCCGAGGAACGGGATGCTACACGTCCATCAGGACAGCTGCATGGACTGTGTATGGGAACAGTACAGGACAAGTGTTTGTCAGTCAAGTATACATATTGCTGTGCAGCATGCACTGCAGTACTAAAGCCACATTTGTCCTGTTTCTACAGGAACTGTTATAATTTATTTTCCCTAAGAGAGTCTTGAAATCCCTAGCTACCTCTCTGCAACAGACAGAAAACAGAATGAGACTTGATCTTGATGTACCACTTTTATTTAAACATTTTGACTGGCCAGCTCAACATTTCGTTGATAACAGCTTAGTCATGAGATGGTCCTGAATCAGTAAATTGTCTCAGTATACACAATACATAACAACATTCCACAACTGTGATTTAATTTCTTACTGCTTCCCTTCTTTTCTCTCTTGGCCAAGTCTTCGCACTGGCACGTTATGTCATAAATATGGGCGTAGATCACTCAAATTTAAGACGTCACATGCCAGAGCAGGCTTGGCCAGGGAAAAAGAAGAGAAGCAGCAGGAAAGACAAAGGCAGAACAAGTCATATGCAGCCCACATAAGATGGCATCTGTAACCAATGCGTGACACATCACCACTGTGACCAGCACTGTGTGCCTCAGTGACAGGTTCAACCTACACCCTGGCAGCCATGGCACATATCTGCCACATGTCTATGTGTGTAGTAACAATGTCAACCAGTCTTCATACCACAAGTACAGAGGTATAGAGGTTACAGTCCCCAGTGGGTGGTGGGGCCAAAGCCCACTGGAACACAGCTTCACAACCACTGGAACATATGTCTAAGGGGGTATGTATCCCTGTCACGTTGTTACCATGGGATACCATGGGAGTGTTCTTACACCTAGAACATAAAGGCACACGCCCTCAAAGCAAGTGATGAGCATAACCCAACCTGAACAAATCCACATAAACACATGGCATTAATGGTGATTATACTTACCCCCCAGGTACATTGCCACTTGACACAGTGGTCCTCAGCTGCAACAGCCACTGCTGCTCCCTCTGGCACAGGTCATCCCATCTCTGCCAGCATTAGTGCTTGCTCCAGATGGTCCCAGTGCACATGGCCAAATACTGGCCAACTGAGTTCCAGATATGGGACCTGGAGGCACATGGCACACTCTGTTATCTGAGCCACCTAAATTATGACGTGCAAGGTCAGATGGTGGCAGATTAGTTGCCAGCTTTTCAATTTCACTTGTAAAATATTGATTAAATCCATTGGCTATACCCAATGGGTCATTACACAGGGTTCCATCTAATTTCACTGCATGTTGTGTAGTATTGGAATTAATATTAAGAAGTTCATTAATGCTATTCCAAAAAATATGAGTATCATCAATTAAAGAAGTTTGTCTCTCACAATAATACTTATATTTCAATAATCTAACTTGTTTTTTACAATGGTTTTGCAATTCTCTGACCCTTACTAAGAATATATTGTTTCCTGTCTCTCTGTATTTATACCATTTACAGTCTCTTTTTCTCAACAAATGCAGTAACGGGGGTTACCCATTTATGTGAGCTACATAAGCAATAATACATGATAGGGTGTGCATGGAACATATTTTACCGCATGGCCAGGGGCGTAATAAGGCACGAGTCTGCAGGCCGAGTGACTTTAGCCCCTGATCATGCTGTAAAATATGTTACATGCACACCCTGGAATGTCTTATTGCACTTATAAAATGGTTTGTTGATGTTGTAATACAAAAAAACACACAAAACTGGTATTAGGTGCATAAAATCATTTATTTTTTGTCAAGCATTACTATGCACCATAAAATAGTCCTACTGAGTATGAGTGAGAAAGAGAGGGAAATATCATCTGGGAACTGAGGTGGGTATTAAAACAATGAAAACATGCAGTTTACCACATGTGGTACTTTTAGCAATCTCCAGGTAGTGTAACAAAATAAAAAAAAAATCACTTGCTTGGACTAAAGAAAGTGACAGGTCCATTAAAATGCATTGGGCCATTGAAAGTGCATAGACCTTGGTTGAATGAAGTCGTTACTCCTGGTGTTGGCAGTGCAGTGCTCTTTAAATCATCTTGTGTGGTAGTAGCTTCTTCTCTTCTTTTTTTCTGTTCAGGAGGCTGTTTGTTTTCATCCTTTTGCCCCAAAATCAAGCTTCAGCATTGACGATCACTACAAGAGGCGGCTCAAAAGGACCTTAGGCTTGCCTCACATCAGTGTCCTGTAACTGCCATAACTTTGCGGCTTTCCAGCCCAGCTTCAGATAATAACTGCACCGCAGCTGATCTGATTGGGTGGTTTGTGTATATTTGTGTCAGCCGTGCTTCCTTACTTATTTTGATCATCAGGATTGACAAGTAGTTTAGACCCAACAGCTGTTCGGTGTACCAGATTTCGTTGCAATCAAGAAAACACTGTGGCAGATGTCGTAGATGACAACAGAGTGCTGGCATGCCAGCCAGTAGTTTGCTCAGGTATTTTTTCAAACTTTTTACCTGGAAAAGTGTGGACTTTGGTTCGGCATACATGAATCCCCTGTTGGCTTGTTTGTTTGTTTCTAGGGGGTCACTGTGATTTTTGGTGGTCTCGTTGAAGGGCAGAGTAACGTATTTATTGTTTTCATCAACAACAAAATTGAAGCTGTCAGGTTTTAAACTTCTCAGTCCTTCCCGACCACGCCTGGCCATATATAACTTTTATATCCAACCAAACTTTTCTAAGAAGGTCAGGCACGGTGTCCGGAGATAAAGCTAGTGACGTTTTTATCAATTTTAAGTCAGCTTTACTGATCGGTGGATGGTGCTTTGAGACGTCTTTTTGTTGCCATCTGTAATGTTGGTAATGGCCACAAACACATTATTGCTTGTAGTAAATGCAAGATCGGCAATGATGTTTATTTTCCTACCTATGGATACTGAATTTAAGTGATGATTCAGTGATGATCTTATGCCACAATAGCTGCTAATTGCATATTCATTGCCATCATTGTTCCTAATCTCAGCATAGAACCAGTGTATTGCATCGAGTTCAGAACTGTTAGCTGTTTTAATATCAATTCCTATGTTTTTGACCTTTTTCCAATTGGAAAACAAGTTGATGGCCCATGCAGTGTTTTTTTTTGTGTGTGTTTTATTCATTGTTGCTGTCTTCAATTTCATCAAGGCCCTCTGAGGTAAGTGATAGACACCACGAGGTGGATGCCATTGCTTCGTTAGTTTTGGCTGTTATTGTTTTGTCAATTTCATTTTAGACAGTTTTACTCACTGTAACAGGCGTGGGTTTACTGCTGTGTATTGTTCATCCGGAATGTTAAAAAGATGTTTAATCTCCTCATCGGACGTGCTGATCGTGAAGTTTATTTCTTTTGACTGTTACATTGCAAGTGACTGTGGCTTTCACAGTAAATGGGTAAGTTAAAAAATGGCTGACAGTAAAAATGCCAATGTTCTAATGCTTCTTGATTTGGGCCTTTTTACTGTCTGCCCCTTTTTTTATCCATGCATGGAACATAGTCCATGCATACCCATTAGCCAATCAGATCGTTTAAACTTATCTTACCTTACCATTTTGAGATGATAGAGAGAGATAAACTCTCTCATTGACCCATGCACCAAGCAAGCCAGTCCTAGCCTAAACATTGACGGCAAAATAGCCTCCGATCTTGCCATAGTATCCGAACTCTTCAACTCATTCTTCATCTCCTGCACCCTGCCTGACTCACCCTCTCTTCCAACCTCCTCCACAAATCCCCTACCCTCATACCATGGTTTCTACTTTCCACCATTCATACCCCTGGAAGTCTACACTACTCTCTCCTCTCTGAACCAGTCCAAATCCAGCCCAGACAGCTTGCATCCCAGCCTGCTCCGCATCTCTGCAGCAGCCATAGTTGCACCTATAACCCATATACTAAACCTCTCGATCGACACAGCCATAGACCCCTCCACCTGGAAACTTGCCAAAATCCTACCTCTCCATAAAGGTGGTGACCCCTCCCTCTCAGGAAATTATAGACCCATCTCTCTCTCCTCCCCTCCCTTACCAAAATCCAAGAATCCCTCATGCTATCAAAATTGTCCCCTTTCCTCTCCACAAACAGCTCCCTCTCCTCTTTTCAATCAGGTTTCAGAAAATCTCATTCTACCACCACTGCCTTACTACGAGTAACCGACACCATTCTTTCCTCCATGGACACCAGGCAAACCACTACTGCCATTTTCATTGACCTGGCAAAAGCCTTTGACTCAGTCTCCCACCCTCTACTGCTTGGCAAATTGAGCTCCTTCGGCCTTGCCCAACCGGCCATAAACTGGTTCCATTCCTACCTCCAAAACAGGATGCAGCAAGTACAAATAGGAGACACCCTCTCCAACCTTCGACCCATCCTCACGGGCATCCCTCAAGGCTCCATCCTTGTCCCTAATCCTTTTCTACCCATTTATAAACAACCTCCCCATAGCCTGTCTCACCTCCGACGTGCACCTATACACTGATGATACCATTATCTATGCCTCAGGCTCCTCCCATTACAGTGTTCACCCAAACCTCCAAAGTGATTTCAACCGAGTACAAGCCTGGCTCCTGAAAAATCAGCTAAAACTCAATGCAAAAGAAACAGTCTCCATGGTATTCGGCACAAGACAAAAACTTGCCTCCCTGCCGCCCGCCCCTCTGATCTCCACTCTGGATGAAATACCCCTTGAGTCTATACCCACTTTTAAGTACCTGGGAGTCTGGCTGGATACAAACCTCAACTTCACCCACGTCGACCCCATCTGCACCAAACTCCGGCCCAAACTTGCCATTCTCTATCACCACAAAGCCTGCCTCCCCCTCTCTACTCAGAGTGAACTGATATGTAAAACCATCCTACCAGCACTGGACTACGCGGACGTCATTTACGGCACAGCCCCTTCCTCCTTCCTTGCAAAACTCAACGTCCTGCTAAACTCCTTCATGCGCTTTGCCACTGCCTCCCCCCCACTCACTCATCACTACCAACTATTCTCAACTCTATCTCTGATGCCACTCTCGCATAGGCGGACCACCCACAGTGCTTCACTCATAGCTAAATATTGGCTTGGCCCCTTCCCCTCTACCTCTCCTCCTGCCTCTCTCAAGCCAACTCCACTGGCTACTCACTTCGCCATAGACATGCGCATACCTTCCACCTCTCATGCCCCCTCTCTGCCTCTGGGCAAGCTGCCTTTTCCTATCAGCTCCCACTCCTATGGAACAACCTCCCACCCAACCTCCGCCAGGCCCCCTCCCTATCAGCCTTTAAACAGCTCCTCAGGCTTCTCCCTCCACTCCCTGCCGAAGCTGTGCACCCAATCCCTTCTTACGCGGACCTAGTACTACCCTCGGTGGCCATGCCAGGTAAATAATAACTCCACATGCCAGCTGCCAGCTCTTCCTGCTAAACCATCCCCCCACCGGTACTCTCCCTGATAGTCCACTTTTTGGTTAAACCACTACTGTAAATATGTCAAGACATGCACTTGTAATTTATGGTAGAATGGTCTAGAAATGTAATGGGATGATTTTTTTTTCCACTCTGCTGTCCAAACAAAAAGTGTAACCTCACAGCCTAACTCTATGTAATGTACTATACTGTATTATTCGTCTGTTACTTGATATTTGCTTGTACTTCTCTGTCTCCCACCTTGTACTACTTGTACCCGGGTCACACCTGGAAATGAGCCTTAGCTCAGTGTGCCTTTCCTGGTCACAAATTTTAAATAAATAAATAAAAATAAACAATTTTATAACACCTTTTATAATATTTCTACATGGGGCAGAAATGTCACAGATGCTATTAAATTCAGTCAGAGAAAAATCAAGTGCTAGGTCAATGTCAGGAATATAATCAATAAAAGACCAATCTATCTGGCCAAATGTGTTTTTAAAATCAATAATTTTATCCTTAGGCAAAATCCTTACTCTTATAGTAATGGGGGTAATCTTTGTATTTTACTAGGCAAAGTACATTTTATTGGTGAATGGTCACTTAACAAGTGACAAAGAACGTGCATGATTTTTGCCATGTCTTCATTGGTTATTGACAGCCAGTCAATAATTTTACCAGTGCCCTCAGTAGAGTTCATGCGAGTCGGTTCATTTATGAGTTGTGTTAGGGACAGATCACCAATAGAATCACAATAATATTTATTAGTTTTGGCATTCCAGTTGATACTGAAATCACAAAAAAATATATTTTTTGAATTCCTGTTAAGCTTTTTATAACATTTAAAAAAATGGCCAATACCAGTTTTATGAGTATCGGGGGGGAAATAAGTTGTAGCGACAGTCAAGTTCTGTGTTTCCCAATGATTAACATTAAAGCAAGAAATTCACAGCTGGAACCTTCAGATATTATCTGCAATTTAATAATATTTAAATGATCCTTTATGTAAAAAACACATCTTCCTCACTTAACAGACCAATCACATCTAAAAAATTGATAGCCAGTAATTTGCAGGTCACTGTCATTAATTCATGGAGTTACCCATGTCTCAGATAAGGAAATACAATCCAGCCTATGTTGTTTAACCCAAGCAAATAAACTGGTCTAATTTTGGGCCAATACTTCTGATATTTAAGCATTATCTGAATTTCATTCTGTTTTTTTAAACTTTGCTATAAAAAACAGTAGTTGTTGGTCCTGGATTGGGATGTACATTTCCTGAGATCAACAACAGGTAAAATATGAAAAGCCTTTAACCCAGTATTGACCAAAAACATTTCACCATGTTGATCTTAGGCTGGGCAACAGTGAAATCATTAGAAGCACTTCCATAGATTCCTGAGAAGGTGAATACGAGATCCTTGTGGTACCCGATTTGTGACCCTCTCTCTCTCTCTCTCTCTCTAATGGCCTGACCTCATTTACCACAACCCTCTGATGCCTCCCCTTTAGCCAGTTACCTACCTATCTTATTATGTCCCTAGCTGAGCACAGATCGTCCATCTTATTCAGTGATCATCTGTGAGGCACTGAGTCGAAAGCCTTGCTGAATCTGAAGTCTAGTATATTCACAATATGGCCCCTATCCAATGCCCTTATCATACACTCAAAGAAGACTATCAGATTCATTTGACAAGACCTCCCTGCCACAAATCCATGCTGTTTACCATCCTGGAGACCACTGCACTTCAGGTAGTCCATGAGATCCTCTTTGACCAATAACTTCATCAACTTCCCTACAAGAGAGGTAAGACTGACAGGTCAGTAGCTCCCTGCCTGTTCTTTGTCCTCCCCCCACATGGAACAGAAGTACATCCACCACTCTCCAGTCCTTTGGTACTACCCCTGTATGTAATGAGCCACTGAACAGCTCTATTAGGGGTTCAGACAGTTCCACTGCCAATAACATCAGGTTTGCACAACACAATTGTGATGAGGGCAAGCTAATAGTGCAGCTCCACTAGTGCACAGTGCTAAATCACAATATTGACACAGATTATGTGAATGACCACATTACACAGGCTGGTCATGAACAGCTGCTTTACATGTCACTACTAGAATGTATTCAAGCATTTGCATATCCACACAGCCCAGAGCAGATAGAAGACAGCAGCCCACAACACACATTCACACAGGCTGTATGAAACAAGAACTGCAGGCGGTTACAGATGAGTTTGTATTTTCTTTCTAAACAAGGCCTGTCCATAGGGGACTATTGCTATGGGTAAGAGTACTACTATGCTCATGATTGACAATCTGTACCCTTTCCACAAAGCAAGATCATCATGGCTGCAGGGGTACCAATCAGAAGTGGAGGCCCACATTTACAGAGCAGGAGCAGCTGATACTGGCACACAGGTTTATGTAGCCAGGGAAGATATTCTGTGGTGCCATAAGGCTCCCCAGGACATACAGGAGCAGGCACAGAAGAAGGTGATAGTGACTGTCAAAGGCATGGGGCACCTGTGCTGCACCATGAAGTAGTGCAACAAAAGGTTCAGTGACATGAGGGTGTACACAAAAGAGTGACTGCCACAGGTCTATGTGAACCAACAGGCCATAGGTAGCAGACCGTCCACTACCACAACCCTGATGGCCACCAAGGAGTTCCTGGCCACCACAGTGCAGCATGCAGTGGTAAAATAGGTCTTAGGGGGACTATGAGAGCAATCATGGCTCCTCTTAAGAATGTATGTGTCCATGTTTGTCTCTGCACATAGCATTGACCTTGAATGGCATGGTAATGTTGGGGTGGTGCATGTCACATTGAACTGGGTGTTACTGTCTACGGTTCTCTTGCTGATGTCTTCTGGTGCACACTAGAACATAGGGGATATGTGTGATTTGTACAGCCCTGGGTAGTTATAGGGTATGTATCTGCACAGGTGGCATGGATATTGTCATCCACACAGTGCTGGTTTGGCACACCAGCTGTATACCATGTCACAGCAGCATGCATCACTCACCCATGTCATTCTTTATTTCTCTACAACACAATCACTGTTTACTGCAAAGAAGGAGAAAGAGGAGGAGGAGGATCATATAGGACAAGCCCCATGTGATGGCATCAAGCTAGTGGCTGCACCACAGCACAGGCTGAGGACTGAAGAAGTTGCAGTTCCAGAGGAACAGCAGCACACCGCGCACAGAACATCAGTAGGCACAGGGGAGGAGATGACTGAAAATGTAGACCATGTGGAGGCCGTGCTGAAGCATACACCCAGGAGGAGGAGGAGGATGACAAGACTTTTTTATAATCATTGTCCCCATGAGCCACCATGCCTTACTAGTGGCTACTGACCTGGCCATTGCTGCTGTGAAGCCTCAGGCCCCCCAGACTCCTCAGGTGCAGCTGCAGTCAAATCCTCTTTCCAGTCCCTGCAGACAGCAAGTTGCAGCCAATACGTACAAGCAGACCCTGTACTTGGAAAAAGTGAGCCCCCCCAACTAGCCTTTAAGAGGACCCCAAAATGCAGGCATGCTTGTATGCTCCTTGTAACCAGTAAGGCAGCGAAAGACCAGCGCAACAACCGCTCCCCATCCCCTTCACCTTCTCCCACTCCCAGCTGATTGCTGCCGCTCTGACAGGGCAAATTCTGTAAGTATGTGAGGTGGGAAAATAAATCCAATCACCCCACATCAGAGGAAGTGTATGAGATTCACAGCCTAATAACTTGCAGACTGGCAAGTGTAAGCTATATAGCCGATTACACATGTGGATCATTTTATTTTGGTAAAATAATCTGCTGTTTCAAAAAAACTGGTGAGCGAGAATGTATGGGATATTCTGGGAGAAGATACAAAAATATTTTTGAAGCACATCTTAAGTTAACCAGAGGTAGAGGTGAACATTTATGGTTATTTCTAGGTATTGAACATGTTCAATTGGGAGTGAGAGGTGGGAACCTAAATTCTGTATTATTAAAGTGAGAGGCATATTACCATGGGTAGCATAAAGTGCCAGATCTCAAAGGGTGTTTTAAAATTTCAACATGCTTCATGTCTTAATGTGAGTACCTATGTATTAGGGAATCAACATATCATTTTGGATGATGGCTTTCTTTGGATAACAAGCATACAGTGAGATAAATGCCAGTGCCTGTATAACATCTGAAGTTTTTGTAAGTATCTCTATCTTTACTAGTGTAGTAATGCTTTCATGTTTTCCTCATGACTTATATGGATGAATTCTGTTTGCCTGGAGCGTGTACATTCATGGCACTTCCATCCTGCTCTCTTAAGACGTTCATGACCGGAACAAAAGAAAGGGACATCCAAGTCTAATGCTGTGCATGCTTCAAGCTGAAGCCACCTTTAAGGATGCTTTCTGTGAACATCCTGAATTAGGTTCATAGGAAAATACCAGTCTGTTAGCCAAAGGCCTTTGTGACTCAACTGGTCCTAAGAAGAGAACAAGGAGGTTTTACTTCCCATGTAATTCTCTAGCACTTTTTTAAATGTAATTACTTTGAACCATGTGCTCTGGCAATTCATTCCACAGCTTGACCACTCTTTGAGTGCCGTTTTCATGAACTGAACACTTTGTTTGTGCAGTTATGTTGTTGTGGCTCTGTTCTAAACAAGGAGTGACTAGTGAAAGTGGATTTTCATTATAAATTAGGATCTTTAAAAAAAATGGGAATGGATAGAATACAACACATAATAATAATAGACCCCTCTAAATCTGTTGTTGTGAATTGTTTATGTTATGGATCCTATATATTTCCTATTTATTATTTACTGCAGTTTGTGTCTGTGTTTACATGTGTGCTATGTTTTTATATATGAGTGTTACAGTTATTGCTATGATGACATCATTGTTCTGTGCGCTATAAAAGGAGCAAGTTTCATACTAGCACTTTAACCCTTGAACAAGTGCTATAGCCCGGCATGAAATTTATCAGGTTCTTGTTGGACTGCAAGGGCACACCTTTAGGCAGTCTTGTTCTGCACCATGTTCTAAGATATAAGAAAAATAAAGCTTCTTGATACTACATCTTTTTGAGTCTGTGCTTAATGCTAGTATGTGAGTGCAAGACTCCCTTCCGAGTCAAAAGATATCTGCTGCAAGCAGCTGTTGTCTCCCAGTAAGGGTTCCAAGCTGAAGTGAGATGCCTGTGGGTGCAGCTGCAGGATCTGGAGGAGTATAGTGCTACCCAGCATGTTGCACTGCTGCAGACCATCTCTCCAGGCATGGTCTCCCTGCAGAAGACACCGTCCACTGTCCTAGCATAGCATCCATAACCAACATTGTATTACAGCACACAGTGGCTGTTGTCATCATGGTCCAGGCCTGCTGGGCAATTGCCATGTCCCAGCATGATGTGGTGATGACACTGAGTACACCATGGACAGCATCCCCCATATTGGCCTGGCCACTACCCCGAGGGAGGGTGAGTCCATGGCTGTGGTCTGCAGACCCTGACTGCCCAGCATTCCTCACTGCAGAATGGCTGTCTCTTGCTGCACCCAACACCTTCGCATGGGGCATGCCATGCCCATGTCTGTGGTGGGCAGATGCCATGGAGGGAGCTGCAGGATATACCTAGCCACTAGAATGCATTCCTTAGTTTTATTATGTTACTACTATTTATGTTGTGTATTTCACCCCACATTCCCACCACCAGGTATCCAGCTTGGCTTATTTCCTCAGTTTGTTAGCACTGTTATGATTAGATTTTTGTAATAACCTATTTTGTGATTATTCCATACATTTCGTTTTTCTTATTGAATACATTTCTGTTACAAAATTACTCTCTCATTTGCATTTTGTACTCCATAAAAAGAGATTGTATCCATATTAGTCCTTGGAAAATAGCAGTTGCTGGATAGTTTGATATGTCTTGTACAAAGACGGTATAGTATACAAGCTTTCAGAGCCTATTACCTGTTAATGCCTAATACTTGTTAGGTTCCTAAAGCTTGTGTATTATACCATTGTTGTACAAGTCATACTTTGTATCTTCAGTTAGAAGCCATGACTTACATTACACTTTGTGATTTTCAGCTGTGGCTTCTAATCAAGGGCAGCTTTTATTCAAAAGCTGCTTTGCTGATCAGAATGCTTGATTTTTTTTAACATATCCTGCATTGATAGATCTGCTGTAACAGTGCTGTAAGAAGTGTAGGATCTGGATACCACATAGAGAGTGCTACAGGGAGAGAGAGAGAGAGAGAGAGAGAGTGTACAGCCATTGACTGTGTGGCTTACTGCTCCCGCCCGCACAAACACTGTCATTAAGGAATCAGCAGCAAAATGAAAAAAGTAACAATCAAACAAAAAAAGCAATGTACAAGTATTTTATTTTATTTTGTTATTAATAACAGAAAAGCCAACCCCAGTCTTTAGCTTCCAAGTCATTCAAAATCAGTACAAACTGCAAACACAAACAGCAGAACACATGGTCACTGTTGCACCATCAATCAGTAGCAGTAGTACAGTCAGAGCACAGTCATAATGGGGGGGTTGAAAAAACATCAGATTCTGATATCCCTACCTGAATCAGTGTTTCCCTATCTGAAACTGGGGATTTCCTTACTTGTATCAGCAGTAGTACCATTGGGGGGCTCAAGCCACACAGTCCCAGGTTAGCCACAGAGTCCAGAAGGATGCCAGGAGTCAAGACTGAGCCTGTGTTTTGAATGGCGGACTATGATGATGTGCAGTGTGTGACACGTGGACAGCCAGTTCTGAGTACACTATGATATTTTTTGTAATATAAAAATGTGTTATGGACTGTCTCTCATGAGAGATGCTGAGACAGCATGTGAAATGACACACACACCCAGGTTTTAGATACAAGGTGTTACCTGGAAGACCAGAATCTAATTGCAGACTAGAACAGGCCTTAATCAAGAATCTTCTGTTTTTCTAAGGTAAATACAGCTTTAACTGCTAAGAGGGAAATCAATATCCATTTTATGACGTTAGAGGAGGAAACCAGGTTATGGCACACTGGTGTGAAATCCTAAATGCATTGAGTTTCTGCTGATGTAACCTTAATTATCTTACCTTCTAATATGATCAAATATTCTGGGTGTATGATTTTTCATAAACAGAGGAGGAGCTAGGTGACCTCATACAAAGGGGTTGGCAAAGACAGTTTTTTAAACAGATTCTGTTAGCCTTCAGAGACACTTTTATCTACACTCTGACAAAGAAACATCTTTGAGAAATTTAAGCAAGTATACAGGTAGAGAGAGACAAAATCTAAGTACTGTAGTAGGAATTGCACTGTTAAAACCTTGTTCTTTTAAAAGATTGTATGGTTCTTGTGATATAATGGTTCTGTATTTTATGTTTGACATACGTTTATCTATTTTAGTAAAACTCTATTTTTAGATCCTACTTGGTCTGTCTTTAAATTTCTTTTCTTTAACAAGTGAAGTATTATGGTTAAAGCAGACACTGTGCATAGGCTTGAATGGTGATACCAAACTGGAAAAAGGTAAGAGTAATCTGAGGTATTTTATTAGAGTTTTTAAGGGTTCATTTCTGCACACCTGGTTAGGTGCCCGTAGGCAAAGATATCTGGCCCCCCAAAGACAGAATTATCTGAGCCTGTGTATTGAGTACACTAGCAAGAGGTTCACAGTTTGAATCCCTCCAAGACTTGAGACCAAAGGTTGATTCAAACCCACAAAACAGATAGGAGGGTTACCTTGTTTCTGTTAACTGTTCACAAGACTGCACTTGGAGTTTGGCACTGTGGGAGCAGAGGGTCTGACCTGCTGAGTGGGTTTGTGACAGATTGGTTGGCAGCGGTGATATATTTTGGTATTACAAGCTTTTATTGTTCAATGTGTCAGCTTGAGACCGTCAGCTCACTTGCAAAGAAAGAAAAAGGCAGTGATTAATTTTTTTAAAAAAGTAGACAGAACTATATCACTTGGCATACAGTCAAGTTCCTACCCATTTTATTTATTTTTTTTCCCTAAAGTGCAAGTCAGAGTAGCAGTAGTTAGGGAAGATGACTTCCAACTAAAGCAGGCACACTGTAGACTACCTAAAGCAGTTGTGCAGGGACAGAAGAGTCCTGTTCAAGATGAAAGCCAGCAAACAGAACCTAGTGGATGCCCTGATGGTAGCAGATACCCAGAGCACCGAATCACAAACCGTGACTGAAAAGGACCAAACCTTGAGTGTGGCAGGTCTAGCGGCCAGTGCAGTGTCCAGATCTGATGAGGAGGGCAACAGGGCCAGTGCCAGTGGAGGACCACAGCAACAGGGAAAGGTCAACAGTATCCTGGATCCAGAAGTACTCAGGCTGCAAATTGAGTTGCGCAGAATGGAGCTGGAGTTGCAGAGAGAAGAGAAGCATGAACAGCGAGCTGCAGAGGCAAAGAGGGAGCAAGAATGCCACGAGACAGAGCAAGAACACTGTGAGGCAGAGTGAGAACGCCGAGAGGCAGAGCGAGAATGCCAAAAGGCAGAGTGGGAATAGCGGAAGGCAGACTGTGAGGAGCATGAGTGCCAGTGAGCTGCAGATGAGAAGAGAGAGTGAGAATGCCAAGATGCTGACCGTGAGGAGCAGGAGTGCCAGAGGCAACATGAACTGGAAAAGCTACAACTCCAACCAGCAGCACCAGAGCAGGTAAGTGGCTTGGGTTTAACTGGGACTGCAGGACTGGGTTGCAAATTGAAATCCAAATTCATAGCCAGATTTAAAGAGGGGGAGGATATGGATGCCTTTTTAAATTCTTTTGAAAAAGTTTGTATTCAGGCTAAAATTTCTAGAGAGTCCAGCAGCTTCCAGCTATCCCCGCTACTTACCAGGAAAGCTCGGGATGCATTGGGTCAAATGGACAATGAGGACAGTGATGATTACAGAAAATTTAAAGCTGCACTGTTAAACAAATTTGAATTAACTGCTGAATCATACAGAGCTAAATTCTGTAAGCTCAGGAGAAGCCCTGACATGAGCTATGAGGAGCTAGCCATGAAACAACGTCAGTTTTTAAAATGTTGGTGGGAAGAATTGAGGCAAACTCTGTTGATAAAATTGAAAATGTGATTTTGTTAGAATAGTTTTATTGGGCATGCCCAGCAGAGCTGAAAACCTGGCTGGAGAACCGAGATCCCAAAATATTGCAAGAGGCTACTGAACTCTCGGACCGCTATGCCAAGAGCAAACCTGCTCTGAGAGCGAATGGGTTGGGCGTGACAGCACAGAAAGGGAAAAGTGCGCCTTCAGGGCAGCTAAAATCCTCACTGCCTCCACCGAAACAAGTTAGCCCCAGGTTTCTGAGAAAAGATTTCTCTGAAAAGAGAAGTGAATGTTGGTTATGTAAAGAAACTGGGCATATTGCCAGACAGTGTCCCAAAAGAATGAGCATTAATATGCAGAATCGTACTAGAAAAGAAGTGGGTTATTTGTGTGTTCCTGGGAGCATTCCAGGGAACATGAGGGAACACATGCACCCATTCATGGTGAACGGTGTACAGACACAATGGTTAAGAGACACAGGGACATCCTTGACCTTGGTAAAGGGGGGATCTGGTAGAGCCTGGTCAGCTTATACCCAATAAATATGTCACTGTACAGGACTTCATTGGTGAGGCAAAAACATTGCCCCTCGCTAGTGTTCTCCTAGACTGGGGTGAAACAGGGGGAACTGTGCAACAGGTGGCAGTAGCCAAAACATTAGCAGTGAATGTGATCCTGGGCAGCAATCTCAAACAGGAGATGGTATGTGCAATTACCCATAGCCAAGCAGCAAGGGAAAATTGTAGTTCCCTGAACCCCACAGAAGCCATTGTGGAAACCGCTGAGAGGCTGGTTCCCCAGCCTGTGTCTCCAGATGGGGAGACTAATGAAAAGGGGGTAGAAATTTCCCCAGTAAGCAAGTAACCACACAGCTACATAGGGTTACTTCAAAGAGGGAGGGGTGACCCATTGTCAGAGGGTTGGGATTGACAGTGATCCTGAGTGCCCTGATGCTAGTGCTAGGGACCCTAGTTTAGCAACTGAAGGGGACCTGTCCCATGCCTTGGGAATGTATAAGGGGTTCGCAGCTGCTCAGAGAAGTGACCCTAGTTTAGAGAAGCTGAGGGCTTGGGGAGGGAGTTAACGGCAGACATAAAGTTTATTGAGAAAATGGACTTACGTATACTCAGGCAGTACAGACAGAGGGAGGGGTGCTAGGCCGGCTGCTTGTCATTCCCCGGGATATTGTGAGCAGTTGCTCAAGATTGCACATGATATTCACTTGTCTGGTCATCTGGGAATCACGTGCACTATGCAGCGGTTGGCCCATAATTTCTATTGGCCTAACTTCACCCAGCAGGTGAAGGATTATTGCAGGTCTTATCACTGGTGCCAAGAAATAGGAAAGGCAGGCAAGAAAACCCAAGCCACCCTGATTCCATTGCCCATAGTAAAGGAGCCATTCCAGAGGGTGGAATGGATATTGTGGGGCCTTTAAATACCACCAGCTCCTCAGGGAAGAGATTCATCCTGGCTGTGGTGGATTATGCCACCTGGTACCCATAGGCAGTCACCCTATCATCACTGAGGACAGACAAAGTGGCAGATGCCTTACTTCAGATTTTCTCCCGTGTTGGGTTTCTGCAGGAGGTTATCACCGATCGAGGGGGTTCCTTCATGTCGGACCTGATGAAATGTTTATGGGAGAAGTGTGGGGTGGTGCAGAGATGCACGACATCGTATCACCCACAAGCCAATGGGCTTGTAGAAAGATTCAATGGTACCCTAAAGTCAATGCTCTGGACATTTGCTGAACAGCATGGGAGGGACTGGGAGAAATACCTTCCCCACCTGTTGTTTGCATACAGGGAGTTGCCCCTAGAGTCAACAGGATTTTTCCCCTTTGAACTCTTATATGGACGCTGGTTACATGGGTTCCTAGACTTGATGCGGGAGGACTGGGAAGGCAAGCATGCCACCCAGGGAACTCCCATTGTAGATTACGTCCTTAGGTTTAAGGAAAGGCTGAAGGAGCTTATGGGGACAGCCCAGAGCAACCTGGCAGCTGCCCAACAGAAACAAAAAATGTGGTATGACCGCAGAGCCAGAGCTCGCTCGTACATGGTGGGTCAGGAAGTCATGGTCCTTATTCTGGTCTGGCAAGACAAGTTGCAGGCTGAGTGGGCAGGACTGTACAAAGTGGTTAGGAAGGTAAATGACGTGAACTATATTGTAGAGTTACCTGACCGAAGAATGACAGAAAGGGTGTACCATGTTAACTTGATGAAGCCATGTGCAAATACTGGCTGACATGGTGTCTGCAGTGTGTAGTCCTGGGGAGGGGATGGATGAAGGAAACCCCCTTCTGGATTTGCTGGAAGAAAGTAAGCAGGAGTCCTCTGTGGAGGCAGTAAAATTGTCTCCCCAGCTGGCCTCAAACCAGATCCAGAAAGTAAGGGAGGTTTTAGCAGATTTTGCCCCATTGTTTTACATCAAGCCTGGACTAACCCCCCTTAGCGACACACGATGTGGAGACAGAGGCACAGATGCCCATACAGTGGACAGCATATCGGGTGTCAGAGGCTGTTCAAAAGGACATTAGGAGGGAAGTGGAGGAGATGCTGGATTTAGGGGTAATCCAGAGATCCCACAGCCCCTGGGCCTCACCCATAGTCCTTGTGCCTAAGCCAGATGGCTCTACTCATTTCTGTGTGGACTATCATGGACTGAATGCAGTCACAAAGTCCAACCCCTACCCAATGCCCTGGATGGATGAACTCCTGGACAAGTTGGGAGGGGCAATCTACCTTACAATGATTGACCTGATCAAGGGGTATTGGCAGGTAGAGTTGACAGACAGAGCTAGGGAGAGGTCAGCCTTCATCACTCCAATAGGCTTATCTGAATTTAAAATAATGCCTTTCGGAATGAAGAATGCCCTGGCCACTTTCCAAAGGTTGGTGAACCAGGTGTTAAAATGGTGCTGAGCAGCATGCCGTGGCATACCTGGATGACATTGCCATCTTTAGTACCAGCTGGGAGGAACACCTTTCCCACCTTAGGGAAGTGTTGGGCAGGATACAGAGGGCCAGGCTCACTGTCAAAGCCGAGAAGTGCCAGGTGGCCATAGGAGAGGTGGCATTCCTTGGGCATGTGGTAGGCTGGGGACAGCTCCTTCCTAACCAAATAAAGATAGAGGTAATCCAGGCATGGCCCAGACCAGAAACACAGAAGCAGGTCAGGAGTTTTCTAGGGACAGCAGGGTACTATAGAAAATTTGTACCCAATTACAGTGCCCTGGCTGCTCCCCATCTGACCTGACAAAGAAAAGGATACCCAAGAAAATTACCTGGGATCCAGCCTGTGAAGAAGCCTTTACCAGATTGAAGGAGGCACTGTGCAGTGCTCCTGTTTTGACAAGTCCTGACTATAGCAGACTCTTTATAGTTCAGACTGACGTCTCAGACGTAGATATTGGGGCAGTACTGAGTCAGACATCCAGCCAGGGGACAGATCACGCCATAGTGTACCTGACTAGGAAGTTACTTCCCAGGGAACAGACATACTCCACTGTGGAAAAAGAATGTCTTGCCATAGTGTGGGCCCTAATGAAATTAGAGCCATACTTATATGTGCAGCATTTTGTGGTGCAAACTGACCACAACCCCCTGGTTTGGCTGATGCAGATGGGAAAGAACAATGGTAGATTGCTAAAATGGAGTCTTGCTTTGCAAGGATATGATATGACAATCGTACATAGAGCTGGAGCCAGAAACCAGAACTCAGATGGTCTGTCTTGCGTGTATGAGGAGTGAACTGATTTAGGAAGCTCATCCCATGCTGGGGATAGAGCCCCCAAATTCAGTCTAGGTGGAGAGGATTGTGACACATGGACAGCCAGTTCTGAGTACACTATGATTTTTTTGTAATATAAAAATGTGTCATGGACTGTCTCTCATGAGAGATGCTGAGACAGCATGTAAAATGACACTCACACACACCCAGGTTTTAGATACAAGGTGTTACCTGGAAGGCCAGAAGCTAATTACAGACTAGAACAGGCCTGAATCAAGAAACTCCTGTTTTTCTAAGTTAAATATAGCTTTAACTGCTAAGAGGGAAATCAATATCTATTTTATGACATTAGAGGAGGAAACCAGGTTACAGCACACTGGTGTGAAATCCTAAATGCTGTGATGTTTGTGAGAGAGGCTACTGCTTATAGATGAAAGGAAATTTACAGACTTGAATGGGGGAGTCACATGGGGAAAGGAGTTTCTGCTGATGTAACCTTTATTATCTTACCTTCTAATATGATCAAATATTCTGGGTGTATGATTTTTCATAAACAGAGGAGGAGCTAGGTGACCTCACACAAAGGGGTTGGCAAAGACAGTTTTTTAAACAGATTCTGTTTTCCTTCAGAGACACTTTTATCTACACTCTGACTAAAAAACATCTTTGAGCACTTTAAGCAAGTATACAGGTAGAGAGAGACAAAATCTAAGTACTGTAGCAGGAATTGCACTGTTAAAACCTTGTTCTTTTAAAAGATTGTATGGTTCTTGTGATATAATGGTTCTCTATTTTATGTTTTACATACTTTTGGCCAGACTGGATGGGCCTTGTGGTCCTTATCTGCCGTCAACTTCTATGTTTCTATGTTTCTATGTTACTTTTATCCATTTTAGTAAAACTCTATTTTTAGAGCCTACTTGATCTGTCTTTAAATTTCTTTTCTTTAACAAGTGAAGTATAATGGTTAAAGCAGACACTGTGCATAAGCTTGAATGGTGATACCAAACTGGAAAAAGGTAAGCGTAATCTGAGGTCTTTTATTAGAGTTTTTAAGGGTTCATTTCTGTACACCTGGTTAGGTGCCCATAGGCAAAGATATCTGGCCCACCGAAGACAGAATTATCTGAGCCTGTGCATTGGGCACACTAGCAAGAGGTTCACAGCTTGAGTCCCTGCAAGACTTGAGACCAAAGGTTGATTCGAACCCACAAAACAAAACAGACAGGAGGGTTGCCCTGTTTCTGTTAACTGTTCACAAGACTGTGCTCAGAGTTTGGCACTGTGGGAGCAGAGGGCCTGACCTGCTGAGTGGGTTTGTGACACAGTGTGTAAAACAGTAACCTGTTGTAACCTGCTGTTCCTGACTCAGCTGTGCACCATTCTGTGACCCACCTGCATGCTTGTGAGTCTCTCAGACAACTGATGGAACCTTGACATATTTTTGACTAGTAGCTGTGGCCTCTAAATGAGGGTGTTCTTTAATTTAAACTTTTACTTTTGTTATGTGGCTTGTATAAGGGCAGCTTCTAATTGATGATGGCTACTAATCAAAGATATACAGTATGTTTGTCCAATAAAAGGTATAAATTCAGTGACTCTTAGTTTGTTCTCACTATCTGGGTTTGAAGTGCTCTGCAATGAGCCTTGCCCTGTAGTCCCATGACCTCCTGGCCAGCCTTAGGTCCCACCTATGGAGTTGTTCATGTACCCACTGATCAGGTGGTTCTGTATCCACCACAATGACACACTCAAATGATTTTGTGGGTTGCTATGTGGACTATGTTGTACTGGTCCTTTGCAACGGATGTGGCATGTAGAACAGGTGTAAAGATTCAGGGATGCACTGGTTATATACACTGTCTCCTGTGTAGAGAACATCAATTAATTATTGTCACCTGTGCCAGTTATGTTCTGCACAATTGGTTATGGCATGTACTAATGAGGTACCCACTCAGTACATCTCCTTGCTGAAATCTCTAACATGAGGGGAATTATGCCAGATGAAGGTATCACTCTATCATCTCCAAGGAACCATGCCAGAACACTGATTATTTGCCCTTTGGCATTCTACACCACCTGGACAATGATGGAGTGGTACCCCTTGTGAATGATGCAGGTGCCCACCCTTCCCTTGTGGTTGATGCAGGTAGCCTTAAGCAGAATCTGCCTGCATTTGCAACAGGAGGGACAAAAAAGGCTTGCTTTTTGGAGACAACACAGGTGGGATAAGTTGTGGTGAAACTTGGTTGAACTAGTGTATTTCTTATTGAGTGAAGGGTAAATCTGAGAGCAGCCAGAGAAGCCCACATTTAGGGGCCATATTATATGACTTGTGTCTATCCCTGTAGTTTGCAGGAGGGGTGCTAATTGTCTGGCCTGATCTCCCATGGCCAATAGTGCACCACCAGGAAGGGAGCAGGTCCTGCATAAAAGTAGCCACTGCCTATGTGTCCCACATGTTCATGTCCCAGTGTGTGAGTGGAGCAGTGAAGGAGTGGAACAGATGACTGGCATCATAGGCATTGACAGGTGTCAGCAGAAGAAAGTGGTGAAGCCTGGAACTTTGATGGTCAACTAGGGCAGGACACCTGTTCACTTCTGTGTAACAGTCACTGCTGGGAAGGGTGGACATCAAAGGCAGGCCAAAACTGGGACTAGGAGAAACACCCTATCTAGGGTAGGAGTATATAAAGATTTAGACAAGGCACGGGGGTACAAATAGTAATAAACAAAAAAAGGAAAACTAGAAACACCCTATCAGGGGTAATGGTACAAACGTATCTCCAGGTAACACAAAGAGAATAAAGATTGAGAATGATGGGAGTTGTGTAGTGCAGTGCAGTGGCTGTTGGGCGACAGTTTTCAGAGAGCCTTCTGGAGACTGTGGTGCTGCCCCATCAGCACACACCTCTCTGGGCAGAGGGAGGAAGTTGCTAGACTCCAGGACAAGATGGCTTGGATTTAGGGACCTTTCCTCCCCACCCAGAGGCCACCAAGTCTGCCACCATTACATCAGAGGATGCCAGTAAGGGGAAATGGGTGAACTACAATGGGCTCTGGAAGGGTGAGGGTGGTGGGAGAGAAAGAGGCATATTCCTCAAATTCCTATGCTGCTCTGGCAGGGTGGGACTACCAAGAGGAAGCATCCATTGTAGTTTCCAAGGGGAATGTGAAGGCCCTCCAAAATGGAGACCCCAAGAAGGGTGGCAGAGGACCCCTAAGGAGCAGGAAGCAACTTCTTCTGGGGGACTCAGTTGTGAGGGGGTTAGATTTGGAAATAGGAAAGGAGGAGAGGCAGGTTAGGTGCCTACCTGGTACCACAGCCCAGAGGGATGAGAAGTGAATCCTGTGAATTGCTAGGGCAGCAGGATGGGAAGGAGAGCTGGATGCCATTGTCCACCTGGAAACTAATGCCCTGGCTATGGATGGGGCTGGGATAGTGCAGGGGGAGTTTAGGGAGCTGGGGAGAGGTCTTAGACAGGTAACTCAATCAGTGGCTTTCATTGAGGCGCTGCCTGTCTACGACTGGGGACAGGAGAAGAAACTCTGCACCAGGAACTTCAAGTCATGGCTGAAGGAATAGTGCAGAGAGGAAGGGTTTGGCTACATTGGGGACTGGGGACCCACCTGGGAGGATAAGGGCCTGTACAGAGAAGTTTACCTGCATCCATCTAGAAGGGCAACCACAGTCCTCAGTGGATGGTTTCAATGTTACTTCCATGAAAATTTAAACTAGCCGGGGGGGGAGGGAGTGGCAGAAGGAATTGCTGAGTCTGAAACTGCCTCCCAACACAGGCTGAAGTAGAGAGTAAGAAGAACCAGAGGGGAGAGGAATCTCCCAGGGTGCAAATTTATAAAGGGAGCAGGGTGGTAGAGATAAAGGGTTAAACGAACAGGAGAATTAAAAAGACAGGTGGGAAGGACAGAGGGCAATAAGGAGAAAAGGGGTGGAACAAGCAGAGTGGAATCAAAATCTGGAAGGCCATGTGTGTGAATGCTAGAAGTCTAATTAATAAGATTCTGGGCCTAGAGGCCATCATGGCAGAGGATGACATGGATGTTGTGGCCATTACTGAGACATGGTGCACTGAAAACCATAACTGGGACATGACAATACTGGGCTATACTTTGTTCAGAAAGGACCAGCTGGGAAGGAAAGAAGGAGATATAGTGCTTTAAGTGAGGGAAAGCATACAAGCCACAGATATACAGGGAATACAGGGGGAGGCAGAGGTACTGTGGGCATCCTGGAGACAGGGAATCCAGCCATTGTTCTCACTGGAGTGATCTACAGACCTCCAACACAGAGGGAGGAATTAGATAAGGTACTGGTGGAATCCTTTTGCAAGATAGCAGAAAAGGAGGAGGTGCTGCTCGTGGGGGACTTCAGCCTAACAGATGTGGATTGGAGCCTCCCAGCACTGGCTTCAGCTAGAAGCAGGAACATCCTGTACTGTCTGTAGGGGGCATTTCTCAGGCAGCTAGTCATTGAACCTACTTGTGATGGGGCAATACTGGAGCTGGTACTCACTAACAGGAACAGTGTTGCAGACGTCAAGATGGGAGTCCACTTGGGGACCAGTGATCACCGTATGGTATGGTTCAATATAAGGACAGCTGTGGAAGTGAACCACACAAATGGGAGAGGGTTCTAGACTTCAGGAGGCTTAGACTTTAAAAAGATGGGTGAATGCCTCAGGGATGACCTAGTTGGGGTGGGTGACCAGGGAGGGTAGAGGAACACTGGGAAAAGATTAAAGGGGGCATAGTAAAAGTAAAAAACCTCTGCATCAAACAAGTGAGCAAAAGCAAGAGGAAAAAGAGATCGCTGTGGTTCTCGAAAGAGGTGGCTAAAAAAGTGAAAGTTAAGGAGCGCAAAGGTGCAAACTGAAGAGAGAATAGCACAGGAGGTAACAAAAAGGGACAAGACATTTTTTAGATCTGTAAACAAAGAAATGCAGACCAGGGATGGGATTGTAAGGTTAAAAAGTGAAGGGAGGACTGTGCAGAGGGGGACCAGGAAAAGGCAGACATCCTGAACAAATACTTTTGTTCAGTGTTCACAGAGGAAGGAAAAGGGGAGGGGTCACAAAAAAGTAACAAACGTTTTGGAAAGAGGGAGGTGAGCACTAGTCCTTTTACGGAGGAGAGAGTCCTGAAGGGACTTGCAAATCTGAAGGTGTACAAAGTAATGGGGCCATATGGGGTGCATCCAAGGGTATTGTAGGAGCACAGGGAAATGCTGGCTGCATCTCTAAAAGTTCTATTTAACAGCTTACTGGAAACAGGAATGATTCTGGAGGATTGGAGGAGGGTGTATATAGCCCCACTACATGAAGGTGGTAGCAGACAGGAGGCTGGCAATTATGGCCAGTCAGCCTGACATCAGTGGTGGAAAAGTTAATGGAATCTTTGCCAAAGGAAATGGTTGCAGAATATCTTGAATCCAGAGGGTTACAAGACTCAAGGCAGCATGGTTTCATGGGGGGGGGGCGGTACTTATCAAATGAATCAGATAGATTTGACTGGGAGACCATGGAACTAGATCAGGGTGGAACAGTGGATGTCGCCTACCTAGATTTCAGTAAGGCCTTTGACACCATTCCACATAGGAGACTAGTAAACTAACTGGATAACTTAGGATTTGGTCCAGTGGTGATAAACAGGATAATAAATTGGTTAGGGGGATAGGCAACAGAGGGTAGTGGTAAGCAGAATTATCTCCAAGGAAGGGAGGATGACCCGGGGGTGCCTGAGTGATCAATGCTGGGACTAGTCTTCTTTAATGTCTTTATAAGTGAGATTACAGAGGAGCTAGAAGGGAAGGTCTGCCTCTTTGTGGATAACACCAAAATCTGCAATAGGGTGGACACTCTGGGGGGTAGTGGAAAGGATGAGCAGAGACCTGAGAAAACTAGAGTAGTGGTCAAGGGTATGGCAGCTGGGTTTCAATGTGAAAAACTGCAAAATAATGCAGTTAGGGTACAGAAACCCAACAACTGAGTACAAAATGGGTCGAGTGATATTGTTAACTACCAAACAGGAAAGAGACTTGGGGCTAATCATATCAGCTGACCTAGTGGTGGCCAGGCAGTGTGATAAGGCAGTCAGGAGGGCAAGTGGGATGATGGGGTGCAAAGGGTTTCACCAGCAGAAAGAGGGATGTGGTGTTGCCTCTGTATAGATCACTGCTAAGACCCCACCTGGAGTATTGTGTCCAGTTCTGCCAGAAGGACATAGATAGAATGGAGGTGGTCCAGAAGAGGGCAACTAAAATGGTGCAGGGTCTGCATCAAAAGCCCTATGAGGAGAGACTAAAGGACCTCAATATGTACACTGTGGAATAGAGGAGGGAGAGGGGAGATATAATAGAAACCTTTAAACACCTCACAGGTGTAAATAAAGTACAGGAGGGGAGTATTTTTTTCATAAGAAAAAGTGCTCAAGAACAAGGAGACATGCTATGAAGCTGAAAGGGGGTACATTTAGGAGAGATGTGAGGAAGTACTTCTTCACAGAAAGAGCAATGGATTCCTGGAACAACCTTCCAGTGAAGGTTGTGGGGAGAAAAACAGTGGTGGGTTCAAGAATGTATGGGCTAAGCACAAAAGAATCATAGTGGAAAGGAAGGGGTGGAGTGAGAAAGAGCTGTAGATTGGGAGTCTGATGTAATGGTATAGGTAGGGAGAAATGGGCAGACTGGATGGGCCAAGTGGTCCTTATCTGCTGTCAAATTCTATGTTTCTGTTTTTTATATTTCGCCTAGTGGTGAATGGATGGCTACAATCAATGGCACCTACTACTGATGGAAGGTGCTTAACCCAGTTGAACTGCTGCATTATAGCTGTTTACTCCACTGGTGTGCTGAGGAATGATATGAACTCCCCAGCATGGGGCAGCAGTGTGCTTATGACATAACTCAGCAGGTAAGATGTAGCAGAATGGGCGATACCAGTGTTGTGACCAACTGGCATTGGAAAACTTCCTGTGGCCAGGAAGCAGAGTGCTGCTGTGACCTGAGTTCCACTGACATGCAGAGGCTGCGGTGAGTGGCACATTGTAACTCATCATGGAGCAGTTCACACAGTTGCATTAACATAGCCCTGTTGACCTTGTATTGGTCGACAATCTAGGCATCACTGAGGTCCATGAAGGTCCATCAGAGCTGGTAATGTCTGTGTGCGGCATAGGTCTCCTTGGCCTGCGCTGTGATCTGGGTGGAATTCTCCCCTTTCAAGGTCATAAGGACAAGCTGCATGAGATGTATTATGACGGCCATTTCCTCAGTGCTGCCACTCAGCAGTCTGGCTGTTATGGTGTTTCCTGCCTGTTTGTGCTGGCATGAGAGCTGCCTTTTATAATTCTTATTTCACACTACACAGTTTAACATGTGAGGCTGTTCAGGCAGCACTGTCCATCTGCATATCACTGTGAGCATCAGACTCAGCTGACTGTGCTGCATATGTTAATTTAGTGCTCCAGCACTATCACCTTTGTGCGGTGCACCAGATGCCACTGAATATGGCATCTGCACGGTGGGCATGCATAATGGCCTTTGCGTGGTGCAAACACATTTTGCACCATACACTTGCTCTAAATATGGTGTCCTTTGATCCCTACTTTCTTATTTCCTTACTTTGTCTGCTATGTGTTTCAAATGTTTTAGCAGTATTAATGTCGCATTCTCTAATTAATGTTCTTATGTTTTGAAAAAGATACCTAAAAGTATGCTTGCAGTGACTGTGTCAGACCTGTAACCTGTTGTGCGAGTGGTCCTGCAGGCCACTGGAGAAGCAGCTCCATGGTGATGCCTACTACTGTACTTGAAAAATGTTGGCCCAAAATGACCAAAAATGGCCAAGTTTAGACTAAAAGTTATAACCTGGGAAACAACAGCTAAGTGCACATTCATACACAGTATATGCATTTCAGGATAGATTTCTCCACTTTTCTCCTTATACCTGCAGGGAGAATGGCATGCTTTGGGACATTGAGAAATTGTGTCAAGGGAGATGGAGGATTTGCATAAGGGACCAGAGGAGGACACTGTTAGTGGAGAGAAGGGTGGTATCATTGCCGGAAGGTGGGCAAGGGTGTTTTTTTTTAATTAGATCAGGCAGGTGGGGTGATACTGTCAATGGGGTTGAAAATCTGCAACAGGTTCTTTAAAACAGCAGATGTGTGGAACTGGGAATACTGTTAGAGGGGTTCAGCACCTGTAAGAGGTCACTTTAATGATTAGGTGGGCAGAGAGATACAGGCAGCAAGCTTTAAAACCCACCACCAGTCACTTTAATGATCATGTGGCAGAGGAAATACCTTTTATGAGGTTGGGTACCCACTGCAGGTCAATTTAAAGATCAGTCTAGTGGAAGGGGGAATACTGGTAGCAGGGTAGGCATCTGCCACCAGTCATATTAAAGATTGGACACACATGAGGGGGCTTACCACAGGCAGGGTTGGGCACCTGCTACAGGTTTTCTTTTAAAGATCAGTTCAATGTGCTTACGCAGCAGGATGAGATGAGATGATGCTTGTGTAACTTGATTTGCTTTGTGACTTTCCGCCTCTCTATCCATGGGATATACCACCCTGTAGGGGTACAATGCAAGGAACCCTAGAGGAGGGTTCCCCCCTACAGGTGCCGTGGGAATGATTGCGTTGGCTAAAGGTAGGTTAGGAAGAAGCCCACGGATAAGAGAGATGAGCTGCTGGAGGGGGTTGATGGTGGGCAATGAAAAATTAATCCTGGAGGGGCCCAGGATGAGAGGCGTTTTAAGCCCGATGGGAGAATGATGTAGTTGCTCGGCCCATCGAACATTGGGCTTAAAGCCTTCTCATTCAGTGTGCGTTCGCAACTGGATGAGATGAGATGATGCTTGTGTAACTTGATTTGCTTTGTGGCTCTCTGCCTCTCTATCCATGGGATATACCACCCTGTAGGGGTACGATGCAAGGAACCCTAGAGGAGGGTTCCCCCCTACAAGTGCCACAGGAACGATTGCATCGGCTAAAGGTAGGTCAGGAAGAAGCCCAAAAAGAATACCCAAAGGTATCGAGCTTCGCAAAGACGAAGATGATGAATGAATTCTGAGAAGATAAGGGCTGACTTCCTAACTTCCATCCAACAGCGGAACCTAGCTAACTAATCGAAGAAAGCGCTAACTCTAACTAATATTATGACCAGTTGCATGGAGGAGAGGGAAAAACACCGTTTGAGGAGGAAACCTCTGGGGATCCAAGGCCTAGGTTGCCTTCCCTCCAGGCTGATGACGTTTGATTTAAGGACGTATGTCAGTGAAGAGAACAGTTCATTAACGTCTTTGAAGAGAAGAGTATGGTAACGAGAGGGATATGAGTAGGGAGGATGATGATGGAATAGGGAAATTCCCCAAAAAGAAAGCACAGATCGAAGAGGGAACATGAGGCTGTGCACAGATTGAAGAAGAAAAATGAGGCAACAATGAATACTGATGGTGATCACCACAGGAGGGCGGCAGGTCGATGAGGTAGCGTAAGATCCAATGAGAGGTATGCTCAATTGAGTGAGGCGAGGAAGTAGACACTGAGGCCAAGAAGGCAAGATTATGTGATTTGAATGATGAGATCCTGATTTTGTAGTGGATGAGGTAGCACAGGAGTCAATGAGAGGAATTCTCGAGTAAGCGATGTAAATAGATAAACCTTGAGACAAGGATGCGTGAATGACGACTGGAGTAATGAACATGATACATGTGGGAGGATAGCCACGGGTCGATGATGATGGAGTGAAGCCATGATTGGAGTGAATCCTTGATGGCTGGTATGAGATAATTCAATGACAGGAATGGTTGAGAAAGAGAGCAATGAGGTCATGATAGGTATGCCCAAAAAGAAATATCGATAGCAGGCCATGAAGGGAAGTGAATCCTGCATGGCCGGTGCAACATTGGAAGAGGAGGAGACAGGAATGATTCAATGATAATTGCCACAGAAGTGCAGTGGTTCAGCATGAGCAGATCGGGGAAAAGGAGACTGTAAATGAACTTGAAATTGAACTTGAACGATGGTGGAGAGCAGCCAGCTGGCCCATAGGAAAGGGCGATAGACAGGAAGGCATGGCCAGGAGTGGAGATAGAGCTGAATCGAGGTGACTGCGGAAGATGAATACGGATGATGATGATCACTGCAGGAGCACAGTGGGTAGATTAGGTAGCATGAGACCTAATGGGAGGTAGCCCAAAAAAATATTGATTGCAGGCCAGATGGAGACAGCCGAGGCATACTGAAAGAGCAAGTGAAATAGATGAGCAGATCGAGGCAAGGTATCGGGGACCAGCACGTCTGTGACTGAATATCGAATCAATTTGAGGTAGCATGGAGATGAGGCAACAAAGGAGCCCTGAGAGGTATGTCCAAAGAAATATTGAATGCAGGCCATGAAGGGAGTGAGTAAACTGCAGTAGGTGGTAGGATAGAGAAACCCCAAAAGAAATGCACAGGTCGTGGCTAGGTGAGGAGGCAGAGCAGAGGGCCCAAACCGAGGCAAAAAGGTACCAAGGTGCTCTGCTATGCAATTTTTTTTTTATTATTTGTTGAGCCACTGATGAGGCACAGAGAGGAAGGCCATGCTGAAGTACAAGGAGGGCATGACCACTGCCTTCCCGAATCCTTAATCCCAAATACGAGTCCATGCACTGTCACTGCCAAGTTTGAGGCAAATATTAAGAACTGAGCAGAGAAGTAAGAAAGCACGAGTAACTGGAATTAAGAGTAAGCCAGGGAGTGAGATATAGAATAACAATTAAAAACGAATACGTGGCATGGAGCAACACAGGGGTTGAGGCATTTGGAAAGTAACTGATGCTTTAAAATTGAAGTCCTGCAGTCATGTACAGACAGGCAAATACCATGCACTGAAGGCTGGATCCGGTCTTGAAAAGAACCGTGACATATGCGAAGCAACGAGAAATAACCCAAAGTGCATAGATAGTGAAGTCCAGGATAGTAAAATAACACAGGCAAGCCCTGTTAAGGCAGGTTAATCCGGCATTGCAAATACCTGATCCAAGCAGAATAGGTCTGGGTCAGTGTCAGAAAAAGAAATCCAAATGAATGACTGAGTTGGAAACAGCAGCGGTCATAGAACAAGGGATGGAGACGAGGAAAGGGCCCAAGAAAACACAAACGGGACAAAGGAGCAGCTGACCAGCACAGAGGAATGCCGTAGAGGAGCACAGAGAGCGAAGGCACAGAAGCACCATCAGGTCAAAAGCTAGGAGAAATGGCAGTCATGAGGCCCGAATGCAGAAAGGAGACTGTAGAGCGATGGAGCAGGAGCAAAGGCCAGAATGCAAAAGAGGAGAGGAGTGCTCCAATAGGAAGACAGAAAGGATGGTTCAAGGAGGAAAATAAGAGCAGGACATCAGACAAGGTAACGAAATCTAGAGGGATGGGGGGGAATGCAGACAAAGAGGAGGAAAGAGCGAGTCAAGTGGCAGAACAGGGAGGAAGCTAGCGGGCCCACGCCCCAGCTGCTGGAGGAGATGAGGGGCAGGGGGAGAGAGCGAAATACCGGGGCAAGTGCTGCAAGGAGAATGCGTGATGGGGAGACAGAACCAGCGGCCCAAGAAACAAGCAGCAGCAGAGCAAGGAGAAGCGGTGCCTTCAGCTGCAACAAAAAAATGAAAACTTGAAGGGGCCCAGGATGAGAGGCATTTTAAGCCCAATGGGGGAGTGACGTAGTTGCTCCACCCATCGAACCTCGGGCTTAAAACCCTCCCATTGGGCAGAAAGGGGGTTATCAAAAGTGGGGTTTGGCTCCCACCTCAGGTTGGTGTAAATTGGAGGGCTTACTTGTAGTTGGAAACAGTCCAGAAATATCTATGATTAAGACTGCCCCATAATAATACTACATTACCACCATTTTTAGAACTTTGTAATGTCACTGACAATCAAGATGTGGCTAACCACATTGTAGTCAAGAATGACTTGATCGTCAGTGATATCACAAGGGCCCCAAAATCATGGCAATGTAGTATCAATATATGGCAGACTTAATCATCAATATTTCTGGATTGTTGTCAGCTACAATGGAGCCCAATATATTAGCCCAACAATAGGTTGCTAAGGCTACAGTTTATGTAGTAACAGAGCAGACTCAATAGACCTACAGTAGGTGTTTTTCTGCCTGAAATTTCATCTAATACTTCATGTAAAAGAGCTTGTCATGCAGTTTCAAGCTATGATGGGTGCTGTTCATAAATGCTCCCCTTTAGTTCCTATATTTTAACTTTGTAGAGCTTTAAAATTGCTGAACCAACCATGTCCAAATTTACAGGATCCCAAGATCCTGGCACAAACACTGCACATGCCAAACGTCAGACTAGTCAGTCCAGAGATGACCATGTAATTAATGTTAAAAAAAATTTGGAGTTAATATTAAACTGTCCACTCTTCTGTACTATAGGGGCACTACCCTGCCTATATAATACATTAATTACAAAAAGCTACATTAATGCATACATTAATGTTAAAAAGCCACAAAAGACAGGAAATAAATTTCTTCCCCGCCCATCTGCTACCTTAGACACCCAAAGGCCAAGCTACAGATCTGGGGCCTTGCTTTAACCTATAGATCTAGGGCCAAGCCCCAGGAGCCAAATTGGTGGCTTGTTTTATTTACACCTATACTGAAGGAAGCAGACTTGTTGGGCACTGTCCCAGACTTGTGCATCCTGTCAATATCAAAATTGAAATCTTTACTGAAGTGGAGCCAGGCAGGGAGGTTTCTTAGCAGGTATGTTTCTGCATCAGGTTCTTCCAACTTTTGAGGGAGGCCTATAAGCCTCAAGATGTTTCTCCTGGCTCTGCGTTCCTGATCATCCAGTTTATAGGCGAGCTGCTGGAGTGTGTTTTGTCATTGTGAGGTGGCAAGGAGGTAAGAGTATTGTGTCTCTACCACTTGGGTCACATTCTCATTTTGCACCACCTGACCCTTTGTGTGGGTGATGGAGGATTGTGTGGCATGTACTGCTGCTTTGATGGTCTCAGTATTGGTAGTCATGCACTCTAGGAGGTTAGATTGTAGCCACATGTCTGCATGCCCTTTTGCTATCAGATTGCCATGCTGGTAAGCCATCTTGGGGGGGGGGGTTGTTTTACCGGATGGAAGAGTAGATTGTAATGTTGCTTCTATTTTTTGTTTCACCATCTCAGGACCCCAGTGGACAGTGATTTCCAAAGCCATGCTAATGTCCTTGTCCTTATACTGCACAGCTGGTCTCTTGGAGCAGATTTTTCAGTAGGATGGTGGAGGATGTAATCAGGGAAACTGGGATCTCAGAGCCTAAGCTGCCCTCTTGGTTAGGCAACCACATGCCCTTCACTCACCCTTGATGGAGTTTGATGCAAGCATCTGACCCTCACTGGTTGAGCTTAATGCTGCCTGCCAATGCTGAATTTGCTGATATATGTGATGTCATTGCCTTATTGGCTACCTTTTTGACATTTGTGGAGGACATGGCCATCAGTAACTGGATGGTAAGCATACTTTCTAGCTGAACTTTCTGGTGCATGACTTGATATGGATCCATTGGCCACTTGACTTGAGTCAAAATAATTTCACTTCTGTCTTCACAGGTCTTTTCTTCAGTCATGCTGTCGCCTCCTGCAGCATTCTAATGAAAAGCATCATGGCTCAGACACCAGTACTTCAAAACAGATCATGCCTGGTCACACAATAAATGTAAAACAATTTTTATTTATAACTAAAAAGTAGCACTCATTCCCAGTGCTGGCCCACTGACTGTTTTCACATGTAAGCACTTTGTCAAGGCATGCAAAACCAGCTGTGAAAACCCCTTAAATACCAACAGCTGTTACAATTTTTTAAAGTCTAAAAGAGTCTGCACCGCTAGTGAATTCATTGTCACCTCCTGATGTTATATGCAGTTAAAACTGTGATCAGTTGATAATATGGCCGTAGTGCCACCATAGTTAGGGTTGAGTAGCACTTTTAATGTTAAAGGGTCAAACTTTACACCTTAATAACTTTGCCACTGTTCCACGGATTTGCCTGAAATTTTGAATGCATGATCAAGAACCATACATCTTGGAAACTGTCAGCTTTTGTTATGCTCTGATATACGGCTGCAGAGTTATTAAGGCAGAGCACTCTTTTACACTTTTGGGTGAATTCTTTGCTCACGCCTACAGGTTGCATGGTTTGTGCGACTGGTCCGAAAACTTCTGGGAATGTGCAGCCAGGGTGCCCAGTGTGTCTTTCAAAAATTTCGTCAAAAAATATTAAACGGTTCAAAAGTTATTTAAAAAACAAGTTCCCATTATAAGTCAATGGGAAAAGTTAACAAAAAGTGAAAAAGTGTCACAAATGCAGTTTTTACTTTCGCAAATGGCCCTTTTACTTTCGCAAATCTGCCATTTTGTTTTCAGTTAGCGATCAGAAAACTGCTTGCCATTTAAATTTGGGACCCTCTAGCAACCTATTTTTTTTTATTCACCTAGTCAGACCGTCAGGATGCTAGGCATGTCTTTATTTTGGGGTAAAACACCCCAGAAATATGTTTTTCAAATTTCTGGAAAAAGTACTTTCGCAAAGTAATGTCACACATTCGACACTTTCGAATGGATTTGCAAAAGTTTTTGCAAAGTTCCACAGTATTTTTCAGGCTATGGCCAAAATGGCACTGGTTCTTTGTCACTCTGCTGCAAAAGAACTGTTTAGTCTTTTGGAGTGAAATTTGGAGGGCCAGCAGCCAACATCTCACAGATGTGCCTTTTGCTGGTTTGGTGACAAAATATTATATGGCTACCAAGTTACGGTACTCCAAAGTTGACTTTTTTCCCATTGAGTAACATGGTGGCTATTGCCGCGCCTTTCGGGGCTCGTATCTCGAAAATGGTGCAAGATACAGATTTTTCGTTGAGACTATGCATAGCCTATGTAGCCAGGAAGTGCATGATTCATGTGACGTTTAAATTTTTTTCTCATGTCACATGGTCCTTGAGATATGAGTAATTTAGTATTCCAAATGCTTGTTTTATGGTCCCAGAACCATTATTATGCATACATTCTTTGTTCACACTCTGTCTATGGAGATGTTGGGCTAACCTAGGGTGTGCGCTACGGTTACTCTTACACTTACCATTACTACTTCTCGGGTGTGTGGTACCGTTACTCTAACACTTACCATTAACACTTCTCTTTCCCTACACGTTTCCATTTCTGTAGCTGTGTACACCACTGTGTGCGTTACCCTTTGCATTCTTTTGTTTCCTTTGAAGTGACTGTTGCTGTTACCATTACCATTCACATTTGTCATAATGGTAATGTCACCATGCGTGTTACCATTTGCGTTTCCATACGTAGTAGCGACCATATCATGTGGGGGGAGCGAGGGGCCCGAAGAGGCCCATGCTCCCACTGCTGCAGTCCATTCACTATTTCTCACCCTCATTCTCAAAATGAAGGAAAATTAGAGGCAAAAAATGTGTTTTGATGCAGTGACAAAAGCAAGGAAATTTGCTGTTAGGGTTGACAGGCACCCTTGGACTCCCCCAGACCACCCCCCCAACCAGCATCGGGGTGTGCATTGCAGTCCTAGGTCCTAACTCTCACCCCATCCTCCTATTCCTCTCCTTCTTTACACATGTGATGGGGTGAGAGTTACGATCAATGAACACAACACGCACCCCGATGGCAGATGGGGGTGGGCTATAGTCATCAAAGGGGGGCTTTGTAACCTAATCCCAAAGGGCCTACAGTGCCACTTATGGATCTGAACATGCAGTGATGTTGTTAGACTGGAGGACAGAAAGGGCCTGTGCTGTCAGCAGTGAAATGATGTGTTAGGAGTTTGAGGGTCTGAAGAATTGTGCTTCTACCAGTATGTTCATTCTGAGAATCATGTGGTGTGAACACAGGGGCAATGTTCTCATTCTCTCCACAGTTCATCCATATAGCATAGCATGTGGTGGGAGCACAGGGAGTGAACGGACTGCATGGTGGGAGTGCGGGGCCCTATTCACTATTTCTTGTCATCAGTCAGAAACAGAAGGGAAATTAGAGGGGGAAAACTCCATTACATGTATCAGTTAGGATTGTTCCACTGTGGTGAAAGCAATGGAATTTGTTGTATGGTTTAAACCACCCCTTGGGCTACTGCAGCACAGACCCTACAAGTGGCATTGGGGTGTGTGTTGGGGTTGTCGATTCTAACTCTCACCCCATTCTTGTATTGCTCAGCTTCTTTACACACGTGATGGGGTGAGAGTTATGATTGATGACCACAGCATGCACTCCCATGTCATTTGGGAGATGTACTGGAGTGGTTCGAGGGGGTGCTTTCTGCTATGGGTCCATATGTCTTATTATGTTGTGAGAGTGCAAGACACAAAGGGCCTGCACTGTACCAGTCAAATGATGTGTTGGGAGATCAGTGCCTGATGGGTTGTGATTACACCACTGTATCCATTGTGAGAATCATGTGGTATAAATGCAGGGTGCAAGTCCCCTACTTGGTAAGCACACCTCACATTACTGTGGCTGAATAGTACATCAAGCAATTATTGAGTAATTTAATTCCTAAGAAGCATAGTGGGACACATTTTCTCACATTTGTTTAACTCTTGTGACCATTGTTTTACCACAATAAGTAACTCCTGAGGTTTGGTTATTGCATTTTGCTGAGTTCTTCTGTGGTTGATACACTTGGATGTGACTTGTGACACAGCACAGAAGCTATGGATAAATAAGCCAAGCAACATTACCCTTTTGTACCTTGTTGCTTCAGTATATTTGGGTGATACATACAAGGACTGTTATTTAATGACATTGTACCTTGATGGTCAAGTAAAGACTCCACACAGATGTATGTGTTTAAAAAATTTTTTATTGCCAATTGGTAAGACTTAGAAAAGGCCAAATTAGGAGTACTAATATTTCGCACAATCAGTCTCACAATACAATCAAAGTGTTTGTTCCCATTGGTTGTTAACTATGTTACAGCGTATCACATGTGGTCAAAACATGGTGTGCCACAGAATACGTAACTGCTTACAAACAATAATAAAATGGGTAGAAAAAATGCTGGATCTTGATTGGCCAGGGAATTTTTTTTTAATTGGGTTGTTTTCTCAACACAATTTGGCAAATAAAAGAACCAATTTGTTAATAAGGCATTGAGATGCCAAAACATGTGCCGTTTTTTATTGCTGGAAGGCAGTTCAGTGGGTGTGCTGTGTTGGGGTAATGTCCCTTCTTCAGTGGTTTCAAAAGTTGGATATACCTCATGGTTCAATTCACCCTGAGTTGGGTCATCAACGCATCATAGTACGCTTACTAGAGTGTTACCTTGTTAACTATTGCAGCACCTTTTTATTGTTGATTGTATCCATCGAACACTGATAATTTTGTTGTTATTGTGTGACTGATTATGTGTATGTTCCTGGGGTGGGCGAAAAACCATATGCTAATTGTTACAGCAACAGCTAAAGTAAGTAATAATGTTCTCAGTAACATTGCATGACTGTTGTGAACAGTTGAATATTATTACAGATGTCACTGAGTAAGTGCATTTGGAAAATTCCTACCCGACCACTCAACAGAGGTGATCAAAAACATTGTCAGGAACAGATAAGAACTCAATTGTTATCAGCAAAAGTGTCTGATTTACAAGTACTATAAGTAAACATTACATTTCAGGGATTTATTTAACTCCAAAAATTGATTAGCATTTTGCTCATAAAAGCGCTAAAACATTGTGAACATGCATAGCACTTGCCTCATTGTGTTTAGCAAACACAACACTTCTAGAAAACTGATATAAATACTTTCTGTACAGTTAGCATTGTCCCAAGAAAAAAAATGCTAATCAATTATTTAAAACCCTGCATTTACTTGCCTCAAATGTACATGGTATTAAATACTTATACAGAAACAATGAGCATATTTTCAAATCATTAAGTAATGTAATGCAGCAGTTGATAATCTAAAACAAAAGTAATATGTGTTGCATGGCATGCATTTTATAAAACCTAGGGTGAGTGGATTTTAATCATATTGTGCTTTATTTCACTAAATAAAGCAACAAAATCTTATTTATCTATTACAGCAATAGTTCTAGCAGTAGTATTTAGCTACTGCTGAGCGATCATGTCATCAAATACAAATCAATACATCATTTATCTGCTGCTGTGTTGCTGGTTAACAGACGTTGATGAGTCATTGGAATACTCAAACAAGTATTGTGATGCTACTTGTCAATAATTGTACATCGGTTATTGCTACATCTGCATAGTTATATTCATTTCCTTACTTAGAACAATGTAACAACATCAAGAATAGGTTAACCATGTATTTACACTTACATATACATATATACAATTTAGCAGTGTGAGACTTAACAGGAGTAGTAGTACACTCTTGCATGACAGCAAAGTTGTGATGGGGTCAAGATGTACACAAATAGCCTGCAGAGACATACTGGTGATAGTATGAATGTCACAGAGTGCTCAACATGGTCATGACAGATGTGTTGCAGACCTTGATAAGTGTGAAACATTTAACAGTTGGACATTTCTACTGGTAAGCAGTTCTTGTAATTTATGAAAATGACATAGTTACAAGAGAAGGAATGCTCACAAATGACGAGCCAGAAAGGAGTGTGTTTAGGAATGTCACAGTCATTCTTAGACATACAAGCATGGTTTCTCTAGTGACTGTGAAGACAGTTGGCGCTGATTGAAGACCACTACAACAGTCTTCACGATGTCACTGATCCACACAAAAATCTTGTGTTATACTGCATAAAATATGGTTTGCCACTGTGTCATATTCTATGTTGGTAATAATCTGTGGAAAGCTGTAAGAAAGAAACAATTCTAGTGTCCTAGGAGTCACCCTGTCACAAGGTGGACAGCAAAGAGTGTCACATGTTGTGTGACTATTCCTCTGAGACATGAAGATCATCATAATTCTTCAATATAAGGAGGCAGGCATTTTTCAAGTGTTGTGCTAGTCTCTGTTTGAAACATGTTGTGGAGTCATCACACTCTACCTAACCAGTTCTATACCTTAACAAGCAGGTATAATGCCCTAAATGCATAGATTGACCATGGTGGTAGACAACACTGTGAGTGTCAAACAGTGATTGGTTAAAAGCTATCCTGCCAGCCATGTAATCTGTGATAGGTGTGTCAACTCTGAGCCCATTAGAGTCAAACCTGTGCAACATAAGCAACAGATATTGAGATGAAGTCCTGAGACGTATGGACTGAGTGCATGTGCCCCCACACCTTGTACATAAGTAAGTACATTCAGCATTGGTGAACAGCTGGTGGAATTTGATACTTTTGGCCTGAGGAACAAAGAGAGTAGCCCATAGCATGTCCTGTGTGGTTTCATGTTTTGAATGACCACATGATATGCAAGTATATTTGGTGACATATGAGACAGTGAAGAACAGGTGCATTGGAATCCCCTCTGCATCCAAGCTGTTAACGACTGCAATCAGGAATTCAGAGGTATCCTGTTGCATGTCTGCAGCAAATGTACTGCATCTGTCATATGTTCCTAGCACCTGCTGTAGAGGTGTGAGTGAGAGGACATTGTTTGACTGCCCAGAAACGATGCTGATAACCTGCTTCAATGCCTTTGAGAGTGGAGTCTCTTGTGAAGTAGATATTGCCTGCATGAAGTGTGGCATGTGGAGTAAAACTTGCATAGCAGAATTAGCATAGCAGTTAACTCTAGTGCTGTTGTCAAATGCTGGGACAGCAGCCACACCTACTGCTTTCTGATCAGCAAGTAGTTCTACACTTGTTCTTTTGACTCTGACCTTTGTAGGCTTCTTCACAGTTGAGTCACTTGTGGAAACTCATGTCTGTTTGTTGTCAGGTGTAGATATGACTGTATGATGTAAGATAGCAAGAGATGTAGGTAATGGTAACAAAGGCATGTGTGGCTGATAGAGAGTATGTAACCTGTTGTACTCAACAATACATTGATTGCCAGCACGTATCTTCTGAGGTGCAAGAGTAATGATGTGCAACCCAGATAGACTACGTACACGTGAAAGTGCTATGTAGCTCATGCCATCTTTGAAAATGTCTGTGCGTATGTCCACCACTGCTGAATCCAAACTCAAGCCCTGAGATTTGTGAATTGAAACAGCATATGCAACACATAGTGGGAACTGTTTCCTGTTTACATAGATGTTCTTGCATACCTGAAATTTAACACAGGTACGTTGTATCTCTACAGGCTGTTCCATGTTGTCAAAGTGGACTACAAGTGTCTTGATAAATGTCTTCTGGACATTGTAAAGAAAGTCTATGATGTTTCCCATGGCACCGTTAACCATGCCATGTTCAACGTCAAGGTTACATCACAGCATATCACATGCGTTCTTACAAACTGTCAAAACAGCTTCAAGTCCAGCTGTGCATGAAACATCTGACTTCAGCTCAGCAAGTCATTAAGTCATCTTTGCTACCAGTTTCCAACAGAAAATGGCACCATCAACTTTGTCAACAGCATGCAGGATGACAATTTCTTGTTTTTCTCTCTGCAACACGACACTGTTGAACTCAGCACATTTCTTCAGTCATGGCATAAGACACACAATGTGTGTGCCTGTGGAGTACACTTCACTGAAAACATCACATGCTGTTTCAGTGGACGTAGTATGTGTTCTGATTCTCCGATCATTTAACATAGACACATGTTCTGTTGATAGAGAACCAGTACGAGCTTCATCTGAAAGTGATTTGTAAGCCAAATCACCACTTTGCCACATGTTTTCAGATAGCTCAACGTAGGTGAATAGCTCCCAAAGGTTAACACCTCCAATGCAGCCTAGTGTACTCTTGGCCTGCTTGACAGTCAGAGTTGGCAAGACATGTTCTGCATTAACTGGTGCAAGCTATAAAGGGTCTCCCAGTATGAGAATACTGTTGCCACCAAATGCTTCTGTATAGTCAGTACCCAAGATGTCCTGTAGATGCAGGTGTATACAGGCTAGCATCACACTGAACACCATACTTAATTTCATTAATGATGAGTAACTTCATCTTTGTGAACATGGGTCGAAGCTGAGATGCAACTTCAAATAACAGTTTATGATAGTCTCCTGTCTTGCCATGCTCAACTGGCAACATAAAGAGATGATGTAAAGTAACTCCACCAATGTTGAATGCAGCTAGTCCAGTAGAAGCAGTGACAGCAACAAACATTGATGATCCTGTCAGACTATGTAATTCAGCAGTGATGACTTCAATGAGGAAACTCTTTCCTGTACCAGCTGAACCACTAACAAACAACAACAGTGGTTTATGGTCAGAACAGTCACATTGTTTGGCTTCATGAAGTAGGTGATGTCAAACTACATCAGTGACCTGAGAGTGAACTACGTGCTGCTGTTGATTGAGTCTTTCTCTCAGGTCAGCTGGGTTGACACCACAGTGTGTCCCATGTTTCATCGCAGTCTCAACTTCTGATATTAACACGTCTGGTGCATTTAAAGGCAGAGGCTCACATATAACACCTTGTCCTTCTGCATCAAGAGTGTCTTGTGAGCTGGCAGGAGTATCCTCCTGAAGCTGTTTCTCTGCCTTGTCAAGCTGCTCTTTCTCAGACACCAATCTCTGTATGTATGTCTCTGAGTATTGAGTTTTGAAAGTCTCATAACTGAGATTGAAGTCTTCCTCGAATGTATCACAGTTACCTTTCAATTTAGACTCATTCCTCCATGGTCTAAATAGGAATAAGAGAGCAAAGTAGTAGTGCTCTCTGCTCTTTGATGTGCCTAGATGTAATTTGCAGTGATCTATGAGCCAAAGCTTGTGTCTTTTAACAAGGCAGCCATCAACTGCTTTCACCTTGTAAATGTGGTGTGTTGAATCAAGTGACACATCTGTCTTGTAGTCATACCACTTAGCCACCTGAAACAAGCACATACCATCCATGTCATCGTGCCTACTGGGGTAGTATGTGTCAATTAGGTTATTCTTCAAAATATTTTTTGAAGATGGTCTATTGACAGCTAGTTCCTCAATCTCAGCATGAGGAATAAGTACCCATTTGCACTTCTCTTTGTAGTTCACGATGAGAAAGTGCACAGCATCAGGTTTACCTTACAAATGTGTACCCGTTAAATGATCACTGGCCTCATAAGCTCCACATTCTCTGTGTGAGAGGGTTTTCAATCCTAATGACCACAGCTGAGATGTCAGGCTCTTGCCTGATTGGCAAAATCTTCCCAAAGATCTTGCAAGCTAGTCTGTTCATGCTTAGTTATGTACGAGGTTACATACCGTACTAGAGCTAATGAATTGTCAGTCACAAACTGAACATCTATGTTTGCTTGCCACATTAGGAGAAAAGTTAGGTTGTAGTCATTGATATACACCTCTTTCTCATCTCTGAGTAATTCGTATACCCTCTTGGTCGATTTTGCTTTCAAGTAGTGTCGCATTGCTGAAAAAAGTTCATTCATGGCACCATCCTGACAAACCCACCTAGGGAATCTGAAATGGCATCTTGAGTACCAATCAGATTTGTTTTTCACTACCCGGTGGTTGTATTTTGCACAAATATGTCACTGGAACTTCTGAACCAACTTCCATAGTGTAGGACTATCATACTTGTCAGGAATGCGACAAGTAATGTATCGTTTGATGAATGCTAGTACTTCTACAGCTTCATGCTCACCTATGAGTGGTGCATCCTTGATCCACATTAACATGTGAATATGAGGAGCACCTTGTGCTTGATACTCCACCCTCTAAAAGTAATGCTCTACAGTACCAAGATGTGGATTGTCCTTTGATAAAATGAAAGTCAGTATGTCATGGAACCGCTTGTGGAAATGCCTTGTGACAGACACAAGGTCAAGTGAGCAATATTTCTGACAGTCATTGATGAAATGCCATCAACATCAGAGTTTAAGTACACCATTCACAAGAATCACCAAACTATTTTCACTGGAGATTGCTTCCACATTTTCCTGTAGAGGAAGTGGGAGGTACATAACAGAACCCTTCCGAGATCTAATGAGTTCTTTTTGTGGAATGTTCCATGTCTTTGTGTTCAGCTGTAGAATGGTTTGAAAAGGTTTCATTGTCTGAATAAGAATACGTTCAAACATATTCAATGACACAATCTCACTTGGTGTAGGTTCTGCATCCATATTATTCAACAATGACCTTGCTGGCAGAATGTCACACTTCAGTTTGGAGAAACAGTGCTTGCACAGTACAATGATGGGCTGTGACTCAAAGCCAGATTTCAGCAGCAGAAATGCTGAGAGTCAGAACCACATGTTGTTGTATGGTGACAAGTTTTCAAGGTTAACTGTGACTGCTTGCTTGTCGTAACACAGACGATCACATGACACACATACAGAGTCAAACTTCTGTGCCTTTGCCAATTTGAATTTTTCTATTTCTTTGCCAAACTGTTTCAGGATGTTAGTTTCTAACACAGAGACAGTACCTTCATCAGAAATTGGAGACTGACACATTCCTGTGTCTGAGACAGAACTGATACGTCGTAGCTGTTTGAGACATATGATGCACCATGCATGTCACTGGTGTCCAATAGGTCATTTAAAGTAGTGTACTGATTGACAACTCATCTAACTTCATACACCCTGTATACAAAGTTACGCATACCTGTGTGATGTACTCCCAACATACGCATGTGGTGGAAGACACTGTCACAAACACCACTATCTAGACATGCTAGTGAGTGACCCATTAGTCCAGTATGTGGATGGATCGCACAAAGATCAATGTTGCTAAAAAGTTTATACCTCTCTTTATGGTCAGTGATGACAAATAGGTTGATAAACTGTTCTAGTTTGTCAAATGATGATTGCCTGCAGTTGCATGTTGTATTACATGCCCATGAGAGACAGCAAAGCTTCCAAGGCTGTGTAGTTGAGTCAGTGTCATCATCTGACTCCATAGTTCTATCATCAGAGACACTGAGTACATTTACCAGTTTACCGGACTCATCTATGCTGAAGTTGCTGTCTCTTTCTGTGAATAGTAAGATTCTTCCCAGAAATATGCTTCTGAGTGCTGTGTGTGGAGCCATTGACCTGTGAAAACATCACAGAAATTGTGCACAGACAATCCAGGATATCGTTGTAGCCTTTGTTTAATATCATATACAACTTTTCTGAATAGCTCAAACACATGAAACATCTTGCGGTCATAAGCGTTGAAGAGCAATACAGCTCTACTCACAAATGTGCATACTTTGAGATGCAATTTCATGAGACTTAGATGACTCTTTTTATGCTCCTGTCTCATCACAGCAGTAATAAGCCTCCCGATCTTAGCTTTAGATGCTAGTGATCAGAAATATTTCTGCTTTCTCAGATTAGCATCACCAGGTGTCACATTACAATGCTGTTTCGTTTGTGAAGTCATGCTTACTTTAGCAATCGTTGTGTTTCATCTCAGGGATCTACACAACTGTTGTTTAGGTCTACACTTTTTTCTTGTTGTTGAACAAGTGCGTGCTAGCTCTGTGGTGTGGGACAACATAGGGCCCACTATTTCAAGAGCTGTGTGAATTGTCTCATGAGTTGAACTCACATCACTGGCTTTCGTGCTACCTTCAGCAACCTGTACCACTATGATACCTGTTTTGTCTTTCCTTAGATTGTCGCCTCTGTTTTGTGGGCATATTTGCTATCTGGGATGTCACAGCAGTAATCAGCAATCTTACAGAAGTATCAGACACCGTGTATAATAGAGACAGAAAAACATAATATTACTATCTGTTTATTTAGTTCTCTTCTAATATTCAATCTTGAGACTGCTTATTTGTACTTGCTGTATATGTAATCTACACGTTGCTTGTGAAGAAGTGGACAGTATATCTGTGTAGTGACAGTGCAGTGTGTCACTCAATAAACATTAGTTGAAATAAAATTTGAGAACAAAATGACTAAAATTAATAAAATGGTCTGTCACATACTGTCACAATTTCAAATTGCACATTATGAAGCTAGCATAGCAGTTTTTACTGAAGAAATCTATTGTATTGTGAAAAAATCATATAATCGTCGTGCATTCGAAAGTGTCGCAAAAAACACGGTTGTGCATGTGAAAGTGTCGAAAAAAACTACTGTCGAACGTTCAAAAGTACTTGATTATAGTGTCGAACATGTATTGTTGAACGTATAAAAGTTTTGTAAAAATAGTGTTGCACTTTAAAAGTATCGCAAAAGTACTGTAGTTCATTCGAAAGTTTCACAAAAGTAGTTTCGAACTTTCAAAACTTTCACAAAAATAATGTTGTGCGTTCGAAAGTTTCGCAAAATAAGATTTGGGGTAAGGAACAATGGACTTCAGCCAATGATATCTTGATGTACATTTGAGTGACAGCCACTTCAACCAATGTTGTGAGACATTTATCAGGCCATGTAAGGCAACCAATCAGAGATGTTGAATACTGAAGAAGAAGCACATAACAGCCATCTTGAGACAAACAGGAGAAACACTGCTTAGCTTACTGTAAGTACTTAACATTTTCTTTAACATTTTTCTAGTATGATACAAAGTGTTACTAATATGTAAATAGTATTCATCAAATTTTTTTTTACTGCTCTATTAACCTATGTATAAAAGTATAAGTAACTCTACTGCATTAAATAGTTAATAGCATTTAAAGTCAGTCTGTAAATTAGTACTTACTAGCACAGATACAGCTGCAAAATGGGGGAAGAAACTAAAGTGCACGTGTAGGTTAGCACAAGAGGGAACCAATCAGACATGCTTCTGTACTTGTAATTGTTTGAATCTGCCTTGAGAAAGGATGCATTTTACCACCTTAAAATCTTGCTATATTTTTGCTGAAGCAGAAGTGCACTGATAGTCAGTGACACACTACATTGGCTATGCAAGGCAGAATATTAGCCAATGGTTTACTTTATTTGTGTTTCATGGTTCAGCTCAGTGAAAGGCTGTTGAAGTAGAGAGGGAACTTGCAGTTTTACTTTCAGTAGTGCCTAGCTAGTGCAGGCGAAACACTGACTTTTTTGGTAGCTCTCTGCCCACTTCTCAGTTTCAAATCTCAGAATGGCAGAAAACAGCAAAAGGACTTTGTGGATTGTAGGCAGCAGTATTGTAAGATGAACATCAGAGTATGCTCAGAACAGGGATTTTGGGAGAAACCTGCAGCTCACATATTGCTGTGTAAAGTGGTTTGGCAGGGGTAGAATGAGGTGGGAGCACCTCATACTAACCATGCACAGACTTCTGAGTACTCAGACTCATCCGGACATATTGCTGATACATCTTGCAGGCAATGATTTGGGAACCAAACGCTGGGTAGATTTAGTAACAGAAGCAAAACTGACCTCACTTCTATTATGAGTATGTTGCCTGCCTGTAAAATAATTTTTTTCAGATATTACAGAGCATAAGGTCTGGCAAGCAGAACACCATATGTACCTGATTGACAGAGCCCGAAGAAAAGTCAACATACAAATATCTGCATTTCTACGCATGACTAGAATGTACACCATACGTCACCCGGAAATTAAGTATTCTTATGATTGGCTATACCTACCAGACAGTGTATACTTCTTGCATGCTGGCAATTGCCATTTCCTGGGAGACCTTCAAGATGCAATCCTCAGACTTCTCTAAAAATGTCAGACTGTTTAAACAAATATTAGACTACAAAAAAAAAAGGTTCTTTTCAGAACCAGAAACAGTTGGTCAAAAAATAGAACAGCTTTTCACACCATGCACACAGGTGTAACTGATGGGGGGGTACTGGGGTGGAGGGTCTGACTGGAAAGGTGGAGAGCATGCCACTGCCACAGACCCTTTGTGCTGTTTCCATTGTATTAGCTGCAATTGTGCTGAGTGCAGATTGCCACCATCAAGGATGATACTTCTTTGATGGTGCATCTGATCAGAGTGTTGGGGGGGGAGAGGTCCCAGTGTAAAACCAGTAATTTTGTGCTTTTACACTGTGTGTTTTAAGGTGCTCTGTTAGGGTGCAGACAAAGAACAGTGGATACTGCTTGGTGATGGTTGTAGCCTGGTACAGCATCACATAGTTGTTGCCGCGACAGCAACACAGCTGCATATGTTTGTTGACATAATGGAATGGTGATTGGCCAGTTCATAGCCTAGATACCTGGTGGACTGATTTTGTGCACCCACTGTTGAATATAGTGGTTGCTTTACTTGCAGAACTGCACTTTTGCTGATGCATTACTACTCTTGCTCTTGTACTGCTTGCCCTGTGATAGTCCCACTGTGCCATGAACAACACTCATGGCTACGGCACTATTCTCAATACAGTTGAACCATGCAACAGTACAGTAAAGTCATGCTTGGACTATGCTGTGCCTTACCACAGTTATGCTGCACCAAGAATTGCAGTAATAGTTTGGTACAGTATGAATATCCTGAAGTCAATGTTAGTTTCTCAGTGGTGGGCTATTTTTAATACATCAACATGTTAATATTTCTGTCAATGCTAAAGACTTAGTTAACAGCATCCACTGGAAATATTTTGTTTCAATCAATCAATCAAAATCTTTACTTATCCAGGCTGGCACCATTGAGCAAGGCTCATTTGCAAGGTGGACCTGGTCATGAATACATCAAAGTACAGTACAGAAACAGGTATACAAAAAGCAATACTATACAGGGAAGAAAAAGTATATATAGTGTATACAGTACAGTACAAGGTTGAAATAAATAAAAAAAAGAGAATTATTTTACAGTTGAAGAAGTCAGCAGATGTACAATCAACCATAGGCATACAGGGGTTATAAGCAGAGATCTTTTGAGTGAGGCAGCCGGCAACTACACATATAGGGGAAAGAGGCTGTGTATGGGTGGTAGGTTAGAGAAGTAAAGAAGAAGAGGGATATATTACCGATGACTGCAGGAAAAATTGAGCTAAAACCAAAGAAAATGACTATGGCTGTCGTGTAATTGTTTATTATGATAATGACGGAGGAGGGGTAGATAATTGGGACACTACTATGGATGGGGTGGGACTTTAGGCAGGCTGGAGTGGACAGGGAATGGTGGGTGCAGCAGGAAGAGTTAATAGGGAAAGAGTGAGAGCCAGGGGTAGGGGTAGGGGTTAATGTGTAATGTTTTGACATATTATAAAACTAGTGAGATGGGTAGAAAGACAGACAGGTTGTCATTGTATTACTATGTCTTGGAACTGAGCTCTTATTCTGGCACAAAAAAGGTCAGAAAAAAATTAGATGCTTACCAATCCAATGAAAAGTACTATCAAATGATCAATTAGCATTATCATTCTGACCTATGGACTGTTTTTTTTTCTATGTTCTGCAGAGTAGTACACAAACAATGAGGCAGTGATATTTGAGAGAGGTGTGTTTGCTGCTTGAGGCAGTCCATGCAAGAGGCACTGCATGTATATTAATGTGTAACACAAACCGGAAGTTGGATGCATTGTGGAGGCGCGTTAATTCTTTCTTGCACGTTGTCCTCAAGGTCAAGAACAAGAGTGTCAACCAGCTGAAGAAGAAGTGGAAGCTGTTGTGCCAGTGTTTCTATGTGTTAAAGCACAGAGAGGAGATACCAGATAACGATAAATGCTGGTACTACCTTGCATTTGAGCTGTGGGAGGCAGCAGGCAAGCCAGCTCCAGGGGAGCACCTTACTCAAAGTAAGTTATTGCAACACTTTTTCAGTGATTGAATTACATAATAGTACAGCCAGACAGCTGGAAAAAAGAAGTATTTCTGGTATTGATTGCTTTGTTGTTGTGGCCATGATATTCTCATAGCATGATGCCACAAGGCAAGTCTCAGTACTGCGCACCAATGAAATACTGTGTAGGTCACCAGATATATAATTTTGTGTGTCTTTTTGTTTGGTTCTACTGCTAAGTAACAAACTGTTTTTTGCAGTGTGATTAAGTAAGTGTTTAATTTTTCTTCTCCTTCTGTATATATATGAATATATATGCATATATATAAATATATATGTACATGTACATATATAGGCCCGGATATTCAAACTGCACCAGGCTGTGGTGCAAGCCCGGGTGCAGCTCAACTTGGCTGCACAAGGGTGTAGCCTGAAGCGATATTCCAGCGGGCTGTGCTATGGCTCAGCAGCTTTGAATATAGCACCTAACCCCACTGTGCATGGTGCAGTGGAACTGCGCCAGCACAAGTGGCCAGAGTGGAGCATGGAGATGCGCTGGCGCAAGTGCCATTGCGCCATTCACAGCACCTGCGATATTCAAAAGGTGACATGCAAATGGGGCCATAATTTATGCAAGGCGCACATGGGGCCATTTGCATGTCATTATGGCCCTATTTGCATCCCATTTACATGCAGGTGCACCGATCCCCAATGACTTGCGCCTGGCACCCTGCCAGGCAGCAGCCGTCTGGGACCGACGCCCCCTGCAGCCCAATCGCAGGCATCTGCAAAGATAAAAAAAGTCCTATAACCCTGGTGGTCCAGTGAACAGCTATGTGCCCGATCGTGGGCATCTGTATTCTTAATAAAAGACCCCTGTCCTATATCCCTGGTAGTCCAGTGGACCGATTTCCGCCCGATCGCCGGCATCTGTTTTAAGAAAGAGAACCCCCCGGCCAACATCCCTGGTGGTCCAGTGGACCATGTTCCGCTCGATCGCGGGCATCTGTTTTAAGAAAGAGAACCCCCCCCGGCTAACATCCCTGGTGGTCCAGTGGACTGCACTCTGCCCGATCGCGGGCATCAGTACAATGGAAAACATCCTATTACCCAGGTGGTCTAGGGTACCCTCTCCCCACCTGCCCACTGAGACCCACCGCCCCACTTCCCCCGGTCAGCCGGTGGCGGCAACACCACCACCTTCTGCCCGCCGCCCGCCCGACGTGACGCCGATGAGGACTGCCGCCCATTGGTTCTGGCGTGAGCCAATGGGCATCAACCATACCATCTACATTCCAGATATGTGAATTAAATCATTCCATATCTGGAATTCTTAATATAATGAACTACCACGCCACTAGCTCACCGGTGAACCAATGGGCATGCAGCCCTACCGAGTGTCAGTCGGTGGGCGGCAGGAGCACAGGTGGGTGGGGTGCCACACACGCCAGCGAAACTGGAGGCCGAGGTGAAACTCAATGGCTGAGTGAGCCACAACACCAGATATGGGATATTTTCGTTAAGCTGATGCCGATCGGGCAAATCGCCATAAGAACACCCAAAACTGCGGATAACGAATGCCGTGAAACGCAACTTTCGATCACTGGACCCCGAAGATATAGGATGGGTTTTGTCTCTCACGAATGCCCGTGATCGGGCATGGGGTGCCACCAGGTGCAGCCAGAATCAGGCCACCCACAGGTGGCAGCTGCCATGTTGCACCCTGCAATGTGGCAGCTCACCTGTGGGTGGCCATCATTTGTTCTTTTTTTTGGCTTAACTTTGTACAGGCGCAAATGGGGTTGCGTGATGCATGGCTCTGCACATCCCGGCTGAATATCAGGCTGTGCAGGTTATGCATGGGCACGCCCCCAATTCGTGCCTGCATACATTACTGATGCAATTCGCCAAGATCGGGATTTGTGCGTGCACTTTTCCTTTTGAATATTGTGCCGGGCGATCAGTAGGTTGCATGGCGTGAATACTGCTGCGCCATGCGCAACCCTTTTGAATATCTGGGCCCTATATATATATATATATATATATATATATATATATATATATATGTGTGTGTGCAGTGATTGTATCATGACTATTATTCAATTAATGCTGTCTTGAGACACAACATTGTGTGACTTTGTTGCTGTGTGTGTTAATTCGGTAGAGAGGGGCTGGTAAAAAATGCCTAACTTTCAAACCGAACTCTTGAATGTGATAATCACTGTGTTTCAACCAGAAATTTATCTATTATGATGTATTTCTACTATCAATGTTTATTAATATTATCACATACTGGTGGGGAGTAACTATCCAGTATGTTTTCATTTAAGAATAATGTTATTTCATTGCTGTTGCTGCATTAGTACCAAGTTTTGAAGTGTGCGTCAATTTGTTATGTACTGTAGATCATATATTGCTTAGTACAAAGTTGTGATGTCATATAGGTGTGAAATGACTGTGCTATACTTGAGTAAGGAGAATGTCAGGCATAGAAACATATTAATAGCCCTAGAGAAAGTGCAGAATAAGTGAACATAGGAAGGAATCAGTCAATAAATCTACCTATGATATTTCCTTGCCAGATCACTGAAGGCAACCCCCATGGCCCACAGAGGTAGTACCAGCACAGTCAGAAGCTGTGGAGGCTGAACCATCTGACAGTGATAGTGTTGTGATAGTTGAGTCAGATGGCAAGATGACAATAAATACATTTCATTGGATACTTGGGGCGGTATGTAAAATTTTTTTCGCATGGTAAAATACTATTTTGGCATGTAAGAACCACTGATGTGCACAGTCACATTATGCAAAGGAGAATATTGTGTTGTGCAAATCATGATGCTATAGGGTGCACACTAGTAATACATGCAACTCAGGTGGAGGTGGGGGTGAGAAGAACCTTTGCATGTATGGCAGGTCCTGATGTTCAGCCTGTTATGTGGTGAACATGTGCTGCAACTATCTCAACATCAACTGTGCACTACTAAACTCCATTTAAAATACAATAAAAAAAAATTTGAAAGATTCCACCCACAGTTGACCCGCTGTATTGCAGGGCGAGTGCATCGGTATGACCTGTGGGTGGTGAGTGAGGTGCTGTGATACCTGTCAGTGTCATGCTGCAGAGTCATTTATGCTTTTCTGTTACAGTGACAATAACACTAATGCGCCAATGTAACTGTTCTAGCTACTAATTGTGTGCGTTGTTACAATAACTGTTTCTTGGGTGGTATACAGGTAGAAATATAGTTCAATGATGATGTTTTTGAAGTATTTTGTTGTCCTACTGTTCCACAGCAGCCGATCACAGGCCTGATTCTGGGTTTTGTTAAGTTAGCAATCCCTGATGGCACTCTGGTACACTCCTTTCTAACTGTCTACTTGGTCACTCCAATATGAGCCTGATACCTGTATAGTAGTGTCCAACATGGGTACTTGTATTACAGGTTGGTGTTGATTGACTCACAGGATATGGTACATTTAATGCCCATTGCTACACAGTGTGATGTAATCACTATACAGTTTGTAATGTGCAACATAGTGGCAATATTTGAATGCCTTACATTCAGATACCGGAACTGTGTAGTACAGTGCAGGCTGCACAACCATTTTGTTCACACTGTATAATAAATGAGTGTTCAACTGTGCTGTGTTCTTCTCCATTGGTGTCTCGCTAGGTAGTATGTGGGTGGGGAGCTGCTACCTCTGTCTGTTTTGGGGTTGATTGTGCAGGGTGGTGTGACTGAATGGATGACTATAGAAGGTGGTACTGCTAGACCAGCAGGAATCCTATCATTTAGAAACAACGCAATCAGGGTTGGGAACAGTTTAACTTCACAACGAGGCTGTCACATATTTTTTCAATAACCATGTTTGCTCGTTACGGCACTGTGATACCAAACCGCAAGGGTTGTCGGCCTGCAATGCCTGCAGGTAGGTAGAGTGGTAGATGCAAGTTGTTGTTGATAGTATACATGCATGTATATGGGGTATTTCTTGAATTACCATGCCTGAGTTACCCACTTGCATAAGAACTGTTGAATATTTTTGTCACTACAGTTGTGAAATTTTACTTGCACTTGTGAATCACTGTGGTCCTCATTTGAGACTTGTATTGGTACAGTGCCAGCATACCACATGTGATGTTGGTGGCAAATGTTAAATGTTCAACATGACTGTCCATGTTGCGGTTCCATTGAGTATCAATCAGGATGTGTACTACCACTTGTCTCTTTTACTGTAACTAGGCCTGTGCCACAGCCTGCAAATGTGTAAACATCACAGCTAGTGTGCCACTATTTGTTTTGCTACAGATTAGTAATATTGTGTGGCAAGACAGGTTTTGTTGGACTTGAGGCTTATACTGAGTTGTAGTATATCTCAGTACAAAACAGTGTCTCATATCTGATATTTCATAGTGAGGAATGACTGGGGTGGGGGTCATGGATGATGACCACGCTGTTATCAAGTGTTGTGGTTGTAGGTTGATACGGTAAATCTTAAAGGGACACTGTCAACCTGTTTTGCACCATATTATTTCTAGTTAAAACCCCACATTTTATGATTGTTTCTCTAAAATGCATTGATGTTGCTGCTTGTTTTGTCTGTCTTCTTGCTTAGTAGAACTGAAATGCATGCTAAGGTATATTTATAAACAACGTTGTTTTGTTTACGATCCTGGATCTATTCTTCTTGAATCGTCCTGAACATTAGAAGCACCCCAAACAGTGCAGTCACTCATGAGGCAGTAGCCACCTAAACTCACACTGCATCATGAGTGGCTAGACTGTGTTGTAGGTGTTCCCAAGTCCAGGAACCATGCAGTGGAGTTGATCAAAGAATGTAAACAAACCTGTTTTTGTCTGATAACACCATTATGGCAGTCTGTTTTCACTTTTAAAAAAAAAGAATAAGAATCAAACCACAAGCTATATCAGCAATCTGTACATAATGTTAGCAATTATAAAACGTGTTTTTTAACAATGGACACTTTGAGGCCTAAGGGGTTGACAGTGTCCCTTTAAATTGCAGAGTTTTACGTTGTAACGGTTATGATAACAACCATGCCAAATGCTTTTCACATTTCTTTCACCCAATCATAAGTGATACCTTCCATACTGTATATAGTTATTTTACACACACTTGACATTGTAAGTCTGAGTAGTGTAAAACTCTGATGCATTCTTAGTTGGCATGTTACTGCTTCAGGATGTAAACACTCTCATCACACAGGTAACTGGTGATGATGCTAGTCAATACTTTCAAGTAAGTATTATTCTACTATTAGAGCTATGTGACCAATGTTCATGTGTTCACATTGCAATTAGTCACTGTGGTTGCAAAATGGACAAGAACCTCAGTATGTAGAAAACTAAACCAGGAAAAGGTCTGTGATAAGTCACCCTATTTACAAATTCTATTGGCAAGACAGCTCTGCAGCTGAAGAAGGACACATCATTTAGGAAAAATACTGTTGAAGCATGTTATTATTGTGCTTTGTTGCTCTTCCATCTCCGTGCCATGTTAGTTGAATTGAAAATAGAGATAAGCATTGCGCTATGTGTTTACTTATATGAACACAACAACATCTTATTTATGTTACATGCCTGCATAGTAGCGAGGCACTTGCAGTGTTGGCAATTTGGATGGTGTTTCTTAATACATCTTATAGGCATCTACATGAAACAGTGTGTTACATGGTTCAATATCATATTGGAGAATATGAAAAAGTGTTATCAAATAAAAGCATTGGAATAGATTGACATATTGAAGTGTGTTATATTACATTCTGTACTTCTTTTGTTTTTTTTACAGTGGCCAGGGAGGCAGTGGCGGTTCCATCTGCACAGGTGAAGCAGAAGCCTGACACCAGTGCTGCCCGTAAGTATGATAGTACAAAATGTTCACACAACACATTCTTCTAACTAGATTCTTAGAACAAACAGTCTGAAAGTGTATGTAAGTGAATTGACATACCTGAAAAGTTACCAGGGGTAGTTAACAAAGTAAATTACTTGTTGTGTGGCAGTGCAGTATCCCATATGTGGTGTGATGCAGATATTTAGATAAGTATTCAGAGTGTTTTTAACAAAGTGTTTAATGCAACAACAATGATTCACATTGACAGATGATTATTAAATTATTTCTGTTTCTATAGGTCCACAGTATAACTAAATAGAAAGGTTAGCTGTTGCATGTCTAGCTAATATTGAAAATACAGTGTGTGGCGTGTGATGAGCTGAAATGTTCTAACTTGAGGTGTAAGCTGGTTAGGATAAGCTGAATTGTGCTGTGACATGGTGTGGGCAATATTAAACAGTACTGAATCATGAATTGCATGATAATATATCATGAAGGCGGTTTCTGAACAGGCAACAATGCATGTCACAGTACAACATGTACTTACAGTGAATGAGCAAAAGGTGTGATCTTTGAGCAGAGGGATATGACAGTGGCAACAGAACTGTAGCTGCAGTTGGTTAATGGAACACAATGTACAGTGCTACATATGCAAGTGGCTAACACTGTATCAGAGGTGAACATGGGGCTATTTTCTAGTTTAAATGTGTCATTTGCATGCAGTTACGTTGCTCCTCGGCAACTTGCAACTGCCGCACTGCCATGTAGTACTCTTTGGTGCCCCATGACTCATAACCCTCACTTGCAATCCAATACAATGTACAATAACAGTAATTGTTATGTTGAATGTTCCCTGTTGTTCCTATGTGCCATACCACCATCAACTGATAGCTAGCAAAATGAAGAAATCACAGTACATGCTGACCCAGTGTACATAGTCCCAATTTCGATTTTGGGTTTTGTGAATTATACAATCCCTAGTGATAGAGTAGTACAATATTACCAACTGTTACACAAATAGGCGTCATGAGACCCCCCCCACACACTACCTCCTTCAATGGTATGCAGTACCTTGTGACCTCTGAGCTGTCCAGGCGAGTGGTGATTGTTAACTAACGCTAACAGGTGTTTTGCCATATGTGTAAGAAATGGGGTGATGCTCATGAAGGCAGTTCTGTGCTACACAGTTCAATATGTGGATAAACCATTCACATATTGGGATTCTGTTGCAGACTATTTAATGGATGTTCAGTTACCCACATTTAACATGTTTACGCATTCAGCTGTACTGTATGTGTCAGTTTCTGAGTGGTTTGGTAGGCGCCTTGCTGTACACTGTCACCTATTCCTGATCAGGCTAGATGAGGATTGTGGTGTTGGGTCTCAGTGGGTGGGTGGGTGGTCAATGTGGTACTGTTGTACTAAGAAAAAATGAATGTGTCATTTACAACGAGCACTATCGGTGATAGGAACAGGTCTAGTGGACCAACACTCAGTGTTCTAGTAAATTTTACAATTGCTGTGCAGGGGGTAGAGTGCAGTGGACTTCTATGGTGTCCAAGTAGCTATCATGAGCATAACCTGATGAGGCTGTTAGAGTCTAGTACAGAAAGAATTCCATTTAATATATAAAAAGCTTGTGATCAGGAATATGGTAGAGTCCACTGGATCATCATGGCGGCTACTCCACACATTGAAAGCAAGTTATCAGTTGAATGGGCAGAGCCCAGTGTACCAACAGAACAACTTTACATATTCTAAGAGTGTAACCGATTGTTGTGGGGGGGTACGATGGCTATAAAACATATGTTAGTTGAGATACACAAATGACGGGTGACATCTTATTTTCTGCAACTGACCCTATACATGTATCTTGACATAGTTTGAGTATAATTAAGCAGTGAGGCATTAGCAAGGGTTACTTCAATGGTCAGTTAATCACCCTCTAGGGTAGTAAAGTGTCATGAAGTGTGGACGAGTGGTGCATGCCTCTAGATGGTGATTTATTTCCTAGCAACATTACTGTTGGGAGTGCCTTTTCTTATGATAATAATAATTTTTATAAGTACTTTAAAATGTTGTTTAACATATGATGAAGGTCTACATGTATCTGTGAAGAACACACCACAGTTGTAAAAGATAATAGTGTTACTGACAAGACACAACTTCTCATTGCTATCACATTGTTATATGCTGCTGACAATAAGCATCTATATGCATATCAAATATCACAAGGAGAAAAACACTGTTGAGATTCAAGACAAACAGAGAATCACCATTCTGAGAGTCACATTTTAACATGTTTTTCTGTCTTCACAGGGTGGCCTCACTAGAGTCAGTGCACTGGTCAGTGCCGCTATTACCGCAGGCTTGAGTGCAAGATTGACGGTCTAATACAAGACAATGTTGTGCTGTGGGAGGGACAGGAGAAATTGCTGTCTCTCCTGACAGCTCAGCAGGCGACTGTCAACCTCGTGCTCGAGGCTGTGTGGACAGTGGCAAGTGTCAGTGTGCCCAGCAGCACTGCTTCACCTGCGGCTATAACATCTAGCCTCCCTGACCCAGAATGAACAGCCTCCACAGCTGCTCTGGTGTCTCCTCTCTGAGGTGCAACAGCTTTCACTTCTTCTGCGCCTCCGCATTCCATCCAACTTCCGGGTTGGGCTACCTCAAGCAGCAACACACCTCTGCATAAGAAATGTATATATTGTAAATATATATATTTTTTTGTTTTTGACTAGTTTTGGAAATCATTTTATTTATCATTATTTATTTTGTATACTATCAATATATTTTTGAAACAGCATTTAGTTAAATTAATAAAAGGTTTTAGTCAAATGTATATTTTTCTATGCTTCTTTTTTTGTGTTAATAATCAAGTTTTATTTTTATATAAATATAAAAGCATTTTCAAAAGCAGAGTTTATTTAAAGGAGAAGACTCCTGTATATTTATGATTTGATATGTCTGATGTATTTATTACACATTACATCAAATACCGTTCATATGTCAATAAGAGATCAGCCATTTCTTCTGTTGTAACACATATCTAGAGTTTGAGGCTCTGACACAAGGCAGTAAAATGTCAAACAAGCCTCCATTGACATGCAAATGAGCCACTTGTTATACAGCACCTCCCATTCCTTGATGTCACTGCAGCAACAATGTAGAACAAAACATAAGAAGTATCAGTGCTGTCTAGCCTGATTTTAGTTTAAGTTTGCAATGGCTTAAGGCAGTTCTGTCATGCAACTCACACAGAGAGTAGTACTTGTAGCTTTAATACTGTATGTGTAGAGCAAATAATACATCTAATAGTATTTCATTCACAGGAAACAACATCTGTTTCTTTGTACTGCTTATTTCTGTCTGTGAGACAGTTGTAACATGTGGAGAGCAGTAGACTGAATCAGTCAATCAACCAATCAATCAATCAATTGAGCAGTCATTCAGTCACTCTGTATTGAACCAGGTGAACACCCTTGAAAGTTCATTACAAGGTGGGCCTGGGCAGTTTACCAAAGGATCACACAAGACAGAATTATACACATCCCCTTTCAGCAGCCTGAAAGTGGAGAACTAGATCATTTACTTTATAAAGTGTATTGTTTTACATTTCAAATGCTCCTTAAATCTGAGTTTCTGACTGGAAATACCAAGACACAGAATGCATATGACATGGAAGGAGTGAGCTAAGCAAATATAGAGCACTACAAACACTGAGACAGATTAGTTTCTTACCTACAACAGCTGAGGTGCGGCATCTAATTTATGAGGGACATCCTACTTCAAATGCTGGCATTGCAAGGGGGAAGGGGCTGCCACAGCTTATCCTTAGTACCTTGAAAGTGAAGTGCTGTAGCTCTCACATCACTGCTAATGATTTATAATGGGAATTGGGGCACTTTTAATGTCATGGACCTGAGGGGCCATCACAGTTTACAAGGAGGTTAGGGGAACTTCTTAAGGGTTAGAGAGTAAGGGACTCTAGTAGTATTTGAACCAGAGTCCCCCAGTGCTTGTGCCTGTGCTTTAACCACTAGATTGTCCTTCTTCCATATGCTGCAGCTGATGCTTTCCTGGTAACCTATTCCTTGTTATAGCTGAATTCTTTATTGCCTTACAGCAGCCATCCAATCACTGACTGCCTAGTTACAAAGGGAAAGGGGCATATTTGCAAGAGTGTTTCTCACTGCTGGTATCAATCAAAACAGAGAATGCTAACACACACACAATATATAATACAACAGCTATATACCACTTAAAACTCTTGTTGTACCCAGAGTCATTTATTGGGTAAATGTTTTGCTAACAGAAACAGTATCACAACACATACAGGCACTTCTTTATATGAATACTGCATACACCTCAAATCAGTGCTGCATCACACTCACATGGTTCTAGTTACTATTAGACCTGCACTTCATGATGTGCAAAACACTTAAAGGGTTCCTCCATTACTCAAGTAGGAACCAAACATTGTGGGTTTGGTTTACTGGTGGAACTGCATTTAGTTTAGCACCATTATCTGTTGTTCTGACATCATCCTCCAGCAATGTTGATGTTAAAATGGAGGACAAACCACATTGATAACATTTGGGGCTGTATATTTTATTTATAATCTAGATTTGGACAGCAATAGGACTTCTGGCAACTGGAGGAGGCACACAACAGTTACACATAAGGAGTTGGGAAAATATTGGTGTGAAACTATGGGAGACTTCCCCTTTAAATATGAGATTTAAATATTTTTGTAAATTGATACTATTTTGTGATAATAAATACTTTTTGTAAAACAACACTTTGTGTTGCAGTATTCTTAGTTTGTGGGGATATTGCTTATCAAAACATTTACCACAAGACAAATCTTGTGTAACTTATTTTGGTAACCAAGGACATTGTATGTGCAATTTTAGGTTTAAAGGGATAACAGGTCAGCATTGTTGATGTGTTACATACTTTGCAGTGTTATCACCAGATTCTGAAGCTTTCATTAATATGTATACACTCATGTTCACAATGTGTGCCTACTAAAGGTACAGAAGAACAGCATGCAACATATCTAGATATTTAAGAGTGGTAGTAAGAAATACAGTGTCCTATTTAATGTTCTACTAGTATAGTAGCAATAAGTGAAATATGGGACTCTGTGAAACAGCACCACTAGATAAGTTAGTATATGGAATGGAATGTTAAGTAAAAGGAAACACAAAATACTAGGAGGTATATACATATCAGTACAACCCTAGATGTACATGACTTATGTGTTCTGAACTGCATTCTCACAGGAATGCTGCACTGACAAATGTTTTTGTGCATCACATACCTATGATAAGTGAAAGAGGAACAAAAAAATTACAGTAAATGTGTTTTCTGACAGGCTATCAAATAGACATTGTTCAGGCGGTTAAAGTTTTATTCCTGTAACAGCATACTACCACGACATGATATTATTTTCACACAATAGTAGGGTAAGTATTATGTAATAGTTTCTAACACACTTATCAACAGGATCATACTGTTACACATACATCTGGTGTGAGTACAAGGCTGTCACAGCCACACTTGCACCACTTGGTTTTCTTGTGCTTAATGGTTATTTTAACTGTAACAAAATTGACGCAGTGACACCAAATGCACAAGTCCGTACAGATCCAAATACATATGTATCACCCTATGGGACCACTGGGGCTTCATATGCAGTGTTCTTCCAAATGATTTGTTGTAGAATACCAATACTAACTGAAGCACAAGAAAATACAGTGGTGCTTATGCATAGGTTTAAATAGTTCTACACACAAACATTATGTCTTCTGAATGCAAGATGTTCACATAGATTATAGAACACCTTTTTGTGTCTCATAGCAATTGTTACTGCAAGACAACTCAGTGCAGTTACAGGTTTCACAGCTTCATACAGTTTAAAAGACGTGTGACTGCAACAAAGGCATCATACGGCTAAACTCTAAAGTCGAGTATATTCACTGATTATCATAACTTCTATAATAAAACTCCATTACTATCCATTTAGTCTGTTGTATATTGTCAGAAAGACAGTGGCAACATTTAATATAATCTCATAACAGTCACAGCATGTTCAGCATAATACTTTAGTGAGACAGACCGGCAGGTAATGTGTCATGTGGCATAGACATGGTACATGTATCACAACAAAAAACAGGAACATATTCATGCATGACAATAGAGTTTATTTCTCATCATACTGTTGATCAGAGTGTGTTCAGCTTCATCATGTGTTGTCAAGCGATGATATCAAGAGTAAGCTACAACTCTAACTATAGTACAACCTGAGACTCAAATCATATCAGCAGTTACTGACCTCAAATGCATATGCATGAGGTGGATGTTATGTCACCCTTCATAGCAGACAATTCAACTGGATGACTCTGTGTGTTCTTGCATATGAGTGTGTTTGACCATGTGCGTCTGGTGCTACTACCACGGCATTTCATGTACTATTTTTACTTCTCATTCTCAAAAAAAAAAAAAAGGAAATTCATGGCAAAAAACTCTGTTTAATGCATCAGTTAGGGTTGTTCCGCAGCAACAAAAGTGAAGAAATTCGGTGTTAGGGTTGAAAACCCTAACTCCGCATTCACCCCCTCCGGCACCACACAGACACACACACACACACACACACACACACATATGCAAGGAGGGGAGGACCAAGGCAACACAACCAATCACAGAAAACCAGCACCAGGTGACAGAGATAAAATACAACTGTCTAAATGTAGTACAACACATCCCCACCCACCTGACTGGGTACTGCATGCTCAGTGGAGATCCAAAGCAAAACTGAGGCCATGTACTAAAACTACATCCTGATTATGGGTGCACACAACGTACTTTACACTTACGAGTTGCATGGTCTTACCTAGCTGCATGTCCTAACTTGTGTGTGTTCCTGCAATCAGGGTCATGTACAATTGACCCACATCCCACTTGGCAAGTATTGCATCTTGAGTGAGGGGAATGGGCATGGTAAAGAATGTTATTTCTGGTTTTCTATGACATACGAACAAGTTAGGATGCATATCAGAATAGTCATGCATTTTAAATTGCACAAGAAACACACTGCTTTTTAAAGAAAATATTTATAAAAGTTTGTTGTAAAACATTATTGTACAAAAATATAAGAAATAAACATATTCAATCACATGAACATAATTTAGAAAACAAAATACGTATATTTGGTAAAACAATATTCATCATAAAAGTTTGATTTTTCAGTTAAAGAATTTTCTAGTAAAATATAAAAAATAAACATATTCGTTAATCAAGAAAACATAATTTAGAAAAAATATAGTTATATTCTGTAAAAAAAAAAAATCATAATAAAATTGCGCGGCGTCCAGGCAATCCCCCTCAGAGCAGGTACTGTATCCTGAGTGGAGACCCATTGTAAAACTGTGGCCATGGACATCAATGGAACATCACCCTGATTGCAGGGACACACAAGTTAGGACAGTTAGGACTTGCACGGCGTCAGCCAGACAATGCCCCCCCCCCGCAGACCAGGTACTGCACCCAGAGTGGTGACCCATTGTAAAACTGAGGTCATGGACATCAAAGGTACACCAGCCTGGTTGCAGGAGCAGACAAGTTAAGATAGTTTGGAGTTGCATGGTGTCAGCCACGCAATACCCCCAGAGCAGTGTGTTTGCATTCTGAGTGTAGGCATACAGGGAAGCGAGGCTATGGACATCAATGGTACACCACCCTGATTGCAGGAACACACAGGTTAGGACAGTTAGGAGTTTCATGGCATCAACCAAGCATGGCCCACCCACAGACCAGGTACTGCACCCTGAGTGGAGACTTATTGTAAAACTGAGTCCATGGACATCAAAGGTACAGCAGCCTGGTATGTGGGAACAGACAAGTTAAGACAATTTGGAGTTGCATGGTGTCATCCATGCAGTGCCTCCCCAGAGGCCATGTGCTGCATTCTGAGTGTAGATGCACAGGGAAATGAAAGCTATGGACATCGACGGTACACCATCCTGTTTGCAGCAAAACACAAGTTAGGACAGTTAGGAGTTGTACAGCGTCAGCCAGATAATGCCCCCAGATGAGATACTCAACCCTGAGTGGAGACCCACAGGAAAACAAGGGGTATGGACATCAATGGCACACCTCCCTGATTGCAGGAACATGCAAGTTTCATAGTTGTTTACAAGTTCGGGAGGCAAAGCCTATTATTGAACTTGCCACCCAAAGGTGGTTTTAATTGTCTATGTATTCAAATTTTTTATTACCCATATATTTGTCAAGTGTATTTTTAAAGATGTTCATAGATTTACTTTCTACTATTGGACCTGGTAGTGTGTTCCATAGGTTAACCATTCTCGAGTGAACCATTTTAATCTTCTTTTTGTCTGACACTTAGTTCCTTTCAGTTTCAAGTTATGTGATTTAGTGTTTGATATGCAGATTTTCTTTCAATGCCTAATATTTTGATTAGTGGTAGTTCGTTAAGTGCTTTATATATCATACATAAATCTCCTCTAAGATGTCTGTATTTGAGTATAAACCAAGTGTTTTCAGTCTTTCACCATATGTTTTTCGGACATGCCATTAAGTTTTTGGTCATTTTTCTTTAAACTCCCTTTATATGTTTCATTCCATATATAGTAGTAGGTGCACAAAAAGGGGCACAGTAATCCAGATGTGATCTTACTAGACTGGTATATAATGGAAGAATGACCTGTGGTTGTCTACTTTTAATGTTTTTCCATAAACTACCCATAATTTGTTGACATTTCTTTACTTTGAGTATGGTGTTATTTTCAAAAGTTAACTTATTGTCTGTATTTATGCCAAGATCTTTTTCATTGTCCGTTACCTGTAGAATTACATTAGGATAGTTCAGATTGCATGGTGTCAGCCAGGCAATGCCACCCTTCCCCTGAACAGATACTGCATCCTGGTAGAGACCCACAGTGAAACTAAGGCTATGGATATCAGTGGTACATGTCTGTGATTACAGGTGTACACAACTTAGGACACTTAGGAGTTGCACGGCCTCACCCAGGCAATGGCCCCCCCCAGGTCAGGTGCTGCATCCTAAGTGGACAGCCATATCAAAAATGAGGTCATGGACATCAATGGTATACGCACGTGATTGGTGGTGTGTGCAAGTTAGAACAGTTAGGAGTTTCTCCGCCTCACCCAGGCAATGCCCTCCCACCCTAGACCAGGTATTTTATTTTGAGTGAAGAGGCAGAGGAAAATAAAGTGCATGGAGTTCACTGAGACAGTTCCTTGGTTGTAGGAACACACAAGTTAGGATAGTTCAGAGCTGCATGGCGTCAGCAAGGCAATCCCTCCCCCCAACCAGATACTGTTTCCTGAGTGGAGACCCCCACTAAAACTTAGGCCATGGACATCAACGGTACATGTCCGTGATTTAAGCTGTACACAAGTTACAATAGTTAGGAGGTGCAAGACCTCAGCCAGACAATGCCCTCACACCCCAGACCAGGTATAGTATCCTGAGTGGACAGCCGCAGGTAAACTATAGACATAGACATCAATTGAACAACTCTGTGACTGCAGCTGTGCACAAGTTTGCACATTTAGGAACTGCATGGATGCAGCTAAGCAATGCCCGCTACCCAGACCAGCTATTGCATCCATACTATATGGTTTCTTTACTCACAATGTTGTGAGCACTCCCTCCGCAGCAGGCTTCCCGCAGCCTCCCACATCTCATATGCGAGGTAATACCAGCTAAGCGTCATTGTCCAGTATCTCCCTTGGTTCTTCAGATAGACTTATTTTCCACTAACATCTTTCAGCCATCCTTTTTCCCTAAAGTCAATTTGTTTTTGTACTCATTTATTTTTCATTTTCACCATATGTCTCCATTTCTGTCTCCTTCCCACACATTTGTCAGCTTTCAGCCTTCTTACTAGGCCCTGTTAATTAGTCTCCACCTGGGAACTTCCCCAGCTCTTTCTCTCCCATTATGCTTTATCTTTCCCATCATCACCTTTTTGTTTCACAGATTCTCTCTTAATCATACCATTTATCACTTCTTCTCCCTGAGCCTCCCCCTTCTTCTTTCTCCACATATATATCTCTCTCATTTTACCTCTCCTCTACACTAACTTGTTTTTTTTCTCTTTCAGATATTTTCTGAAGAAGACCTAAGGTCGAAACGTAGATTTTTAACTCTATTTTCTATTTTTCAGCATGCATTTAATATAACCATTTTGTTTTGCTTTTAGACCACATGCTGACGCAGCGCCTTGTTTTTGTTTTTTTGCAATATATATACATATATATATATAATAGAGAGAGAGAGAGAGAGAGAGATAGATAGATATATCACACAATAAAAGTGACCATAAGAAATGGAAAGAAAATAAAAGGGAGGGAGAATATAAGGAACACATGAAGGGAGAGAAGGAATATGGAGGGTGGTGGGGTGGAATAGATCAGGGGTGACATATAGAATAATGGATGGGGAAGGGTTTGATATGAAATTTAATACACAGAGTTGTGGGATGCTAGACATAAACCCCGAGGGCGAAGCCCGAGTGGTTTATCAAAGCATCCCACAACGAGGGTGTGCATTAAATTCTCATATGAAACACCCTTCCCATCTTTTATTTTTTATAATAACAGACCAGCAATTTTTCTCCAGCAGTTTGTGAGACTGTTTGCCCCGCCCACAAACAGAATGTTGGCCAATGAGGCAGCAGCATAGTTTGACTGGCATGGCTCATGAATGTCATAACAACCAGCCGGTTGTTATGGAAAATATCAACCTGTTCAGTACATTGAGAGAAATTGCTGGCCAGTTATTATAATATGATTCATGCACATATATTCCTGACATGTTGCCATTATATGTAAAATATAATAACAAAGAAATAAATACATACAATAAATAAACAGCACAGTATTGCACACATAATTCAGACCTCATCAAGTCCATAAAAGTCAATAATACAGTCCGAATCAGTACATTATCAAAACATCTTTGCACATACTAAATAACCCATAAATACATAAAGGCACCATGCACAATAGACTTAAAATTATTTTGAAAAGTTATATTGAAAAGGCACCAACTGAAAATTTTCATTAAGTTCAGGGTGGGTGCAAGCCTTCAACCTGTACTGACAATAACTTTCAAGTTTTAAAAGTTTATTGTCCAGATCTCCCAATGTATGGTAAGTGTAATTTTTTCCAGACCCATGAATTTGAAACAATGCATACCAGTTTGTATTACCCATTATTTGTGTAACTGTTATACTGTCCATGAATTTGTCTTTTCTACTGTCATGCTGCCTCCTCCTGAAGCAAGCAACCTACCTCAGCCTCTGTCACCTCCTGTACACCATTGTGCCATTACATTACATTACATGACATGGCCATCACTAATGTGATATAAAAATACTTGCTTAATTTCTTTTTCTCTACTTTTTTTTCTTTTTCTTTCACAGGTATGAGTATAACAGGGACTGGAGAGAACAGATACACCATGCAACAATCACAAACCTTCTCTGCCACCATTGTGACATTATTTTTTGAAATTAACTACGCTTTATTAATCTTTTAAGATAACAACAACAAGAATGACAACGTCAAAGCAAACAATGAACACTAAGCTCTACCCTCCCAACATTCCTCCGCCCTCACCACACATCCCACCTGACTGCAGAATGACATTAATCCCACACTGAGAATAACTCACACAATTGGTACAATCATACCTATGACTGGAGTGAAAGGAGAAACTAGGGGAGACTGGGACCTGCCTGTAAGGTGTACAGAGTATGCAGTTTACCCCTAATTCAATTGAACAGTGGTAATCGGTTACGCAGACCTGTGATCAGTCATTCAGTTCTAAGATTAGTAAGAAGTTCCTGCAGTCACTCAGTGTAGGATAAACTCACTGAGTCACGCCAATGATGTAAAACCAGTTTTTCAACTAATATGGAAATCAGTGCTAGAAAGTATCTATGTTCCCTTACTCCCACCTTGGCATAATCCCCCACTATGCAAATTTCCAGGAAAAAATTATCATTAATTCCTAATAAGGGGTCTGTGCTTTTACCAATAACTGCCCATAAGGGAGCTACCTTAGGACAGTCCAAGAAAATATGTAAGGGGATGCCCTCTCCCTGCCCACATCTCACACAGGCAAAAGATGAGGCTCTACCCATTTTGAATAATTTAATCAGTGTGTAGTATAAATTATTCAAAACGTTGACTAAAAGTCTTAAACAATCCTGTGTAACATAGGTGTAGTTATCCTTCCATATCCTGTGCCATTCAAAAGGTCCGTGAAATTACGATTTCAATATTCAGAAACACCATCCACCTGTGGGTTGGCTTTGGTGTACAAGCAGGCAGATAAGCTTACAGACTGCATGGGGCAAGCTGGCCAAGTCAGTGAGTGACTACGGGAACCCACTAGCATTAGGGTAGTCAAAGTTGCCACAAAACTTTGCATCACCACATGGCGAGCTGATACACCTGGAAAGCAAAGTGTTTACCTAGCTTGTATTTCTGCATTATTTACATTCACATACTACATACTAAAATGCCAGCAGACTAGGACTAGTGGTCTCTCGAGTCTGCTAGATTTTCAACACCCTCACTGAGGGCCGATTTTGTGTCCCCTTGGGTTATACTGTCCCCAGTCCCAGATGTTCCCCCTGTATTGGGCCTGGTCAGATTTGCCCTCCCCCTGTATCTGTCCCATCTCCTCTTAAACCCGTCCACAGTCTCCACCTCTACCAGCTCCATGGGCAGTGCATTTTATGGCTCCACCACCCTTTCAGTGAAATAATATCTCCTCCTCTCCTCTCTGAGCCTGCCCCTTTCTAGCTTACACCCATGACCTCTTGTTGCCCCACCCTCCTTCCTTTGGAGCATCCTGACTGGGCCTCCTTTATTGATCCCTTTCACGTACTTAAAGACCTCTATCATGTCCTCCCTGTCCCTCCTCTCCTTGGGGTTTACATGTCGAGCTCCTTGAGTCTCTCTTCAAGGGTCCTCTCCCCCAGGCCCAAGATCATTTTGGTTGCCCTCCTCTGGACCCTCTCTAGGAGTGTAATGTCCCTCTTTAAATGTGGTCTCCAAAACTGTACACAATACTCGAGGTGTGGCCTAACCAAGCAGTTGTACAGAGGAAGGATCACTTCCGCCTTTCTGGAGGTAATCCCCCTGGTGATGCATCCCATAATCCTATTTGCCCTTGCCTCTGCCCTTCTACAGGTCTCTGAGTTGTTCATTTTGACATCTACCACTACTCCCAGGTCCCTCCCACCCTCCGTGACTTGAATCATGTCTCCTCCCAGGGTATACCCCGACCTGGATTTCTGACTCCCAGGTGCAGAACCTTGCACTTCCCCACATTGAATTTTAGTTTCCATTTCCTGACCACCTTTCCAGAGCTTCCAGATCCTCCTGCAAGTCTGCACTCCCCCATCCACCACTGCACCCAACTTTGAGTCATCTGCAAAGAGACTCATCTCATGCCTGACCCCTTCCTGATGTCTGAGATATAGGTGTTGAACAGAAGTGGCTCCAGCACTGACCCCTGGGGAACCCCACTAGTAACCCACCTTGGGGATGAGACTAACCCTCCAACCACCACCTTCTGAGTATGCACAGAGAACCAATTTCCTATCCATCTTAACAACTGTCTCCCTACCCCCATTTCCTTCAGCTTAGCCAACAGACCACTGTGGGGTTCCGAATCAAATGCCTTGCTAAAGTCCAGAAAGAGGACATCCACTGGCCTACCCTGGTCCAGGGCCCTCATCACCCAGTCATAGAACTCAACAAGGTTTGTCTGGCACAATCTTCCCATGACAAAGCCATGCTGTCTATCGTCCAAGTACCCAGTTTGCTCCAGTAACCCCCCCTAGCCTTTCCTTGACAATATCCTCGATCACCTTGCTGACCACTGATGTCAGGCTAACGGGCCTGTAATTTTCCGCCTCCTCTCTTGATCCCCCCTTGTGGATCAGCATGACATGGGCTATCCTCCAGTCTTGGGGCACCCACCCAATCCTCAGAGAGATGTTGAAAAGCTCTGCTAGAGGGACTGCCAGGACATCTGCCAGTTCCCTCAGCACCCTGGGATGCATCTCATCTGGCCCAGGTGCTTTCTTTGTCCTAAGGGACCTGAGGGCTTCCCTTACTGTCTCTACTGGTATTTCAGCCTCCATGTCCTCTCCCTTTTCACCCTGCACTGCTGGGCCTCCACCTGTCTATGGTGGCCACTCCCTTTCCCCAGATCCATCAGGGCCCCTGATCTCTGCCGGTTCCACCCCTTGCTCTGGTTTGCCCCACTCCCCTTGCAAGACATAGCCCTTCCATCCCACTGGTAAAACTGAGGCAAAGTACTCATTTGGGACTTCTGCCTGTTCCCCCGCCTCCTGTGCCCAACCATCCCCTATCCTTATCTTGCTGATCTGCCCCCTTACTTTCCTTTTTTCCCCTATGTACCTAAAGAAACCCTTGTCCCCTCTCCGGATCCCACTGGTCAAGGTCTGCTCCTTTTTTGTCTTAGCTGCTCTCACCACCATCACCCTGGTGACTCTCTTGGCTGTCATCTCATATTCCTCCTGATACCTTTCACTCCTTGAGCACTTGAAGTGCCTATAGGCCGCCTTCTTTTCCCTCACCACCTCCTATACCTCCCGGGTCCACCAGTAGGGTTTTCTGACCTTACTGAACTTACGCCTTTCCCTTGCACAGGATCTGGTAATCTCCTGTATTCCCCTCCCAATGATCCCCCACTTGCTGTCAGCATCCATATCTGGCCTTATCTGGTCCAGATGATCTTTAAAGATCCTTCCCATCTCCCTGAAGTCTGCACCCTTAAAGTTGGTTACTACCATCGTTGTTTGGCTTTCCTACCCCCCAAGTCCAGGAAGAATCAGACTGTGGCGTGATCACTCCCTACCAATGGGTCCCTCACCTCTAGGCCCCTCATCTAATGACTGTCGGCCAGGACCATGTACAGTGTCCGGGCCTCCCTAGTTGGCTCACCTACCTGTTGTGTCAGAAATGTATCCTGGAAGACATCCAGTAGTCTCTGCTCTCTGGCCACTGGTGATGTCATAGTTCCCCAATCTGTTCCTGGCATGTTGAGGTCCCCCATTACCACTACCCTTCCCTTTCTCAATCTACAGTGTCCCTTGAGATTTGTCACCAAACTTTCTTCCAGGACCTCCGCCAGTGCTGGTGGTCTGTATACCACTCCGACCTTTACTCTTTTACCCCCCTGCATCAGCAAGGTGACCCAAATAGCCTCCACGTTCCCCTCTGCCTCCTCTACCCCTCCAATACCCATGCCTTTTCTGACTAACAGTGCTACACTACCCCCCCTTCCCTCCTCCTATCTTTTCTGAACATGGTGTAGCCCTCCAGATTTAGGTCCCACTAATGCCCTTGAGTGGCCCAGGTCTTAGTAACTGCTGCCACATCTACCTCCCCCTCAACTAGCATCACCTGGAGCTCAGGCATTTTATTTCCTAAGCTCCTGGCATTTATCACGACTACTCTCCACCCCTTTTCCTTCCTCTCCTTTCTCTCCCCCTTGAGCTCCCATTTCTCAGCTCCTTCACCCTACCTGGTGACCCATTTCCATATCTCCCTAGCCTCCTAGAGGAGTGGAGACCATGTCCCACATTTATCATAGCTGCTGGCACTGCCCCTTTTTTTAATCCCTCCCCTTCACAAGTTTAAACCCCACCTTTCTCTGATGAACCAGCTAGTTTGAGCTAAGTTTCCTTCCCTCCAAATTAAGGTGGAACCTGTCCTAGTGTACTGCACCTTATCCTCCCAGGTCTCCCCAGTCCCCCACCAGGCCATACCCCAATTCCCACCACCACTCACTAAGCCACTGATTTATCTCCCTAATCTTCATCTTGTTTTCCCCACTAGCCTTTGGCACAGCAGAGATTTCTGAAAGGCATACCTGGCCAACTCCCAGAACCTTGCCTGAATTTCTAGTTCACTATTACCATTTATGTCATTTGTCCCCAAGTGCACTAGAATGTCCGGGGTCCCCCCACATTCCCTTGCCAGTGAATACAACTCATGCTTGGCCTTGTGCACCATCAGTCCTGGGTGGCATTTGGTTCTGATCAGACAGGTTTTACCCTCCTCCCACTGGATGCCTCTGATCATGGAGTCCCCCAATAGTAGTACTCTAACCTCCCCCCCTTGCCTCCCTGTTCACCTCTTGGTTCCCTCTCCTTCCATGCCCCTCCTCATCCCTTCATCCAGATTCTCCCATCAACTGGCTCCTCACACCGCCCACAATCTGGGTGTTGAAGGTAGCCCCTTCACTATTTTCCCTGTTCACCTCCTCTACCCATGTCCTGGCCTTCTTTATCCCCCACCACCAGTATCTTTCTTGGTATCTCTTTCCCACTCATATTAATCCATCTGTCTATCCATTTGCCTACTTGGCTTTCTGCTTGCTATCATCCATTTATGTCCTGTGCCTTCCTGCCTGTCATGCTCCCCGTTCCATACCATCTGCCTCCTCCTTGTTCCCTGATCCTCCTTTTCTTCTCCTCCTACCACTCTTCCCTATCCTGTCCGGGACCCCTCTATTATGCCCTTGCCTCTTTCCCCTTCACCCCCTTTCTATCTGTCCCTCCCCAGCTTCATCAGCAGCATCATCATCATCATCCTCCTCCTCCCCCAGACACCCCTCTTCTACCAATGGGCATAAAGGGTTAAAATAATTTGTGAGCCTTAGCCCATCCTCCAGTGCCCCTCCATCCCTACTGCCCCTCTCAGTTTCCTTTGGACACCCCCAGACTCTTGCCTGCTGCCGTGGAAATTTCCACCTTTTGGGACCCCCGCCAGGGTCTCCTAAAGCTCCTCGTGTGCCCCTCCTCTTCTAATGTGAGCACCTCTCTTCAATCCTTCCCCCAGCTTGGGAGGCCCCATCACCCTAGTGCTTCCACGTAGGTGACCGCATCCTCCTACCTCTCCAATCCTCCTCCAGCACTCACAGCTGCCTTCAGGTCCCTCTACCTCCTCCCAAGCTGTGCCAGCTGGTAGCACACTGGGCATCCCCCAAACTTCCAAGCCCAGTCCAGTATCATGGCTGCACCACACCCTGTGCACTCAACCACCCTCCCAAAGATACCTGCTCTAGTGATATGCAGTCCCTTCCCCATCATCACAGCAGTCTTTTCTAGGCCAAATCACCAACTCAGTGGCTCTACAGTTTCTCAAGCTACCAGTACCTATACCTAGGAGACTACCCCCATACAGCATGCAGAATTTTAAACTTGCAATGCTTGAGTGGCTGAACTTTTCCCCACCTGACTATTAGTCTTAAGAGATAGCTTATAGGGGAAGTTTACAACTCCCTAAGCTCCTCCCTCCCAGCCTTTAAACTCAACCCCAGTGGCTCTTCCATATTTAAGAAAGCATATTGAAGCAGTGTCAGTGGCTCAGTAGGTAGCACACTTGCCTCTGAGGCTGGGAGATCAGAGGGCTGTGGGTTCAGTTCCCACATCTGGCACTTGGGTTAATATCCTAGTACTGACACTGTAGTGCAGCATGAGAGGGGTGCTGCACTTCTGAGGTACCGTCTTTCGGATGAGACGTTAAACCGATGTCCCATCTGCCTGGATTGGTGGTAGTTCAGGTGGATGTTAAAGATCCCATGGCACTTATCGAAAAGAGTAGGGGAAGTTTTATTAATAGTATCAACAGCATATCAACAATCCAAAATGAAAGTTACAAAATGTACAAGGCATATTACATAATACAGAAATCAGAGTGAAAAGCAAAAAAAAAAAGAGAAAAACAATAATACAATAACACAGAACTGAAAACAGCTGAGAGAGAAAAAAAAACAAAGTGAAAACCAAAGAACGAAAACAAAATAAAGCATTGATGATATACAAACAAGAGGAAAGAAAACCAGAAACGAGAAATCAGCCAGTATCTAACCACTGTATTGCTTTCCATTTTTTATGAAAGGCTGGTGTTGACAATGTACGAGTATCCCTGTCCCAAATAACCAACAACCAGTCATGGATTTTCCAGAATAATTGATCAGGAGAAATATACAATGATCGTAAGGACCACATACATCTCACTTGCCATATATGATATTTATGCCCCTAAAATTAATCGAACAGTATCAAAATTAAATATCCTCCAGTCTGAAGACAAAGTACCAAAAAATAAACCATCTTTGTCAATGACTGGGAAATGAAAATGTGCCCACTTAACATAAAAAGAAGACCAAAATTGTAAAATATAAGGCCATTCAAAAAATAAATGAGACATTGTTTCAATACAAGTCTTACAGGTACTGCTTCTAGGACAATATCTCTCCTCCTTGCCCTTATGCTTTAAATTACCCTTAACATTTAACTTCCCATGAACAGTAAGCCAAGTGACATCCCACATATAATTTGGAATACTAAGGGAGGTAAGCATTGAAGAAACTTGAAGCACATTGGAGTCTGATACATCCGGAAAAACAGAATGTTCAGAAAAATAATTAACTAATAAGAAATAGTACATATATTTGAGTTATCGATGAGTATGATATATGCCATTCCTTCAATTTACCAAAACAAGATTGGAAATATCCTGGTAAAGTATTAATACATTTTTGTTTATGAATAACTCCGTCTGTCAACCAACTTTCTAACCACCATGAAATATGGTCCTGTATCCAAACTGACCATATTTTAAAGTGTCCCAACAAAGAGGAGAGATATTTTATGCCAAAAATACTGAAAAAGAATAAAATAGGATTTATCATGTTAAGTCCACCATCCTTAATGGGTAAATATAATATGTTTCGTTTGATAGGGTTCAACCGGCTGCCCCATATAGTTTGGAAAAAAGGCTATAGAGAGCCGTTTCCTGAAATAGGCAATGCATAAACAGCACTTAAATGTAAAATAGACCAATGAGGCGTGTCCTAACCATATAAATCTCTTTTTTAGACATTTTCCGCTTGTTCCAAGTCACTATTTTCCACTTTGCAGTTTGAATAAGTTTATCCAATTATACATCGTAGTATCTTCCCCACAAAAAAATAAATTTCTAAAATTTTGCAAACCCGAGATGTAACAGGAATCGCTAAAAGTTTAGAATGTGTAAAATTACAAGTACCAAAGAATCTAAACGTACTTTTCGACAAGTTAAATGCGCTCCAGTACCCTTCGGATATGCAACAGTCAAAATTTCCGTAGCTGCACAAGAAGGAACATCTGCTAAAAAAACATAAATCATCGGCATAAGCAATGACTTTGATCTCTGCATCTTCCGATCCTAAAGCGAGACCTCTGATATTGTCCGGAGCATAAATTGCGGAAAGTAGTGGTTCTAATGATAACATATACAAAATAGGGCTTAAAGGGCACCCTTGTCTCACACCCTTACCACACTTCTGTTTAGAACCTAACCAACCGTTAACATAAGGAATAACTTCTGCTTGTAAATAATAGCGTTGTAACCAAGTAACAAAAGTAGATGGAAATCCCATCCCTTTCATACACTTCTAAAGATACAGGTGAGACACTTTATCAAATGCTTTTGCCTGATCTAAAGTAACACAAATCCCTGCCAATTCCTCTCTAGCACCCCTTTCTATAATTTCCCTTATAAGGATGAGGGCATCAGTGATGTTACGGCCGGGCACTGAGCAAAATTGTGTAGGATGAATAATGTGTTGTAAAGACATGAAATTGCATACTCAAAATTTTATTGAAATTTTACAATCTGAATTTAAAAGAGTAATCAGATGCCAGTTATGCAAACATTATCTATCTCCTGTTTTATAAAGAAAAATCAAAAGCCCTTCATTCATACTAGCTGAAAAAACATGGAAAGGCAACTATTAAACATATCAACAAGTTGATGATCCAAAACTACATTAATATGACTATAAAGTTCATTTGGAAGCCCATCTTTACCGGTGCTTTTCCTTTACAAAGATTTTGAATAACAACATGCAATTCTGTCAATGAAATAGGTGCCAAAAGTGAAATTAAAAATTTATCAGGTACTTGTGTTAAAGAACTAAACTGAAGCCACTCAGATATCGAGTCTTGCAAGCCGGCCTGTCGGCGCAGTGGTTGGTTCTCATGCGACACGGCGACCTGGGTTTGGGAAGCGGACCAGGGTCACTGGAGGGCCGGCCGGGGGGGAGAAGGATAGAGCGTCCTAGCGACCGCTCTCCTTCTCTGGAGGGAGGGGGGGAAGTGTCCGGAGCACTGGTGACCCCTGGCGGAGGCCAGGAGTCACACCGCTACCAGCACTCGCATACTCAGATGGCGGGGCAGACGCTGACATCATTGCATGACCCTGCCTCCCCAAAGGAAAAGCTGAAAAAATAGCTGCTGGCTGCCGCTAATGAAGCTCGCCACGGCTTCGATTAGCTCCCCAGGCCAGCCCTCCGACCTAGTCTGAGGACTGTGGCATGGGGGAGTGCCAGCCCTGCCAAGTGGGGCAAGCCATGTGGGTATCGGAGGGCTTGAGGCCGGGATGGGAGGGAGAGCTCAGGTTCGCGGACCGGCCGAGAAACACCAGGCGGCCGGCAGCTGCAAAAAAAGATATTGAGTCTTGTGTAACGTTAAGATCTTCCTGAAATAAAGAGTGGACATGAGCATCAATAGCCTGTAAAAGATCATATCAGGAAGTAACTGTAAGACCATCAGAATTGATCAAGCGATGTATATCCTTCTTTTACGAATTACCATATTATAATCATACGGGTTTGTACATGCCAAGGAACCTTGGGTATTGAATTTTGTTCCTTTCCAATCGAATCTGTTTAGAATTGTGAAGCTGTGCTAACTGAACTTTCACCAAATTCAAATCATGAGCAGCCACTTCAATACCCATATTAATTTGAGAATAATAGTACATCAATAATCCCTGAAGATGTCTTTGGGTGTTTTCGCTGATGCCCTAACAAACGTCCTATATGTATAAAGTACTGTTTAAAACTAAATTTTGAATCTTCCCACCAATCCTGAGATTGATCATATAGAAAAAACACCGATTGGCGGGCCTGTAAAACATCCATAAACCCCTCCACAACTTCTGGAATATCCAAAAGAGATAAATTAAGTTTCCAATACCCCAGCCCTTTGGAGGTATGTTTATAGGCAGAAAGGGAAAAACTCAATAGTCCATGATCCGATGAGGTGATTAACTTGACTTGGGGGGCCAAAAATTGAAGGGAAGAGGAAATAAACCAATAATCTATTCTAGTTTTCTATTACCCTGTACATAAGTGAAAGAGGGAGTAGTCTCAAAAATATCACGCAGTCCTGAAATCAGTAGCAAGTTGTTCAAACAATGCATATCACAATAGACTTTAGAGGTAGCCGAAGTATTAGGTTTACGTGAGATATTAAAATCTCCACCAAATAAAACATTTTGCTAGTAAATAGATAGGGCCTAAGAAGATGTAACAGTTCAATTCGATCCACTTATTTTGAGGAGCATAAATATTAATCAATCTAAATGGGACAGCATCAATAAGGATATCCAATAACAAAACTCTACCAGGGGCAATATGAATTACATCCGTGATTTTGAATTTTGAGATGTGAAACAAATGCCCACTCCAGAACATAGGTCAGTCCCCAGACCAGAAACAAGGACCCCAACCCCATAAATCAGTTGCAGTGATAAAATCTTGAGTAGTATACAATCTAGTGTCCTGAAAAAAAATAGTATCATAAAGTAAATCTGAAAAAAGGGCAAAAGTTATCCTTTTTTTATACAAGGATCGAATACTATTAGTATTTAGACTGGCCAGTGAAATGTCATAGCTAGGATTTATAGGACCAGAAGTAAATCAAGTATTAGGATGCAGTTTCCTATGACTTTTACGTAATCCAATTCTGGTATTTTTTTTTTGTTTTACCTTTTGTCCCCACCCTAGGATCCAGTACTGAATCATGGTCAGAAGTAGTTTCTACTTGGGAAGGATCCTGAGAAGCCGTATCAGAATCATGGTCCTCAGGTTCAATGGAGGCCAGAACTCCTGTTTATTTGAAACTAACACAGGTTCCGGAGATTGAGCCCAATCCAACACTGGGGTATGTGGAACACTAGTCCCTACAGAGGGAAAAGAGACAGTTCCATCCACCTAGTCGTAACTGGAGAAGGGACTACTGTCTGCTAGGTAAAACCCCTACTGTATCACTATCAGAGGACGCCTGAAAGTGTGATGGCCAGGTGTCATAAGTGGAGTAGGTGATTGGGGGAGTTTGTCTGGGCTGCATAGAAGGAACAATTGGAGGTTTTGTAGCCAAGGCTGCTGAATAAGATTTAGGACCCATAGAAGTATCTGGTTTAACACCAGCCAATAAATTCCTAGCTGCCTTAAAAGGATTAAATCTTGCAAAGCATAATCTGATTCTTCAGTATTATGAGCAGCCCACAGACAATCTGAAAACACATGTCCCACCTCATCACAGAAATTACATTTAACAGAATTTCACATTGGTAACCTGAATGTCCAACTTCCCACATTGAAAACATTGAATTTTTTCACAGGCAGTACTGATATGATGAGAGAGAACCACATTTGTAACATCTCCTGGGCTGACCAGGATAAAATAAGAAACCCTTATCACGCTCAATAAAAAAACAATTTGGGAGATGAACATATTCATTTTGAACACTACAAGTTTTAATTTAATCCTCCAGCCCCATTCCAAAACCCCTCACCATCCAAAATGGGATCAGGCATACCCTGAACATCCTAACGTTTTCCTAGCCAATAAAGAATATCTGCCAGATTCACCCCTCATTATAAAACAACACAGTTACAACAAAAAGGTTGTTTTTGTTAAAGGAATGACTGAAAATGGGACCACAAAGGGTTAGTTTTCAACGATGCATATTTTAACCAAAAAGAGTCCAGATTAGCAGGAGTCCTGAAACTGATGTCGAAAGAATGTTCTAGGGGCATGAATAAGAACATAAATGTCTGTAGGCATAAAGCCCAAGGATTGTTTTATCAACACCTTGCCCACATAAAATCTATCGGAAGTTCTTCCATGCCACCCCAAATAACGTAGGCAGATAGCATTCCCTCGTTTAGCCTGTTCAAAGGTTTAGCAAATAAATCAGCAAAATTCGTTTTCGGTACAGCAGTAGATGTACCAGGAGAAACAACAGGAGTGTCCGACTCTAAATCAATAGCTTTTGTAGTGGTAGTTGCTGAGAACGAAACAGAAACAGTACTACCTGATGCAACAGGCTGTAAAATGGCAGACTCACTAGGTTCCAACGCTCGTTTGCCATGAAGAGTTTCTTTTTCAGTCCGTGGCCTGCTGGAGTGTGTCAGTATATCGTCTATCTTGGTGGGGTCAGCGACCCAAGAACCATCTGTATGCCTTGTCCAGCCCGCCATGGAAAGAGCCAATTCTGGGGACCACTGTTCATTCTTCCCCTGTCCATCCGATGCAGTGTCTAGTGTATCCTGTGATACAGTTTCCGGCGCATGATGAACTGCGTCATCACAAAGACCAGAACCTAGCTTGAAAGTCCTGTGAAGAGGTTCTGGGGATACTCCCAGCAAACGTTTCCTTTTTTTATCCAGTAAGCCAGCTCTAGCTGAGGTAAGAGCTTGTTCAGTTTGCAACAATTGAGCTTTTAGCAGCTCTCTCTGCTTTGCCATTGCATCCACCACGTCTTCTTCACTCCTGGCAACCTTACGGTCCGACTGATGAGAAATAAAACTAGGAATAGGTGCCGAAGCAAGCTGTGTTTGCTGACCATCATGTGCGGTAAGAACCTCCGCAAAACCAGCCTGCAGCAAACCTCCATCCTCCTCCACTGCCGACAGCATACTGTGTTCCTCCATCGTCGTGACGTGTGGGATAATGCCCCCTGCCAGAGTTGGGGAATTTCCCCGGTGTCCTGGCCAAGTTTCCCTCATTCACTAAAAATACCACCAACAGCTTAATCTGGTTCAAGGTCAATTGGCATTCATCTGTATCCCCCTCCCCGGGTCGTGCCTGAAAATAGGCAGGATTTGTCTAGTGCACTTACCCAGTCAACAAAAATAAATAAATAAAGAAAGAAAGAAAGGCTAATACAAGAGGTGGGTAGGAGAGCTTCCCCAGAAAGATTTTAAGGAGTTCGGCCAAATTTAAAACACAACAGCAAAAGTTACAAAACCTGATGACAAAGATAAGTTAGCTCTCCAGAACCTCACCACATCTTCAAACTTCCACTGCACTCTGCCCACAGCAAGAAGATTTAAGAATTAACTAATCCTAGCCCAGCCACTAACAGGAAGTTTACCCAATATATTCCAGTTGAAAGACCTCCACAATATCCAACTATCACACTAATCAGCAATTCATTGTGGATGCTGCACCCTATTTAAGACCTACCTATGTTTTTTCCCTGCCCGTGGCTGCATTATTGGATAGAACTACATGAGCTGCACCTGAAGCCTCTTCCTCCAATTGCAGGGCAGGTGTCCCCCTATAAATGAGCTGTGATCTGAGGAGGGAGGGGTGGGGAGGTGGGATTAAGGCCCACATCCGACCTCTCACCAGAGTGTATCAGCCCTGTGTCTGCCCCTCACTGCACCTCCAAGCACTGCAACCTCTTCTGGAGGAAGGTCCCACACAAACACTGTATTAAACAAGTCAGCACTCTGCCCTAAAGTCCACAGCCTGATAAGAATTTAAAACTTATCCAGCAACTAAAATCCTTTCCCCAACTGTTCAGCAAAAGCAGGTTCACACAACCTCTGCCAGACCCCAACTGTTTCTGCAGTACCGCTATGTGAGAAGCCCTGGTATTTAAGCCCCAATGAGCTGTAAATTGATCCTGGCTGAGAAGGGCAGAAACTTCCAGAAAGCTGCTCACAATACCTGTAGAAAAGATAAATGAATATTCAGCTTCCACTATGGATCCCCCACACCACACAACACTTATTAAACAAGTCAGCACTCCTGCCCTAAAGTCCACAGCCTGATAAGAATTTAAAGCTTATCCAGCAACTACAATCCTTTCCCCAACTGCTCAGCAAAAGCAGGTTCACACAACCTCTGCCAGACCCCAACTGTTTCTGCAGTATTGCTATGTGATAAGGAGAGGAAAACTTCATCCCTATGTAGGTCACAAACTTTTACCTCTGCTAACTGAGGTAGCCAGGCGGGGGAGAGAGGGTTACCACCAATCCTAATATTCAGGTTCCAAAAAATCAGCTGTGAAACATCTTTCTTATGTTTATGTTTCAAAAAAGCACATAATTGAGCATGTACTTTAATTGAATTTGCAATCACAGAGGTGTGCAACTTACCCGACAAGTTCCTGAGGCCTACATGCAACATAGCAGAGGAGATATCCCAGAGAAGCCATCATATCCCACTCCAAGAGAGAGCCAAACTGGGAAATACGGAGAAGAACCATCCCCAGAAGGTGAGGAGCACCACTTTAAATATTTGCTTGCATGGCTGGCCCAATAATACAGTATGAGATGGGGCAGCTGAAGCCCCTCCAGGTCTTTGGGTGCTGCCATCTTGTAGTACACCCTCCTTGGAGGCTTACCTAACCAAAGTCTGCAATGATGGCATGTATCCGCTTGAACCATGACAGAGGTAACCAAATATTCAGCAGGTTAAGTGGGTAGAAAAGCAAGGGCAATTTATTAATTTTAACGAGGCTAATATGACCCCAAAGAGATATGGGCAAAGCCTTCCATCAAGAAAGATCCTGCTGCACTACACAGACTAACTCTACCAGATTGAGTTGCTGCATCACTGTCTCACTTCTAGAAAGGTAGATCCCAAGGTATTTAATAGCTGTATCAGTGGCTCAGCAGGTAGCACACTCGTCTATGAGGCTGGGAGATCAGAAGGCTGTGGGTTCTAGCCCCACACCAGGCACTTGGGTTAATATCCCAATACTGACACAGCAATGCAGCATGAGGGGGGTGCTGCACTCCTGAGGTGCTGTCTTTTGGATGAGATGTTAAACTGAAGTCCATCTGCCTGTTCTGGTGGTAGTTCAGGTGGATGTTAAAGATCTCATGGTACTTCTCGAAAAGAGTAGGGGAATTCCCCTGATGCCCTGACCAAATTTCCCCCATTCATTAAAATACCACCAACAGCTTAATCTGGTCCAAAGTCAGTTGGCATTCATCTGTAGCCCCCTTCCCTGGGTCATGCCTGAAAATAGGCAGAATTTGTCAAGTGCACTTACCTGGTCAACAAAAACTAAATAAATGAATACATTTAGGGGACCAGGACAGATCCAAATCAAGTATATCTACTCTCAGGACTTGAGGGCTCTGAGGCATTACCACAGTCTTTCCTAGCTTGAGTTCATAGTTAGAAAACGAGCAATAAATGTTGATGGTCTCCAGAACAGCAAGGATGGAAGAATGGGATACAACAGATAGAGCAAAATATCATCAGTATATGCTGACAACTTCAAATCGGTCTCAACACGTACTCTGAACATTGGGATTTTCCCTTATTTTAATGAGCAAGGTAAAAGATACAAGTTAAATAATACCGGCGATAAGGGACATCTTTGCCTAGTGCCCAACTGTAAAGGAAAAGGATAAGAGAACAGCCCATTACAGTATATAAGGGTACTAGGGAAGGAGTAAAGGGACTTAGTCCACCTAATAAATTGAGCTGGGAAACCAAACCTTTGCAAGATGCAGAATAAAATTGCCAGTCCACCCTGTCAAAGGCCTTCTCTGCATCCAGAGATACCAGAACTATTGGGTGCTCAACATCCCTGGATATGGGCCAACTTCCAGAGGTGATCAGATGATGGCGAGTGGCCATAAAGCCCACCTGCTCAGGGTCTATAAGCAAGGTAACTCCTTGCCCAACCTGTCAGCTAAAATTTTGCTAAAAGCTTCATGTCATAATTTAAAAGGGAATTGGTCTGTAACTTGAAACAGTATCTGGAGCTTTGTCTGGTTTATGAGTAGCACAATTAAAGCTTCCAGAGAGATTTATCAAGGGCTCACTCGAGAGAATACAATTATATAACCTGTACAGCCAAGGCACCAATTTATCTGCAAACCTTTTATAAAAATTAGGTGAAAACCCATGTGGTCCCAGTGTTTTGTCTGTCAGGAGTGCCCTGATAGCCACGATAATTTACTCCTCTGTAACTGGAACTGTTGGAAAATCTCTCTGGACTTCAGACAGGACTGGGAGTGGGATGGCATCTAGATAGTCCTTCACTGACTGCGGGGGGGGGGGTAGCAAGCATTTGACTATACAGAGCATGGTAATACTTTTTGAACTCATCCACAATATCTTTAGGCATGGTTTTAAGGGGTCTGTCCATAGAGGACTTATTGGCGTTAATAAGCTGAGAGGCTTTCTGCTTATGGACCCTCAAAGCAAGCATCTGACCAGCCTTTTCCCCCTTGGTCAATATATTTGGTGCAGGTCTTAAGTATGGCAAAGTCAGTCTTCTTGCTCAGTAACTCTGTATATTGGTCATGCAACATCAGGAGCTCTAGCCGAGTAGAATCAGAGGTGGCTGGTGAAAGATTTTTCTTCAGATCCCTGATATGACTCAGTAGGTCAAGTGCTGCTTTTTTCTGCTTACGCTTTCTGATGGAGGCTAAGTGTACAAATTCCCCTCAAAGATAGCACTTCAGGGCCCCCATTCCCAGTCTGATTTACCCACTGAGTTCAGATTGGCCAAGGAAAACACATAAATTTTCTCATTGATATGTGCCACCACCTTTTCCTCTTTAAGCAATTGATTATTTAATTTCCATATAGTTTCCTTCTCTTGCAGAGGAGCAAAGGTACATTTACACCAAACCAAGGAGTGGTCCAAGATAACCCCAGGGGCTATCCCACATCCCATGACTCCTGCCAGGGATGACCGACTGATAAAGAAATAGTCAAGCCGGGACCAGGAACCATGATCTAGGGAGCGAAATGTAAATTCTTTTAGGTCCAGGTTTAACACTCTCCAGGATTCACACATACCAAAAAAATCAACCATGTCCTGGAGGGCACATTGAGATGGGGACAGATCCACTCAATTTCTGTCCAACTTATCCAGGTTTGGTGCAAACAGGAGATTCCAATCACCCCACAGAAGAGTTGGAAGAGATGGAAAAAAGACATGAGAGAAAGCAACTCCATGAAAAAGAGGATTTATCGGCATTATGTCCATAAATACAGCCTAGTAGCACATCCACATGGTCCAAGATTCTTCTGAAGAAAAGATATCCCCCCACCCTGGGTCCCTCAGACACTGCAGAAATACAAAAGGCACTCTTTGGGAGAAAAGAATATCCATGCTCCTGCTCTGTGTCTATCCCCAGCTGCAAATACCTGCCAATGAACTGTCTTTGGAGTAAATTACCCTACCTCTCAAGAAGATGGGTCTTCTACAAAAAGAATATCCCTCTTAAGATGTTGGATATGCTTAATAATTTGGTACCTCTTAGCTTTTATGCTGGGTCCCCTAATATTCCAAGTAACAAATGTATATGCATTAGCCATCATGACGTGTAATGAATATCTGAAATCCACATCTAGTACAGGTAAGCCCTCATGTGCATAGAATACCAACAAAGCCACTCTGCTGTCCCTCTCTACCCCCAACACCCCTCCCAAGTAACATACCCAAACAGGAACCCTCTGTCATAAGGTGAAAATTGGCATGAAAGAACATACAGTAGAACCCATTTCCCATAGCCATATACAAACCACTAATATTCCTAATAAGAAACATGAACCATAAGAAGAATGTGAAACCCTGAACCCTCCTCTCCCCACCCCCAAATAAAAGCTGCTTAAGGTCCATGATGAACTAGCCTCGTTACTAACTCCCTAACCACTCCCGCCCCAACGAAGAAACCCACACTACAAAAGAAAGAAAATAATGTTACAGTAAATAACTAATACAATAACAGTCAACATGGCTACAAATGGAGCCCACTTCTCTACCCACCCACACCCTGTCAAACACCAAAATCCAATCAAGAAACAAAAAAAAAGGAAAACCCTGCTCCAAGGAGCTATTACAGAGAAACCAGTAAGACATTCACAAATAACAGAAAATAGAGTTATGTTAAACATTGAATAGTGGAAGGCAAACCAATGACACTGGTAATGATACTGACTCCAGCTGCTACCCCAAACATGAATCCCATCATTGTGCCTACTGTTATATGTAAAACAGACATCTCTCCATCAAATAAGTCCAGTCAATATCGGTTGATTATGAGTCCCAGTAAGATGCCAGAGAAGCTATAACAATAAGACAGTCAGTCTGGCATCGATGGACACTGGTTAGCCATGTCAGAAATGTTAGACAAAACACATTAACTAGAACGGTCTGTACCCATTACAGATGGGGCTTGAGAAAAGTCATTGAAAGACCAGGATGTTCTCCATAGAACAGGTACTGGACTTGACAACTGATAAGGAGGATCCAGCTGCCATATGACATAGTCGTTGGTACTGATATTCCACAAGCTGAGGAGCACAGGTCTTGATAAAATGCCCAGAATAGATTATTGAGGTCTCCCTATCAGGCAACCTTTGAAGATGCCTCAGTCCCAGTCCAGACCTCCACCAAAACACTAGGCAAACCAGCAGGGTATATGTCCAAGAAGCAGTGCTCAAAACCAGGTCCTTATAAAGGGAAAGGGAGAGCTGACCAGTTCCAGCAGTGTACCTGACGTCCTGATCTTTCAGATTCCCAGAATAGCGGCTCCCAAAGGTGAGAAGCAGCTGACTCTCTCCATATATCAAGCCCACTAGAGTGAAGCATGCATCCCAGGAATACCCCTAAAGTGTCCTAACTGACCTTAGTTCCAAGGGGCCTCCTGTAAGAGATGTAGCTTTAGTAGTGGAAGGGAAATGAGTGACCAGGTGTAAGATGAGAGTAAAGGGTACCAGAATAAGGAAATCAGACTTAGATCAGCCAAAAAAAAAACATTTGAACAGATTGCAGACCTTCCAGCCAAAACGAGTTGTAGATGCAACAGCAGCCAAACATTCAGCACTCTTTAAACAAGTCTGGTAGAGCCGCTTTCAGATCTGCTAGAGCTACCCCATCCAAAATTTCAGGCCAGCTGCAATCACCTTTGTCACAACAGGATGAAAAGCCATGCATGTCTGTCTGACTGAGCCTGGGAGATCTTGAACAATCTCATACGCCTCCCTTCCCAAGTAACTTCTTGGAGCTGCTTTATTTGGGTAAGGAAATGCTGCTGCTTCAAAAGCTAAGGAATCTGAAGATGAAGGGCTGTGGTGGTGAACCCAGTGGCGGCATAGGGTGTAGAGCACAGTGCACTCTCTCAATGGTGTAGCCCTAGCCCCATAGGGCGAGGGACCGACCAGCTTTTGCACTAGTTTCTGAGTTAAGAGAAAAGAGTCAGAGCCTTCTTCCTTTTCAGGAAGTCTGACAATTACAGCATTTTTCCTTCAGCTCTGATCCTCCAAGTCCTCTAGCTTCTCCTACAGCCACTTATTCTTTTGTCACAAAGCCATTAGGTCAGGCTCTGCGTGGTTGGTCCAGTTCTCCAATGAGGAGATCCATGGTTCACTGTCCCTGGTTTATTTAGTAAGTTCCTACAGGGACACAGTAATAACTTTTAGCTCCTTGGTTAGTGATTGCAGCTCCTCTCGAAACAGGCAAAACTCCAAGAGAAAATGCTCCACTGTTAGAGGCGTTTGTTTGGGTGTTGGAGTATTCGGCCAGCTGGTCCCCGTAGGCTGGGCCTTGGTTTGTTTGGAGGCCTTGTTGGGCATGGATGGCGGGTGTGCCTAGAAGGAGCAATCTTCATCTCTGCATCCATGGCTGGTGAAAACACATCCACAGGTATCCAGGGATTCTAGCGATCCTTGCCAGAAGGTAGGTGAGTGAACAACCCAATTAAGTTAATGAAATAAGGGTTTAATCGAGGGGGCAAGCAGGAGCTCGAAGGGAAAACTGCTACTCTGTAGCCTGCATCACATGACTCCCGCCACCACTGTGATATTATACGACATGCCCATCACTAATGTGATGATCAGTGTACTTCCCGAATGTCTGTTTCTTTTCTTTTTTTCTTTTTTTTCTTTCATGTGTATGAGTACAACAGGAAGTGGAGAGAATGAATATACCATGCAGCAATTACTCTGGGCAATTATGTCTGAATAATTTCACTTTTGTCTTCACAGATCACAGGTACAACATAACGGAGCTGAGAACAGATACACTGTGTGGCCACCATCTAGACCAACTGAGGCTATGTAATTTCTCTCTTGTCTTCACAGGTCACAGATACAACACAGGGAGTGGATAATTTATATACCTTGTGGTCACTACATTGTCCAAATGTGGCTAAATAATTTTTTGCAGGTATCCAGTGTGATCCACTGCCTGTAACAAAGTAAACCACAGGGAGAAGCCTGCTCCAGACAAAGCCTGTCTGTGTCTCTACTGTTTCTGGAGAAATGGACTCTCATCACATACAGTATATTCTTGCAATTCTTTGTGTCCACAGTCAATGGTATCTGTGATGCCTTGCTCCATTGAGAAAAAGAAAGATCAGGGCTGCCTCAAATGGATGGGTTACCGGATCTCCTTGATCTAATGAAGGAATGGGACAGCCTTTGGGAACTGGCCAGAGGCACAGGCAACCATTCTGACATGCAAAAGTATTGGGCAGCCAGGAACAAGTATACTGCTCTTGCCAGGCAAGCCAAGGTGGTATATTACAAGAAGCAACTGGAAAATAGCTGGGGCAGTGATAAGCAATTTTGCTATAACATCAAGGAGCTGCTGGGCAGGGAAGACAGAAGGTATCCCTCCATGCACAACATAAATGGCACCCCACCCTAGATCTACACACAATTGCATAAACCTTTAATGTGGCCTTCTCTTACCTCAGCTCTGTCCTCCCACCCAGCTACCTTGACTGCCCTGCATATCACCCACCCAGAACCGAGAAATTTGAACCACCTAATTTTACTTCAAGCGTGTCATGACCAAGGAAGCCAGGACCTACATTAGTAAGTTATTGGGTAAAACCAAGCTTGGTAGTGACTCGATCAGCATGAAACTGGTGGCAGCTGCCTTGGATGAGTTGGTGGTTCCCATCACCAAGATCTTTAACAAGTCAATCACCCTATCAAATTTCTCTGCAACCTGGAAGGTAGCTCTTGTCACTCCAGTCCTAAACAGTAGGGACCAGTCATGCACTGCTAACTATAGACCAGTATCTATCCTCTCCCCCCTCTCAAAGGTGCTAGAAGGGATCATGGCTGACCAGGTCACAGAGTACCTTCAGAAGTACAGTCTACAGTGCCCACAACAGCACAGATTCTGTCAGGGCCATAACACAGCAATGGCCTTAGCTGAATTCACAGACAATGTTCACAAGACCTTGGATAGTGGCAACCTGGTGGGATCTATCTTCATAGATCTCACCAAAGCCTTTGATACTGTCAACCATCACATCTTACATGATCAGCTACTGCACCTCGGGCTAGCCTCTGAAGCCATCCTCTGGTTCCAGGATTACTTTTCCAGTACAGTCCAGAGTGTAAAAATTGGGACAGCTATCTCCTCATCTAGGGATATTGTACTGGGTGTACCAAAAGCATCTATCCTGGGTCCTCTCCTTTTTAGTCTGTTCATCAACAGACTACCAGAAACTGGAATAGCAAGATTATTCTGTATGCGGATGATGCAGTCGTCCTTTGGTAGGGCCCAGCTTCAGCACCTATAGAATGATCTGCAGTGCTCATTTCACAGCTTGAAGGACTGGTTCAGCTCACAGAAATTGCTTCTTAACTACAAGAAGATGAAGACGATGCTGATAACCAGTCACCAGCACAAGAAATCTCTTCTGGTCCTTGCCATCACTAATAACAAGGCTGCTCCACTTGAGCAGGTCAACTCTTTTAAATACTTGGGCGTAATCATTGATGACACCCTCTCTTACATGCAGCACATCAATCAGGTCATAAAAACAGTGAACACCAAGTTCAGAGTTCTTTACAGGCACAGGTAGTACCTAACTCCTGAGGCCCTCAGGTTGGCTGTCTTCTCTTCCATCTTGTCTGTTATTGACTACGGACTCATGGTTTATAGATCAGCGTCTGGCACTGCACTAAAACAAGTAAGCACGTCCCTCAACAAGGCCTGTGGGCTGGCTCTGAGGGGCCAACAATCTTCTCACTGCATCTGTTCCCTCTATAGGCGCACTAACTGGCTCAGTCTTACCAACAAAATCAAATACCAAATGTGCCTGCCAGGCATGAAATCACTCCTTGGTAAAGCTCCATTGTCCTTCAAAGAACTGCTTCATCCAGGTAGATCTGGTTATCGCACTAAAGGGCAGACTCGCTGCCCACTAGCCATCTCCTTCAGAAAAACAGCGCTTGGCCAATGGTCCTTTGCCTGCAGTGCTCCTTCATGGCTAAATGAGATCCCAGCCCACCTTTTACTAATTAACAGCCTCCTCATATTCAAGATGGAGCTAAAACATTACCTGGCTAAGGCTGAGGCCTGTAGCTGCAGGTAACTTGTAGCACTATTCCCCAGTAGTTATGACAAAGCCTGCTCCCGGGCTGCATTCCCCTGATCCGTGTGCCCCCTGCTGTCCCAGTTACTCCTGTGTTTAAACTTTTTACATCCTCTGGGCTACTCACCAGTCCCCTAACTAGAGCCTTCCATAGCCACAGCCAGTTGATGTGCCATTTTGTTTACTGTCCTTATCACAGCACTCTGTATTACATCTCTCCCTTGCTACAGTTCCTGCTCAAATGTGATTGACTCATAGTTCATGTCTACCCCCGGTTTCAATCTGTGTACTGTCCATCACCACATTGCTCTCTAGTATGTTCCAACTTGGTCTGTCATGCACTCAAAATTTATACCCTTCAGTTGTATTGTTGTATTATTGTACTGCTGTTCTGTTGTTTTGTGAGCTTGCATTCCAACATGGAACCATTGGAAAAAACTTTTGCTCAAAGGTTTTCGAATACTGAAATAAATAAATATTCTTCAGTGTCACAACTGTTATTTAATAACCATTACTCACAGTACTATTAAAGTTGCCTGCCAACGTTTTGAAGGAAAATCTATCTTCTTCAGGGCAACAGTTTCTGGTCAAATGATTTTCTGAGCAAAGCAAACAGTTTTTCATTAAATTGTCCTAAATCCTTATTTTCAAATGTTCCCAGCCTTTTTGGCATATCTAGAGAGATCTTGTCTCCTCATGTCTTCTTTCCCAGCCTCAGCAGGGTGAACAAGCTGGCGCCCTGTCTGCCAGCTGACAGGGACAAAATAATTTCCCTCTTGCCTTTACATGTCTCTTCTCTTCTCCAGCTGCTTTTTCTTCCAGCAAGCACATCACTTCCGCCTCCTCCTCCACCACCCCTTGGGCAACAATGCAGACATGTCAGCTAAACACTGCAGTCACAGCTAATTCAACACCCATATGTTACGACTTCCTTCTGCATGCTTTGTCAAAGTCAAGTGCTGCCTCTACCTCCTCATCTGAGGCCAAGAAACTGCTGAATATTACTTGTCATCAGCATGTAGGAGAATAACAAGTTAAAACATACCACCTCTGGCCACCTACTCAGCTGCCACCTACTTCTGCCACTGAAATATCATCACCTCACAGTCACTGCCAGTTCTTCTGTATGCTGTCATGTGCATTGCCATTTATACTGTACATCAGTGGGAGTGCAGGGTCTGTGAAGAAATGTGGAGACCTAAGATTTATATTATATAGTGCTTTTCATATGCATTCTATACCAAAGGGCTTTACAAGTTACACACTCAGTTGTGTGAGGCTGGTAGTGCAGGGAATGGGACTCTGTGGAGAATGAGGAGAAAGCTAACCTGAGCAATAAGTTATGTGTTACACACTGTATGCCAAAATACTTACAAGCTGCACACACACACACTTGGGTGAGACTACTAGTGCAAGGAGTGGCACTGCATAGAGAACGATGACAATGGAGACTTGAGAAATATGTCATGCTTTACACACTTTATACCAAAGTGTTTTACAAGTTACTCACACATTATGAGACTGCTAATGCAGCAAATGTGACTATGCAGAGAATGAGGAGAAAGGAGACTTTTTAAATGTATTGTGCTTTAAACATAGTATTCAGGTTTCACAAGTTACACTCACAGTTGTGTGAGACTGCTAGTGCAGGGAGTGGGATTGCATGGGAAAATGAGGACAAAGGAGACAAGAGAATTATAATATGCTTTAAGCACTATATACCAAATTGCTTTTGAGACTGCTAGTGCAGGAGTGACACTATCTAGAATCGAGGAGAGAGAGGAGAATTACAGAGACTTGAGGACAATTGAAAATTAAAACAATTTTAATTTTTCTGTAATTTATATGTTTTCATACAGCTGGTGTAAAGGAGCAGACAGCAGAATTTAAGCAGCAGAATATAGAGGAAAATGGCTGAGACCGGTACAGCAGGATGATGATGAGGTATAACAGCAGGAGGAGGAGGAGAAGTGAATAGAAGGACAGCAACAGGAGGCTTGAAGCCCACGAGACAGAAGACACACCATGAAGTGTGGCCAATCCAGCCAGGATGGTACTCTGGTTGGCCAGCAGTTGCTCCATTTTCTTCTCCATGGATGAGTAACCATCCAGTTTCTGTGTTACTAGAATCCCATCAGTTTTAGATCAGGCAGATAGCTTGGGCAGTGTTAAGAGGATTAAATGCTCTCTGCAAACATTACATCACCATTTACTCAGCTCTTCTGAGAAGAGGATGAAGTAATGCTGTTTGAAACTCTTGTAGCAGCATAAGCCACACTTGATTAATGCTGTTGCTGGAGCTGTCAGTGTAGTCTGAAGTTGGGTTGTGTGAGAGAGTTCCAAGGGCAAGAGCTGGCCTGCTGGCACTCTTGTTCAAGAGGGAAGGACCCTCTGTTTTGTTTTCCTGCCATGGCACAGTTATCCAAAGGCTGGTTTCCTGGGAAGTGGTGACTACCAGATCCTGTGGAGACCAGGGGGTGAAGATTCTTCACAGAAAAAAGAGGAGTGGGACTGAAGGTTCAATAAGTGATTTGGTGCAGTCCCCAATAGACTGTAAGAGCTATCAGCTCTGACCAGTTTATGAGATTTGTGTACAAGTTAGAGAAATGGACTTGTGTAAGATCTGAGGATTTCAAGTACTTTCCAAGATTTCTGAGGGGAACAAGTGTGGAAATGTAAACTATTGAAGTGGGGTTATATGGTGTCTGTCAGATACAGGTGCCATGGACCTTAATCAACGTTCGGAAGTAGGATGTCTAGCAGCCCAATGGGGTTGGAGAATCTAGGAAATCCTAAAGTAATGGCAGAGATAATCTAGTTTGTGGCCAGAGTGAACTATCCCCTGATTCTAAGCGCAAATAGATATAACTGGTTACCCAGAGGAAAATGTGTATTTTAGGTGTTAACTACAGTCACCTAGTGGTGCTTTAAATAAGCCAGGAATCCTGCATCAGACTGGAAGCAGATTTGTAGGTCCAACGTCCCTGACATTGGGCTGGCAGTTCATAGAAGTCCAGAAACGCTGCATAGGGCTGGACAAGTGTGGTGAAATGTTTGTAAGAGAAGACAGTTTGCCTGCAAGGAGGTTCAGAAATGTTTGCCTGCTAAAGTGTCATCTCTCATCACAGTGCAAGCCCTGGGGCACCACCTTTATTCACTGTTAACATTTTGTCAGGAATAAAAAGTCACACAGTAACAACCCAAATTCCTGGCTGAGGACAATACATCTTTGGTGATTTTGTGAATGTTTTGGGGCCCCACAGATAGGAGACACAGCATAGCCCTGGCACTTCTCTCCCTGACCTGGGTTAAAATAGAAATGTTGGTTTGTGCTCTACCATCCGATCTCTAAGATGCCTGAGCAAGGTGTTTGCCCTAATGCCAGGGGCAATACCTATTTTCTGCCAACTTGTGGTTTGTTTCCTTGTCTGTGTAACAAGTATGGGGGGTTAGCGTTACAGATGCAACTCACCAGGTCAGCTACTGTGCTTGCCCCCAGAGCTGTACCATACCTGATGTTTCAAGAAGATTAGGATCAACCCCACCTACATCCCATTCCTCAGGCATCCCCTGACCATGATCCTACTATAACTCCCAGCCATCATTTCCCTCTCCTCATCCAAATGCACAGGGTCTCTTCTGCATTCCCCTTTCTGTACCCATGGCACCTCAATAAGAGTGGAAGGTGTGTCCCCCTTAGCTGCTACCTTATTACAATAGACTTCCCATTCCTCTCTATGCTTCCATTTGAGGTAGGTATGTTTGCTCGATGTTCCTCAGATGGGTACCTTTTTCCGATGCTCATGGTAGTATTGCACAGTGTGAGGTTACCACACTGTTATCAGATGGATCAACATGAATAAAAAAAACACATCAAGGACTTCTGATGCTGCTGCCTATGAGAGGAGTGGGGCGCACTGGTTAAACCTCCTTCAGTGAGGGATGCTGGTTCAATCTCTTGCAATGGGTGGGCTGCTGGTTTGACCTATTTTGATTGCAATGAGGGGATGCTGCCTATTCTAGCACCTATTCCAGTTGTTGCCTTGCAGTTGCCCCTTTCTCTTACAAGTGCTCCTGCTGCCATCACTGATGCCCACTGCAGACAATACCACATGAGATGTGGACAGCATTCCACTCCCAGCAGCAGCACTTCTGCCACTCCCAGTCTCACTTCTGCACTTAACATGCCCACTCATTTCTTTCCTCTTCTCTTACAAAACAGTTAAAATATAATATATATTATCAAGGTGCGGTAGTGCCCCTATAGTTAGGGTTGAGTAGAGTGTTCACTATTAATCCACTAACTTTGCACCTTAATAGCTTTGGATGCATTTGATGAAATCAGATGACATTTTACATGTGTTGTTTAGGAGACAAGGTCTAAGTCAGCGGAAAGTTTGTGATGGAAGTTTGTGTGGTTTCTGAAATCTGCATATGTCATTTTCCTGTAAACGTACATTTTTTTTCCAATACTTAACATGGGATTTGGGTTTGCTCTCACCTACAGCCTACATGAAATGAAATTTTTTTGCCTAAACTTTCAGAATAGAAACATGCTGTGCCAAGGTAGTGCATTTGAAAGGTTTCGTGAAAAACTGTTAAACAGTTCCAGAGTTATATGGATTTAAAGTTTTTTTTTTGTTTGTTTTCTGTTCTAAACATGCTCAGTAGGGTTTTTGGGATGATCTTCTGATAGTACACCAAACATTTTGTGTTGCAGGGCCAGTTTGGTTTCTCACCACTTGCTTCCCAGCACAAGACATTTGTTTAGTTCTGTGAAAGCAGCTGTCTTTCTTTTCCCCTTGAACTAAAGAACAAAAATACATAAAATGGTACAATTAAAAACACACACACACACCTGAACCTAGCTAAGCAGGACTCATTTGGCTAGATTGTGATGTTTGATTTTTAAAATAATGGCCACAAATACCATTTTGGGCTCCCAAAATCCAGGGTGCCCAGCTCAGCAAAAGGAGCCATTCACCTGCATTCTCTGTATGAGAACAGTGGGACTTACTTGAATGCTGATGTGGCAGTTGGTAGTTGTGCTACCAGCTTCAGCTGAAGTAGTGAGCTGGTGATCCCCTGTTGACTATCTCTTGGGGCTTGGTGTGCTGTCTCTGAACCCTTGATGCTTTTGTAAATGCTTTGTATATGCTTTGTAGATTTTGTAAAGTTTTGTTAGTGTTCTGCGTTAACAGCCCTTGGATTCATAGAGAACCTATTTTTGTAATCTTTAAAGCAGACTCATTTTGATGTTTGCACTGCTAAAACACAGTCAATTAGCATTACTGCCCGGCATCATTTTTAGCATGCTAGCTGCCAAAGTCATTTTGTGATTTTAGGTACTGAAGTGAAGTGTTAGCTAGGACCTGAAGTGAGGTAGCAACCGGAGCTGTATTTTTTTGTATTTTAGTTCCTAGTTTTTAGGACCCAGTTGGTGCCATACTGCTGAATTGTTTAAGCGTTTGATTTCAGTTTCCTCCTGCTGCAATACTAACCTCTGTGACTGGTGAAGCACAGCACCAAGGACTACTTTGCTGCCGTACCTTCCGAAAGTCTGACTTCCATCCTGACAGGGAGTGGAGCACGAGTGCATATGGGATAATGAGTACCTGAGCAAGAGGTGGGGCAGTGAAGCAGAAGCTTCCATAAGTTCTGATTTTTTTTCTGTACTTTTTTCCTGCCGTGACCCGGCTCTCCTCCTCCTCCTCCTCCTCTCCTTTCTACGGCTGCCATCCGCCCACACCGAGCTCCTCACAGCCACCACCTTGTACTCGCCCATGGCATACCCCCATGGTGGGGAGGCGAGGGACCCCCTAATCCCCCACCCAGCATGGATCCAGATCAAGTGGTGCCTGAGGAGACAGCGCACACTGGTGGACAGCCATCAAGCCGCATGACCTTGAGCCACTGTTTCCACTTTTCTCCCCTTGTGGGATCGCAGTGTGCAATGACATATGCGATAAGGTTCATGCATGCTCCAGTGCATACCCCTGTCAAGCGACTGCTACATCCCCAACCCCTTGATTTTGTGGCCCCATGCTTTTGAGCCCCAGCCTCCGCTAGGAGTCAGATGTACACCGGCCACTGGTTCCCCTCCCGTGAGATGGAGAGCCATTCATTGGGCACTAATCCATCTCCCCCTGTTGACCCACAGTGACCCGTGCTCATTCCAGAACACGGATCGCCAGTGTGGTGCAAGTGTGGCATCTAGCACCTCAACCCTCAGTGCCACCAGTCTGGCCTTTGATGTTTCTTTTAATTGAAATGATGGCCGCTGATGAAGTTGGCTGTTCTCCTGTGGGCTCTTGCTCCTTGTGAACTTGAAAGTCTCACAGTAAAAGCAGGGCGGCTGTTGATTGAACAGCTGGGCACTTGGGCAGCAAATTGATTCTCTACCTCTCTCTCTATCTGCCCACATGGCATTTGGAATTGTAGCCTCTGAGACCTGCTGGGCGCAGTTGGATGGCGGTCTGGGCCATCACTGGATTGAATGCCCATATTATCTCAATCAGGACTTGAAAGTCTCAATTGAGATAATATGGGCAAACAATTCAATGATGGCCCAAAAAGCCATCCAACTGTTTCAGCTGGGCCAGCTATGAAAAAGGCTAACTGACATACTGGCTTTAATAACTAAGACAGCATAGTCCAAAATGTTTGAAAAAGTCTTTGGTCACACTTTTTTCAAGGTATTTTTTTTTAACAATGTCTGTTTAAGTTTCAGTCCATTTCCCATTGCATTTTTATGCTCTGAGGCTCCGCCCCATCACACCTGATAGCAAGCCAGTGTGGCCTTTATGCAGGTATACATAATTCTTCTTAAATCTCTCTTCAAAAATATGTCATTATGGTGAAGGTTGATTTTACTGCTAACTTATTACGCTGTGGTAGTTTTATATTTTTTATTTGTCAGCTGTTGGGAAATGCAGCTTTTGTATTGAAATGCCTTCCTGCCTGGCAATTCATTATGTTACTTCCCTGATTTTCTTTGCGCGTGTGCGTGGTGTGTGTGTGTGTGTGTGTGTGTGTGTGTGTGTGTGTGTGTTTGTCACTACAGTTCCTGTCATATAGCCTTGATGTGCTGTGCTTCACTCAGAGTTCATGCCTCCCTCTCCATAATGGTATGCAGCTGTAATTCATCCTTACAAAAAGATGTATTCTTTTCTGTTGACAAGAATCTCCAGCACCTATGCTGAGTTATGCCACCGACTCTTGCTGGTCAGAATAACGCTGTGTTTGATGTGCTGGTAAACTTGGTTTGCACTCTGAGTTTGGGTTTACAGCAGTGGGGAAATCAGATTGCTGGGTGTCATCAGTGAAATGGATACTCTTCCCCCTCCTTTCGGGCCATTCACCTGCTTGCTCAAGTACAGTATCTGACTGCTTTAATGAAGGGAGCTTGCTGTAGGAAGCAGGTGATTGAGCTGTAAAGATTTGAACATCTACTTAACACACACACACACACACACACACACACACACACTGATCATGAGGGAAAGCAGTAGAGACATTGATAGCCAAATGTTGTGATTAATAAGCAGGCATAAGCCTTCCCCTTCCAGGTAATGTTTGGTCTTTTTAATGATCGTATTCTGTGCATTTATTGCTCCCTGCTTCTTTGTGTACACTATATGAATACTGCATCCCTTACCATACTGCTATACTCCATCAAACATCAACAATGTTTGTAAAAATGGACTAAGTAGCGCATCTTGCTCTCCAGTATGAAAGCAAAAAATGAAATAAAAATCTATAATACATTCAGTGTCACGAGAGAGACATGAAAGTACAGTATAAGTGCTCAGTGCATACACTGGAGAGTGTACTGTAGATGTTCTCCTTGTGCTGTGCAATACATATTTTAGATTTATTCTTTAAAGAGCAGTTTCTGGCCCATTTATACAATGGTACAGCTACCACTAGTGTCACTAACAACTCAAGTTGAATAAAGAACTCAAACTGCTGAGGGCTGGGGGGGATTGAATGTCTCAGAAGACAATCTCTTCATTCAGGAGGAAGGGCTGTCACTGCAGCTACCACACTATCATCTCAGTTATTACAGGTGGTAATGCAGCAGGCAGCAAGAGTGGGACACCTGGCATTGGCTGAGGCCTGCTTGAAGTTCACTTGCATATATCCAATCAGGCCATCTTGCACACTAACATCCCAGAGGATAGGGCCAGAAAATCCAGTAAAAAGCTTGCTTCATGCACTGCAATCTAGGCAACCTCAGGCCCCGACCTTGCTACTACTTGCTTCCTATAAAACCACTGGAATCTCTGCCTCAGTTACCAATAGGAGGTGTGTTCTTTGATCAGACTCTGCTGGATCACATCAGGTGAGGTAGGGGGAGTCTGTGTGACTGGAAACACATGGAAGTTAGAGACAGTGATGCTGAGTTAGAAACTTGTGCTGTAACACACCACAGAATATTTAGCATTAAATTCATGTTTGTTATGAGAGTGTGAGTCTTTTTTGTTATAATTCTTTACAGCTACTGTTGTCACATGGCAGTGATTCATAACTGCAGTGTTGTGAGTGAGGGTTCTGAGGGTACTGCGGGGGGGAGATTGTGGTTATTGTTGATTGCTGGATATGGTGCTGGGTGCTGCTTTTTTTGCTGTGGAAGGGTTTTTCTGTGAATTTTGATGCTGGAGTGCCAGAGAGGGAGAGTGGCTTTGGTAAATTCTGGTGCTGTGATAGCTGGTCCTATAAATGCGGACAAAACGCTGCTGACCGCGGCAGGGATGGAGGATCGCTGCTCCCACCTGGAGCCCTCACTGAAACGCCGGCAGAGCAGGTAAACGGCATCTCTACATTCTACTCCTGCCCTAGTCGACCGTGGGATGTTTCTTCGGCTGTACAACAAAGGACTCTTGCCCCACAGTCAACTGATTGTTCCGGAGGGCTTTCTGCTGTGGGGTGCTACCTGAGAGGGTGGTCGGGGTCTCAGGTTAGTCGTCTTGGTGGACAATGTAGCATGGAATCAAATGTGCACATATGTGGAAGCGGACTGCTGTATTTAACTGCACTAGTTAATCTCTGTTAGTGATGTAGTATTCTGGGGTGCACAAATGACAGAAAGCTGTAAGATAGGTTTGGTATGTTAGTGAAGTGTAGCACTAGCCACTCGCATGTGTTGTTTGAAAGTAAAACTGAAGGAAGCCAGAGAAAATACGTGTAGACAAAAAACAAAGTTAAAAGGCTTGCTGGTATACAGTGCAGATTAATTTTAGGCTGAATTAATTAAGTGGTGCACATTGTGTAGAGTAACTGGCGTAGCACCGTATCTGTGCATGCACAGTGTGAAGCCAAAGGATCATCTACTGTTAATTTTCCCGCCGCATACTAATTCTCTCCCTGCTTGCTACCTTTTCAGACGGACCCCTCCCCATGCTCAAAACACTGCTGACCGTGGCAGGGACGGAGGATCGCTGCTCCCACCTGGAGCCCTCACTGAAACACCGGCAGAGCAGGTAAACGGCATCTCTACATTCTACTCCTGCCCTAGTCGACCGTGGGATGTTTCTTTGGCTGTACAACAAAGGACTCTTGCCCCACAGTCAACTGATTGTTCTGGAGGGCTTTCTGCTGTGGGGTGCTAGCCCGCGACGCTTTGCGTCATCTGCCCCACCCGCCCCAGCCACCCACCCACCCAGGGGCCGTAGCTTTATTGGCTCGGGTTACCATGTCACTTCCTGTGATGTCACATCCTGTGTGCACGTGAACCTAAGTCCCCACTTTCCCATTTGCAGGTTATACTGCTGGCCACCAGTGGCACTGTTTCCCTAGCAATCCACTGCTGTGCCACCCCCCAGTCCCATATAGGGTCCATCCACATCTTCCCCCTCCAGCTACCATCCCAGCCAGTGTTAGCTGTTTTCTACACAAAAAATATACAAAACATGTCACTACTACCGCCATGCATGTCTATCACCCTCACGCCTCTCCTCCCTCCTTCCCCTAATCCTAATTTTAGTTACCCTCCCTAGGGGTGCTATATCCTCATTGTTGAGCGGTTCTTATGCCCCCAGAGACTTGCCTGCAACCCACCCCACATCCCACCCTGCCCCACCCCTCCTGTAGCTTTCACTCACCCTGCATGCCCACCTACCTACCACCGATTGTGTGGTCACCCCTCACTCACTCCCTTGCCCCCTTCTGCATCTCATTGTGCTTGCTTATCCTGTCTGCACTACGCTTCCTATCCCCTGCACCTCTACATCCCCACATCCCCCCTACCTCAGTCGTCATAAACACTCATACTGCGGCTTACTACCAAGAGCAGCCCTCCTCCTACTCCTACTTCTGTCTGGCAACATTCATCCCAATCCTGGGCCTGGCAACACTAGCCCTTCCTTGAAATCCACTGGACTTCATGTCGCATCTATGAACATCTGTAGCCTCCTGAAAAAATTTAACTCACTACACTGCTGGATGTTGGTTCATAAACCTGATGTGGTTGCCTTCGTTGAAACCTGGCTGTCTGACTCCACCCCTAACTCCCTGGTCTCTCTCCCTGGCTACACCCTCTACCGGCTGGACCGGGTTGGTAGGAGAGGTGGAGGTTGTGCCATCTACTTAAAGGACCCACTCACTGGACTAGCCCTACCTCCCCAGACCTTGACCACCATGCCCAGCACTAACAATCAAACTATCTCCTGACCCTCTAGAGGGCCTATATTCCTTACTATGGCCCACATACCACCCAAAACCAGTCTCAGGCACTGGGCCCACTAATTGACTACATTACCTCCTACCCAACCCCTCTGACCAAATTCTGGTGGGTGACCTGAACGTTAATTGGCTTTGCCCCTCAGCCTCTTCCGCCCGTGAGGCCTTTGCTGCAATTGATATAACCCAACTAGTCTCCCAGCCCACTAGAATCAACCCCAGATGGGGCACTAGCACTCTCCTGGATGTGGTCCTTACTAACAGGCCAAGCCGGGTCCACAATATCCAAATCCTCCCTGACTGTCTTAGTGACCACTCTCCTGTTCTCTTCAACTGGGTAACCTCTCAGCCCACACCCTCAGTCAAAACCACCTCTCGAAGGTGGCTTAGACCCGGGGGTTTGAATGACCTAAAGAATTACCTTGCTCACACAGACTGGTCCCCACTAATAAACGCAACTAACGTTGACATGGCCCTGTCCTTCTTTATCAACGCTTTCAACTTTGCCTGTGACATCTTCGCTCCTACAACTGTCCATAGGTCCAAAGTAAGATATGCTCCTTGGCTCACCCCTGCACTGAGGTGGCTTTTTAAGCAGTGGGATAATCTGTGGCACATTGCTGTTGCCTCTGGCTGACCATCTGACAGGCAGATCTATGCTGCGACTAGAAATCAGTGCACCTGGGCTATCCGTAAAGCAAAGGTGGATTACTACCAAGCCTCCCTTACCTCCTCTTGGGGGAATCCTAGGTCTTTCTGGGACAATGTCAAGCAGCTGAATGGTCACTCCCGGTCCCCCTCTCCCACACTTCTTAACATCAATGGTACTGTCTCCACTGACCTACCCTCATTGCCACCCACCTCAATAACTCCTTTACCGACCTTAGCTCAGTACTCCCTAGTAACTTCTTCAGTCCTCCACCCCTAGTTCCGCCCCATCACACGCCCCTTGTTCCACCCTGCGCTGTGTCACCCTTACAAGAAACTAGACCACATCTCCTTAAGGCCCTTAAAGGTAACGCCATAGGTAATGATTCCCTGATCCCTGCCTCCTGCGTCAGGTCCTGGATCAGGTCCTCCGCCCCTATCACATGCATCTGTAACAAATCCCTTTGCCTCGGCAATTTCCTACTGTCTGGAGGGTTGCTACGGTTACTCCTGTCCACAAAGGTGGCGACAGGACTCTGCCTGGTAATACCGACCCATCTCAATCCTCCTCCCTCTCTAAAGCACTAGAGAAAATTGTTGCCACTCAAGTCTCCACTACCTCTCAAAGTACAATGTTCTTTGCCCTGAGCAACATGGGTTCAGAGCTGGTCATAGTACCATCCGGCTCTCCTGAGTTTGCCAACTCCTCCACATCTCCTTGACACTGGTGCCCTGGCTGGAGTGGTATTCATTGACCTGTCTAAAGCTTTTGATATCGTATCGCACCCACTCTTGTTAACTACCCTGGACCACATAGGCTTTGCCGCTGGACCAGTCTCCTGGTGCGCCAGCTATCTCTCAGCTCGCTCCCAATGTGTGAAAGTTAGTGGAAACCTCTCCAGCACCTGCCCTATTCACTCTGGAGTCCCTCAGGGTTCTATTCTTGGACCTCTACTCTTCTCCCTTTTCCTCAACTCGCTACCCAGTGCCTGCACGGGCAAGATCATGCTATATGCTGATAATGCTGTACTCCTTGCCGCTGATAGTAACCCTACGCTGCTTCAGAGTTCTCTCCAACTTGCTTTTGTTTCTGCCGAAACCTGGTTCTCTGAGCATCGACTCATAATCAACCTAAAGAAAACAAAAACAATGCTCTTCTCCCAACCCCAAAACAAGCTCAACAAATTTCCCCTCACTGTTCTTTCCACCCTCAAAATCCCCATCGAACCTGTGCAATCCTATAAATACCTGGGAATTGTCTTTGACCCTGCCCTCTCTTTCCATGACCATATCTCCTCCTTGAACACTGCCGCCAACCGGCGGCTGGGCATTCTCTACCGGCACAAAAAATGTCTCCCTGTGGATGCCCTCTGCCTTGCTGTCACCTCTTCTGTCATATCTCTCATTGACTATGGCCTCCCGGTCTATGGGTCAGCTGATCAGACAGCGCTCAGCAAGGTCCGCCTTACACTTAAAGCCTGCAGACTTATCACCAGTGCACCTAGACATATGCATACATGTCAGCTGTATGCCTTGGCTACCCTACTCAACCTGGATGAGCGGCTCATGTATCAAACCTGCCAGCTCACCTTTAAAGCACTGCATGGCCTATCTCCAACTGGCCTAACTGGCTCTATTTGCTGTACTGCACCAGCTGTGAACACCCGCAGCTCGTCCAAAACAGCTCTGTTCATACCAAGGGCTAGGACCTCACAAGGCCAAAGGGCATTCCCCTACAGAGCACCTACCTGGTATAACTCACTCCCTACCAGTATCTCTGACTCTCCCACATTAGCAAACTTTAAACTCAGCCTCAGAAACCACCTGCTCATCTCACACAGGTGTTGCTGCTGAGAAGAAGAAGAAGAAAAAAAAAAAGTCTTGACAATGCTCGCTGAGCAGCACTCCCACCCCGCTCCTGCTTTCCTTCTCCCTTAACATCCTCCTCCCTCCCTCTCTCTCCTCCCCATCCCTTCTCCCTCTTACCGTCCCCTCCTGTCCTCACCTCACAAACATATGTATTTTGCCTACTGTAACCCTCAATTGTAACTTGCTTGAATCTGTATTAACTGTTGTTTATTGTTCTGCTGTCTGTTGTCCTCTATGTGGCGAGGTACCTTTGTAAATGAGCCTCTGGCTCAAAGGTTGTTAAACTGATGTCTAAATAAATAAATAAATAAATGCTGGTACTAAGAGACGCTATGAATGCTGGGATGGGGGATCTACGAATAATGGTGATGTAAGTGCTAATACTGTACTAGATAAATGCTGTACATTCATGTTGGTGGCACTTCTGTGTGCACGATTGCTGGAAAGAGGCTGTGAGTGCTGCTGCGATGTTGTGGATTTGCTGCAAATGCTTGTTTTGGGGACTGCTGTGTGTGCTATGGTAGGAGAACACTGCGAATTCTGGTGATGTACTGAAGAGTTAAATGCTGGAAATTGGGAGACTGTGAACATTGGCTAGGGGGATGCCAGGTACCCAGTTCCTTTCCTCCCCAGGTGTGAAATGCCTTGGGTGGGGGTGGGGAGTTAATTTTTTTTCCTTTTGCCGTGAAGCTTTTTGCCTTATGGTCATCACAGGTGGACTCTCAGTCCTGTCCACACCTCCCACATCTGACACCCACCTCCACTGGGATTCAGTTGACCTGAAGGTCTCCATGAATCCCTCCCTCCATGGTGTGGCTGGAAGGAAGGGAATGCCTCTGACCCCATGACTCTCATCCAGTGATGGAACAATTATCCAGGGTGTGGTGCATGCTGGGGAATGTGTACAGGGCTTCATGTTGCCTGTGTTGACCTTTTCCATTTTCTCCTCTTGGTTCCTCTACTGTAGCACCATGTAAGTGTGTTTGTGAGAAGGTGCACATGCTACTGAACTGCAACCTCTCCATAGAAACTTAGAAACATAGACTTTGACGGCAGATAAGGACCGCTAGGGTCCATCTAGTCTGCCCATTTCCTACCTAAGGCAGGATAGGCCGCAGATCCTAGTTAACCAACAGCCCACATCTTCCTGCCCCCACAAGAATTGCCTTATGTCTGTCCCATGCATTCTTGAATTCTCCACGGTTTTAGACCCCAACTTCCTCAGGAAGGCTGTTCCATGCATCCACTACCCTCTCTGTGAAATAATACTTCCTCACATTGCCCCTGAACCGCCCTCCTTCTATCTTTAAATTGTGTCCCCTTGTTCTGTAAGTCTCTTTTCTGAAAGATGCTACCCTCTTGGACTTTGTTGATTCCCTTGAGGTACTTGAAAGTTTCTATCATGTCCCCTCTCCTTCTTTCCTCAAGGGTATAGCATATTAAGCTCCTTTGGTCTCTCCTCATCACGGCTTCTCTTGCAGACCCTGCACCATTTTAGTTGCCCTCCTCTGGACTGCCTCTATCGTATCTATGTCCTTGGGAGATGGGGTCTCCAGAACTGGACACAGTATTCCAGATGGGGTCTCACCAACTGTCTGTACAGAGGGATAACAACTTCCTGTTTTCTGCTGCTGATGCCTCTTCCTATACATCCCAGTATACCCCGGCCCTCCCTACTGCCTTCTCACATTGCTTGCTAACTTTAAGGTCATCTGATATGATTACCCTAGGTCCCTTTCCTGTTTTGTTGTTGTTACTACCTCCCACCCGTTGTGTATTCTTCCCTGGGTTCTTGTTTCCCAGGTGCATTATTTGCACTTTTTGCATTGAATCCTAGCTGCCATACGTCTGACCATTCCTCCAACCTTGCCAAGTCCCTTTTCATCCTTTCCACGCCTCCTTGTGTATCAACCCTATTGCAGATCTTTGTGTCATCTGCAAAAGGCATACTTTTCCTTCCAGTCCCTCTGTAATGTCACTGATGAAGACATTAAAAGGACTGGACCAATACTGAACCCTGCGGTACCCACTAGTAACCGCCCTTTCTTCAGAGTGGACTCCATTTACAATTACCTTCTGTGTCCTGTTGTCCAGCCAATGTTTTACCCAGGCTACCACCCTGGGACCCACTCCCAGGCTGGTTAATTTGACTAATAATCTTTTGTGCGGGACTGTGTTAAATGCCTTGCTAAAGTCTAGGTAGGCTATGTCCACAGCCCCTCCCTGGTCTACTACTTTGGTCACCCAGTCAAAGAAATCTATTAGATTAGTTTGACATGACCTTCCCGCTGTGAACCCATGCTGCCTTAGATCCTGTGCTCCACTGACCTCTAGGTACTCAACTATTCTTTCCTTCAGAAGTGACTCCATCACTTTCCCTACCACAGAGGTCAGACTGACAGGTCTGTAGTTTCCTGCCTCTGTCTTGGTCCCACTTTTGTGAAGGGGAATCACATCCGCCTTCCTCCAGTCCTCGGGTACCACACCATCCTCCCATGATTTATTAAGAAGAGTAGCCAGTGGTTTCACTAGTTTCTTCCTTAATTCTTTTAGAATTCTGGGGTGAATTCCATCAGGCCCCATTACTTTGTCCACCTTCAGTTTTAGGAGTTCTTGCAGAACCCTTTCTTCTGTGAAAGGACTGGGATCGACCCCCCTATCAAGAGTGCTTATGTTAATTGGATTAGGCACTTCCCCCTCCTCTTTTGTGAATGCTGAGCAGAAATATTCGTTCAGTATTCCTGCTTTTTCACTGTCCCCCTCTGCCCACCCACCGTTCATTCTATTCAGCCTCACTATCCCTCCCTTTGTCTTTCTACGCTCACTGATGTACCTATAAAAGGTTTTATCCCCCTTCTTAACTGAGTTGGCTATCTTTCCTCAGTTTGGGCCTTTGCTATTCTGACTTCCCTCCCTGCTTCTTTCTGCCTTAACTGGTACAGCTCTCTGTCCTGCTCCTTCTGTGTTTTCTTATACTTCCAGAATGCTATCTTTTTCTTCCTGACTTTCACAGCCACCTCTCTTGAGAACCATAGTGGCTTTTTCTTTCATTTTGATTTGTTTATTTGCTTCACACAAAGGCTTGTTGCCTCTGTGATGGCAGTTTTGATAATTCCCCATTGTTGCTCCACACCTCCTTCTAGCCTGTTTGCTAGTGCTTTTCTGAGGTACTCTCCCATCTTGCCAAAGTCAGCCCTCCTAAAGTCCAGTACCCTCACTTTTGTATGGCTTGACTCTGTAGCTGAGTTTAACGTGAACCACACTGTTTGATGGTCACTTGTCCCCAGATGGCAACCCACTTCTAGATCTGAGATCCTCTCACTGCCCCTGTTTGAGAGTATGAGGTCTAAGATTGCTCCCTCATGAGTGGGTTCCAAACTAGCTGTCTAATGCCTGCCACCTGTAGGGCATCAAGAATGGCCCTGCTCTTGGATGTGGCTGCAGCAAGTGTGCTCCAGTTAACATCTGGCATATTCAGGTCTCCCATCAACAGTATCTCCCCTTTCTCTGCCATTCTAAGAATGCCTTCCATCATATCCTTGTCCATTCCTTCCCCTGACATGGGGGTCTGTACACAACCCCTGTGTGGATTGTGGTGCCCTTTCCAGTCTCCAAGGTGACCCACAGTGCCTCCTCTCCTCCCTGTTTACTCTTTTGTTCAGTTGCTTTTGTCCCTTCCTTTACATAGAGAGCTACTCCTCCCCCTCTTCTCCCCTGCCTGTCACTCCTGTAGGTTATGTACCCTGGTATGTTAACATCCCAGTCATGGTTCTCTGTGTACCATGTTTCTGTGACTGCTCACGATATCCAGGCATCCCTCTTCATTAAGGCCACCAGCTCAGGGAGCTTGTTGCCCAGACTACGGGCATTGGTACTCATTACCTCCATTTCCTGATGGCCTTACCCCTTTGCCCCATTCCTGTCCTTCTTGCCTTTGTCACTTTCTCCATTTACCCCTGCCCTTCTCCCTATCGACACCTCCATGTTAGTGTTTGCCACACCTACTACCGTGATTGTTTGGGGGGCTAGGATTTTCCTGCTCCTTTCCAGTGCCTCCCCCCTTGGCTAGTTTAAAAGCTTGCCAATGAAGCATTTAAACCTATCACCTAGGATCCTGGTTCCCCTCCCGGACAGATGCAGCCCATCATGCCAGTATAGGCTTGCATCACTCCAGGTGGACCCCCAGTCCCCAATGAAGCCAAATCCCTGAGCTCCACACCAGTTTTTCAACCACTGATTGAATCCCATGGTACGGAACACCCTAGCCTCTCCTATGCCATAGATGGGTAGCACCTCCGAGAAGGTTACCGTGCGTGCTACTTGACTAAGGCCCTCCCCAATTCCACAAACTCTTCCTGCACTTCTTAATCCCTTTCTTAGCCAGGTCATTTGTCCCTAGGTGGACAATGACATCCAGCTCCCTCCCTGTGCAGCTGCTCTGGCAATCCTGAGGATTCAGCTCCCTGTCCCTCAAGCCATGGTGCCAGGCAGGCTACCTCCCTCTCCCTTCCTTGCCCAGTTCTACCTTCCTAACAATGGAGTCCCCCACCAGGAGTTGTTTCCTTCCCCTGAAGGGTCCCCTGCCACCCTCCTGTGGGTCTCCTTTGTGGAGGTTCCCAGCATCCTCCTTGGTCTCCACTGTGGGTGCCTCCATAGAGGAACCACACTTTGCCAGAATGGCATAGGAATTGTGGAGAGGTACAACTGGAGGGATGCACCTCTGTTCCACCACCCTCACCCTCCCTGAGCCCACTGTGGTCCAACTGCTCTTCTTTCTTGGCAACCTCTGAGGCAGCGGCAGTGGCACTGGTGGTCCCTGGATGGAAGAGGAGGTCCCACAAATCCTGGCCAACTCAGCCTGGAGATGAGCAACCTCCTCCCTCAGCCCAGAGAGGTGCCTGCAGATGGGACAACACCGCATCCTCCAGAACATCTCCCGAAAGACTGCTGCTCCACAGCCACTGCACTGCACCACTCCAATCATGTCTTATTTCTGGCCCCTTAACTGTTTGCAATCTTGACTCTTTCCTCTGTTTTTTTCTCTCTCTCCTTACTTTCTGCCTGTGTGCCCTTTAAGCTCCTGATTGTCCTGTTCTGAGACAAGAATATCCTATATTTCTCAGTAGACCACTTACTTGTTCAGAGGCAGACCTCCAGCAGCTAGAGGGGGCTGGAGAGTTACTCTTGCCCTTCTAGAATGGTGGGTCCTTGGTGGTTCTGTGATCACTCACTTCCTGCCCCTAAACAGGAAGTTCCTGTTGTCAGTCAAATCCTGTGCCTATAAAAATAGAACTAGCTTTGGAGGGGAGGGAAGGAGGGCAATATAGTCCCAGCAGAGAAGTTCAGTCACACAGCTGTCCTTTCTCCTGGTGTCTTCTGCCAAGCTATTCATCAATCAATGTTGTCCATGTTCTGGCAGGGGGGAGCCGGGATAGTCAATGGGCAGGGCCAAGGTAGGCAGGGAAGGCCAGAGAGAAAGCACAGAGCATGACAGCCTAGGGATTGGACATAGGATTCTATTTGGTCCAGGAGCAGGGTCATGGAAGCTGGGAGGGGCAGGGAAGTCTGGTACTAGGTTAGAGTGAGCTGGAGTGGAGCTGGGAGAGAGGACCAAGGGAGCCAGGGTGGAACAGTGGGCCATCATAGGTGAGGACCACAAGGGGCAAGGGGGGAGCTGGTGTGGTCCATGGGCAGGGGCAAGGTGGCCTTGGTTGCCCAAGGTCAGGATGAATCCGAGCAGCATGGGGATGGGACAGGGAATTGGGGGAGGTCCTAGGGCAAGGGCAAGAGAACTGAGGGCCAGGGCTGGACCCGCTACTGGGATCAGGACAGCCTAGGGCTTGGGTAGGTGGAGCTAGCATGGTCAGGGGCAGGACCATGGGAATGGGAGGTGGGCAAGGGCTACCTGGGGTTTAAGCAGAGGGGAGCTGGGGTGGTCCAGTGGTAGGACTAAGACAGCTGGGTGGCATATGAAACCCAACATTGGCAAGGGAAGCCGGTACTGAGGGCAGGGGGAGGCTTGGGTAACCCAGGGGCAGAGCCAAATGAGCTTGGATGGCCCAATTGGCTAGAGCAGCCTCAGGCTGGAGCAAGGGGACAATGGGGTGATTCAGAGCTCAGTCAAATGAGCTGGGGTAATCAAGGAGCTAGGGCAATCTTGGGCTGAGCAGGGGGAACCTGGGGTGATCCAAAGGAAATGAAGCCACTGTAGCCAGGTAGGGAATGGGCAGCATTGATCAGGACATCTTGGGTCTGGTGCAGGTAAAGCTGGTGTGATTGAGGGGTAGGGCCATGGGAACCAGTGGTCAGGGGACCCAAGGGCTGGGTATTGGGGAGCTAAGGTGGTCCAGGAGCAGGGCCTGCATAAATGAGGATACTATTCCACTATCTCAAAAAGAAAGTAAATCCTTTGCAAAAAACTTCATTAATGCACCAGTTAGGGTAACTTAATGCCACAAAAGTAGGGAAATGCGATGTTACGGTTTTCAACCCTTACTCCCTACCCCACCCCCAAGCAGCAAGTGGAAATAAACATTAGGTTTTTGTTCTCCAGAGTCTTGGAAAATCAGCGGTGGGGTCTTCCTTGGGGATACCAGCTTTAATGCTCACCCCATTCCATGAGCAAACAACATCACACATGATTTTCTGCGGGCCCTGTGTGAAGAAAGTTTCAACAAATTGTGTTGGCAACATGTGGTGAGATGTACTTCTCTACCTTTGAGGAGTGTATCACTATGAGGCACTGGCTTGGAGCTGTACCTTGTGCTTCAGAAAGGAGGCTATGTGCTGGGGGAGAGGCGGGAGCATTAGGCTGACAACACCAAGGAAGATCTGACCACTGATTCACCAAGACTGCAGAGACCCAAAACCCTAATGCTTTTTTCCTTCTGCTGCTTGTGGGGTGGGGGGTTAGGACTGGACATCCAAATGTCAAATTTCTCTACTTTTGTGGCATTAAATTATGCTAATTGGGGCATTAACAAAGTTTTGTTTGCAAAGAATAGATATATACATTGCTCATGAAGTGTCAGTGTCAGTGGCTCAGTAGGTAGCACACTTGCCTCTGAGGCTGGGAGATCAGAGGGCTGTGGGTTCAGTTCCCACATCTGGAACTTGGGTTAATATCCCAGTACTGACACTGTAGTGCAGCATGAGAGGGGTGCTGCACTCCTGAGGTGCCGTCTTTCGGATGAGACGTTAAACCGAGGTCCCATCTGCCTGGATTGGTGGTAGTTCAGGTGGATGTTTAAGATCCCATGACACTTATCGAAAAGAGTAGGGGAATTTCCCCGGTGTCCTGGCCAAATTTCCCTCATTCGCTAAAAATACCACCAACAGCTTAATCTGGTTCAAGGTCAGTTGGCATTCATCTGTATCCCCCTCCCCCGGGTCGTGCCTGAAAATAGGCAGGATTTGTCTAGTGCACTTACCCGGTCAACAAAAGCTAAATACATAAATGAAGTTCAAGGGCAAAGTGACCACTAAGTTTACCCCAAAACTGTGTGAACTTCAAGAAGCGATTTACAAGTTGAATTTGGCCACTTCATGTGAACTTCATGGTGAATTAAAACTTTGCAAAATCTCTACCACACATAAATGTCAGGCTGACTGACTTATAGTTGTTGGGTCCAATCTTGTCCTCTTCTTATAGACAGGAACAACACAAGCCACTTCCAGTCTTCCAGAACCACACCTGTCCAGACAGACTTATGAAGGATTAATGGAGTACAGTATCTATTGTTTCCTGGCTTCAGTATGATCCTGTGTTTATCTTGTCTGCCCCTTGAAACTTAGGCCCTGTCCACACTACACTGAAAACTCCCTTCTGTAACATTACAGAGGGACCAAACCGTTACGCAACAATTTGCGTTTACACCTGTAACATTACAGGAGGTGTTTTTGTAACTGTTGTTGAAACCACTTATGAGCTGGTTTCAACAATGGTTATGAAAATGGCTGTACCTCTGTAACGTTACCAGCTGTAGTGTGGACGCATGAGCGTGTAGCCACAGCACTGCCCTCAGTTCAGCACGCACTGCATTATGGGATAGGGTGCCAATCGTAACGGTCACCCATCACCCAAAATGTGGCCTGGATGTAATGGTCCTGAACCGTTATCATGATGGTTCACTGGCAGTGTGGACACACTGTAATGTTTTCCATCTGTAACAGTTTGAAACTGTTACAGGGTTTTAGTGGTGTAGTGTGGACAGGGCCATAGCTGGCTTGATCAAATTATCACCAGGTAGTCCGCTTCCAGTCCAGGTGGAATGTCTGCCGGCTGCATTATGGATACTCCTGATGGCGTGGGACCTCCCAATGAGCACCCTCATTTTTCTGGGGGCCTTTGGTGAACATCAAAGTCATGTATTCTCCAGCATTTCGGCCATAACACCTGACTTTCTCAAAGGTTCCTCCCCTTCCTCTGCTGACAGAGGCCCAATCCCCTCTTTCACCACACTGTTTCAATTTACGTACTGGAAGAAGGTTTTGCTGTTGTCTTTAGCTCCTACTGCTATTCTGGCATCCAGCTGTTTCTTGGCTTTATTAATTCTAGTCTTGCTACAGTATACCTCAGTGTGGCTATGTACTTCTCTCTGTCATGAAGCCAGCCTGTTTCTTTTCAGTGGCCATGCACTTTTTATTTAGGATTACTTGCCTTATGTCCTGGTTGAACAAAGGGAGCACTTTTTTAATGTTAAACTTTTTATTACATTTTAGCAACTGAAAAAAAACAGTACATACACAGGAGTAGTGAATGGTACAGAGGACAGTATCTAGGAATTCATCTTGTATTACTGTATATCAAAGCTCAAGTGGAATATCACATACATAAAAGTCATACTTAGAGTAGATGTGGGCAGGTATCCTCATAGGAACTACACATATTACTCCAGTACAGAAACAAGGAGGCTTAGACAAGGCATTTGCAACCTACATACTGTAACTCTTGGATAAACAGGTGTTAAGAGGTAGTGGTGGAGAGTGTGCCAGAGTTAGTGAAATAGGAGGAACACATCTTGTTATACTCAAGCAGTTTGTAAAGTGCCTGATGGGATATGCATTCTAAAAAGGATAGTTGGCCTATTGCTTGCAGACATTCCACCTTCTTAGTAGTAGTCTCTTGGCAACCAGCTTGACAGCCATCACCCAGCAGATGTGATGGTTGGACTTGTGTAGACTAGGAGAAGGAATAGCCAGGAGAACTGGTGGAGCATTCAAGTGAACTTGGTCAGGCAGGGTTTTATGACAAAACTTTAACACTTGTTGCCATAAAGAGCAAATTAGTGTGTAACAGAAACATAGAAACTGTAGGCAGATAAGGACGACTAGGCCCATCCAGTTTGTTTATAGGCCTTATATACTCACCCTACGTGGTCAATGGCTTTTCATCCAAAGAATGTGGTAAAGTGATCACTGATGGGAGTTACATTTCCAACAGTTATCCTGAGGGAGTACTCCCAAAGCATGGAGAACTTGGGAGTCCCGTACCAATAATGGAGTATCTTTAGTTGTATCAACTGTGCCTTTATATTCTGCAGATTACATGGGCTTTATATCAATAATACATCAAATCTGTATTGGATATGGTAATATCAAATCTTTTCCTGATTTTTTTCCCCTCAGTGATAGATGTCCTGGTGAAAGATGAAGAGCATTCTTACTCATGCCTGCTTATGAAGGGGGAAGACATGATGGACCAAGAATCCTTCCAACCTTAAATCTAAAGAATTAACATGAAGATTCTATGGCACTTTTTTTTAAGAGTAGGGGATTACCCTGTGTGCTATAATTTCCACTACCTGTAAAACAGAATATAATACAACTAATTGACCATGTCTGAGTGTAAATTTCAAGTGCTGGATAACTGCATACATCCTAAGTATCATCTCTATCAGTATTTAACTATTGCTTGTAAGGCACTTTGAGATATACAGTAGTATGCATAACAGGTGCTGTATAAAACCAAAATGTACTCACCTTCTTAAATTATGTTATGCAGTTTCAGGCATCAGTTTAGCAGGCAGCTGTACATGTTATCTCCAAGGTTATCCCTTGTCATTGAGAAACCCTTACAAACACTTCTAGTGTACTGACTTGGCTGTAGTTACTAGATAAATTGCTGCTGTGAGCTACAGTGACAACATAGCTGCTGAATCTAGAAATGATGTGGTCCTATCCGTTATGTTCTGGATGGTTGTCTTACATAGGGAATATTACACTGTGACAGTTAATTGTACTTAAAGACAGAACATGGAAATGGTTAAACAGAAAGTGCTTAGTAAGGATGTATATCTTATAAAATGAAGGTTTGGGACCTTTATTTGTTTATTTATTTTTTAAGTTGATAACTGGGAAAGGCACACTGAGTCAAAGCTTGTTTCCAGGTGTGACCTGGGGTCCTTAGCAAATAAACAGGATTATACAAAGAAAACATGTACAAGGTAAAAACATATGTAAACACATATAAATATAGTAACAACTATGTACAATTATAGTGCAATGGAAGGAAAGCTTATTATTTATGCAGAAGCAGCAAAAATAATATACAAAGGTGCATCACAGTACAAAAAGTTAGTAGTGTGTATGGTCAGAAGGGTAGCAGACTAAGTGAGGCACTAATGTTGTGAACTGAGGACAGATCAGGGGTCAAAGACCTATATTTGGTGAGAGAAGGCTGTAGTCTAAAAAAGAAGGAATGTGTGCTGTCTGGGGGAGTAAGGGGGAGAGGAGGAGGATGTGCATAAGCAAAAGCAAATAGTGTTTGGGACAGCTGGGAGCAAGGATTTTAGGGCTGAGAGAGTGGGGGAGTGGTGAGTTTCCCAGGGCAGTTGATTCCAGAGATGAGGAAGTCGGTAAGAGAACGTTGCCTGACCTGAGCATGCACAAAGATTGGGGGAGGGAGAAACTTTGAGTGTTCCTAAAGCGAAGGGAGTATGAGGTGGAACTGGCTGGTGATGGTGTGCTGATCACACATTCATTGCAAAATTCCTTACAGTGACAATCTCTACAGGTTTTGAGATTATCGCTGTGAGGGACCTGAGGGTGAAATTTCTCCCTTTTACCGTGTTTTGCTCCCCCCTTCAAATCAACTCAGGCTCAGAGTTGATAATCTATTGGGGGGACACAGACCCCTGCATGGGGGGTTCAGGGGCAAAAAACACATCAATGTTGGACAGGTGAAATTTCACCTGACGACATCGGGGATCTCGCTATACCAAATTTCGACAACAGTGTTGTTGATTCGGCATTGGTAAACCACTGGTGTCAGGCAGGAGTTGAGGTAGGAGGAGAGTGTATCAAACCAGAATTTGGTGATGAAAGTAAGGCTGTGGAGGTGATGTCTTGCAGGAAGAGACATTAGAGAGGGAGGAATAGAAAGACTGTGGTGAGTGGAGGGAGGAGGTGGCAAAATGGCAGAAATGAATTAAGGAGGGTATCAAGTTTAGCAAGGGTGGTGACAGGTGCAGAGCAATAGACTATATCGGAATAATTGAATACAGGAAGTATAGTTTTGGTGACTAAGTCTCGGTGGGTAGGCATGAGGAGGCAGTCCTTGAGGTGGTATAAAACACTGAGTTTTAGGTGGGGTTTAGTGCAGATGGAGTCAACGTAGGCAGAACAGTCAAGGTTACCAATCTAACCAAACTCTGAGATATTTAAAAGATTTGACTGTGTCAAGGTGTGAACCATCCAAGATGGCTAATGAGGAGAGGTTCTGGGATTTGGATAGTCTTTGCCTTGACCCACAGAACATAGATACAGCCTTTTTGGAGTTAAGTTTTAACTGGTTTTGTTGAAACTATGTTTGCACATTGTCAAAGATACGCTGCAGGGGTGGTAATATCAGCTGCCAAGGGGCCAGAAAGGTATAACATGGTGTTGTCTGTGTACATGTTGATATTAGAGGGAGAACAGATGGAGGGAAGATCATTTACAAATAAAGAAAAGAGAACTGGGAAAAGTATTACTCCTTTGGGGATGGCAGTTTGAATAGAGAGGGGAGAGGATATTTACTACTTGTATAGATTGTCATCTATTATGAAAGTAAGATCTGAACCAATTTGCAGCAGCTGGAGCAAGGCCGGAGGAGTGAAGTTTTTGGATTAGAAGGTGGTGAGAGATGGAGTCAAAGGCATTTGCCAGACCTATGAAGATGGCAGTGCTGACTAGGCCTTTATCCATCACAGACTGGATAGAGTCAGTGACACAAAGCAAGGAGGAGACCGTGGAGTGCTGCTTCTTGAATCCTGATTGAAATGGTGAAAGACAGTTCATTGCTCAGAGATGTTCCAGGAGTCTTGACTAGATAAGTGAATCCTGGAGTTTTCAAGAGCTGGTAAGAGTGAGATGGGTCTATAGTTGCCAGGGGAGGTGGGGTCCCCATCTTTATGGAAGGGGAACACCTTGGCCAATTACCAAGCTTGGGGGACAGAGCTGGTGGAGATTGAGAGGTTAAGGTTATGAGTGAGGGTTATGGCTATTGCAGGTGCAGATAAACAGAGAATGGGGTGGAGGCCATCTGGACTGCTTTTAGAGGGATTGAGTGACATTAATGCCTGATAAACCTCTTGGGAGGCAATAGGGAAAAAATTGAAACCCATGCCAGGGGGTCAGAAGAGGATCAGCAGGGGTGGAAGAGAGATGATCAGAGAGGGTACAGGCTATGAAAATAAGTGTTAAAGGTATCAGCGATTTGTGTAGATTCAGATACTAATGAACCATTAAAATTTAGAGCTAGGGGAGTCTGGGATGCAGGGGGGTCAAAGAGAGAATGGAGAACTTTGCAGAAGTCGAAAGATGACCTGGATTTTGCCTGCAACTGTGATTTGAAAAAAAAAAACAGATTTGGCTTTTCTGATGGCCTTAGTGCATGCATTTGTAATCATTTTGTTTGCTTTTACTTGTTTCTTTAATAACATTTTCATAATTTTTATTTAATTTTGCCAACTACAAGTAAAGTTGGAAGATGACCTGGATTTTACCTGCAACTGTGATTTGAAAAAATAGATTGGCTTTTCTGATGGCCTTAGTGCATGCATTTATAATGCATTTATAATCATTTTGTTTGCTTTTACTTGTTTCTTTAATAACATTTTCATAATTGTAATTTAATTTTGCCAACTACAAGTAAAACAAAATCTGGTCAGAGCCAATATAGCTGCAAAATGCTGATGTTGATGCGGCCATAAAAAGTGAGAGGCTGCTTGAGACCTGAGGGAAGTTGAAGATTTCATTGATTCGTGAACCTGTGCAGATGTGTGGAGCCCTGTGGGCTGTGTGCTATGGAAAGACTCTGTCTGCCTACAGAGTGCAGGGCCTGACATATTCACTCTTTAGACATTCACTTTTTACACATTTAGTGCATGTTCACTCTCCACACATTCACTCTTTACACATTCAGTACACAGTCAGTCTTTACACATTCTCTCTTTACAAATTCACTCTTCACACATTTACGCTTCGTGCATTCACTCTTTACATATTTACTCTTCACTTATATTCTTTTGACACGTTTATTCTTTTTTTTAATGTTGTCTCCAAATTTTTAACATAGTCACTGACCCCTTTCGGGCCTGATTTGCATAATTCCACCACCATTGGTCATGAGGTGGTATCCCTAAAAGACCATGTTGAAAATTTGGGGTGAAAATATGTTATGCCTCAGTGTTAAAATCCCTTTGAAATACATTGAACCACACTTACCTTAGTTTCTCATATTGCAGTCGATGGTTCCAGCAGCAAGATGTGTCTCTGTTTGGAGACCGCATCTTTGACATGGAACATGTTCAAGTGAGTGAGGGTGTATGGGGGTGTGTGTGGGGGGCTGAGGCAGTGGGTACTGAGTGGAAGGTCAGGGTGAGGGGTCAGAGTGGTGAAGGACCATTTTCTTTTATACAGTTTTAAAGAGAAAAAAACATTGAGGGATGGTTTTCTTTATTACAGTTCACATTTAAAAAATGAATACATGGATGGTGATAGGAGGGGGTGGTGGTGCCACTAGACACCAGTGAAACATTATATAAATATGGGACTGGTGATCAGAAGACAGTGGGTGCCACTAGACACCAGGGAAATATATTAATTAAAGTAATACAAGCCAGGAATCAGAGAATAGAGGTGTCACTAGATACCAGGGAAACATAAAATTAATTTGGGGACAGCGATCGGCAGGTGAGGAGTGCCACTAGACACCAATAAAACATTATGTAAATGTGGGGCCAGTGATCAGAGGGTGGGAGATGCCACTAAACATCAGGGAAACATTACATATATAATAGGGATAATGATCAGAAGGTGGGGTCGCCACTAGACTCCAGGGAAACATAAATGTGAGGATGGCAGGGAGGCTTCCTGTCACTCAAAACAAGTGCTAACTTCAAACCCAGATGTGAACTGGAAATGAGCATGGAGCAGGAAAACAGTGCACCCAGATGGGGGAGGAACAGCACTGTGATCAATGGATAGGACTGCATGTGCTTCAACTCCACTGTGGAAGGACACAGTCTAGTTATCTGGTCATGTGCTTCCAGAGACCATTCTTTCTCTATGTAATAGCAAGACATCAGCATAGCTCTGCTATGCAGCCATAAAAAGAATCCTATGTTGTTCTTGTATTATGATGTCAGAAAAGTTTTACTGGCAAGGCTGGCAGTGTACTGTATTTCAATGGGAAACTGGAAACCTGTTTTCAGATTTTTATAGAGAAATTACATTCTAACACCAAAATCTTATATATTTATGGAGGCAGTATAGTGCAGTGGTTTAAGGCTCTGAGCTGCAAATCTGGAGACCTTGGTTTGAATCCCATATCCCCCACTTGCATACTGTGTGACCCTGAGCAAGTTGCTTAACTTCCTTGTGCTCCCAGGTTGCACCTGTAAACAAGCTTTCAGCTTAGTGTGTCTCTCCTGGTAAAACAAAGGTAATATATATATATATATATATATATATATATATATATATATATATATATATATATATATATATATATATACATATATGTGATCAAACTATGGCTGTGGATCCAAATGAGATCTTTGAGTGTGTCTGTTTGAGTGTATGCTAATAGTATACCAAATTTTGAATTCATGCACTGCATGTTAAAATTCCAGATTTTTGTGTGGGTGTGTTTCTGTGAACATTCTACTAGAGGAATACTGCAGAATATTGAACTCTTATAGTGCTTATATTTTATGATGAACAAAAACACCTTTTTTGAAAGACAAGTGACTGACAGGTAAAAACCATCTGTGAAGGGACCATTTGACATTTTCTTATCACAAATGAATTATATTTCTGGGGCACAATTTGCAAATGATCGGTAATGACTCACAGTGGTTGCACAAACAAGGAATGGTGCAAGGGGCATCTTGCACTGCACCATGCACCATTTCTGATTTTTAGATGCTGCCTGTGCCAAATGGGGGTCTGCCTGTGCTGCCAGCTTATGCTGCTTCTGTGGCAGATGCACAACTGTGCCCTGGTGGATGTAGGCTTACGCTATGGTGGTGCTGCATATCCCCTTTTTTGGGATTCCACAAGAGCACAAGAGCTGCAGTAAGTGCAGGGCTTGCCAGGGCTTAGACCAACCTGGAGCTAGTCTAACAGCCCATGTGCCAGTCCTGAAGCCATGGCTTGGTGAGAGATGGAATATGACCCTTGTTGGGGTTAGCATCAGTACAATCCTGTGCCCATGCTTGCATCTGGACATCTGTCTTGGCATCAGTGGAACTGCAGTTGGTGCCTCTGAGGCCTTCCCTGGCACCAGTCAGGTGACTGACATCCCCATGGCCTACTCCCTGGCACCGAGGCAGCCATGCCCTGTCCCCATCCAGGGTTCATCACCATCTCTCAGCCACAACTCATCCCATTCTGCCCTCCACGGACCCTGCCAGCCTTCCAGATGTACAGATAGTTGGTCTCTGTCATGGCTGCCACTGCCGCATCAATGTCCTACAGGTTGAGGCATTCCCCTTCTGTGTGCTATTTGTTCAACGCACAGGATGACTTGCAGCAAACTCAGGGACTCTGGTTCTGGGACCCTGGTTCTTTTAAAATCCAGTGCAGGGTCTCTGGTGCAACAGAGTTTGCCACAGTTTGGGGTTTGGTACAGGGTGCACCAATCAAAGGGGGCTTTGAAAATTGGGCCCCTTTGTCTTTTTTTTCTTTTAGAGATTTTCTTAATTTGCCAAATCCATTTCAAAGCACAATTAGACCATTCAGGGTGTGTGGTATTGGTAGATACCTGCACTTCCAGTGGCTGTTAGGCCCTCTGTCTGCAGTGTCAGCCTCATCATGCCCTTAGGCACGTGGGTATTCACCAATATTCCACACCTTGTCAGGTCTTATTGCATACTTACCATAGGAGAGCAGAATGCCAACTGATGACTGCATAGACTGTTAGTGGTGCCTCACCAGCCTATGATCTCTAATGGAAAATTTCATATCTTACCCACGATATTTGTTTTATGGTAATGTATATAAAACTATGTGTTAATTTTCTACCAGTGGGTTAATGCTTTATCCTCAATGCTTTTACAGTTAGTTTTTTTAACTTTTGTATCTTGAACTATTTTTGCACAGTCCCATTTTGCATGTTTTCACTTCTTGCTGCTGTTTATACCATATTATTTTTGCTCACTTGATTGTACTACAATATTCATTGTGCTCTCTTGTACCCTTTCCCCAGAATATATCTGAAAAACAAGCTGTTCCCAGCTTGGTGCATTTCCCAGGTGTAGAAAATAAAAATGATTCATTAATTTCTCATTTTTGGGTTCACAGTGAGAAAAACAGCTGACATCCACCGATTACCTGTGTGACAGGGATCTCCTACCACTCTTGAGGATTGACCTTTTCTTAAATCTGTTGCAACAGTTCTTCTATTTCTTAGCCTAATCTATCCTTTACAATTTCTAGTCCATAAAGTTGGCCACCTATGGGCATCCCCTTCCCTTTCTTAACTATGCTATAGTGTCTTCTTTAATTTTCCTTTCCCCCTTTCAGGTCCTCATACAGGGAGGTTATTGTGGTGACCTCCATACGTATGTAAAACAGGTTGTGGTTATCATTGTTGGATTTAGTATGTAATAGCACTATGTCATACAGTACCTTGATGTATATGCCTTATGTTTATGAAACCTGTAAATGTTGAAAATACCATGACACTAGGTGTTTTTGATAATGGTAAAAAGTACTAGATGACTATTATAGAAATTAAGTTATTTGTGCTATTTAAAATGCATGTAAATTGCTGCAAGTTGAACAAGTCTGAAATGTCATGGTGATTTATATATTTCCCATGATGCTTTGCATTATGGAAGTATGTATGATGTTGTATTTCTTTGAAACTTGATTTGTTGTCAATGCCCTTTGGGGTAACCCTTTTTTCAGTGATTCTGCATTGAGGTTCTTTGTCTATAGCTTGTTTTGTTTTCTTTTTTTTTTAACCCCCACTACCCAAGCAAACAAGGCCCACACAGGGATGAAGATTTTCACTAAAAATGTTTAGATCAGTGTCAGTAGGTGCTAGGTAAGTGCAGAGAAAGGACATACATAGTCTGTTACTGCAAACTGATGTACTGAAGAAGGAATATGACATTGCTGAAGCTTATTTCCTATATTTTGAATAAACATCACACTGAGATTGTGTGTTGAACCTGAAGTTCGGTGTCTGGACCATCTGCTATCCCACAACCCCTCTACAGACTTGGTGTGAGATGTAGGATAGCTTACTGGAGGCATCTGGACTGGTCAAAGAGGGACATTTTCTGGTGGATATTGCCCAGATATTCCAAGTGGACCGATGCACCAGGAGTTGCCAGAGGAGAACCTGGAGAAGAAAGTCTGTGGAGTTTTGACCAGAACCATGGCTGGCAGACTGGGAGAGAAGCTGCTGCCTGGACTGGACCTGAGAGCTCAGAGGATGGCCTAGCCTGAAGATGATGAAGAGATTCAAAGGAGACAAGGAGCTACCATGGGATCAAGGCAGACCAGAAATGCAAGATGACACCCAAAATGGTGGAAAACCTGATGAGGATAATCCGGTGGATGAGTGGACACTGGCTGGAAGCAGACCAACTATGCAGAGAGGTGGAACACTGATGCCAGGTGCTTAAGGGGTCCCTGCCAGAGAGTTGGGATAAAGAGTCACAGGAGGATTTTTTGTGGGCTCAGTTGGAGGAGGACCCCCTGACTAAGCAGGATATTCCTTTGTTACCTTTGATCCTAGGATGTTACCTGTTGGAGGTTTGAGATACAAGTATGGAACTTGAATGTGAGACCCCAGGTAAGACTGTGCTTTGTGATATTCTGCTGGGGTTGAAGACTCCAAGCAAGCAAGAAGAAGCCTATGAGGCTGATGGGACTTTTTCTTGTATTGATGCAGCTAAATCTATTAACAGTATTGACTAAGGTATACTGCAGGCTAAAGATGCTAATGTTGCCAAAATGTTATAATATGTTAAGAGTTTGAGGTGGTGCATGTGTTTTATTCTTTTCTGAGGGAAAACCTACCAAGGAGGAGGTGGGTGGAAAATGGATTGGAACCTGTGTTGGGGTAACACCAAAAGAATGTCTACACTCAGGTGTCTGTATTTGTAGCAAGTGAAATGAATCAAGAGACATAGTGGGTTTATATAGAGGGGCTGAACCTAGGACTGGGATCCTACTTAAAATCAATATGTTTGGTGGGGTTGGAGCAGATAATTACTCACCCCAGAGAAAGTCTTTCTATGGTACTGGACTTTACAGCCATCCAGAGTTTCAGTCAATAAAATATGATGGACTTTCCCTAAAAGGAGATAGGAAGGTAACATTAGTCTCTATTGAGAAATGTGTTAATGCCTCAGGGTAAAAAATGATGATATCCACTGTGTTTATGATAGAAAGTTTATCGTTAATAGAGACCCTGAGACAGAGCTTCTGAAGATGGATGGGTGGAAGCTCCATCCCTTCCTGGGACAGCAAGGTGGTAAGCAGCTTGCAATAACTGCTTCCCTCTTAAGGTGGGGGATATGTAACAGGGAGCTCCTGCCACTCTTGAAGACTGACCTTTTCTTAAATCTGTTGCAACAGTTCTTCTTTTTCTTAGCCTAATCTATCCTTTACAATTTATAGTCCATAAAGTTGGCCACCTATGGGCATCCCCTTCCCCTTCTTGACTATGCTATAGTGTCTTCTTTAATTTTCCTTTCTTCTTTCAGGTCCTCATACAGAGAGGTTATTGTGGTGACCTCCATACATATGTAAAACAGGTTGTGTTTATCATTGTTGGATTTAGTATGTAATAGCACTATGTCATAAAATACCTTGATGTATATACCTTGGGCGGGATATTCAGACTGCGCCAGGCTGTGGCGCAAGCCTGGGCGCAGCGCAACTTGGCTGCACAAGGGCATTGACAGGGTGATATTCAACAGAGCTGCGCCATGGCACAGCATCATTGAATATCGCTCCTTGGCTACCCACGGTGTGCATGGCGCAGTGGCACTGTGCCAGTGCAAGTGGCCAGAGTGGAGCAGGGGGATGCGCTAGCACAAGTTCCATTGTGCTAGGTGCAACAACTGCAATATTCAAAAGTGCACATGCAAATGGGTCAGTAATGTATGCAAGGTGGAAATGGGTCCATTTGCATGACATTATGGCCCCATTTACATGCAGGAGTGCTGATGCCCGGTGACTTGCGCTTGGTGCCCTGCCAGGCTGCAACCGTCAGGGACCTACGCCCCCTGCACATCATGGCAAAGTGCCCCAATGCCCGATCATGGGTATGTGTAAATGTTAAAACACGTCCAATATCCCTGGTGGTCCAGTGGACCACTTGCAGCCCGATCGTGGGCATATGTAGTAATAATAATAGTCCAAAATCCCTGGTGGTCCAGTGGAATGCTCGCAGCCCGATCGCGGGCATCAGTAAAAAATAATGCCACACCAATCCAACCCTGGTGGTCTAGCGGTACCTCCTCCCACCCACCCACTGAGCCCCACTGCCCCTCCCCGGGTCAGGCGGCGGGCAGCTGTTCCCCACCCACTTGCCACCCGCCACCCGCCGACTGACACCGTGCGGTGGGACTGTATGCCCATTGGTCCACAGGTGAGCCAATGGACATGCAGCTCATGTACAACATAGTCCAGATATGTGAATGGATCCATTCACATATCTGACTGTGTAGTACGGTATGGATGCACGCCCATTGGCTCACGCCTGTGGACCAACGGGCGACAGCCCTACCATACGGTGTCAGCTGGCAGGCCGCGGACGGGCAAGGGTGGGGAGCTACCGCCTGCCACTGACTGGGAGGAGCGGGCGGTGGGGCTCAGTGGCGGTGGGGAGAGGGGTACCACTAGACCACCAGGGTTGGATTGGTGTGGCATTATTTTTACTGACGCCCGCGATCGGGCTGCGAGCGGTCCACTGGACCACCAGGGATATAGGACTACATATTCTACAACATATGCCCGTGATTGGGCTGTGAGCGGTCCACTGGACCACCAGAGATATAGGACTATCCTTTTTTTACGTATGCCCATGGTCGGCCATGATGGTGCAGCCGGAGCTCAGGTGGCCACCCATAGGTGGCAGCTGCCATGTTGCACCCTGCAATACAGCAGCTCACCTGTAGGTGGCCAGCTGTTGCTCCTTTTTTTTTTGGCTCAACTGTGTGCAGCACAGGTAGGGGTTGCGCATGCATGGGCTCAGCACATCCTGGGTTGAATATCGGGATGTGCAGAGTATGCATGGGCATGCCCCTCCTGCCTACACTGCATACATTACTGATGTACTCCAACGCATCGGGATTTGTGCCAGGCTCAATTCCCATTTGAATATCATGCCAGGGCACATCAGTGGGTTGTGCCATGCGCAACCCTTCTGAATATCCTGCCCCTTATGTTTATGAAATCTGCAAATGTTGAAAATACCATGGTACTAGGTTGTTTTGATAATGGCAAAAAATACTAGGTGACCATTATAGAAATTAAGTTAGTCATGCTATTTAAAATGCATGTAAATTGCTGTAAGTTGAACACGTCTGAAATGTCATGGTGATTTACATATATTCCATGATACTTGCATTATGGAAGTATGTATGATGTTGTATTTCTTTGAAACTTGATTTGTTGTCAATGTCCTTTGGGGTAACCTTTTTCAGTGATTCTGCATTGATGTTCTTTGTCTATAGCTTTTTTTTGAGCCCCACCTCCCAAGCAAACAAAGCCCACATAGGGATGAAGGGTTTCACTAACAATGTTTAGATCAGTGTCAGTAGGTGCCGGCTAAGTGCAGAGAAAGGACATACATAGTCTGTTGCTGAAAACTGATGTACTGAAGAAGGAATATGACATTGCCAAAGCTTATTTCCTGTATTTTGAATAAACATCACACAGAGATTATGTGTTGAACCTGAAGTTCGGTGTCTGGTCCATCTGTTATCCCAAACCTGACTGCTCTTTTCTTTGCTAAGACAGTGGTTACCACATCCTGCGCTCCAAGCGGGACACAACTTGTAGCTGTGGTTTCTTGTTTCAGCCAGAGGCACACTGTTTGTAAAAGCCTTTTGGCTAATAGTGTGCTGTTACTTTCCCCCATGTAACCAACAAGTATTCAAACCTGATACTTCAAATACAGTATTCAGCTCTTTGTTATTTGGCTGAAGATAAAAGACAAAAAAAGTAAACAAAATCCCCTGTATTACTCCCTGTGTGACCAGTGAAAGTTCTCTGGGCACCACATCCCTTCACCCTAGTCATCACCTACCTTTTATCCACATCCGCCTACATACTGATTTTAAAACTCTGAAAAGAGATGCTCTCTGCCAGAAGCCATCATGTCTTTTTAATGGTTCATTTGCCCTAGCACAACCATACCTCCCAGTCCCAAATGGTCCTTCATAACAAATAACCCCTCACCAATCAGACACATTATTCATGATTTAAGAAAGGGCATTAGACATCAATGATCTAGGCATACTCTCAGGTCCCCTTGCTAATGATCAGGCAGACCAAATGAGTTAGGCTGGATTTTATTTATTTATTTAGAAGTTGATAACCAGGAAAAGCAACATGAGCTGATGCTCATTTCCAAATGTGACCTGGGGAAAGGGAACAAAGGAAGCAATACACAAATGGCAAGCATATAAAAAAAAGTACAGAACATAAGTCACGGCTCAGGGTTACAAAGCCTGCTACAAGTGTACTGTAGAGCCAGCAGCAGCACAACTATAAAAAGCATTGCACAAACAAGGGACTAGAAAATAAAGAATCAGTAGTAAATGAGGGTTAGGTTATACAAGCCCCCCAAAAATAAACACATTGGTGGTTTTGGCCTAGTAATGGGAAGTCCAAGCAGGGTGACTAAACAATAGGATGGGCAGGGTTAGGCACATTGAGAGGAATGCTGGTGGGGAAGGAGTCTGAGCAGCCTTTTGAGAGAGAAGAGGGAGGAGCATGAGGGGATGTCAGAGGGTAGTTTGTTCCAGAGAGAGGGGAAATAGAAGGAAAAAGCAGATTGTCCAGAGACTGAGTGGGGGTGGGGGATAGTGAAGGTCTGAGAGTCTCTGTGATGAAGGGAGTAGTTAGAGGAGGCAACTTGGGTGAGACCAGAAGAGAGGCAGCAGGAGAGGGAACAAAACCAGAACTTAGCAATGAAGGTAGCACAGTGCAGCAGGCTCCTGTGAGGCAGGGGAGCAAGAGATAGGGCAGAATGGAGAAGACAGTGGTGAGTGAGAGGTGGAAGCAGTGGCAAAATGGCAGAAGGAGTTTAGCAGGGTGTCAAGCCTGCCAAAGGATGTCAGGGAGGCAGTGCAATACATCACGTCAGAGAAGTCAAAGGTAGGTAAATTTATTTTAGAGACCAGCTCACGGTGGGTGGGGAGATGGAGGCTGGCTTTGTGCCGGTAATGGGCACAAAGTTTGGGACAAAATTTGGCACAGATGGCGTCAACATGGGTGGAGAAATCCAGGTTTATGTCAAGCCAAGCCCCAAGGTAGTTGAAGGCCAAGACGTTCTCAAGGGTGAAACAATCCAAGATTGTAATAGTTGGGCATTGTGGTAGAGTGGCGAGTTTCTGTCTGGTACCAAAAGTCATGGCCACTGTTTTTTTTATGTTAAGTTAGTGTTTGTTAACCTTGAATCAAGCCTGGACTTTACTAAAATCTTCCTGCAGGGAGCTGTACACTGCTGACAGAGGGTCCGGAGAGGAAAAGAATAGTGTCTTTCACTTACATTTGAATTTTGGTGGACCTACAGACTGAGGGAAGGTTATTTATAAATAGGGAGAAGAGGATAGGGTCAAGGATGGAGCCTTGGGGGATGCCAGGAGGAGGATGGGATAAGGCATGGCCTATTTTAACTGATTGGTCCCTACCCTGGAGATAAGATTGGAACCAGTGAACAGCAGGGTCAGCAAGGCCAACAGAGCCAAGAGTTTTTAGTAAGAGGGATGGAGATGGAATTGAAGGCTTCTGACAGGTCGATGAAAATGGCTGCAGTAATTTGGGTCCTGTCCATCACAGTAAGTATTGAGTCTGTGAAATGCAAGAGAAATGATATTGTCTAATGATGCTTTTAAAGTCAGACTGGACAGGGAGAGAGTGTTGGAGCTAGCAAGGAAATCAGACAGCCTTGAATGGATAAGGATTCTTGTAGTTTGGCCAAGGAGGGGAGAAGGGAAATGGGCCTATATTTTCCGCAGGAGGACGGGTCCCCACCTTTGTGGAGGGGGAGGACTTTGGTTGATTTCCAGGACTTTAGTACAGTGGAAGAGGAGATGGACAGGTTCAGGATGTAGGTAAGTGGGGCTGCTATTGTAAAGTCAGAGAACTGGAGAAACTTGGGGTGGAGACCATTGGGGCTGGACATAGTGGGGTTTAGAGTGAGGAGGGTGGAGTAAACTTCAAGAGGAGAGAACAGGGGGAAATTGTAATTGGAGCTTGTTCAGGTGCAGCCAAAGGGGCTGGGGGAGCGGAGATGAGGGGAACAAGTGTCAGGGAGAACGCAGGTAACAAAGAATTTATTAAAAATCTCTGCGACTGAGGAAGGGTCAGAGACAGTGGACCCTTCAACTTGAAGTACAGAGGATGTGTGTTGGCCAGGGGGCCAAGGAGGGTATGGAGGACTTTCCAGAAAGAGACAGGGGTCTGTTGGGCTTGCTGCAGGTGAACCCTGAAATAATTTGCCTTAGACAGCTGGATGGCCTTGGTTCAATAGTTTCTAAGGGTTCTGTAGGCTTGAAGATCAGCCTGAAGAAGGGAGACTTTATAGCAGTGCCAAGCTTTGTCCCTAGCCCTACACTTGGCCAGTAGGTCAACAGTGATCCAAGGGTGATGGTGTCTTTTCACCCTGTTTTTGAGGGGATGTGGTGGTTCCAAATGCACAGAAAAAGGTTGGAGAAGAGTGATAGGCAGAGTCCACATCACTTGCAGAGTAGTGGGAGCCCAATCTGCCTTCAGTAGATCATTGCAAAGGGCAGAGATGTCAAGTTTGTGTAAAGGGCTGGACCAGATATATTTGGGAGCCTCAAAGAAGGGTGTGAATTTTTCTTACTCAAGAAGTGATGCAGTGGTCACTAATAGTATCTGAGAGGATGCCTGCTGCAGTGATGCCATGGGGGTGGGAGGATAGAACCCAGTTGAGTAGAGTATGGTTCTGGGAGCGGGGGTTTAGGTGAGTGGGTTTCTGGATCAACTGAATAAGGTTTAGAACTTCCAGTTTAAGAATGGGGGACATGGAGGAGGGTGAGAGCCAGTCAAGGTTGAAGTCCCCGAGTAGCAGCAGCTTACCACTGGATGTGAGGGAAGAAATGGAGGAGATGATAGAAACGATATCATCAGGAGATGTTTAAGGAAGGAAATAGATGGCCCCAATGTAGAGCAGAGCTGTGGAGTTGGAGAATAGTTCTGATATGATTACTTTGTGTGAGGAAGTTTGGGCTTCTTTAAAAATGATGGCACAAGAGATGGATTTTCTAATATACAGAACAACACCTCCCCTCACTTCCCTCTGTCTTGACAAAAAAGGTTATACTCTGGGATTGAGATGATGGAATCAGGGATCTTAGAGGACTGCCAGGTTTTGGTTATGCAAAGGATGTTGGCAGGGTATTGGGTGACCAAAACTTTAAGCATATTGAGTTTAGGAAGTAGGCTGTGTGCATTTACATGAAAAGATCTTAGTTCTTTAGGCAGGGAGGATAAACTTGCATAAGAAACTGCATGTGGTGATGCCGAGGCTAAGGCATTTGACAGAGGACCTGGATTGGGATGTACATCACCAGAGAGTAGCGGTAGAAGTAGGAAAAGAGGAAGGCGGAGAGGGTTCCATGACTTTCTTTGGATATAAGAGGATTTGAGGGATCGGAGATGTGAGGCAGGACAGAGCCTTGACACTAAGAAGAGAGGAGGGGAGTAAATGGGTGAATAAGAAAGGAGGATGGGGAGTGGGGGACGGGTGAGGGATGAGAGCAGGTGAGAGCAATAAGAGAGGGAACAAAGAAAGGCATAGAAATAAAGGGGGAGAGAAAAGAAGAGAAACTTTGGAGACGGGGGTCAAGTTGGATGGGAGAGAGCCGATGGAGAGGAGAGTCATAAAGAGGAAGGAGAGGAAAAACAGCAAGACGTAGAATGGTAGGGGCATGTTAGGAGACAGGGGAGGTGGGCAGGGGTAGGCAAAAAGTGATGACTGGAGGAGATTAACTGAGCTTAATGATAGGGTCAGAGTGGAAAGGTGAGAGTACAAGGTAAGATAAGGGTGGCAGACAGAGGATTAGTCAGATAGACTGGAGAGGCACACTAAGAACAGGAAAGGTGTGAGAAGTTGAGAAAGACTAGGTGAGAAGGGTAGGAGGCTAATAGAATAGTCGGGTAGACTTGGAGGTGCACAGTGGACTAACACTGAGCTGAGGCACAGTCTGGGTAGCTAGACAAGCAGCCAAGGTTGTTGATTATGCACAGAAGAAAGGAGGAAGTTTTGTTGTGGGAGGAAGGCAGAGTAGCACAAAATGAGGGTAAGAAAAGAAAGGAGTGGGCACAATAAAGGTGGCAGCCTAAAGCAGCAGAAGAAGGAGTGGGGAGAAATATCACTGAGACCATGTAAAGAGTGTTGGATAAGATCTCAGCTTGAATAGCTGGCAGTTTGCTAAAACATGTTTTTTTTTTGTTTAATTACTAGGACAGTGACTTGCACCTGATTTTTTAGGTCAGTAGTAGCAAAAGCTAGAGGGAAGATTACATAGGGATGAGGAGGTTTTCACTTCACAGCTGTAAGAAGAAATATAGCTGCACTATTATTGGTCAAGTAGCAGAACAGGGCGGCACCCAGACTGAGGCTTAGAGGATTTAAAGAGTAGCGGAGGTGGATGGGTGGATGGGAAAACAATCATGTACAGAGAACAGGAAGAGAAAATAAATTAGTAGCAAAAACCATGGAGAGAGCTCCAGAACTTGAAATCAGTGGCCAGAAGTAGGGAGTATACCTTCCGTGGAATCCAGAGGCAGCAGCGGGAGAAGCTGGTGGCATCAAGTGGAGAGCCACACCGCACCAACAGGGGCACCCAGTCAAGGGCTTAGGCAGCTTCAGTGGAATCCAGGGGCTGCAGTGGGAGAAGCAGGCAGTGGCATGTGAAGAGCTGCACTGCACCAATGGGGCATCCAGTCAAGGGCTTAGGACAGCTTCAGTGGAATCCAGGGCAGCAGTGGGAGAAGCGGGTGGTGGCAAGTGGAGAGCTGCACTGCACCAATGGGAGTGCCCGGTCAAGGGCAGTAGGATTATTACCTACTATCCATGCCCTCTCCAAAAACTACATTGGTGTCAGGAGAGTGGTGTCTTGCTGTAAATACAATAGCCCTTCTGGGCAGGGGTGGGTTGGGGTCAGACTAGATATAAAGCCATTAAAAACATATGACAGCTTCTACAGAAACTATTTTTATTTGTCAGATGTTGTAAATGAGTGTATAGGAGGTTAGGTGTGAGGGACAACAGATAATTGGGGTTATGGAGGGTGAAAGAACTAGCCTTGGTCACCTGGGAGGGTTAGTGTTTTTCATTTTCTTTATTTTACTTCCCCAAAATGAGTAACACTAATGTAAAAATACAATGTATTTGGTCCCTAGTATCACATGACCCATTTTTGTGCTATTTAGAAATTAGTATTTGTTATGCTCACAGCCCTATTTTTGGCACTTTACAAGCCCGTAAAAGTCTATCCAGCCTATGTTTCTTAGTAATTTGTATTGGCTATCAAACACACAGCACGTGGTCATTAGTATTAAAAATTGCAAAGTTAACCGGCTCCTAAGCTATGAATAAATCTTAACCCCTTATCCTAATATATGAGAAAATATGGTACATTTCAACAGAGAAACTAAAATTCAATACTTTGCACAGAACTGTAGCAATAAAGAAACATTCCAGAATAAATGGTTGAGTTTTTTGACAACTGACATGATTCACTATCATACTCCAATATCCTTACATAAAACATTTACAACTCAAAATAAAAACAATTGTTACAACACATTGTCTGGCATACTAGAGGCTCTCCTAGAACAGGTTGGTGCCTCCCCTTGGAGGCTGGCCTCACCATTTAAGAACCACTGCATTAGGGTAATGTGTATAATTCTGTGTTTCTTTATTTTAATTTTCAGAGTTTTATCTATAATTAATGACCCTCTGCTTTTCCATGAGGCATTTTCTTCTTTCATTTTTACATTCTCAGCCCACTGTCTACCCTATCAGCTCTGTGTTCTGGACCATCTCTCTCCTTCTCCTTCCTTGCTTTCTTCCTTGAAAGGCACATAGTGCCGAGGCCCATTTCCAGGTGCAACTTGGGCAGAAGGGAAAACTGGAGTGAAATACAAGATACATAATGAATAATAACAAAATAACTTAAAATGTAATTGCTTTAAAAAACACAATATATAGAATAACAAATGGGAACATTTCTATTTCAAGGCTGTAATTCAATTGAGAGGTCCGGAGGCATCACAGTCACAAGAGCAAACCTTGAATTCTTCCATGATGTTGCCAGAACCCCAAGACGGAATTATAGCAGAGTTATTTATAGTTCCCCATTTTTCATTTTTTGCAAAATAGGAACCTGATTATTTGGGCATTTTTGGCACCAGACATCAGTATTTTTCTGAAGTTTTGTTACAAATAATTTTTTGCTGTTCTCAGTTTCAGTAAAAGCCAACACAAACTATGCACATTGGGATCTATTCACTACTGAAACACAAAACTTGCGTAAAATCCCTGCACCACTCCACACAGCCATGTGGGTATGCGCATGCATGATTGCCATCTGCCAGACCACAGCCCTGCTCCCTATCATGCAACAGCATGGGTGAGGAGCATGAATGCATGAGCGGGCATCCAAGCAGATGCCTGTCCTGGGTGCTGAAGTGAATCCCCTGCTGCACCCATGCAGGGTGGTCCTGGGATTGTGCATAGTCCAATAGCCTGAAATCACCGGCATTTGCCTGAACAACTACCCCTACCTCCCAGGTAGCCCAGTGGGCTGTGGCAGCCATGTGTGTGGGTCCCAGTACTATCACACCTTTCTGTCACCCTTTGGGATCATGTAATGACTTATGGCATGGTCCTCCACCATGCAGAATACCCACACCAACATAGCACACAAGTGTTTTTGTGCATGTGTGCAACTCTGGCGCACCCCCCTGGCATGCCCCATCCCACTCCTGGTGTGGTGCCACTCAGCCAGCCAGGGGATCTGGCATGCTGGTGCTAGCATGCCTGTTTTTAATGCCATGGTGGGGTTGCAGATCACCCTTGCATGGTATTCAGTCATAGCAATGCCTACAGGCTGCCCTTATGCAGCACATAGGGATTGGTGAATAGACCACAGTGATTTTATTTTTACAATTTGTAGTCTCATACTACCATCAGTGTGACATTAGATCAATAATATTATCAGATTCTGACATCACAATGATGGTAGTATAGGGGTTTATCTATCAATGTTTCCCAATGGGTCCCAAGTGGCCATCCATATATTGTGCCATATTACGATGCAAATTACTGTACAATAAAAAGTTGGAAAGTCCAGGAAACCTTAAAACACAGATAGTATAAAAAGAGAGCAGAAAGAGAATATGGGCTGTCTGGAACAGTGAGAGTAGCCTTGAGACTCTACGAGTAATATACATAAGCAAAATTTGCATAAAAAAAGTAGGCAAATCTGAAGAAAAGAACTGCAAACATGATGTTGGATACGCCAGATGGCTCAGGTAATTGAGTATCAAGGGATCAGGAAGAAAGGAAGCTAGCTGTAAGAACAAGAGGAAGTAAAATGAAAATTAGAATGAAGAGACTTAAGGTTGGAATAGGATAGGAGAGATGTATTTGGAGATGGATGCTTTTCCAGAGGTTAAAGTGTTTGACAGAGAAGGGACTGGCCAATTGAGGTTTTGAAGTAAAATAATAAAAGACTGAGAATCAGAAGAGTGGACAGAATAAGAGGAAGGAATAGAGGGAGAGGAAAGAAGAATGATTGAAGAAAGTCAATTACACCTGACTTCCCTCCTGGCAGAGTCAATTTAGACTGCCAACACTGGAGGGAAGGTAAATACCAGAGCACTGGAATGGTGGCTGGGACTAGACATGCGCCATCAACATATATGGCTGTGATTATTTTCTTCCTGCATGCCCTTCCTGGGATGTTGGCATGCAGGGGATGAATCAGGACACAATGAGCATCCAACCAACATCTCAACCACTCCAATTAGAAATATATTTAGATGGTGTTACTAATCACGAAAGGACGATGGCTAGTAATGGGCAGACTTGATGGATGATGAATCTTTTTCGGCCATCACCTTCTGTGTATCTATGCATCTATGGTGACCTGCTGCCTTAGGCGGACAAGGGGACAACCAACAACAACATAGCAAGGGACAGTTGAATCCTGTCACAGTGGAGTAGAGAATCTGCTTAGATACTAGTTCATCCAGTGCCAACCTGCCATTGAAGTCCTTTGTCTAGGATATTAACTCAAATATCTTGCTTACGAGGATAAATGCTGTTGCCAAACATCAGGGACTGTCCATGAGGACTTCTTTTTATAAATTGCTTATCCCTTTGGGTTTACTATGACCCCCAAACTCTGTTATCATTTGGGAGGCTGATCTTCTTTAACGAGTTAACACAATGGTCACGCCACACTATTGAGCCCCAAGCCCTGCAACATGCATATCTATTGTTTTCTATTTCAGTCTCTGAAATAATATTTGTGGAGGCCACTTGGCAGCTTACAATCTTGCCAGACTATGCCACTGCATGATAATTTCAAAGTGTTACACATGACGCTCTGCAGTGTGCTAATTTGTGCTAATCTGTGCCTTTTTAAAGTTTGGCTTGACTGATTATACTGTATTTCCAATTTATTGTGCATTAAACTTGCTGTTTGGCCCTAGATTTCTCGGCCAGAACAGGACCAATTCCTTACAACTAACTTCCCTTGCTGGAAAGAGTATAGACATTGTAGACAACATAAAATACCTTGGGCTAACTATCAACCAAGGTCTCATCTTTAAGTCCCACGTAGACCAGGTAACTAGGTCTATCCACAGCAAACTTGGCATCTTGTACCGCTAAAAACAACTTATCCCGGAGGCAAGGTGAGCAATTGCCTCCAGTGTCCTCCTTCCTACATTAACGTATGCTGCCCCTGTAACTCATGGTATGTCAAGGCATGAGGTCAACAGGCTTCAGGTCCTGTACAACAAGGTGGCAAGGTTTGTGACACTGAGTCACCCAAGAAGCCACCCCTTCGTCTCGCTGGCCTAGCTTCAATTGGCCTTCCTTTGAGGATCATCTTCAGTACCCCCTGCTCTGCCTTGCTTACAAACTGCAGCACCCGGCTGCCCCACCTAGCCTTACAAGAATAATCGTTTCTAAGTCTAACCCTCGTATACTTAGGACCACTGGTCGGTCCCTACTAACAATCTCCAGAGTCAAGACTAACATGGGAGGCAAATCTTTCACTCACACTGCCCCTAAGCTGTGAACACTCTCCCACCTTTAGTACAGGAAGCTCCATCGCTGTTAAACTTTTGCACAAGGCTCAAGTCCCACCTGCTTAGGGCAAGCTTGTGCCATTGCCAGGGTATTGGATAGTCACCCTGGTCTCACATCCTACACCAATCCCTCTCCTTTTTCTCACCCAAAATGACTCCAAAAGCACGCCTCAACTCCTTCAATTGTTGCACTTATGTTTAATATACTGAAATATTGCCTTTATTGTAACCTTGAATTTCATGTCTACTTTCTTTGCACCCTGTACTACCTGACTATATTGTACTGTTTCTGTCTCCTGGGTCGCCCCTGAAAAAGGGACCTTCGGGGCTCAGTGGGCCTACCCGGTCATCAAAATTCAATAAATAAATATAAATTTCTATACTTGATGCTAAAACACTAAAAAACATCTTGAGAACTGTTTTTTTAAAAACACATACAGTACTAACCAACTATCCTACTGAAACTGAACTAGCAGCATGAGTTTTAACAAATCCATTATACACTATCTTCTGCAAAAAGCTGCTTTAGTAAGATACCATAGGGAAGGTGAAGAGGAAGAACAGTAAAAAGAATTTGGGAAAATGGTGTAGGGCCAATAATTTACTTGTTGAGGCAAATGTTAGGGTCATAAAGAGCAAAGTAAACTAGAAACTATTGTACAATGCATTGTGATATGAATGAACTGGAACATTGGGCCTGATTCCAGAAGGGTGGCTCAAATTTGCCGCCTAATGCAACTTGTGCCACCTGCAACTGTAGCATTGACCCTGTGCCCCTATTCTAGAAGGTCTCCGAAACAAAGTCCTGTGAGTTGCAACATGTCGGCAAAGATGCGCTGCACAGAGGCGTACCTGGCTAGCATATCGCAACCGCTGCTGCAGGTCGGCACCTCACCCTTGCTCACCCCGGGTTGCCCGCCGCAAATGCAGCACGTCACCTGCCCTGGTAGTCCAGTGGCCCTTCCCAACTGTAAAATAATAAAAGATCCCTGCTTCCCTGGTAGTCTAGTGCCCCCCCCAAGCTGTACATTAATATAAAAACAAATATCCCCATATCCCTGGTAGTCTAGTGGCTCCCCCAGCTGTAAATTAATATAAAAACAAATATCCCCATATCCCTGGTAGTCTAGTGGTCCCCCCGTGCTGTACATTAATATAAAAACAAATATCCCCGTATCCCTGATAGCCCAGTGGGCACCCCCCGAACAGTACATCAATATAATAGACATTGGTGCCATTTCCCTGGCAGTCTAGTGGCTCCCCAACCCCTCACCCAGCCATGCCAGCCCACCCAGCACCTCCCCACCCATTCCCAGCTGGCGACTGGCACAGCCCACCTCTCACAGGATCACAGAATCTCCTCTGGGGGTTCTTGTAGAATCCCGATGTGGGCACTTTATGGCTGCCCTTCTAAAATGGGGCACAACTGCTGGCATAAACCCCCTAGCGCCATGTCGCAGGGGGTTGATTCGGCGTAACTGCTGTTTGCCACAAGCGGCCTGCACCTTGTCGCAGGCCACTATGTAGAATCGCGCATGTTGCCACTGCTGGCGTAAGTTGCTACATGCGCCATTCTACTTGGAGCAACTGCAGTTACACCAGGCATAACCCTTCTAGAATCAGGCCTATTGTGTTTTTCTTGGACCATTAATTTTGTTAAAAATAGCACCTGCCCAAGGAGGTTCAGAGGTGAGCATTTGTTACTGTGGAGTAGAAAAGAAAACTTAAGGGTGTATTTACTCCAACAACTCAAATTTTGAGGCACTTTCACAGTACATCAGGAAGCCACAGGAAAAGCAAACAAACAAAACAAAAACATCTGAACTATTGTTGTTTTGCCTTGGAATTCCTTCAGCTACTGCAGGGAAAAAGATATTGTGCACTATCCGAAGATTATGAACATTTTTTAACTAAGGATCTGAATATTTTCTTATTTTTATAGTTAGTGAGTGTCTCATTGGGACGTATCTGCTTTCCTTTGCTGTACTGATCTCAGTGTCAATAAAATGTAAAACAATCATACTAACCTGGTGCATGCAAGCAATGCAGACAAATAAGTGAGTGAATACAAAGAGTGGAGGACTGGTTTATCAGATTCGTATTTCTTGTCATGTTAATAAAGTATTTAAAGTAAAACAAATTCTGCTTGTAACCTATTTGTTTCAGCCCTAAATTTATGTTGTTTTAGCATGTAGGAAAAAAATGACTTTCTGCTAGGCATTCTATTACATCACTGTTTAGAATCATTATCCAACATAAAGATATCATTTTCAGAGATTTTATCAAGTGTACCAGTTTGAAGTCCCATAACCTTCAATGCTGGAGACAAGCAACATGACAAATTATAGTTTCCCAAATGATTTTATAGTGTCTGTTTTCAAACACTAGATGTTATAGAACAAGCCAGTAAGACCTGAGCTTATGTAACAGTTCAGGCTTTCCTTCTTATCATTACTGTATGTGCCATTTGGTTCAATCATTCTGAAGGATTTAGACACACATCTGTTACTACCTCTCAGGGTAATAGTTAAATTTCTTGACATTTGTCTTGATGGGTAGTTAATCCTTTTTCACTTTGTCAGTTGCTTCTTGTTGAAGAGGAAGTATGAAATAAATGTTATTCTTTCAGTAGCAATATGGTGTCACAATTGCACGCGAAACATCAACCATAATGGAGAACTGAAATTCATTCTAAATTTGACAAAAAAATATATATATAACATAGTCTTGGTTCATAGCATTCATGCTGTATAAAGCTATTGTTATCTATTTATCTGTCAGTCTGTCTGTCTGTCTGTCTATCTATCTGTCTATCTAGCTATCTATCTTAGTTGCAAAAAACTATGTTAATGCAGAAATTAGGGTTGCAAAAACGCAAAGCGTGCAAAGACAGAAAATGAAAAAAACATTAGAGATTTGGGTCTCTGGAGTATTGGTAAATCAGTAGTGGGGTCTTACTTGGGGTTGTCAACCCTAATAACTACCCCCACAACCCATAGCCTCCTGTCCGAAGCACAAGATACAGCTCCAACCTAGTGCCTCATAGCGATACAGTATGGCCAACAGGATCTGCCAAAGCTTTCTACGGGCCTTGCATGAAGCTATTACATTTGACCTCGTCTGATTCAGGGTAGGGTGGGCATTAGGGTTGACAAGCACAAGTAAGACCCCACCACTGATTTGCAAATACTCCGGAGACCCAAATCCGTAATGTTTTTCATTTCCCATCTTTATGCAGCACCGTTTTACTACCCTGTCTCTCACATTAACATAGTTTTGCAACTAATTTCCCTTTCTTTTGTGATAGTGGAAGTGTATCCTCATTTTGCAGGTCCTGAAAGAATGAGTATAATATTGAAGACAGTGCTGGAATTGTATCCTCATTTGGGACTTGTGCAAATGAGCTAAATACAATATTGAGACAGTCATCATGCAGTGCATAGGCCCAGCAAACCCGGCACACATCTTGATACCCTATGGAGAGGTTCCCTGACCCACCAGAGGGTGTGGTGTCTGTGCCAAAACACTGTTCTGTCCCTACCCAGGCCATGACTGGTGTTTCATGCTGAAGCACCTTCCCCGTCAGCCTTGTCCCAGTAAACTGGCTCACTGAATTCACACCTGAACTCAGCTCACTGGCATGCTAAGGTGACGTGTTCCCCAAATGTACAACGGACATCCCTGCAATCAATGTTACTTAGTAAATTCTTTGCTTTTTAAAATTTTGACCCCAAACATTCAACATATTCTTCTTATGACCCCACCTCATAACCCCCATAAGTGAATCCGTGCTGAAATGCCATTCCGCGCCACAGTTGCAAAAACACATTTTAAACAGGATGTGAAAAATGACAGCTATACTGTTTATGAGGTAGAGTGAAAAATGGGTATGTTGAAAATCTGGAGTCAAAATATTATAAATTACTAAAGTTTTGTGCCTACATAGAAATTGCACAATGCATGCTCATAATGAGGTCATTTTTTGGATTTTTTTACCAAATTTTCAACATGGCCTTTTTGGCACCCCATCTCATGAACACTGGCACTGTCATTTTATTAACCGGTTCCAAAAGGTGATTCTGTACAGCAACTGCGCCATTCTGTGCCACAGGTGTGAAAACACATTTTGGGTAGGATGTGAGAAGTGACAGTTGTACTGTTCATGAGGTGGTGTGAAGAAATGGATATGCTGAAAATCTGGAGTCAAAATATTGAAAATTACTAAAGTTATGCTCCTGTGTAGAAAACGTGCAATTCATGCTCGTAATGAGGCTATTTTTTTTGAATTTTTCCACCAGATTTTCAACATAGGTTTTTGGGACTCCACCTCATGAACATTGTCACTGTCATTTCATTAATCTGTCCAGAAAGGTGATTTTGTACAGTGACCGCAAGATCACCTTCCCTTTTCCTAAAGGGGTGACCTCTCCAACCCTGGGAACTTCAGACCCATCTCCTTGCTCCCCACTCTGGCTAAACTTCAAGAGCACCTGGCTCTGGATCACCTCTCTTCCTTCCTTGACTTCTCTTCCTTTTTCACCCCCTTCCAGTCTGGGTTCCATAAAGACCATTCCACCACCACCACCACCACCTCCCCCCTTCGGCTCACTGACTCCATTCTCTCAGGCATGGATCTTTGTTGACCTGGCCAAAGCCTTCAACACTGTCTCCCACTCCCTCCTCATAAGTAAACTGACTGCTGCTGGCTTCTCTGATTCTTCCACCAAATGGTTCTGGTCCTACCTCATGGGGTGGTCCCAGTCTGTCAGAGTCGACAGCTCCATCTCCCCAATAAACACTGGTGTACCCTAATGCTCAGTACTTGGACTATATTATTTTCAGTTTTTCTGAATGACTACCTGATGCCTGCATGTCTGCAGGCATCCACATGTATCTGAACGACACCATATTTTTCTGCTCTGGCACTTCCCCTCTTAGGTAGCTTTCAGACTTTATTTGGACTATAACAATGTCCAGCACTGGTTTAACGCTAAACAACTTTCAATGAATGTTAAAAACAGTGTCTATGACCTTTGGCTCCAGACAAAACTGGACAGAGCTTGATTTCACACCTATGTTCCATATCCTCACTGGCTCTATAATGGAAGATGTCCCCACATTCAAAGTACCTTGGGTTCTGGTTAGACAAGGTGGGGTGCATATAGATGCCATTGTCAAAAAAATATTACTCTGCAAGCTCGGTGCTCTGTATAGACACTGCAACTGCCTGCCACTGCAAGCCAGGAGAGAAATTATCCAAAAGATGATTCTTCCAGTCTTCGGCTTCCGGGATGTAGTGTATAACTCTGCTCCCAAATCCACCTTATCCAGAGTGGACACTTTCTTCAATTCCTTTTGTTGCTATGTATTTTGCTGTCCTCCACTCACCCACCACTGTGATCTTTATACCTTGCTCTCCTTCTCCTCCTTCTCCCTCTCTGTCAGACACCTGTCACACAGCGGTAATTTAGTTGGGAAGTTCTGGCTTGGTACTCTTCCACCCTATTTGTCCTCCCTACTATCATGCCCTTCCCCCTCCAGTTACTCCCTTCATACCCCTACACACAGAACTCTGGCTCTCCCCCCATGGTGCACATCATCTGGTCGCTCTGCCTTCTCATACAAATTTCCCTATATCTGGAACTCTCTCTCGACTGAAATTTGCTTGGCACAATCTTGCTTTTCCCTCTCATGCCTTGTCCGTCAACACACTGCTCACTGTTGCAACTGCACTTTTATCCTTCCTTCATTGACTTATTCCCTTTCCTTCCCCTATCCCCTCCCATCCTTTCTCCTGCAAAATTCTAGACAATTTAGGGCTTGCCTCCCTCCCCACCCTGTTCCCCAACCTCCCTTTTCTGCCCCTTAGTCCTGCTCCCTTCTAGCTAATCCTCACTGGGTCCTTATCCCCCTGCTGGGACTCTCAGTAACCTGCAGGGGTAATTGGCACTCTTCCCTCCCCTCATAACCCTCCTTCCTACCAAGCCACCCTATCTCTCCTCTCTTTCTCCCTATTGATGCTGGGTTCTTGTCCTTGCAGGGTTCTCAGCTTCCTGAAGGAGTGTAGGTCTTGTCTGTCTTCCCTTCCCTGCCTTCCCACTGCCCACCCTTCCCAGCCAGTCACTCCTTATCCCTCCTCTCTTTTTCCCTAACTCTGCTGGGTACATGTCCCCTTGCAGAGGTCTCAGCATCCTGAAGGGGTACTGGTCTTGGCAACCTTACCTCCCCTTCCCCACTCCACACCCCAACCCTTCCTACTAGCCACTGCCTCTTCCTTCTCTGTTTCTCCCTGCCTTGTTGGGTCGTTGTCCCCTTGCAGGGTTCTCAACATCCTAGGAATTGTAGGTCTAGGCAGTCTTCCATTCCCTCCTCCCCTTTATACCCCTCCACTTCCTGCAAGCTCTCCCCCTTATAATTGCCTTCCTAATAAGTATTCAAATTGGTTTCAAGCCCTTGCTCCCTGCTCTCAGTCTGTCTATAGCACTTTAACTGTATATTCCAACTAGCTGGGTCTTACCCTTCTGCATTAACTAACAATTATTCCCATGTGCTCACAGTATTGTTTTCCTATGATATACCTGCTTTCTATTTGTTGCTCCCCCCAGGGTATTTCTCTATGTTCTTGTTTTATATCTTATTTTTAAACTTGTATTCCTAATCTGCTATAGCCCTACTCTATCCAATTGTTGCCTCAGATTTTCAATGTACCTTGACTGTAACTGCTCCATCTGTTTTTTAGACTTGGCATGTCTTCCGGTCATGGATCGATATGTATTGTATCTGAATATGAATTTGCATTTGTATTGTGTATATTTTAACCTATGTATCTTTCTCTAGCCTTCCCACCTATGTATTCCCTTCCCCCAGGATGTTACTGGAAATGAGCTGCTTGCAAATCATGTTGTCTTTCCTGGTGAAGCCTTTCAAATAAATAAATAAATAAATTAATGACAGCTGTGTCATATAGTGCAACCAGCTCCTACCTTCCAAATATATTATATAGCATTAAGTGTTACTCCTCAGTTTGTGGTTCAGCTTTGAAGAGTGCAGACATGTCCTGGTCCACAGAAGATGACAGCATACGACTGCAGCAGGTAAGTATAGGGTAAGGGGGGTGCGGGTTTTGGGTGCTTAGTGAGTGGTGTGGGCTGGGGAGGGGGACGGTGGGGATGACAAGGGACAGTTTTCTTTTTACACAGGCAAAAAAAATAATGAAGACATCGGAGGACTGTTTTCTTTTTTCACAGATTGACATTCATTAAACATATATATTGGGACACTGGGGGTGGGCTCCCCAGTGTCCCATAAAGCTGGGGGGATATATACTTATAATATGACATGAGGATTGGGGCCCCTGATGTCAGTAGCAATTAAACAAGGGGCTGCGGGGGGGAGGGGCTGACACTTGGAGTGGGCATCCCGGTGTCGGATTACATGGCCTTTTGTATTTAAAATAAACTGTTTTGAGACACTGATGGTGGGCTTCCCTGGTGTCCCACACTGGGGGCAGGATCTAATAAATGCTGACATGGAGATTGAGACCCCCAATGTCAGCAACCATTGGCATTTATTTAAAGAACTGGCTGGGGGGTTCGGGCACCTTAACTTGGTGCTGTATACTGTATGTGGCATTGGAGCTAGTTGCACTATAAAACACAACTATCATTAAGTAAGGGACAGCTGTGTCATATAGTTTGCCCTAGATGACACAGCTGTCCTTTACTAAAGGACAGCTGTGTCGTATAGTGCAACTGGCTCCTATCCACCAACTACATTATATGGCACTAAGTTTTACTTCTCAGTTTGTGGTTCAGCTTTGAAGAATGCAGACATGTTCTGGTCCACAGAAGATGACACCAGATGACCTGGGAGGTAAGTATAGGGTAAGGGGGGGTGCAGAGAGGTGGGTGCTTGGTGGGAGGATCAGGATGGGAGAGGGAGTTAGCAGTGACAACAAGGGACAGTTTTCTTTCTTTCAGCTTTAAATAAACAAAAGAAGACATTGGGGGACAGTTTTACTTTTTCCAGGTATACATATTCAAGTAATCTATCTTGGGACACTGGAGTTGCCCCCCCAGTGTCACACTCAGCTGTATGTGTGTGTGTGGTGAATTACATCAAATAATGGGCTGTGGGGGCATCCGACACTGGTGGTGGCATCCTGATGTCAGATTGTACCAATAAATCAATCAATCAATTAATCAATCAAGACATACATACGTTGCCACTGGGGATTAGGCTCCCTGGTGTGCAGATACAGTTGAAGGCACAGTCATGCTGGGCTACAATGACAGTAGTCCCATCCCTGACCTATGAGTGGTGACAGTGGCAGAAGTTGCACTATAGTACACAGTTACTGTTTATTAAAGACAGTTGCATCGTATACTGCAAACTGCTGCTTTCATAAAAATTCTGTTATGAATAGAACTTTCATTTTTTGAACTGTACATGCTCAGAAATGGAACATTTTTATTAAATAATTTAAAAACTACTTAACAGTGGGACCTAGCAACCACAAAAGCACATACCTTGGACCATTCTCTATCAAACCTGAAAGTTCAGGTTTCATAAACCTCCTTTTTTGGTCGAACAAAGTCTTACAATTTTTCAAAAAGGGAGACTTTTGCATTTGTTAGTACCTTTGTAACTTTGCCACTGCAGAATCAATCTTCATGAAATGTACAGGATCAAGAGATCCTGCCACAGAGGTTGTGCTTTCCAAAGTTACTGTAAATTGGTTGAAATTGGGCAAAGTTATTAAGGTGCACAAATTTGGGTTTAAGACAGACATGCTTATGCAACCCTAATATACAGGCGTAATTGCCCCATAAATGAATATATATATATGTATGTATGTAATAGATAACCCACACTAAGGTGTGTGGTCACGCTCTGATATACGCATGCCTTGGTGTGCGTTGTTACGCAAGAGGCCGCCAAGGTGTGCGTATATCAGAGTGTGACCGCACATCCTAGAGTGGGTTATCTATCTATCTTATAAAAGGGCAAAAATGTTTTGGAGGGGGGTGAAAGTGCAGGTGTGCGGTCATGCTCTGATATATGCATGGTCATGTGATGTGTTTCAACCAACCTACCCATTTTATAAATATATATATATATATACACACACACACACACATATACATATGCATATGCATATACATATACATATACTGTAAGTATATATATATATATATATATATGCTGTGTGTGTGTGTGTGTGTGTGTGTGTGTATATATATATATATATATATATATATATATATATATATATATATATATTTATATATCTAGATATACTGACCGGATATTCAAAAGGGTTGTGCATGGTGGGCACCATGCAATTCTGTAAAGTTGGACCAGCATAACATTCTGTGGTGATTTGCATATGTAGCCATGATGCTTTGCATTGTGGGAGCATGTGTGATTTTGTATTTTCTTGAAACTTGGCTTCCCAGCCAAATGCCCTTTGAGTTAACCTTGCCTCAGTGTTTACGCACAGAGGTTCTTTGTCTTTATATATATATATATATATATATATAGATATACACACATACATATATATATATATATATATATGTGTGTGTATATCTATATATATATAGATATACTATACATACATACATACATATAGATATGTCCTTTATCCACACACTAGGTCCAACACAGGCACTATTTGCACATCGCCACAACACATACACAAACTGCTCTGAACTGCATCTGATCATCATTCACAAATCTGGACTGTCATGTACGGTATGGGCTGCACGCCCATTGGCTGTAGCTCTGCACCAATGGGCGTGCAGCCCTACCGGACAGTCAGTCGGCAGGTGGCGGGCGGCAGGCGTGGATACTGCCGCCCGCCGCTGCCGGGAGCCGTGGGTGGGGACACTAGACACCAGGAGATGTTTGGGAGGGTTGTAGCCCGACATTCTGCCCACATCGGGCGTACGGTCCACTGGACCAGGGGAGATAATGGGGTTGGGGGCACATTCTGCCATGATTGGGCACTGGGGATTGATACACGCTCTGCCCGGCGATCGGGCTTCGGAGATGTGTGGTGGGGGTCTTATTTTATTGCCCACGATCGGGCTTCGGGATGTGTGTGGGCGGGGGTTCATGTTACTTTATTGCCCGCGATCGAGCCTGGGAGATGTGTGTGGGGGTTCATGTTACTTTATGCCCAAGATCGGGCTTTGGGAGATGTGTGTGGGGGGGGTCATGTTCACTTTATGCCCGTGATCGGGCGGAGATGTGGGGGTCATGTTACTTTATGCCGGGATCGGGCTGGTGAGAAGCACAGGGACCTGGTTGGAGGCCAGCCAGGGTGGTAGCTGCTGTGTTGTGCCCTGCACTACAGCAGCTCACCTGTGGGTGGCCCTCAACTCTGATCCTTTTTTGGCTCAAGGTTGTGCAGGCGCAGGTTGGGGTTGCGTGATGCACAACTCTGCACAACCCGACTGAATATCGCGTTTCGCAGTTTATGCATGGTTCCTCCCCCTCCTGTTGAGCATGCATTCATTTGCATTGCACTGTTGCGCAACCTGTTGTCAGTGGCGTAACTGCCTCCTGCTGAATATCGCAGAATGGCGCAATGTAGGACTTGCGCATGCGCAACCCTTTTGAATATCTGGGCCAGAGTATCAAAAAATCCTATATTTACCACATTTTTACTGTTTCTTTCTACAGCTGTATCTCAGAAATTATTTTAGATTGTGGTCTGAAATTTGTAGGGCAGAAAGCCTTTGCCACACAGGTGTGCCTTTTGAAGGTTTGGTGAAAAAACATTAATCTGTTCAAAAGTTATTCCATGTTTAAATTTCCTATGGGAAAAATGTATATGTCTGGCACAAAAGTACTTTTTTTTTCACAGTCTTCCAGTTTTGCATACTTAGCATCTTAATAACTTTGCAACTGTTCAATGGATGTGCATGAAATTTTGCATGTATAAGCTTGTGAGGTAGTTCTGTTAATCGGGCAAATTTACCTTGAATTGCATGTGTGGTTTCTGAGTTACAGAGTCTCAATATTCCTTAAATTTATAGTGACGTCCCCCAGGATGAAACCCACTTTTAAAGCACTCTGCAGTATGCTGTAGCAGAACTACTGAATAAAGCAATGTAATTTCAATGGCAATTAGTCCCTTTTGTCATGCAGGAAACTATGGCATTCAGTTCATCCTGGCAGTGTCACATTTTCCTGAATGACAGTAAGACAAATTGCAATTAAATTCACATTGCTTTTAGTAGGTCTGCTGCGCAAGACCTGCAGAGTGCTGCAAAATGCTGCAGAAGTGGATTTCATCCTGGGGGACACCACTGTACATGTGTTTTCCATTTCTGAAAACAGGTCATCCTGTTTTCCATATTTTGCACCTTAATAACTTTGCCACTGTTCAGTGGATTTGCATGCAATCTTGCATGCATAATCTTGTGGGGGAAGCTCTGTTGATCTAGAAATTTCCTTTGAATCAGTTGTGTGTTTTTTTTTAAATACAGGGTCTCAAAAATCCTTACATGTACAGTATGTTTTTTTTTTTTTTTTTTTTTGTCCACCTGCATCTCAGAAACTGTTTTAGGTTGTGTTCTACATTTTTCAGGGTAGAAAGCATTTGCCTGACAGATGTGTCTTTTAAAGGTTTGGTGAAAAAATATGAATCCATTCAAAAGTTATAACATTTTGAATTTCCCATTATTTGTAATGGGAAAAAATAGATGTGTTCAGCACAAAAATGGATCCTGTGTTGCAGGAGCGAATCCATTTTAGCAAACAGGTCATCCTGTTTTATATATGGGAAATCTGTTTTTGATCTGCTGTTATTTTGTTTTTTCAGTTAGTGAGAGAAATCTGCTGCCATTTTGATTTTCTAGTTAGTGAGGTTAAGAAAATATTTAAAACATGGATTTTCAAAAACAAACATCATAACTTAGGTAAATGGGATCCACTTACCTACATTGTGATGTTTGTTTTTTTAAATTATTATGGCAAGAAACACCTTTTCTGGACTCCAAAAATCCCAGGTGCTGAGGTTGGCGGGAGGAGCATTTTCTCTGTGTTCTCTGTATGAGAATAGTGTGCATTTATTTAGTTCTGCAGCCACAGCTGAAGTTGTGGTTTCAGCTGCAGTGTTAGCTGTGAGTCACTCTTTTCACTGATGGCTAGTGCCACCACCCAACAGTGGATTGCTGTCGCCAACTCCCCTGTAATATATATATGTATATTGTCTAGTGGCACCAAAAAGGTAGAAAAGAAGAAACAAACAAGCATTTGCCAATGCCGAATGTTGTCATGCTGGCATTGGCTTTGGTAGTGCAGTGCAGAAACACATGTTGGGCAGGATGTGAAAAATGACAGCTGTACTGTTCATAAGGAGGTGTAAAAAATGGCAGTGTTGAAAATGTGGCATATAAATATTGCAAATTTGTGAAGTTACAAGGGTGTGTGGGAAATGCGCAACACACACTTGTAACACAGTCATTTTGAGGATTTTTGGCACCAAGTTTTCAACATAGGCATTTTAGCACCTCTGTTCATGTACAGTGTCACTGTAATTTCCTCAAACTGTCCCAAAAAGTGATTTCGCGACAGCGACCGCGCTTATTTTGCGCTGGACATGCAAAACACTTTTCAGGCAGGATATGTAAAATGACAGCTGTACTGTTCATCAAGAGGTGTGGAAAATGCCAATGGTGAAAATCAGGTGAAATATTACAAATGCTGGCGTTAAATTGTGCGTGCAAACTGAGCAACGCACGCTCGTAACACAGTCATTTTATGAAGTATCGTCACCAAATTTTCAACATAGGCATTTTAGAACCTCTGCTCATGAACAGTGTCACTGTCATTTTCATAGTCTGCCCCAAACACTGATTTCTCACAGCGACTGCGCTATTGTGCGTTGGAAGTGTGGAAACACATTTTGGCCAGGATGTGAAAAATGACAGCTGTACTGTTCACAAGGAGGTATAGAAAAATGACAATGTTAAAAATCTGGTGTGGAAATATTGTGAATTCAAGAAGTTACAAGCGTGCATAGCAACTGCGTGACGCACGCTCATAAAACAACCATTTTTTGTATCTTTTCCACCAAATTTGCAACATAGGCTTTTTGAGAGTCCACCTCATGGACGCTGCCACTGTCCTTTCATTAATCAGTCCCGAAAGGTGATTCCACGCAGTGACTGTGAAATCACCTTTCAGGACCGATTAACATCATAACAGTGACAGAATTCATGAGGAGGGTTCTAAAAACCCCATGTTGAAAATTTGGTGCAAAAATTCCAAAAAATGCCTGAGATATGCATCAAAGTTGAAAAAACCCTATTTATTCCATTATACAGCTTACCGGCATTTCCTCAGTTCACGGTCATCTTTGAAGAGTGCAGAGGTGTTCCCGGTCCACCAAAGATTGTCACGCCGAGCTCCGGAGGTAAGTATGGGGTGAGGGGGTGCAGGGATGCAGGGTGTGCATTGGGTGGGTGCGGATGGTTGGAGGGGGGTAGGGAGACTATGAGGGACGATTTTCTGTTTACAGGTGTTAAAAAAACATCAAGAACGGTTTTATTTTTTTACAGGTGTTTTTTTTGGGGGGGTACAGTAGCCAACGGGGGATTGGGCTCCCCCATCGGCACATAGGGAGTGGAGGACATTAGCTGAGGGGGATTGGACAACCCCTCAGCACAGAAGAAGGGAGGACATCATGCCGACGGGGAGTGGGCTCCCCCGTTGGCACATTAAAGTGGTAAAGGGGGGGATGGATGCCGATGGGGATTGGGCATCCCCGTCAGCAAACAATGAAAGCAGAGGGGTGCATGAGCCAAGGGGGATTGGGCACCCCCTCGGCAAGCAAAAAAGGATGGGGACACATTATGCCAATGGGGAGTGGGATCCTCCATTGGCACATACATGAGGGGCAGGGAAAGCTGACCGGGGAATTGGGCACCCCCAAAGTCGGCAGTTTAGTGGCCACTGTGCTGCCATGTTTGTAGCTGGAGAAGCAAGTAGGAAGGTCCACTGCATTTGATGAGCTTTGCTCACATTGCAGCGGACCTTTCCTTAGATGCACTCGCCACATTATGTATGCATGGTGTGGTGCAGGCATGCAGGCTGATTGGGGAATGAGGGACGCACCTACTGGTGTGTGCCCTGCATTTGCCGCACAGTGACTGCGCCTCCAAATCTCCACTACCACAAGATGTTGGCTGCACAAGTGCTCCAACATAAAAAGGAATGGGTGATTTTGAGCCTTGGACCCTTGCCTCCTCTGGTGCTGTGCCTTGTGTTCTACGCCATTGGGGATGTACAGGTAATAGTGTGTTTGGTTTTTGTACATTTATGAAATGTGAAATGATGTGCATAGCTGGATCAAAAGTGGATGATCTTTGTGCTAAATGTTCCTTGTGCAAAAATGAATAATACATGATAATAAAAAAAAAGATAAGGGGAGCAAACAGTGAGTAAAGGGTAGCTTTGAGCCTGGGATCCTTGGACCTTGAGTTCCTCTGCTTGTTCCTCTGCACCCACTGAGGAAGTTGGGAAAGCAGGGTGCTTTTTTCATATTTATGAAATGTGGAATGATTTGTGTGAAAATATTCCATATGTGAAAATGGATGACACCTGATGAAAATAAAAAAAGATAAGGGGGAAGAGCACTGGGTGGGGGGTAGGTTTGAGCTCTGGAACCTTGTCCATTAGGGTCATGAGCATTGTCCTCTGTACCACAGAGGAGGCAGAGGCAGCAGGGTGTTTTTTGCATACTTATGAAATGTGGAATGATGCACATAACTGGATCGATAGTGGATGTCCTATGTGTGAAAATGTTCCATCTGTGGAAATGAATAAAGCCTGATCAAAAAAAGATAAGGGGAGAAAAACACTGGGTAGCAGGTGGGCTGAAGGCTGGGACCCTTGGGCCCTGGGTCCTGGGCCCCGTCCTCCATGCTACAGAGGAAGTGGGGGCAGGAGGGTGTCGTTTTATATACTTATGAAATGCTGAGTGATGTGCATAGCTTGATCAAAGGTGGATGTACTTTGTGCAAAAATGTCGTCACATCTGTTATTTTTCAAATCCTGGGCAAAATTTGTTTTTGGACCTGTGGCGTAGAATGGTTTTGTAGTTGGGCAGAATTATATTTTGGTGGGGATGTGACAATTTTCTGTACTGGGAACATGAGGTGGGGTAATAAGATGAATATGCTGACACTTTGGTCACTGTTGTCCTGTAAATGGAAGCAGAGGGACTGGAGAGCCTTGGGGTCATCAGCCTTAATGCTCACCCCATTCTTCTATGCTGTATCCATCTCAACTTATTTACTTATGGAATGGAGTGAGCATTAGGGTTGATGACAACAAGCCACCCGTCACCTGTTGGTCCATGGTGGGTGGGGTGGGTGGGTGGTAGGGCGTGGGGAGTGATAGGGTGGGTGTCAACCCTTATGCCTCATTTCCCTACTTTTGTTGCTTCAGTCCTAACTGATTTATTAACAAACTTTTTGCAATGATAATATATATATATATATATTAGAGACAAAAAACTCCATTTAATGCATCAGTTAGGGTTGTCCCAACAAAAAAAAAAGCTAGGAAATTTGGGGTTAGGGTTGACAGCCCACTAGACCCTACCAGTCCACCCCAACCAACTATCGGGTGTGCATTAGTCGCTGCCCTAACTCTCACCCATTACATGTGTAAAGAAGATGAGGTGTAGGAGAATGGGGTGAGAGAGTTAGACGGGATGACCCCAATGCACACCCGATGCTGGTTGGGGTGGGGCTGGTGGGGTCCAAGGTGGGGCTGATGAAGGGGAGAGCCGGCAGATCAGTGAACAGGGTGTTGAAAGCATTGGCAATCATATGGGGGTTATTGCAATTTACCCCACCAATGTGCATGTCAGAGACCTGAGCTCTGGCGGACACACCGACCAGGTTTTTGATGTTCTGCCAGAAGCTCTTTGAGTTTCTGGCTGAGGAGAGCAGGGCAGATTGACAATATTCACTCTTGGCAGAGCAAATGGCTGTTTTGCAATTGTTTCTCACTCGTCTGTACTCCTGTAGGTCAGTACTGGAGAGGGAGACCTTGTAACGAGCCCAGCATTTGTCCCTGATCTTCATGAGGGAGAGAAGATCACCATGTAGCCACTTAGTGACTGTACCCCTTACCCTCCTTTTTGTTAGTGACACATGCTTGCTTTGCAGGGGGGGTATAGACAGCAAGAAAGTTGTCTAGAGCCACACAGGGGTCATTTGCACCCGTGACCTGAGACCAATCTGTTTGTTGCAGGTCAGAGAGGTAATCTTCTACAATGAGTTTGGAGAAGTCCCTCATCTGGATCACTTTGCAGGGAATTTTGGGAGCAAAGATACCCCAGATGCAATAGATGGGAGAGTGATCCAAGATGACATCAGGGAGGGTGCCACTGGAGACTATTCTGTCTGGTCTGTTACTCAACACCCAATCAATGAGGGATCCCTTGTCACCTCTTGAGGAGAGCCTCGTGGGGTCCTTGATGAGTTGGCTGAGTGAGAGACCCACCAGCAAGGGCTCATATAGCTGGGCGTTGTTGCCCATCCAGTTTAGGTTGAAGTCCCCCAGGACCAGCAGCTCATTTGAGCCAACGGAGGGACTGAGACTACTAAGGAGAGAGGAGTGCCCTAGCACGCCCCCCTTAGGTGGATTGTAACACCATACCAAGTGTATCTTTTTGGTATTGCCAAGCAGGAGTAGTGCATGTAAGGACTCAGCAGCAAGGGGTATGAGAGAGTTGTGCTCTATAGCGGATACATTGAGGTGAGCCTTGTAGTATAGAAGCACCCCACCCCCCTTTTGTTCCCATCTCTATCCTGCCTAAGGAGGTTGTAACCCGGGAGGGCACATGCAGAGTCTGGGTTGTGTGGCTTCAGCCAGGTTTCTGAGATCCCCATAATATCAGGGTTATAGTGGGCCACCCACACTGTCAACTCTGTTATGTTAGGTAGTAAACTTCTAACATTCAGGTGCACCAACCTCATACCTTTGGCAGATAGCTAGGTGGAAGGAGACTTCATGGGGGACCTGGCAGCCTGTGGTCCATGTGATTGGGCTGAGGCCCCCACGTATGTATGTTGATTTAAATTCCACATGAATCTACTAGTTTGAGGAAATGATAAAACCACATTTGTCTAACCCTTTGTCATAAATATTGATGATAAACATCCCCACAATTGAATAATACCACAAACAAAAAGTTATATTCAAAAAATATTTATTCTGTTTTTATAAAAATAAAAATATATTTTTTTAAATCTTAAATGAAAAAGTCAGTCTTGACAAAACAAAGTGGTAAAAAATCAACTTGTAAACTGTTAAAGTAAAAAAAAAGAGAAACTATATTGATTTGTTATAATTCAGAAAAAAATGCATAAAAAATATATATTTTTATTTATAAAACTTCTTTTGTATATAAAATGTACAAAAATATTATAAACAACAATATATACAACAATTTTAACACAATTATTGACACAATTTGCAGCCACTGTTTGCGAGAGGTGTGTGCTGCTTGAGGCAGTCCAAGCCGTAAACTGAAGTCAATGTGGAGGCGCAAAGGAAGTGGAACCTGTTGCACCCTCCAGAGGAGATACCGGACTCTGGTGGAGAGTGGTCACTTTGCCCCAGGGAAGCTGGATGTTACAGCTGGAGGTGGAGGTGAAGTGCTGGTACTGACCACGGTGTCCCCAGCCGCTGTCACCACAGGCTCAAGCACAAGGTTGACGGTCCGCTGTTGTGCTTCCATGAAGGGCAGCAATCTCTGCTGTCCTTCACGGAGCACAACATTATCTTTAATGAGACCGTCAACCTTGTGCTCAAGCATATGATAAGAGCGGCAGTGGCCAGTACAGCGTTTCACATGACGTCATCCTACAAAGAGTCAAAAAACATAAATCAATACATCAGCCTCAAAACAGTCATTACCTTTCTGTCTTTCACCTTACCATATGTATATCTAATTCACTAATTATTATACATTTTGTTGCCACTATTAACACTATTTAGAACTGTGATACAAATATTGATTCCTGTCTTGCCAGTTCAGTTATCATATTTTTTTGTACCATATTATGTCCTTTGTTGACAACATAAAAAGATTTATAACAACAGCACACTTTCTATACTATTCTTGTATTTAACTTACTATATGGCAATACTCAGTTTCTAAATGTTTTACCATAATAAACAACACAGGGCCAGATATTCAAAACTGTGAGCCGGGGCAAAATTAGCAGTGCCCGGTGGGCAAAAATTGCCCAGAGCAAAACCAGCTGAATATAGCAAGCCAAGGAAGCTGGGCAAAGAGGCCGAGAAGTGCAGGGCAAAATTTGCCTGGGAGCAAGACAGCACTGAACATAGCAGATAAGACAGCACTGAAAATAGCAATCAGACAGAGGCACTGCAAACACCCACAGAAACAAAGTGTCAGAGGTGTAAGCAGCAGTCCAGGAACACAGGCAAGCAAATCAGCGCTGCCAGACATAACTGCAGTACTAGTGAAAGGCATGGAATAACCGAAACCCACAAGTGAAACCAGAATGCCACAGAACACTGTCAAATCCCGACTCCCCCCAAAAAAGACACAGGACACAGGAATGTCAAGCATAACATATTATAATTCAAAAAGGGAACAGGTAAGGCATAAAGGCAACAAGAAAACAGAAACAGAAAAACAAGTCAAAACACAGCAGAATACAGCATGCAAAAATGAGGTACAAGAAAAACACAATGAAAGGGAAAAGGGCAAGGCTAACAAAGGGACTGCAAACATTGGGGAAAATTGTAACACTATATAAACTGCTATCGTGAAAACGATGTACATTGCAGTGGACAAAGAATGTGGACGGGAGAGGGATGTGGACATAGGAAGGAATGGAGGGAAACAGGATGGCAGACAAAGGGCTAGGGACGGTGGGCCTGGGACAGGAAGCAGGAGAACAATAGGGGGTACGAATTAGGGGCGGGCAGGTGCTGGCAGGTGCTGGCAGACGGTCATCAAGGATGGCTGCCAGCATCTTACTTCGGCAATTAGTACAGCCTGCTGCTCAATGAGCGTATGTTGTTGTACCACCCACCTCAGCAGCTCATCTCAGCTCTCATCCTCCTCTGGATGGGTGGCCCACAGTGATGCCCGATGTGGACCTACAGGAGACAGAGGGACCATATCAGGACATGACGATGACACAAAGGCCCCATGTACCACCACACGGTGGACAGCATGCCCCAACAATCATGCCCATGTGCCAGCACAGAACAAACCACAATGCACACAAACATGTGCCTGCAGGACAAGGCAGTATGTAACAGGCAGCATGCAACACCCCAATGTACATGGATATGCATAGATGGATGCTGAGAAGCATCACACAGTGGAATCCAGCCAGAACAGTGGTGTGCAGACTGTAACAGTGCAAACAGACAGCCACCCCCTGAGATGCGAACGACAAGTGGACACTGCATGACATGCACATGGGATGACACATGGTGGGACATGCTGCCCACAGGCACACAGCCATGCTACCCAATGCAGATCACACCCCCTGGAGAAGGTGCAACAGCCACACCCAGGTGTGTAACCTGACAAGTCTGTCCCATACTCCCCCAACAGTGGCCCACCCTCACTGGTGCCCCCCCAACAACTGTGAGACCCAGCCAAACTGCCACCCACTATGCTAGAACACAGCAGCTGTACAAATGATGGCAGGAGGCCTTGAACAGGTATGTGACCGACATAAGTGCGTAACAGTGCCAAGACACACAGATAGTGACTCGACATGGACCACAGACAGCAAATGACCACAGAGGATAACGACACTGGCAATAGTACAGTAGTTACTGCAGGACAGGTAACCAAGCAGTACACAGACAGAAAAAGTGCCAATGCCCACCTACACCCATGGCCACAACAGAAGGATGATGAGCCCACACTGGGAAACAGTATGGCACAGGGCTGTGCCACCACCCAAGGTGGCAGCACCGTGAAGGTGCACATGCAAGAAGACACACACAAGTGAAAAAGGGACACAGGCCATGGTCCACCAGTGGCAGGGTAGTGGTAGGCCAATGGTATGCACAGGACAGTGTCATTCTGGTGGCCAAGGCATGGTGAGGCACACACCCACACTTGTGGGAGCAGCGTCTGCCATAGGATCTGACACCCAGCACACCATGCCACCACAGAACAACCTCTGCAGCACACCTGCATAACCAATACACAAATACCATGCATTGCAGGGACTGAAGGACAGCACCCTGTAGGGGACAATGGCTCCTACAACAGAGCTGGAGCCAACAGGCAGGGGTGTAGCCAGGGTGGGCACAGCTGCACACCATGTGGACACACTGCTATCCCCCTCCCCATTGTTAGGGTGAGCTACCCCACCCTGGAGTGTAGCCAGATACTATTCAAACGTACATCAGGACTGTGTAGGTTGCCACCAGTGGCATAAGAAATACTACCCATGAAACACATGACAATGGGTGATGCCCTGCATGGGTAAATACAAAGCCATGCATAGCACCCCAAGACACTCACAGACCAGCCTCCAGCCTGTACAGGTGTATGTTCCATGGGAGACAAAGACATTCATAGTGACCAGTTCCCCTAGTGTATACCCCAATGAATGACAACACAGAAAGGTACAAAGTAAGCAGTGCAGAGCCAATTTCTCCCCCCCAGAAATAAAATAGCACACCATGGAGTGCTTGGAGGATGCCTGCCTACACACATACCGCAACAGGCACACATGAAATGTACAGTCACACAGGCCCGTTTGGCACCATAGTCCCAGAGGCTCCCTCCCCAACAGCCCCGTGCATGTCCGCCATGGAGGTCAGACAAGGGCACACAATAACATACCCGTGTCCTCACCACCATGGCATTACACTGGTAGGTAGATACAGGCACCACATGACACAGTGGCCCCACGTTCGCCATAGTGTGCATAGCCCTGGCAGGCACTTACAACATGTCCTGCACACATACTGACACATTATACATGGTACTATGAATGAGACATGCCATGAGAAGTGGAGAACAGTGTTGCCATGGCAGACAGGACAATAGCAGCAGCAGTAACAGACAGCACAACAGGCTGACCCCGGTAATTCCCCACCTCCAGGCATGATGACTGGCCTATGGCCATGCACAGACACGCAGCATCCTTCCACAATGGTGGACATAACAGCAACATGACGCACATGACAGTACAAGGCAGATATCAGTGCACATGGCAGTAATGGCAACAATAGATCAGACATACAGCAAGCCATGTCTCAGGCTTCGCAGCAGAAGGCAAGGCACTGGAGGCAGGGAGACAACACAAATGCAGCAGCCAAATCCATCAGGCCTGGATTACCTAGCCAACTGTGCACACGACACAGACACTCCAGTGCAGGGTGTAGCCAGACATTTTCATGTTGTACACACAATCCCCAATAGTCACACCCCCTTAAAAAGAATGTACCCATCAACTCCAAATGGTACCCCCCTTCCAAAAGGGTAAGATGGTTGTCAGATGATTCCCCTAATCTCTAAAGAGGTTATACATGTATCTGTCTCCTAAATAACATCAGTTCAAACAGAGACACGCCCCAGTGGCCTACAGTGACCCAAATAGTATGGATTAGTTATAAAACATTAAGAGAAAGGCATATAGTTTGGGACATGCACTCAACAAAACTGTACACAAATGTGTATAGTGAGTATGCCTTCCTACACCCTTGCTCCAGTGCCTGCAGTGGCAAGTCAGACACATAGTAGAAAAGCACAATGGCACACAGTACTCACGCAACACACTCCTGTCACCGTCACTGCTCTCCGCCGTGCCCTGCACCATCGGAGGCACCCTGCGCCTGTCCGTGGATGGCCTCTGTTCGGACTGCGGATTGCCCCTCCTGTCTCTGGTGTGTCCTCTGCGCTCTGCAGTGGGAAGATGGTACAGCAGCATTACTACAATATCAGCCACCACGGTACGCTAAAGACCACCCTGTACCCTGGTGGTGAAGTACAACACACGCATCACTGGCACACAGGCGCATTGCACCACCAAAGCCATGCCAAGCATGACACGGGTCAGTGCATACCTTCTCCCCCTGGCCCACACAGTACACACACAATGGATAGGAGGACACCATGGCATAAGAGCAACATGTCTGAGTACTATTTAAAGTGTACCTTTGAACAGGTAGCGAATGGTTAAACGGCAGTGGTATTTGAACCCATGTCCAACAGTGACCCAAGTCACATATCTGTACACAAGGTGCACAATAGTATATTCATGGTATATCCTAGCTGGACCCCACCAGCACAGCAACACACACCACCGAACACACATCCCCACCACCCATGACAGCAGCGCTGTGAGAGTCATCACTTACCTGGCACAGGCACAGTCCCCTCCTGAACCATCGCCCTGCATCATTCAAGCAGTGGGCGCTGCCTGCGCCTGATATCCATGTATCGGTGGTGGCACTTCTCACCATCACTGGGTATACCCATGATAGCTGTGAGGCGATGGGCAATTGAAGCCCAGACCTGGCTACGGGGATGGTCACCCTCCCTGACCGGTCCAAATAGGCGCCGATGGTGCTTTTCAGTTAATTTCACTAGGTTGGCCGTCTCCACCTCATCCCAGTGCCTGTCACGGCCCACCACTGCCCTTTGCCTACGTCTCCCAGACATGGCTGATATGAGAGGGGGCAAAGAAAATGCTCCACTGGTGTATGAATGAGTGGCCACACACCCTGACACTCCCAAGCACTGCAGTCTAGCACCGCGCAGACATATGCTGTAGCGCCGCGCTAACAGGAAGTGTTCGCAATGTGCATGCGTGACCCCTACCATGACCCTGAGCTCATGTACCACACATGCGTATAGCGCCGCGCTATGCTGTGTAGCGCCGTGCTACATCACACCAAGACAGGGTGATACAATGGACATGGGAGCCTCACGAGCATGCGTGTAGTCCGCGCTAATGCACATAGTGCTGCGCTAGTTGGATAGCGCGGTGCTGCCCCTCCATTAGCCCTGCACTGGGCTTTGCCCAGCGCTGCTGTGCTAGCGCGGGGCTAATCAGAGCCATATTCAACAGGTGTATGCAAATGGGGGTACTTGTGTATGCATGGGGCAAACCATGTGATTAGCATATCATTATGTGCTCATTTACATGACTAACAGGCTTGATTGCCTGGGTGGGCTATAAAAGAGCAAGCAGTGCACCACCAGTGTTGTATTTTGGTAATGCAGCGGAATTACAGAAGTGAGAATCAACAACACAATGCTGGAGATATGCAAAAGGGGGATGAGCAGCGAGAGGCAGGTATGTATGACCGCCGTGGGACACACTTGAATGCACTGTGCTGATGGCTGCATGGGACTACTACCGTCCACTGCATTGTGCACATTCCCCTGCAGGTAACTGTTCCATGTGCCACTGCCTGCACAATGTGTCTGCCAGCCAGGTGCACTAGTGCACTACCGTGCTGTGTCCTGTGACATTGGCCCACTGACTTGACTCCCTGGATGTGTGGCATGATGGGCTGTGGCCCCCCCTGCAGGACGTACACAGTGCGATGTGCCATCCCATGCAGCATGGTGTCCTGACATTGCTAGCGCAATTGTCCACGCAACCACTGTAGTTCTCAAAAGGGGCACATCACAGTGCAAGGTGGTAGTGTAGGGGTGGGCCCAGTCATGGGAGTACATGGCAGCCACAGGCCACAGCAGTGCACATGTGTGTACGCGGCTCGCTGTCCATACACAGGATGGACAGTGACTATGTGGCCATGTGCACTGTACATGCACATGCATCAATATGATATGTCCATGTGGCCTGTGGCACTGTAGGGGGTGGCATCATGATGTCTAATGTGTAATGCAATGCAGCACTGACAGCCAATGATACTTGTCCCCTTTAAATTATCCCATAGGTGTGGTAGCACGCCAGGAGTGCATCTGTGCCCACAAATTCTCACAGGATGAGCTAAACACCCTTGTACATGCAGTTAAGGAGAGGGAGCAGGTGCTATGCACACACAGGGTCACTGATGCTGTGGTGAGGCAAGCTTGGAAGGAGGTTACTGTGGCTGTAAATGCTGTCGGAGGCCGTTGAAGGATGACAGAGGCTGTGCAAAAAAGATGGAACGACCTTCTGCGATGTGCGAAGGAGGAGGAGGCACAGCGACTGAGGGACAGGATGAGGACCGGTGGTGGACCACCTGAACACCAGCAGCGGGTGGAGGAGCCACACATGGCGGTGGTGGCATCAACACTAAGGATGGTGGCAGTAACAGGTGTGCCAGGTGGTGGATGTGAGACGACCCTCGCACTTCCAAGGCCAGGTCTGTATTCACATATGTAATTCCTGTATGTTGTGCTGGCATGGGTGCATGGTCATGCTGTTGGTGTCCTGCACAGGGTGTACTGTATCCTGCCAAAGAGATGCCTGCCATGGCCATGGTCACTGTGTGTTGAGTGGGTGCATGTTGTCTCGGGCTTGTGTGAAGGGAGTACGTGTCCTGAGGACTGCATGGTATAGTGGTGGTAGTGGTGGTGGTGTTTGGCCACAGTGTCCATGGATGGGTGACTGACCCTGTCCCTATTAGGTTCCTGATGTCGTGGAGGAGGTGGATGAGGAACGGCCATCAACATCTGGGCTCTGTGAAGCTCAGGGCTGCACAGACACCATGCATGTGTGGCATTCCCATGGGCAGGGTGTGCAACTGCCTGGGGAGGGGGGTAACACCTCACTAGGGGTATTGGGATACACTGGCCACCTGGATGCTGCATAGACAGAGGAAGATGGTGTAGGGGAGGTCCTACTGGTCACTGTCACCAGTGAAGATGACACTGATGTATCTGAGTATTCGCAACACCTGGCCATTCCTGTGCAAGGGGATGCAGGGGTGGGGCTGCTTGCAGGCCATGGAATGGGTGCAAGTGGTTTCTTAAGTGTCACCAGTGTGACTGTACCTGAGCACACGGTGGTGTGCAGTGTGTGGGACATCGCAGAACTGCAGGGTGTGCAGTTTCAAACACATGTTGGGGTCAATGTCCATACAGTGCCACAGACCACCACCAGTAGTAGCCAGCAGCAGGATGTACCTGGCTGGCAATGGCATCCAATTGCTCCAGTGCCGCAGGCATCTCTGCCAGCTGCAGCTGAGGGTTCTGTGTCTCTGGGGCAGGATGGCCATGGTGCCTGGCCACTGCTGCAGGCTGCTGTCACCTCTCAGCAGGAGGCCCATATGGACCTGCATGGCATGCGAAGGGAGCTGCGACATGAGCTGGGACAGATAAGGGAGGCCATCTCACTGGGCTTTGCCCATGCTGAGCAGCAGGCGGAGGACAGGTTGGGCCACCTGGTGGGTGCCACTGACCGTGGCTTTTCTGGCCTGACTGCTGCAGTGGTCAACATCGGGAATGTCCTGCCTGGCGTGCCTGGTGGTCGCCAGCAAGGGATGGTTGGTCATGGTGCAGATGGCACAGGGACACACAGGTGAGAACACTGTGGCAGTAGGGCTGCCAGTGTTTCAAGCTCAACAGCATCGCTCACTCCGTCTGCAACCCAGCACCGCTGTGGCCGTCCATCCACCCTGTCAGTCTCCACCGTCCCCCAGGGGCACAAGAGGACAACTCTGCCTGCCTCACCTTTCTCTTCAGCGTTGTCCTTCTGCCCCAGAGGCAATTTCAGGGTCTGTGACCATGCTACAGGCAGCATCGCATGCATGGGGGTAGGCGCCGTGATGCCTACAATCGGTCTGCGTGTACTTTGCATCTATCACCCACATGCATGCAGAGCTACACACACACACACACACACACACACACACACACACCCACAATACCACCCCACAGTTGCCCCCTTACCTCACAGCACACATCACACTCCCCACCGACACAACACCGCTTGTGTCTGTCCCCCACATGTGTCCTGCACAATCCCGACCTCACACCACATGCACACATTTTCTGTTCCACTGTGTTTGTTTACTGGTGTGATTGTTGGTGTCACTGTTCTGTTTGTTTGCATATAAATGGATAATTACTTGTACTCTTTCAAGTTGTTATGCAGTCTGTACTCTTACCTCTTATCTGTAGCAGTGTCCTGATGATGTGGTCCTGTGCTGCATGGCCCTGCGTGCCATGTGAGGGTCCCTCCTCTCGAGTTGCTCCACTATCCCTCTGACCGCTGGCTCTGGCTCACTGTCAGACTGTCCCTCAGGTTCAGGTGCCTGCATCCCATGATTCATTGCCATGTTGTGCAGCATACAACAGGCTAGGAAGATACGGCATACCTTCTGAGGTGTATACTGCAGGGCACTGCCTGATGTGTCTAGGCATCTGAATTGCATCTTCAGGATGCCAAACGATGATGTTCCTTGTTCTGGCATGTGCCTCGTTGTACATTTCCTTGGCCACTGTGGCGGGTCAGAGTACTGGTGTCAGCAGCCAGGGTCGTAGGGGATAGGCACTGTCCCCTGTCAAGAGATGTATACCTGTCAGTGCCATACTGCAGTCTGTCAGCTGCTATCCTGCACCTCTATGTGGCCCTCTCACACCCCTTCCCTGGCCTGCAATGCCTGTCTTCCCATCCATGCTGTTGTCTGTATGCCTTGGTGTTACCACTACTGACTAGTTGCCCACTGGGCATCCTGCCCTCCTCAAAAGCCTGGCACAGCTGGGGCTGGTGCCAGATGAAGGCGTCATGGGCACTGCCGGGGTACTGTGCATAGACATTGCTGATGCGCCCAGCCGCATTGCACACCACCTGGCAGTTGATGGAGTGGTGCCCCTTCCTGTTGACGTACACGTCACTGCCATCACCAGATGGTGCACGGATGGGGACATGGGTGCAGTCAATGGCACCCAGTATGGATGGTAGGTGCGCAACTCGATGGAACTGCTGCATTGTTTCTCTGCGCTCTGTTGCCGTGCTGGGGAATCCTATGAATTCCCCAGCATGTGGCAGGAAAGCCTCTAGGAACTGGGTCAGGAGGCATGAGGTGGCAGACTACGCTACCCCAATGGTGTCCCCATTGGTCGCTGAATGTCCTGTGGCAAGGAAGCACATCGCTGCTGTCACCTTCTCCTCCACTGTCATGGCATGGCTGCGCCTGATATTTGAGTGCAGCTGCTCATGCAGGAGTTCACAGAGGCTGCCTCAGCATTCCCTGTTCATCCTGTACCGGCCAGTGATGGATCATCAGGCAGGGTCTCGAAGGAGACCCTGGACCCGTACTCACCTGTTTGCAGCATACTGTCTCCCTTGGCCTGCTTGTGGCCCATGTTGTGTCTGCTCCTCTCTCCTCCTCCTCCACTACAGCTGCCATCAATGGCAGCATCACTACTACTGGCACAGCACGTCCCACTTCCTGTGGTGGTCCTTCCTCCTCTGTATTTTGCCCTGGGTTAAGACCAGCCTTTTTGAGGCGGTAACTAGCGCTACCACGTGCCACTATGTATCCAAGCATGCCGCCAGCCTTTCAATCCCGCGCGCCTCTCTTGGCCCCTTCCTTGCCCTTGCATACATTAGTGGTCGTCTCACGCTAACGCTGTTAGCGCCAAGGCTTACTGGTCCTTTGAATATAGTGGCTCCGCGCTATTCCAGCGCTATTGCCGAGCTATTGGTTTGCGTGCCGCGCTATGCTTTGAATATCTGGCCCACAGTCTCATACACTGATACTACCTCTTCATTGTGTGTGAACAAGTATACTTTAGCATCTGCATCTATATTATTTCTTCACACCTGCAAGAGAATATTCGACTACCTGCACACCAACAGTATGATTACATAATCCAATTTTTACATTATCATCTGTTTAATAACTGCTACAAAAGACACACACATGTCAAGTTGTTATTTACTCTCTGTACATATTTCCATTTATAAAAATCATCGTTTACTGCCATAACATTGATTAAGCAGCAAGCCATGAACAAATGTCATTTTTATGTTGTTCTGATGACCTGCATGCCTGTAGTGTGGCAGAAAGTGTTACCAAATACCAAAATGTCCTAAATGGTGATTAACTGACCACTGACACAATCAGTGGAAGTACCTTATTTGTATTTTAATAAACAACTTAATAACACTCTTAAACCTTCTTCACCATATGATTAATTTCTACATTAATGTTTGCGAAAGATGTACATAACCAGTTAGAATGTTTACAGATAATTAAAAACTCTATTTGTCACAATGGTTTTGTAATACTTGAAACCATCTTACAGATTTAGTAAGCAAGAGCTGACTTACTTTACTAAGAACTTAATCTAATACATTCCTTACACATCATATAAATAAAGAGTAGGAGATATGTCCAGAAGTGTTGTGCAAGACGACAACTGTGACACCATGCACATGCACTGATTCATGCCAGTGTGATATCTAAAAGTGCTATGGGCCTGGCATTAAATACCGATCAATCTAAACATAGCAGCAATATCATACAGTTAGCAGGTTCATTCCCATTCCATGTTACATACTACCCAATATTCAGCCCAGGATGTAGTAACACATCAGATGGATAGCCAATTGGCTCCAGGAATGGACCCAGCGGGTCATAATTGGTGGGATAGTCTCATCCCCAAGGAGGGTCATTAGTGGGATCCCACAGGGATCAGTCCTTGGACCCCTCCTGTTCAACGCCTACGTCTCTGACATAAGGACAGGTATCAGGAGTAAGATGAGTCTCTTTGCGGATGACTCAAGAATGGGGGTGGTGGTGGATGGGGAGAATGGGAGGGTGGCCCTACAGGGGACCTGGAGGCTCTGGAAAGATGGTCTAGAAAGTGGAAGCTGAGGTTCAATGCAGTGAACTGCAAGGTACTGCACCTGGAGTACAGAAACCCAGGCCAAGTATATACCCTTGGGGGTGAAATGCTACAAGTCTTGATGGCTGAAAGGGACCTGGGGGTGTTGGTGGATGTCAAGATGAACAACTTGGAGACTTGTAGGACAGCAGCAGCCAAGACCAACAGGATGCTGGATGCATCGCTAAGGACTGCCTCCAGAAGGAGGGAGAGTGATATCCGTCTGTATAACTGCTTGGCGAGGTCAAGCACCTCAGCACTGCTTGCAGTTTTGGTACCAATTAAAGAGAGACATTAAACTACTGAGAGGGTCCAGAGGGCAAGCAAAAGGGATTTGGGGCTTGGGAGACAGGACCTATGGGGAGAGGCTCGAAGAGCTAAATATGTACACATTGGAAGAGAGAAGGGACCGGGGGCCCATGATAGAGGTCTTCAGGTACATGAAGGGGATAAATAGTGGAGTAGCAGTCAGGGTGCTTTGAAGAAAGGAGGAGGGGGCAACTAGAGGACATGGGTGCAAGCCAGAGAGGGGAGGATTCAGGGGAGAAAGGAGGAGGTGCTACTTCACTGAGAGGGTGGTGGAGCCATGGAATGCACTGCCCAGGGGGCTGGTGGAGGCAGAGATGGTGCAGGGGTTCAAGAGGGTGTGGGACAGGTACAGGGGAAGGGTTCTGGAAGCAAAATCCAATGCAGTGAGAATATCTGGAACTGGGAAGGCAGAAGCCAGAGAAGGCCAGGGGGGGGGCAGCAAGGTCAGCTCCCAGGGCAGGGGCTGACCAAATGAGGAGATGCGAAAGACCATAATGCCTATTCTGTTGGCATTTTAGTATGTTAGTATACACTCAGAAGTACTGCTTGTACTTTACTGAGTAGATTCATTCATTTAAATGATCAACAGCTGCCACTCACAGCTTGGTTGCCACATCACACCTTGCAACATGACAGCTGGCAGCTCTAAGTGACCTCCCAAGCTACAGCAGCACCTTCATCCTGACCCCCCCATGCTGACTGTGTGTATTACTGTAGTAATAATGCTTCCTAAGTCCCTGGTGTCCCAGTGCAATACTCCACATGCCTATTGCAGGAACCCCTGCAATATTACATCAAAGCAAAACATCCTTTGTTAAGTAGTCCTACTGCTCCTCTCCCAACCACTAAGCAACAACATGTCCACTCCCCCCCCTTCACTCCTCTCAGTGGCAGTACATAGCTGCTTGCCAACTTGCAAGCCTGATGCACAATCACTGACTCTGGAATAGGGCTGTACACACATTGGCCACAACAGAAGCAAATGAGCATGAACCTTATAATACTACTCAACAGAGATGTATAAATGGATTCATTTGCATTTCTGTACAATGTACTACTATAGTTCCACAGGTACTGTTTCGTTGTTATGAAACAATGCTGAACAGTCCTACTATAAGGAAATCAGTCACAGTGCAACCAACCTACCACAGTAGACAATGAACATAACATACATTCTGGGTTCAGGATACCGTAACACTATATCTTGTATGAGTATCTGTTGTGATGGCACTTACAGTGGAGAGCTGGTGCCTGGCTCCTGCTTCACCTCCACAGGTCTCTCAACCACCAGCTCCGGACTCTATATACACACACAAAAAAAAAAGATGATTACATATACCACAAAATATTAAGGTAGTACTATACTTTTATTGTGAAATCCATTGTTTTTATCACTGTGTCACTGTGTTATTAAAACCATGTAAACACATTCCTCTTTGAACGACACTTCTGTGTTTCTATGACGTTTTGTAAGCCAAATCACCACTTTGCTACATGTTTTCAGATAGCTCAACGTGGGTGAATAGCTCCCAAGGTTAACACCTCCAATGCAGCCTAGTGTACTCTTGGCTCTTGACAGTCAGAGTTGGCAAGACATGTTCTGTATTAACTGGTGCAAGCTATAAAGGGTCTCCCAGTATGAGAATACTGTTGCCACCAAATGCTTCTGTATAGTCAGTACCCAAGATGTCCTGTAGATGCAGGTGTATACAGGCTAGCATCACACTGAACACCATACTAATTTTCATTAATGATGAGTAACTTCATCTTTGTGAACATGGGTCGAAGCTGAGATGCAACTTCAAATAACAGTTTATGATAGTCTCCTGTCTTGCCATGCTCAACTGGCAACATAAAGAGATGATGTAAAGTAACTCCACCAATGTTGAATGCAGCTAGTCCAGTAGAAGCAGTGACAGCAACAAACATTGATGATCCTGTCAGACTATGTAATTCAGCAGTGATGACTTCAATGAGGAAACTCTTTCCTGTACCAGCTGAACCACTAACAAAACAACAACAGTGGTTTATGGTCAGAACAGTCACATTGTTTGGCTTCAAGGAGTAGGTGATGTCAAACTACATCAGTGACCTGAGAGTGAACTACCGTGCTGCTGTTGATTGAGTCTTTCTCTCAGGTCAGCTGGGTTGACACCACAGTGTGTCCCATGTTTCATCGCAGTCTCAACTTCTGATATTAACATCGTCTGGTGCATTTAAAGGCAGAGGCTCACATATAACACCTTGTCCTTCTGCATCAAGAGTGTCTTGAGCTGGCAGGAGTATCTCCTGAAGCTTTCTGCCTTGTCAAGCTGCTCTTCTCAGACACCAACCTCTGTATGTATGTCTCTGAGTATTGAGTTTAAGTCTCATAACTGAGATTGAAGTCTTCCTCGAATGTATCACAGTTACCTTTCAATTTAGACTCATTCCTCCATGGTCTAAATAGGAAAAGAAAGCAAAGTAGTAGTGCTCTCTGCTCTTTGATGTGCCTAGATGTAATTTGCAGTGATCTATGAGCCAAAGCTTGTGTCTTTAACAAGGCAGCCATCAACTGCTTTCACCTTGTAAATGTGGTGTGTTGAATCAAGTGACACATCTGTCTTGTAGTCATACCACTTAGCCACCTGAAACAAGCACATACCATCCATGTCATCGTACCTACTGAGTAGTATAATGTAAGTTATTATTCTTAAAAATATTTTTTGAAGATGGTCTATGATCAGCTAGTTCCTCAATCTCAGCATGAGGAATAAGTACCCATTTGCACTTCTCTATGATTCACGATGAGAAAGTGCACAGCATCAGGTTTACCTTCAAATGTGTACCCGTTAAATGATCACTGGCCTCATAAGCTCCACATTCTCTGTGTGAGAGGGTTTTCAATCCTAATGACCACAGCTGAGATGTCAGGCTCTTGCCTGATTGGCAAAATCTTCCCAAAGATCTTGCAAGCTAGTCTGTTCATGCTTAGTTATGTACGAGGTTACATACCGTACTAGAGCTAATGAATTGTCAGTCACAAACTGAACATCTATGTTTGCTTGCCACATTAGGAGAAAAGTTAGGTTGTAGTCATTGATATACACCTCTTTCTCATCTTGAGTAATTAATATACCCTCTTGGTCGATTTTGCTTTCAAGTAGTGTCGCATTGCTGAAAAAGTTCATCCATGGCACCATCCTGACAAACCCACCTAGGGATCTGAAATGGCATCTTGAGTACCAATCAGATTTGTTTTCACTACCCGGTGGTTGTATTTTGCACTAAATATGTCACTGGAACTTCTGAACCAACTTCCATAGTGTAGGACTATCATACCTTGTCAGGAATGCGACAAGTAATGTATCGCTTGGATGAATGCTAGTACTCTACAGCTTCATGCTCACTATGAGTGGTGCATCCTTGATCCACATTAACATGTGAATATGAGGAGCACCTTGTGCTTGATACTCCACCCTCTAAAAGTAATGCTCTACAGTACCAAGATGTGGATTGTCCTTTGATAAAATGAAAGTCAGTATGTCATGGAACCGCTTGTGGAAATGCCTTGTGACAGACACAGGGTCAAGTGAGCACATTTCTCCGACAGTCATTGATGAAATGCCATCAACATCAGAGTTTGCGTTGGTACACCATTCACAAGAATCACCAAACTATTTTCACTGGAGATTGCTTCCACATTTTCCTGTAGAGGAAGTGGGAGGTACATAACAGAACCCTTCCGAGATCTAATGAGTTCTTTTTGTGGAATGTTCCATGTCTTTGTGTTCAGCTGTAGAATGGTTTGAAAAGGTTTCATTGTCTGAATAAGAATACGTTCAAACATATTCAATGACACAATCTCACTTGGTGTAGGTTCTGCATCCATATTATTCAACAATGACCTTGCTGGCAGAATGTCACACTTCAGTTTGGAGAAACAGTGCTTGCACAGTACAATGATGGGCTGTGACTCAAAGCCAGATTTCAGCAGCAGAAATGCTGAGAGTCAGAACCACATGTTGTTGTATGGTGACAAGTTTTCAAGGTTAACTGTGACTGCTTGCTTGTCGTAACACAGACGATCACATGACACACATACAGAGTCAAACTTCTGTGCCTTTGCCAATTTGAATTTTGCTATTTCTTTGCCAAACTGTTTCAGGATGTTAGTTTCTAACACAGAGACAGTACCTTCATCAGAAATTGGAGACTGACACATTCCTGTGTCTGAGACAGAACTGATACGTCGTAGCTGTTTGAGACATATGATGCACCATGCATGTCACTGGTGTCCAATAGGTCATTTAAAGTAGTGTACTGATTGACAACTCATCTAACTTCATACACCCTGTATACAAAGTTAGCATACCTGTGTGATGTACTCCCAACATACATGTGGTGGAAGACACTGTCACAAACACCACTATCTAGACATGCTAGTGAGTGACCCATTAGTCCAGTATGTGGATGGATCGCACAAAGATCAATGTTGCTAAAAAGTTTATACCTCTCTTTATGGTCAGTGATGACAAATAGGTTGATAAACTGTTCTAGTTTGTCAAATGATGATTGCCTGCAGTTGCATGTTGTATTACATGCCCATGAGAGACAGCAAAGCTTCCAAGGCTGTGTAGTTGAGTCAGTGTCATCATCTGACTCCATAGTTCTATCATCAGAGACACTGAGTACATTTACCAGTTTACCGGACTCATCTATGCTGAAGTTGCTGTCTCTTTTCTGTGAATAGTAAGATTCTTCCCAGAAATATGCTTCTGAGTGCTGTGTGTGGAGCCATTGACCTGTGAAAACATCACAGAAATTGTGCACAGACAATCCAGGATATCGTTGTAGCCTTTGTTTAATATCATATACAACTTTTCTGAATAGCTCAAACACATGAAACATCTTGCGTCATAAGCGTTGAAGAGCAAATACAGCTCTACTCACAAATGTGCATACTTTGAGATGCAATTTCATGAGACTTAGATGACTCTTTTTTTTATGCTCCTGTCTCATCACAGCAGTAATAAGCCTCCCGATCTTAGCTTTAGATGCTAGTGATCAGAAATATTTCTGCTTTCTCAGATTAGCATCACCAGGTGTCACATTACAATGCTGTTTCGTTTGTGAAGTCATGCTTACTTTAGCAATCGTTGTGTTTCATCTCAGGGATCTACACAACTGTTGTTTAGGTCTACACTTTTTTCTTGTTGTTGAACAAGTGCGTGCTAGCTCTGTGGTGTGGGACAACATAGGGCCCACTATTTCAAGAGCTGTGTGAATTGTCTCATGAGTTGAACTCACATCACTGGCTTTTCGTGCTACCCTTCAGCAAACCTGTACCACTATGATACCTGTTTTGTCTTTCCTTAGATTGTCGTCTCTGTTTTGTGGGCATATTTGCTATCTGGGATGTCACAGCAGTAATCAGCAATCTTACAGAAGTATCAGACACCGGTATAATAGAGACAGAAAAAACATAATATTACTATCTGTTTATTTAGTTCTCTTCTAATATTCAATCTTGAGACTGCTTATTTGTACTTGCTGTATATGTAATCTACACAGTTGCTTGTGAAGAAGTGGACAGTATATCTGTGTAGTGACAGTGCAGTGTGTCACTCAATAAACATTAGTTGAAATAAAATTTGAGAACAAAATGACTAAAATTAATAAATGGTCTGTCACATACTGTCACAATTTCAAATTGCACATTATGAAGCTAGCATAGCAGTTTTACTGAAGAAATCTATTGTATTGTGAAAAAATCATATAATAATCGTGCATTGAAAGTGTCGCCAAAAACACGGTTGTGCATGTGAAAGTGTCGAAAAAACTACTGTCGAACGTTCAAAAGTACTTGATTATAGTATCGAACATGTATTGTTGAGCAATATAAAAGTTTTGTAAAAATAGTGTTGCACTTTAAAAGTATCGCAAAAGTACTGTAGTTCATTGAAAGTTTCACAAAAAGTAGTTTGAACTTTCAAAACTTTCACAAAAATAATGTTAGTGTTGAAAGTTTCATAAAATAAGATTTGGGGTAAGGAACAATGGACTTCAGCCAATGATATCTTGATGTACATTTGAGTGACAGCCACTTCAACCAATGTTGTGAGACATTTATCAGGCCATGTAAGGCAACCAATCAGAGATGTTGAATACTGAAGAAGAAGCACATAACAGCCATCTTGAGACAAACAGGAGAAACACTGCTTAGCTTACTGTAAGTACTTAACATTTTCTTTAACATTTTCTAGTATGATACAAAGTGTTACTAATATGTAAATAGTATTCATCAAATTTTTTTACTGCTCTATTAACCTATGTATAAAAGTATAAGTAACTCTACTGCATTAAATAGTTAATAGCATTTAAAGTCAGTCTGTAAATTAGTACTTACTAGCACAGATACAGCTGCAAAATGGGGGAAGAAACTAAAGTGCACGTGTAGGTTAGCACAAGAGGGAACCAATCAGACATGCTTCTGTACTTGTAATTGTTTGAATCTGCCTATGAGAAGGATGCATTTTACCACCTTAAAATCTTGCTATATTTTTTGCTGAAGCAGAAGTGCACTGATAGTCAGTGCACACACTACATTGGCTATGCAAGGCAGAATATTAGCCAATGGTTTACTTTATTTGTGTTTCATGGTTCAGCTCAGTGAAAGGCTGTTGAAGTAGAGAGGGAACTTGCAGTTTTACTTTCAGTAGTGCCTAGCTAGTGCAGGCGAAACACTGACTTTTTTGGTAGCTCTCTGCCCACTTCTCAGTTTCAAATCTCAGAATGGCAGAAAACAGCAAAAGGACTTTGTGGATTGTAGGCAGCAGTATTGTAAGATGAACATCAGAGTATGCTCAGAACAGGGATTTTGGGAGAAACCTGCAGCTCACATATTGCTGTGTAAAGTGGTTTGGCAGGGGTAGAATGAGGTGGGAGCACCTCATACTAACCATGCACAGACTTCTGAGTACTCAGACTCATCCGGACATATTGCTGATACATCTTGCAGGCAATGATTTGGGAACCAAACGCTGGGTAGATTTAGTAACAGAAGCAAAACTGGACCTCACTTCTATTATGAGTATGTTGCCTGCCTGTAAAATAATTTTTTTCAGATATTACAGAGCATAAGGTCTGGCAAGCAGAACACCATATGTACCTGATTGACAGAGCCCGAAGAAAAGTCAACATACAAATATCTGCATTTCTACGCATGACTAGAATGTACACCATACGTCACCCGGAAATTAAGTATTCTTATGATTGGCTATACCTACCAGACAGTGTATACTTCTTGCATGCTGGCAATTGCCATTTCCTGGGAGACCTTCAAGATGCAATCCTCAGACTTCTCTAAAAATGTCAGACTGTTTAAACAAATATTAGACTACAAAAAAAGGTTCTTTTCAGAACCAGAAACAGTTAGTCAAAAATAGAACAGCTTTTCACACCATGCACACAAGGTGTAACTGATGGGGGTACTGGGGTGGAGGGTCTGACTGGAAAGGTGGAGAGCATGCCACTGCCACAGACCCTTTGTGCTGTTTCCATTGTATTAGCTGCAATTGTGCTGAGTGCAGATTGCCACCATCAAGGATGATACTTCTTTGATGGTGCATCTGATCAGAGTGTTGGGGGGGGAGAGGTCCCAGTGTAAAACCAGTAATTTTTGTGCTTTTACACTGTGTGTTTTTTAAGGTGCTCTGTTAGGGTGCAGACAAAGAACAGTGGATACTGCTTGGTGATGGTTGTAGCCTGGTACAGCATCACATAGTTGTTGCCGTACAGCAACACAGCTGCATATGTTTGTTGACATAATGGAATGGTGATTGGCCAGTTCATAGCCTAGATACCTGGTGGACTGATTTGTGCACCCACTGTTGAATATAGTGGTTGCTTTTACTTGCAGAACTGCACTTTTGCTGATGCATTACTACTCTTGCTCTTGTACTGCTTGCCCTGTGATAGTCCCACTGTGCCATGAACAACACTCATGGCTACGGCACTATTCTCAATACAGTTGAACCATGCAACAGTACAGTAAAGTCATGCTTGGACTATGCTGTGCCTTACCACAGTTATGCTGCACAGAATTGCATAATAGTTTGGTACAGTATGAATATCCTGAAGTCAATGTTAGTTTCTCAGTGGTGGGCTATTTTTAATACATCAACATGTTAATATTTCTGTCAATGCTAAAGACTTAGTTAACAGCATCCACTGGAAATATTTTGTTTCAATCAATCAATCAAAATCTTTACTTATCAGGGCACCATTGAGCAAGGCTCATTTGCAAGGTGGACCTGGTCATGAATACATCAAAGTACAGTACAGAAACAGGTATACAAAAGCAATACTATACAGGAAGAAAAAGTATATATAGTGTATACAGTACAGTACAAGGTTGAAATAAATAAAAAAAGAGAATTATTTTACAGTTGAAGAAGTCAGCAGATGTACAATCAACCATAGGCATACAGGGTTATAAGCAGAGATCTTTTGAGTGAGGCAGCCGCAACTACACATATAGGGGAAAGAGGCTGTGTATGGGTGGTAGGTTAGAGAAGTAAAGAAGAAGAGGGATATATTACCGATGACTGCAGGAAAAATTGAGCTAAAACCAAAGAAAATGACTATGGCTGTCGTGTAATTGTTTATTATGATAATGACGGAGGAGGGGTAGATAATTGGGACACTACTATGGATGGGGTGGGACTTTAGGCAGGCTGGAGTGGACAGGGAATGGTGGGTGCAGCAGGAAGAGTTAATAGGGAAAGAGTGAGAGCCAGGGGTAGGGGTAGGGGTTAATGTGTAATGTTTTGACATATTATAAAACTAGTGAGATGGGTAGAAAGACAGACAGGTTGTCATTGTATTACTATGTCTTGGAACTGAGCTCTTATTCTGGCACAAAAAGGTCAGAAAAAATTAGATGCTTACCAATCCAATGAAAGTACTATCAAATGATCAATTAGCATTATCATTCTGACCTATGGACTTTTTTTTTCTATGTTCTGCAGAGTAGTACACAAACAATGAGGCAGTGATATTTGAGAGAGGTGTGTTTGCTGCTTGAGGCAGTCCATGCAAGAGGCACTGCATGTATATTAATGTGTAACACAAACCGGAAGTTGGATGCATTGTGGAGGCGCGTTAATTCTTTCTTGCACGTTGTCCTCAAGGTCAAGAACAAGAGTGTCAACCAGCTGAAGAAGAAGTGGAAGCTGTTGTGCCAGTGTTTCTATGTGTTAAAGCACAGAGAGGAGATACCAGATAACGATAAATGCTGGTACTACCTTGCATTTGAGCTGTGGGAGGCAGCAGGCAAGCCAGCTCCAGGGGAGCACCTTACTCAAAGTAAGTTATTGCAACACTTTTTCAGTGATTGAATTACATAATAGTACAGCCAGACAGCTGGAAAAAAGAAGTATTTCTGGTATTGATTGCTTTGTTGTTGTGGCCATGATATTCTCATAGCATGATGCCACAAGGCAAGAATCTCAGTACTCTTTCAATGAAATACTGTGTAGGTCACCAGATATATAATTTTGTGTGTCTTTTTGTTTGGTTCTACTGCTAAGTAACAAACTGTTTTTGCAGTGTGATTAAGTAAGTGTTTAATTTTCTTCTCCTTCTGTATATATGAATATATATGCATATATATAAATATATATGTACATGTACATATATAGGCCGGATATTCAAACTGCACCAGGCTGTGGTGCAAGCCGGTGCAGCTCAACTTGGCTGCACAAGGGTGTGGCCTGAAGCGATATTCCAGCGGGCTGTGCTGTGGCTCAGCAGCTTTGAATATAGCACCTATACCCACTGTGCATGGTGCAGTACACTGCGCCAGCACAAGTGGCCAGATGGAGCATGGAGATGTGCCAGCGATGCCGATTGCGCCATTCACAGCACCTGCGATATTCAAAAGGTGACATGCAAATGGGGCCATAATTTATGCAAAGCGCACATGGGGCCATTTGCATGTCATTATGGCCCTATTTATCCATTACATGCAGGTGCACCGATCCCCAATGACTTGCGCCTGGCACCCTGCCAGGCAGCAGCCATCTGGACCCGACGCCCCTGCAGCCCAATCGCAGGCATCTGCAAAGATAAAAGTCCTATAACCCTGGTGGTCCAGTGAACAGCTATGTGCCGATGTGGGCATCTGTATTCTTAATAAAGACCCCTCCTATATCCCTGGTAGTCCAGTGGACCGATTTCCGCCCGATCGCGGCATCTGTTTGAAAAGAGAACCCCGGCCAACATCCCTGGTGGTCCAGTGGACCATGTTCCGCTCGATCGCGGGCATCTGTTTTAAGAAGAGAACCCCCGGCTAACATCCCTGGTGGTCAGTGGACTGCACTCTGCCCGATCGCGGGCATCAGTACAATGGAAAACATCCTATTACCCAGGTGGTCTAGGGTACCCTCTCCCACCACCCACTGAAACCCACCCCCACTTCCCGGTCAGCGGTGGTCGGCAACACCACCACCTTCTGCCCGCCGCCCGCCCGACGTGACGCCGATGAAGACTGCCGCCCATTGGTTCTGGCGTGAGCCAATGGGCATGCAACCATACCATTCTACATTCCAGATATGTGAATTAAATCATTCACATATCTGGAATGTATTAATATAACTACACGCCCACTAGCTCACCGGTGAACCAATGGGCATGCAGCCTACCGAGGTGTCAGTCGGTGGGCGGCAGGAGCACAGGTGGGTGAAGTGCCGCTCACGCCAGCGACTGGAGGCCGAGGTGAAACTCAATGGCTGAGTGAGCACCAACACCAGGTATAGGATATTTTCGTTACCTGATGACGTCGAGCAAATCGGCGACAGAATGCAAAACGAGCGAGGTACCGAATGCCGTGTTAGGCAGGTTTCGATCACTGGACCACCGAAGATATAAGATGAAGTTTTGTCTCTCTACAGTGCCGTGATCGGGCATGGAAGTGCCACCAGGTGCAGCCAGAATCAGGCCACCCACAGGTGGCAGCTGCCATGTTGCACCCTGCAATGTGGCAGCTCACCTGTGGGTGGCCATCATTTGTTCCTTTTTTTGGCTTAACTTTGTACAGGGCGCTAGTAGGTTATGCGTGATGCATGGCTCTGCACATCCCGGCTGAATATCAGGCTGTGCAGGTTATGCATGGGCACGCCCCCAATTCGTGCCTGCATACATTACTGATGCAATTCGCCAAGATCGGGATTTGTGCGTGCACTTTTCCTTTTGAATATTGTGCCGGGCATCAGTAGGTTGCATGGCGTGAATACTGCTGCGCCATGCGCAACCCTTTTGAATATCTGGGCCCTAATATATATATATATATATATATATATATATATATATATATGTGTGTGCAGTGATTGTATCATGACTATTATTCAATTAATGCTGTCTTGAGACACAACATTGTGTGACTTTGTTGCTGTGTGTGTTAATTCGGTAGAGGGGCGGTTGGTAAAAAATGCCTAACATTCAAACCGAACTCTTGAATGTGATAATCACTGTGTTTCAACCAGAAATTTATCTATTATGATGTATTTCTACTATCAATGTTTATTAATATTATCACATACTGGTGGGGAGTAACTATCCAGTATGTTTTCATTTAAGAATAATGTTATTTCATTGCTGTTGCTGCATTAGTACCAAGTTTTGAAGTGTGCGTCAATTTGTTATGTACTGTAGATCATATATTGCTTAGTACAAAGTTATGATGTCATATAGGTGTGAAATGACTGTGCTATACTTGAGTAAGGAGAATGTCAGGCATGAGAAACATATTAATAGCCTAGAGAAAGTGCTGCAGAATAAGTGAACATAGGAAGGAATCAGTCAATAAATCTACCTATGATATTTCCTTGCCAGATCACTGAAGGCAACCCCCATGGCCCACAGAGGTAGTACCAGCACAGTCAGAAGCTGTGGAGGCTGACCATCTGACAGTGATAGTGTTGTGATAGTTGAGTCAGATGGCAAGATGACAATAAATACATTTCATTGGATACTTGGGAGGTATGTAAAATTTTTTCGCATGGTAAAATACTATTTTGGCATGTAAGAACCACTGATGTGCACAGTCACATTATGCAAAGGAGAATATTGTGTTGTGCAAATCATGATGCTATAGGTGCACACTAGTAATACATGCAACTCAGGTGGAGGTGGGGTGAGAAGAACCTTTGCATGTATGGCAGGTCCTGATGTTCAGCCTGTTATGTGGTGAACATGTGCTGCAACTATCTCAACATCAACTGTGCACTACTAAACTCCATTTAAAATACAATAAAAAAAAAAATTTGAAAGGATTCCCACCCACAGTTGACCCGCTGTATTGCAGGGCGCAGTGTATCGGGTATGACCTGTGGGTGGTGAGTGAGGTGTGCTGTGATACTCTGTCAGTGTCATGCTGCAGAGTCATTTGCGTTTTCTGTTACAGTGACAATAACACTAATGCGCCAATGTAACTGTTCTGCACCCCAATTGTGTGCGTTGTTACAATAACTGTTTCTTGGGTGGTATACAGGTAGAAATATAGTTCAATGATGATGTTTTTGAAGTATTTTGTTGTCCTACTGTTCCACAGCAGCCGATCACAGGCCTGATTCTGGGTTTTGTTAAGTTAGCAATCCCTGATGGCACTCTGGTACACCCCTTTCTAACTGTCTACTTGGTCACTCCAATATGAGCCTGATACCTGTATAGTAGTGTCCAACATGGGTACTTGTATTACAGGTTGGTGTTGATTGACTCACAGGATATGGTACATTTAATGCCCATTGCTACACAGTGTGATGTAATCACTATACAGTTTGTAATGTGCAACATAGTGGCAATATTTGAATGCCTTACATTCAGATACCGGAACTGTGTAGTACAGTGCAGGCTGCACAACCATTTTGTTCACACTGTATAATAATGAGTGTTCAACTGTGCTGTGTCTTCTCCATTGGTGTCTCGCTAGGTAGTATGTGGGTGGGGAGCTGCTACCTCTGTCTGTTTTGGGGTTGATTGTGCAGGGTGGTGTGACTGAATGGATGACTATAGAAGGTGGTACTGCTAGACCAGCAGGAATCCTATCATTTAGAAACAACGCAATCAGGGTTGGGAACAGTTTAACTTCACAACGAGGCTGTCACATATTTTTTCAATAACCATGTTTGCTCGTTCGGCACTGTGATACCAAACCGCAAGGGTTGTCGCCTGCAATGCCTGCAGGTAGGTAGAGTGGTAGATGCAAGTTGTTGTTGATAGTATACATGCATGTATAGGGGTATTTCTTGAATTACCATGCCTGAGTTACCCACTTGCATAAGAACTGTTGAATATTTTGTCACTACAGTTGTGAAATTTTACTTGCACTTGTGAATCACTGTGGTCCTCATTTGAGACTTGTATTGGTACAGTGCCAGCATACCACATGTGATGTTGGTGGCAAATGTTAAATGTTCAACATGACTGTCCATGCGGTTCCATTGAGTATCAATCAGGATGTGTACTACCACTTGTCTCTTTTACTGTAACTAGGCCTGTGCCACAGCCTGCAAATGTGTAAACATCACAGCTAGTGTGCCACTATTTGTTTTGCTACAGATTAGTAATATTGTGTGGCAAGACAGGTTTTGTTGGACTTGAGGCTTATACTGAGTTGTAGTATATCTCTCAGTACAAAAACAGTGTCTCATATCTGATATTTCATAGTGAGGAATGACTGGGGTGGGGGGTCATGGATGATGACCACGCTGTTATCAAGTGTTGTGGTTGTAGGTTGATACGGTAAATCTTAAAGGGACACTGTCAACCTGTTTTGCACCATATTATTTCTAGTTAAAACCCCACATTTTATGATTGTTTACCTTCTCTAAAATGCATTGATGTTGCTGCTTGTTTTGTCTGTCTTCTTGCTTAGTAGAACTGAAATGCATGCTAAGGTATATTTATAAACAACGTTGTTTTGTTTACGATCCTGGATCTATTCTTCTTGAATACGTCCTGAACATTAGAAGCACCCCCAAACAGTGCAGTCACTCATGAGGCAGTAGCCACCTAAACTCACACTGCATCATGAGTGGCTAGACTGTGTTGTAGGTGTTCCCAAGTCCAGGAACCATGCAGTGGGAGTTGATCAAAGAATGTAAACAAACCTGTTTTTGTCTGATAACACCATTATGGCAGTCTGTTTTTCACTTTTTAAAAGAAAAAAAGAATAAGAATCAAACCACAAGCTATATCAGCAATCTGTACATAATGTTAGCAATTATAAAACGTGTTTTTTTAACAATGGACACTTTGAGGCCTAAGGGGGTTGACAGTGTCCCTTTAAATTGCAGAGTTTTACGTTGTAACGGTTATGATAACAACCATGCCAAATGCTTTTCACATTTCTTTCACCCAATCATAAGTGATACCTTCCATACTGTATATAGTTATTTTACACACACTTGACATTGTAAGTCTGAGTAGTGTAAAACTCTGATGCATTCTTAGTTGGCATGTTACTGCTTCAGGATGTAAACACTCTCATCACACAGGTAACTGGTGATGATGCTAGTCAATACTTTCAAGTAAGTATTATTCTACTATTAGAGCTATGTGACCAATGTTCATGTGTTCACATTGCAATTAGTCACTGTGGTTGCAAAATGGACAAGAACCTCAGTATGTAGAAAACTAAACCAGGAAAAGGTCTGTGATAAGTCACCCTATTTACAAATTCTATTGGCAAGACAGCTCTGCAGCTGAAGAAGGACACATCATTTAGGAAAAATACTGTTGAAGCATGTTATTATTGTGCTTTGTTGCTCTTCCATCTCCGTGCCATGTTAGTTGAATTGAAAATAGAGATAAGCATTGCGCTATGTGTTTACTTATATGAACACAACAACATCTTATTTATGTTACATGCCTGCATAGTAGCGAGGCACTTGCAGTGTTGGCAATTTGGATGGTGTTTCTTAATACATCTTATAGGCATCTACATGAAACAGTGTGTTACATGGTTCAATATCATATTGGAGAATATGAAAAGTGTTATCAAATAAAAGCATTGGAATAGATTGACATATTGAAGTGTGTTATATTACATTCTGTACTTCTTTTGTTTTTTTACAGTGGCCAGGAGGCAGTGGCGGTTCCATCTGCAGGTGAAGCAGAAGCCTGACACCAGTGCTGCCCGTAAGTATGATAGTACAAAATGTTCACACAACACATTCTTCTAACTAGATTCTTAGAACAAACAGTCTGAAAGTGTATGTAAGTGAATTGACATACCTGAAAAGTTACCAGGGGTAGTTAACAAAGTAAATTACTTGTTGTGTGGCAGTGCAGTATCCCATATGTGTGGTGTGATGCAGATATTTAGATAAGTATTCAGAGTGTTTTTAACAAAGTGTTTAATGCAACAACAATGATTCACATTGACAGATGATTATTAAATTATTTCTGTTTCTATAGGTCCACAGTATAACTAAATAGAAAGGTTAGCTGTTGCATGTCTAGCTAATATTGAAAAATACAGTGTGTGGCGTGTGATGAGCTGAAATGTTCTAACTTGAGGTGTAAGCTGGTTAGGATAAGCTGAATTGTGCTGTGACATGGTGTGGGCAATATTAAACAGTACTGAATCATGAATTGCATGATAATATATCATGAAGGCGGTTTCTGAACAGGCAACAATGCATGTCACAGTACAACATGTACTTACAGTGAATGAGCAAAAGGTGTGATCTTTGAGCAGAGGGATATGACAGTGGCAACAGAACTGTAGCTGCAGTTGGTTAATGGAACACAATGTACAGTGCTACCATATGCAAGTGGCTAACACTGTATCAGAGGTGAACATGGGCTATTTTCTAGTTTAAATGTGTCATTTGCATGCAGTTACGTTGCTCCTCGGCAACTTGCAACCGCCGCTACTCCATGTAGTACTCTTTGGTGCCCCATGACTCATAACCCTCACTTGCAATCCAATACAATGTACAATAACAGTAATTGTTATGTTGAATGTTCCTGTTGTTCCTATGTGCCATACCACCATCAACTGATAGCTAGCAAAATGAAGAAATCACAGTACATGCTGACCCAGTGTACATAGTCCCAATTTCGATTTTGGGTTTTGTGAATTATACAATCCCTAGTGATAGAGTAGTACAATATTACCAACTGTTACACAAATAGCGTCATGAGACCCCCACACACTACCTCCTTCAATGGTATGCAGTACCTTGTGACCTCTGAGCTGTCCAGGCGAGTGGTGATTGTTAACTAACGCTAACAGGTGTTTTGCCATATGTAAGAAATGGGGTGATGCTCATGAAGCAGTTTCTACACAGTTCAATATGTGGATAAACCATTCACATATTGGGATTCTGTTGCAGACTATTTAATGGATGTTCAGTTACCCACATTTAACATGTTTACGCATTCAGCTGTACTGTATGTGTCAGTTTCTGTGAGTGGTTTGGTAGGCGCCTTGCTGTACACTGTCACCTATTCCTGATCAGGCTAGATGAGGATTGTGGTGTTGGGTCTCAGTGGGTGGGTGGGTGGTCAATGTGGTACTGTTGTACTAAGAAAAAATGAATGTGTCATTTACAACGAGCACTATCGGTGATAGGAACAGGTCTAGTGGACCAACACTCAGTGTTCTAGTAAATTTTTACAATTGCTGTGCAGGGGGGGTAGAGTGCAGTGGACTTCTATGGTGTCCAAGTAGCTATCATGAGCATAACCTGATGAGGCTGTTAGAGTCTAGTACAGAAAGAATTCCATTTAATATATAAAAAGCTTGTGATCAGGAATATGGTAGAGTCCACTGGATCATCATGGCGGCTACTCCACATTGAAAGCAAGTTATCAGTTGAATGGGCAGAGCCCAGTGTACCAACAGAACAACTTTACATATTCTAAAGTGTAACCGATTGTTGTGGAATGGCGATGGCTATAAAACATATGTTAGTTGAGATACACAAATGACGGGTGACATCTTATTTTCTGCAACTGACCCTATACATGTATCTTGACATAGTTTGAGTATAATTAAGCAGTGAGGCATTAGCAAGGGTTACTTCAATGGTCAGTTAATCACCCTCTAGGGTAGTAAAGTGTCATGAAGTGTGGACGAGTGGTGCATGCCTCTAGATGGTGATTTATTTCCTAGCAACATTACTGTTGGGAGTGCCTTTTCTTATGATAATAATAATTTTATAAGTACTTTAAAATGTTGTTTAACATATGATGAAGGTCTACATATCTGTGAAGAACACACCACAGTTGTAAAAGATAATAGTGTTACTGACAAGACACAACTTCTCATTGCTATCACATTGTTATATGCTGCTGACAATAAGCATCTATATGCATATCAAATATCACAAGGAGAAAAACACTGTTGAGATTCAAGACAAACAGAGAATCACCATTCTGAGAGTCACATTTTAACACATGTTTTTTCTGTCTTCACAGGGTGGCCTCACTAGAGTCAGTGCACTGGTCAGTGCCGCTATTACCGCAGGCTTGAGTGCAAGATTGACGGTCTAATACAAGACAATGTTGTGCTGTGGGAGGGACAGGAGAAATTGCTGTCTCTCCTGACAGCTCAGCAGGCGACTGTCAACCTCGTGCTCGAGGCTGTGTGGACAGTGGCAAGTGTCAGTGTGCCCAGCAGCACTGCTTCACCTGCGGCTATAACATCTAGCCTCCTGACCCAGAATGAACAGCCTCCACAGCTGCTCTGGTGTCTCCTCTCTGAGGTGCAACAGCTTTCACTTCTTCTGCCTCCGCATTCCATCCAACTTCGGGTTGGGCTACCTCAAGCAGCAACACACCTCTGCATAAGAAATGTATATATTGTAAATATATATATTTTTTGTTTTGACTAGTTTTGGAAATCATTTTATTTATCATTATTTATTTTGTATACTATCAATATATTTTTGAAACAGCATTTAGTTAAATTAATAAAAGGTTTTAGTCAAATGTATATTTTTCTATGCTTCTTTTTTTGTGTTAATAATCAAGTTTTATTTTTATATAAATATAAAAGCATTTTCAAAAGCAGAGTTTATTTAAAGGAGAAGACTCCTGTATATTTATGATTTGGATATGTCTGATGTATTTATTACACATTACATCAAATACCGTTCATATGTCAATAAGAGATCAGCCATTTCTTCTGTTGTAACACATATCTAGAGTTTGAGGCTCTGACACAAGGCAGTAAAATGTCAAACAAGCCTCCATTGACATGCAAATGAGCCACTTGTTATACAGCACCTCCCATTCCTTGATGTCACTGCAGCAACAATGTAGAACAAAACATAAGGGTATCAGTGCTGTCTAGCCTGATTTTAGTTTAAGTTTGCAATGGCTTAAGGCAGTTCTGTCATGCAACTCACACAGAGAGTAGTACTTGTAGCTTTAATACTGTATGTGTAGAGCAAATAATACATCTAATAGTATTTCATTCACAGGAAACAACATCTGTTTCTTTGTACTGCTTATTTCTGTCTGTGAGACAGTTGTAACATGTGGAGAGCAGTAGACTGAATCAGTCAATCAACCAATCAATCAATCAATTGAGCAGTCATTCAGTCACTCTGTATTGAACCAGGTGAACACCCTTGAGAAAGTTCATTACAAGGTGGGCCTGGGCAGTTTACCAAAGGATCACACAAGACAGAATTATACACATCCCCTTTCAGCAGCCTGAAAGTGGAGAACTAGATCATTTACTTTATAAAGTGTATTGTTTTACATTTCAAATGCTCCTTAAATCTGAGTTTCTGACTGGAAATACCAAGACACAGAATGCATATGACATGGAAGGAGTGAGCTAAGCAAATATAGAGCACTACAAACACTGAGACAGATTAGTTTCTTACCTACAACAGCTGAGGCGGCATCTAATTTATGAGGGACATCCTACTTCAAATGCTGGCATTGCAAGGGGAGGGCTGCCACAGCTTATCCTTAGTACCTTGAAAGCGAAGTGCTGTAGCTCTCACATCACTGCTAATGATTTATAATGGGAATTGGGGCACTTTTAATGTCATGGACCTGAGGGGCCATCACAGTTTACAAGGAGGTTAGGGGAACTTCTTAAGGGTTAGAGAGTAAGGGACTCTAGTAGTATTTGAACCAGAGTCCCCCAGTGCTTGTGCCTGTGCTTTAACCACTAGATTGTCCTTCTTCCATATGCTGCAGCTGATGCTTTCCTGGTAACCTATTCCTTGTTATAGCTGAATTCTTTATTGCCTTACAGCAGCCATCCAATCACTGACTGCCTAGTTACAAAGGGAAAGGGGCATATTTGCAAGAGTGTTTCTCACTGCTGGTATCAATCAAAACAGAGAATGCTAACACACACACACAATATATAATACAACAGCTGTATAATACCACTTAAAACTCTTGTTGTACCCAGAGTCATTTATTGGGTAAAATGTTTTTGCTAACAGAAACAGTATCACAACACATACAGGCACTTCTTTATATGAATACTGCATACACCTCAAATCAGTGCTGCATCACACTCACATGGTTCTAGTTACTATTAGACCTGCACTTCATGATGTGCAAAACACTTAAAGGGTTCCTCCATTACTCAAGTGGGGAACCAAACATTGTGGGTTTGGTTTACTGGTGGAACTGCATTTAGTTTAGCACCATTATCTGTTGTTCTGACATCATCCTCCAGCAATGTTGATGTTAAAATGGAGGACAACCACATTGATAACATTTGGGGGCTGTATATTTTTATTTATAATCTAGATTTGGACAGCAATAGGACTTCTGGCAACTGGAGGAGGCACACAACAGTTACACATAAGGAGTTGGGAAAATATTGGTGTGAAACTATGGGAGACTTCCCCTTTAAATATGAGATTTAAATATTTTTGTAAATTGATACTATTTTGTGATAATAAATACTTTTTGTAAAACAACACTTTGTGTTGCAGTATTCTTAGTTTGTGGGGATATTGCTTATCAAAACATTTACCACAAGACAAATCTTGTGTAACTTATTTTGGTAACCAAGGACATTGTATGTGCAATTTTAGGTTTAAAGGGATAACAGGTCAGCATTGTTGATGTGTTACATACTTTGCAGTGTTATCACCAGATTCTGAAGCTTTCATTAATATGTATACACTCATGTTCACAATGTGTGCCTACTAAAGGTACAGAAGAACAGCATGCAACATATCTAGATATTTAAGAGTGGTAGTAAGAAATACAGTGTCCTATTTAATGTTCTACTAGTATAGTGTATAGTAGCAATAAGTGAAATATGGGACTCTGTGAAACAGCACCACTAGATAAGTTAGTATATGGAATGGAATGTTAAGTAAAAGAAAACACAAAATACTAGGAGGTATATACATATCAGTACAACCCTAGATGTACATGACTTATGTGTTCTGAACTGCATTCTCACAGGAATGCTGCACTGACAAATGTTTTTGTGCATCACATACCTATGATAAGTGAAAGAGGAACAAAAAAAAATTACAGTAAATGTGTTTTCTGACAGGCTATCAAATAGACATTGTTCAGGCGGTTAAAGTTTTATTCCTGTAACAGCATACTACCACGACATGATATTATTTTCACACAATAGTAGGGTAAGTATTATGTAATAGTTTCTAACACACTTATCAACAGGATCATACTGTTACACCGTACATACATGATCTGGTGTGAGTACAAGGCTGTCACAGCCACACTTGCACCACTTGGTTTTCTTGTGCTTAATGGTTATTTTAACTGTAACAAAAATTGACGCAGTGACACCAAATGCACAAGTCCGTACAGATCCAAATACATATGTATCACCCTATGGGACCACTGGGGCTTCATATGCAGTGTTCTTCCAAATGATTTGTTGTGTAGAATACCAATACTAACTGAAGCACAAGAAAATACAGTGGTGCTTATGCATAGGTTTAAATAGTTCTACACACAAACATTATGTCTTCGCAATGCAAGATGTTCACATAGATTATAGAACACCTTTTTTTGTGTCTCATAGCAATTGTTACTGCAAGACAACTCAGTGCAGTTACAGGTTTCCACAGCTTCATACAGTTTAAAAGACGTGTGACTGCAACAAGGCATCATACGGCTAAACTCTAAAGTCGTAGCATATTCACTGATTATCATAACTTCTATAATAAAACTCCATTACTATCCATTTAGTCTGTTGTATATTGTCAGAAAGACAGTGGCAACATTTAATATAATCTCATAACAGTCACAGCATGTTCAGCATAATACTTTAGTGAGACAGACCGGCAGGTAATGTGTCATGTGGCATAGACATGGTACATGTATCACAACAAAAAACAGGAACATATTCATGCATGACAATAGAGTTTATTTCTCATCATACTGTTGATCAGAGTGTGTTCAGCTTCATCATGTGTTGTCAAGCGATGATATCAAGAGTAAGCTACAACTCCTAACTATAGTACAACCTGAGACTCAAATCATATCAGCAGTTACTGACAGCTCAAATGCATATGCATGAGGTGGATGTTATGTCACCCTTCATAGCAGACAATTCAACTGGATGACTCTGTGTGTTCTTGCATATGAGTGTGTTTGACCATGTGCGTCTGGTGCTACTACCACGGCATTTCATGTACTATTTTTACTTCTCATTCTCAAAAAAAAAAAAAAGGAAATTCATGGCAAAAAACTCTGTTTAATGCATCAGTTAGGGTTGTTCCAAGAGCAACAAAAGTGAAGAAATTCGGTGTTAGGGTTGAAAACCCTAACTCCGCATTCACCCCCTCCGGCACCACACAGACACACACACACACACACACACACACACACACACACACACACATATGCAAGGAGGGGGGAGGACCAAGGCAACACAACCAATCACAGAAAACCAGCACCAGGTGACAGAGATAAAATACAACTGTCTAAATGTAGTACAACACATCCCCACCCACCTGACTGGGTACTGCATGCTCAGTGGAGATCCAAAGCAAAACTGAGGCCATGTACCCCAAAACTACATATCCCTGATTGCGGGTGCACACAACGTACCACACTTACGAGTTGCATGGTCTTACCTAGCGATGTCCTAACTTGTGTGTTCCTGCAATCAGGGTCATGTACAATTGACCCACATCCCACTTGGCAAGTATTGCATCTTGAGTGAGGGGAATGGGCATGGTAAAGAATGTTATTTCTGGTTTTCTATGACATACGAACAAGTTAGGATGCATATCAGAATAGTCATGCATTTTAAATTGCACAAGAAACACACTGCTTTTTAAAGAAAATATTTATAAAAGTTTGTTGTAAAACATTATTGTACAAAAATATAAGAAATAAACATATTCAATCACATGAACATAATTTAGAAAACAAAATACGTATATTTGGTAAAACAATATTCATCATAAAAGTTTGATTTTTCAGTTAAAGAATTTTCTAGTAAAATATAAAAAATAAACATATTCGTTAATCAAGAAAACATAATTTAGAAAAAATATAGTTATATTCTGTAAAAAAAAAAATCATAATAAAATTGCACGGCGTCACCCAGGCAATGCCCCCCCTCAGAGCAGGTACTGTATCCTGAGTGGAGACCCATTGTAAAACTGTGGCCATGGACATCAATGGAACATCACCCTGATTGCAGGGACACACAAGTTAGGACAGTTAGGACTTGCACGGCGTCAGCCAGACAATGCCCCCCCCCGCAGACCAGGTACTGCACCCAGAGTGGTGACCCATTGTAAAACTGAGGTCATGGACATCAAAGGTACACCAGCCTGGTTGCAGGAACAGACAAGTTAAGATAGTTTGGAGTTGCATGGTGTCAGCCACGCAATGCCCCCCCAGAGGCAGTGTGTTGCATTCTGAGTGTAGACGCACAGGGAAGCGAAGGCTATGGACATCAATGGTACACCACCCTGATTGCAGGAACACACAGGTTAGGACAGTTAGGAGTTTCATGGCATCAACCAAGCAATGTACCCACCCACAGACCAGGTACTGCACCCTGAGTGGAGACTTATTGTAAAACTGAGTCCATGGACATCAAAGGTACAGCAGCCTGGTATGTGGGAACAGACAAGTTAAGACAATTTGGAGTTGCATGGTGTCATCCATGCAGTGCCTCCCCAGAGGCCATGTGCTGCATTCTGAGTGTAGATGCACAGGGAAATGAAAGCTATGGACATCGACGGTACACCATCCTGTTTGCAGCAAAACACAAGTTAGGACAGTTAGGAGTTGTACAGTCAGCCAGATAATGCCCCTCACAGATGAGATACTCAACCCTGAGTGGAGACCCACAGAAAACAAGGGGTATGGACATCAATGGCACACCTCCCTGATTGCAGGAACATGCAAGTTTCATAGTTGTTTACAAGTTCGGGAGGCAAAGCCTATTATTGAACTTGCCACCCAAAGGTGGTTTTAATTGTCTATGTATTCAAATTTTTTATTACCCATATATTTGTCAAGTGTATTTTTAAAGATGTTCATAGATTTACTTTCTACTATTGGACCTGGTAGTGTGTTCCATAGGTTAACCATTCTCTGAGTGAACCATTTTAATCTTCTTTTTGTCTGACACTTAGTTCCTTTCAGTTTCAAGTTATGTGATTTAGTGTTTGATATGCAGATTTTTCTTTCAATGCCTAATATTTTGATTAGTCGTGGTTCGTTAAGTGCTTTATATATCATACATAAATCTCCTCTAAGATGTCTGTATTTGAGTATAAACCAAGTGTTTTCAGTCTTTCACCATATGTTTTTTCGGACATGCCATTAAGTTTTTTGGTCATTTTTCTTTAAACTCCCTTTATATGTTTCATTCCATATATAGTAGTAGGTGCACAAAAAGGGGCACAGTAATCCAGATGTGATCTTACTAGACTGGTATATAATGGAAGAATGACCTGTGGTTGTCTACTTTTAATGTTTTTCCATAAACTACCCATAATTTGTTGACATTTCTTTACTTTGAGTATGGTGTTATTTTCAAAAGTTAACTTATTGTCTGTATTTATGCCAAGATCTTTTTCATTGTCCGTTACCTGTAGAATTACATTAGGATAGTTCAGAGTTGCATGGTGTCAGCCAGGCAATGCCACCCCTTCCCCCTGAACAGATACTGCATCCTGAGTAGAGACCCACAGTGAAACTAAGGCTATGGATATCAGTGGTACATGTCTGTGATTACAGGTGTACACAACTTAGGACACTTAGGAGTTGCACGGCCTCACCCAGGCAATGGCCCCCCCCAGGTCAGGTGCTGCATCCTAAGTGGACAGCCATATCAAAAATGAGGTCATGGACATCAATGGTATACGCACGTGATTGGTGGTGTGTGAGTTAGAACAGTTAGGAGTTTCTCCGCCTCACCCAGGCAATGCCCTCCCACCCTAGACCAGGTATTTTATTTTGAGTGAAGAGGCAGAGGAAAATAAAGTGCATGGAGTTCACTGAGACAGTTCCTTGGTTGTAGGAACACACAAGTTAGGATAGTTCAGAGCTGCATGGCGTCAGCAAGGCAATCCCTCCCCCCAACCAGATACTGTTTCCTGAGTGGAGACCCCCACTAAAACTTAGGCCATGGACATCAACGGTACATGTCCGTGATTTAAGCTGTACACAAGTTACAATAGTTAGGAGGTGCAAGACCTCAGCCAGACAATGCCCTCACACCCCAGACCAGGTATAGTATCCTGAGTGGACAGCCGCAGGTAAACTATAGACATAGACATCAATTGAACAACTCTGTGACTGCAGCTGTGCACAAGTTTGCACATTTAGGAACTGCATGGATGCAGCTAAGCAATGCCCGCTACCCAGACCAGCTATTGCATCCATACTATATGGTTTCTTTACTCACAATGTTGTAGGCACTCCCTCCGCAGCAGGCTTCCCAGCAGCCTCCCACATCTCATATGCGAGGTAATACCAGCTAGCGTCATTGTCCAGTATCTCCCCTTGGTTCTTCAGATAGACTTATTTTCCACTAACATCTTTCAGCCATCCCTTTTTTTCCCCTAAAGTCAATTTGTTTTTGTACTCATTTATTTTTCATTTTCACCATATGTCTCCATTTCTGTCTCCTTCCCACACATTTGTCAGCTTTCAGCCTTCTTACTAGGCCCTGTTAATTAGTCTCCACCTGGGAACTTCCCAGCTCTTTCTCTCCCATTATGCTTTATCTTTCCCATCATCACCTTTTTGTTTCACAGATTCTCTCTTAATCATACCATTTATCACTTCTTCTCCCTGAGCCTCCCCCTTCTTCTTTCTCCACATATATATCTCTCATTTTACCTCTCCTCTACACTAACTTGTTTTTTTTCTCTTTCAGATATTTTCTGAAGAAGACCTAAGGTCGAAACGTAGATTTTAACTCTATTTTCTATTTTTCAGCATGCATTTAATATAACCATTTTGTTTTGCTTTTAGACCACATGCTGACGCAGCCGCCTTGTTTTTTGTTTTTTGCAATATATATACATATATATATATATATAGAGAGAGAGAGAGAGAGAGATAGATAGATATATCACACAATAAAAGTGACCATAAGAAATGGAAAGAAAATAAAAAGGGGAGGGAGAATATAAGGAACACATGAAGGGAGAGAAGGAATATGGAGGGTGGTGGGGTGGAATAGATCAGGGAGTGACATATAGAATAATGGATGGGGAAGGGTTTGATATGAGAATTTAATGCACACCAGAGTTGTGGGATGCTACATAAACCCCGAGGGCGAAGCCCGAGGGGTTTATCAAAGCATCCCACAACGAGGGTGTGCATTAAATTCTCATGAAACACCCTTCCCATCTTTATTTTTTATAATAACAGACCAGCAATTTTTTCTCCAGCAGTTTGTGAGACTGTTTGCCCCACCCACAAACAGAATGTTGGCCAATGAGGCAGCAGCATAGTTTGACTGGCATGGCTCATGAATGTCATAACAACCAGCCGGTTGTTATGGAAAATATCAACCTGTTCAGTACATTGAGAGAAATTGCTGGCCAGTTATTATAATATGATTCATGCACATATATTCCTGACATGTTGCCATTATATGTAAAATATAATAACAAGAAATAAATACATACAATAAATAAGCAGCACAGTATTGCACACATAATTCAGACCTCATCAAGTCCATAAAAGTCAATAATACAGTCCCGAATCAGTACATTATCAAAACATCTTTGCACATACTAAATAACCCATAAATACATAAAGGCACCATGCACAATAGACTTAAAATTATTTTGAAAAGTTATATTGAAAAGGCACCAACTGAAAATTTTCATTAAGTTCAGGTGGGGTGCAAGCCTTCAACCTGTACTGACAATAACTTTCAAGTTTTAAAAGTTTATTGTCCAGATCTCCCCAATGTATGGTAAGTGTAATTTTTTCCAGACCCATGAATTTGAAACAATGCATACCAGTTTGTATTACCCATTATTTGTGTAACTGTTATACTGTCCATGAATTTGTCTTTTCTACTGTCATGCTGCCTCCTCCTGAAGCAAGCAACCTACCTCAGCCTCTGTCACCTCCTGTACACCATTGTGCCATTACATTACATTACATGACATGGCCATCACTAATGTGATATAAAAATACTTGCTTAATTTCTTTTTTCTACTTTTTCTTTTTCTTTCACAGGTATGGAGTATAACAGGGACTGGAGAGAACAGATACACCATGCAACAATCACAAACCTTCTCTGCCACCATTGTGACATTATTTTTGAAATTAACTACGCTTTATTAATCTTTAAGATAACAACAACAAGAATGACAACGTCAAAGCAAACAATGAACACTAAGCTCTACCCTCCCAACATTCCTCCGCCCTCACCACACATCCCACCTGACTGCAGAATGACATTAATCCCACACTGAGAATAACTCACAATTGGTACAATCATACCTATGACTGGAGGAAAGGAGAAACTAGGGAGACTGGGACCTGCCTGTAAGGTGTACAGAGTATGCAGTTTACCCCTAATTCAATTGAACAGTGGTAATCGGTTACGCAGACCTGTGATCAGTCATTCAGTTCTAAGATTAGTAAGAAGTTCCTGCAGTCACTCAGTGTAGGATAAACTCACTGAGTCACGCCAATGATGTAAAACCAGTTTTTCAACTAATATGGAAATCAGTGCTAGAAAGTATCTATGTTCCCTTACTCCCACCTTGGCATAATCCCCACTATGCAAATTTCCAGGAAAAATTATCATTAATTCCTAATAAGGGTCTGTGCTTTAACCAATAACTGCCCATAAGGGAGCTACCTTAGGACAGTCCAAGAAAATATGTAAGGGGATGCCCTCTCCCTGCCCACATCTCACACAGGCAAAAGATGAGGCTCTACCCATTTTGAATAATTTAATCAGTGTGTAGTATAAATTATTCAAAACGTTGAACTGCAAAAGTCTTAAACAATCCTGTGTAACATAGGTGTAGTTATCCTTCCATATCCTGTGCCATTCAAAAAAGGTCCGTGGAAATTGCGATTTCCAATATTCAGAAACACCATCCACCTGTGGGTTGGCTTTGGTGTACAAGCAGGCAGATAGCTTACAGACTGCATGGGGCAAGCTGGCCAAGTCAGTGAGTGACTGCAGGAACCCACTAGCATTAGGGTAGTCAAAAGTTGCCACAAAACTTTGCATCACCACATGGCGAGCTGATACACCTGGAAAGCAAAGTGTTTACCTAGCTTGTATTTCTGCATTATTTACATTCACATACTACATACTAAAATGCCAGCAGACTAGGACTAGTGGTCTCTCGAGTCTGCTAGATTTTCAGCACCCTCACTGAGGGCCGATTTTGGTGTCCCCCCCCCCCTTGGGTTATACTGTCCCCAGTCCCAGATGTTCCCCCTGTATTGGGCCTGGTCAGATTTGCCCTCCCCCTGTATCTGTCCCATCTCCTCTTAAACCCGTCCACAGTCTCCACCTCTACCAGCTCCATGGGCAGTGCATTTTATGGCTCCACCACCCTTTCAGTGAAATAATATCTCCTCCTCTCCTCTCTGAGCCTGCCCCTTTCTAGCTTACACCCATGACCTCTTGTTGCCCCACCCTCCTTCCTTTGGAGCATCCTGACTGGGCCTCCTTTATTGATCCCTTTCACGCATTTAAGACCTCTATCATGTCCTCCCTGTCCCTCCTCTCCTTGGGGTTTGCATGTCGAGCTCCTTGAGTCTCTCTTCATGGTCCTCCCCAGGCCCAAGATCATTTTGGTTGCCCTCCTCTGGACCCTCTCTAGGAGTGTAATGTCCCTCTTTAAATGTGGTCTCAAAACTGTACACAATACTCGAGGTGTGGCCTAACCAAGCAGTTGTACAGAGGAAGGATCACTTCCGCTTTCTGGAGGTAATCCCCTGGTGATGCATCCCATAATCCTATTTGCCCTTGCCTCTGCCCTTCTACAGGTCTCTGAGTTGTTCATTTTGACATCTACCACTACTCCCAGGTCCCTCCCACCCTCCGTGACTTGAATCATGTCTCCTCCCAGGGTATACCCCGACCTGGATTTCTGACTCCCAGGTGCAGAACCTTGCACTTCCCCACATTGAATTTTAGTTTCCATTTTCCTGACCACCTTTCCAGAGCTTCCAGATCCTCCTGCAAGTCTGCACTCCCCCCCATCCACCACTGCACCCAACTTTGAGTCATCTGCAAAGAGACTCATCTCATGCCTGACCCCTTCCTGATGTCTGAGATATAGGTGTTGAACAGAAGTGGCTCCAGCACTGACCCCTGGGGAACCCCACTAGTAACCCACCTTGGGGATGAGACTAACCCTCCAACCACCACCTTCTGAGTATGCACAGAGAACCAATTTCCTATCCATCTTAACAACTGTCTCCCTACCCCCATTTCCTTCAGCTTAGCCAACAGACCACTGTGGGGTACCGAATCAAATGCCTTGCTAAAGTCCAGAAAGAGGACATCCACTGGCCTACCCTGGTCCAGGGCCCTCATCACCCAGTCATAGAACTCAACAAGGTTTGTCTGGCACAATCTTCCATGACAAAGCCATGCTGTCTATCGTCCAAGTACCCAGTTTGCTCCAGTAACCCCCCTAGCCTTTCCTTGACAATATCCTCGATCACCTTGCTGACCACTGATGTCAGGCTAACGGGCCTGTAATTTTCCGCCTCCTCTCTTGATCCCCCTTGTGGATCAGCATGACATGGGCTATCCTCCAGTCTTGGGGCACCCACCCAATCCTCAGAGAGATGTTGAAAAGCTCTGCTAGAGGGACTGCCAGGACATCTGCCAGTTCCTCAGCACCCTGGGATGCATCTCATCTGGCCCAGGTGCTTTCTTTGTCCTAAGGGACCTGAGGGCTTCCCTTACTGTCTCTACTGGTATTTCAGCCTCCATGTCCTCTCCCTTTTCACCCTGCACTGCTGGGCCTCCACCTGTCTATGGTGGCCACTCCCTTTCCCCAGATCCATCAGGGCCCCTGATCTCTGCCGGTTCCACCCCTTGCTCTGGTTTGCCCCCACTCCCCTTGCAAGACATAGCCCTTCCATCCCACTGGTAAAAACTGAGGCAAAGTACTCATTTAGGACTTCTGCCTGTTCCCCCGCCTCCTGTGCCCAACCATCCCCTATCCTTATCTTGCTGATCTGCCCCCTTACTTTCCTTTTTTCCCCTATGTACCTAAAGAAACCCTTGTCCCCTCTCCGGATCCCACTGGTCAAGGTCTGCTCCTTTTTTGTCTTAGCTGCTCTCACCACCATCACCCTGGTGACTCTCTTGGCTGTCATCTCATATTCCTCCTGATACCTTTCACTCCTTGAGCACTTGAAGTGCCTATAGGCCGCCTTCTTTCCCTCACCACCTCCTATACCTCCCGGGTCCACCAGTAGGGTTTTCTGACCTTACTGAACTTACGCTTTCCTTGCACAGGATCTGGTATCTCCTGTATTTCCCTCCCAATGATCCCCCACTTGCTGTCAGCATCCATATCTGGCCTTATCTGGTCCAGATGATCTTTAAGATCCTTCCCATCTCCTGAAGTCTGCACCCTTAAAGTTGGTTACTACCATCGTTGTTTGGCTTTCCTACCCCCAAGTCCAGGAAGAATCAGACTGTGGCGTGATCCTCCCTACCAATGGGTCCCTCACCTCTAGGCCCTCATCTAATGACTGTCGGCCAGGACCATGTACAGTGTCCGGGCCTCCCTAGTTGGCTCACCTACCTGTTGTGTCAGAAATGTATCCTGGAAGACATCCAGTAGTCTCTGCTCTCTGGCCACTGGTGATGTCATAGTTCCCAATCTGTTCCTGGCATGTTGAGGTCCCCATTACCACCCTTCCCTTTCTCAATCTACAGTGTCCCTTGAGATTTGTCACCAAACTTTCTTCCAGGACCTCCGCCAGTGCTGGTGGTCTGTATACCATCCGACCTTTACTCTTTACCCCCTGCATCAGCAAGGTGACCCAAATACCTCCCGTTCCCCTCTGCCTCCTCTACCCCTCCAATACCCATGCCTTTTCTGACTAACAGTGCTACACTACCCCCTTCCTCCTCCTATCTTTTCTGAACATGGTGTAGCCCTCCAGATTTAGGTCCCACTAATGCCCTTGAGTGGCCCAGGTCTTAGTAACTGCTGCCACATCTACCTCCCCCTCAACTAGCATCACCTGGAGCTCAGGCATTTTATTTCCTAAGCTCCTGGCATTTATCACGACTACTCTCCACCCCTTTTCCTTCCTCTCCTTTCTCTCCCCCTTGAGCTCCCATTTCTCAGCTCCTTCACCCTACCTGGTGACCCATTTCCATATCTCCCTAGCCTCCTAGAGGAGTGGAGACCATGTCCCACATTTATCATAGCTGCTGGCACTGCCCCTTTTTTTAATCCCTCCCCCTTCACAAGTTTAAACCCCACCTTTCTCTGATGAACCCAGCTAGTTTGAGCTTAAGGATTTCCTTCCCCTCCAAATTAAGGTGGAACCTGTCCCTAGTGTACTGCACCTTATCCTCCCAGGTCTCCCCCCAGTCCCCCACCAGGCCATACCCCAATTCCCACCACCACTCACTAAGCCACTGATTTATCTCCCTAATCTTCATCTTGTTTTCCCCACTAGCCTTTGGCACCGGCAGGATTTCTGAAAGGCATACCCTGGCCAACTCCCAGAACCTTGCCTGAATTTCTAGTTCACTATTACCATTTATGTCATTTGTCCCCAAGTGCACTAGAATGTCCGGGGTCCCCCCACATTCCCTTGCCAGTGAATACAACTCATGCTTGGCCTTGTGCACCATCAGTCCTGGGTGGCATTTGGTTCTGATCAGACAGGTTTTACCTCCTCCCACTGGATGCCTCTGATCATGGAGTCCCCCAATAGTAGTACTCTAACCTCCCCCTTGCCTCCCTGTTCACCTCTTGGTTCCCTCTCCTTCCATGCCCCTCCTCATCCCTTCATCCAGATTCTCCCATCAACTGGCTCCTCACACCGCCCACAATCTGGGTGTTGAAGGTAGCCCCTTCACTATTTTCCCTGTTCACCTCCTCTACCCATGTCCTGGCCTTCTTTATCCCCCCACCACCCGAGTATCTTTCTTGGTATCTCTTTCCCCACTCCATATTAATCCATCTGTCCTATCCATTTGCCTACTTGGCTTTCTGCTTGCTATCATCCCATTTATGTCCTGTGCCTTCCTGCCTGTCATGCTCCCCCGTTCCATACCATCTGCCTCCTCCTTGTTCCCCTGATCCTCCTTTTTCTTCTCCCCTCCTACCACTCTTCCCCTATCCTGTCCGGGACCCCCTCTATTATGCCCTTGCCTCTTTCCCCCTTCACCCTTTCTATCTGTCCCTGCCCCAGCTTCATCAGCAGCAGCATCATCATCATCATCCTCCTCCTCCCCCAGACACCCCTCTTCTACCAATGGGCATAAAGGGTTAAAATAATTTGTGAGCCTTAGCCCATCCTCCAGTGCCCCTCCATCCCTACTGCCCCTCTCAGTTTCCTTTGGACACCCCCAGACTCTTGCCTGCTGCCGTGGAAATTTCCACCTTTTGGGACCCCCGCCAGGGTCTCCTAGAGCTCCCTGTGTACCCCCTCCTCTTCTAATGTGAGCACCTCTCTTCAATCCTTCCCCCCAGCTTGGGAGGCCCCATCACCTAGTGCTTCCACGTAGGTGACCGCTTGCCTCCTACCTCTCCAATCCTCCTCCCAGCACTCACAGCTGCCTTCAGGTCCCCTCTACCTCCTCCTTAAGCTGTGCCAGCTGGTAGCACACTGGGCATCCCCCAAACTTCCAAGCCCAGTCCAGTATCATGGCTGCACCACACCCTGTGCACTCAACCACCCTCCCAAAGATACCTGCTCTAGTGATATGCAGTCCCTTCCCCATCATCACAGCAGTCTTTTCTAGGCCAAATCACCAACTCAGTGGCTCTACAGTTTCTCAAGCTACCAGTACCTATACCTAGGAGACTACCCCATACAGCATGCAGAATTTTAAACTTGCAATGCTTGAGTGGCTGAACTTTTCCCCACCTGACTATTAGTCTTAAGAGATAGCTTATAGGGAAGTTTACAACCCCTAACCTCCCTCCCAGCCTTTAAACTCAACCCCAGTGGCTCTTCCATATTTAAGAAAGCATATTGAAGCAGTGTCAGTGGCTCAGTAGGTAGCACACTTGCCTCTGAGGCTGGGAGATCAGAGGGCTGTGGGTTCAGTTCCCACATCTGGCACTTGGGTTAATATCCTAGTACTGACACTGTAGTGCAGCATGAGAGGGGTGCTGCACTTCTGAGGTACCGTCTTTCGGATGAGACGTTAAACCGATGTCCCATCTGCCTGGATTGGTGGTAGTTCAGGTGGATGTTAAAGATCCCATGGCACTTATCGAAAAGAGTAGGGGGAAGTTTTTATTAATAGTATCAACAGCATATCAACAATCCAAAATGAAAGTTACAAAATGTACAAGGCATATTACATAATACAGAAATCAGAGTGAAAAGCAAAAAAAAAAAGAGAAAAACAATAATACAATAACACAGAACTGAAAACAGCTGAGAGAGAAAAAAAAACAAAGTGAAAACCAAAGAACGAAAACAAAATAAAGCATTGATGATATACAAACAAGAGGAAAGAAAACCAGAAACGAGAAATCAGCCAGTATCTAACCACTGTATTGCTTTCCATTTTTTATGAAAGGCTGGTGTTGACAATGTACGAGTATCCCTGTCCCAAATAACCAACAACCAGTCATGGATTTTCCAGAATAATTGATCAGGAGAAATATACAATGATCGTAAGGACCACATACATCTCACTTGCCATATATGATATTTTATGCCCCCTAAAATTAATCGAACAGTATCAAAATTAAATATCCTCCAGTCTGAAGACAAAGTACCAAAAAATAAACCATCTTTGTCAATGACTGGGAAATGAAAATGTGCCCACTTAACATAAAAAGAAGACCAAAATTGTAAAATATAAGGCCATTCAAAAAATAAATGAGACATTGTTTCAATACAAGTCTTACAGGTACTGCTTCTAGGACAATATCCCTCCTCCTTGCCCTTATGCTTTAAATTACCCTTAACATTTAACTTCCCATGAACAGTAAGCCAAGTGACATCCCACATATAATTTGGAATACTAAGGGAGGTAAGCATTGAAGAAACTTGAAGCACATTGGAGTCTGATACATCCGAAAAACAGAATGTTCAGAAAAATAATTAACTAATAAGAAATAGTACATATATTTGAGTTATCGATGAGTATGATATATGCCATTCCTTCAATTTACCAAAACAAGATTGGAAATATCCTGGTAAAGTATTAATACATTTTTGTTTATGAATAACTCCGTCTGTCAACCAACTTTCTAACCACCATGAAATATGGTCCTGTATCCAAACTGACCATATTTTAAAGTGTCCCAGCAAAAGAGGAGAGATATTTTTATGCCAAAAAATACTGAAAAAGAATAAAATAGGATTTATCATGTTAAGTCCACCATCCTTAATGGGTAAATATAATATGTTTCGTTTGATAGGGTTCAACCGGCTGCCCCATATAGTTTGGAAAAAAAGGCTATAGAGAGCCGTTTCTCTGGAAATAGGCAATGCATAAACAGCACTTAAATGTAAAAATAGACCAATGAGGCGTGTCCTAACCATATAAATTCTCTTTTTTTTAGACATTTTCCGCTTGTTCCAAGTCACTATTTTCCACTTTGCAGTTTGAATAAGTTTATCCCAATTATACATCGCAGTATCTTCCCCACAAAAAAAATAAATTTCTAAAATTTTGCAAACCCGAGATGTAACAGGAATCGCTAAAAGTTTAGAATGTGTAAAATTACAAGTACCAAAGAATCTAAACGTACTTTTCGACAAGTTAAATGCCGCTCCAGTACCCTTCGGATATGCAACAGTCAAAATTTCCGTAGCTGCACAAGAAGGAACATCTGCTAAAAAAAAACATAAATCATCGGCATAAGCAATGACTTTGATCTCTGCATCTTCCGATCCTAAAGCGAGACCTCTGATATTGTCCGAAGCATAAATTGCGGAAAGTAGTGGTTCTAATGATAAAATATACAAAATAGGGCTTAAAGGGCACCCTTGTCTCACACCCTTACCACACTTCTGTTTAGAACCTAACCAACCGTTAACATAAGGAATAACTTCTGCTTGTAAATAATAGCGTTGTAACTCAAGTAACAAAAGTAGATGGAAATCCCATCCTTTCATACACTTCTAAAGATACAGGTGAGACACTTTATCAAATGCTTTTGCCTGATCTAAAGTAACACAAATCCCTGCCAATTCCTCTCTAGCACCCCTTTCTATAATTTCCCTTATAAGGATGAGGGCATCAGTGATGTTACGGCCGGGCACTGAGCAAAATTGTGTAGGATGAATAATGTGTTGTAAAAGACATGAAATTCGCATACTCAAAATTTTATTGAAATTTTACAATCTGAATTTAAAAGAGTAATCAGATGCCAGTTATGCAAACATTATCTATCTCCTGTTTTATAAAGAAAAATCAAAAGCCCTTCATTCATACTAGCTGGAAGAAAAAAAACATGGGAAAGGCAACTATTAAACATATCAACAAGTTGATGATCCAAAACTACATTAATATGACTATAAAGTTCATTTGGAAGCCCATCTTTACCCGGTGCTTTTCCTTTACAAAGATTTTGAATAACAACATGCAATTCTGTCAATGAAATAGGTGCCAAAAGTGAAATTAAAAATTTATCAGGTACTTGTGTTAAAGAACTAAACTGAAGCCACTCAGATATCGAGTCTTGCAAGCCGGCCTGTCGGCGCAGTGGTTGGATTTCCGCATGCGACACCGGCGACCTGGGTTTGGGAACGGACCAGGGTCACTGGAGGGCCGGCCGGGGGGGAGAAGGATAGAGCGTCCTAGCGACCGCTCTCCTTCTCTGGAGGGAGGGGGGGAAGTGTCCGGAGCACTGGTGACCCCTGGCGGAGGCCAGGAGTCACACCGCTACCAGCACTCGCATACTCAGATGGCGGGGCAGACGCTGACATCATTGCATGACCCTGCCTCCCCAAAGGAAAAGCTGAAAAAATAGCTGCTGGCTGCCGCTAATGAAGCTCGCCACGGCTTCGATTAGCTCCCCAGGCCAGCCCTCCGACCTAGTCTGAGGACTGTGGCATGTAGGGGGGGAGTGCCACAGCCCTGCCATGGGGGGCAAGCCATGGGTATCGGAGGGCTTGAGGCTGATGTGGGGAGTGGAAGCCTGTGGCCCGTGACCGGGCCGAGAAACACCAGGCGGCCGGCAGCGTGCAAAAAAAAAAAGATATTGAGTCTTGTGTAACGTTAAGATCTTCCTGAAATAAAGAGTGGACATGAGCATCAATAGCCTGTAAAAGATCATATCAGGAAGTAACTGTAAGACCATCAGAATTGATCAAGCGATGTATATCCTTCTTTTTACGAATTACCATATTATAATCATACGGGTTTGTACATGCCAAGGAACCTTGGGTATTGAATTTTTGTTCCCCTTTCCAATCGAATCTGTTTAGAATTGTGAAGCTGTGCTAACTGAACTTTCACCAAATTCAAATCATGAGCAGCCACTTCAATACCCATATTAATTTGAGAATAATAGTACATCAATAATCCCTGAAGATGTCTTTGGGTGTTTTTACGTGATGCCCCTAACAAACGTCCTATATGTATAAAGTACTGTTTAAAACTAAATTTTGAATCTTCCCACCAATCCTGAGATTGATCATATAGAAAAAACACCGATTGGCGGGCCTGTAAAACATCCATAAACCCTCCACAACTTCTGGAATATCCAAAAGAGATAAATTAAGTTTCCAATACCCCAGCCCTTTGGAGGTATGTTTATAGGCAGAAAGGAAAAACTCAATAGTCCATGATCCGATGAGGTGATTAACTTGACTTGGGGGCAAAAATTGAGGGAAGAGGAAATAAACCAATAATCTATTCTAGTTTTCTATTACCCTGTACATAAGTGAAAGAGGGAGTAGTCTCAAAAATATCACGCAGTCCTGAAATCAGTAGCAAGTTGTTCAAACAATGCATATCACAATAGACTTTAGAGGTAGCCGAAGTATTAGGTTTACGTGAGATATTAAAATCTCCACCAAATAAAACATTTTTGCTAGTAAATAGATAGGGCCTAAGAAGATGTAACAGTTCAATTCGATCCCACTTATTTTGAGGAGCATAAATATTAATCAATCTAAATGGGACAGCATCAATAAGGATATCCAATAACAAAACTCTACCAGGGGCAATATGAATTACATCCGTGATTTTGAATTTTTGAGATGTGAAACAAATGCCCACTCCAGAACATAGGTCAGTCCCCCCAGACCAGAAACAAGGACCCCAACCCCATAAATCAGTTGCAGTGATAAAATCTTGAGTAGTATACAATCTAGTGTCCTGAAAAAAAATAGTATCATAAAGTAAATCTGAAAAAAGGGCAAAAGTTATCCTTTTTTATACAAGGATCGAATACTATTAGTATTTAGACTGGCCAGTGAAATGTCATAGCTAGGATTTATAGGACCAGAAGTAAATCAAGTATTAGGATGCAGTTTCCTATGACTTTTACGTAATCCAATTCTGGTATTTTTTTTTTGTTTTACCTTTTGTCCCCACCCTAGGATCCAGTACTGAATCATGGTCAGAAGTAGTTTCTACTTGGGAAGGATCCTGAGAAGCCGTATCAGAATCATGGTCCTCAGGTTCAATGGAGGCCAGAACTCCGTATTTATTTGAAACTAACACAGGTTCCGGAGATTGAGCCCAATCCAACACTGGGGTATGTGGAACACTAGTCCCTACAGAGGGAAAAGAGACAGTTCCATCCACCGCAGTCGTAACTGGAGAAGGGACTACTGTCTTGCTAGGTAAAACCCCTACTGTATCACTATCAGAGAGACGCCTGAAAGTGTGATGGCCAGGTGTCATAAGTGGAGTAGGTGATTGGGGGGGGGGAGTTTGTCTAGGCTGCATAGAAGGAACAATTGGAGGTTTTGTAGCCAAGGCTGCTGAATAAGATTTAGGACCCATAGAAGTATCTGGTTTAACACCAGCCAATAAATTCCTAGCTGCCTTAAAAAGGATTAAATCTTGCAAAGCATAATCTGATTCTTCAGTATTATGAGCAGCCCACAGACAATCTGAAAACACATGTCCCACCTCATCACAGAAATTACATTTAACAGAATTCTCACATTGGTAACCTGAATGTCCAACTTCCCCACATTGAAAACATTGAATTTTTTCACAGGCAGTACTGATATGATGAGGAGAACCACATTTGTAACATCTCCTGGGCTGACCAGGATAAAATAAGAAACCCTTATCACGCTCAATAAAAAAACAATTTGGGAGATGAACATATTCATTTTGAACACTACGAAGTTTTAATTTAATCCTCCAGCCCCCATTCCAAAACCCCTCACCATCCAAAATGGGATCAGGCATACCCTGAACATCACAACGTTTTCCTAGCCAATAAAGAATATCTGCCAGATTCACCCCCTCATTATGAAACAACACAGTTACAACCCAAAAAGGTTGTTTTGTTAAAGGAATGACTTGAAAATGGGACCACAAAGGGTTAGTTTTCAACGATGCATATTTTAACCAAAAAGAGTCCAGATTAGCAGGAGTCCTGAAACTGATGTCGAAAGAATGTTCACCAGGGGCATGAATAAGAACATAAATGTCTGTAGGCATAAAGCCCAAGGATTGTTTTATCAACACCTTGCCCACATAAAATCTATCAGGAAGTTCTTCCATGCCACCCAAATAACGTAGGCAGATAGCATTCCTACGTTTAGCCTGTTCCAAAGGTTTAGCAAATAAATCAGCAAAATTCATTTTCGGTACAGCAGTAGATGTACCAGGAGAAACAACAGGAGTGTCCGACTCTAAATCAATAGCTTTTGTAGTGGTAGTTGCTGAGAACGAAACAGAAACAGTACTACCTGATGCAACAGGCTGTAAAATGGCAGACTCACTAGGTTCCAACGCTCGTTTGCCATGAAGAGTTTCTTTTTCAGTCCGTGGCCTGCTGGAGTGTGTCAGTATATCGTCTATCTTGGTGGGGTCAGCGACCCAGAACCATCTGTATGCCTTTGTCCAGCCCGGCCATGGAAAGAGCCAATTCTGGGACCACTGTTCATTCTTCCCTGTCCATCCGATGCAGTGTCTAGTGTATCCTGTGATACAGTTTCGCGCATGATGAACTGCGCATCACAAAGACCAGAACCTAGCTTGAAAGTCCTGTGAAGAGGTTCTGGGGATACTCCCAGCAAACGCTTCCTTTTATCCAGTAAGCCAGCTCTAGCTGAGGTAAGAGCTTGTTCAGTTTGCAACAATTGAGCTTTTAGCAGCTCTCTCTGCTTTGCCATTGCATCCACCACGTCCTCTTCACTCCTGGCAACCTTACGGTCCGACTGATGAGAAATAAAACTAGGAATAGGTGCCGAAGCAAGCTGTGTTTGCTGACCATCATGTGCGTAAGAACCTCCGCAAAACCAGCCTGCAGCAAACCTCCATCCTCCTCCACTGCCGACAGCATACTGTGTTCCTCCATCGCGTCGGACGTGTGGGATAATGCCCCTGCCAGAGTTGGGAATTTCCCGTGTCCTGGCCAAGTTTCCTCATTCACTAAAATACCACCAACAGCTTAATCTGGTTCAAGGTCAATTGGCATTCATCTGTATCCCTCCCGGTCGTGCCTGAAAATAGGCAGGATTTGTCTAGTGCACTTACCCAGTCAACAAAAATAAATAAATAAATAAAGAAAGAAAGGCTAATACAAGAGGTGGGTAGGAGAGCTTCCCCAGAAAGATTTTAAGGAGTTCGGCCAAATTTAAAACACAACAGCAAAAGTTACAAAACCTGATGACAAAGATAAGTTAGCTCTCCAGAACCTCACCACATCTTCAAACTTCCACTGCTACCTCTGCCCACAGCAAGAAGATTTAAGAATTAACTAATCCTAGCCCAGCCACTAACAGGAAGTTTACCCAATATATTCCAGTTGAAAGACCTCCACAATATCCAACTATCACACTAATCAGCAATTCATTGTGGATGCTGCACTCCTATTTAAGACCTACCTATGTTTTTTCCCTGCCCCGTGGCTGCATTATTGGATAGAACTACATGAGCTGCACCTGAAGCCTCTTCCTCCAATTGCAGGGCAGGTGTCCCCTATAAATGAGCTGTGATCTGAGGGAGGAGGGGTGGGGAGGTGGGATTAAGGCCCACATCCGACTCTCTCACAGAGTGTATCAGCCCTGTGTCTGCCCCTCACTGCACCTCCAAGCACTGCAACCTCTTCTGGAGGAAGGTCCCACACAAACACTGTATTAAACAAGTCAGCACTCTGCCCTAAAGTCCACAGCCTGATAAGAATTTAAAACTTATCCAGCAACTAAAATCCTTTCCCCAACTGTTCAGCAAAAGCAGGTTCACACAACCTCTGCCAGACCCCAACTGTTTCTGCAGTACCGCTATGTGAGAAGCCCTGGTATTTAAGCCCCAATGAGCTGTAAATTGATCCTGGCTGAGAAGGGCAGAAACTTCCAGAAAGCTGCTCACAATACCTGTAGAAAAGATAAATGAATATTCAGCTTCCACTATGGATCCCCCACACCACACAACACTTATTAAACAAGTCAGCACTCCTGCCCTAAAGTCCACAGCCTGATAAGAATTTAAAGCTTATCCAGCAACTACAATCCTTTCCCCAACTGCTCAGCAAAAGCAGGTTCACACAACCTCTGCCAGACCCCAACTGTTTCTGCAGTATTGCTATGTGATAAGGAGAGGAAAACTTCATCCCTATGTAGGTCACAAACTTTTACCTCTGCTAACTGAGGTAGCCAGGCGGGGGAGAGAGGGTTACCACCAATCCTAATATTCAGGTTCCAAAAAATCAGCTGTGAAACATCTTTCTTATGTTTATGTTTCAAAAAAGCACATAATTGAGCATGTACTTTAATTGAATTTGCAATCACAGAGGTGTGCAACTTACCCGACAAGTTCCTGAGGCCTACATGCAACATAGCAGAGGGAGATATCCCAGAGGAAGCCATCATATCCCACTCCAAGGAGAGCCAAACTGGGAAATACGGAGAAGAACCATCCCCAGAAGGTGAGGAGCACCACTTTAAATATTTGCTTGCATGGCTGGCCCAATAATACAGTATGAGATGGGGCAGCTGAAGCCCCTCCAGGTCTTTGGGTGCTGCCATCTTGTAGTACACCCTCCTTGGAGGCTTACCTAACCAAAGTCTGCAATGATGGCATGTATCCGCTTGAACCATGACAGAGGTAACCAAATATTCAGCAGGTTAAGTGGGTAGAAAGCAAGGGCAATTTATTAATTTTAACGAGGCTAATATGACCCCAAAGAGATATGGGCAAAGCCTTCCATCAAGAAAGATCCTGCTGCACTACACAGACTAACTCTACCAGATTGAGTTGCTGCATCACTGTCTCACTTCTAGAAAGGTAGATCCCAAGGTATTTAATAGCTGTATCAGTGGCTCAGCAGGTAGCACACTCGTCTATGAGGCTGGGAGATCAGAAGGCTGTGGGTTCTAGCCCCACACCAGGCACTTGGGTTAATATCCCAATACTGACACAGCAATGCAGCATGAGGGGGGTGCTGCACTCCTGAGGTGCTGTCTTTTGGATGAGATGTTAAACTGAAGTCCATCTGCCTGTTCTGGTGGTAGTTCAGGTGGATGTTAAAGATCTCATGGTACTTCTCGAAAAGAGTAGGGGAATTCCCCTGATGCCCTGACCAAATTTCCCCCATTCATTAAAATACCACCAACAGCTTAATCTGGTCCAAAGTCAGTTGGCATTCATCTGTAGCCCCCTTCCCTGGGTCATGCCTGAAAATAGGCAGAATTTGTCAAGTGCACTTACCTGTCAACAAAAACTAAATAAATGAATACATTTAGGGGACCAGGACAGATCCAAATCAAGTATATCTACTCTCAGGACTTGAGGGCTCTGAGGCATTACCACAGTCTTTCCTAGCTTGAGTTCATAGTTAGAAAACGAGCAATAAATGTTGATGGTCTCCAGAACAGCAAGGATGGAAGAATGGGGATACAACAGATAGAGCAAAATATCATCAGTATATGCTGACAACTTCAAATCCCGGTCTCCAACCCGTACTCCCTGAACATTGGGATTTTCCCTTATTTTAATGAGCAAAGGTAAAAGATACAAGTTAAATAATAACGGCGATAAGGGACATCTTTGCCTAGTGCCCAACTGTAAAGGAAAAGGATAAGAGAACAGCCCATTACAGTATATAAGGGTACTAGGGAAGGAGTAAAGGGACTTAGTCCACCTAATAAATTGAGCTGGGAAACCAAACCTTTGCAAGATGCAGAATAAAAATTGCCAGTCCACCCTGTCAAAGGCCTTCTCTGCATCCAGAGATACCAGAACTATTGGGTGCTCAACATCCCTGGATATGGGCCAACTTCCAGAGGTGATCAGATGATGAGCGAGTGGCCATAAAGCCCACCTGCTCAGGGTCTATAAGCAAGGGTAACTCCTTGCCCAACCTGTCGGCTAAAATTTTTGCTAAAAGCTTCATGTCATAATTTAAAAGGGAAATTGGTCTGTAACTTGAAACAGTATCTGGAGCTTTGTCTGGTTTATGAAGTAGCACAATTAAAGCTTCCAAGAGAGATTTATCCAAGGGCTCACTCGAGAGAATACAATTATATAACCTGTACAGCCAAGGCACCAATTTATCTGCAAACCTTTTATAAAAATTAGGTGAAAACCCATGTGGTCCCAGTGTTTTGTCTGTCAGGAGTGCCCTGATGGCCACGATAATTTACTCCTCTGTAACTGGAACTGTTGGAAAATCTCTCTGGACTTCAGACAGGACTGGGAGTGGGATGGCATCTAGATAGTCCTTCACTGACTGCGGGGGTAGCAAGCATTTGACTATACAGAGCATGGTAATACTTTTGAACTCATCCACAATATCTTTAGGCATGGTTTTAAGGGGTCTGTCCATAGAGGACTTATTGCGTTAATAAGCTGAGAGGCTTTCTGCTTATGGACCCTCAAAGCAAGCATCTGACCAGCCTTTTCCCCTTGGTCAATATATTTGGTGCAGGTCTTAAGTATGGCAAAGTCAGTCTTCTTGCTCAGTAACTCTGTATATTGGTCATGCAACATCAGGAGCTCTAGCCGAGTAGAATCAGAGGTGGCTGGTGAAAGATTTTCTTCAGATCCTGATATGACTCAGTAGGTCAAGTGCTGCTTTTTCTGCTTCGCTTTCTGATGGAGGCTAAGTGTACAAATTCCCTCAAAGATAGCACTTCAGGGCCCCATTCCCAGTCTGATTTACCCACTGAGTTCAGATTGGCCAAGGAAAACACATAAATTTTCTCATTGATATGTGCCACCACCTTTTCCTCTTTAAGCAATTGATTATTTAATTTCCATATAGTTTCCTTCTCTTGCAGAGGAGCAAAGGTACATTTACACCAAACCAAGGAGTGGTCCAAGATAACCCCAGGGCTATCCCACATCCCATGACTCCTGCCAGGGATGACCGACTGATAAAGAAATAGTCAAGCCGGGACCAGGAACCATGATCTAGGGAGCGAAATGTAAATTCTTTTAGGTCCAGGTTTAACACTCTCCAGGATTCACACATATACCAAAAAATCAACCATGTCCTGAGGGCACATTGAGATGGGGACAGATCCACTCAATTTCTGTCCAACTTATCCAGGTTTGGTGCAAACAGGAGATTCCATCACCCCACAGAAGAGTTGGAAGAGATGGAAAAAGACATGAGAGAAAGCAACTCCATGAAAAAGAGGATTTATCGGCATTATGTCCATAAATACAGCCTAGTAGCACATCCACATGGTCCAAGATTCTTCTGAAGAAAAGATATCCCCCCACCCTGGGTCCCTCAGACACTGCAGAAATACAAAAGGCACTCTTTGGGAGAAAAGAATATCCATGCTCCTGCTCTGTGTGCTATCCCCAGCTGCAAATACCTGGCCAATGAACTGTCTTTGGAGTAAATTACCCTACCTCTCAAGAAGATGGGTCTTCTACAAAAAGGAAATATCCCTCTTAAGATGTTGGATATGCTTAATAATTTGGTACCTCTTAGCTTTGGTACGCGGTCCCCTAATATTCCAAGTAACAAATGTATATGCATTAGCCATCATGACGTGTAATGAATATCTGAAATCCACATCTAGTACAAGGTAAGCCCTCATGTGCATAGAATACCAACAAAGCCACTCTGCTGTCCCCTCTCTGCCACCCCAACACCCCCCTCCCAAGTAACATACCCAAACAGGAACCCTCTGTCATAAGGTGAAAATTGGCATGAAAGAACATACAGTAGAACCCATTTCCCCATAGCCATATACAAACCACTAATATTCCTAATAAGAAACATGAACCATAAGAAGAATGTGAAACCCTGAACCCTCCTCTCCCCACCCCCCAAATAAAGCTGCTTAAGGTCCATGATGAACTAGCCTCGATTACTAACTCCCTAACCACTCCCGCCCCCCACGAAGAAACCCACATACAAAAGAAAGAAGGCTCTAATGTTACAGTAAATAACTAATACAATAACAGTCAACATGGCTACAAATGGAGCCCACTTCTCTACCCACCCACACTCCTGTCAAACACCAAAATCCAATCAAGAAACAAAAAAAAAAGGAAAACCCTGCTCCAAGGAGCTATTACAGAGAAACCAGTAAGACATTCACAAATAACAGAAAATAGAGTTATGTTAAACATTGAATAGTGGAAGGCAAACCAATGACACTGGTAATGATACTGACTCCAGCTGCTACCCCCCAAACATGAATCCCATCATTGTGCCTACTGTTATATGTAAAAACAGACATCTCTCCCATCAAATAAGTCCAGTCAATATCGGTTGATTATGAGTCCCAGTAAGATGCCAGAGAAAGCTATAACAATAAGACAGTCAGTCTGGCATCGATGGACACTGGTTAGCCCATGTCAGAAATGTTAGACAAAACACATTAACTAGAACGTCAGTCTGTACCCATTACAGATGGGGCTTGAGAAAAGTCATTGAAAGACCAGGATGTTCTCCATAGAACAGGTACTGGACTTGACAACTGATAAGGAGGATCCAGCTGCCATATGACATAGTCGTTGGTACTGATATTCCACAAGCTGAGGAGCACAGGTCTTGATAAAATGCCCAGAATAGATTATTGAGGTCTCCCTATCAGGCAACCTTTGAAGATGCCTCAGTCCCAGTCCAGACCTCCACCAAAACACTAGGCAAACCAGCAGGGTATATGTCCAAGAAGCAGTGCTCAAAACCAGGTCCTTATAAAGGGAAAGGGAGAGCTGACCAGTTCCAGCAGTGTACCTGACGTCCTGATCTTTCAGATTCCCAGAATAGCGGCTCCCAAAGGTAGAGAGCAGCTGACTCTCTCCATATAATCAAGCCCACTAGAGTGAAGCATGCATCCCAGGAATACCCCCTAAAGTGTCCTAACTGACCTTAGTTCCAAGGGGCCTCCTGTAAGAGATGTAGCTTTAGTAGTGGAAGGGAAATGAGTGACCAGGTGTAAGATGAGAGTAAAGGGTACCAGAATAAGGAAATCAGACTTAGATCAGCCAAAAAAAAAACATTTGAACAGATTGCAGACCTTCCAGCCAAAACGAGTTGTAGATGCAACAGCAGCCAAACATTCAGCACTCTTTAAACAAGTCTGGTAGAGCCGCTTTCAGATCTGCTAGAGCTACCCCATCCAAAATTTCAGGCCAGCTGCAATCACCTTTGTCACAACAGGATGAAAAGCCATGCATGTCTGTCTGACTGAGCCTGGGAGATCTTGAACAATCCTGATACGCCTCCCTTCCCAAGTAACTTCTTGGAGCTGCTTTATTTGGGTAAGGAAATGCTGCTGCTTCAAAAAGCTAAGGAATCTGAAGATGAAGGGCTGTGGTGGTGAACCCAGTGGCGGCATAGGGTGTAGAGCACAGTGCACTCTCTCAATGGTGTAGCTAGCCCCATAGGGCGAGGGACCGGGCCAGCTTTTGCACTAGTTTCTGAGTTAAGAGAAAAGAGTCAGAGCCTTCTTCCTTTTCAGGAAGTCTGACAATTACAGCATTTTTCCTTCAGCTCTGATCCTCCAAGTCCTCTAGCTTCTCCTACAGCCACTTATTCTTTTGTCACAAAGCCATTAGGTCAGGCTCTGCGTGGTTGGTCCAGTTCTCCAATGAGGAGATCCATGGTTCACTGTCCCCTGGTTTATTTAGTAAGTTCCTACAGGGACACAGTAATAACTTTTAGCTCCTTGGTTAGTGATTGCAGCTCCTCTCGAAACAGGCAAAACTCCAAGAGAAAATGCTCCACTGTTAGGGGCGTTTGTTTGGGTGTTGGAGTATTCGGCCAGCTGGTCCCCGTAGGCTGGGCCTTGGTTTGTTTGGAGGCCTTGTTGGGCATGGATGGCGGGGTGTGCCTAGAAGGAGCAATCTTCATCTCTGCATCCATGGCTGGTGAAAAACACATCCACAGGTATCCAGGGATTCTAGCGATCCTTGCCAGAAGGTAGGTGAGTGAACAACCCAATTAAGTTAATGAAATAAGGGTTTAATCGAGGGGGCAAGCAGGAGCTCGAAGGGAAAACTGCTACTCTGTAGCCTGCATCACATGACTCCCGCCACCACTGTGATATTATACGACATGCCCATCACTAATGTGATGATCAGTGTACTTCCCGAATGTCTGTTTCTTTTCTTTTTTTCTTTTTTTTTCATGTATGTATGAGTACAACAGGAAGTGAGAGAATGAATATACCATGCAGCAATTACTCTGGGCAATTATGTCTGAATAATTTCACTTTTGTCTTCACAGATCACAGGTACAACATAACGGAGCTGAGAACAGATACACTGTGTGGCCACCATCTAGACCAACTGAGGCTATGTAATTTCTCTCTTGTCTTCACAGGTCACAGATACAACACAGGGAGTGGATAATTTATATACCTTGTGGTCACTACATTGTCCAAATGTGGCTAAATAATTTTTTGCAGGTATCCAGTGTGATCCACTGCCTGTAACAAAGTAAACCACAGGGAGAAGCCTGCTCCAGACAAAGCCTGTCTGTGTCTCTACTGTTTCTGGAGAAATGGACTCTCATCACATACAGTATATTCTTGCAATTCTTTGTGTCCACAGTCAATGGTATCTGTGATGCCTTTGCTCCATTGAGAAAAAGAAAGATCAGGGCTGCCTCAAATGGATGGGTTACCCGGGATCTCCTTGATCTAATGAAGGAATGGGACAGCCTTTGGGAACTGGCCAGAGGCACAGGCAACCATTCTGACATGCAAAAGTATTGGGCAGCCAGGAACAAGTATACTGCTCTTGCCAGGCAAGCCAAGGTGGTATATTACAAGAAGCAACTGGAAAATAGCTGGGGCAGTGATAAGCAATTTTACTATAACATCAAGGAGCTGCTGGGCAGGGAAGACAGAAGGTATCCCTCCATGCACAACATAAATGGCACCCCACCCTAGATCTACACACAATTGCATAAACCTTTAATGTGGCCTTCTCTTACCTCAGCTCTGTCCTCCCACCCAGCTACCTTGACTGCCCTGCATATCACCCACCCAGAACCCGAGAAAATTTGAACCACCCTAATTTTTACTTCAAGCGTGTCATGACCAAGGAAGCCAGGACCTACATTAGTAAGTTATTGGGTAAAACCAAGCTTGGTAGTGACTCGATCAGCATGAAACTGGTGGCAGCTGCCTTGGATGAGTTGGTGGTTCCCATCACCAAGATCTTTAACAAGTCAATCACCCTATCAAATTTCTCTGCAACCTGGAAGGTAGCTCTTGTCACTCCAGTCCTAAACAGTAGGGACCAGTCATGCACTGCTAACTATAGACCAGTATCTATCCTCTCCCCCCTCTCAAAGGTGCTAGAAGGGATCATGGCTGACCAGGTCACAGAGTACCTTCAGAAGTACAGTCTACAGTGCCCACAACAGCACAGATTCTGTCAGGGCCATAACACAGCAATGGCCTTAGCTGAATTCACAGACAATGTTCACAAGACCTTGGATAGTGGCAACCTGGTGGGATCTATCTTCATAGATCTCACCAAAGCCTTTGATACTGTCAACCATCACATCTTACATGATCAGCTACTGCACCTCGGGCTAGCCTCTGAAGCCATCCTCTGGTTCCAGGATTACTTTTCCAGTACAGTCCAGAGTGTAAAAATTGGGACAGCTATCTCCTCATCTAGGGATATTGTACTGGGTGTACCAAAAGCATCTATCCTGGGTCCTCTCCTTTTTAGTCTGTTCATCAACAGACTACCAGAGGCTTGGAATAGCAAGATTATTCTGTATGCGGATGATGCAGTCGTCCTTTGTAGTAGGGCCCAGCTTCAGCACCTATAGAATGATCTGCAGTGCTCATTTCACAGCTTGAAGGACTGGTTCAGCTCACAGAAATTGCTTCTTAACTACAAGAAGATGAAGACGATGCTGATAACCAGTCACCAGCACAAGAAATCTCTTCTGGTCCTTGCCATCACTAATAACAAGGCTGCTCCACTTGAGCAGGTCAACTCTTTAAATACTTAGCGAATCATTGATGACACCCTCTCTTACATGCAGCACATCAATCAGGTCATAAAAACAGTGAACACCAAGTTCAGAGTTCTTTACAGGCACAGGTAGTACCTAACTCCTGAGGCCCTCAGGTTGGCTGTCTTCTCTTCCATCTTGTCTGTTATTGACTACGGACTCATGGTTTATAGATCAGCGTCTGGCACTGCACTAAAACAAGTAAGCACGTCCCTCAACAAGGCCTGTGGGCTGGCTCTGGGGGCCAACAATCTTCTACGCATCTGTTCCCTCTATGAGCGCACTAACTGGCTCAGTCTTACCAACAAAATCAAATACCAAATGTGCCTGCCAGGCATGAAATCACTCCTTGGTAAAGCTCCATTGTCCTTCAAAGAACTGCTTCATCCAGGTAGATCTGGTTATCGCACTAAAGGGCAGACTCGCTGCCCACTAGCCATCTCCTTCAGAAAAACAGCGCTTGGCCAATGGTCCTTTGCCTGCAGTGCTCCTTCATGGCTAAATGAGATCCCAGCCCACCTTTACTAATTAACAGCCTCCTCATATTCAAGATGGAGCTAAAACATTACCTGGCTAAGGCTGAGGCCTGTAGCTGCAGGTAACTTGTAGCACTATTCCCCAGTAGTTATGACAAAGCCTGCTCCCGGCTGCATTCCCTGATCCGTGTGCCCCTGCTGTCCCAGTTACTCCTGTGTTTAAACTTTTACATCCTCTGGGCTACTCACCAGTCCCCAACTAGAGCCTTCCATAGCCACAGCCAGTTGATGTGCCATTTTGTTTACTGTCCTTATCACAGCACTCTGTATTACATCTCTCCTTGCTACAGTTCCTGCTCAAATGTGATTGACTCATAGTTCATGTCTTCACCCCGGTTTCAATCTGTGTACTGTCCATCACCACATTGCTCTCTAGTATGTTCCAACTTGGTCTGTCATGCACTCAAAATTTATACCCTTCAGTTGTATTGTTGTATTATTGTACTGCTGTTCTGTTGTTTTGTGAGCTTGCATTCCAACATGGAACCATTGGAAAAGAGCTTTTGCTCAAAGGTTTTTCGAATACTGAAATAAATAAATATTCTTCAGTGTCACAACTGTTATTTAATAACCATTACTCACAGTACTATTAAAGTTGCCTGCCAACGTTTTGAAGGAAAATCTATCTTCTTCAGGGCAACAGTTTCTGGTCAAATGATTTTCTGAGCAAAGCAAACAGTTTTTCATTAAATTGTCCTAAATCCTTATTTTCAAATGTTCCCAGCCTTTTTGGCATATCTAGAGAGATCTTGTCTCCTCATGTCTTCTTTCCCAGCCTCAGCAGGGTGAACAAGCTGGCGCCCTGTCTGCCAGCTGACAGGGACAAAATAATTTCCCTCTTGCCTTTACATGTCTCTTCTCTTCTCCAGCTGCTTTTTCTTCCAGCAAGCACATCACTTCCGCCTCCTCCTCCACCACCCCTTGGGCAACAATGCAGACATGTCAGCTAAACACTGCAGTCACAGCTAATTCAACACCCATATGTTACGACTTCCTTCTGCATGCTTTGTCAAAGTCAAGTGCTGCCTCTACCTCCTCATCTGAGGCCAAGAAACTGCTGAATATTACTTGTCATCAGCATGTAGGAGAATAACAAGTTAAAACATACCACCTCTGGCCACCTACTCAGCTGCCACCTACTTCTGCCACTGAAATATCATCACCTCACAGTCACTGCCAGTTCTTCTGTATGCTGTCATGTGCATTGCCATTTATACTGTACATCAGTGGGAGTGCAGGGTCTGTGAAGAAATGTGGAGACCTAAGATTTATATTATATAGTGCTTTTCATATGCATTCTATACCAAAGGGCTTTACAAGTTACACACTCAGTTGTGTGAGGCTGGTAGTGCAGGGAATGGGACTCTGTGGAGAATGAGGAGAAAGCTAACCTGAGCAATAAGTTATGTGTTACACACTGTATGCCAAAATACTTACAAGCTGCACACACACACACTTGGGTGAGACTACTAGTGCAAGGAGTGGCACTGCATAGAGAACGATGACAATGGAGACTTGAGAAATATGTCATGCTTTACACACTTTATACCAAAGTGTTTTACAAGTTACTCACACATTATGAGACTGCTAATGCAGCAAATGTGACTATGCAGAGAATGAGGAGAAAGGAGACTTTTTAAATGTATTGTGCTTTAAACATAGTATTCAGGTTTCACAAGTTACACTCACAGTTGTGTGAGACTGCTAGTGCAGGGAGTGGGATTGCATGGGAAAATGAGGACAAAGGAGACAAGAGAATTATAATATGCTTTAAGCACTATATACCAAATTGCTTTTGAGACTGCTAGTGCAGGGAGTGACACTATCTAGAATCGAGGAGAAGAGAGGAGAATTACAGAGACTTGAGGACAATTGAAAATTAAAACAATTTTAATTTTTTTCTGTAATTTATATGTTTTTCATACAGCTGGTGTAAAGGAGCAGACAGCAGAATTTAAGCAGCAGAATATAGAGGAAAATGGCTGAGACCGGTACAGCAGGATGATGATGAGGTATAACAGCAGGAGGAGGAGGAGAAGTGAATAGAAGGACAGCAACAGGAGAGGCTTGAAGCCCACGAGACAGAAGACACACCATGAAGTGTGGCCAATCCAGCCAGGATGGTACTCTGGTTGGCCAGCAGTTGCTCCATTTTCTTCTCCATGGATGAGTAACCATCCAGTTTCTGTGGTTACTAGAATCCCATCAGTTTTAGATCAGGCAGATAGCTTGGGCAGTGTTAAGAGGGATTAAATGCTCTCTGCAAAAACATTACATCACCATTTACTCAGCTCTTCTGAGAAGAGGATGAAGTAATGCTGTTTGAAACTCTTGTAGCAGCATAAGCCACACTTGATTAATGCTGTTGCTGGAGCTGTCAGTGTAGTCTGAAGTTGGAGTTTGTGTGAGAGAGTTCCAAGGGCAAGAGCTGGCCTGCTGGCACTCTTGTTCAAGAGGGAAGGACCCTCTGTTTTGTTTTCCTGCCATGGCACAGTTATCCAAAGGCTGGTTTCCTGGGAAGTGGTGACTACCAGATCCTGTGGAGACCTGGGGGAAGATTCTTACAGAAAAAAGAGGAGTGGGACTGAAGGTTCAATAAGTGATTTGGTGCAGTCCTCAATAGACTGTAAGAGCTATCAGCTCTGACCAGTTTGTAGAGATTTGTGTACAAGTTAGAGAAATGGACTTGTGTAAGATCTGAGGATTTCAAGTACTTTCCAAGATTTCTGAGGGGAACAAGTGTGGAAATGTAAACTATTGAAGTGGGGTTATATGGTGTCTGTCAGATACAGGTGCCATGGACCTTAGCCCAACGTTCGGAAGTAGGATGTCTAGCAGCCCAATGGGGTTGGAGAATCTAGGAAATCCTAAAGTAATGGCAGAGATAATCTAGTTTGTGGCCAGAGTGAACTATCCCCTGATTCTAAGCGCAAATAGATATAACTGGTTACCCAGAGGAAAATGTGTATTTTAGGTGTTAACTACAGTCACCTAGTGGTGCTTTAAATAAGCCAGGAATCCTGCATCAGACTGGAAGCAGATTTGTAGGTCCAACGTCCCTGACATTGGGCTCGAGTTCATAGAAGTCCAGAAACGCTGCATAGGGCTGGACAAGTGTGGTGAAATGTTTGTAAGAGAAGACAGTTTGCCTGCAAGGAGGTTCAGAAATGTTTGCCTGCTAAAGTGTCATCTCTCATCACAGTGCAAGCCCTGGGGCACCACCTTTATTCACTGTTAACATTTTGTCAGGAATAAAAAGTCACACAGTAACAACCCAAATTCCTGGCTGAGGACAATACATCTTTTGGTGATTTGTGTGAATGTTTTTGGGGCCCCACAGATAGGAGACACAGCATAGCCCTGGCACTTCTCTCCCTGACCTGGGTTAAAATAGAAATGTTGGTTTGTGCTCTACCATCCGATCTCTAAGATGCCTGAGCAAGGTGTTTGCCCTAATGCCAGGGGCAATACCTATTTTCTGCCAACTTGTGGTTTGTTTCCTTGTCTGTGTAACAAGTATGGGGGGTTAGCGTTACAGATGCAACTCACCAGGTCAGCTACTGTGCTTGCCCCCAGAGCTGTACCATACCTGATGTTTCAAGAAGATTAGGATCAACCCCACCTACATCCCATTCCTCAGGCATCCCCTGACCATGATCCTACTATAACTCCCAGCCATCATTTCCCTCTCCTCATCCAAATGCACAGGGTCTCTTCTGCATTCCCCTTTCTGTACCCATGGCACCTCAATAAGAGTGGAAGGTGTGTCCCCCTTAGCTGCTACCTTATTACAATAGACTTCCCATTCCTCTCTATGCTTCCATTTGAGGTAGGTATGTTGCTCGATGTTCCTCAGATGGGTACCTTTTTTCCGATGCTCATGGTAGTATTGCACAGTGTGAGGATTACCACACTGTTATCAGATGGATCAACATGAATAAAAAAAACACATCAAGGACTTCTGATGCTGCTGCCTATGAGAGGAGTGGGGGGGGCACTGGTTAAACCTCCTTCAGTGAGGGGATGCTGGTTCAATCTCTTGCAATGGGTGGGCTGCTGGTTTGACCTATTTTGATTGCAATGAGGGGATGCTGCCTATTCTAGCACCTATTCCAGTTGTTGCCTTGCAGTTGCCCCTTTCTCTTACAAGTGCTCCTGCTGCCATCACTGATGCCCACTGCAGACAATACCACATGAGATGTGGACAGCATTCCACTCCCAGCAGCAGCACTTCTGCCACTCCCAGTCTCACTTCTGCACTTAACATGCCACTCATTTCTTTCCCTTCTCTTACAAAACAGTTAAAATATAATATATATTATCAAGGTGCGTAGTGCCTCTATAGTTAGGGTTGAGTAGAGTGTTCACTATTAATCCACTAACTTTGCACCTTAATAGCTTTGGATGCATTTGATGAAATCAGATGACATTTTACATGTGTTGTTTAGGAGACAAGGTCTAAGTCAGCGGAAAGTTTGTGATGGAAGTTTGTGTGGTTTCTGAAATCTGCATATGTCATTTTCCTGTAAACGTACATTTTTTTTCCAATACTTAACATGGGATTTGGGTTTGCTCTCACCTACAGCCTACATGAAATGAAATTTTTTTGCCTAAACTTTCAGAATAGAAACATGCTGTGCCAAGGTAGTGCATTTGAAAGGTTTCGTGAAAAACTGTTAAACAGTTCCAGAGTTATATGGATTTAAAGTTTTTTTTTTTGTTTGTTTTCTGTTCTAAACATGCTCAGTAGGGTTTTTGGGATGATCTTCTGATAGTACACCAAACATTTTGTGTTGCAGGGCCAGTTTTGGTTTCTCACCACTTGCTTCCCACAGCACAAGACATTTGTTTAGTTCTGTGAAAGCAGCTGTCTTTCTTTTCCCCTTGAACTAAAGAACAAAAATACATAAAAATGGTACAATTAAAAAACACACACACACACCTGAACCTAGCTAAACGGGACTCATTTGGCTAGATTGTGATGTTTGATTTTTAAAATAATGGCCACAAATACCATTTTGGGCTCCCAAAATCCAGGGTGCCCAGCTCAGCAAAAGGAGCCATTCACCTGCATTCTCTGTGTGAGAACAGTGGGACTTACTTGAATGCTGATGTGGCAGTTGGTGGTTGTGCTACCAGCTTCAGCTGAAGTAGTGAGCTGGTGATCCCTGTTGACTATCTCTTGGGGCTTGGTGTGCTGTCTCTGAACCCTTGATGCTTTTGTAAATGCTTTGTATATGCTTTGTAGATTTTGTAAAGTTTTGTTAGTGTTCTGCGTTAACAGCCCTTGGATTCATAGAGAACCTATTTTGTAATCTTTAAAGCAGACTCATTTTGATGTTTGCACTGCTAAAACACAGTCAATTAGCATTACTGCCGGCATCATTTTTAGCATGCTAGCTGCAAAAGCATTTTGTGATTTTAGGTACTGAAGTGAAGTGTTAGCTAGGACCTGAAGTGAGGTAGCAACCGAGCTGTATTTTTGTATTTTAGTTCCTAGTTTTAGGACCCAGTTGGTGCCATACTGCTGAATTGTTTAAGCGTTTGATTTCAGTTTCCTCCTGCTGCAATACTAACCTCTGTGACTGGTGAAGCACAGCACCAAGGACTACTTTGCTGCCGTACCTTCCGAAAGTCTGACTTCCATCCTGACAGGGAGTGGAGCACGAGTGCATATGGGATAATGAGTACCTGAGCAAGAGGTGGGGCAGTGAAGCAGAAGCTTCCATAAGTTCTGATTTTTTTTCTGTACTTTTTTCCTGCCGTGACCCGGCTCTCCTCCTCCTCCTCCTCCTCTCCTTTCTACGGCTGCCATCCGCCCACACCGAGCTCCTCACAGCCACCACCTTGTACTCGCCCATGGCATACCCCCATGGTGGGGAGGCGAGGGACCCCCTAATCCCCCACCCAGCATGGATCCAGATCAAGTGGTGCCTGAGGAGACAGCGCACACTGGTGGACAGCCATCAAGCCGCATGACCTTGAGCCACTGTTTCCACTTTTCTCCCTTGTGGGATCGCAGTGTGCAATGACATATGCGATAAGGTTCATGCATGCTCCAGTGCATACCCCTGTCAAGCGACTGCTACATCCCCACCCCCTTGATTTTGTGGCCCCATGCTTTTGAGCCCCAGCCTCCGCTAGGAGTCAGATGTACACCGGCCACTGGATTCCCCCCTCCCCGTAGATGGAGAGCCATTCATTGGGCACTCAATCCATCTCCCCCCTGCTGACCCACAGTGACCCGTGCTCATTCCAGAACACGGATCGCCAGTGTGGTGCAAGGTGTGGCATCTAGCACCTCAACCCTCAGTGCCACCAGTCTGGCCTTTGATGTTTCTTTTAATTGAAATGATGGCCGCTGATGAAGTTGGCTGTTCTCTGTGGGCTCTTGCTCCTTGTGAACTTGAAAGTCTCACAGTAAAGCAGGGCGGCTGTTGATTGAACAGCTGGGCACTTGGGCAGCAAATTGATTCTCTACCTCTCTCTCTATCTGCCCACATGGCATTGGAGATTGTAGCCTCTGGGAGCCTGCTGGCGCAGTTGGATGGAGGTCTGGGCCATCACTGGATTGAATGCCCATATTATCTCAATCAGGACTTGAAAGTCTCAATTGAGATAATATGGGTAAACAATTCAATGATGGCCCAAAAGCTATCCAACTGTTTCAGCTGGGCCAGCTATGAAAAGGCTAACTGACATACTGGCTTTAATAACTAAGACAGCATAGTCCAAAATGTTTGAAAAAGTCTTTGGTCACACTTTTTTCAAGGTATTTTTTTTTAACAATGTCTGTTTAAGTTTCAGTCCATTTCCCATTGCATTTTTATGCTCTGAGGCTCCGCCCCATCACACTGATAGCAAGCCAGTGTGGCCTTTATGCAGGTATACATAATTCTTTCTTAAATCTCTCTTTCAAAAATATGTCATTATGGTGAAGGTTGATTTTACTGCTAACTTATTACGCTGTGGTAGTTTTATATTTTTTATTTGTCAGCTGTTGGGAAATGCAGCTTTTGTATTGAAATGCCTTCCTGCCTGGCAATTCATTATGTTACTTCCCTGATTTTCTTTGCGCGTGTGCGTGTGTGTGTGTGTGTGTGTGTGTGTGTGTGTGTGTGTGTGTTTGTCACTACAGTTCCTGTCATATAGCCTTGATGTGCTGTGTGCTTCACTCAGAGTTCATGCCTCCCTCTCCATAATGGTATGCAGCTGTAATTCATCCTTACAAAAAGATGTATTCTTTTCTGTTGACAAGAATCTCCAGCACCTATGCTGAGTTATGCCACCGACTCTTGCTGGTCAGAATAACGCTGTGTTTGATGTACTGGTAAACTTGGTTTGCACTCTGAGTTTGGGTTTACAGCAGTGGGGAAATCAGATTGCTGGGTGTCATCAGTGAAATGGATACTCTTCCCCCTCCTTTCGGGCCATTCACCTGCTTGCTCAAGTACAGTATCTGACTGCTTTAATGAAGGGAGCTTGCTGTAGGAAGCAGGTGATTGAGCTGTAAAGATTTGAACATCTACTTAACACACACACACACACACACACACACACACAGAAGAGCAGTAGAGACATTGATAGCCAAATGTTGTGATTAATAAGCAGGCATAAGCCTTCCCTTCCAGGTAATGTTTGGTCTTTTAATGATCGTATTCTGTGCATTTATTGCTCCCTGCTTCTTTGTGTACACTATATGAATACTGCATCCCTTACCATACTGCTATACTCCATCAAACATCAACAATGTTTGTAAAAATGGACTAAGTAGCGCATCTTGCTCTCCAGTATGAAAGCAAAAAATGAAATAAAAATCTATAATACATTCAGTGTCACGAGAGAGACATGAAAGTACAGTATAAGTGCTCAGTGCATACACTGGAGAGTGTACTGTAGATGTTCTCCTTGTGCTGTGCAATACATATTTTAGATTTATTCTTTAAAGAGCAGTTTCTGGCCCATTTATACAATGGTACAGCTACCACTAGTGTCACTAACAACTCAAGTTGAATAAAGAACTCAAACTGCTGAGGGCTGGGGGGGATTGAATGTCTCAGAAGACAATCTCTTCATTCAGGAGGAAGGGCTGTCACTGCAGCTACCACACTATCATCTCAGTTATTACAGGTGGTAATGCAGCAGGCAGCAGAGTGGGACACCTGGCATTGGCTGAGGCCTGCTTGAAGTTCACTTGCATATATCCAATCAGGCCATCTTGCACACTAACATCCCAGAGGATAGGGCCAGAAAATCCAGTAAAAGCTTGCTTCATGCACTGCAATCTAGGCAACCTCAGGCCCGACCTTGCTACTACTTGCTTCCTATAAAACCACTGGAATCTCTGCCTCAGTTACCAATAGGAGGTGTGTTCTTTGATCAGACTCTGCTGGATCACATCAGGTGAGGTAGGGAGTCTGTGTGACTGAAACACATGGAAGTTAGAGACAGTGATGCTGAGTTAGAAACTTGTGCTGTAACACCACAGAATATTTAGCATTAAATTCATGTTTGTTATGAGAGTGTGAGTCTTTTGTTATAATTCTTTACAGCTACTGTTGTCACATGGCAGTGATTCATAACTGCAGTGTTGTGAGGAGGGTTCTGAGGGTACTGTGGGGGAGATTGTGGTTATTGTTGATTGCTGGATATGGTGCTGGGTGCTGCTTTTTTGCTGTGGAAGGGTTTCTGTGAATTTTGATGCTGGAGTGCCAGAGAGGGAGAGTGGCTTTGGTAAATTCTGGTGCTGTGATAGCTGGTCCTATAAATGCGGACAAAACGCTGCTGACCAGAGGGATGGAGGATCGCTGCTCCCACCTGGAGCCCTCACTGAAACGCCGGCAGAGCAGGTAAACGCATCTCTACATTCTACTCCTGCCCTAGTCGACCGTGGATGTTTCTTCGGCTGTACAACAAAGGACTCTTGCCCCACAGTCAACTGATTGTTCCGGAGGGCTTTCTGCTGTGGGGTGCTACCTGAGAGGGTGGTCGGGGTCTCAGGTTAGTCGTCTTGGTGGACAATGTAGCATGGAATCAAATGTGCACATATGTGGAAGCGGACTGCTGTATTTAACTGCACTAGTTAATCTCTGTTAGTGATGTAGTATTCTGGGGTGCACAAATGACAGAAAGCTGTAAGATAGGTTTGGTATGTTAGTGAAGTGTAGCACTAGCCACTCGCATGTGTTGTTTGAAAGTAAAACTGAAGGAAGCCAGAGAAAATACGTGTAGACAAAAAACAAAGTTAAAAGGCTTGCTGGTATACAGTGCAGATTAATTTTAGGCTGAATTAATTAAGTGGTGCACATTGTGTAGAGTAACTGGCGTAGCACTGTATCTGCGCATGCACAGTGTGAAGCCAAAGGATCATCTACTGTTAATTTTCCCGCCGCATACTAATTCTCTCCCTGCTTGCTACCTTTTCAGACGGACCCCTCCCCATGCTCAAAACACTGCTGACCGTGGCAGGGACGGAGGATCGCTGCTCCCACCTGGAGCCCTCACTGAAACACCGGCAGAGCAGGTAAACGGCATCTCTACATTCTACTCCTGCCCTAGTCGACCGTGGGATGTTTCTTTGGCTGTACAACAAAGGACTCTTGCCCCACAGTCAACTGATTGTTCTGGAGGGCTTTCTGCTGTGGGGTGCTAGCCCGCCGACGCTTTGCGTCATCTGCCCACCACCACCCACCCACCCAGGGGGCGCGTAGCTTTATTGGCTCGGGTTACACATGTCACTTCCTGTGATGTCACATCCTGTGTGCACGTGAACCTAAGTCCCCACTTTCCCATTTGCAGGTTATACTGCTGGCCACCAGTGGGCACTGTTTCCCTAGCAATCCCACTGCTGTGCCACCCCCAGTCCCATATAGGGTCCATCCCACATCTTCCCCCCTCCAGCTACCATCCCAGCCAGTGTTAGCTGTTTTCTACACACAAAAAAAAATATACAAAACATGTCACTACTACCGTCATGCATGTCTATCACCCTACGTCTCGCTCTCCTCCCCTCCTTCCCCTAATCCTAATTTTAGTTACCTCCCCTAGGGGTGCTATATCCCCATTGTTGAGCGGTTCTTATGCCCCCAGAGACTTGCCTGCAACCCACCCCACATCCCACCCTGCCCCACCCCTCCTGTAGCTTTCACTCACCCTGCATGCCCACCTACCTACCACCGATTGTGTGGTCACCCCTCACTCACTCCCCTTGCCCCTTCTGCATCTCATTGTGCTTGCTTATCCTGTCTGCACTACGCTTCCTATCCCCTGCACCTCTACATCCCCACATCCCCCCTACCTCAGTCGTCATAAACACTCATACTGCGCCTTACTACCAAGAGCAGCCCTCCTCCTACTCCTACTTCTGTCTGGCAACATTCATCCCAATCCTGGGCCTGGCAACACTAGCCCTCCCTTGAAATCCACTGGACTTCATGTCGCATCTATGAACATCTGTAGCCTCCTGAAAAAATTTAACTCACTACACTGCTGGATGTTGGTTCATAAACCTGATGTGGTTGCCTTCGTTGAAACCTGGCTGTCTGACTCCACCCTAACTCCCTGGTCTCTCTCCCTGGCTACACCCTCTACCGGCTGGACCGGGTTGGTAGGAGAGGTGGAGGTTGTGCCATCTACTTAAAGGACCCACTCACTGGACTAGCCCTACCTCCCCCAGACCTTGACCACCATGCTCAGGCACTAACAATCAAACTATCTCCTGACTCCTCTAGAGGGCCTATATTCCTTACTATGGCCTACATACCACCCAAAAACCAGTCTCAGGCACTGGGCCCACTAATTGACTACATTACCTCCCTACCCAACCCCTCTGACCAAATTCTGGTGGGTGACCTGAACGTTAATTGGCTTTGCCCCTCAGCCTCTTCCCGTGAGGCCTTTGCTGCAATTGATATAACCCAACTAGTCTCCCAGCCCACTAGAATCAACCCCAGATGGGGCACTAGCACTCTCCTGGATGTGGTCCTTACTAACAGGCCAAGCCGGGTCCACAATATCCAAATCCTCCCTGACTGTCTTAGTGACCACTCTCCTGTTCTCTTCAACTGGGTAACCTCTCAGCCCACACCCTCAGTCAAAACCACCTCTCGAAGGTGGCTTAGACCCGGGGGTTTGAATGACCTAAAGAATTACCTTGCTCACACAGACTGGTCCCCACTAATAAACGCGAACTAACGTTGACATGGCCCTGTCCTTCTTTATCAACGCTTTCAACTTTGCCTGTGACATCTTCGCTCCTACAACTGTCCATAGGTCCAAAGTAAGATATGCTCCTTGGCTCACCCCTGCACTGAGGTGGCTTTTTAAGCAGTGGGATAATCTGTGGCACATTGCTGTTGCCTCTGGCTGACCATCTGACAGGCAGATCTATGCTGCGACTAGAAATCAGTGCACCTGGGCTATCCGTAAAGCAAAGGTGGATTACTACCAAGCCTCCCTTACCTCCTCTTGGGGGAATCCTAGGTCTTTCTGGGACAATGTCAAGCAGCTGAATGGTCACTCCCGGTCCCCCTCTCCCACACTTCTTAACATCAATGGTACTGTCTCCACTGACCCTACCCTCATTGCCACCCACCTCAATAACTCCTTTACCGACCTTAGCTCAGTACTCCCTAGTAACTTTCAGTCCTCCACCCCCTAGTTCCGCCCCCATCACACGCCCCTTGTTCCACCTGCGCTGTGTCACCTTACAAGAAACTAGACCACATCTCCTTAAGGCCCTTAAAGGTAACGCCATAGGTAATGATTCCCTTGATCCCTGCCTCCTGCGTCAGGTCCTGGATCAGGTCCTCGCCCCTATCACATGCATCTGTAACAAATCCCTTTGCCTCGGGCAATTTCCTACTGTCTGGAGGGTTGCTACGGTTACTCCTGTCCACAAAGGTGGCGACAGGACTCTGCCTGGTAATTACCGACCCATCTCAATCCTCCTCCCCCTCTCTAAAGCACTAGAGAAAATTGTTGCCACTCAAGTCTCCGACTACCTCTCAAAGTACAATGTTCTTTGCCCTGAGCAACATGGGTTCAGAGCTGGTCATAGTACCAATACGGCTCTCCTGGAGTTTGCCAACTTCCTCCACATCTCCTTGGACACTGGTGCCCTGGCTGGAGTGGTATTCATTGACCTGTCTAAAGCTTTTGATATCGTATCGCACCCACTCTTGTTAACTACCCTGGACCACATAGGCTTTGCGCTGGACCAGTCTCCTGGTGCGCCAGCTATCTCTCAGCTCGCTCCCAATGTGTGAAAGTTAGTGGAAACCTCTCCAGCACCTGCCCTATTCACTCTGGAGTCCCTCAGGGTTCTATTCTTGGACCTCTACTCTTCTCCCTTTCCTCAACTCGCTACCCAGTGCCTGCACGGCAAGATCATGCTATATGCTGATAATGCTGTACTCCTTGCCGCTGATAGTAACCTCACGCTGCTTCAGAGTTCTCTCCAACTTGCTTTTGTTTCCTGCGAAACCTGGTTCTCTGAGCATCGACTCATAATCAACCTAAAAACAAAACAATGCTCTTCTCCACCCCAAAACAAGCTCAACAAATTTCCCCTCACTGTTCTTTCCACCCTCAAAATCCCCATCGAACCTGTGCAATCCTATAAATACCTGGGAATTGTCTTTGACCCTGCCCTCTCTTTCCATGACCATATCTCCTCCTTGAACACTGCCGCCAACCGGCGGCTGGGCATTCTCTACCGGCACAAAAAATGTCTCCCTGTGGATGCCCTCTGCCTTGCTGTCACCTCTTCTGTCATATCTCTCATTGACTATGGCCTCCCGGTCTATGGGTCAGCTGATCAGACAGCGCTCAGCAAGGTCCGCCTTACACTTAAAGCCTGCAGACTTATCACCAGTGCACCTAGACATATGCATACATGTCAGCTGTATGCCTTGGCTACCCTCTCAACCTGGATGAGCGGCTCATGTATCAAACCTGCCAGCTCACCTTTAAAGCACTGCATGGCCTATCTCCAACTGGCCTAACTTGCTCTATTTGCTGTACTGCACCAGCGTGAACACCCGCAGCTCGTCCAAAACAGCTCTGTTCATACCAAGGGCTAGGACCTCACAAGGCCAAAGGGCATTCCCTCACAGAGCACCTACCTGGTATAACTCACTCCCTACCAGTATCTCTGACTCTCCCACATTAGCAAACTTTAAACTCAGCCTCAGAAACCACCTGCTCATCTCACACAGGTGTTGCTGCTGAGAAGAAGAAGAAAAAAAAAAGTCTTGACAATTTCATGAGCAGCACTCCCACCCCGCTCCTGCTTTCCTTCTCCCTTAACATCCTCCTCCCTCTCTCTCTCTCCTCCCCATCCCTTCTCCCTCTTACCGTCCCCTCCTGTCCTCACCTCACAAACATATGTATTTTGCCTACTGTAACCTCAATTGTAACTTGCTGAATCTGTATTAACTGTTGTTTATTGTTCTGCTGTCTGTTGTCCTCTATGTGGCGAGGTACTTTGTAAATGAGCCTCTGGCTCAAAGGTTGTTAAACTGATGTCTAAATAAATAAATAAATAAATGCTGGTACTAAGAGAGCTATGAATGCTGGGATGGGGATCTCGAATAATGGTGATGTAAGTGCTAATACTGTACTAGATAAATGCTGTACATTCATGTTGGTGGCACTTCTGTGTGCGATTGCTGGAAAGAGGCTGTGAGTGCTGCTGCGATGTTGTGGATTTGCTGCAAATGCTTGTTTTGGGGACTGCTGTGTATGGTAGGAGAACACTGCAATTCTGGTGATGTACTGAAGAGTTAAATGCTGGAAATTGGGAGACTGTGAACATTGGCTAGGGGGATGCCAGGTACCCAGTTCCTTTCCTCCCCAGGTGTGAAATGCCTTGGGTGGGGGTGGGGAGTTAATTTTTTTCCTTTTTGCCGTGAAGCTTTTTGCCTTATGGTCATCACAGGTGGACTCTCAGTCCTGTCCACACCTCCCACATCTGACACCTACCTCCACTGGGATTCAGTTGACCTGAAGGTCTCCATGAATCCCTCCCTCCATGGTGTGGCTGGGAAGGGAAGGGGAATGCTCCCCTGACCCCATGACTCTCATCCAGTGATGGAACAATTATCCAGGGTGTGGTGCATGCTGGGGGAATGTGTACAGGGCTTCATGTTGCCTGTGTTGACCTTTTCCATTTTCTCCTCTTGGTTCCTCTACTGTAGCACCATGTAAGTGTGTTTGTGAGAAGGTGCACACATGCTACTGAACTGCAACCTCTCTCATAGAAACTTAGAAACATAGACTTTGACGGCAGATAAGGACCGCTAGGCCCATCTAGTCTGCCCATTTCCCTACCTACAGGATAGGCCGCAGATCCTAGTTAACCAACAGCCCACATCTTCCTGCCCCCCACAAGAATTGCCTTATGTCTGTCCCATGCATTCTTGAATTCTCCCACAGTTTTAGACCTATAACTTCCTCAGGAAGGCTGTTCCATGCATCCACTACCCTCTCTGTGAAATAATACTTCCTCACATTGCCCCTGAACCGCTCCTCCTTCTATCTTTTAAATTGTGTCCCCTTGTTCTGCAAGTCTCTTTTCTGAAAGATGCTACCCTCTTGGACTTTGTTGATTCCCTTGAGGTACTTGAAAGTTTCTATCATGTCCCCCCTCTCCCTTCTTTCCTCAAGGGTATACATATTAAGCTCCTTTGGTCTCTCCTCATACGGCTTCTCTTGCAGACCCTGCACCATTTTAGTTGCCCTCCTCTGGACTGCCTCTATCGTATCTATGTCCTTGCGGAGATGGGGTCTCCAGAACTGGACACAGTATTCCAGATGGGGTCTCACCAACTGTCTGTACAGAGGGATAACAACTTCCTGTTTTCTGCTGCTGATGCCTCTTCCTATACATCCCAGTATACCCCCGGCCCTCCCTACTGCCTTCTCACATTGCTTGCTAACTTTAAGGTCATCTGATATGATTACCCTAGGTCCCTTTCCTGTTTTGTTGTTGTTACTACCTCCCACCCGTTGTGTATTCTTCCCTGGGTTCTTGTTTCCCAGGTGCATTATTTGCACTTTTTGCATTGAATCCTAGCTGCCATACGTCTGACCATTCCTCCAACCTTGCCAAGTCCCTTTTCATCCTTTCCACGCCTCCTTGTGTATCAACCCTATTGCAGATCTTTGTGTCATCTGCAAAAAGGCATACTTTTCCTTCCAGTCCCTCTGTAATGTCACTGATGAAGACATTAAAAAGGACTGGACCCAATACTGAACCCTGCGGTACCCCACTAGTAACCACCCTTTCTTCAGAGTGGACTCCATTTACAATTACCTTCTGTGTCCTGTTGTCCAGCCAATGTTTTACCCAGGCTACCACCCTGGGACCCACTCCCAGGCTGGTTAATTTGACTAATAATCTTTTGTGTGGGACTGTGTTAAATGCCTTGCTAAAGTCTAGGTAGGCTATGTCCACAGCCCCTCCCTGGTCTACTACTTTGGTCACCCAGTCAAAGAAATCTATTAGATTAGTTTGACATGACCTTCCCGCTGTGAACCCATGCTGCCTTAGATCCTGTGCTCCACTGACCTCTAGGTACTCAACTATTCTTTCCTTCAGAAGTGACTCCATCACTTTCCCTACCACAGAGGTCAGACTGACAGGTCTGTAGTTTCCTGCCTCTGTCTTGGTCCCACTTTTGTGAAGGGGAATCACATCCGCCTTCCTCCAGTCCTCGGGTACCACACCATCCTCCCATGATTTATTAAGAAGAGTAGCCAGTGGTTTCACTAGTTTCTTCCTTAATTCTTTTAGAATTCTGGGTGAATTCCATCAGGCCCCATTACTTTGTCCACCTTCAGTTTTAGGGTTCTTGCAGAACCCTTTCTTCTGTGAAAGGACTGGATGAGCCCCCCTATCAAGAGTGCTTATGTTAATTGGATTAGGCACTTCCCCTCCTTTTTGTGAATGCTGAGCAGAAATATTCGTTCAGTATTCCTGCTTTTCACTGTCCCCTCTGCCCACCACCGTTCATTCTATTCAGCCTCACTATCCCTCCTTTGTCTTTCTCGCTCACTGATGTACCTATAAAAGGTTTTATCCCCTTCTTAACTGAGTTGGCTATCTTTCCTCAGTTTGGGCCTTTGCTATTCTGACTTCCCTCCTGCTTCTTTCTGCCTTAACTGGTACAGCTCTCTGTCCTGCTCCTTCTGTGTTTTCTTATACTTCCAGAATGCTATCTTTCTTCCTGACTTTCACAGCCACCTCTCTTGAGAACCATAGTGGCTTTTTCTTTCATTTTGATTTGTTTATTTGCTTCACACAAAGGCTTGTTGCCTCTGTGATGGCAGTTTTGATAATTCCCCATTGTTGCTCCACACCTCCTTCTAGCCTGTTTGCTAGTGCTTTTCTGAGGTACTCTCCCATCTTGCCAAAGTCAGCCCTCCTAAAGTCCAGTACCCTCACTTTTGCATGGCTTGACTCTGTAGCTGAGTTTAACGTGAACCACACTGTTTGATGGTCACTTGTCCCCAGATGGCAACCCACTTCTAGATCTGAGATCCTCTCACTGCCCCTGTTTGAGAGTATGAGGTCTAAGATTGCTCCCTCATGAGTGGGTTCCGAAACTAGCTGTCTAATGCCTGCCACCTGTAGGGCATCAAGAATGGCCCTGCTCTTGGATGTGGCTGCAGCAAGTGTGCTCCAGTTAACATCTGGCATATTCAGGTCTCCCATCAACAGTATCTCCCCTTTCTCTGCCATTCTAAGAATGCCTTCCATCATATCCTTGTCCATTCCTTCCCCCTGACATGGGGGTCTTACACAACCCCTGTGTGGATTGTGGTGCCCTTTCCAGTCTCCAAGGTGACCCACAGTGCCTCCTCTCCTCCCTGTTTACTCTTTTGTTCAGTTGCTTTTGTCCCTTCCTTTACATAGAGAGCTACTCCTCCCCCTCTTCTCCCCTGCCTGTCACTCCTGTAGGTTATGTACCCTGGTATGTTAACATCCCAGTCATGGTTCTCTGTGTACCATGTTTCTGTGACTGCTACGATATCCAGGCATCCCTCTTCCATTAAGGCCACCAGCTCAGGGAGCTTGTTGCCCAGACTACGGGCATTGGTACTCATTACCCTCCATTTCCTGATGGCCTTACCCCCTTTTGCCCCATTCCTGTCCTTCTTGCCTTTGTCACTTTCTCCATTTACCCCTGCCCTTCTCCCTATCGACACCTCCATGTTAGTGTTTGCCACACTTACTACCGTGATTGTTTGGGGGGGGCTAGGATTTTCCTGCTCCTTTCCAGTGCCTCCCCCCTTGGCTAGTTTAAAAGCTTGCCAATGAAGCATTTAAACCTATCACCTAGGATCCTGGTTCCCCTCCCGGACAGATGCAGCCCATCATGCCAGTATAGGCTTGCATCACTCCAGTTGGACCCCCAGTCCCCAATGAAGCCAAATCCCTGAGCTCCACACCAGTTTTTCAACCACTGATTGAATCCCATGGTACGGAACACCCTAGCCTCTCCTATGCCATAGATGGGTAGCACCTCCGAGAAGGTTACCGTGCATGCTACTTGACTAAGGCCCCTCCCCAATTCCACAAACTCTTCCTGCACTTCTCTAATCCCTTTCTTAGCCAGGTCATTTGTCCCTAGGTGGACAATGACATCCAGCTCCCTCCCCTGTGCAGCTGCTCTGGCAATCCTGAGGATTCGCTCCCTGTCCCTCCAAGCCATGGTGCCAGGCAGGCACCTTACCTCCCTCTCCCCTTCCTTGCCCAGTTCTACCTTCCTAAATGGAGTCCCCCACCAGGAGTTGTTTCCTTCCCCTGAAGGGTCCCCTGCCACCCTCCTGTGGGTCTCCTTTGTGGAGGTTCCCAGCATCCTCCTTGGTCTCCACTGTGGGTGCCTCCATAGAGGAACCACACTTTGCCAGAATGGCATAGGAATTGTGGAGAGGTACAACTGGAGGGATGCACCTCTGTTCCACCACCCTCACCCTCCCTGAGCCCACTGTGGTCCAACTGCTCTTCTTTCTTGGCAACCTCTGAGGCAGCGGCAGTGGCACTGGTGGTCCCTGGATGGAAGAGGAGGTCCCACAAATCCTGGCCAACTCAGCCTGGAGATGAGCAACCTCCTCCCTCAGCCCAGAGAGGTGCCTGCAGATGGGACAACACCGCATCCTCCAAGAACATCTCCCGAAAGACTGCTGCTCCACAGCCACTGCCTACCACTCCAATCATGTCTTATTTCTGGCCCCTTAACTGTTTGCAATCTTGACTCTTTCCTCTGTTTTTTTCTCTCTCTCCTTACTTTCTGCCTGTGTGCCCTTTAAGCTCCTGATTGTCCTGTTCTGAGACAAGAATATCCTATATTTCTCAGTAGACCACTTACTTGTTCAGAGGCAGACCTCCAGCAGCTAGAGGGGGCTGGAGAGTTACTCTTGCCCTTCTAGAATGGTGGGTCCTTGGTGGTTCTGTGATCACTCACTTCCTGCCCCTAAACAGGAAGTTCCTGTTGTCAGTCAAATCCTGTGCCTATAAAATAGAACTAGCTTTGGAGGGAGGGAAGGAGGGCAATATAGTCCCAGCAGAGAAGTTCAGTCACACAGCTGTCCTTTCTCCTGGTGTCTTCTGCCAAGCTATTCATCAATCAATGTTGTCCATGTTCTGGCAGGGGGGAGCCGGGATAGTCAATGGGCAGGGCCAAGGTAGGCAGGGAAGGCCAGAGAGAAAGCACAGAGCATGACAGCCTAGGGATTGGACATAGGATTCTATTTGGTCCAGGAGCAGGGTCATGGAAGCTGGGAGGGGCAGGGAAGTCTGGTACTAGGTTAGAGTGAGCTGGAGTGGAGCTGGGAGAGAGGACCAAGGGAGCCAGGGTGGAACAGTGGGCCATCATAGGTGAGGACCACAAGGGGCAAGGGGGGAGCTGGTGTGGTCCATGGGCAGGGGCAAGGTGGCCTTGGTTGCCCAAGGTCAGGATGAATCCGAGCAGCATGGGGATGGGACAGGAATTGGGGAGGTCCTAGGGCAAGGGGCAAGAGAACTGAGGGCCAGGGCTGGACCCGCACTGGGATCAGGACAGCCTAGGGCTTGGGTAGGTGGAGCTAGCATGGTCAGGGGCAGGACCATGGGAATGGGAGGTGGGCAAGGGCTACCTGGGGTTTAAGCAGAGGGAGCTGGGGTGGTCCAGTGGTAGGACTAAGACAGCTGGGTGGCATATGAAACCCAACATTGGCAAGGGAAGCCGGTACTGAGGGCAGGGGAGGCTTGGTAACCAGGGGCAGAGCCAAATGAGCTTGGATGGCCCAATTGGCTAGAGCGCTCAGGCTGGAGCAAGGGGACAATGGGTGATTCAGAGCTCAGTCAAATGAGCTGGGGTAATCAAGGAGCTAGGGCAATCTTGGGCTGAGCAGGGGGAACCTGGGGTGATCCAAAGGAAATGAAGCCACTGTAGCCAGGTAGGGAATGGGCAGCATTGATCAGGACATCTTGGGTCTGGTGCAGGTAAAGCTGGTGTGATTGAGGGGTAGGGCCATGGGAACCAGTGGTCAGGGGACCCAAGGGCTGGGTATTGGGAGCTAAGGTGGTCCAGGAGCAGGGGCCTGCATAAATGAGGATACTATTCCACTATCTCAAAAGAAAGTAAATCCTTTGCAAAAAACTTCATTAATGCACCAGTTAGGGTAACTTAATGCCACAAAAGTAGGGAAATCGATGTTACGGTTTTCAACCCTTACTCCTACCCCACCCCCAAGCAGCAGGTGGAAATAAACATTAGGTTTTGTTCTCCAGAGTCTTGGAAAATCAGCGTGGGGTCTTCCTTGGGATACCAGCTTTAATGCTCACCCCATTCCATGAGCAAACAACATCACACATGATTTTCTAGGGCCCTGTGTGAAAAAGTTTCAACAAATTGTGTTGGCAACATGTGGTGATGATTACTTCTCTACCTTTGAGGAGTGTATCACTATGAGGCACTGGCTTGGAGCTGTACCTTGTGCTTCAGAAAGAGGCTATGTGCTGGGGGAGAGGCGGGAGCATTAGGCTGACAACACCAAGGAAGATCTGACCACTGATTCACCAAGACTGCAGAGACCCAAAACCCTAATGCTTTTTTCCTTCTGCTGCTTGTGGGGTGGGGGGTTAGGACTGGACATCCAAATGTCAAATTTCTCTACTTTTGTGGCATTAAATTATGCTAATTGGGGCATTAACAAAGTTTTGTTTGCAAAGAATAGATATATACATTCGCTCATGAAGTGTCAGTGTCAGTGGCTCAGTAGGTAGCACACTTGCCTCTGAGGCTGGGAGATCAGAGGGCTGTGGGTTCAGTTCCCACATCTGGAACTTGGGTTAATATCCCAGTACTGACACTGTAGTGCAGCATGAGAGGGGTGCTGCACTCCTGAGGTGCCGTCTTTCGGATGAGACGTTAAACCGAGGTCCCATCTGCCTGGATTGGTGGTAGTTCAGGTGGATGTTTAAGATCCCATGACACTTATCGAAAAGAGTAGGGGAATTTCCCCGGTGTCCTGGCCAAATTTCCCTCATTCGCTAAAAATACCACCAACAGCTTAATCTGGTTCAAGGTCAGTTGGCATTCATCTGTATCCCTCCCCGGTCGTGCTCTGAAAATAGGCAGGATTTGTCTAGTGCACTTACCCGTCAACAAAAGCTAAATACATAAATGAAGTTCAAAGGCAAAGTGACCACTAAGTTTACCCCAAAACTGTGTGAACTTCAAGCGATTTACAAGTTGAATTTGGCCACTTCATGTGAACTTCATAGTGAATTAAAACTTTGCAAAATCTCTACCACACATAAATGTCAGGCTGACTGACTTATAGTTGTTGGGTCCAATCTTGTCCTCTTCTTATAGACAGGAACAACACAAGCCACTTCCAGTCTTCCAGAACCACACCTGTCCAGACAGACTTATGAAGGATTAATGGAGTACAGTATCTATTGTTTCCTGGCTTCAGTATGATCCTGTGTTTATCTTGTCTGCCCTTGAAACTTAGGCCCTGTCCACACTACACTGAAAACTCCCTTCTGTAACATTACAGAGGACAAACAGATACGCAACAATTTGCGTTTACACCTGTAACATTACAGGAGGTGTTTTATAACTGTTGTTGAAACCACTTATGAGCTGGTTTCAACAATGGTTATGAAAATGGCTGTACCTCTGTAACGTTACCAGCTGCAGTGTGGACGCATGAGCTGCAGCCACAGCACTGCCCTCAGTTCAGCACGCACTGCATTATGGGATAGGGTGCAATCAACGGCCACCCATCACCCAAAATGTGGCCTGGATGTAATGGTCCTGAACCGTTATCATGATGGTTCACTGGCAGTGTGGACACACTGTAATGTTTTCCATCTGTAACAGTTTGAAACTGTTACAGGGTTTTAATGGTGTAGTGTGGACAGGGCCATAGCTGGCTTGATCAAATTATCACCAGGTAGTCGCTTCCAGTCAGGTGGAATGTCTGCCGGCTGCATTATGGATACTCCTGATGGCTGGGACCTCCCAATGAGCACCCTCATTTTTCTGGGGCCTTTGGTGAACATCAAAGTCATGTATTCTCCAGCATTTCGGCCATAACACCTGACTTTCTCAAAGGTTCCTCCCTTCCTCTGCTGACAGAGGCCCAATCCTCTTTCACCACACACTGTTTCAATTTACGTACTGGAAGAAGGTTTTGCTGTTGTCTTTAGCTCCTACTGCTATTCTGGCATCCAGCTGTTTCTTGGCTTTATTAATTTAGTCTTGCTACAGTATACCTCAGTGTGGCTATGTATTCTCTCTGTCATGAAGCCAGCCTGTTTCTTTTCAGTGGCCATGCACTTTTATTTAGGATTACTTGCCTTATGTCCTGGTTGAACAAAGGGAGCACTTTTTAATGTTAAACTTTTATTACATTTTAGCAACTGAAAAAACAGTACATACACAGGAGTAGTGAATGGTACAGAGGACAGTATCTAGGAATTCATCTTGTATTACTGTATATCAAAGCTCAAGTGGAATATCACATACATAAAAGTCATACTTAGAGTAGATGTGGGCAGGTATCCTCATAGGAACTACACATATTACTCCAGTACAGAAACAAGGAGGCTTAGACAAGGCATTTGCAACCTACATACTGTAACTCTTGGATAAACAGGTGTTAAGAGGTAGTGGTGGAGAGTGTGCCAGAGTTAGTGAAATAGGAGGAACACATCTTGTTATACTCAAGCAGTTTGTAAAGTGCCTGATGGGATATGCATTCTAAAAAGGATAGTTGGCCTATTGCTTGCAGACATTCCACCTTCTTAGTAGTAGTCTCTTGGCAACCAGCTTGACAGCCATCACCCAGCAGATGTGATGGTTGGACTTGTGTAGACTGGGAGAAGGAATAGCCAGGAGAACTGGTGGAGCATTCAAGTGAACTTGGTCAGGCAGGGTTTTATGACAAAACTTTAACACTTGTTGCCATAAAGAGCAAATTAGTGTGTAACAGAAACATAGAAACTGTAGGCAGATAAGGACGACTAGGCCCATCCAGTTTGTTTATAGGCCTTATATACTCACCCTACGTGGTCAATGGCTTTTCATCCAAAGAATGTGGTAAAGTGATCACTGATGGGAGTTACATTTCCAACAGTTATCTCTGAGGGAGTACTCCCAAAGCATGGAGAACTTGGGAGTCCCGTACCAATAATGGAGTATCTTTAGTTGTATCAACTGTGCCTTTATATTCTGCAGATTACATGGGCTTTATATCAATAATACATCAAATCTGTATTGGATATGGTAATATCAAATCTTTTCCTGATTTTTTTCCCCTCAGTGATAGATGTCCTGGTGAAAGATGAAGAGCATTCTTACTCATGCCTGCTTATGAAGGGGAAGACATGATGGACCAAGAATCCTTCCAACCTTAAATCTAAAGAATTAACATGAAGATTCTATGGCACTTTTTTAAGAGTAGGGATTACCCTGTGTGCTATAATTTCCACTACCTGTAAAACAGAATATAATACAACTAATTGACCATGTCTGAGTGTAAATTTCAAGTGCTGGATAACTGCATACATCCTAAGTATCATCTCTATCAGTATTTAACTATTGCTTGTAAGGCACTTTGAGATATACAGTAGTATGCATAACAGGTGCTGTATAAAACCAAAATGTACTCACCTTCTTAAATTATGTTATGCAGTTTCAGGCATCAGTTTAGCAGGCAGCTGTACATGTTATCTCCAAGGTTATCCCTTGTCATTGAGAAACCCTTACAAACACTTCTAGTGTACTGACTTGGCTGTAGTTACTAGATAAATTGCTGCTGTGAGCTACAGTGACAACATAGCTGCTGAATCTAGAAATGATGGGTCCTATCCGTTATGTTCTGGATGGTTGTCTTACATAGGGAATATTACACTGTGACAGTTAATTGTACTTAAAGACAGAACATGGAAATGGTTAAACAGAAAGTGCTTAGTAAGGATGTATATCTTATAAAATGAAGGTTTGGGACCTTTATTTGTTTATTTATTTTTTAAGTTGATAACTGGGAAAGGCACACTGAGTCAAAGCTTGTTTCCAGGTGTGACCTGGGGTCCTTAGCAAATAAACAGGATTATACAAAGAAAACATGTACAAGGTAAAAACATATGTAAACACATATAAATATAGTAACAACTATGTACAATTATAGTGCAATGGAAGGAAAGCTTATTATTTATGCAAGCAGCAAAATAATATACAAAGGTGCATCACAGTACAAAAGTTAGTAGTGTGTATGGTCAGAAGGGTAGCAGACTAAGTGAGGCACTAATGTTGTGAACTGAGGACAGATCAGGGTCAAAGACCTATATTTGGTGAGAGAAGGCTGTAGTCTAAAAAGAAGGAATGTGTGCTGTCTGGGGAGTAAGGGGAGAGGAGGAGGATGTGCATAAGCAAAAAGCAAATAGTGTTTGGGACAGCTGGGAGCAAGGATTTTAGGGCTGAGAGAGTGGGGGAGTGGTGAGTTTCCCAGGGCAGTTGATTCCAGAGATGAGGAAGTCGGTAGAGAACGTTGCCTGACCTGAGCATGCACAAAGATTGGGGAGGGAGAAACTTTGAGTGTTCCTAAAGCGAAGGGAGTATGAGGTGGAACTGGCTGGTGATGGTGTGCTGATCACACATTCATTGCAAAATCCCTTACAGTGACAATCTCTACAGGTTTTGAGATTATCGCTGTGAGGGACCTGAGGGTGAAATTTCTCCCTTTTACCGTGTTTTGCTCCCCCCTTCAAATCAACTCAGGCTCAGAGTTGATAATCTATTGGGGGGACACAGACCCCTGCATGGGGGTCTAGGGCAAAACACATCAATGTTGGACAGGTGAATTTCACCGTCGACATCGGGATCTCCTTATACCAAATTTCGACAACAGTGTTGTTGATTCGGCATTGGTAAACCACTGGTGTCAGGCAGGAGTTGAGGTAGGAGGAGAGTGTATCAAACCAGAATTTGGTGATGAAAGTAAGGCTGTGGAGGTGATGTCTTGCAGGAAGAGACATTAGGGAGAGGGAGGAATAGAGAAGACTGTGGTGAGTGGAGGGGGGAGGAGGTGGCAAAATGGCAGAATGAATTAAGGAGGGTATCAAGTTTAGCAAGGGTGGTGACAGGTGCAGAGCAATAGACTATATCGGAATAATTGAATACAGGAAGTATAGTTTTGGTGACTAAGTCTCGGTGGGTAGGCATGAGGAGGCAGTCCTTGAGGTGGTATAAAACACTGAGTTTTAGGTGGGGTTTAGTGCAGATGGAGTCAACGTAGGCAGAACAGTCAAGGTTACCAATCTAACCAAACTCTGAGATATTTAAAAGATTTGACTGTGTCAAGGTGTGAACCATCCAAGATGGCTAATGAGGAGAGGTTCTGGGATTTGGATAGTCTTTGCCTTGACCCACAGAACATAGATACAGCCTTTTGGAGTTAAGTTTTAACTGGTTTGTTGAAACTATGTTTGCACATTGTCAAAGATACGCTGCAGGTGGTAATATCAGCTGCCAAGGGCCAGAAAGGTATAACATGGTGTTGTCTGTGTACATGTTGATATTAGAGGGAGAACAGATGGAGGGAAGATCATTTACAAATAAAGAAAAGAGAACTGGGAAAAGTATTACTCCTTTGGGGATGGCAGTTTGAATAGAGAGGGGAGAGGATATTTACTACTTGTATAGATTGTCATCTATTATGAAAGTAAGATCTGAACCAATTTGCAGCAGCTGGAGCAAGGCCGGAGGAGTGAAGTTTTTGGATTAGAAGGTGGTGAGAGATGGAGTCAAAGGCATTTGCCAGACCTATGAAGATGGCAGTGCTGACTAGGCCTTTATCCATCACAGACTGGATAGAGTCAGTGACACAAAGCAAGGAGGAGACCGTGGAGTGCTGCTTCTTGAATCCTGATTGAAATGGTGAAAGACAGTTCATTGCTCAGAGATGTTCCAGGAGTCTTGACTAGATAAGTGAATCCTGGAGTTTTTCAAGAGCTGGTAAGAGTGAGATGGGTCTATAGTTGCCAGGGGAGGTGGGGTCCCCATCTTTATGGAAGGGGAACACCTTGGCCAATTACCAAGCTTGGGGGACAGAGCTGGTGGAGATTGAGAGGTTAAGGTTATGAGTGAGGGTTATGGCTATTGCAGGTGCAGATAAACAGAGAATGGGGTGGAGGCCATCTGGACTGCTTTTAGAGGGATTGAGTGACATTAATGCCTGATAAACCCTTTGGGAGGCAATAGGAAAAATTGAAACCCATGCCAGGGGGTCAGAAGAGGATCAGCAGGTGGAAGAGAGATGATCAGAGAGGGTACAGGCTATGAAAATAAGTGTTAAAGGTATCAGCGATTTGTGTAGATTCAGATACTAATGAACCATTAAAATTTAGAGCTAGGGGAGTCTGGGATGCAGGGGGGTCAAAGAGAGAATGGAGAACTTTGCAGAAGTCGAAAGATGACCTGGATTTTGCCTGCAACTGTGATTTGAAAAAAAAAAACAGATTTGGCTTTTCTGATGGCCTTAGTGCATGCATTTGTAATCATTTTGTTTGCTTTTACTTGTTTCTTTAATAACATTTTCATAATTTTTATTTAATTTTGCCAACTACAAGTAAAGTTGGAAGATGACCTGGATTTTACCTGCAACTGTGATTTGAAAAAAAAATAGATTTGGCTTTTCTGATGGCCTTAGTGCATGCATTTATAATGCATTTATAATCATTTTGTTTGCTTTTACTTGTTTCTTTAATAACATTTTCATAATTGTAATTTAATTTTGCCAACTACAAGTAAAACAAAATCTGGTCAGAGCCAATATAGCTGCAAAATGCTGATGTTGATGCGGCCATAAAAAGTGAGAGGCTGCTTGAGACCTGAGGGAAGTTGAAGATTTCATTGATTCGTGAACCTGTGCAGATGTGTGGAGCCCTGTGGGCTGTGTGCTATGGAAAGACTCTGTCTGCCTACAGAGTGCAGGGCCTGACATATTCACTCTTTAGACATTCACTTTTTACACATTTAGTGCATGTTCACTCTCCACACATTCACTCTTTACACATTCAGTACACAGTCAGTCTTTACACATTCTCTCTTTACAAATTCACTCTTCACACATTTACGCTTCGTGCATTCACTCTTTACATATTTACTCTTCACTTATATTCTTTTGACACGTTTATTCTTTTTTTTAATGTTGTTCCAAATTTTAACATAGTCACTGACCCCTTCGGCCTGATTTGCATAATTCCACCACCATTGGTCATGAGGTGGTATCCCTAAAAGACCATGTTGAAAATTTGGGGTGAAAATATGTTATGCCTCAGTGTTAAAATCCTTTGAAATACATTGAACCACACTTACCTTAGTTTCTCATATTGCAGTCGATGGTTCCAGCAGCAAGATGTGTCTCTGTTTGGAGACCGCATCTTTGACATGGAACATGTTCAAGTGAGTGAGGTGTATGGGGGTGTGTGTGGGGGCTGAGGCAGTGGGTACTGAGTGGAAGGTCAGGGTGAGGGGTCAGAGTGGTGAAGGACCATTTTCTTTATACAGTTTTAGAGAAAAAACATTGAGGGATGGTTTTCTTTTATTACAGTTCACATTTAAAAATGAATACATGGATGGTGATAGAGGGGTGGTGGTGCCACAGACACCAGTGAAACATTATATAAATATGGGACTGGTGATCAGAAGACAGTGGGTGCCACTAGACACCAGGGAAATATATTAATAAATAATACAAGCCAGGAATCAGAGAATAGAGGTGTCACTAGATACCAGGAAACATAAAATTAATTTGGGACAGCGATCGGCAGGTGAGGAGTGCCACTAGACACCAATAAAACATTATGTAAATGTGGGGCCAGTGATCAGAGGGTGGGAGATGCCACTAAACATCAGGGAAACATTACATATATAATAGGGATAATGATCAGAAGGTGGGGTCGCCACTAGACTCCAGGGAAACATAAATGTGAGGATGGCAGGGAGGCTTCCTGTCACTCAAAAACAAGTGCTAACTTCAAACCCAGATGTGAACTGGAAATGAGCATGGAGCAGGAAAACAGTGCACCCAGATGGGGGAGGAACAGCACTGTGATCAATGGATAGGACTGCATGTGCTTCAACTCCACTGTGGAAGGACACAGTCTAGTTATCTGGTCATGTGCTTCCAGAGACCATTCTTTCTCTATGTAATAGCAAGACATCAGCATAGCTCTGCTATGCAGCCATAAAAGAATCCTATGTTGTTCTTGTATTATGATGTCAGAAAAGTTTTACTGGCAAGGCTGGCAGTGTACTGTATTTCAATGGGAAACTGGAAACCTGTTTTCAGATTTTATAGAGAAATTACATTCTAACACCAAAATCTTATATATTTATGGAGCAGTATAGTGCAGTGGTTTAAGGCCTGAGCTGCAAATCTGGAGACCTTGGTTTGAATCCCATATCCCCACTTGCATACTGTGTGACCCTGAGCAAGTTGCTTAACTTCCTTGTGCTCCCAGGTTGCACCTGTAAACAAGCTTTCAGCTTAGTGTGTCTCTCCTGGTAAAACAAAGGTAATATATATATATATATATATATATATATATATATATATATATATATATATATATATATATATATATATATACATATATGTGATCAAACTATGGCTGTGGATCCAAATGAGATCTTTGAGTGTGTCTGTTTGAGTGTATGCTAATAGCATACTACCAAATTTGAATTCATGCACTGCATGTTAAAATTCAGATTTTGTGTGGGTGTGTTTCTGTGAACATTCTACTAGAGGAATACTGCAGAATATTGAACTCTTATAGTGCTTATATTTTATGATGAACAAAAACACCTTTTTGAAAGACAAGTGACTGACAGGTAAAACCATCTGTGAAGGGACCATTTGACATTTCTTATCACAATGAATTATATTTCTGGGGCACAATTTGCAAATGATCGGTAATGACTCACAGTGGTTGCACAAACAAGGAATGGTGCAAGGCATCTTGCACTGCACCATGCACCATTTCTGATTTTTAGATGCTGCCTGTGCCAAATGGGGGTCTGCCTGTGCTGCCAGCTTATGCTGCTTCTGTGGCAGATGCACAACTGTGCCCTGGTGGATGTAGGCTTACGCTATGGTGGTGCTGCATATCCCCTTTTTTGGGATTCCACAAGAGCACAAGAGCTGCAGTAAGTGCAGGGCTTGCCAGGGCTTAGACCAACCTGGAGCTAGTCTAACAGCCCATGTGCCAGTCCTGAAGCCATGGCTTGGTGAGAGATGGAATATGACCCCTTGTTGGGGTTAGCATCAGTACAATCCTGTGCCCATGCTTGCATCTGGACATCTGTCTTGGCATCAGTGGAACTGCAGTTGGTGCCCTCTGAGGCCTTCCCCTGGCACCAGTCAGGTGACTGACATCCCCCATGGCCTACTCCCTGGCACCGAGGCAGCCATGCCCTGTCCCCATCCAGGGTTCATCACCATCTCTCAGCCACAACTCATCCCATTCTGCCCTCCACGGACCCTGCCAGCCTTCCAGATGTACAGATAGTTGGTCTCTGTCATGGCTGCCACTGCCGCATCAATGTCCTACAGGTTGAGGCATTCCCCTTCTGTGTGCTATTTGTTCAACGCACAGGATGACTTGCAGCAAACTCAGGGACTCTGGTTCTGGGACCCTGGTTCTTTTAAAATCCAGTGCAGGGTCTCTGGTGCAACAGAGTTTGCCACAGTTTGGGGTTTGGTACAGGGTGCACCAATCAAAGGGGCTTTGAAAATTGGGCCCCTTTGTCTTTTTCTTTTTAGAGATTTTCTTAATTTGCCAAATCCATTTCAAAGCACAATTAGACCATTCAGGGTGTGTGGTATTGGTAGATACCTGCACTTCCAGTGGCTGTTAGGCCCTCTGTCTGCAGTGTCAGCCTCATCATGCCCTTAGGCACGTGGGTATTCACCAATATTCCACACCTTGTCAGGTCTTATTGCATACTTACCATAGGAGAGCAGAATGCCAACTGATGACTGCATAGACTGTTAGTGGTGCCTCACCAGCCTATGATCTCTAATGGAAAATTTCATATCTTACCCACGATATTTGTTTTATGGTAATGTATATAAAACTATGTGTTAATTTTTCTACCAGTGGGTTAATGCTTTATCCTCAATGCTTTTACAGTTAGTTTTTTTAACTTTTGTATCTTGAACTATTTTTGCACAGTCCCATTTTGCATGTTTTCACTTCTTGCTGCTGTTTATACCATATTATTTTTGCTCACTTGATTGTACTACAATATTCATTGTGCTCTCTTGTACCCTTTCCCCAGAATATATCTGAAAAACAAGCTGTTCCCAGCTTGGTGCATTTCCCAGGTGTAGAAAATAAAAATGATTCATTAATTTCTCATTTTTGGGTTCACAGTGAGAAAAACAGCTGACATCCACCGATTACCTGTGTGACAGGGATCTCCTACCACTCTTGAGGATTGACCTTTTCTTAAATCTGTTGCAACAGTTCTTCTATTTCTTAGCCTAATCTATCCTTTACAATTTCTAGTCCATAAAGTTGGCCACCTATGGGCATCCTTCCCTTTCTTAACTATGCTATAGTGTCTTCTTTAATTTTCCTTTCCCTTTCAGGTCCTCATACAGGAGGTTATTGTGGTGACCTCCATACGTATGTAAAACAGGTTGTGGTTATCATTGTTGGATTTAGTATGTAATAGCACTATGTCATACAGTACCTTGATGTATATGCCTTATGTTTATGAAACCTGTAAATGTTGAAAATACCATGACACTAGGTGTTTTTGATAATGGTAAAAAGTACTAGATGACTATTATAGAAATTAAGTTATTTGTGCTATTTAAAATGCATGTAAATGCTGCAAGTTGAACAAGTCTGAAATGTCATGGTGATTTATATATTTCCCATGATGCTTTGCATTATGGAAGTATGTATGATGTTGTATTTCTTTGAAACTTGATTTGTTGTCAATGCCCTTTGGGGTAACCCTTTTTTCAGTGATTCTGCATTGAGGTTCTTTGTCTATAGCTTGTTTTGTTTTCTTTTTTTTTTAACCCCCACTACCCAAGCAAACAAGGCCCACACAGGGATGAAGATTTTCACTAAAAATGTTTAGATCAGTGTCAGTAGGTGCTAGGTAAGTGCAGAGAAAGGACATACATAGTCTGTTACTGCAAACTGATGTACTGAAGAAGGAATATGACATTGCTGAAGCTTATTTCCTATATTTTGAATAAACATCACACTGAGATTGTGTGTTGAACCTGAAGTTCGGTGTCTGGACCATCTGCTATCCCACAACCCCTCTACAGACTTGGTGTGAGATGTAGGATAGCTTACTGGAAGCATCTGGACTGGTCAAAGAGGGACATTTTCTGGTGGATATTGCCCAGATATTCCAAGTGGACCGATGCACCAGGAGTTGCCAGAGGAGAACCTGGAGAAGAAAGTCTGTGGAGTTTTGACCAGAACCATGGCTGGCAGACTGGGAGAGAAGCTGCTGCCTGGACTGGACCTGAGAGCTCAGAGGATGGCCTAGCCTGAAGATGATGAAGAGATTCAAAGGAGACAAGGAGCTACCATGGGATCAAGGCAGACCAGAAATGCAAGATGACACCCAAATGGTGGAAAACCTGATGAGGATAATCCGGTGGATGAGTGGACACTGGCTGGAAGCAGACCAACTATGCAGAGAGGTGGAACACTGATGCCAGGTGCTTAAGGGGTCCCTGCCAGAGAGTTGGGATAAAGAGTCACAGGAGGATTTTTTGTGGGCTCAGTTGGAGGAGGACCCCCTGACTAAGCAGGATATTCCTTTGTTACCTTTGATCCTAGGATGTTACCTGTTGGAGGTTTGAGATACAAGTATGGAACTTGAATGTGAGACCCCAGGTAAGACTGTGCTTTGTGATATTCTGCTGGGGTTGAAGACTCCAAGCAAGCAAGAAGAAGCCTATGAGGCTGATGGGACTTTTTCTTGTATTGATGCAGCTAAATCTATTAACAGTATTGACTAAGGTATACTGCAGGCTAAAGATGCTAATGTTGCCAAAATGTTATAATATGTTAAGAGTTTGAGGTGGTGCATGTGTTTTATTCTTTTCTGAGGAAAACCTACCAAGGAGGAGGTGGGTGGAAAATGGATTGGAACCTGTGTTGGGGTAACACCAAAAGAATGTCTACACTCAGGTGTCTGTATTTGTAGCAAGTGAAATGAATCAAGAGACATAGTGGGTTTATATAGAGGGGCTGAACCTAGGACTGGGATCCTACTTAAAATCAATATGTTTGGTGGGGTTGGAGCAGATAATTACTCACCCCAGAGAAAGTCTTTCTATGGTACTGGACTTTACAGCCATCCAGAGTTTCAGTCAATAAAATATGATGGACTTTCCTTAAAAGGAGATAGGAAGGTAACATTAGTCTCTATTGAGAAATGTGTTAATGCCTCAGGGTAAAAAATGATGATATCCACTGTGTTTATGATAGAAAGTTTATCGTTAATAGAGACCCTGAGACAGAGCTTCTGAAGATGGATGGGTGGAAGCTCCATCCCTTCCTGGGACAGCAAGGTGGTAAGCAGCTTGCAATAACTGCTTCCCTCTTAAGGTGGGGGATATGTAACAGGGAGCTCCTGCCACTCTTGAAGACTGACCTTTTCTTAAATCTGTTGCAACAGTTCTTCTTTTTCTTAGCCTAATCTATCCTTTACAATTTATAGTCCATAAAGTTGGCCACCTATGGGCATCCCCTTCCCTTCTTGACTATGCTATAGTGTCTTCTTTAATTTTCCTTTCTTCTTTCAGGTCCTCATACAGAGAGGTTATTGTGGTGACCTCCATACATATGTAAAACAGGTTGTGTTTATCATTGTTGGATTTAGTATGTAATAGCACTATGTCATAAAATACCTTGATGTATATATACCTTAGGCCGAGGAATGTTCAGACTGCCAGGCTGTGGCGCAAGCCTGGGCGCAGCGCAACTTGGCTGCACAAGGGCATTGACAGGGTGATATTCAACAGAGCTGCGCCATGGCACAGCATCATTGAATATCGCTCCTTGGCTACCCACGGTGTGCATGGCGCAGTGGCACTGTGCCAGTGCAAGTGGCCAGAGTGGAGCAGGGGGATGCGCTAGCACAAGTTCCATTGTGCTAGGTGCAACAACTGCAATATTCAAAAGTGCACATGCAAATGGGTCAGTAATGTATGCAAGGTGGAAATGGGTCCATTTGCATGACATTATGGCCCCATTTACATGCAGGAGTGCTGATGCCCGGTGACTTGCGCTTGGTGCCCTGCCAGGCTGCAACCGTCAGGGACCTACGCCCCCTGCACATCATGGCAAAGTGCCCCAATGCCCGATCATGGGTATGTGTAAATGTTAAAACACGTCCAATATCCTGGTGGTCCAGTGGACCACTTGCAGCAAATCGTGGGCATATGTAGTAATAATAATAGTCAAAATCCCTGGTGGTCCAGTGATGCTCGCAGCCAATCGCGGGCATCAGTAAAAAATAATACCACACCAATCCAACCCTGGTGGTCTGGCGGTACCTCCCCACCCACCCACTGAGCCCCACTGCCCCTCCCCGGGTCAGGCGGCGGGCAGCTGTTCCCCCACCCACTTGCCACCCGCCACCCGCCGACTGACACCGTGCGGTGGACTGTATGCCCATTGGTCCACAAGGTGAGCCAATGGGCATGCCTTCCACTGTGCTACACAGTCCAGATATGTGAATGGATCCATTCACATATCATGGACTTCAATAATGTGTTATGGGATCTGCGCCCATAGCTCACGCTGGCGGACCAATGAAGCGAGCTTATCCATCACTGGTCAGTTGGCGAGCTGCGGGACGGCAGAAATGGGTGAAAACCTGCCACGGCTAGGAGGAGCGGGCGGGGCTCGTGGTGGAGAACTCACTGACCACCAGGGTGAATGAAAGGGCGATAAACCCACCGATTTTCGAACCCGACCACGAATATTCCCAGCATATGCCGTGTGGCGGGCTGACGTCCACTGGACCTGAAATATAGGACTATCCTTTTACGTATGCCCATGGTAGTGACCATGATCAGTGCAGCAGACTCAGGTGGCCACCGCCAGGTGGCAGCTGCCATGTTGCACCCTGCAATGCAGCGCAGCTCACCTGTAGGTGGCCAGCTGTTGCTCCTTTTTTTGGCTCAACTGTGTGCAGCACAGGTAGGGGTTGCGCATGCATGGGCTCAGCACATCCTGGGTTGAATATCGGGATGTGCAGAGTATGCATGGGCATGCCCCTCCTGCCTACACTGCATACATTACTGATGTACTCCAACGCATCGGGATTTGTGCCAGGCTCAATTCCCATTTGAATATCATGCCAGGGGCACATCAGTGGGCTGTGCCATGCAGACCCTTCTGAATATCCTGCCCCTTATGTTTATGAAATCTGCAAATGTTGAAAATACCATGGTACTAGGTTGTTTTGATAATGGCAAAAAATACTAGGTGACCATTATAGAAATTAAGTTAGTCATGCTATTTAAAATGCATGTAAATTGCTGTAAGTTGAACACGTCTGAAATGTCATGGTGATTTACATATATTCCATGATACTTTGCATTATGGAAGTATGTATGATGTTGTATTTCTTTGAAACTTGATTTGTTGTCAATGTCCTTTGGGGTAACCCTTTTTTCAGTGATTCTGCATTGATGTTCTTTGTCTATAGCTTTTTTTTTTGAGCCCCCACCTCCCAAGCAAACAAAGCCCACATAGGGATGAAGGGTTTTCACTAACAATGTTTAGATCAGTGTCAGTAGGTGCTGGCTAAGTGCAGAGAAAGGACATACATAGTCTGTTGCTGAAAACTGATGTACTGAAGAAGGAATATGACATTGCCAAAGCTTATTTCCTGTATTTTGAATAAACATCACACAGAGATTATGTGTTGAACCTGAAGTTCGGTGTCTGGTCCATCTGTTATCCCAAACCTGACTGCTCTTTTCTTTGCTAAGACAGTGGTTAACCACACTGCTGCGCTCCAAGCGGGACACAACTTGTAGCTGTGGTTTCTTGTTTCAGCCAGAGGCACACTGTTTGTAAAAGCCTTTTGGCTAATAGTGTGCTGTTACTTTCCCCCATGTAACCAACAAGTATTCAAACCTGATACTTCAAATACAGTATTCAGCTCTTTGTTATTTGGCTGAAGATAAAAGACAAAAAAAGTAAACAAAATCCCTGTATTACTCCCTGTGTGACCAGTGAAAGTTCTCTGGGCACCACATCCCTCACCCTAGTCATCACCTACCTTTATCCACATCCGCCTACATACTGATTTTAAAACTCTGAAAAGAGATGCTCTCTGCCAGAAGCCATCATGTCTTTTAATGGTTCATTTGCCCTAGCACAACCATACCTCCCAGTCCCAAATGGTCCTTCATAACAAATAACCCCTCACCAATCAGACACATTATTCATGATTTAAGAAAGGGCATTAGACATCAATGATCTAGGCATACTCTCAGGTCCCTTGCTAATGATCAGGCAGACCAAATGAGTTAGGCTGGATTTTATTTATTTATTTAGAAGTTGATAACCAGGAAAAGCAACATGAGCTGATGCTCATTTCCAAATGTGACCTGGGGAAAGGGAACAAAGGAAGCAATACACAAATGGCAAGCATATAAAAAAAAGTACAGAACATAAGTCACGGCTCAGGGTTACAAAGCCTGCTACAAGTGTACTGTAGAGCCAGCAGCAGCACAACTATAAAAAGCATTGCACAAACAAGGGACTAGAAAATAAAGAATCAGTAGTAAATGAGGGTTAGGTTATACAAGCCCCCCAAAAATAAACACATTGGTGGTTTTGGCCTAGTAATGGGAAGTCCAAGCAGGGTGACTAAACAATAGGATGGGCAGGGTTAGGCACATTGAGAGGAATGCTGGTGGGGAAGGAGTCTGAGCAGCCTTTGAGAGAGAGAAGAGGGAGGAGCATGAGGGATGTCAGAGGGTAGTTTGTTCCAGAGAGAGGGAAATAGAAGGAAAAGCAGATTGTCCAGAGACTGAGTGGGGTTGGGGGATAGTGAAGGTCTGAGAGTCTCTGTGATGAAGGGAGTAGTTAGAGGAGGCAACTTGGGTGAGACCAGAAGAGAGGCAGCAGGAGAGGGAACAAAACCAGAACTTAGCAATGAAGGTAGCACAGTGCAGCAGGCTCCTGTGAGGCAGGGGAGCAAGAGATAGGGCAGAATGGAGAAGACAGTGGTGAGTGAGAGGTGGAAGCAGTGGCAAAATGGCAGAAGGAGTTTAGCAGGGTGTCAAGCCTGCCAAAGGATGTCAGGGAGGCAGTGCAATACATCACGTCAGAGAAGTCAAAGGTAGGTAAATTTAGTTAGAGACCAGCTCACGTGGGTGGGAGATGGAGGCTGGCTTTGTGTCGGTAATGGGCACAAAGTTTGGGACAAAAATTGGCACAGATGGCGTCAACATGGGTGGAGAAATCCAGGTTTATGTCAAGCCAAGCCCCAAGGTAGTTGAAGGCCAAGACGTTCTCAAGGGTGAAACAATCCAAGATTGTAATAGTTGGGCATTGTGGTAGAGTGACGAGTTTCTGTCTGGTACCAAAAGTCATGGCCACTGTTTTTTTTATGTTAAGTTAGTGTTTGTTAACCTTGAATCAAGCCTGGACTTTACTAAAATCTTCCTGCAGGGAGCTGTACACTGCTGACAGAGGGTCCGGAGAGGAAAAGAATAGTGTCTTTCACTTACATTTGAATTTTGGTGGACCTACAGACTGAGGGAAGGTTATTTATAAATAGGGAGAAGAGGATAGGGTCAAGGATGGAGCCTTGGGGGATGCCGGAGAGGATGGGGGGGATAAGGCATGGCCTATTTTAACTGATTGGTCCCTACCCTGGAGATAAGATTGGAACCAGTTAACAGCAGGGTCAGCAAGGCCAACAGAGCCAAGAGTTTTTAGTAAGAGGGGATGGGAGATGGAATTGAAGGCTTTCGTCAGGTCGATGAAAATGGCGGCAGTAATTTGGGTCCTGTCCATCACAGTAAGTATTGAGTCTGTGAAATGCAAGAGAAATGATATTGTCTAATGATGCTTTTTAAAGTCAGACTGGACAGGGGGAGAGAGTGTTGGAGCTAGCAAGGAAATCAGACAGCCTTGAATGGATAAGGGATTCTTGTAGTTTGGCCAAGGAGGGGAGAAGGGAAATGGGCCTATATTTTCCGCAGGAGGACGGGTCCCCACCTTTGTGGAGGGGGAGGACTTTGGTTGATTTCCAGGACTTTAGTACAGTGGAAGAGGAGATGGACAGGTTCAGGATGTAGGTAAGTGGGGCTGCTATTGTAAAGTCAGAGAACTGGAGAAACTTGGGGTGGAGACCATTGGGGCTGGACATAGTGGGGTTTAGAGTGAGGAGGGTGGAGTAAACTTCAAGAGGAGAGAACAGGGGAAATTGTAATTGCAGGGCTGGCCAGGCACAGCCAAAGGGGCCAGGGGTGCAGGGGAGATGAGGGGGAACAAGTGTCAGGGAGAACGCAGGTAACAAAGAATTTATTAAAAATCTCTGCGACTGAGGAAGGGTCAGAGACAGTGGACCCTTCAACTTGAAGTACAGAGGATGTGTGTTGGCCAGGGGGCCAAGGAGGGTATGGAGGACTTTCCAGAAAGAGACAGGGGTCTGTTGGGCTTGCTGCAGGTGAACCCTGAAATAATTTGCCTTAGACAGCTGGATGGCCTTGGTTCAATAGTTTCTAAGGGTTCTGTAGGCTTGAAGATCAGCCTGAAGAAGGGAGACTTTATAGCAGTGCCAAGCTTTGTCCCTAGCCCTACACTTGGCCAGTAGGTCAACAGTGATCCAAGGGTGATGGTGTCTTTTCACCCTGTTTTTTTGAGGGGGATGTGGTGGTTCCAAATGCACAGAAAAAGGTTGGAGAAGAGTGATAGGGCAGAGTCCACATCACTTGCAGAGTAGTGGGAGCCCAATCTGCCTTCAGTAGATCATTGCAAAGGGCAGAGATGTCAAGTTTGTGTAAAGGGCTGGACCAGATATATTTGGGAGCCTCAAAGAAGGGTGTGAATTTTTCTTACTCAAGAAGTGATGCAGTGGTCACTAATAGTATCTGAGAGGATGCCTGCTGCAGTGATGCCATGGGGTGGGAGGATAGAACCCAGTTGAGTAGAGTATGGTTCTGGGAGCGGGGTTTAGGTGAGTGGGTTTCTGGATCAACTGAATAAGGTTTAGAACTTCCAGTTTAAGAATGGGGACATGGAGGAGGGTGAGAGCCAGTCAAGGTTGAAGTCCCGAGTAGCAGCAGCTACCACTGGATGTGAGGGAAGAAATGGAGGAGATGATAGAAACGATATCATCAGGAGATGTTTAAGGAAGGAAATAGATGGCCCCAATGTAGAGCAGAGCTGTGGAGTTGGAGAATAGTTCTGATATGATTACTTTGTGTGAGGAAGTTTGGGCTTCTTTAAAAATGATGGCACAAGAGATGGATTTTCTAATATACAGAACAACACCTCCCTCACTTCCTCTGTCTTGACAAAAAGGTTATACTCTGGGATTGAGATGATGGAATCAGGGATCTTAGAGGACTGCCAGGTTTTGGTTATGCAAAGGATGTTGGCAGGGTATTGGGTGACCAAAACTTTAAGCATATTGAGTTTAGGAAGTAGGCTGTGTGCATTTACATGAAAAGATCTTAGTTCTTTAGGCAGGGAGGATAAACTTGCATAAGAAACTGCATGTGGTGATGCCGAGGCTAAGGCATTTGACAGAGGACCTGGATTGGGATGTACATCACCAGAGAGTAGCGGTAGAAGTAGGAAAAGAGGAAGGCGGAGAGGGTTCCATGACTTTCTTTGGATATAAGAGGGGATTTGAGGGATCGGAGATGTGAGGCAGGACAGAGCCTTGACACTAAGAAGAGAGGAGGGGAGTAAATTGGAGTGAATAAGAAAGGAGGGATGGGGTAGTGGGGGGATGGGTGAGGGAGGCGGGCAGAGGAGAGCAAGAGGAGAGGGAATGGAGAGAGACATAGAAATAGAGGGGGGAGAGGAAAAGGAAGAGAAACTTTGGAGATGGGGGTCAAGTTGGATGGGAGAGAGCCGATGGAGAGGAGAGTCATAAAGAGGAAGGAGAGGAAAAACAGCAAGACGTAGAATGGTAGAGGCATGTTAGGAGACAGGGGAGGTGGGCAGGGGTAGGCAAAAAGTGATGACTGGAGGAGATTAACTGAGCTTAATGATAGGGTCAGAGTGGAAAGGTGAGAGTACAAGGTAAGATAAGGGTGGCAGACAGAGGATTAGTCAGATAGACTGGAGAGGCACACTAAGAACAGGAAAGGTGAGAAGTTGAGAAAGACTAGGTGAGAAGGGTAGGAGGCTAATAGAATAGTCGGGTAGACTTGGAGGTGCACAGTGGACTAACACTGAGCTGAGGCACAGTCTGGGTAGCTAGACAAGCAGCCAAGGTTGTTGATTATGCACAGAAGAAAGGAGGAAGTTTTGTTGTGGGAGGAAGGCAGAGTAGCACAAAAATGAGGGTAAGAAAAGAAAGGGAGTGGGCACAATAAAGGGTGGCAGCCTAAAGCAGCAGAAGAAGGAGTGGGGAGAAATATCACTGAGACCATGTAAAGAGTGTTGGATAAGATCTCAGCTTGAATAGCTGGCAGTTTGCTAAAACATGTTTTTTTTTTGTTTAATTACTAGGACAGTGACTTGCACCTGATTTTTTAGGTCAGTAGTAGCAAAAGCTAGAGGGAAGATTACATAGGGATGAGGAGGTTTTCACTTCACAGCTGTAAGAAGAAATATAGCTGCACTATTATTGGTCAAGTAGCAGAACAGGGCGGCACCCAGACTGAGGCTTAGAGGATTTAAAGAGTAGCGGAGGTGGATGGGTGGATGGGAAAACAATCATGTACAGAGAACAGGAAGAGAAAATAAATTAGTAGCAAAACCATGGAGAGAGCTCCAGAACTTGAAATCAGTGGCCAGAAGTAGGGAGTATACCTTCCGTGGAATCCAGAGGCAGCAGCGGGAGAAGCTGGTGGCATCAAGTGGAGAGCCACACCGCACCAACAGGGGCACCCAGTCAAGGGCTTAGGCAGCTTCAGTGGAATCCAGGGGCTGCAGTGGGAGAAGCAGGCAGTGGCATGTGAAGAGCTGCACTGCACCAATGGGGGCATCCAGTCAAGGGCTTAGACAGCTTCAGTGGAATCCAGGGGCAGCAGTGGGAGAAGCGGGTGGTGGCAAGTGGAGAGCTGCACTGCACCAATGGGAGTGCCCGGTCAAGGGCAGTAGGATTATTACCTACTATCCATGCCCTCTCCAAAAACTACATTGGTGTCAGGAGAGTGGTGTCTTGCTGTAAATACAATAGCCCTTCTGGGCAGGGGTGGGTTGGGGTCAGACTAGATATAAAGCCATTAAAAACATATGACAGCTTCTACAGAAACTATTTTTATTTGTCAGATGTTGTAAATGAGTGTATAGGAGGTTAGGTGTGAGGGACAACAGATAATTGGGGGTTATGGAGGGGTGAAAGAACTAGCCTTGGTCACCTGGGGAGGGTTAGTGTTTTTTTCATTTTCTTTATTTTTACTTCCCCAAAAATGAGTAACACTAATGTAAAAATACAATGTATTTGGTCCCTAGTATCACATGACCCATTTTTTTGTGCTATTTAGAAATTAGTATTTGTTATGCTCACAGCCCTATTTTTGGCACTTTACAAGCCCGTAAAAGTCTATCCAGCCTATGTTTCTTCATAGTAATTTGTATTGGCTATCAATAACACACAGCACGTGGTCATTAGTATTAAAAAATTGCAAAGTTAACCGCTCCTAAGCTATGAATAAATCTTAACCCCTTATCCTAATATATGAGAAAATATGGTACATTTCAACAGAGAAACTAAAATTCAATACTTTGCACAGAACTGTAGCAATAAAGAAACATTCCAGAATAAATGGTTGAGTTTTTGACAACTGACATGATTCACTATCATACTCCAATATCCTTACATAAAACATTTACAACTCAAAATAAAAACAATTGTTACAACACATTGTCTGGCATACTAGAGGCTCTCCTAGAACAGGTTGGTGCCTCCCCTTGGAGGCTGGCCTCACCATTTAAGAACCACTGCATTAGGGTAATGTGTATAATTCTGTGTTTCTTTATTTTAATTTTCAGAGTTTTATCTATAATTAATGACCCTCTGCTTTTTCCATGAGGCATTTTTCTTCTTTCATTTTTACATTCTCAGCCCACTGTCTACCCTATCAGCTCTGTGTTCTGGACCATCTCTCTCCTTCTCCTTCCTTGCTTTCTTCCTTGGAAAGGCACATAGTGCCGAGGCCTATTTCCAGGTGCAACTTGGGCAGAAGGGAAAAACTGGAGTGAAATACAAGATACATAATGAATAATAACAAAATAACTTAAAATGCGTAATTGCTTTAAAAAAACACAATATATAGAATAACAAATGGGAACATTTCTATTTCAAGGCTGTAATTCAATTGAGAGGTCCCGGAGGCATCACAGTCACAAGAGCAAACCTTGAATTCTTCCATGATGTTGCCAGAACCCCAAGACGGAATTATAGCAGAGTTATTTATAGTTCCCCATTTTTCATTTTTTGCAAAATAGGAACCTGATTATTTGGGCATTTTTGGCACCAGACATCAGTATTTTTCTGAAGTTTTGTTACAAATAATTTTTTGCTGTTCTCAGTTTCAGTAAAAGCCAACACAAACTATGCACATTGGGATCTATTCACTACTGAAACACAACTGCGTAAAATCCCTGCACCACTCCACACAGCCATGTGGGTATCGCATGCATGATTGCCATCTGCCAGACCACAGCCCTGCTCCCTATCATGCAACAGCATGGGTGAGGAGCATGAATGCATGAGCGGGCATCCAAGCAGATGCCTGTCCTGGGTGCTGAAGTGAATCCCCTGCTGCACCCATGCAGGGTGGTCCTGGGATTGTGCATAGCCCAATAGCCTGAAATCACCGGGCATTTGCCTGAACAACCACCCCCTACCCTCCCAGGTAGCCCAGTGGGCTGTGGCAGCCATGTGTGTGGGTCCCAGTACTATCACACCTTTCTGTCACCCTTTGGGATCATGTAATGACTTATGGCATGGTCCTCCACCATGCAGAATACCCACACCAACATAGCACACAAGTGTTTTTGTGCATGTGTGCAACTCTGGCGCACCCCCCTGGCATGCCCCATCCCACTCCTGGTGTGGTGCCACTCAGCCAGCCAGGGGATCTGGCATGCTGGTGCTAGCATGCCTGTTTTTAATGCCATGGTGGGGTTGCAGATCACCCTTGCATGGTATTCAGTCATAGCAATGCCTACAGGCTGCCTTTATGCAGCACATAGGGATTGGTGAATAGACCACAGTGATTTTATTTTTACAATTTAGAAGTCCATACTCACCATCAGTGTGACATTAGATCAATAATATTATCAGATTCTGACATCACAATGATGGTAGTATAGGGTTTATCTATCAATGTTTCCCAATGGGTCCCAAGTGGCCATCCATATATTGTGCCATATTACGATGCAAATTACTGTACAATAAAAAGTTGGAAAGTCCAGGAAACCTTAAAACACAGATAGTATAAAAAGAGAGCAGAAAGAGAATATGGGCTGTCTGGAACAGTGAGAGTAGCCTTGAGACTCTACGAGTAATATACATAAGCAAAATTTGCATAAAAAAAGTAGGCAAATCTGAAGAAAAAGAACTGCAAACATGATGTTGGATACGCCAGATGGCTCAGGTAATTGAGTATCAAGGGGTATCAGGAAGAAAAGGAAGCTAGCTGTAAGAACAAGAGGAAGTAAAATGAAAATTAGAATGAAGAGACTTAAGGTTGGAATAGGATAGGAGAGATGTATTTGGAGATGGATGCTTTTCCAGAGGTTAAAGTGTTTGACAGAGAAAGGGGACTGGCCAATTGAGGTTTTGAAGTAAAATAATAAAAGACTGAGAATCAGAAGAGTGGACAGAATAAGAGGAAGGAATAGAGGGGGAGAGGAAAGAAGAATGATTGAAGAAAGTCAATTACACCTGACTTCCCCTCCTGGCAGAGTCAATTTAGACTGCCAACACTGGAGGGGAAGGTAAATACCAGAGCACTGGAATGGTGGCTGGGACTAGACATGCGCCATCAACATATATGGCTGTGATTATTTTCTTTCCTGCATGCCCCTTCCCTGGGATGTTGGCATGCAGGGGATGAATCAGGACACATGAGCATCCAACCAACATCTCAACCACTCCAATTAGAAATATATTTAGATGGTGTTACTAATCACGAAAGGACGATGGCTAGTAATGGGCAGACTTGATGGATGATGAATCTTTTCCGGCCATCACCTTCTGTGTATCTATGCATCTATGGTGACCTGCTGCCTTAGGCGGACAAGGGGACAACCAACAACAACATAGCAAGGGACAGTTGAATCCTGTCACAGTGGAGTAGAGAATCTGCTTAGATACTAGTTCATCCAGTGCCAACCTGCCATTGAAGTCCTTTGTCTAGGATATTAACTCAAATATCTTGCTTTACGAGGATAAATGCTGTTGCCAAACATCAGGGACTGTCCATGAGGACTTCTTTTATAAAATTGCTTATCCCTTTGGGTTTACTATGACCCCAAACTCTGTTATCATTTGGGAGGCTGATCTTCTTTAACGAGTTAACACAATGGTCACGCCACACTATTGAGCCCCAAGCCCTGCAACATGCATATCTATTGTTTTCTATTTCAGTCTCTGAAATAATATTTGTGGAGGCCACTTGGCAGCTTACAATCTTGCCAGACTATGCCACTGCATGATAATTTCAAAGTGTTACACATGACGCTCTGCAGTGTGCTAATTTGTGCTAATCTGTGCCTTTTAAAGTTTGGCTTGACTGATTATACTGTATTTCCAATTTATTGTGCATTAAACTTGCTGTTTGGCCTAGATTTCTCGGCCAGAACAGGACCAATTCCTTACAACTAACTTCCCTTGCTGGAAAGAGTATAGACATTGTAGACAACATAAAATACCTTGGGCTAACTATCAACCAAGGTCTCATCTTTAAGTCCCACGTAGACCAGGTAACTAGGTCTATCCACAGCAAACTTGGCATCTTGTACCGGCTAAAAAAACAACTTATCCCGGAGGCAAGGTGAGCAATTGCCTCCAGTGTCCTCCTTCCTACATTAACGTATGCTGCCCCTGTAACTCATGGTATGTCAAGGCATGAGGTCAACAGGCTTCAGGTCCTGTACAACAAGGTGGCAAGGTTTGTGACACTGAGTCACCCAAGAAGCCACCCTTGCGTCTCGCTGGCCTAGCTTCAATTGGCCTTCCTTTGAGGATCATCTTCAGTACCCCCTGCTCTGCCTTGCTTACAAACTGCAGCACCCGGCTGCCCCACCTAGCCTTACAAGAATAATCGTTTCTAAGTCTAACCCTCGTATACTTAGGACCACTGGTCGGTCCCTACTAACAATCTCCAGAGTCAAGACTAACATGGGAGGCAAATCTTTCACTCACACTGCCCCTAAGCTGTGGAACACTCTCCCACCTTTAGTACAGGAAGCTCCATCGCTGTTAAACTTTTGCACAAGGCTCAAGTCCCACCTGCTTAGGGCAAGCTTGTGCCATTGCCAGGGTATTGGATAGTCACCCTGGTCTCACATCCTACACCAATCCCTCTCCTTTTTCTCACCCAAAATGACTCCAAAAGCACGCCTCAACTCCTTCAATTGTTGCACTTATGTTTAATATACTGAAATATTGCCTTTATTGTAACCTTGAATTTCATGTCTACTTTCTTTGCACCCTGTACTACCTGACTATATTGTACTGTTTCTGTCTCTGGGTCGCCCCTGAAAAAGGGACCTTCGGGGCTCAGTGGGCCTACCAGTCATCAAAATTCAATAAATAAATATAAATTTCTATACTTGATGCTAAAACACTAAAAACATCTTGAGAACTGTTTTTTTAAAAACACATACAGTACTAACCAACTATCCTACTGAAACTGAACTAGCAGCATGAGTTTTAACAAATCCATTATACACTATCTTCTGCAAAAAGCTGCTTTAGTAAGATACCATAGGGAAGGTGAAGAGGAAGAACAGTAAAAAGAATTTGGGAAAATGGTGTAGGGCCAATAATTTACTTGTTGAGGCAAATGTTAGGGTCATAAAGAGCAAAGTAAACTAGAAACTATTGTACAATGCATTGTGATATGAATGAACTGGAACATTGGGCCTGATTCCAGAAGGGTGGCTCAAGTTGCCGCCTAATGCAACTTGTGCCACCTGCAACTGTGGCATTGACCCTGTGCCCTATTCTAGAAGGTCTCCGCAACAAAGTCCTGTGAGTTGCAACATGCGGCAAGGTACGCTGCACAGAGGGCGTACCTGGCTAGCATATCGCAACCCGCTGCTGCAGGTCGCAAGTGCACCCCCACCCTTGCCCAGCCCCCGGGTTGCCCGCCGCAAATGCAGCACGTCACCTGCCCTGGTAGTCCAGTGGCCCTTCCCAACTGTAAAATAATAAAAGATCCCTGCTTCCCTGGTAGTCTAGTGCCCCCCCCAAGCTGTACATTAATATAAAAACAAATATCCCCATATCCCTGGTAGTCTAGTGGCTCCCCAGCTGTAAATTAATATAAAACAAATATCCCCATATCCCTGGTAGTCTAGTGGTCCCCTGCATGTAGCTATTAATATAAAAACAAATATCCCCGTATCCCTGATAGCCCAGTGGGCACCCCCCGAACAGTACATCAATATAATAGACATTGGTGCCATTTCCCTGGCAGTCTAGTGGCTCCCCCCCCTCACCCAGCCATGCCAGCCCACCCAGCACCTCCCCACCCATTCCCAGCTGGCGACTGGCACAGCCCACCTCTCACAGGATCACAGAATCTCCTCTGGGGGTTCTTGTAGAATCCCGATGTGGGCACTTTATGGCTGCCCTTCTAAAATGGGGCACAACTGCGCATAAACCCCCTAAGCGCCATGTCGCAGGGGTTGATTCGGCGAACACTGTTGCCACAAGCGCCTGCACCTTGTCGAGGCCACTATGAGAATCACAAGATGTTGCCACTGCTGGCGTAAGTTGCCACGCGCCATTCTACTTGGAGCAACTGCAGTTACACCAGGCATAACCCTTCTAGAATCAGGCCTATTGTGTTTTTCTTGGACCATTAATTTTGTTAAAAATAGCACCTGCCCAAGGAGGTTCAGAGGTGAGCATTTGTTACTGTGGAGTAGAAAAGAAAACTTAAGGGTGTATTTACTCCAACAACTCAAATTTTGAGGCACTTTCACAGTACATCAGGAAGCCACAGGAAAAGCAAACAAACAAAACAAAAACATCTGAACTATTGTTGTTTTGCCTTGGAATTCCTTCAGCTACTGCAGGGAAAAAGATATTGTGCACTATCCGAAGATTATGAACATTTTTTAACTAAGGATCTGGAATATTTTCTTATTTTTATAGTTAGTGAGTGTCTCATTGGGACGTATCTGCTTTCCTTTGCTGTACTGATCTCAGTGTCAATAAAATGTAAACAATCATACTAACCTGGTGCATGCAAGCAATGCAGACAAATAAGTGAGTGAATACAAAGAGTGGAGGACTGGTTTATCAGATTCGTATTTCTTGTCATGTTAATAAAGTATTTAAAGTAAAACAAATTCTGCTTGTAACCTATTTGTTTCAGCCCTAAATTTATGTTGTTTTAGCATGTAGGAAAAAAAAAATGACTTTCTGCTAGGCATTCTATTACATCACTGTTTAGAATCATTATCCAACATAAAGATATCATTTTTCAGAGATTTTATCAAGTGTACCAGTTTGAAGTCCCATAACCTTCAATGCTGGAGACAAGGCAACATGACAAATTATAGTTTCCCAAATGATTTTTATAGTGTCTGTTTTCAAACACTAGATGTTATAGAACAAGCCAGTAAGACCTGAGCTTATGTAACAGTTCAGGCTTTCCTTCTTATCATTACTGTATGTGCCATTTGGTTCAATCATTCTGAAGGATTTAGACACACATCTGTTACTACCTCTCAGGGTAATAGTGTAACCTCTTGACATTTGTCTTGATGGGTAGTTAATCCTTTTTCACTTTGTCAGTTGCTTCTTGTTGAAGAGGAAGTATGAAATAAATGTTATTCTTTCAGTAGCAATATGGTGTCACAATTGCTCGCCAAACATCAACCATAATGGAGAACTGAAATTCATTCTAAATTTGACAAAAAATATATATATAACATAGTCTTGGTTCATAGCATTCATGCTGTATAAAGCTATTGTTATCTATTTATCTGTCAGTCTGTCTGTCTGTCTGTCTATCTATCTGTCTATCTAGGCTATCTATCTTAGTTGCAAAAACTATGTTAATGCAGAAATTAGGGTTACCAAAGCATAAAGCGTGCAAAGACAGAAAATGAAACATTAGAGATTTGGGTCTCTGGAGTATTGGTAAATCAGTAGTGGGGTCTTACTTGGGGTTGTCAACCTAATAACTACCCCACAACCCATAGCCTCCTGTCGAGCACAAGATACAGCTCCAACCTAGTGCCTCATAGCGATACAGTATGGCCAACAGGATCTGCCAAAGCTTTCTACGGGCCTTGCATGAAGCTATTACATTTGACCTCGTCTGATTCAGGGTAGGGTGGGCATTAGGGTTGACAAGCACAAGTAAGACCCCACCACTGATTTGCAAATACTCCGGAGACCCAAATCCGTAATGTTTTTTCATTTCCCATCTTTGTACGCTTTGCATTTTTACTACCCTGATCTCTGCATTAACATAGTTTTGTGCAACAAATTTCCCTTCTTTTTGTGATAGTGGAAGTGTATCCTCATTTGCGCAGGTCCTGAAGAAATAAGTATAATATTGAAGACAGTGCTGGAATTGTATCCTCATTTGGGACTTGTGCAAAATGAGCTAAATACAATATTGGAGACAGTCATCATGCAGTGCATAGGCCCAGCAAACCCCGGCACACATCTTGATACCCTATGGGAGAGGTTCCCTGACCCACCAGAGGGTGTGGTGTCTGTGCCAAAACACTGTTCTGTCCCTACCCAGGCCATGACTGGTGTTTCATGCTGAAGCACCTTCCCCGTCAGCCTTGTCCCAGTAAACTGGCTCACTGAATTCACACCTGAACTCAGCTCACTGGCATGCTAAGGTGGCGTGTTCCCCAAATGTACAACGGACATCCCTGCAATCAATGTTACTTAGTAAATTCTTTGCTTTTAATATTTGACCCCAAACATTCAACATATTCTTCTTATGACCCACCTCATAACCCCATAAGTGAAAATTTCAAATTATGCTGAAATGCCATTCCAGCCACAGTTGCAAAAACACATTTTAACAGGATGTGAAAAATGACAGCTATACTGTTTATGAGGTAGAGTGAAAAATGGGTATGTTGAAAATCTGGAGTCAAAATATTATAAATTACTAAAGTTTTGTGCCTACATAGAAATTGCACAATGCATGCTCATAATGAGGTCATTTTTTGGATTTTTTTACCAAATTTTCAACATGGCCTTTTTGGCACCCCATCTCATGAACACTGGCACTGTCATTTTATTAACCGGTTCCAAAAGGTGATTCTGTACAGCAACTGCGCCATTCTGTGCCACAGGTGTGAAAACACATTTTGGGTAGGATGTGAAGTGACAGTTGTACTGTTCATGGTGGTGTGAAAAATGGATATGCTGAAAATCTGGAGTCAAAATATTGAAAATTACTAAGTTATGCTCCTGTGTAGAAAGCGTGCAATTCATGCTCGTAATGAGGCTATTTTTTTGAATTTTTCCACCAGATTTTCAACATAGGTTTTGGGACTCCACCTCATGAACATTGTCACTGTCATTTCATTAATCTGTCCAGAAAGGTGATTTTGTACAGTGACCGCAAGATCACCTTCCCTTTTCCTAAAGGGGTGACCTCTCCAACCCTGGGAACTTCAGACCCATCTCCTTGCTCCCCACTCTGGCTAAACTTCAAGAGCACCTGGCTCTGGATCACCTCTCTTCCTTCCTTGACTTCTCTTCCTTTTTCACCCCCTTCCAGTCTGGGTTCCATAAAGACCATTCCACCACCACCACCACCACCTCCCCTTGACTCACTGACTCCATTCTCTCAGGCATGGATCTTTGTTGACCTGGCCAAAGCCTTCAACACTGTCTCCCACTCCCTCCTCATAAGTAAACTGACTGCTGCTGGCTTCTCTGATTCTTCCACCAAATGGTTCTGGTCCTACCTCATGGGGTGGTCCCAGTCTGTCAGAGTCGGCAACTCCATCTCCCCCCCAATAAACACTGGTGTACCCTAATGCTCAGTACTTGGACCTATATTATTTTCAGTTTTTCTGAATGACCTACCTGATGCCTGCATGTCTGCAAGCATCCACATGTATGCAGACGACACCATATTTTTCTGCTCTGGCACTTCCCCCTCTTAGGTAGCTTTCAGACTTTATTTGGACTATAACAATGTCCAGCACTGGTTTAACGCTAAACAACTTTCAATGAATGTTAAAAAAACAGTGTCTATGACCTTTGGCTCCAGACAAAACTGGACAGGCTTGATTTCCACACCTATGTTCCATATCCTCACTGGCTCTATAATGGAAGATGTCCCCACATTCAAGTACCTTGGGTTCTGGTTAGACAAGATGGGGTGCATATAGATGCCATTGTCAAAAAAATATTACTCTGCAAGCTCGGTGCTCTGTATAGACACTGCAACTGCCTGCCACTGCAAGCCAGGAGAGAAATTATCCAAAAGATGATTCTTCCAGTCTTCGCCTTCGGGGATGTAGTGTATAACTCTGCTCTCAAATCCACCTTATCCAGAGTGGACACTTTCTTCAATTCCTTTTGTTGCTATGTATTTTGCTGTCCTCCACTCACCCACCACTGTGATCTTTATACCTTGCTCTCCTTCTCCTCCTTCTCCCTCTCTGTCAGACACCTGTCACACAGCGGTAATTTAGTTGGGAAGTTCTGGCTTGGTACTCTTCACCTGTTTGTCCTACCTCACTATCATGCCTCTTCCCCCATCGCAAAAGAAATATATAAACCATGCTAACAAGATTGACCATCAGAAATCCATCCACATACTGGACTTATGGGTCACCAATAGCATCCTCGATAGTGGTGTTTGTGACAGTATCTTTCACAACATACGGGATGCTTGGAGTGCATCAAACAGGCATGCGAAACTTTGTATACAGAGTATATGAAATACGACGAGTTGTAAATCAGTACACTTGTTTAAATGACTTATTGCAGTCAGATGACATGCAGGGTGCCAACAATACATCAAACAACTGCAACATGTAACTTCTGTACCAGAAGACCAACAATTTCTCAGTCAAACACTTCCGCTGAAACATCTGTTTCACTCTTAGAAACTGACATACTGAGACAGTACGGCAAAGAGATAGCAAAATTTAAATTGGTAAAGTCTCAAAAGTTTGACTCTGTATGAGTGCCATATGACCGTTTGTGCTACAGTAAACAAACAGTAACAGTGAACCTGGAAACCTTGTCACCATACAATGACATGTGGTTCCATCTCTCAGCAATTTTGCTGCTGAAATCTGACTTTAAGTTAGAAAACACCATTCTGCTGTGCAAGCACTGTTTCTCCAAACTGAAATCTAACATTTTGCCACCAAGCACACTGCTGAATAATATGGAGGCACATGTTACACCAAGTAAGATTTCAACATTGAATATGTTTGAATGCATTCCAGTTCAGACAATGAAACCATCCCAAACCATTCTATGTCTGAACACAAAAACACGGAACATTCCACAGAAAGAACTTGTTAGATCTCTAAAGGGTTCCGTGATGTATCTACCACTTCCTCTACAGGAAAATGTGGAAGCAATCTCTACGGAAAATAGTTTGGTGATTCTTGTAAATGATGTTCTAACAAAGTCCAAGGTCATCTGGCAAGATGTTGTCAGTGTACAGAAGGTGAAGCTTGCTCTTACTTATTTAAAGAGTAACAATCCCTTTTATACAGACTTTGACATAGATCAGATGACTAGTCTCTCTGTCCAACATGATGTCTTAGAAAAAACTAAACCAATCATTGAGAAGGTCAGTGGACAGACAAGTGACAATGTGTAAGAACAGTACACACACTCCACTACATGGGGCAGAGATCCAGTAGGTGACAACATTGATCTCTATCAAATGAAACAGGTGGAAGGTGAGTCTGTCAGCATTTGGGAGCAACACTAGAAGCACCTGTTTCCCAGACCTATTCCCAAAAGGGTCAGGTGGAAGTCTAGATCGAAAGAGAAGTGCTGCAGACAGGGTGCTGAGTACCCACTACCACATGTACTCAATAAAGACGGCAAATTCAGATGTAACATACAGTACCTGTTTCATCTCACTAGGAGAGTGAACTTAGCATTCTGTCTGCATCTATTGCACAAACTATTTGTCTCACAAGTCCACTAGATAGATGGAACAACAGCTACTCCAATTTCTAGAGAAATTAAAGCAGAAAGATGAAAATGTGCAAGTGAATCTGTCTTCCATTCTTTCAAGTCTTCGAGGTACCAAAGAATATTGGTATCACAGACACTCCAAAGTGATGACAATGCTGCAAGAGTATGGTGCAGCCACATGGTTTGTCACACTTAGTTGTGCTCAATATGCCTGGGATGAGCTAATTGAACTGTTGAAGTGGGCAAATTCGGATGTCATTGGCATCTCATGAATGACTGTCGGAGAATGTATTCACTTGATCCTGTGTCTGTCACAAGACATTTTCACAAGCGGTTCCATGACATTCTGACTTTCATATTGTCAAAGGACAATCCATCTCTTGGTATTGTGGAGAATTACTTTGGAGGATGAGTATCACACAGGGTGCCCTCACATCCATATGTTGTTGTGGATCAAGGATGCACCATGCATAGGTGAACATGAAGCAACACAAGTGCTATCATTCATCAAGAAATATATCACTTGTCACATTCCAGACAAGTATGACAGTTCTACACTATGGAAGTTGGTTCAAAAGTTCCAGCGACATATTTGTGCAAAATACTGCCGGCGAGTAGTAAAGAACAAATCTAATTGGTACACATGATGCCTCTTCAGATTTCTTAGGCGAGTTTGTCAAGATGGTTCCATGAATGACCTTTTCTCAGCAATGTGACACCACTTGAACGCAAAATCAACCAAGAGGGTATACGAGTTACCCAGAGATGAGAAAGAGGTGCACATCAATGACTACAACCCAACTCTTCTCCTAATGTGGCAAGCAAGCATAGATGTTCAGTTTGTGGCTGATAACTCATTGGCCCTGGTGCAGTACATCACTTCGTACATAACCAAACATGAGCAGACTAGCTTGCAAGATCTTTGGGAAGATATTGCCAGTTCAAACAGAAGCCTGACATCTCAACTCTGGTCATTGGGCTTGAAGACTCTTTCACACAGAGAATGTGGAGCTAATGAAGCCAGTGACCATTTAATGGGTATGCATCTGTACGGGAAGTCTGGCGCTGTCCGGTTTCTCAGTGTAAACTACAAAGAGAAACACAAATGAGTACTGATTCCCCATGCCGAAATTGAGGAGCTCACTGCCAATAGACCTTCTTCAAAAACATATCTGAAGAATAACCTGATAGACATAATACCACCCCCAGACACGAGACAACATGGATGATATGTGTCTCGTTCAGGTGGCTAAGTGGAATGCGACTACAAGGCAGATAGTATCACCTGACTCAACACGCCCAGATTTACAAAGTGAATGGAGTGATGGCTGTCTCATAAAGAGACACAAGCCATGGCTCATAGACCACTGTAAGTTGCATCTAGGCACATCAGAGAGCAGAGAACACTTACTACTTTTGCTCTCTCTATTCTATTTAGACCCTGGAGGAATGAGTCTGAATTAAAAGGTGACTGTGATACATTGAGGAAGAATTCAATCGCGATTGCACGAGACTTTCAAAACTGAATACTCAGAGACATACATACAGAGACAAAGGCTGAGAAAGAACAGCTTGAGAAGGCAGAGAAGCAGCTTCAGAAGACACTTCTACAATTAGTCACAAGACAACCTTGATCCAGAAGGACAAGCTGTTCTAGGTGAACCTCTGCCTTAAATGCTCCAGAAGTGTTAATGTCAGAAATTGAGACAGCCATGGAACATGGAACACACTCCACTGTCAACCCAGCTGACTTGAGAGAAAGACTAAATCAGCAGCTGCATACAGATCACTCAAGTAGTTGCAGCTATCGACATAGCCCTACAGCATGAAAAAAAAATGTGACTGTCGTGACTATAAGCCACTACTGATCTTTGTTAGTGGTTCAGCTGGCACAGGAAAGAGTTTCCTTATTGGAAGCCATCACTGCTGAAAAACGAAAGCCTCGACAAGGTCATCAATGTCTGTTGCTGTTACTTCCCACAGGACCAACCGCGATACAACATTGGTGGAGTTACATTACACCATCTCTTTATGGTTGCCAGTGGAACATGGCAGAACTGGAGAATATCGTAAACTGTCATTTGAGGTTGCATCTCAGCTCCGTTCCCATGTTCACAAAGATGAAGTTCTCATCATTGATGAAATCAGCATGGTCTCCAGTGTCATGCTTGCCTGTATTCATCTCGTCTACAGGAGATCTTAGGGTACTAGTGATGAGTATCATTTGGTGGCAAAAGTATTGTTGTTTTGGGAGACCTTTTACAGCTTGCACCAGTTAATGCAGAGCATGTATTTACAACTCTAACTGCCAAGCAAGCTAAGAATATTCTCGGCTGCATTGCAGGCTATAACATTTGGGAGTTATTTACCTATGTTGAGTTGTGTGAGAACATGCACCAAAGTGGTGATCTGGCTTACAAATCACTTTAAGATGAAGCTCGTACAGGTTCTCTATCACCAGAACATGTTAGTATGTTAAATGATCGGAGAATCACAGTAGATACTGCTCTACAGGGACACACATAGTGTGTCTTATGCCACGACTAAAGAAATGCACTGAGTTCAACAATGTAATGCTGCAGAGAGAAAACCAAGAAATTATAACTCTGCATGCTGTTGATACTGTTGATGGTGTCATTCTTAGTCTCAACCTAGTAACAAAGATGACCGAATGACTCAGTGAACTCAAGTCAGATGTTTCACGCACGGCTGGCCTAGAAGCTGTTCTCACACTTTGTAAGAATGCACGTATCATGCTGCAACGTAATCTGGATGTTGAATGAGGCATGGTAAATGGTGCCATGGGAAACATCACTGACTTTGTCTACAATGTCCAGAAGACATATATTGAGACACTTGTAGTTCACTTTGACAACATGGAACAGCCTGTACACAAAGAATGGACCTGCATAAAATTCCAGGTATTTAAGGATATCTATGTAAACAGGAAACAGTTTCCATTATGTGTTGCATATGCTGTATCCATTCACAAATCTCAGGGCTTGAGTTTGGATTCAGCAATGGTGGACATAGGGTACAGACATTTTCAAGGATGGCATGAGCTACGTGGCACTTTCACGTGTCCGCAGTCTTTCTGGGTTGCACATTATAACTCTAGCACCTCAGAAAATATGAGCTGACAAGTGATGTATTCTTGAGTACAACAGGTTACGTACTCTACATCAGCCACAAATGTCTTTAATACCACTGCCTACATATCTGGCTGTCTCACATCATACAGTCAAATCTACAGGTGTCAACAAACAGCCACAAGCTTCCAGAAGTGATTCAACTCAAAAGAGCTCAACAAGTAAACATTCACAGCTAGCAATTCATCAGAAATCATTTGGTGTAAATGCTGTACCAGTCTTTGACAACTGCACTAGAGTGAACTGCTATGCTAACTCAGCTATGCAAGTTTTTCTACACATGCCACACTTTGTGCAGGCAATATCTGCTTCACAAGACAATACCCTATAAAATGCTTTGAAGCAGATTGTCAAAATGACTTCTGACCAGTCTAACAATGTACAGTCACTGACACCACTATGACAGGTGTTAGGTACATATGATGGATGTAGTACATTTGCTGCTGACATACAGCAAGACACTAGTGAGTTTATGATGGCTGTCATCAACAACTTGGATGAAGATGGCACCCCAATGCGCCACTACTTCACAGTGTCATATGTAACCAAATATGTATGTGTTTCATGTGGCCATTCACAGCGTGAAACCACAGAAGACATGCTGTGGATTACTCTTTTTGTCCCTCAAACCAAAAGTGTCAAATTCCGACAGCTATTCACCAATGCTCAATGTGGCCACTCCTGTAAAAGGTGTGGAGGCAGATGTACTCAGTCCATACGCCTCAAGAGTTCATCTCAATGTCTGTTGCTTATGTTACACAGGTTTGACTCCAACGGGCTCAGAGCTGACACTCCTATCACAGATTACACAGCTGGTAGAATAGTCTTTAACCAATCAGTGTTTGACACTCACAGTATAATTTATCACCATTGTTAATCCATGCATTCTGGCCATTACACCTGTTTACTAAGGTACAGAAGTGGATGGGTAGAGTGTGACGACTCTACAAGCAGTTTTAAACAGAGGCTGCCACGACACTTAAAAAATGCATATCTTCTAATATTGAAGAATTATGATGACCTTCATATTTCAGAAGAATAGGACAGAACATGTTGCATTTTTTAAATGACTACTTTGTGACAGAAGCAGTCGTAGGTCAGTACAATTGTTTCCAATCTAAGACTCTCAATAAACCATAGCATTTCAACAAAATACTATACTGGCAGACACATTTCATGCACTATGACATATAAGATCTTGTGTCGGTCAGTGACAACATGGAAATTGTAGTGGCTTCAATTGGCGCCAACAGTATTCACAGTCACTAGAGAAACCATGCTTACATGTCTATCAAAGATTGTACATCTCAAAACAGAGGCCTTCCTGCCTCTCCTCTTCTGTACATATCTTTTCTTGTTACTGTATCATACCCATACATAACAAGAAGTTGCTGCCAGTTTCTAACTGTTACTCTCTGCAGAGAAACAAAAGTTCTCAGTTACCATCATAAATAACTGAGCAACACATGGCTCATTCACCAAACGGTACAATCTGTCACAAGTTATCTATTACCACTTGTTTTTGTCTATTAGCTGTTGACATGTAGACAACAACATTAGTCATTCACCATGCAACAGTGTTGAACTATGCCTGCCTTATTTGTTATACTGATACTGTACATATGTTAAAATAACAATATTTATTCATAATGCAACAAGCTGAATGAAGCAAGTGTAAATACTGAATGATAACATCTTATTATTAACTGACTTTGCCATGCCTTTGTAATTACTTGTAAATAATACTTACATTCTTATTCCACCTTGCCATTGTTGCTAACTACTTTTATCGTTCTAGTAAACGTAATAGTATAAGAGTAAAGTACTAATGAATGTTTAACTTATAATACAGTACTATACTGATTAAGTTCAGTGAACCATATCTTTGGTAAAAACAGCATACCATGCACATTTTTTTACTTACTAGTTCAGAGGTAACATAGAAACCAATGTAACAATTGAAAACAATGCTTTTGTTCCTGTAATAATATGACATTTTTTGTACTTGTCATACAAGTAATTCTAACCTATGTTAACAATACTGACAATTGTAAATCAGACACTGTTACTGATCACAACGCACTTCATACCTGTTCCTGACAATATTTATGATTGCCTCTATTGAGGGGTCGGGTGGGAATTTTCCATATGAGCCTAGTCAGTGACATATCATTAAATATTTAACTGAACATACCAGTAATCTAATGTCACTGAAATCAGATTTTTTTATATTCTATTACGTGAACACTTAGCATATGGTTTTTCACCCACCCCAGGAACATCCACATTATCAGTCACACAATAACAACTAAACACTTTTGTATCATGTGTGTAATCACTGCTTAGAAGCTCCTGACATACCTTTATTAATGTAGGACACAACTAATGGATGACACATAATTAGAACATTCAACTACTTAAAAATATAAATAATGTTGTCATCCAAAGTCTCTTCAAGTTCAGTAGCAAATATATAATGAAGAGCCACAAGTTCACCTTGAGTGTCACAAGTTCAGGAGGAATGTCAGAAAGCACTTCTTCCCACAAAGAGTAGTGAACACTTAAACTTCACTGTCAACACAGAACACCTAATTAAAAATAGTGACCAGCTATTAAAGAACCAGGTATATGCATAGAAGGAAGATAACAACCCCGCCAACAAAAGATGGGAGAACACTGCAGGGAGAGCAAACACTTTCCCTCAAGATGTGAACCCTGTAACACAATTACAATTAATAGAACAAATTACCTTCTTATGCCACCTTCTTTCTCTGCTGTATTACAATATCACATACTTGCTCCAACTCATATAATCTAGCTGCTATAAAATGTGACACATTTACATATATTCCAAGCAATGATTACACACATACAAGGATTGTATTGCGAGACTGATTTTGTAAAAAAAAAATACAGTCTTAATTGGGCCTTTTTCAGTTTCACCAATTGGCAATAAATCTTTTTAAAACATAACCACCTGTGTTGAGTCTTTACTGAAAATAGCATAAAGACATTAGAACATAACTGTTGTTTCTATTAAGCATGCAAATCAACTGCAACAAATAGTGCCACAACTATGTGTCCATGAATTGTTTTGGTTGCTATGCTGTCCACTTCAGTATCTACAACATAGACTATGATGTGGCACATTGCATGTCACACTTCCTATAATTCCTAAGAGTGTTAAAAAGTCAGCAATGCACTTCCTTTCCCTGTGCCTCTACACTCAGCATGTAGTAATTACTGTAGCAAGGTGCCGCACATCACTACCTAACACTATGCAGCTATGACAATACACTTAGGATGCAGTGACTGTTATGTCTACTGCAATTCCCTGCCTAAGCTTCTGCAACTCCTAACTGTGGTAACTTCACTGTACCTACAATTACAGAGGTGTGCCATAGATCTCCAGTCCCCTATGGTTCCTATAGATAACCAGTCATAATGCACTACAAATCTTGGGAGGCGCAGCAGCTCTAGCTGCCTAAATCCATGCAAATCCTAACTGAGGTAACTTCAGTTTCCCTTCAATCAGTGATGTGTACCATTGATGTACAAACCCTCACCTGTGTTGTGTATGTGCACTAACATGTGCATTCCCTGACTTGTGTTCTGTATCTCCACTTACAATGTAGTACCTACTGTCATATTTGTAGACACATGACCTGTCTGAAACCATTCAAGTGGCAACTGTGCTACCTGGACTATTCCTGTAATCAGAGAGCTGTACAACTGATGTACATTGCCTATCTTTTCCTGTGGCTATTTACTTAGAATGCAGCAAGTGCTGTGGAAGTGCAGTTCCCCCATCACACTGTTCACCTCCATGTTTTTTCTGTTCTGTACTGTTAACTCAGTGTGCAATATGTGGGCTAGGTGTTCAGACATTGAGTTACAGATCTCCTGTAATTCTGAACTACATTAACTACCATGTACCGCACTTACATCTACTGTCAGTCTACAGTCAGAGTGCAGTACCTGGTCTAGAGAGCTGTGTGACATTCTACCTAAGGACATGCAGTTGTGACTGTACAGTCAGGATCAGTAACTGGTATGCATGTGAAAATTGCCTGTGTGAAGCCATAGAAATCCTAACTGTCGCTAAGTTGTGCATATCAATAATTACAGAGCTGTACCATTGATGTTGCTTGCCTCATTCTTGCTGTGCATTGGTACTCATGATGCAGTACAAACTTTGGGGGAAGGGGTATTACCTCTCTCAGCCAACACAAACACTAACTGTGCTAATGCGAGTGTCCCTGAAATCACTGATGTCTACCATTGATATCCATACCCTCAGCTCTGCTGTGGGTCTCCACTGAGTATCCAGTACCTGGTGTTGCAGTTTGAAGAGACATTACGTGGCTGCCGCCATTCAAGTGACAACAATGCTAACTACACTTTACCTGTAATCAGGAAGTTGTACAACTGATCTGCATCACCCTTCTTTGCCAGTGACTCTTCACTTAACATGCAGCAACTCTGTGTTTATTCCTGTTACCATGGCTCTCCCCTTCTACTTCCATATGTGTCCATCTCTCTGTGTGCCAGTGTTGCTTGGGGGGGTAGGGGCCACGTAATGTCTTCACACATACTAACATGGTGACACCAAACAGAAATGTTAATGCACATGGTAGCACAAATCAAAACACAAAGATAAACAATTCTGAAAAATACTGAATGTAATACACTGACAGAGGGCCCCGCGCTACTGCCACACAAAACACTAACATAAACAGTACTGAAATATACTAAATGTGATACAGCAGCGGGAGTGCACAGCCCTTCCAAACCCGCACTCCCACCACACAAAACACAAACATATACAGTACTGTAAAATAAAAAATGGGCTACTTACTCCTGCCACACAAAACACAAACATAAACAGTTCTGAAATATACTAGATGTGATACAGCAGCGGGAATGCAGGGCCCTTCTGACCCCGCACTCCCACCACACAAAACACAAACATATACAGTACTGTTAAATACAAAATGTACTAGTGATGGGAGTGCGCTCCTGCCACACCAAACGCAAACATATACAGTACTGAAATATACTAAATGTGATACAACAGCAGGAGTGCGGAGCCTGAAGGGCCCCGCACACCCACCACACAAAACACAAACATAAAAAGCACTAAAAAACACTGAATGTCACACAAGATGGGACTGCGAGGCCCTTCAGCCCCCATAGTCCTACCACTCAAAACACAAACATAAACAGTACTGAAATATACTAAACGTGATACAGCAGCAGTAGCGTGAGGCCCTTCGGGTCTCGCGCTCCCACCACATGATGTCTTTACACATACTAACACAATGCCAGCAAACACAAATGTTTATGCACATGGTAGCACAAACCAAAACACAAAGATATACAATTCTGCTAAATACTGAATGCAATACAGTGACAATAACGCAGGGCCCTCCGGGCCCTGTGCTTCCACCACGTGTTGTCTTGTGACATAGTAACAGGAACAGCAATGCAAATAGAAGCACTAATAGTGGTGCACATGGTAATGCAAGTGCAAATGAGAACAGAAAGGGTAACGCACACGGTGGCGTAGACGGGAATGGTCCGACACGTGATATCTTGTCACATAGTAACATGGTGCCCTAAATGCAAATGGCAATGGGCATGGTGATGCAAAGCAAAACAGAAAGAGAAACAGTACTGTAGACAGAAATAGTAAAAAAATAACAGAAACGCAAGTGAAAATGAAAACGCAAAGGATAACGCACATGGTGATGTAGACGTGAACGGTAAGTGAAACGGGTACGGAACCGCAAGTGGAAAGGGCAACGGTAACAGTAATGGAAGCACACAGGCAGGTTTTCCCCAAAAGCTTCATAGAGAAAGACAGTGAGTACAAGGAATGTATGCATAATAATGGGTCTTGGAGCAGAAAATGAGGAGTTGGAATACTAAATTGCTTATATCTCAGGAACCGTATAACGTAGAAAAAAAATGTAAAAGTCATATGATTTATGACTTTCCTGGCTAGATTTATGCTTAGCCCCTGGGGGCTAAGAATTTTTCTGACAAAAAGTCTGTATCTCTCACCGTTTCCGAGATACGGGCCCTGAAAGGCGCGGCTAACGCCATAATGTTATCCTATGGGGAAAAAAAAGAAGTTCGGAGTGCCATAACTTTGGCTCCCTGTAATATTTTTTCACCACACTACTAAAAGGCACATCTATGGGATGTTGGCTGTCTTCTGTCCAACTTTCAGCCCAAAAGACCAAACCGTTGTTTTGCAGCAGGGCGCCAAAAGATTGCTGCTATGCGTCGGATGCCGTAATGTTATCCTATGGGAAAAAGCATCAACTTTGGAGTGCCGTAACTTTTCTGCCATGCAAAATATTTTCAACAAAACACTGAAGGACACATCTGTGAGATGTCAACTGTGTTCCCTTCAAATTGCAGCCCAAAACTCCAAACCGTTCTTTTGCAGCAGGGTGCCAAAGCATTGCTGTCATTTCCTCATAGCCTAGAAAAGTACTGTCGCAATTTGCGAAAGCTTTCACAAATTCATTCAACAGTGTCGCAAGTGCGAAAGTACTTTGCGAAGGTACTTTTCAAAAATGTGAAAACATTTCTGGGGTGTTTTACCCAAAGTAAAGACATGGCTAGCATCCTCAGGGTCTCGACTAGGTGAATACAAAAGAATTAGGTTGCTAGAGGGTCCCACATTTAAATGCCAAGCATTTTCTGATCACCAACAGAAAACAAAATGGCAGATTTGCGATAGTAAAGGGCCATTTAAAGTAAAACTGCATTTGCAACACTGTTGAACTTTTGTTTACTTTTCCATTGACTTATAATGGGAACTTGTTTTGAATAACTTTTAACCGTTTAATATTTTTCATGAAATCTTCAAAGGCACATTGGGACCGACGCATGTTCCTGAATATTTTGGACTTGTCGTGCAAACTGTAGGACCTGTAGGTGCGACCGTAGAATTCCAAAAAAAGCGTAAACGCATGCGCAGATCATGCTTAATAACTCCATAACCATATATCCAACCGGTACAAAACTTGGCAGATCCCAAATCGTATGGGTCTTGATCGTGTATTCCAAATTTCAGGCAAATCTGTCAAATGGTTGCAAAATTATTAAGGTGCAAAATTTTGGGTTTAACATGTAAATGGCTCCTCAACCCTAACTATGGTAGCACTACCGTGCTACCATTATATATATATAATGGTAGCACGGTAGTGCTACCATAGTTAGGGTTGAGTAGCACTTTTAAGGTTAAAGGGTGAAACTTTGCACCTTAATAACTTTGCCACTGTTCAATGGATCTGTCTGAAATGTGGTATGCATGGTTGGGCATGGAAGATCTTGGGATCTGCCAACTTTCGTATCAGTAGGATATACAGCTGTGGAGTTGTTAAACAACATCCAAATGCACAATTACGTTTTTTTGCTAATTCTTTGCTCTTGCCTACAAGTTGCATGGTTTTCCCGACTGGTCAGAAAATTTCAGGGAACATGTGGCTGGGGTCCCCGATGTGCCTTTTTAAGATTTCATGAAAAAATATTGAACGGTTCAAAAGGTATTCAAAAAACAAGTTCCCATTATAAGTCAATGGGAAAAGTTAACAAAAAGTTAGAAAGTGTTGCAAATGCACTTTTTAGTTTCACAAATGGCCCGAGTGGTGTCACAAATCCGCCATTTTGTTTTCAGTTACTGATCAGAAAATGCTTGGCGTTTAAAATTGGGACCCTCTAAGGACACAATTCTTTCTGTGTTCACCTAGTCAGACCTTGAGGATGCTAGCCATGTCTTTATTTTGGGGTTAAACACCCCAAAAACATGTTTTTCAAATTTCTGGAAACAGTAGTGTCACAAAGTAGTGTCGCACCTTCGACACTTTCACAAAGTTTTGTGAAAGGTGTCTCAAATTACAAAAGTACTTTTCCAGACTACGGCCAAAATGATAGGAATTCTTTGCCACCCTGCTGCAAAAGATTGATTTGGTCTTTTGGGCTCAAATTTGGAAGGAAAGCAGCCAACATCTTACAGATGTGCCTTTTCATTGTTTGGTGAAAAAATGTTGCACGGATGCCAAGTTACGATATTCCAAAGTTGACTTTTTCTCCCATAGACTAACATGGTGACATTTGCCGTGCCTTTCAGGGCTTGTATCTCGAAAATGGTGCCAGATACGGAATTTGGCAAAAATGTAGCCAGGAAAATCATGAATCATGTGAATTTTTTTTTCTATGTCGTACGGTTACTGAGGTATAAGCAATTTAGTATCCTAACACCTCATTTTCGGCTCTGAGGCCAATTATTATGCATACAGTCTTTGTACACACTGTGTTTCTCTATGTTGCTGTTGGGGAAAAACAGGGCATGCGCTTCTGTTAATGTTACAGTTACTGTTTCCACTTGCATTTACGTACCCATTTGCGTTACCGTTCCCGTGTATGCCACCATGTGCGTTACCCTTTGCATTCTCGTTTGCACTTGCATTTGCATTACTGTTACCATTTGCGTTTCCACTACTCTTTGTCTTTGTGTTTCTGTTTGCATCACCTTGTGCATTGCCATTTGTGTTCACGGCAGCCCTTTTGTTTGCATTTGCATTTGTCTTTCATTTTGCGTCTTCATTGCTGTTACTGTTACCATTTGCATTTCCTATTGCGTTAGTGTGCCCATGCGCATTATGGTTTGCATTTCCATATGTGCTTGTGTTTTCTTTTGTGTTTCTGTTTCCTTTGGTGTTATTGTTGCTGTTACCATTACCATTTGTATTTACAATTGTGGTAACGTGACCGTGTGCATTACAGTTTGCGTTTACGTACGTGTTTGCATTTGCGTTTATGTTTCTGTTTCCTTTGGCATTATTGTTCATGTTAACGTTACCATTTGCATTTACAATTGCGGTACCATTCCCGTATGCATTACGGTTCTCGTTTACATGTGCACTTCCTTTCGCGTTTTTGTTTCTGTTCCCTTTGGTGTTCTTGTTGCTCTAACACTTAACATTTGCATTTACAATATCGCTGCCATCACTGTGCATGTTACCAGTTGAGTTTTCATATGCGATTGCATGTCCGTTTGTGTCACTGTTCGCTTCGGCATCACTTTACGCTTGCGTTTCTATTAACGTTTGCTTTACCATTTACGTTTGCTTTACCATGTGCATAACCATTGGTACTTGTGTTTGCATTGCAGTTCATGTTACTATGTAACAAGACATCACGTGGTGGGAGCGCGGGGCTGTTTGGGCCCCGCGCTCCCGCCACTGCATTTCATTCACTATTTATCATCCTCATTCTCAAAAAGGAGGGAAATTAGAGGAAAAAAACTCTGTTTAATGCTTCAGTTAGGGTTGTTCCACAGCAACAAAAGTGAGGAAATTCGGTGTTAGGGTTGAAAGTCCCACTTGACCCCCAGCCCACCCCAACCAGCATCGGGTACATGTTGGGGTCATCAGTCCTAACTCTCACCCCATTCTCCTATACCTCTGCTTCTTTACACATGTGATGGGTGAGAGTTAGGGCTATCGACCCCAATGCGCACCCCGATGCTGGTTGGAAGGTGGCTGAGGGTCCAAGGGGCTTTCAACCCTAACACCAAATTTCTCACTTTGTCGCTGTGGAACAACCCTAACTGATGCATTAAACAGAGTTTTTTACCATATATATATATATATATATATATATATAGTGATGCAATAGCACCACTATAGTTAGGGTTGAGCAGGCACTTTAATGTTAAACCTCAAATTTTGCACTCTAATAACTGTGCAACTGTTCAATGAATATCCACCAAATTTGGTGTGTGTTGTTCTGTGGGATAGATCTCTTGACTAGCTGAGTTTCATTTCAGTTGGATGTGGGGATTCTGAGATCTGAACAGTGCAAAACCCTTAAATATGTACACATTTTGCAGTTTTTTCTCATCTTCCTGTGCAAAGACAGTGTAAAATATTGGTCTGAAGTTTTTATGACAGAAAGAGCTTGGGTCACAGAACTCCTATGCATTTATTTGGTGAAAACATATTAATCTGTTCCAAAGTTATTGCATTTTTAGGGTCCCATTATTTTCAATGGGACTTCAGCTTTCCAGGATAGATTCCTGGAATGAAAAAGGATTTTGCTCTGATAAAAAAGGATTCTTTTTCTTGAGGGGCCAGTTCTTTTTCATCAGAAAAAAATTCCTTTTTCGTGAGCTGCCATCTTGTTTTTTAATTTTTGCCCAAATTGTCATAACAGTGCCCACGGATGTCTTTTACAGACATCAAAGCATGTATCTTTCTCATCGGGGGTCAATGAGCTGTTCTGTGTCTTTTTTAATAATTTATATGGCCTCTGAAGTCTTTTTTTTAAAGAATTAATTCCTTTTCCACCACTCACTATCTTCCTTTTTTATCAGTCCTTTTCATCATGGCCGAAAGAAATTGTGATGAAAAGTTTCACGACCAGATTAAGCCATGCTACTAATCCTTTTTGCCAGACGATTTCCTTTTTTGCCATGATGAAAAATGATGGCAAAAAAGGATAGGCATAAGGGAGCAATACATATAAGTATGAATAGATAGATGACAGATGAGTATGAATAGATAGGCCATTGACAGAGTATAGGCCTATGGCACATTGATAAGGTAGAAAAAATGGGCAGACTGGATGAGCCTTGTGGTCCTTATATGCTGCCAACTTCTATGTTTCTATGTTTCTATGAATTGCTGTGATGAAAAATGATTAGTGGCATGGCCATCTGATCATGAAAAGGGGAAATCCATTTTTGCCAGCTGATTTCCTTTTTCACCGTGACAGAAGAGGATGGCAAAAAACCAAGTGTTATGGTGAAAAAAGATTAGCACCATGGCCATCTAGTTATCAAAAAGGTTTGGAAGCCATCTGGTCCTGAAAAACAGAGCCATCTGGTCAGGAAAAAGGATGCTTTTTCACCTGACGGAATCCTTTTCCGCCACCACAGAAAAGAACTGGAGGAAAAGGATTTCTTCTCATGAAAAAGGATCCTTTGATAGTTTTACTTTTTGAGTTCTTATTTGAACCCCATCTCCCCAGAAAAATTCCTGGTGTCTAATGACACCCCCCCACCCTGTGTGCCTATATATATATTTTCTGTTTTATTATTGTATGTTTATAATAAGTTTTTTTCCCCTGTGCCAAGCTCTCCATTTGCTGGTTTTGTCACTGGTGTCCAGTGGTACCCTGTACCCTCCAATACCCACTTTTTTTAAGTATTGGTGGTCAGTGGCTTTCCCCATCCTCCTATATCATTTAACCTGTTAAATAAAAAACAGTCTCTCAATGTCTTTGCTTTTTTTATATCTGTAAAAAAATGGTCCATCACCAATCACTCCCACACCCCCCCAACCACCCACCTCCATACATCCCCCTTGACATCCCCACACACCGTCACTCACCTGAAGAGGTCACAGGTTTGACATCCCCTCTCCTGATCAAAGACACATCTTGCTGCTTGAACCAACTGCAGTATGAGAAACTAAGGTAAATGTGCTTCAAAGTATTTACTAGGGGTTTCAACTTTTAAGCATAATTCAGCCATTTTTGAGATTCTGACCCCAAATTTTCAACATGGCCTTTTGGGACCCCACCTCATGATTAATATGACCATCATTACGCAACTACCATCGAAAAGGTGATTTCATGGTTGGTTGACAAATTCCCCTTTCCAGTGGGATTTCTGTAATGACATTCATATTGTTCATGAGGTGGGGTCATAAGAAGGCTATGATGATAATTAGGGATCAACATTTCAAAAAATGGCTGCATTATGAGCATTTTTTGCTATTTCACTATGCATGCTAGTAACTTTGGACATTTTCAATATTTTCACCCCTTATTTTTTTACATAGCCTTCTTATTATCCCACCTCTTTTATGTCACAGCTGTCATTTTTCAAATCCTGGCCAAAATGTGTTTTCACACCTGTGGCACAGTATGGCATTTCAGTTGTACATAATTATGTTTTGATGGGGATCTGAACATTTTCGTTTCTGGGTACATGTGGTCATAAGAAGGCTATGTTGAACATGTGAGGTTAGAATGATTAAAAATGGCACAGTTATGACAATTTGTTGCAATTTTGCTATGCATGCTCTTAACTTTGAGAATTTTAAATATTTTGAGCCCAAATTTTCAAAACAAAAAACCTTTTTATTACACCACCTCATGTATGTCACAGCTGTTGTTTTTCAGTTCCTTGACAATATGTGTTTTTGCAACTGTGGTGTGAAATGACATTGCACTTATGTGGAGTTACATTTTGGCATGGATTGAAACATTTTCTGCACTGGGTACATGAGGTGCAGCAATAACATGGCTATGGTGACAATTTGTTCACAGTTGTCCTATAACTGGAAGCGCAGGGGCTGTAGGGCCCTGTGCCTCCACAGCTACATTCATATATGCATCTATGGAGGGATGGGAGTGCAGGGTCCAGAGGGCCCTGCGCTCCCACAGGCATATAAGGACACAATTATACTATCTCAAAAAGTAAGGAAATACACTGCAAAAAACTTTGTTACTACATCAGTTAGTGTTAAGCTGACTAAAGTAGGGAAATGTGGCATTAGGGTTTCAAACCCTAATACCCCCTTTCACACCCTGCACAGAACCACAGGCAAAGGGGTCTGTCTTGGGGCCATCAACCCTAACACTCACTCCATTCTCCTGTGCTGTACCCATGTCACCTTGTTTTCTAATGGAATGCAGTGAGCATTATGGTTGATGACCCCAAGACAGATCCCTCACCTGTGGGTCTGTGCAGGGTGCAGAATGGGATGTTAGGGTTAGAAACCCTAAAGCCACATTTCCCTGTTTTGTTGGTTTAACCCTAACTGATGCATTAATTAAGTTTTTTGCTATATAATAACAAAAATATAGATTTAAAGCACATTAGAACATTTTGAAAATCCACAGGTACTGCATAATTAAAATAAGCCATAGCCCAAATGGAAATATTCCCCTTGTGCATGGCTTCATCAAGAGTGATGTCATAAGGTCAAACTGCACTTGAGAAAAATATCAGTGATATTGTCATTAGGGCAGTGGCATGGATATATATGCTTTGCAAAAAACTTAATTAATGCAGCAGTTAGAGTTCAAGTTAATGCTGCAAGAGTTGGGAAACGTGACATTAGGGTTTCCAGCCCTTAACTCCCTACCCCGAAGCAGTAAAATGAAAACATTAGGGTTTTGGGTCTCTAGAGTGTTGGCAAATCAATGGTGGGGTCTTCCTTGGAGTTATGAACCCTAATGCTCACCACTCCTCCTACCCATTGCTTCCTGTCCCAAGCAAAAGGTACAGCTCTAAGCCAGTGCCTCATGGTTACAAAGGTAAAGAATTACATCTCACCACATGTTGCCGCACAATCTGTTGTAACTTACTTCATGCAGAGCCCTGTGAATCTGCGTGGAAAAATAAGATCATGTCTAATGTTGTTTGTTCAGGGAAAGGGGGTGGCATTAGCATAGACAACCCCGCAGAAGACCCTACAACTGTTTTGTTGAGACTCTGGAGACCCAAAACCCTAATGTTTTTTTTCCTTTTGCTGCTTAGTAGGTGGGGGTGGGGAGTTTACATTGAAAACCATAATGCCACATTTCCCTACTTTTGTGACATTAACTTGAACCCAAAATGGTGTATTAAATGTTCTTTCTTTTTGAGATAGTGGATTGTATTGTCATTCATGCAGGTCCTTCTGGACCTGTGTAAACAGATGCAGATAGGTAGGGCCCTTATGGTCCTGTGCCAAGGGAAGACTCCGTTGCCATTTGAAATGCAGCAATTGATGTCAAGAATTCAGGAGGCTGTCTGTTGTGCTTTGGAAGTGCTGGTCCCTGTGCTTCCTTGTTTCTGCAGAAACAGATGCACAGGGCAAAGAGTCAATCTGTAATTCATTGAACAGGGCCCTCTGCCACCCACAGGTGCAGAGGTGCAGGGCCCTATGCCAAGAGGACAGTTGACTTCATCACATGATACCCAGTACCATGGGGACAACCCTGCAGTTTTCATTCCCTGGTTGGGGAGATCACATAACAGCAACATCTCCCCACCCTCACCCCATTCAGCTGGGCCACTGTGCTTGCACCCTAACTCAGCTTACTGGCATAGGATCATAAAGCATACCCACTGAGGTCAAGACTGGCACTACACACAATGTTTCTTAACAATGAAATATTTATTTTTTATTTTGACCCCATATTTTCAATATAGCCATTTTATGACTCCCCTTATGAAGATGACATGTAGCATTTATAGTATACTGTCTGAAACATCATTTTGCACCAGAAGTGTGAAAACACACCTCATCCAGGATTTTAAAAAAATGACACCTGTCATTTTTACAAGGTGGTGTGGAAAAATATCTGTGCTGAAAGTTTGGAGTCAAATTATTGAAAATTAGTGAATTTATGAGTGAACATTCAAATACTGCAACATCCACTCATAACCTGTGCATTTTATTATATTTGGACACTGAATTTTAAGTATAGCCTTCTTATTACCCTCATGAACCCAGTAGGTGGAAACTTTCAAATTCCTGATGAAATGTTGTTCCCCACCATCAAAATGTCATTCCGCCCCACAGATGTGAAAACTCATTTTGGCCAGGATCTGAAAATGACAGATGTCACATTCATAAGATGGTCTGAAAAAATGGCTGTGTTGAAAATTTGGCATCAAAATATTTAAAACCACCAAAGTTATGAGCAAGTGTAGAAAAATATCAATGTGCACTCAGAACTTTGTCATTTTTGAATATTCTGACACCAAATTGTCAACATAGCCTTCTTATGACCCCATCTCATGATCAAGGCTGCTGAAAAATGTCAAATCCTACCTGAAAGGTAATTTCACAAAGTGACCACAAAATCATCTTTCGCGCCACATTTGCATAATTCCTTCACCATTGGTCATGTGGCAAGGTCCCAAAAAGGCAATTTTAAAAATTTGGTGTAAAAATATTCAATAATGACAAATATCAAAATTCAAACCACTTTGATGTACATTATACTGCACTAGAGGTATTTTCTCATACCACAGTCACTGGTTACAGCAGCAAGATGTGTCTTTGATCACATAGAGGATTTATGTCATGGGGCATGTCCTGGTGAAAAGAGTATGGGAGGATATGTGTGGTGAGTACTGAGTGGGAGGTTGGGGTGGAGTGGGGTGGGTGGGTGGCATGTGGAGGGTCAGATTAGTGAGGGACCATTTTCTTTTTTGCAGGTTTAAAAAAATCATCAATTTGTTTTCCTTTAGTACATAAAAAAAAATTGTACTGTGAGAAGCAAGTGGTGAGAAACCAGAAACAGACTTGCTGTTGTATCAGAATGTTATCCCCAAACCCTACTGGGTATTCTCAGAACAGAAAAAAGTAAAACAAATCTGGAACTGTTTAATATTTTTTCATGAAACCTCCCTCAGGAGGGGAAGCAGTATAGCACAGTGGTTTAAGGCTCTGAGCTGCAAATCTGGAGACTTGGGTTTGAATCCTACAGCCCCCACTTGCATACTGTGTGACCATGAGCAAGTCACTTAACTTCCCTATACTCCCAGGTCACACCTGGAAACAAGCTTTCAGGTTAGTGTGCTACTCAGGTCTCAGGACTGCCCTAGCCTAAAGGTCTTGTACCTACAGAGCGCTGTTATGGTACAATGAACTCCCCCTCTGCCATTACTTCTGTCTCCAGACTAGGCCCCCTTCAAAATAGCCCTAAAAGGCCACATACTCTCCACTTGTTGCTGCCAGTGCACCTGCTAGTTATGGCCTGCTGTTTAGCCCCACCAATACACGGCTACTGGGCCGTGGTCAGGCCTGTCTGGTCCTTGCCCCTGTGGTGGAGCATAGGTGGAGATGCCAGCTGGTGCATATAAAAATTCAGTACTACCAGTACCACATAGAGAGAGTGTGTGTTAAAGTTGTATTCCCTGCTGTTAATGTATACTTCTCTTTGCACATTATTGACTGTGTTAATGACAATGTTGGGTTCTCGACTGCTTTCACCTTGACGATTACAAGCTCCTTAGCTGGACCTGTATAGCTACCTAATTGTATAGGCCTTATCATCCTTATTGATTGTACTGTTCATACCCTGTGTTTTGTCTTTTTTGTATACTGCTTTCTGCTTATTGTTCTATATTGTTTTCAGACGTAGAGCCTTTGTAAATGAGTCTATGACTCAAAGGTTGTAAATATGATATCTTCAATAAATAAATAAAAACAAAGGCACTACCTTGGCAGAGCATGCTTCTACCCTGAAAATTTTAGGAAACAATTCCATTCCATGTAGGCTGCACATAAGAACAAAATCGAAATCACATGTTAACTATAGGGGGAAAGAAACTACATGTCTACAGGAAAATTACACTTGCACATTTCAGAAACCACACAAGCTGCTGTCACAAAACTTTCCACAGATTTAGATCTTGTCTCCTATACAGCTCATGAAAAATTACAGCAAATTTCATCAAACTCTACCAACACTATTAAGGTGCAAAATTAGGGTGTTTTTAAACATAGCACCTCTTGTTCAACCCCAACTATGGGGCACTATGGCACCTCTATTACATATATGTATATATTTACTGCACAAAACTTTGTTAATTCACTACTGCAGTTGGGGTTTAAGTGACAAAAGTACAGAAATGTGGTATTAGGGTTTCCAACTTTAACACCCTACCCCTACCCTGCATACAGCAACAGGGGTGGGGTGTGCCTTGGGGTTGTCAGCCATGATGATCACCCCATTCCATGGATAAATAAGCTGAGATGGGTACAGTATATGAGAATGGGATGAGGGTTATGGTTGACAATCCCAAGGCACAGCCCACACCTGTTGCTGTTGAAGGGTAGGGGTGGGGTCATAAGGATGGAAACCCTAACACCGCATTTCACTACTTTTGTTGCTTTAACCCTAACTAGTGTATTAATGAAGTTTTTTGCAATGAATTTCCTTACTTTTTGTGATAGTATAATCACATCTTCATTTGTCTGTGGGAATGCAGGCCCCTCTGCGCCCTGCGCTTCCATCCCTCCATAGATGCATATATGTATGTTGCTGTGGAAGCACGGGGTTCTGAAATGTTAGCAAAACCACAACCAAATTGTCACCATAGCCTTCTTATTACCCCACCTCATGAACCCGGCACAGAAAATTTTGAAATCTACTCCACAATACCGCAAGATCATTCCATACCACAGGTGCAAAAAGACAGTTTGGCCAGGATTTGAAAAATGACAGCTGTCACGTTCATGAGGTGTTCTAAAAATATGGCTCTGTTGGAAATTTGGGGTCAAAATATTTACAATTACCAGGGTTATGTGCAAGTGTAACAACATTTTGACCCCAGTTTTCAACAGTCTTCTTCTGACCCCAACTCATGAACAAGAGCATTGAACATTTTCAAATCACACATGACAGGTGATTTCAACAAGCGACCATGAAATCGCCTTTCAGCCCAGATCTGCAGAATTCCAGTGTCATTGTTCATGAGGTGGGGGTTCCCAAAAGGTCATGTTGAATATTTGGTGTCAAAATATGCAAACATGGCCAAGTTATTTATAAAAGTTGAAAACCCTATTGAAATACATTGAGCCGGATTTACCTTAGTTTCTCATATTGCAGTTGCTGGTTCCAGCAACAAGACATGTCTTCTGTGGAACAGTGGATCTTCACCCTGGGACCTGTTCATGTGAGTGAGGGTATGTGGCATGATGGGTGCTGAGTGGAAGGTGGGGGTTGGGGGGGCAGATCAGTGAGGGGCCTTTTTTCCTGTTGCAGGTTTTAAAAAAAGAAGACATGAAGGGATATGAAGGGACAGTTTTCTTTATTACAGGCACTACAGGGATGGCGATCATGGTGGGGGGTGTCACTAGACACCAGAGAAGCATTGCTCAGTGTGGGGATGGTAATCAGAAGGTAGGGGGTGCCACTAGACACCAGGGAAATACATAAAATTAACAGGTATGGTGATTGGAGGGTGAAGGTGCCACTAGATACCAAGGAAATACATAACATTAACAGGGACAGTGACTGGAATAATATGCGGCAAAGGAAAAATGATTTTTCCTTCATGAAAAAGGATCTTTTTTTTGTGTCTTGTGATACGTAAAAAGATAATTTTTTCATATCACACATCATGAAAAAAGATTTATAATATTACAAAAATAACATTTTAAGGGCATTTCTCCAACAGTGAAGTGCAGATTCCACATGACAGGGTCCCAATCAGCCAGATACTGTAAATATGTTGGTCTCTGCAGGATGTCAGTTTTTGTGGCTTTTTTTAAAGAAAAAACAGGAACAAGATGATGGCAAATGAAAAAGGATTATTCCAATATGTAAAAGGATTCCTTTTTTAATTTCATACAGCCATCCTGAAGTGCTTACTGAGCATGCTCAGAACTAAACTTTTCAAAATTTCAAAATTAAATACTTTTGGAACAGATTAATATTTTTTCACCGAACAAGCAAAAGGAACATCTGTGGTCCAGCTCCTTTTTACCCTGAACATTCTAGATCAAAATTCCAAACTGTCTTGTCTTTAGGCAAGTTCAAAGAAAGAAACCAGCAAAACCAGTGTCGAAAATTCAATTTTTGCACTATCCAGAACTCAGAATCTGCAGTCAACCATAACAAAATCTAGCACATCCACAGATATAGCACACGAAACTGGGCATTTAAAATCTCATGCAAATCCATTAAACAGTTGTGAAGTTATTAAAGTGCAAAAATTGGGGTTTAGCATCAAGCAGCCTATTCAGCTCTAACTATATATAGATATACACATGCACACATACACACACACACATATATATATGTGTATATAATGTATGGGAGAGGATAGTTATTAACTGAATTCAGCAGTTGTTATACTATCGGTCTGATGTAAAAAAAAAATTATGCCATCTTCAGTACGTCATATCGATAGTATGACAAACCATAACATTCATGTAATGCAATGTTCTAAGTTGTGATCTGCATCCTCTCTGGCTCCATTTTCAAATCTGATGAAGCGTAAAGAGTAAGTTGCTATTTTCTGAGCATCTTTTAGCAAGTAAATAATTTTTTCACGTGTCCCTCAAAAAGATGTCTCTTTTTTTTTGCATTGTAGGGATTACCTGAATCTCAGCTCCTCTGTCCTGCCTCATGAAATCCCTGGGCCTACTGCACTTCTTGTCATGCTGACTCAACTCATAGTGCAGTTCTTCTATGGACCATTGTGATATTGTCACCCCACCGTTTTTCTGGACATTTTTTTTGTTATTATTCTGCCATTGCTGAACAACTTTTGTGGCTTTCTGGCTAACACTCGCTTTTACTGTTGTTGGTATGTTATTAAAAAATAATCAGAACCTTTTATTTCACTATTAGTGCATTCATGCTTGGCAATTGTGAATGTGATTCATTGCTGTTGCCATGGTTACAACACATGCTGTTTCCCATTACTGTCTTGCCTCGGGTATGTTTTTTATGTATTAAGCTGTAAACATTTCTGGGTCTAAATGGAAAAGGTCTACATAGTGTCCCATACACTATATAGGACAATGTATGGGGCATAGGCTTCACTCTCAAGGATTATATGATTGTCCTGGCAACCTCTCAAAACAATTACAACCTGGTTATTAACCATTACCCTTACATTATCCTCTATATGATACTGGTGAGGTAGCACCAGTATATTAGGGTTGAGTGTAAACTTCTATGTTAAACCAGAACTTGTGGACCTTAATTACTTTGAAGCTGTTCAATGGATTTGCATGACATTTGGCATGCATAGGGGTAGATCTCTTGATGTGCCAAATTTTGTGTGAATCTGTTGTTTGGGTTTTTCAGATACGAAGTGTCAAAAAATCCAGAATTTACCATTTTTTTACCTTTTTTTGGCAGGCATATCTCATAAACGGCTTAATGTTTTGGTCTGACATTTTCAGAGTAGAAAGCCTTTGGGACACAGATGTGCCTTTTGAAGGTTTGGTGAAAAAAATATCAATCTGTTCAAAAGTTATTGAAGTTTTCATTTTCCCATTATTTCCTATGTGAAAGTTAATTGTCCCGCCTGAAAACAAGGTTGTTTTTGCAGACTTGAATCTTGGTTTCGCTGGCAGGGTCACATAGCTTCACAGGAAGCCTTGTGTATTTTTGCAGAGCTATGCTGTGTTGCCAGGAATGTACTCTTGTTTTTGCAGGGAGGGTGTGTTGCTTTTGCAGACTGAGTGACATACTGTCATAGGACTCTGCTTTATTTTTGTAGAGCAGTGTTTTGTCAGCCATCTTGTTGTCACTTTAGTGAGAGACACAAACTAAAGAAAAGGTATCAAAATGTAATCATGGAACAAACAAACATCAGAATTTAGCTAAACAGGGCCCGTTTAGCCACATTCTGATGTATATTTTTTTATATTTTGCCCAGAAATAATTTCTTTGGACACCTGATATGCTGGGTGTGCAGGTTAGCAATTGGACCACTTCTTCTGCATTCTCTGTATGAGAACAATGGGAATTTCTTGACTCCTGCAGCCACACATTTCAGTCTTCCCTTTTTCATTGGTCTCTAGTGCCCTCCCCAACAGAGTGGGACACTGGGGAGCCAACTCCCAGTGTCGGCAAGTGATGTTTGTCCATCCCACTTCCAGTGTGGGACACTCGGGAGCCCACTCCCAGTGTCTCCAAATGTGTATCCCCCTCCTGGAACTCTGGGACACTGGGGAGCCCACTCCTAGTGTCCCAAAATATGAATCCCCCTCCCAGTATTTTAGGATACTAGGAAGCCCACTCCCAGTGTCCCCAGATGTGTACCCACCTCCCAGTACTATGGGGCACTAGGAAACCTACTCCCAGTGTCCCCAAATATGTATCCCTCTCCCGTACTCTTGGACACAGGGGAGCCCACTCCCAGTGTCCTGAAATGTTTAAAGTAAACCCTGTAAAAAAAGAAACCAGTCCCATGTCTTTTTTTTTGCCCTGAAAAAAAGGAAACGGTCTCATATCATCCCCGCTGTACCACTCCCCCATCCCGACCTTCCCATTGAGCACCTTCCACCCCACACACGCCCCTTGCCCCATACTTGCCACAAGAGGTTGTCTATTGTCATCTTCTGTGGACCGTGACACGTCTGCACTCTTCAAAGTTGAACCACAAACTGAGGAATAAAAGTAAGTGCCGTATAATGCATTTCAATGGCATTTTCAACTAATGTTGCTGTCTTTGCCATTTTTAGGTATTTTTTCACCAAAATTTCACATGGGTTTTTGGGACCCCACCTCGTGAACATTATCACTGTTAGTTTGTTACTTGGACCCAGAAGGTGATTTCGCAGTCACTGTGTGAAATCACCATTTGGGACTGATTCATAAAATGACAGTGATAGTGTTCATGAGGTGGGATCCCAAAAAGCCTATGTTGAAAATGTTGTGAAAAACATTCCTAGAAATGGCAGAGTTATGAGCGTTCATAGAAATGTTTCTACACATGCTCTTAACTTTGTTAATTTTTAATATTTTGACTCCAAATTTTCAACATTGCCATTTCTTCACACCATCTCATGAAAAATACAGTTGTCATTTTTCACATCCTGACCAAAACATGTTTTCACACTTGTGGCATGAAATGGCATTTTCACAAGGAGTTAAATATTTTCATCTATGGGGTTTATGAGGTGGGGGTCATAAGAAGACTATGTTCAAAATTTGGGGTCAGAATATAAAAAAATGCCAAAGTTATGACCATTTGTTGCAATTTTTCCACAGTAAAACAAGGATACTATTATACTACTGTATCTCAAAAAAGGAAATGCATATACACAGCTATGGAGGGATGGGAGCACAGAGTCTGAAGGACCCTGCACGCCCACAGTAAAATAAAGACAGTATTACATTATCCCAGAGATAATGGAAATACATATCTGCATCTGTGGAGGGATGGGAGCACAGGGTCCAAAGGACCCTGTACTCCCACAGTAAAATATGAATACTATTATACTACCTCAAAAAATAAGGAAATAAATTGCAAACAACTTCATTAATGCAGCATTAGATTTGAAGTATAAAAGTAGGAAATATGACCTTAGGGTTCCCAAGCCTAAGACTCCAGTCCCCACCCTTGGCTTCCAATCCTAAGACCCACCACCCACCCTGCAAGCAGGAACAGGTGTGAGAGGTGTGCCTTGGGGTTGTGAACCTAATGCTCACCCCGTTCTCTTATTCTATACCCATCTTAGCTTACTTAATGTTGGAATGGGGTGAGCATTAGGATTCGCAACCATAATGCATAACCCTCACACCTTTTCCTGCTTGCGGAGTGGAGGGTGGGGGTCATAGGGTAGGAAGCCAAGGGTGGGGTTCAGGCCTTAGGTTTGGGAATCCTAAGGTCATATTTCCCTACTTTTATGCTTCATTCCTAACAGTGCATTAACAAAGATTTTTGCAATTTATATAGTATATATATAGGTTATGACATGGCCTGACTAAAGACATCATATTTATCTTCATGAGAGCATAATGATATTATGATATCTTCAGTCAGGACATGTTATGTTCTGTTTATACAAACTAGAGGTGTATGAAAGTTGCCAGTTTTGACTCAGTGGAACATTCACAGAAACCTAGCAACTTTCACAGAAGTTTCTGAGCTTCCACCTGTGGAGGATCAGCTAAAACATCTGAATGCTCAGGGTGAAATTTTGGCCTGTTCCACCCATCCCAGCACTGTTATACACACCCCCCAAGGCTAGTGGTCCCTTCCACCTGATCACCCACCCGCCTACCTGCCTGTCATGTATTCAATAGAAAGCCCTGGAGGCTAGTGGTCCCTCCCCTGATCCAATCACCTGCTCGCCCAATTTGTTTTAAAAATAATAAATAACCCTGGTGGCTAGCTGTCCCACCCACTGTCTATTAAAAAAACAACTCTGTCCTTGGTGGTTAGTGGTCCTTCCCCCCACCCAATCACCTGTGTCCAGTACTGCCCAACCCCCATCCATATTTCTCCATATAGCAAAAAATATTTTTCCCTGGTGGTCTAATGAACCCCCCCTTCTCTCCCTATCTCTGATCCAAAGTATGATTTTTTTTTTGCTTATTCCTGGTGAGTCTTATGGCCCCCACCCCCACCCTGGCAGGCACAGTCCACCCCCCACTCTCTGATCCCAAAACAGGCAGGCCACTGGCACAGCCCTCTGCTCTCCTTCATGACCAGCAGCCCACTGAGTTGGGAATCAATAAGCATGTGCACACTGCACATGCTTTCATTCAGTCACATCTCATTGGACTGCCAGCCATGTAGAAGAGCAGAGGGCTGTGCCAGTGGCCCACTCTTTTTCAGGATGGGGGGAGCAGGGTGGGACACTACTTGCTGGAGTTGGGGGTGGGGTGGGCCTCTAGATAACCAGGAAATAAGTAAAAAAATACATACTTTGGATCAGATATAGGGAGGGATGGGGTTTACTAGAACACCAGGGAAAATCTTTTTTTCACTATATAAGGGATCTGGGATAGGGTTGAGGGGGTCAGGCAGTACTGGGCATTGGTGGTTAGATGGGGGGGTGGGACCACTAGCCACCAGAGACAGGGCTGTTTTTTAATACACATTGGGTGGGTGGGTGATCGGGTATGAGAGGGAACGCTAGCCACTAGGGTTATTTATTGTTTTAAAAACACATTGGGCAGGAGGTGATTGGGTGGGAGGGAGGGAGGACCGCTAGTCACCAGGATTATTTATTTTTTTAAAACACATTGGGCAGATGGATGATGGGGTAGGATTTGGACCACTAGCCACCAGGGATTAATTTTGTGTTACTAGGGAGTGCAGGCAGAATTTCTACAAAAGTTCAGAAATGGATTTCCCAACTTTTGCTGAAGCAAAAGTCAGACTTTCACTTACATTCTGCCCGGAGATTTTTTTTAACACACCACTAATAGAGACATATGGTTTGGGATAAACGTGCTTGGGAATGTGTAAAAAGTGCTTGTGACTCTGAAATTTGTGACTAATTTTCAACTTCTTTTACAGTTACTGTACTTATTTGGGAGTGATTTCTGAGATTTACCATTACTTCTGTTGAACTCACTCAGCCCGATAGCTTTACATTGTAACCAGTACATAATGAAAAGGTTTGACAAACAATTTGTTTGTTTTAGCTTACCTTGGGGCATTTGTCAAAAAAAATTAAACATTTGAATTTTTTGCCTTTTTTTGCTGATTATAATAAAATCTAAAAGGGATATATAAATGAAACATCACTCATTTTGTAGATATTTTTGTGCTGAACAACTTTTGTGCTGACAGTACCATGCTATCATTTTTTTTGTTTTAATGCTATTTGTGTTTGTTTAAAAACAAGCTGAACTTTGTGCCTTTTTTGCTGATTACAAAAAGAGTCTTACAGTTATCTATAAATGAAACACCACTTGTTTTGTAGATATTTTTGTGCTGAACAACATTCATGTTCTCAGTACCAGTGTATCATTTTTTTTAAAGCTATTCAACAGCAGGCCAGTGCACACAGATGTGGAGTAAGGCAAAGGTGAACTATGTGGCCAGTGTGGGTGCTAGCAAAGAGGTGGTACACAACTGCAAACAACATTGCAGGCCAAGTACTGCAGAACTGTGCTATGGTTCTGACAGGATTGCCTGGGATAAACACGTTTGCTGAGTGCTAACATGTTTGACCAGGGTAAACACATTTGCCTGGGGCAAAAGTCTGTTATATTCAAAACTGATATGCAAATGAGCCTACTTAGGCACTCCGAGGGCAAATGACCACATTAGCATGTAATTATGACCTGAGTTGCATGCATTACCATGTGTGGATTACCTGGGCTATTTTAGAGTGCACACAGCTCCACCTGTAGGTCATACTGAAGCAACAGTTTGGTGACTGCAGGCTGCGTTTGCACATGGCACCACCTGTATGTCAGACTGAAACTACAGGATGGTAGCTGCAGGCTGGGTCTGTACATAGCATCACAGACTGTTGTGTCCCAGGGGACTAGCAACAAAGGCACTGGTGGTTGTGCTGCATGCCATTGATGTATTGTTGTTTCTGCTAAGGTATGCATCAGATGCTACAGTACCATAGTAGCTGGTATTGTGAGGGACACAGCAATGCCTTCGGAGTGTCAGGCATCAATGACTGCTACTATCCACACAGTGACAGGCTCAGTTGGTAGGTGTGTTCTAACAGTGGACACCACTGTCATACTGTCTTGTGACCCACATACACTGTGCCAGTGGCATGGGAGTCTCACAGTAACTTACACATGGCTGGCCGCGTGTGATGAGGTGTATGTACAGATGTACAGTATGTGCCCCGGGGGGCAGACATATACCATCATACATGCACACTGATGTCAGGGGCATACCCATTATTGGAACATGTGCACTGTGTGGATGGCCCAAGCCATGTGGCAGCATCTACTATGTGATGCATCTTGGGCACCTGTACACCCTCCCCTAAACACCCTCCATCCCTTCAGTGCTGCATGTGTGTGCTGGATTGTGTTGGTGTACTCCTATGGGGGGGCTGGTGGTGTGTGCTGCATGGCCACACAGAAAATGTGTCCATGGGATGCTGGGGCACCCTCAAATGCCTGGCAGAGTTGGAATCAGTGCCAGATGATTGAGACATGGGTGGTGCCATCTGTGTGCAGCATGTCTCTTCCATGGCATATGGAGTGGCCCATGGTGGCCATCCACCCTCTCTACCTCCTCATTGGCTGCGGTCATCAGGTGTACCATGCTGCTGCTGTTGCATACAGCCTTATTGCCTGTTGCTGCTGCTGTGTCCACACCCCCTATCCTTGTTTTGCCCACAGTTAAGACTACCTTTATCTGGGTGGTAATTTGCGCTGCACTAAGTGTCACACAAACTTGTGCAAACACACTTTGTGCTGCACTAATGCGCTGAATATAGCATAATACCTGTATTCATGTGCATGCCCCCTCTCTTTACCCAGTGAATACATTATAATTTTGCACAGCAATAATCCAGCTTGCCTACACTATTTGGGCTTTTGACTATAGGGAACCCATGCAAATGGGGTGCAACCTTAGTGCAAACCATGCAAATGGTTTGCACTCAGCACCCAAGTTTTGAAATATCTGGCTCCTGTTGTATAAATATATATATATATATATATTTATATATATATATATATATATATATATATATATATATATATATATATTCATTGCAAGGAATTACATTATTGTGGACATTAGAGTTGAAGAATGCAAACTGGACTAAGAAAGGAAATGAAAAAAATTAAGGGTTGTAGTCACAGAACTTTGGCTAACTCAGTTGTTGGGTGTTCTCTGCACATCTCAACCCTAATGCCTCTCCCCCCCACTCCCCAAGCTCCTAGCCTTGTGACCCAAGCACAAAATACAGATCTGGATCTTGCCAGACAGCCTCTTACCTTGGTGCTGCATCTCAAATGCTATATTTGTGTTGTTATAAATGTGGAAACATTGTGTTTTTCAGAATTTCAATTTTTGAAATACTTTGAAGTGTCTAAAATGTGATGATTTCATTTATTTAGAGCTTGCAAGAAACAGGTGTAGGATATACAGTATCTTCTCAGACCTGCTCTAACACAACTGAGTTTGCCCTGTTTATAAAGGCTTCAGAGCCATACATGTGTATTCAGAACTGCACCACAGGCATGGTAGGATATTTATAATGCACTGATCATTTACAATACAAGATTCATTAGTCCTGGCACTAAAATAAGAGCATCTGTGGCTGCTCAGTGCCACCAGGTGGCATGTTTCTTAGACACCAGATTTGGAGGTGCTTTTTTCACTAGTAACAAGGTACTATTTTCTTGGCACATGGTCCAGAAGGCTCTGCACAAACACAGCTACAAAAAAAAAGTTACATTCTGACCTGCATTTCCACAGCTAGGGAGATTATTTCTATGGCATGCCCAAGTAGACTCTGCACATTTATGGATTCAGAATGTGTTCTACTGATGCAAAATCCTGATGTCCATGCACATTCACATGCAGATTGACTGGTTGTTTTGCACAGAGCCAGGAGTATTCCTGTAGAGCTGCAGTTAGATGGACTGTTCAGCTGCAGCAGGCAGGAAGACCCTGTGTGTATGTACTGCCATAAATAGTATTGTATTAGTGCATGAGACAGAGGGATACTGTGTCTACACAGACAGATGGACTTCTCCCTACTCATAGAAGTCTTCTGAACATGCATGCAACAAAGAAATAGTTCCCCTTGCTGCAGACACAGATGGTACTACATGCCCAACATCAGGGTAATAGTCCATCTTGTTACATTGTGCAGGTTACTGTGTTTCATTTTCCACAGTAAGACTCCATCTGTTTGTAAAAGTACTAAACCCTCTGACTTATACATTAACGTAGTAATGTGTCTGGCTGTATATGCGTGCATCTCTATGGGTCCTACACCAAGGTTACAGTCTGTCTGGCATGCTCTGGACCTGTATTTTGTGCTTGGATCATGAAGCGAGGGGGTTGGGGAGGGGCGGGTATTAGGGTTGAAAACCAGAAGGAACACCACACAACTGAATTAACCTAAGTCATGTAACTACAACAGCTAATTTGTTTTGTTTCCTTCCATTGGTTTGTGTTCTTTCAACCTTAATGTCTGTATGCAATAATGTAATATTTTTGCCAATGAATTTCCTTTCTTTTTGTGATAGTGGAACTACTGTAAGTCCTCCCAACAGGACCTGTGTGGAAGAGAATAAACAGAATATATGACATATTTTGAGCTTTGAGCACCCAACCAGCTTCCTGCCAAAAGCCCTGTGCCAGTAGCACACTGTGTCTGGATGCACACAGGGACCACAGTTTTATCTGGACATACCTCAACTATCTATTGGGCCAGAGACCTCAAATCTGGTATAATTACTTGATGATAGGTGTTCTAATAATGTGCCACATTTCATGACGTTAGAATGCATTGTTTCAAAATTAAATGTGCTCAAAGTCTGTCATTTTAATTTTTGCAGGAAATTTCATGAATAATTTTATCTGCATATAACTCAGGTACCTGTGGAGCAAAATGTGTAAATTAGCACAAATAACCTTTTTGTAAATATGGAGAGAACTGGATTAGAGGTTTTCAATTGCAGGGGTTTAAACATGTTCTATGTAAATATTTGTAAAGGTTTGTGAAAACTCACAAAAATGTGGATGTTTGAAACTTCTCTGCTCTTGTAGGCATAGCCATAACATTTGACATGCATATACAGTGTCAGTGTATCCTGATATTTAACACAACTGGATAAACTGGTTTAGCAGTTTTACATTTTCAGTGAAAAACAAATTAATAACATTTTCTCAAATATTTATGGTAGCATATAATTAAGCAATAAGGCACGGCAGGGTGTGGTATATCATGGGATATCGTCACACCTCGGGTGGTTGGGCATGAGGCCGCAGGCCGAGTGCGTCCAACCGTCCCGGAAGTGACGATATCCCGTGATATACCACACCCTGGAGTTCCTTATTGCTATTATGAACTGGCTTAAAAGATTTATTAGTAAAAAAATAAAGAAAAGTTTTAATACATTTGAAAAATGATGTTTTGGGGGGTGTTGGAGGAGTACCTTTCCATAAGATAATTCCTGAAGGGCTCTGGGCAGCAGGTGGCGCTGTTACAGGTGGCACTCATGGAGAAGATGCAGCTGTGAAGTGCATCTCATCCTCCAAGTAGTGGTTTAGGATGTGAACCCTGTTTTTCTGCATTTGACCCAGTCCCCCTGCCTGCTCTGGGACCAGGTGAAGCTGTGTGTGTCTTCCTATTTATTTCTGGTGCCCGCCGCGTGTCATAGTTGGCAGCAACGGTCAGTAGTAGTTACCGAAACAGTTGTGGGTTTTTTTTGGGCTGAAGCTGCTGTCCGTTGTGTGCCACACTGACTGAAAGTAACATTCGAAGTCTCGGGACACCGGAGCCAGATTTGTGAGTACCTGCTTGTTTTAAAATGTGCTGAGGATGATTCGGGGCTTTTCTTGTTCTTTGGAGAAGTTGCAAAATTTTTGTTTCCCTACCAAGCGCAAGTTAAGCATGGCTGCATTTTTTTGCTGTTGTCAGTGAGGAGGCTGGTGGCTGGAGGCTTTTTGAAGCCGTGATTATGTAGCCTGATATCACCACGTCTTCAAAAACCTCTCTGCCAATCAGCTTGCCGTATTTACGATCGCCAGTTCATAACTGAAGCATCTAGAATTATTGCAGAATTTAACAGTCACAATGCACGTATCAATACTTCATCTGATAAGCTGGGGTAAGCTTTTTGCAGTCCTGCTGTTCTCTGTGTGACTATTTTGCCCCCCCTTAGCATAGCCAGATTGACTGAGTAGAACTATTGATCCCACTGATATCCTTTTTGTTCTTTACAGTGTCAAAATCCCTTAAAATGAGTCACTTGCTCCATTATCTATCAACCTATCCTGTTGGAACAGTTAGAATTCTTTCTTCCTTCCTGCTGCCCCAGACATTGTCTTCCCCCACTATATCTTTCTGAGTACCTCTAAGTCCCAGATTTGCATGTGCATCAGGCTCCTGGGATCATCAATTTACTGGGTTTGATCCTTATATACAGGAAGCTTGCATTCAGGTTGGAACTGTTAACACACTGTGCTTCCTTGCTGCAACTGCTGGGTCTACCTGTGGTGTGCTACTCAACTCAGCTGTCCATTTCTTGGTGAAACTATGCATCTAACCCCGAACCTGGTGACCCACTGCACTACTTGCCTCTCATGTCCCTATCCTTTAGCTTGAATCCACCAGATAAGGGTGACTGAAATTAGCAAATTCCAGTTTTGTAGAATTTTCATGAAACTCCACAATTTTCACAAAGACTCATGGTATTTGACTTTAAGTACAGATGCTATTTTGCAGTTTCTGGCAGCAAGCAATTAATAAAATTGACACACACAGTCTCCTTGTATGGTATAAGAACCTACCAAATTTAGTGGCATTGCATTCTCTAGTACTAAAGTTTAAGGGGTTTATAAATTTGCAGTTTACGTTTTTACAAAATTTAATTTTAAAATGTTCAGAAAGTTTGACTATTTTTAATTCATTTGCATTTAGAGTTGTTTATTTGAACTTTGTCAGAAATGTCTATGTGATACTGTAGTTTAAATGTTTCAAATCTGGTTAAATTTGGATGCATGGTTTTAAAATTAGAGGGAAATAACTGAAATTTTAATTTTGGCAATGTGTTTGGCAGGCTATAACTCAGTCCCATTTGAAACTAGCAATCTGAAATATGTACATATATAAATGCAGTGACAACCTGCATACTTGTAAAATGTTATAACATTTCAATGAATACTATCAACATTATACTAAAATAAAAATCTAAATTTTGGCAAAATGCTGGGCTACCTATACCTCAGCCCCCTTTGAAATTTTAGACTTAAAATATGGTGCACATACCACTGTTGCATGTTTCTCTAAATCCTGAAACTGTGGAGAAATGTGGATAAGAAATGTAAAAATTAGATTGAAATAATTGAAAATTACATTTTGATTAAATGTTTGGCAACCCATAACTCCACCACTTTCAACCTATGCCTCTGAAATATAGTACACTTGTGTAAACTGTCACCAACTGTCAATATACTATATTTGATGCCAGTTGGATGCATGCTTTTAAAATTAGAGTACAATAATTGAAATGTAAAATTTGGCAAAATTCTGCAGAATTTTCACGCACTTTCCACAAAATTTCACAGAACTGCAATGGTAATTCAATGCACAGTCCATGGGTAGAATTTTGTATTCCACGCAACTCAAATTATGACATATACTTACAAAAAGCCCAACCAGCTACTGTAATTCTGTACATGGGCTACAATTAAAAAACTTGAACAGAATATGATATTCTTAAATAGAAAAGCAGAATAATAGCTCAGTGTGCATTACATGCTAACATAACATACTAACATACTGAAACACCAGCAGAATAGGCCTAACGGTCTCTGAGTCTGCTCGATTTTCAGCACTGCACTGAGGGCCGATTTTGTGTCCCCTCCCCTTGGTTATACCCTTCCCAGTCCTTCCACCCTGTATTGGACCTGGTCAGATTTGCCCCTCCCCCGTACCTGTCCCATCCCCCTTTAAACTTGTCCACAGTCTCCACCTCTACCAGATCCCGGGGCAGTACATTCCATGGTTCCACCACCCTTTCACTGAAATAAAATCTCCTCCTCTCCCTTCTAAGCCTGACCCTTTCCAGCTTACACCCGTGCCTTCTTGTTGCCCCACCACCCTTCCTTTGGAGCACCCTGACTGGGCCTCCTTTATTAATCCCTTTCATGTACTTAAAGACCTCTATCATGTCCCCCCGTCCCTCCTCTACTCCAGGGTGTACATGTCGAGCTCCTTGAGCCTCTCCACATAGGTCCTGTCCCCGGGCCCCAGGAAATAATTCCATTGCAAGATTATGGGGACATGAGAACTTTGAGAGCGAAGCTCGAGAGGTTCCCATGTCCCCAGAACCTCAAGATGGAATTACCCCTTGTAATTCACACTGAGCTATTTGTTATTTTTTTTTAATACGTGGATCCAGATTTTTTTCTTGTCACTTTATGACAGCAGTCAGATGTTTCAATGAAGGTCTGTCTTGGTTCTGACCAACCACCACACTGTCTCACTCCAACTCACCCAACCACTGCCGTAATGCAGTTAATATGCTGACAGATTTGATATACCACAGTTGGTAGGCAGTCCTACCTTTTCTTTTTATGGGACTACAGGAGCAACCAGATAATTCCATTTTTTGGAGAAGTATAATAAATAGTGAGAAATCTGGATGATGCAGTGTAGTCTTGCTAAGTGAGAGAATGAGCCGCCATGTTTTTTAAAGTTGTTCTGGCCACCCACACAGGAAAAGTGGCCAATTGGAATGCATGCTTAGGATGATGTCAGGGGGCCCGACGTGTGGTTGCGCTGTTGAGGTTTGATGATAATAGTATCATTCAGGTACAGAATGATAGTATTACCATATCTGAACAATATTATTATCAGTCAGGTAGTGCATTATTATCACTCTGGGAGTGATCATATTACCAGAATTTTTTTTATCCTTTGGAATAATATTATATTCAAAATCCATATATTAAAAAGCACTGATATATTTCAACCATTTCCAAAATATTTTATATGATCTTTTACAATGCACAACATGGGCAGGATTCACAAAGTACTTGTGCTCGGTGTATCTCAGTTGCCCCAGTGCAAATGAGATGTGTCGAGTACAGACTGTGGTATTCACAGAAGATGCACAGGGGGGATGCACCCGACACATCTCCTCTGTGAATACCACAGGTGTGCCCAGCCTGCAATGCACCAGCCCAACCCCCTGGTCAGGCTGGAAAAACAGTGGTCAGTGCATCACCAGGTAAGCTGTGCCCAAAGTTGCCATTCACAGATATAAACTCACAAATGGGACCATTAGATATGCAAGGTGCAATGAGGCCATTTGCATGTCATTATGGCCTCATTGGCATGAATATTGCAAGAATGCACCCAGAAGAATGCACTGGGCACCCTGCAAGTTTGGTAGTACAGCCACACATTCAACACCCCTGGCAGTCTAATGCCCTCCTCCCTGTCTGTAACCCTGATCATTTATAAAGCTCCATTTACAGAGCTCTGGTGGGATAGAGGTACCCCATCCCTGCCCAAAACTCCAATCATAATTAAATCACCCCATAAAGAGTCTTGGTGGGATAGTGTAACCCCCCTCCCTGCCCTGATCAGATCACACTGTGATATGACATGCCAAAATATTGCTGGTGGACCAGTGGCCCCCCCACCCACTCAGGCACCCTCACCCCCCGTGCTTCCCCCAGCCCAGCATGGACAGAAGGCTGGCAGGCAGCACAACCCTTCTGCACACCACCATAGCTGCCTGCCAACTGTGTTTTCCATGAATGACAGCATACTGTACTACTGGAAGCACATTGGTAGACCTTGTCGACCAACGGGCTTGCAGAATGTACTGTATGCTGGCATTCATAACTGTGAATGACACAGATCATTCACAAAGTTGTCAGTGACAGTGTACAGTTCATGCTGCAAGCCCATTGGTTGACATAGTCTACCTATGTGTTTCCAGTAGTACAGTACGCTGTCATTCATGGAGAGCACAGTTGGCAGGCAGTAGTGGTGGTGTGCAGGTGGGTTGAGCTGCCCGCTGACCTTCTGCCCATGCTGGACCAGGGAGAGCGGAGTGGGGTGAGGGTGTCTGAGTGGGTGGGGGGCCACTGGACCACCTGGGATATTTTGGCAGGTCATATCGCAATGCAATCTGGTTGAAGCAGGAAGGGGGGTACCACTATCCCACCCAGGCTGCCTATGGGGTGCTTTATTTATGATCAGGGTTTTGGGCAGAAAGAGGGGTACCACTATCCAACCAGGGCTCTGTGCAGGGTGATTAATTTATGATCAGGGCTACGGGCAGGGAGGGGAAGGAAGTACCACTATACTGACAGGGCATTTCATGGGAGTTTAATGTCAAGATCAGGGATACGGGAAGGGAGGGAGAGCACACTGAATTGCCAGGGTATGCAGGCTGCTGTGCTGCTATCTGCAGTATAACAGCCTGCCTGTGGGTGGACACCCACATAAGTCTACTTGTTGTAGACTTGTCTTTTGGGGCTCAATTCCAGACTTGCTCCAGAGATGCGCCTCCAAGTTGGGTTGTGAAAGGGACTATGCACCATATGCATGGGCAGCCCCTGACAATCCCTCAGATGCACGCATAGCATTATATAAGGTAGTGTCACGGTGCATCCAGGTACATCGGCTCATCAGCAATGCACTGGCGCATAGGTCCCCTTCCACCTTCCAGAATCATTCTAGTGTGCATGTCAGGGATGCACCAGTGCATCTCAGATGAGCTGGGACCATCTCTTTTGTGAATCTTGCCCCATATTTTCAAAACTATATCTTTTGTTATCTTTTGAACATTAATGCTTAGTAACTTCAGTTTTCTTTTTTTTAATGAAAGCTTGAAGTCCAATCAACAAGAATAAGCTATAACAATGCAGTACACATATTTTGATACATGCTGAGATTCTTTGCAAAACAACTCTGGCAATGCAGCAATTAGGGTTCATATTAGAGTGACAAAAGTAGGGCAATGTGTCATTATGGTTTCCAACCCTAACTCCCCAACCCACCTCTAAAGCAGCAAAGGGAAAAAAATTAGTTTTCAGTGTTCTGAATCTTGGCGAATCTGGGGTGGGGTCTTCCTTGGGTTTGTCAACCCTAAGGCTCACCGCATTGTGATATAGTCTTCAAACATACAAAGCTGTGTCTCCTCGCATTTTGCCACAACCTGTAGGCCCTGGCTGAAGAAAACAGATCACATCTAACACTATTTGGTGATGAATGGGGTCAGCATTAGAGTTGAAATCCCAAAGGAAGACCCTGCACCTGATTCACCAAGACTCAGGACAGCCAAACTATAACATTTGTTTCTTTTACTGCTTGGGGGGTAGGGAATTAAACCCTAATACCACATTTCTCTACTTTTGTCACTTTAATTTGAACACTAACTGATGCATTAAAGTAGATTTTTGTAAAGAATTTCCTTCCTTTTCAGATAGTACAATCATATCTTCAGAGGGTCCTGCACTTTTATTCCTTCAGACAAACAATCTATCTGCTTTGCTGTGATTTCTTTAATGTAGGGACCATTTCTAAGAAAATAAAAATATTAACTGTGGCTCTTAACTCCTGGTAGTTGATTGTATATGGTCAAAAATGCATCTTGGGTTTTATTTTAGTCACAACTCATTGATTTTTTGTTGCCTTTGGTGCCAACATTTTAAAGTCTGAAGTTCAAGAGGAGATACACACTTGGTGTATTTTTGATGATGATCCAAGTTTCAGTGTGGATTTGGCACCATGGTGAAGTTGGGAGGACATTTTGGGGTGCTGTGTGTACCCCATGAATGCTTGAGTGGCTTGTATGTATTACTATTGTACTACTGATTGAGACCTTTCTTTTGATATATAGAATGTCCCTTAACTCCAAAGACTAATGGAGTTATAGCTTCTAAAGTTGCAATGTTATCACATGGCAATTTTCATTTTCTTAATTTGTATGTTTCTATATATAACCCCCTTGTTCCCAGGGGTTACTAGAATCCCATTAGAATCAGTGGCAGGCAGGGACAGGCAGCTAGTGAAATGCCAGTTAAATGGATTTCACAGTGTCACACTCTGTTTTTCAGTCTCAGCTGAGCTGGAGTGATGATGTCACTTTGGAACTGTTGCAGCAGCATAAGCCACATTGGAATGCTAGCTAGGGAGATAGTTTTAGAATGATGAGTTAGAGGCAGTAGTCAGTAGAGTGGAGTTTCCAGGAGGAGACTGCAGTCTAGGCAGCTCCTCAGATTTTAGCTCTGACAGAGAGCTACCACTGATGTTGGGTAGTTTGTTCTCACCCTAGAAGAAGAACATAGAAGACAGAGAGTGAAGTGGTGGAAATGTTCCAAAAGGGTTTTCCAGTGCCTCATCCCCGGAGGGATGGAGGAGGATTCCAGGATTCAGGGGCAATCCCCTGATCCAGCCTGCACTGTGTTGAAGCTGCCTGAGATTCATCTGCTCTGTGAGTACCCGAGACTTTTGTATGGAAAAGCCCTGGGGCACCTGCATTCCTGTGGTGAGTTTTTTCTGTCAAAGGGACTCTGTCACCAAGACTGATTTTGCTTAAAGGTGTCTGCCACTATGGGGTCCAGAGAGAGACTTGCCAAATCAGAACTTTAAGTTCATGTCTGATTTAAAAGTGCCTGCTAAAGTTGGGGTCTAGTGAAGAGACATTGCCAATTACAGAACTTTTAACTTCTTTACACCTCAGAGGTGTGTAAAGTAGTATGTTAAATGTGAAAGACATTTCAAGATAGCATTTGCAAGTTTTCTGTGAGGATGTTATTAACCAGATATATGGCTGAGTATAAATTTGGAAGCAAAAGGTGGGAGACGCCCCCATCTGGAGTAACCATGTTTACCTCTCCAGGTTCAGTTTGGGCACCTGTGTTTTCTTTCAGTGCATTTGCCCAGTGCCTGAAGAAAATAGTTTACCCAGATGTGGGTTGGATTCTCTTTGAGCCTGTATGTGCTCTTTGGTGGTCGAGGGTGCCACCAGTAATTCCTCATAAAATATGGGAAACTGTCCTAGTACTGGCTGTGTGTGCCTAGTCAAGAGGAAGTGTACCAGTTCTGGCCATGTGTGCCAATCTCCATTCAGAAATAGAGTGTTCGCTGTTTAAGTCAGAACCTGAGGGTTCATTGTGTGTGTGTTCTCTTTACCTCAGTAATCTGTATTACCAGTAGGAGTAGCCCTGTGGGGGTCCATTTTCGCTTTGTGATTATTCTCTATGTATGTGAATAAAAGCCACACTCTAGAATCTCAACCTGGTTTGGACAGTACTGTTATTGCTTCCACTGTGTCTGGATTTACTTGGGTGCCCCTGACCAGAAGTACAAACCTAGCATAATTGTGAGCAAACTTTTTTCTCCCAGGGACCTAGGTTGATGGCCATGGTAAATGGTCCCACCCGGTGTGTTCCAGGTAATGCCACACTTGGTTTGCCTGTCTGTGTATGGCAGGTTCAGAAGTAGATGTACTAGTAGACTGTTTGTAGTGACAACCCCCATCCCTCTCTTTGGCACCATGTGGTGAGAGGAGCAGCCATTGCTAGTTAGACAAGGTGGTGGCGGTGGGGGGTGATTAGAAAATGGAGGCACCGCTGAGGATGTGTTTGGAATTTGGGAGAAAACAAAAGATGTTTGCTCAGGTTGTGGCTAGCATTTTGTCTGTCTGGCAGTTGATAGCCTAAAATTGGAAGCTTTGTGTGTAAGAGATTTGCCCAGAGTAGTGCCATCCGTATGTGCGTTGTGTGCCTGCTGTTCATGTACTGCTGTGATTGTGCCAACGTTTACCAAGGTGCTGTAAAGCCAGACTATGTGTGCCCTTTGTCCTGCATCAAAAAGAACATTTGCCACCTTTAATTTTCAAGTTGTGGCAGGAAAAAGTATTGTGAACTGTGGGAAACAAAGAAATATTTGCACCCTGAAAGTTTCAAATGCTTGCTGTGTGAACTGGGGGAGTCGCTAGAGAAATTGCCATGAAAAATGGTTCAAAATGGTGCTCCCACTGTGGAGTTACAGTTGAAAGAAAAAAAGTTGTTTTGCAGTTTAAATTTTGCCTGCTCAACGATCGCTGTGAAGGAGAAGAGCACGAGAAGAGAGAGAGGCTCATTTGCATTGCTTCAAGTGATTGGTGAGACTGCAATTAGTTCCGCCCTCAAGCCAGCTTCAGAGTGCTGCCCAGTGTTCGAGAGGGAGAGTGCGAGTAGTGTGCAGGTTGGCTAGCCAGGAGGATCATCACGGTGACTGCAAACGTTCTAAAAGTTAAAACAACAGATGTTTCTGTGCTAAATTGGACTAAACCCATATTCTGATTGACTGGGAAGAAAGTGTGGTGTTTGTAGGGAGAATTGGCTGGATCACCAGCCCATTTCAACCCAGAGGCCTTCCATGATCATTTTCCATTGAAAAGCCAGCTACTGATTCAGTGAGTACCATTCAGCAAAACTGAGCTCAAACTGTGTGTGATTTTTCAAAAACTAGCTGGATCTGTGTGTAAACAGCGTGATTGTTTTTGCAAAGAAGGACTGTGTAAAGTAATCAAACCCAAGCAAGAATTCTGAGCATTAGACTGTGAGCATGTATTATGGATTCAGCAACAGTGTAATTTTCTGAGCAAGCAGACTGTGAGTTGTATGAGAGGCTGCAACAAACAGGCAATTCAGTTCAAGAAATACTGTGGCTGTAGTGACTTTAAGCAAGTAAAACTGGTTGAAAGCTACTGGTAAAGTCCTAGAACATCATACAGATGTGCCGAGGAGTCAAAACAGTGCAGTCTGTGCAGTTTGAGTAAAATTTATCAGTATGCAGTAAATTGGATGCACAGTGGCTTGAGTCAGATGTAGAATGTTGATGCACCAGGAGTGCTGCTGCCATCATTACAGGGTGGACCAGTAATGTAAACACAACAGCAGGGAGACATTTTGTGAGACTGTTCCAAGTAGAATGAACTCAGTGATAACAGTGAACTTTTGTGTGTTTTCTACAGTCATGGCTTCAGGACCATCCCACTACCATGCTACCATGCCAGGGCTATGATAGTTGAAGAGGTTACCAAGCTGAAAGAAATAGAGAAATGTTTCTACGGTGGATGTTTGTCTCCTCATGTTGTGATTTCCAGATACCCTGTGAGAGTATACATAATGTGCCTCAAGGCTAGAAGGGACGTTTTCATGATTCCTCACTGTTCAGGGTGCTTAGAGAAGCAAGGTCTAATTAGTGCACCTATGATTTATTTGGCTCCCATGTGGACAAAGCTTCAAGATCCTGCAAGTAGCAGCACACAGCACCAGGTTGAACCTGTTGGGGGATGCCCAACAGAGTGTGGCACAAAGGAAGAGGGTGTAGATGCACTGCCAGAGCAGAGTCCTCATGATGTCTGCACACCTGTGTCTCAGATGGACAGTGCAGTGGGAGAATCAGTGGATCCATGGAGAAAGGATCCTAGTCCTAGCCTCTTTGGAGAAGATGAGGTTTACAAAACCCTAGATTTGGAGGTGTCTACCTCTGTGCCCAGTGAAGAGTGGACTGTCTCAGGAGTGAGGATGACTGCTCACTCCTGGGCCCAGGTTCTAAGTGAGGAAGAGGAGGAGGAGGAGGAGGAGGAGGAGGAAGCTATGTACCTTTACGATGAAGGTTCTAGTCCACAGCCTCAGGCTTTTGCCTCGGAGGAACCAGAAGAAGAAGCTGGTGACTCCACAGCCCTGCCTCCAGAAGGAGGGGTCAAGGACAAGTTCTTCATAGCATTGAGGATGTAACACTGGCAGAACCAGGACTGGCTGCCCCCAAGCTAGGCAGGGGATTGCAGACTGATGAAGAGTAGTAAAGAGGAAAGACTGGTTTGTAGGAAGGCAGATGAGAGCTATGGACTGTCCTTTCCTACCTTTCCTAGGAGAGTCTGGGAGGAGATTGAGAAAAACAGGAGAGCCTGGCTAGTGGAAGAGGCAACCAAAAACTTGCATCCAGGTGTAACTCGATATATCAGAGACAAAGTGATACGAGACAAACTCAAGTTTTGCAAGGTGGGCAGGACACTTTTCATAGACACTATACGTTATGTGTATGAACAGGGAAATTAAACTTTCCATAATGTGAATTATGAGTGCCCAGACGGGGTAATAATTCTTGCACCTGACCCATTGTGGTACTACCCTAATTGTAACCAGCATCCTGTGAATGTTCCCATGCCTACCAAGTGGGAAGCAGAGCAGTGGTAGCCAGTGCTGCCATCCAGCCATTGGGATACCCATGTTGTTCCACCAGTCAAGTATTCCAGGATCTAAAGGTGGGTCCAGATTCATCAGCCTTGCAGTGTGCCTTTCCAGTTCCATTGTCTGGCCTTCCAGATGACATCAGTCCGAGATTACATCAACCCAGCTGTTCTCCTGATTCATCACCTGGGATTTCAGTGGACATAGTCCAGCTGTTTCTTTCCTGTTCCAAGGTTCCATCTCCTAGATGACGTCAGCCAGAGATGACATCAGACCAGCAGTTACCAGATGTCCATCCTGCCATTTCCGGAAGACTTCCGCCAACTGTATCTGAAAAATGCTGCCAGGGAGAGTCTTCAGCTGGAGATCCAGGTGCTGTTCCATTTTTTTCATTCTTCAAGGGACTGGTAAGTCCAGACTTTTCTTACTTTATTGACATTGCAATACTCATCCTACACCTGGAAGACTACAGACTGTTGAATTGTCCACAAAGACTCTCCCCTTTGGGACTACAGTACATCCAGAATTGTGCTTCACTGGGCTCAGGCCCAGGAGAGACTCTTTCATGGACCCTGTCTCCGGGCACTGTTTGTCACCAGTTGGGACATTTAGGGCCTTCTATCCCCAAATGGTTTATTGTTCATAATGTTGATATTTTCTACTGTTTTGTACTTTTCTACCTTTTATTCTAAAAAATATGTTTTTGGATTCTCCAGTGTTCTGATGGTATGGTTACTGTTGTACTGTGTGTTTGCAGATTTGGGGTGCATTTTGTCTATTTTTCTCTTTCAGGTGGATCCTGATAAAGAAAGAAAAGAAGACAAGAAGAGGACTGGAGGGACTCATCGGAGTTCCTCTGTGCTTTAAGTGTTTTTTAAAGTATAGTGTAGTTGTTAACATGTGTTATCATTTTTCCTTCCATAGGTGTAGTTGTGGAGGTGTGTAGGAGTGTAACGCTTGTGTATAGTGTTAGCTCTGGTGGTTCATTTGCAGGTGTCCAGAGATGGGGGAAGGTTCCCTTGTTTTGGGTAGGTTTATTTTGGTTAGATTGGTTTTCCCTAGAGGGCTGGGGGAATAGACAGGCTGTGGTCATGACCTGCAGTAGGGGCAGCAGTGCTGGTCTATTAGGGCTATGCTCTGGACAGTTCTTCTAGGGCCGCTGGTTATCCATAGTAAGATTGTAGTGTAAGGGGCTGATGTGTCAGCCAATGGCCTCTGGGCTCTTAGTGTTGTCTGCCTGTGCTGGCACATGGTAGGGGAGAAGGTAGCGCTACCTCCCCATAGTCAACACATAGGGTAGGATGGCCTGGTACCGGGTAGGTAATGACTGGGGACAGTCATTTTTCTGGCTGAGTGTGGATGTAACCCCCTTGTTCCCAGGGGTAACTAGAATCCCATTAGAATCAGTGGCAGGCAGGGACAGGCAGCTAGTGAAATGCCAGTTAAATGGATTTCACAGTGTCACACTCTGTTTTTCAGTCTCAGCTGAGCTGGAGTGATGATGTCACTTTTAAACTGTCGCAGCAGCATAAGCCACATTGGAATGCTAGCTAGGGAGATAGCTTTAGAATGTTGAGCTAGAAGCAGTAGTCAGTAGAGTGGAGTGGCATTTCCAGGAGGAGGCTGCAGTCTAGGCAGCTCCTCAGTTTTTAGCTCTGACAGATAGTTATCACTGTGTTTGAGTAGTTTGTTCTCACCCTAGAAAAAGAACATAGGAGACAGAGAGTGAAGTGGTGGAAACCATTCCAAGAGGGTTTTCCAGTGCCTCATCCCTGGAAGGATGGGGGGATTCCAGGATTCAGGGGCAATCCCCTGGTCCAGCCTGGACTGTGTTAAAGTTGCCTGAGGTTCATCTGCTCCGTGAGTACCCAAGACGTTTGTGTGGAAAAGCCCTGGGACACCTGCATTCCTGTGGTGAGTTTTTTCTGTCAAAGGGACTCTGTCACCAAGACTGATTTTGTTTAAAGGTGTCTGCCACTATGGGGTCCAGAGAGAGACTTGCCAAGTCAGAACTTTTAGTCTGCGTGTGATTTAAAAGTGCTTGCTAAAGTTGGGTCTAGTGAAGAGACATTGCTAATTAAAGAACTTTTAACTTCTTTACACCTCAGAGGTGTGTAAAGTAATATGTTAAATGTGAAAGTCATTTCAAGATAGCATCTACAAGTTTTCTGTGAGGGCCTCCCTGCTGCTAAACAACCTTCCCCCTGAAATTGCAGTTGAAAACAAGCTTGGCCCATTCACACGTAAACTTCACCAGCACCTCACAGACCTCAGCAGCTGTGACTGCTCTGACTAGGCTTGCAGCTTTGTTTCATCTCTCCCTCCTCTTCTCTCCTCCCTTACTACCCTCCCAACTTCTCTCTGCCCTCCATCCCCTACTACTCCCCATCTCTCTCCCACCCCCACCTACCGTTCTACTCTTCTCACCTCCCATCTACCATTCCACCCCTCTCCCACTCCTCTCCTCCTGTCTCCCCCTCCCTATCACCTTATCTCTTGTTGCTCCTCCCCAGACTACCTAGCACTTATCTTTCTGTTCTTGCACTTACAACAATGTCAAATCCTTGACTGCCTACTCCCCTTTCCTCACCCCTCCCCCTCTTATCCCCCACCCCTTGCTCCACTTATGTCACCCCTTTGATGGTTTTCATTTGTATCTGTGTCTTGCTAGACATACACCTGTATTGTTAATTGTGCATTGTTATTTGCCACTGACTGTTTGCTACCGTGACAGTCTATACACATGTACTGTCTTTTGCTACTAAGTGTTATTAATCAGATGAATGGCTGAGTATAAATTTAGAAGCAAAAGGTGGGAGACCCTCCATGTGGAGTAACCATGTTTACCTTTCCAGGTTCAGTTTGGGCACCTGTGTTTTCTTTCAGTGCATTTGGCCAGATCCTGAAGAAAATAGTTTACCCAGACATGGGTTGGATTCTCTTTGAGCCTGTATGTGCTCTTTGGTGGTCGAGGGTGCCACCAGTAATTCCTCATGAAATATGGGAAAGTGTCCTAGTACTGGCTGTGTGTGCCTAGTCAAGAGGAAATGTTCCAGTTCTGGCCATGTGTGCCAATCTCCATTCAGAACCAGGGTGTTTGCTGTTCAAGTCAGAACCTGAAGGTTCACTGTGTGTGTTCTCTTTACCTCAGTAATCTGCATTACCAGTAGGAGTAGCCCTGTGGGGGTCCATCTTCGCTTTGTGATTATTCTCTATGTATATGAATAAAAGTCACACTCTAGAATCCCAGCCTGGTTTGGACAGTACTGTTATTGCTTCCACTGTGTCTGGATTTACTTGGGTGCCCCTGACCAGAAGTACAAACCTAGCATAATTGTGAGCAAACGTTTTCTCCCAGGGACCTAGGTTGATGGCCATGGTAAATGGTCCCACCCGGTGTGTGCCAGGTAGTGCCACACTTGGTTTGCCTGTCTGTGTATGGTAGACTCAGAAGTAGATGTACTAGTAGACTGTTTGTAGCGACAACCCCCATCTCTCTCTTTGGCACCATGTGGTGAGAGGAGCAGCCCTGCTAGTTAGATAAGGGGGTGGCGGTGGGGGGTGATTACAAAATTGAGGCACCGTTGAGGATGTGTTTGGAATTTGGGAGGAAACAAGAGATGTTTGCTCAGATTGTGGCTAGCATTTTATCTGTCTGGCAGTTGGTATCCCAAAAAGTGGGCTGGTGGAGAGTGGTTACATATATGTCTCCTGAATTTCTTTGGGGGGGTTATTATATGTTACTATTAAGGTAATCATTGAGAATGTTTTTAAGTCTATATCTCTATCTACTGTAGCTATATATATATATAGTCCCTTAACTCTAAATATTGATGGAGTTGTGGTTAATTAGAGTGGCAATGTTATCCTGTTATCCTATGGGGTATTTCATTTTTATTTTTTTAATTAATTTGTAGGGCTATTATATGTTAAAGTTATACCACTCATTTGCATTATGGTTTCCAACCCTAACTTCCCACCCGCACCTCCAAAGCAGCAAAAGGAAAAAATCATTATGGTTTTCACTGTCCTGAGTCTTGGCAAATCATTGATGGGGTCTTTCTTGAGTCTGTCATTCTTAAGGCTCACCCCATTGTGATATATTCTTCAAACATACAGAGCTGTGTCTCCCCACATCAATCAATCATTTATTTATCAATGCTCTTCCACAAGATCAGAGTGATTTACAAAGCTAAAATACCAGACCATACAGATAAAATTACAGAATAATACATTACAAATATAAAATTCATAGTACAGTGTATCTAAGTTAAATTTCCTCAGGGAATGCCAGGCCAAATAAATAAGTTTTCAATTCAGATTTAAAGCTGTTAGTGGTCTGGCATTCTCTAATTTGATGAGGAAGAGTATTCCACAGGGTTGAAGCCACAAAAACAAAAGTACACACCCCAGAAGTCTTTAAACAGATCCTGGGAACCTCAAGCAATCCCTCATCGGCAGACCAGAGTGGGTGGAGGGGGCAGTAAGGCTGAAGAAGATCTTGCAAGTAACTGAGTCCCTGTCCATGTAGAGCCTTACAGGTCAGTAATCTGACCTTGAAGGTGATTTGCCAATGTAGCAGCAGCCAGTGCAGATAGCGGAGCACAGGTGTGATATGGCAAGATCTTGGTAAGCCAGTCAGCCTGGCCACTGCATTCTGCACTAGCTGCAATCGGCAAATATAAACCCCTGAAAGTCCTAGGTACAGGGCATTGCAGTAATCAAGGCACAAGGTTACAAAGGCATGAACCAGAGTTGGCATATCGCCAGGCAGAATCAGGTGCTTAATCCAAGTGATGATCCTCAGATGGTAAAATGAGGTCTTCACAATGGCCGACATCTGAGATTACAGTGTCAGGCTGCTGTCAAACACAATGACCAGATTTTGAGCCTGATTCAAGGTCAACAGGTGGGCATCTCCGAGCCAAAGCCCAGAGGGTTAACTGGCCTGAAACCCCAAGACTTTGTGACCTGGTTCTATAACCAACACCTCGGTTTTGTCTGGATTTCACCTCAGCTAGTTGGCACTTATCCAACCCCAGATCTCAGTGAGGAAGTTGTTAAAAGCCGAGACCACATCATCTTGTTTAGGCACAAAGGACAAGTAGAGCTGAGTATCATCTACATAACAGTGAAAACTCAGCCCATACCACCTTAAAATGTCCCCACAACAGCAGCATGTACACTGAGAACAGCAAGGGGGGACAAGATGGAGCCCTGTGGAACCCCACGTGATAGGGGAAGAGCTGCGGAAGAATAAATCCCGGACACTACTGTCTGTGTCCTACAAGTGAGGAATGATCTAAACCAACTGAGGACTGTACCTGGCAGTCCACAGAAGGTCTGCAGGTGCTCTATCGGCAACCCATGGTCCACAGTGTTGAATGCTGCATAGAGATTGAGGAGAACTAAGATAGAATGACTCCTTTGATCCCTCACCATCAGGAGATCATTCAGTATCCAAACAAGGGCGGTCTCTGTACTATGCCTTTTCTTGGTACCAGATTGCAGAAGATCACAGACATGGCGTTGTCAAATGGTCATCCAGTTGTGTGGCCACCACCTTCACAGTAACCTTGCTTACAAAAGGCAGGTTAGAGACGGGTCTGTAATTAGCTAGGCAGTTCAGGTACAAAGAAAACTTCTTCAGGAGTGGTACTACTACTGCCATGTTGCCAGCAACCTGTAGGCCCTGGATGAAGAAAACAGATAACATCTGATCTTATTTGGTGATGGAATGGGGTTAGCATTAGAGTTAAGAACCCCAGAGAAGACCCTACCCCTGATAAGCCAAGATTCAGTACAGCAAACACCGTAATGATTGTTTCTTTTACTGCTTGGGGTGGGGGGTAGGGAATTAGGGTTGGAAACCCTAATACCATATTTCTCAACTTTTGTCACTTTAGTCTGAACCCTAACTGATGTATTAGAGCAGTTTTTTGCAAATAATTGCCTTTCTTTTCAGATAGAACAGTTGTATCTTCAGAGGGCCCTGCACTTTCATTCCTCCAGACAAACAATTTATTTGCTTTGCTGTGATTATTTTTTTTTATGTGGGGACCACTTCAAAGAAAAAAAAGTATTAACTGTGGCTCTTAACTCCTAGCAGTTGATTGTATATGGTCAAACATGTGTTTTTTTTTAATTTTAGCCACAACCCATAATTTTTTGTTGCCTTTGGTGTCAAAGTTGTTAAATCTGTCATCCAAGAGGAGATACACCCTTGGTGCATTTTTTAAGATGATCAGAGTTTTATTGTGGATTTGACACCATGGTGAAGTTGGGAGATAATTTTGGGGTGCTGCATGTACCCTATGAATTTTTGAGTGGCTGTTTTGTATAACACATATACTACTGACTGAGACCTTTATTTTGATATATAGATTGTCCCTTAACTATAAAGACTGATGGAATTACAGCTTTTAAAGTTGCAATGTTATCATATGGCAATTTTCGTTTTCTTAATTTGTGTGTTTCTATATGTTCCATGAATTTCTGGGGATATTATGTGTTAATCTTTAGGTAGTCACTGAGAACTTTTTTTTATATATATAGCTTGTCCCTTAACCCCAAATATTGACAGAGTTATGGTTTGTTAAAGTAGAAGTGTTATCCTGTGGGGGTTTTCATTTCTTTTTAAATTTTAATGAATTTGGGGGGGCTTTAGTATGTTGTCCTGGATCCCCCCCTTTTTCCCATAAAAGACAGACCACCAGTGTGTTGTTGTGCTCAGATCAGCAATCAGTTTATTGTAACCATATTTTCTTTGTTACATTCCCATAATCATCTTGAGTTGAATTATCTTATTACACCTCTTTTTTCTATTGCATTACATATCAATATCAGTTCAACTCCTCCTCTTCTTTTGCTTCTTCTCGCTTCCCCAGGTGAAAACCTGGGAGCCTTCTTCTTCTCTCTCTTCTTACAGGTAACGGTGATAAATGAGACTGCTTTCTTCTCTTTCTGTTGATCTCCTTCTCCTTCTTTCTCTTTTTCATTCCCCCCCCCTCATTTTTCCTCACCTTTTTCTGCCATCCACCTTTGACTCTCCAGCGAAAAAACGACCATCTGGATATTTTCTGCCATCCACCTTTGGCAGACCCTCTTGGCCCCTTATCCAAGAGACACTTTTTCCCATCTCTTTCTTCTCTTTGAGTGGGTGGGTGGTAACAAAATTATCCAACAAAAGAGGCAGAGTGCCTCTGTGCTGCCTGTTAAGTACCCTGTATTTTTCCCCTCCCACTTCCTTAGCTCTCCTATGATTCACCTGTTCCTTTTCATGCCCCTCTCTTCCTGACCTATTGTTCCACCCCTTCCCCTCCTCCTTCTGAGCACTACCACTTTGTCCTCAGGGAAGGGGTCCACCAGGATAACTTGGTCTGCCCCTTAAAGGGCAAACTCCATTGTCCTGGATTCCCCCCTTTTCTCCATAAAAGACAGACCACCAGTGTGTTGTTGTGTTCAGATTTGCTGTCAGTTTATTATAGCCATATTTTCTTTGTTACATTCCCATAATCATCTTGAGCTATTGTCTTATTACACCTCTTTTTTCTATTGCATTACATATCAATATCAGTTCAACTCCTCCTCTTCCTCCGCTTCTTCTCGCCTCCCCATATGAAAACTTGGGAGTCTTCTTCTTCTCTCTTCTCATAGGTAATGGTGATAAGCGAGACTGCTTTCTTCTCTTTCTGTTGCTCTCCTTCTCCTCCTTTTTCTTTTTCATTCTCCCCCCTTTCCCTCCCCCCTCATTTTGCCAAAGCCTATCTCCAGCTTGTGTTGGATGACTGGCCTTCCCCCCTTCCTTGTTCCCCCAGATCTACTTGCTGTTTTGTCTCCTCCAGGCCTCAATAAACCCCATCATCTCTGTATTAAACATGTCTATGGCCAGGTCTGATAAATGTACCCCATCGGATCTGTAAAATTCCTCTCTCCATTCTTCCAGTCCCCTCATTATTACATGCCTTCCCATGTCTTTTACCAAAGTCCCAACCCTCCTATTCATCTTTCTCCTAGCTCTATCTACCACTACATGTCTGCGTGCATGTCTCCATACTCTCCGTGGTATCATGTCAGACCATGCCAGGTTCACCTCCAGACACCATTGTTTTACCTTCTCCAAATCCCTTTTTATCTTTAGATATGTGTCCGCCAGTGGTTTTTCCCCTATATTGTTCCCTCCCAGGTGTATGATAATCAAATCCGGTATAGGTCTTCGCTCCTTCATCTCTAGCAACTCCAGGAGCAATTGTGCCCACTTCATCCCCCGAATGCCATGCCATATCAGCCTACAGTGTCTAACATCTTGGTAGAGCTGCTTTCCCCCGGTCCTCTTTTCCACTCTCCTTTCTGCCCAGTAAATGTAGGAATGCCCACAAATCCACACCTCCATTATCCTCCCTCTACCTATTGGATTAAATAAAACACATTTATTGCCTTAAATTCCCTGACTTTTTAGTCCCCCCCCCATTCCCCCCTTTTGGTCTTTACCTGAAAAATAAAACATAGATAGCTGTTAGTCCTTAAACCTTGAAAGCACAAATGTATCTTTTATAACTGGCAGACCACCAGCACCCCATTTTCAACATATTGTTCACTGATTCTCCTTCCGCCGCCTATTGTGATGCAGCTCCTATATGAAAGGAATGGGAAGAATAACTAGCTAGGTCTTCACCCAGAAATGCCATGCCTTTCTTAAGTATGGCTCTGACCTGGTAACTGGTCACCTTCCTCCCATCCCCATGCACAAATAGCCTCCCTTCTTTTTTGTATCTCTCTGTGGCGTAAGCTCACAGAGCTTTCACTGGACACAAGATCCCTTCGGGATGGGATTTCAAGGTTATGACACAACCTTTTCCCACCTGATCTGTTTTTGACCTCCTGATTATGAGCTGTATTGTTTCCCATCCCCAGACTATATCTCCCCATTCCAGCCTTCCATCCTCATCCTTACCGCCATGCCCCACTGCCTTACTCACTCTCAATATCCCCCCGTACATTACTACGTAGATTGTAAAGAATAGCTGTGCTTTGTCCTTGGACCTACAAACCTGTGTGAGTATTCCCCATAGTCTGGATAACCAATGCTCAGCTATCGGATGCCTTCCATCCCTTTCCCTCTGCTTCAGCCTGCTCCACCCTTGCATCATCCTCCGTATCAACATTGATTTCGTGGGATCCTGCCATCCCTTCAGGCTACATACTACAATGATGCTGGCTAGGTATACTCCCATAGTGTTGTATTCCAACCCCTTCTCCCATTGATCTACCATAAACTTTCCTAGCTAGTCTTCTGTAACTGACCCACTTACCTCCATATGGTGTGCCACCCTGAAAGCCTGCAACACCTGCCATGCCCCTTCATAGGCCCTCAAGGTCCATGGTGCCCATGAGTTCCGAAACAGCATCTCGTCTCCCTCTTGCCAACATCCCAGATGTTCACTGGGATGGGCATTTTCAGTTCCTCCGCTGTTGGTACCAACTCCCAGAAATGATCCAGCTGCAGACGGGAAAGGCTGTCAGCTAGGATATTCCTCACCCCATCTATGTGCTTGGCCCAAAATGACATATTCAACTGTAGCCCTCTCAACACTAACTGCCTCAAACCCCACATTGCTGGCTCTGACCTGGCCCCCTTGTTATTCAGGACATCCACCACTGCCCTATTGTCACACCAGAAAGTCACCTTCTGATTTCGAAACTCCTCCCCCCACACTAAGGTGCAAGTCCAAATTGGCATTATTTCCAACAATGTGATGTCCTTTACCCTGCCATCCCTTATCCATTCATCTAGCCATGGTTCTGTAAACCATTTACCTCTTAAGTACCTTCCCATCCCCTTCCCCCCTGCTGCATCTGTATACAATTCTAGATCGGTGTTATAGACCCAGTCCTCTTGCCAGGAAGATATGCCATTGAAGCTACTTAGAAATTCTTCCCATATCCTGAAGTTGTCCTTTACCCTTTGGTTTAAATCCACCCATTGGTGTGGCCTTGCCACCCCTGCTGTTGCCCTCGCTAGTCTCCTTGTGAGCGTCCTCCCTGGTCCAATTGCCCTGCAAGTGAAATTCAGATGCCCCAGCACTTGTTGTACCTATCTTAATTGAACTCGTCTCTTGCTCATGTGTTATTGAATCAACTCTCTTAGCCTCTGCATTGTTTTATCGGGTAACTGAAATACCTCCCCCATCGCATCTACTTCAATCCCCCAAAACTCCAACACCCTCCTAGGGCCCTCTGTTTTCTCTGGTACCAGTGGCACACTAAGCTCCCCACATAATAGTTGAAAACTCACTAGCATATCTTCTGTCTCTGTGCGTCCACTGCCTAACAGTAAGAAGTCATCCAGATAGTGTATCACTATCTTATATCCAGTTTTCTTTTGAAAGACCCATTGTAGACAGGTGCTAAACGTTTCAAACGTAGCACAAGCTATCGAACAACCCACAGGCATCGCCTTATCAAAATAGCATTGTTCTTCCACTTTAAACCCCAAGAGGTCCTAGTCCTCCTTTCTAACAGGTAGCAAACAGAAAGCTGACTCAATATCTGTCTTTGCTAACCATGCATCCGGGGTAGTCCGTATGATCTGCACTGGCTCTTCCAGCATAGCGTAAGTCACCCCGCTGTGCTCTTCACCTATAAAGTCATTCACACATGTGGTGTATCACTCTGTATTCCCCTTCCTGTTTTTTAGGGACCAAACCCAGGGGTAAAATTCTCAATTTGTCTATCGGGGGAAAGAGATATGGGTCTTCCACCCTCCCTGACGCCTTCTCCTTTTCAATTTTCCGTATCAGAATGTCTTCCTTTCCCCTGACTGACCCCAAGTTTTTTGCTTCCCTCGCTTGTCTTGGCATGTTGCACCGCAGGGGAAAACCTGATCTAAAACCTTCCTTTAAAGTTTTTGCTGCCTTCCTGTCCAGGTACTCAGTAAGCCACCTCTCCCAGGCCTCACTCTTGATAGGGGTCCTGGCAGCCTGCAATCATTCCCTGCCCCCCTGCTCCCTTCCTCCCATCCCTTGCCCCCCTCCCCATTCCTTGTTCCTCCACCCTCTCTTTTAGTATGACTGGGCTCCTCTACTACCCTGGCCCCTGCCCCTCATCCCTCTGTTCCAGTCCTGACCCCTATACCTCGCCCCTTCTGAAAGGACTGGTGGCTTATCCCTTGCAGCCCCCCTGCTTGTGTCCCCTGGGACCACGAGGTCCTGCATCTCGACGCTGGATGGGTACCCCAACATTTTGAACATGCATGCCTAAATCGACACTGGGACCAGGAACAAAATGCTCTGTTATATCCCCAACAGCATTTCTGTAACATCCCCCCTTTTCTGCCAATCTCTCCCTCTGGGATGGATTGGTCGGTAACATAATCCATCTATAAATCTATTTGTTTTGTGTCCCATCTTACATCACCGTATGTGGCCATCTTCTGGTTAAAGAATTCATCATAGTATATCTACCCCACTCTCCCCTTTGCTTTTGCCTGACGTATGGTCAATGAGTATGTGATCAGTGTGATCCCTAGGTCTGGCTTCTTCTCCAACACTATGGTGGAATATGTGGTGAAACTGACAAACCATCCATCCCACATTTTTTCTTTCATAAATTTATCTTCCTCTTTCTTACCCAATAACACCACAGAGCTGCCATCTCCTCTTCCCTATACTCTCTGACTCCTCATACTTGTCACCCTTCCCTATTCACCAGGGCAAATATGTCCACATATTCCCCTTTCCATATTTTTTCTGTTGTAGCCAACAGCACATGTTCCCCTATCCTCATGCTGGGTGTTCCAATTTCCCATGTACCTTTTCCCAAACTGTCTGTTTCCTTCTTCTCTCCTACTGTGGTTTCCTTGTCTGTCCTAGTCTCCACCAATGCTGACTCCATCTGTCCTAAACCCCCTATCCCCAGCATTGCAATTATTTGACTGATATATTCTTTGATACTGTCTCCCATGGAACCTGATACAATACCTGTTGGCCTGCCCGTTCCCTGTGGTCCATTGTCTGTGAGCTGCATCGGTCCTGGTTCATGTGCTGGTACTGTTATCTATGGAATCAGGGGTGACAGGGCAACTGTGGCCTGAGACTCCAAGCTGGGCTCCTCCGGGGGCATCACCAATGGTTCAAGGGGGTACTAGTGGCTCAGGGATCCCAGGGAGCAGAGGTACTGGGCTGACTGCTCGGGGAGGTGCCACCAGCAGAGCCCTTCTTGGACTAACTGTCCTCCCCGTCAGCCTTTTCCCTCCGCCCTCTTTTCCTTCTCCACTTTCCGCTTCCCCCAGACCTCCCAGGCTCATCCCCCTCCACTAGCTGCCACATCATGTTGGCCTTCTCCGCCAACTCTACAATCACCTTATATGCATCCTACCTTGATGGCTTGTTCTTCTTTGGTGCCATCATCTCTCCTTGTTGTGCCTGAAGAAATGCTGCAAAATAAACTGAAAATATCGTTCATTATCCAACTGTTAAAATTTTTGAAAACAGGTTGACCCCATTTCTCTGCTTTTTTTTTTTAAATAAAATTCCATGTAAGCGGACAGTTTAAAACTGTGACCTTAGACCCCTCCCTCGCCGCTGGTCCTGGGTCCTATGGGCTCCCTCCCGGCTCCCTCCCTGAAACCGCCTGCTGACATGGTTTCTGATAGGGCCTTGCCATATCATCCTGCAAAAATTCCAGTTGAAGTCTCCATTCACCAACTTAAAAACAAATTAAATTCTTCTCCCTTAGACTCTTTCTCATTGAATTAGCCTTCTTTTTTTTTTTTATTTAGCCTCCGTGGCTATTCCCCTTCAAACTTCTAGCCAACCCTGTAAACCCCCCCGACCACGAGGTGTGATGTCACATGCCATAACTGCCACCGCATGACTTCCTCCAGGCCTTGCTCCCTTGAAGTGGTGTTGTAATTCCATTTATTCCCCCAGCAGTGCAGTTCCCCCATTGAACCCCTTCCCTTTTCTGTTATCGTCTGCCCCAGTTGCATATTATTCCACTTCGCCATGAGGCATGACGTCAGATGCCAAGAAAAACCACCAGCTACATGGTTTCTTATTGGGCCATGCCTTACTATGACTTACATAAAACTGTTCAATTGAAACCTCCCTTCGATTGCACCCACATCCTTCTCCCCCTGTAGCATTCTTTATTGAGCTATCCTTTCACTCTTGGCTTCCAACGCTAGTTCCCTTTTAAACTTCAAAACCATCCCCATCACTCCTCCCCCTCTGTGTGATGTCAGGCGCCACTTCTGCACAACAGCATGGCTTCCTCGCAGGCCTTGCTCAGCTGGTATTAGTTTTCTCACCCTCTCCTAATGCTGCCTTGTTTCTTGCTCCTTTTGTACAACAAACATCTGCAAAAATAGCCTCAGCTCATTCTCTTTTGGGGCTATCTGCCCCATGTCACTCTCCCCAATTCTTGCTACTAGAGCCCAAAGCACCAGCTTCTTCTGTTGCCCCGTGTGCTTCCCCTTGTTCCCCCATCTTAAAAAACTTTCATTTCTGCGAGCCAGTACCAACTTACCCTGTCACAGCTGAGCCCCCTCAACCACCATGTCTTCAAACCAGTAAGCTTGTTGCAACGAACACCTCTTTGTATGCCCTGCAACTATACTGATGCTAGGCCTCCTCAACCAGTACCAAAAAGCCTTACAAACAGCTGTATATCTGACCACACCATCAGAACGTGCCTATCATAACAAATTGTAAGGCCTCAAAAGCTCATGCTTTTACCAGTACCATTCATTTACTCGCTTTTTAAACATCACAGCAATACCAACGTAAGTGTCATAATATACTAAATCAAATTGCAAAGCTTCAATGGCACATGCTTTTACCAGTACAATTAGTTTTCTCATTTTTTTTATAACCACACAGCAATACCAGAGTAAGTGACCTCATCTACTAACACCAATTGCAAGACCTCAAAGGCACATTGTATCAAACAAACACAAACTTGCTTTTTTTTTTGCTTTCCTTACCTTGCATAAATTCCTTGCTCCACAAACCTTTTCTTCTGTTTAATTCTGGTTCTTCCCCAAAATTTTCACCAACTCAATTGATAGCCAATCTGATGTGCTGGTTCTGTTAATCTAAATCTAACAAAATTATAAAGCAAAAGAGGCAGAGTGCCTCTGTGCTGCCTGTTAAGTACCCTGTATTTTTCCCCTCCCACTTCCTTAGCTCTCCTATGGTTCACCTGTTCCTCTTCATGCCCCTCCTCTTCCTGACCTGTTGCTCCACCCCCTCCCCTTCCCCTCCTCCTCCTTCTGAGCACTACCTCTTTGTCCTCAGGGAAGGGGTCCACCAGGACAACTTGGTCTGCCCCTTAAAGGGCAAACTCCATTAATGTTTTACCACTTATTGAGACATTTTGTTTGATATATAGATTGTCCTTTAACTCCAAAGACTGACAGAATTACAGCTTCTTAAAGTTACAATGTTATCCTTTACAATTTTCATTTTTTTTTTATGTTGGCGTGCTTGCACAGCCAACATCTTGCAGTAGTGCAGATTTGGAGGCGTGGTCACTGTTGGGTGAATGCAGAGCATGCACCAGTAGGTGTGTCTCGCATTCCCCAATCAGCCAACATCAGGGGCCGACACCCTGCCTAGCTAATGAGGTGAAAAGATCAGAGAAAAGGTCTGCTGCAATGAGAGCGAAGCTGACATGCAGCGTGACCACAACACACCTCCCCCTATGTGCAGGCAACATGGTGGCAGTGACTGCCACTGTTGCCTGTCAAGCACCCCCATTTATTGTGTGCCAATGGGGGTGCCCAATCCCTGTCGGTATCATGCAACCCCCCCTTTTTTGCTTGCCGAGTGGGTGCCCAATCCCCCTCAGCTCCTGTGGCCCTCCTTTCCTTGTTTGCTGATGGGGTGCCCAATCCCCCATCAGTTAAACCACCCACACACACTTAGGTGGCATGCTGGGAGCCCACCCCAGTGTGCCAAAGCACCCATTAAAACAAAAACGATCCCCTGATGTCTTTTTTTTAACCTGTAAAGCAAAAATGATCCCTCATACTCTTCCAACCCCCCTACCACAACCCACACCTACCCACTGTGCACTCTACCTCCTCACCTCCCCATACTTACCTCCGGAGTCTGGTGCGATGATCTTCGGTGGACTGGGAACACGTCTGCACTCTTCAAAGCTGACCACGAACTGAGGAAAGTCCGGTGAGCTGCATAATGGAATAAATAGTGTTTTTTCAACTTTAATGCATATCTCAGGCATATTTGGGAATTTTTACACCAAATTTTCAACATGGGGTTTTTGGGACCCCTTCTCATAAATTCTGGCACTGTCATATTGTTAATCAGTCCAGAAAGGTGATTTCACAGTCACTGTGCAGAATCACCTTTTGGGACTGATTTACAAGATGATAGTACCATTGTTGATGAGGTGGGTCTCAAAAAGCCTATGTTGCAAATTTATTGAGAAATCAAAAATCTGTTCTGGCGATACATTGCACGGCTGCTATGCAAGACAAGTAAATTTTCAACATTGTCATTTTGTATACTTCCTTGTGAACAGTACAGCTGTCATTTTCATATCCTGGCGAAATATGTTTCCTCACTTCCGGAGCACAGTAGCGTTTTTGCTGTGGGAAATCAGTGTTTGGGCCAGATTATGAAAATGAGAGTGACACTGTTCATGATCAGAGGTCCTAAAATGCCTATGTTGAAAATTTGGTGATGATACTCCATAAAATGACTGTGTTACGAGCGTGCATTAGCAGATTGCATGCACACTCGTAACGTCGTGCATTTGTAATACTTTCACTCTGAATTTTCACCATTGGCTTTTTTCCACACCTCTTGATGAACAGTACAGGTGTCATTTCACATATCCTGCCCAAAATGTGTTTTCGCATGTCCGGTGCAGAATAGCGCAGTCACTGTGTAAAATCACTTATTGGGACAGTTTGAGGAAATAACAGTGACACTGTACATGAGCAGAGGTGCTAAAATGCTGATGTTGAAAATTTGGTGCCAAACATCCATAAAATGACTGTGTTACAAGCGTGTGTTGCGCATTTCCCATGCACCCTATGGCCCAGATATTCAAACTGCGCCCGGCTGTGGCGCAAGCTTGGGCGCAGCTCAACTTGGCTGCTCAGGGGTGTGGACTAAGTGATATTCAAAGGAGCTGCACCATGGCTCAGCAGCTTTGAATATCACACCCTGGCCACCCCCAGTGTGCATGGTGCAGTGGCACTGCTCCAGCGCAAGTGGCCAGAGTGGAGCATGGAGATGCAGTAGCGCAAGTTCCATTGCGCCATGCACAGCAACCACGCTATTCAAAACCTGACATGCAAATGGGGCCATAATGTATGCAAGGCGCACATGGGGCCATTTGCATGGCATTATGGCTCCATTTGCATGCAGGTGGGCCGATCTCCGATGACTTGAGCCTGGCACCCTGCCAGGCAGCAGCTATCGGGGACCGACGCCCCCTGCAGCCCGATCACGGGCATTTGCAATGCAAAAAAACCCTAATATGTCTTATATCCCTGGTGATCCAGTGGACCGCTATCTGCCCAATCGTGGGCATCTGTAAAAAAAACCCCAGTCCTATATCCCTGGTGGTCCAGTGGACCGCTATCTGCCCTGATCACGGGCATTTGTAAAAAAATATTCAATTCCAATATCCCTGGTGGTCTAGTGGTACCTCTCCACCTGCCCACTGAGCCCCACCCACGCTCCCCGGTCCAGCGGCGGGTGACAGCCTCCACCACCTCGCCCTGCCTGCCAGCTGACATCTTGGGCAGTGCTGCATGCCCAGTAGTTCTGGAAGGAGCCAGGGTCAACCCACCGTTATTCCAGACAGATGATTCGTATCTGGAGGCATGCGACAAAAACTACACCGATAGCCTCACGCTGTGACTAATGGGCATGCAGCCGGTGTCAGTCGGTGGTGACGGGCGGCAAGCGGTGGGGTGCTGTCTCCCGCCAGCTGACCGGGAGGGTGATGAGGTAGTGAGCGATGAGAATACCAGTTTCAAGAATGGTATGCAAATACCTGTGAAGACAGAGAGCGATCACTGAACAGGAATTTCTTTACAGATATACATAAGACAAATCACTGAATCTCGAGATATAGATATATTATTATACAAATGCCTGAGCTCAGGCAGATAGAGTCACTGGACCACCAGGATATAAGATGGAGTTTCTTTTTGTACAAATGCCGTGATCCGGGCATGAAGCACCGCCAGGTGCAGCCGAACAGGTGGCCATCCACAGGTGGCAGCTGCTGTGTTGCACCTGCAACGCGGCAGCTCACCTGTGGGTGGCCATCAGTTATTCCTTTTTTTTTGGCATAACTTTGTGCTGGCACAGGTAGGAGTTGAGCATGCATGGCTGTGCACATCCCGGGCTGAATATCGGGCTGTGCAGGTTACATTGTGCCTGCATACATTACTGATGCACTCCGGTACATCGGGATTTGTGCTGCACACTTTTCCCTTTTGAATATTGCACCGTGGCACAACCCTTTTGAATATCTGGGCCTTGTAACTTTGCAAATTTGCAATATTTACATGCCAGATTTTCAACACTGGCAATTTTTTACACCTCCTTATAAACTGTAAAGCTGTCATTTTTCACATCCTGCCCAAAATGTTTTTCTGCACTGCACTACTAAAGCCAATGCCAGCGCGACAACATTCGGCATTGACAAATGCTTGTTATGTTTTTATATGGTTCCTGATTCTTTTTTTTTGGGGTGGGGGGTTGTTATGTGTTAATCTTGTGGTATTCATTGAGCCCTTTCTTTTGTTATACAGAGTACTAATTAACTCCAATTGTTGACAAAGGTATGGCTTGTTAAAGTTGCAATGTTATCTTATGGAAATTTTCATTTGTTAATTTCAATGTTTTTCATATGTTTATTTTCAGTTAATTCATTTATTCATTTATATTTTATTGAGTATAGCATACTTTCTCATTTGGACTCAAGGCGCTTTACACAAAACAGATTTTAAAAAAATATTTAAAATACATAACATATCAATAAATAATTCTCATGTATTTACTTATTAGATCAACTGAACTAATTAAAAAAGAAAGCCTGCTTAAATAAAAATGTTTTCAGCTCCCATTTAAATGCATCTTATGTAGTGATCTCTCACATGTGATGAGGGAAGGAGTTCCATAGGTTTGGTGCCACAAAAGAAAAAGCATGGGCACCCGATGTTTTAAGAAGATCCCTAGGAACCCCCAGAAGTCCCACGTCAGCTGAGCAAAGAGGGGCAGGAGGGTGATAGGGTTGTAAGAGGTCATGCAGGTAGCCAGGCCCTTGGCTGTGCAGGGCCTTATAGGGCAGCAAACAGAGCTTGAAAGAGATCCACCACTGAACCAGCAGCCAGTGCAGAAAGTGCAGAACAGGCTTAATAAGATATGATCAAGATAGGCTGGTCAGCAACCTGGCTGCCGCATGCTGCACTAGCTGCAGGTGGTGAAGGTCAACCCCAACAGCCCCAGGTACAGGGCATTACAGTAATCAAGGTGAAAAGTCACAAGGTGTGGACTAGTGTTGGCAGATCACCTGGGGTTATCAGATGTTTCATCTTAGCCATGTTTCTCAGAGGGTAAAATGAGATCTGGACCATGGCCAACACCTGAGATTTAAGTGTCAGGTCACAGTCCAAAACAATGCCAAGGTTCTTTACTCGACCAGAGGTGAGCAACTGAAAGTCCCATAGTCTCAGCCCTGAGACCTGACCAGATTGTACCCTTGCACCCTTGCCCCAGCAAGCAAGATTCCACCATCAGTACTTCAGTCTTATCTGGATTCAACCTCAACCATTTGACCCTCATCCAGTCTTGGATCTCAGCAAGGTAACGACTGAATACCAAGACCATCTCCTGCTGCTCCAGTGCAAAGACATGTATAGCTGAGTATTATCTGCTTAGCAGTGGAAACTCAGCCCAAGCCATCTATAATCAGGGCCCCGATTTTTCTGGCACATCAGACAAAGTTCTGCAGCAGGGTTCTCATTTGCTGCAGAACTTCTCGGCACTCAACACCAATTTCTCGCGGAATTCTCATGCACATTTTACCCTTAATTTTTCCTTTTTGTATTTTTGCCATATCTGACACAATGCACTCGTTAAACAGTCATTTTTGGAATTTTTCACCAAATTTTCAACATAGCCATTTCAAGACCTCTGCTCATGAACAGTATCACTGTGATTTTATTAATCTGTCCGGAACATTGATTTCACGACACTGACTCGCCATTCTGCGCTACAAGGTGGAAACACATTTTGGGTGAGATGTGAAAATGACAGCTGTACTACTCATAAGACAGTGTGGTGAAATGGCAATGTTAAAACTCTGGAGTGAAAATATTGAAATTTCACAACACGAGGCCTGCGTGGGAACCCTGTAACTTGCCTGCGCTGGATTAAACAGTCATTTTTTGGAATTTTGGCACCAAATTTTCAACATGGGGGTTTTGGGCCCCCTTCTCATGAATGATGTCACTGTCATGGTGGTATTCAGTCCTGAAGGGTGATTTCGCAGTCACTGCACAGTCACTGCGCGAAATCACCCTTCGAGCCCGAATAACGCCATGACAGTGACATCATTCATGAGAAGAGGTCCCAAAAACCCCATGTTGAAAATTTGGTGCAAAAATTCCCAAAAATGCCTGAGATATGCAATAAAGTTGAACCCTCCTATCTAGCCCATTATACAGCTTACCGCATTTCCTCAGTTTGCGGTCACCTTTGAAGAGTGCAGACGTGTTCCTGGTCACGAGATCGTCACACGAGTCGGAGGTAAGTATGGGGTGGGGTGTGTGGGAGGCTGGGTGCGCAGTGGGTGGGTGCGGGATGTGGGAGGGGGGCTCAGGAGGCACGCCGTGGGACAGTTTTTGTTTACAGGGAAAAAAAAAAGGCGTCGCAGGAACCGCTTGCCACGCTGGGGTGGGCTACCAGCATGGCACAATGACTTTGGGCGTTCAGCCAGCGGGGATTGGGCAACCCGTCGGCAAAAAAACCAAACAATTGGCACGTTGCCACACTGGGGTGAGCTCCCAGCGTGGCAATTACTCTTTGGAGGGGGACAGTGAAGCCGGCGGGGGATTGGGCACCCCCGTCGGCAAATGAAGCGGATGTTTGTTCCACGGGTGGCCGAATTCCGCGGGTGATGGCAAATTCCGCGGATATTTCCGCGGTTTGCCGCATCCGCGGAATCGCGGAAAACTCAGGGCCCTGTCTATAATGTCCCAAAGGAGTAGCATATACACCACTAACATCATGGAGGACAAAATGGAGACTTGTGGGACCTCACATGGCAAGGGCAGCGGTGTGGAGGAAAAAATCCCAGACACCACTCGCTGCATCCTTCCAGTGAGGAAAGATTGAAACCAGTTTAGGACTGTACCAGCCAGTCTACAACAGACCCACAGGTGCTCTATCTCCACCCCATGATCCAGAGTGTCAAATATCACTGAGAGATTGAGGAGGATAAGGATGGAATGTCTTCCTCAATCCCTCATCACCAGGAAATCATTTAGCACCCGAACAAGGGCAGTCTCAGTACTGTGCCTTTTTCTGAAACCCAACTGAAGAGGGTCGTAGATGTTGTGAGTTGATAAAGAGGTCTCCAGGTGAATGGACACCACCTTCTCAATAACCTTACCCACAAAGGGGAGGTTAGAGACAGGTCTGTAGTTGGCCAGGCAGTCTGGGTCCAGTGAAACTTTTTCAGGAGTGCTACCACCACCTCCTTCAAGAGTCTGGGAAACATGCCTGTCACTAGGAACACTGAGCTATCCTGGCAATGACAGGGCCGATGACATCAACACACCCCACAAGGAGGTCTTTTGGTATCAGATCCAAACTATAGTAGGCTGGCCATAACTCCTGGATGACCTTCACAACATCTGTGACTGCCAACTGGTCAAAGTCAGACCAGACAGACTGAATGGCTGCAACCTCAGACCCATGACTGCATGCCCCATTAGAGAGCACTAACTGGATTTCTGATCTGATGGAGGCAATCTTATCAGCAAACAACAGTGCAAACTCCTCACACCTCATTTGTGAGAAAGTTCCCCAGGCCTGAAGACAGGCACACAGCCAATTAACAGTGTGGAAGAGCTGAGCAGGTCTCTTGGTTGCTGCAGCAATCTCCTTGGACAGGAATTCTGCTTCCTTACAGGAGATTTCTGATTGATAATCTCTATTAAGAGACATCAACATAAGCTTGTCTTCCTCCAAACTGGACCTCAGCCAGCACCACTCCAACCTTCAATCCTTCATCTTCATCTCCCCCGACAGTTCCATTGAACCAGGGGGATCTCTGGTGCGAGATGAGGTGTTGAACATGGCTAGGTGTGATAGGGTTAAAGGCCTTGGTAATAACCCCTAGTTATATGTCAGATCCAATTCTCCCAGCTCCTTGCATTTACTCATCATACCTGATAGATCCAGCACTGCCTTTAGACTCTGTGGAGTCAAACCCCTTTAAGGACAGTACTGGACCATCTCCATATGGGAAGGTCTATGGGGGGGGACTCGAAAAAGAACCTCACAGTATGGTGGTCTGACCAAATGACCAACTTCACCATAAGGTCAATGACCTCCATTACTAGCAAGAAGACAAGGTCTAACCAGTGGCCATGTAGCTGGGTTGCAGAGGTAACAACCTGTGTCAGGCCCAGCGAACACATTAGTTGGAGGAAGTCTTGACCAAACTGCGAGAGTTCATCATCAACCCAGGCATTGAAATATTCCAGAATAATCCATCTGGGTGACTGTAACACTAGTTCAATTATGAAGTCCATGACTTCCTGCAAGAATTCAATCTCATCACCCAGAGGATGGTAGATGAGAAGGATCTTGCAACCTACATCTGCAAACTCTTGAACGGCCACACATTCAAAGAACCTCATTGTTCCCATGGAAGGCTTTGAGATTCGGGTCCAACTAAAACAAATTGCCACACTCCACCCCATGATCCTTTCTCAGGTAGTGTAACACTGAGTACCTGGTCAGAATGGCCGATTCCAATATTGGACCAGTATTTTCATCCAGCCAGGTCTCAGTGATGCAAGCCAGATCAGATGTTGAAGCAGGATTGGCAAAAATGTCAGTCTTGTTCTTAATGGATCTGGCATTGCATAACACTGCCCAAGAAGGATAAGTAGATGAGGCAGGTCCGGCGCATAGTTATTTCATAGTTACTTAGGCCAGTAGTACTCATTGAGTGCTTTTTTACATATTGAACGTCCCTTAACTCCAGATATTGATGGATTTACATCTTGTTAAAGTTTCAATGTTATTCTATGGAAATTTAAATTTTAAATTTTTATGTTTGTATATGGTTGCTGAATTTTTTGGGAGGCTATTATGTGTTAATGTTGTAGTACTCATTGAGACCTTTTTTGATATATAGATTGTCCCTTAACTCTAGATATTGATGGGGTTATGCTTTGCTAAAGTTCAAATGTGTAAAAAAAACTAAGTCCAAATTCTTCTTTTGTATGAACCAATCCTCTTTCATGAGATTGTGACATTCTTATCAAAGAGGATTAGTTCATATGAAAGAATAATGAGAGAAAACAAAGTCAAACCGTTCTTTCATATGAACCAATTCCTTTTCTGAGATTCTGTCATTTCACAAAGAGGATTGGTTCATATAAACGAAGAATGCGAAAAAAACTAAGTCCAAATTATTCTTTCATATGAACTTAATCTTCTTTTGTATGGCCCTATTCCTTTGTCATGAGGCCATGCGAAAGCAGAAAATCATCCCATGAAAAAAGATTTTAAAAATGTAAAAAAAAAAAAGAACACATCTCTGATCCTTTTTCCAAAAAACTAACTGCAGAATACAGCTAATGGGGTCCAGTTTAACAAGATACATGTGTTGCTGTCTCTGCAGGATATGATTTTTATGGGTTAAAAAAATGAAAACAAGATGGCTGCCATATTAAACATGAATTTTTTTCTCATGAAAGAGGATTACCCCCTCATGAAAGAGAATCCTTTTTTGTACCGCCAAATTATTCTTTCATATGAAACAGTTAGCCAAAAGTTCGTACTGAGCATGCTCAGAACCAACATTTCAAATCTGTATAACTCTGGAACAGATTAATATTTTTTCACAACACCAATGAAAGACACCATTCTGGGCAAACCCTTTGTACTCTAAAAATTACAGAACAAAATTCTGAACCATCTGGGCACTAGGACATGACAAAAAACAGCCAAAAATCCTGATTTGTTTCACTTTGTCTCAGAATCTGCACACCCAACATCAATGAAACTTAGTATATAAAGGGACTGTCCCCCTTCCCCAGACAACACAAACGTCCATGCACATCCCTTGAATTGGGGCAAAGCTATTAAAGTGCAAATTTAGGGGTTACCAGACCACTGTAATATGCTGACATAACATGTTAAAATCTTTTTTTTTTTAATTTTTGAATCAATTCATGTTTTTATAAATTTACATTTGGAAGATACAGGAACATAATGTATCATTATACTAAAATTCCTGGCTCCAAGCTTTATTTAAATCATACATTTCTAGCACTAACACGTTATCCCATCCAAAGATGTTATATTTGGAAAGGTTTGACTTGGAATCATTGGTGCTAGAAACTTTTTTCTTTAAATGAAAGCTTGGAGTTATGTCATTATGAATCAGTCCTACTGATACAGTTTTTAGATTCAGTACTATTCTATGTGTATCAACACTACTTCTAATTGCTTTTTGAACATATTATTGGTATATGCTTTGTATTTTAACACACCAAAAATGGCAAACTCAGAGGCCCCGATATTGAAAACTGCGCTCGGCAATGGCACAAGTGGTTGCATCGCACAACTAAGTTGTGCTGGAGCAACAGAGGGATATATTCAAAAGAGATGAACAATGGTGCATCTCTTCTGAATATCCCAAACAATGTGGGTGGCACAAACATGATGCGCCGGCATGACCCCCCAGACAGGTCTGAATACCTGGAATGGGAATGCACCAGAACATCTGGAGATGAGCCAGCACAGTTTCCAGATATTCAGATCCAAACATGCAAATGAGGTCATTATGCATGAAAGGTGCAAATTGTGCCACTTGCATGTCATTATGGCCCCATTTGCATGAGTTGTGCAGGGCTAGTTGGTGGAATGCACCTGGCACCCTGCACAGCAAGACTGATGTCCCTGGTACTCTAGTAGTACCCCTTCCCTGCACGAAACCCCGAACCCTGTAAAATATGTATTTTAATATCTTTGGTAGTCCAGTGGTTCCCCACTCCCACTGCATGCCCCAATCCCCATAAAATATGTATTTAATATCCCTGGTAGTCAGTGGTTCCCCCTCCTGCACAAAATCCGATCATAGTGACATCGATAAAAATCCCCATCCATGGTGGTCTAGTGGTACCCCCTCACCCACACATGACCCCCATAAGTCACATGCATATGCATACATATGCCAAAACAGATGGTGCACCTGGAGGGTTTGCTGCAAGCCATGGGGCAGTGGTGCCCCACTCTAGTCCCTGGTGGTCTAGCGGTCCCCCTTCTGACATGACCATATATGAAAAAGTTTCAATAAATCTATACCTGGTTGTCAAGTGCCCCCCTCCAACATGCCTGTATATAAAATAGTTTAAATAAATCTTTACCTGGTGGTCTAGTGGTCACCCCAATAAGCACATATATGAACATGTTTACATAAATCTTTACCTGGTGGTCTAGCAGCCCCCCCAACATGCCTGTATATAAAGAGGCATACACAACTCTATTCCTGGTGATCTAGTGGACCCCAATCCCAGCAGGTGGAGTCCACCACCACCTCCCCACAGCCCAAACCCCAGGCTGGTGACTGGCACAGTCCTCCTCTTACCACCATGTCTGGCTGCTGACTGAACTGTCAGTAAGCGTGTACTGTATACATTATGTCCTTAGTGACAGTTCAGTCTGTGGATGATCACAGTGTTGAGAGGAGGGCTAAGCCTGGTACTGGCTCGGGGTTTGTGCTAGGGGGAGCAGGTTAGTGGGCACTACCTGTCAGGGTGGGGGTCTACGTGTCAACCAGGAACAGAGTTTTGTACACATTTTTATATGCAGAGGGACAGCTAGCCACCAGATAAATATTTAATTGAATGTTTTCATATACAGGCATGTTGGGGGTATGGCATATGTGAGGAGGCTCAATTGTGGTGCAAGTGGTCAAACTATCCCAGAGGATGATATTCTAATACCCTTAGTCCAGCCCTGGACTATAAGTGTGATAGGTACATATACGTTGAGAAGTACCTCCTATATCTACCTGGCAGTGCCAAAGGTCAAATCATGCTTGGTAGGGCTTCATGAGCCATACATTACCTGTGTGCTGGAACACACTGCAAAAACCTGAAATTGGCCCACAGCATCAGCAAATCAGCATTTAAAACTCTCTATGCTTGTTCATTTAAAGAAACCTGCAATTGTTTCTCCTGATCTCCCCCTTCCTGCCTCAGTGACTTGCTGGTCACCTGTCTGACGAAATATTACAGTACATTTACTACCCCGTGTCATTGACTCCTTCACCTCCCTCTTTGACTTTTTCATAGCATTTCTTTTTTGCTTTTCCTTCTGTAGCTTGCTCCCTTGTGTAGGTTTCAGTTGTCTTAAAGTAGCATACCTCTTGTTCACATGCCCTCTTCCTCCATGACCCTGGAGCATTCACCTTACCTTCTGCCTCTCCTCACTCCCCTTATCTGGAGTCTGCCCTTATCCATGGCCCTGATATCACTATTTGCTGCTATGACACTTTTGGGTTCCCCTGCCTACCCTATCCCTCCTCCCTCTTTAACCTTCACAACTCCCTTCCTTTTCTTATCAGCTTCCTAACTTCCCTTGTTGCTCCCTCACTCGTGTTTGTTCTTCAGCCTGCACCACACCATAGTGTACAATCTTGACTATAACCTGTATTTAGCAGCTCACGTGTGTTTATAGTACTCATGCACTACCACTGTTATTACCCTGTGTATTATATTTAGCCTTGACTATGTTAGTTAGTTATTTAAACATTGTGTGATTTTATTGTGTTCAATGTGCTATGTATTGTTCTTGTACCCTGTCCAGGTCCATCTCGCAAATGAGCTTTGCTCAATGATGTTTGCCTGGTTAAATAAAGACATTGATTGATTGAAAAGATATGGAGTCTGAATGTTTTTTTTTCCAATTGTTTAACCAGGAGTGGCACACTAAGCTGAACGCTTGTTTACAGGTGCAACCTGGGAGCACAGGAAAGTTAAGTGACTTACTCAGGGTCACACAGTATGCAAATGGGGGCTGTGGGATTCAAACCCAGGTCTTCAGATTTGCAGCTTAGAGCCTTAAACAACTGTGCAATACTGCTTCCCTATTCAAAAATCATGTAAGGCAAATTCCCTTGATTATTGGGAAAACGGTAATCAGCATACTTCTAGTACTTGGAAGATGGAAAGAAGGCAAGCAATTGGCAATGATAGGGTATTAGAAAAGAAAGCAAAGAAAAACAAGTCAGTAAAAGAAGTTACAGAGGATATAGCTAATAAAGAGACCAGAGAGGCAGAGTTGTTGGTTCAGGAATTAAAGAAAGGAAAACACAGATTAAAGAGTCACAGGGTAATAAAAAAGGAAAAAAAGACAAAATTCCCCAGGAACAGGTGGAGGTAAATGGGACAAAAATAACATCACATAGGGACAATAAAGGGAGAAATATAGCTGATAACAAAGCACATGGAATTAAAGTGCAGGACATGACAAGTAGAGAGATTAGGAAAAATTGTCAAGAGAAACAAGTTACATTTGCAAATATACATAAAGAAAATATATTGAGGAAAGAAAAAACAGTGACGCCCTCTGAGGCTAAAAAGGATCAGTTAAAAGTATCAGGTGACCTACTCCCAACGGTTTTCATAAAGGGACTACCGATGTCCTAAAATGAGAATAACTACATTTTAATGCTTGCTACTTACAATTTACTAAAAGGAGTTATGAAAAATAAAATAAGCTGGCAAGATGTTAAGTCATCCTATCATTATAAAAACCATAAACCAAACCTAGCAGTTGATAACACCTCTTCACGGGCATATGTTCAGAGACAGAATGAGTACTCTGACAACTAGTACTTAACCTCCCAATTTGGTGCTAAAGCAGCATGGCTGAGATGATGGAGTCAGAGTTCCACTCTTCTCTTGCACAACACTCTTAGACACCTTAGTGGATTCACACCAACAGCACATATACTGCTTAACTTTTTCAAATAACGTTTTTGACAAAGAGCCCCTAGAAGGGTCTAGTATCAAGCTTAAGTAACCTTGTTAGTCATAGCTGGTATTTTAATAAGCACAGGAACTGTTTTGTTTTCTTCTTACCTGAAATCATTAGCCGGGGCAACCAGGGAGCAGACAAACAGTCTATGTGCATAAACGACTATTCACTTTACTCTTTTCTTTTTACTGCATGAAATACAGATTGACAGAAAACCAGCTGAAGGATCCAACTACAAGGCACTGATTTGGGTATTACCCCCACCCACACATTTGGAGGCCCCAGCTGAGACTTGCCAAGGGCCAGCGGAGCATAAGTAACTCCAGGAGGTAAGTGTAATTTGGGTGTCACAGCTGGGAAGAATGATGAACAATATGCAACGGGGTGGAGGTCTGTCTCGTGGAATGTAAAGGGCCTCAACCACCCAGTCAAGAGAACCAAGGTGTTACAACATTTGAAATTTCTGAGGGTCGATGTGGCACTGCTCCAGGAGACACACCTCAATGCCAGAATGGTGCAATTGCTCAGGAAGAGCTGGGCTGGGAAAGTAATGACTAGCTCTGCCTCATCCAAGTTGAGGAGTGTAGCTATACTTATACACAAGTCATCCCTGTGGGTAGAAGAATGGAAGAAGACAGATAAATTGGGAAGGTGGGTGGTAGTATGCTTCGCATTCCTGGGAGGAAAGGTGGTAATGGTGAACATATACTGTATGCCCCTAACCAAGATGACCAGGCCTTCTTCCCCCAGATTAGCAAAGCACGGGTAGAAGTGAAGGGAGGAGATGGGACCATCTCCACGATAATTGGTGGGGTCTTCAGCCTGGTTGAAGATATCTTTCTGTATAAAACCAGACCCACCCCAGAAACCCATGCCAGAGGAAAGGAGGCCCTAATGGCTCTAAGGGAAGAATGGGGTATGCTGGATGTATGGCGATGGGACAACCCTATAAAGAGGGGCTGCACCTTTTTCTCCCTGGTCCATAACTCATGTAGTCGCATAGACTATTGGTTGGCTGATGGGATGGCAGCTCAGGGGATTTATGATGCCAAGATTGGACCAATGGTTATTTAAGATCATGCCCTAGTGGATATATCATTCCTGCCACCTGGGAGCAAGCCATCATCCCCAAGATGGTGTTGTAACCCCTTACTCTTGAAGGACAAAGGATTCTGTGCATGGATCTGCGGAGAAGGCCAAGCCTTCTTCCAGATTAATGTCACAGGTGACATCAAGGTGGGAACAATGTGGGAAGCATTTAAGGCCTACCTTAGAGGATGCATAATATCCTACATGGCATCACAAAACAAGAAGAGGAGGGCAGAGATGACCAAGCTCCAACAAGAACTTTCCACCCTTGAAACACAGTTTAAATTGAATCCGGGCTCTAATAGTAGCACACTCTTCCTTATCACTGGCCTGAAGTATAGTAGTAGTAGTAGTAAATCTTTTTTATTCATATGAATAAGGGAGGCATTCAATTAAGCATTAGCTCATTTACAATAAAGTTCCAGTATCAAAAAACAAACAAATATCAAACATCAGTTTCAAAGAACATAACATATTAGTGTCCTCTCACAACGGAAGGCAGAGTGGCAGCTCCTAAGAACTAAATATAGATTTTGTGAGTCAGGAGACAAAGGCAGCAAACTCCTTGCCTAACATCTAAGCAAACAGAAGGATAGCTCCCAGATTCCTGCCCTTAGGCCCCCATCTGAACAGATGGTAACTAAGCCCACTGAGATCAACGAGGTCATGCAACAATTTTATCGTGCCCTCTACTCATCAAAGATTCCTTATACAGGTGCCCCCCATGATCAAAAATCACCACCTTTCTTAGGTCTACCCACCCCCACACTTGAGCCCTGAGGAGATACACAATCTGGAGGACCCCGTATCCTCCAGGAACTGAAAGATGCATTGCATCAACTGTCTAAAGAAAAGCCCAGGGCAGATGAAATGTCTGCTGAGATACTCCAGCTCCTATCAGAGGAAATAGCACCCCCCTGTTACGTTAGCCACTTTGCAGAAGGCCCATGAAATAGGGACCCTTCCTCCAACACTTAAGGAAGCCATTATTACCCTTATTCCAAAAAAGTTCTCTGATCCCTTAGACTGCGCCACATTCTACCTGATCTCCCTGTTATCAGTAGACTCTAAAGTCATGGTAAAGATACTGGCTAACAGACTGGAGGAAGTACTCCCCTCTTTGATACACCCCTCCCAATCTGGATTCAGTAAGGGAAGTGTACTCAGTCTCAAATGGCACGCCCTTGACTCCACTGTATCAATGGCGGCACTAACTGTGGGCTTCTGTAAGGCCTGCAACTCGGTGAAGTGGGGGTACTTACATGCCACTCTTGAGGCCTATGGCTTCGGAGCCTACTTTTGGACATGGATAATCACACTTCATAACTTGCCCTCAACCAAAATCCTGACCAACAGGACCATTTCCTCCCCTTTGGGCTCCAAAGGGAACATGCCAGGTGTCCACTATCACTGCTACTATTCCTCTTGGTACTGGACCCCTATCCAGAAGAATTCTGTCAACCTCAGGTATCCAAGGCATAGAAGTGAAGGAAACAATACATGATCAATACATGTGGATGACCTCCTTATCACCCTTGTCAACCCCGCTATCCATACCCCGCATACTGGGTACATGCCAGGAATTTGCTGAAGTCTCTGAACTCACAGTGAATCAAAAAAAGACCACCCTATCTCCACTGAACTTGGTGTGTACCAAAGAGTACATGCAGGGGACACCACTTGTCTGAGCTCCACAAGGCTTCTCCTATTTGGGGATAATGATAGCAGAACAATGGAGAGAGCTGGTGGACCTGAAATACACACCACTGCTGCACTCTCTTACAGCAGAGGCTCAGCGATGGCTAAAGCTCCAGCTATCACTGAAGGGGAAGGTAGAAGTCTTATGAATGTTCACCCTTCCAAAGATAGCCTATCTATTCAATAACTTTCCAATAAAACTACCCACAAAGCATTGGCAAAGCCTAGAGAAGCTGGGGGCTACATTCTCATGGGAGGGCAAGCTCGCCAGGCTTTGCAAAGCTAGGCTGACAGCACACTGGAGGAAGGGAGGACTATTACTTCCATGGTTTTGAAGGTACTAGCTGGCTTACAGGCCACCCAGACTAGTAGATGGTTCATGCCACCCTCCTACTTGTCCCCAGGGTGGACTGAGTTGGAGTTTGACCTGGCAGAGATCCCGTGGCTGTGGCACCTTCTGGACATGGACACCCCTCTCTCAATTTAGCCTCCTCCCCAATGTTGTAGGGCTTGGAGAGAATGTATGAAGATAACCCACACAGCTAAGATGGCTAGATCCCCACCCTTAAGGTTTGCCTGGCTTTGGAACAACCCCAGCATATGACTAGATGGAAATCCCATCAATTGGCCAGGCTGGTCATGGAAGAGAATACAAATTTTTGCTGACCTTCTCTTACCTGAGACAGAAGAGCTATTCTCTTTCCATCAAATATGGGAGCAATACACCCTCCCCCAAAATGGATTTCTGGAGATACCTTCAGATCTGATAGGTTATCCAGGAGCTTCAAAAAAAACAGAACCATAGCTCCGGATTGGCTATGGCTGGAGCATGTATACAAACCAGGGAAAACAAAAGGGGTAGCTGGTCGAATCTACTGCATGCTCTGGAATGCACAACCTGACTCTATGGACACATGTAGAAAGAAGTGGGCAGAGGACCTTCAAATGGTCATTAACCCCCCTATGTGGGGAAAGATGCCAGAGAAGAGCACATTTATGGTACAGAGATTCCTGGAGTCAGATTATCCAGCTAAAAGTCATGCTACGGTGGTACCACACCCTGGAGGCCTTGAATAGGATGGGCCTCATACCACATGACAAGTGCTGGCACTGTTCTAGCCAAAAGGCCAACCTACTGCACATATGCAGCTCCTTATGGAAAAAAGGATAAACTTTTATTGTGCAACCATATGGGTTTTAGGATTATTTAAAGGGACAGTAAAGTTTGTAGATGTATGCCAGGTTGGCCACCCTGACATGAAATTTATCAAAGAAAGGAGGAAGAAAAAGATGAGAGAAAAGTAGGAAAAGAAGATTTAGGGGAAGGTTACACATTTTTACTTCAGGACTAAATATTCATAACAGAGGCACCCTGTTACAATTTGGTACAGTTTTCCTGTTTTACAGCAGCTTACTGCATGTCAAACAAACTCTGGCCAGAGCTGATAGGGCTGCAGTTGAGGACTCTGGGGTAAAAATACAGAAAAGTACCAAAGTTACAAGCCTGTGTTTGCAAAATGTCATGTAGGCTCATAACTTTGTTGTTTTTTTAATATTTTTACACCACATTTTCAACATAGCCTTCTTATGACACCGCCTCATGAAAAAGGGCAGAGAAAATGTTCAACTCCTGCCAAAAGGTGATTTTATGCAGGGACTGTGAAATCACCTTACGGGATGTGAAAAAAACATTTTGGCCAGGATTTGAAAGATTACAGCTCTCACATTCATGAGGTGCTGTAAAGATATGGCTTTGTTGTAAAACTGGGTAAAAATATTGAAAATTACAAAGTTTTACATCAATTTTCAACATGACCTTCTTATGACCCCACCTCATGAACAAGGGCAGGAACATTTTCAACTCTTGCCGAAAGGTGATTTCCGTAAGGACCACAAAGTCATCTTTTGGGATGTGAAAAAACATTTTGGCCAGGATTTGAAAAATTACAGCTGTCACATTCATGAGGTGCTGTAAAGTTATGGTTTGTTGTAAATTTGGGGTAACATATTCAAAACTACCAATGTTACAAGCCTGCATTCACAAAATTCAAAGTAGGCTCATAAATTTTTTGATTTTTAATATTTGTGCACCAAATTTTCAACATAGCCTTCTTATGACCCCACCTAATGAACAAGGGCAAAGCAAATTTTCATCTCCTGCCCAAAAGGTAATTTCACACAGGGACCATGAAATCACCTTTTGGGACAGATTTGCCTAAAGACAGTGCTATTGATCATGAGGTGTGGTCCCAAAAAAAGGCATGTTGAAATTTGGGCCACAAATATGCAAAAATGGTCAAGTTATGCCACTAAGTTCAAAACATCTTTGAAATACACTGAACCATATTCCTGTTTCTTCAGTTCACATCTGACCTTGAAGAGTTAAGATGTGTCTGCAGTCCAGAAAGGATTATGGTATTGGACCCCTGATGGACAAGTAAGGGCTTGGGGGGTTAGGGTGGCAGATGTTGAGTGGGAGTGTCAGGTGGGGGGAGTGCAATGGCTGCAAAAGACATCGATAGAATTTTTATTTTTACAAGTACAAAAACCAAGGATTTCTGCACTGGGGGATTGGGCACCCCCCCCATGCCACTGTTATGTTTCTGGTGGGAGTGGGGTGGTGGGTGCTAAGAGGAAGGAGGGTAGGATGGGAGGAACTATAAATATATATAAAAAATCACAACCATGCATGTGTGGTAGTGGGTGGGGCAATAAATTTGTGATTGGGACACTGGGGATTGGTCATCCCAGTGTCACTATTATATTTCTGCGGTGGGGTGGGGTGGTGGGTGCTGAGAGGAAGGTCGGGTGGGGGGATAGGTCTGATTTTAATGAAAAAAAAATTGACAGAAATGGCAGGTCACAGCACAGTCAGCTGTGGCCAAAATGGCCACCGCATTGTGCTGCACATGCACTAGCAGTCGTGCATGTGCAATACAGTTTGGTGGACATCTTGGACTTGGCAGAGCATGCCATGTTCCACCATGACTGCCGACAAACAGCAATTAGTGCAGTGCTACTTGCAACTGAGATAAAGAGTGGAGTGCTCCATGGACGCGGAGGTGACTGAGGTACAATTACAACATGTTAGGTTGGAAGGAATGTGTGGAATCCATTTTACATAGCAAGAGGTCTGCAGGGACACCCCCTGCAGCCTTAAAATAATGCATGCTGCACTCTTTTAATGCAAGCACCATCTCTAATGGCACACCTTGTGCCACTTGGTCAAATAAGTTAGACCACCTCTAAGGTGGTCTCACATACTATTTTAGCACAAGCATTAGGGATGCAGGAAAATCATGCCTCCAGTCCCCAATATGTGGTTGAAACTTTCTCTGCTCATGTTTTGGGCCAGATGCTATTTACTAGAACTGCTACATGCTTGGTCTCCAGTACTGCTCTGCTAGCCTCAGCAATGAAAATGGCTACATGAAGTTGGATGGAGCAAATGGGTACTGGGTTGCAAATCAGATATCCATGCTTCATTTAAAGCGGATGTTGCATTGCAAGTCAGGGAATGGACAACACTCATTTCATTACAGATGCAGGGGTTGTGAGGAATGCTATAATATCTGTCCTATCTCCTTTAATTAAAAAGTTATATAACAAAAAGAGGGTCCGGGGAAAAAGAACAAATTTGGAGACCTGCCTAATGGATCTGGAAAGGAGGGTGGCTGCGGGAGAGAAGGGGGAGTCATCTTGACAACTGCTGGTGGTTAAGGAGGCACTAGATGTGCTCCTATTGGTGGGGCCCATAAGTCCTGGCTGTTCATCAAGAAGCAATTTTTTGAATGGGGAAACAGGCCTGGCCCTCTGTTGGCGAATTTGATTCATGGGAAATAGGGGTCTAATTTGGTGGTGGGTATTCAAGATGAGCAGGGGAACATAGTGAGGGAAAAGAAACAGATACAGGAGAAATATAGACACTTCTACCAACAATTATCTATGGTAGAGTGTCAGGAAACAATGGAATTTGTGAAGGGGTTTCTTGCTAGGGTTAAGCTGTCATGGCTATTGGAGACACAAAAAAATAAATTGGACTCTGACATTACCAAAGAAGAAATACGAAGGGCTATAAATGAATTAAAGAGTGGGAAGTCCAGTGGACCTGATGGATTCCTGGCTGAATATTACAAGGCCCTGATAATTCACATGGTGGACCCATTATGGGTGACACTCCAAGAGGCAAGAGGAGAAGGTGGGGGCCTGCCTGTCTTGTGGAGGGATACAGTTATCTGTGTCATTCCTAAACCTGGCATGGATCTGTTGGAATGTGCCTCATATCACCAATATCACTTTTAAATTGTGATCTAAAAATCCTGGTGAAAATGTTGGTAGGGTGGCTAGACAAGATTCTCCCAGGACTGATATACCCAGGCCAGACTGGGTTCTTTCAGGGTAGGTTCTCCTACCATAATGTGCATAAACTGTTGAATGTGGTGTGGTGAGCTTCTTGGTGTCATGGACCCACATAGGTGATCTCCAGGGATGCTGAGAAAGCATTTGATAGAATAGTGTGGGAATATCTGTTTGAGGTGATGGCCTGGTTTGGTCTGGGTGAAGAATTTGTGGGAATGGTCAGGGCCATGTACAAATCACCAATGGCACAAATCCTGGTTAATGGATCCTTGTCAGATAGGCTGTTACTATGTAGGGGAACCCAGCAGGGGTGCCTCCTCTCCCCTCTGCTGTTTGCACTTGCACTAGAGCCATTGGCAGACAGTATTACAGAGCACCTGGATATAGTGGTGTTAAGGGGGAACTGGGCAGGGAACATAAAGTCACCCTTTATGAGGATGACACACTATTATATATAGAGGAACCAAGAAGGTCCATGCTACCACTCTTACAGATGATTGAGGATTTTTCCCAGTTTTCAGTATACAGAATAAACTTAGGGAAGTCATAACTGTTAAAAATAGGAGAGGGAGGGGGAATGAACCAGTTAGGAAACTGGGGATTTAAGGAGGTGGGAGCTTCCTTTGTATATTTGGGAATCAAGTGTGGAAGGATTTAGGTTCTATGTGAGCTTAATTACACACAATTATAAAAGCAATTGAGCAGGACATGAGCAGGTGTCATTCTCTCCCCATCTCTTGGCTGGGAAAAATTAATTTACTTAAGATGAACATCTTGCCAAGACTTCTGTATGTTTATTTATTTTATTTTATTTTATTTATTGTAGAGATCAGTTTTACAACCTTTGAGTCAAAGACTCGTTTACAAAGGTACCTCGTCAAAAGGGGGACAACAATAGTGCGAGGTTAGGACATGGAGTGACGAACAGGTTAGAATACATAAAAAATATACACTTAGAGCAGGCAGCGAGCTACGCTGGATTAAAGCTTGCGTAAGGTACTACATTGGTGGAACAACAGGAGATGCATATTCAATTTGACAGCAAGTCACAAGCTAATAGGTACTAACATTGGTAAACTAATAAGAGATACATTATTCAAATTGAACATGTCACAAGCTGATATGTAGAGTTATAAGTCCGGTAGGCGAGGGGCTTGAGAAGGTTAGTAGGGACCGGCATAGGGCAGTAGGGGCGGCATAGGGTAGCTTCTGAGCATTCACAACATCGGCTAGTCAATAATATGCTGGCGGAGGCAATTTTGAGCGGCCAATACCTGGGATCTTGGAGATAGTTTCAGGAAGGAGTTAAACCAGGACGGGCTAGGTGATGGAAAGATCTTTGGCGAGAGGTCCTCGTTCTGGGAGCGTTGAAGGTGGCGGTGGCGGCGTGCCGGGTTGGCAGGGACCTAGCAGCCCGCTGCAAGGTCCAGAGACCCCAGGGGCAGAGACCTGACAAGGATTTTTGGCCAGTAGGCGGGTTTGATATTTCAGTCTTTCCTCAAGAGTGAGTATTTTTGTGGCAGTATAGCAAACAGGTGTGGGTTCTGCTGTGGGCACCGGTAAGGAGCCTACATGCTTTATTAATAGAGGTCTGGACTTTGGATGAGCCAGAGGCATCAGCGGCAGCGTAAACAGGAGACGTAGTCAGCCAGCGATAATACCGATGAGGTGATGGCTAGTTTTAAAGCGGGTTCAGGAGACAGTCTTTGTGGCGGTAGAAAGACCGATCCTGGAGTTCATTGCAGATGACAGAGCTTTAAGGTGGGCGTGGAAAGTAAGGCGGAGTCGAAGGTGATGCCCAGGTACTTGTAGGATGAAACCTGCTCCAGAGGAAGGGTGTGCTGGTGGTGATGTGGAGGAAAGTCCCTGGCATTATTTTGCCGATGAAAAATAGCATGGACTTAGTTTTCTTTAGGTTCAGGACTAAGCGGTGATTGTTGAACCACTTTTGGTTTGGAGGAAGGTGCTGCTTGCAGTTTGGAGTGGGAGTGGGTCAGGGTGTGATGCAAGGATAACAGCGTCATTAGCATGGAGTAGTATTTTACTGGAACAGGAGCTGGGAGGTGTTCAGGAATAGGCTGAAAGGGTTGGGCCAAGGATGGAGCCTTGGGGACACCGAGTGTACAGGAAGGTAGGAGGAGAGGTCCCATTTAGCTTGACTCTTTGGGACCTGTTGTGTAGGTAACACGAACCACTTCAGGGGCGGCTGTGAGACCTAGTATACTGAGGGAGTTTAGTAGCAGGGGATGGCACACCGTGTCGAAGGCCTTGGACAGGTCAATAAAGACTGCCCCTGCAAGATGACCTTTGTCTAGTGCTGAGTGAATGTGGTGGGAGAATTCCAGAAGGGCAGTGGATGTGCTGTGGCCAGGGCGAAACCCGTGTTGCTCCGGACAAAGAAGGTTGTAGTTGGTGAGATATTCCAAGAGCTGTGTGTTTACTATTTTTTCTAAGGCTTTGGATAGGGGGGAAGGATGGAGATAGGCCTGTAGTTATTAGGCAGAGTGCGGTCCCCAGACTTATGGATGGGGGTTACTTCTGCATGCTTCCAAGCCTTAGGGAATTGGCCGAGGCATAGGGATTTGTTAATGATAAGCGTCAGCGGGGTGAGCATGACATCCAGCACGGGAGTATCCTGGAGTCGAGAGGGTCATTGGTAGGGTTCTGAGAGGCAAGGGCCTTTATTAAGAAAGGTTTGGCATCGTGGGGTGAGATCATTCGGAAGTGGAGTTGCGGCCTGGGAATGGGAGGGGCGTGGGTGGGTTTGGCAACCGGGTCTGAAAAATGGGCGGGAGGCACTTAAGTCAGTGAAGGTTTTATTAAGGCAGTTAGCAATACAGGTGGGGTCAGTCGAGACAGTCCGTTTATGACAATCTGGGATGGAGGGGGGGGAGTGGGTCTTACCGTTTAAATCTTTAATGTTGTCCCAGAATGCTCTGGATGAGCCCCAGGAGGATGTCAACGTGGCCTGGTAGAATTTAGCTTTAGCCTGCTTGATTGCCCAGGTGCATTGATTGCGGGCTGCCCTGTAGGCTTGCCTGTCAGCAACCCTGCTGGAGTCATTAGCTAAGTGCCAGAGGTTATCTCTCTTTTTTAGTTGTTGGATCAGTGCAGGAGTGATCCATACAGCAGCCTGTTTTATCCTACGAGTGTTGAAGGGTGCATACAGATCACAGGCATGGTTGAAGGCCGTGGAGAGGTAGGTAAGGGCATAGTTAACGTCAGGAGCGCTGGCCAATGGGGACCAGTCGATTTGGGCGAGGTGACGTTTGAGGTTGGCGAGACCTCAGGAGGAAACTGGTGGCGAGGGGTCCTGCTGTACCCTGGGCAGAGGGTGGGGGAGGACCAGAAGCAGATGACTGGGGAGTGGTCACTGAGTGAGTCCGCAAGGACATCAACGGAGACTACTTTATGAGGTCGGTTAGAGAGGATGACGTCCAGGAGGGAGCTAGTTCCTGTTACTTTGTTAAGTCTAGTGGGCTGAGTGACCAGTTGGGACAGGTCAAGGGCTGCAAGCTCATTCTTCAGATTATCTGCCGACGGGCTGAGCCAATTGGAATTTAAGTCACCCATAATTAACTGTTCAGCTGTCAGGGTAAGGTAGCCAGGTAGTCAAGGAGAGAGGTGGCTGCAGAGTCTTTGTTCAACCCAGGGTAGATAAGCGCAGTTAGATAGGCGGACCCGCGTCAGGGTGGGGTGATTTTAAGGTAATGGCACCCCATGGTTAAGCTCGGGGTTGGGGAGGCAAGCCCGAGGATCGAAGCGCAGTAGATAGCACACCCCTCTCACGCCGGCCCATCCTAATAGCCCTGAAGATGGTAAAGCCAGGAAGGGAGATGGCAGAGTCAGGTGTGAGGAGGAGAGCCAGGTTTCGGCAAGCATGAGAATATCCGGGGAGTGTTGGGTGACCCAACATTGGAGGGCTGCAGTTTTCTTAGGGAGACTGCATATATTAATAAAGGCGATTCGGAAGCCTTTGCTATCAATGGGCAGAGGCGTGGATGAGGTGACAGGCCCGGGGTTTGGGTTCACATTGCCGGAGAGCAGGAGCAGCAGGAGAATTAGGCGCCTCGCGTGGGGTTTGTAGCTGGCGGTGGGGTGCAGATGTGGCCGACGGGACCCCACCAGGGAGGAGCAGGGATAGGAAGGGAGAGAACAACTGCGGGCGCTAGCGAGGGGAGTGTCCACTTGTGAATGGAACCACAATACTGTGAGTAGCACAGCGGTGGTTGGTGTATGGGGGTGGCGTGGTGGTCCAGGAGTGCAGGGAGGATTGAGGAAATTGATTGAGGATAGGTGTGGGGTAGTCCGATGGGGAGCCTGGGGTTGGGAGTGGGGGCAGTGTGCTTTGGTTGGGGCAGGTTAATGGGGGTATAGAGGGCAGAGAGAGAGAGCATAGGGTGCTGTAGCAGGAGGAGGCCAGCATAGCAAGGACCATGCTTGAGTGAGATGGTACATGTGGGCTTACCAAAGCAGACATTAAAAGGGTGGAGGGGCCTTTACAACATTTTTTTGGCAGGGGAAGTGACTGAGGGTCAGTCTACAGTGCTTAAAGGTGAATGCAGAGGGTGCAGGTATGAACTTTCCAGACTTACAGAATTACCACCTGGTGATCCAGCACTGCTATATTCAAGACTAGGTTAATCGCTCCTCAGCTGCAGGATGGCTGGATCTGGAGGAAAAGGATAGCCAGGGAGACTGATGGCCTATTTGGCACAAAAGGGCATAGAGCTTATATCAATATGGGAGGACTAACCCCATGGTATCTGCAGTCTTGGATAGCTGAAACAGATGGGCAGAACATGGGATATAGGAAGAGAAGAAACATTACTGCCCAGTTTCAAGGAACTCATTCTTTGTGCAGATGTAAGTGATGCAGGGTTCAGAGATAGGAAGCTAGAGATTCATTGAGTGGGAGACCTATATACAGGGAATGGTATTTGTTCCTTTGCTGAGGTGCAGGAGCAAACAGGATTGGGCCATTTGCACTTTTTTCAATATCTCCAGGTACAGAAAGAGCATACAGCAGAGGTTTGGGGACAGAACAGGTCCATGTCTCCCCACTAGGGGTATAGAAAACCCTGGTATAGAAGCCACCAGAAGGGATGCCAAGGGCACAATCCATAAGGCAGCATGAGAGGGAAAACAATTCCTTGTTGATACCTCCCAGAAAATGAGATACCTCTGGGAGAGGGACATGGGGCTGGCAATCACAGAGGAAAACTGGAGAATGGTGCTAACACTGCACATGGGTATATTGGTATATAATAGATATAAAGAGTCTTTCTATAAATTTATCCACTGGTTATACTACCTGCCTCTTATAGTGAATACATTCAACCTACTATATCCCCAATAGTGTGCAAGATGTAATGGAGCTTGGATCTTATACCACTACTTCTGGGCTTGCCCATTTTACAAACCTTTTGGGTGGAGATAGCAGAGGAGGTGGGAAACTAAGGGAAGAGATCTCCAGGTGTCTTCATTGCTACTCCTGTTTGGTATAGAGGAGCTGGAGAGGAAGGATGGCCCCCTTGCCAAGGTGGGTAAGAGTGCTCCTTATTCTGGCACACTGCATATTGAATACTTGGGTGTCTGGGGCAGTCCCACTGTACACCAATGACAAAGCCTTTCACTGCAGGCTCTAGCAATGGAAAGACTTTCACATGTAATGAAAGGAAAAGGGAAAAGGTTTACTGGGTGTGAGGCCCTTTCTCTCCTCTTTAACAATGGTAGAAAACCAGATCTTGTGTGAAAGATGGTTCGGGTGGGGCAGGAAAGGGGAGGAATAGGGAGGAGAACAGAGAGTTGTATCTCCATTCCTGGTAGAAAAGATCTCCTTAAACTGGGAGGATGTAGGTGGCTGGAAAGGAGGAGTACGGGCAGAAGGAAACACCCAACAGGTAGACCTCAAGAAGAGATTAGACACATTGACTTACATTGTTTATTTTTATGTAAAAAAAAAAAGGAAAAAGAAAAAGAGTTATATAATGAAATGGACCCTTGTACATAGTTTGATGAATTTATTTTTATTTGGAATGTGATGTATGTCGTTGTTTGTTGTATGCAAAACTTTCAATAAAAAAGATTATGCAAAATAAGAATGTATATATATATATATATATATATATATATATATATATATATAGATATATATATATATATATATATATCTGTATATATATGTATAATAAAAGTTTGGAAGATTTACCAACCAGAATTCTGACCTAAATGGGCAGATAATTCTCCTGGAGATTTTGAGTGTTCTTTTTTTTTTTTTTATAGAAGTGACTTTTAAAAGTGATTGTATACAGTTTGTCATGTGTACAGTATATATGCAAAGAAGTGCAAAGTAATGCACCTGGGAAATAAAAACCCTAGGAAGATTTCACAATGGGGAGGTAGTAACAGTAACAAAATGGAAAGGGACCTGGGGTAATCATATCAGATGATCTTAAGGTTAGCAAGCAATGTGAGAAGGCAGTAGGGAGGGCTGGGGGGATACTGGGATGTATAGGGAGAGGCATCACCAGCAGAAAACAGGAAGTTGTTATCCCTCTGTACAGGCAGTTGGTGAGACCCCATCTGGAGTACTGAGTCCAGTTCTGGAGACCCCATCTCCGCAAGGACATAGACAGGATGGAGGTAGTCCAGAGAAGGGCAACTAAAATGGTGTTGGGTCTGCAAGAGAAGCCATATAAGGAGAGACTAAAGGAGCTTAATATGTATACCCTTGAGGAAAGGAGGGAGAGGGAGGACATGATAGAAACTTTCAAGTACCTCAGTGGAATCAACAAAGTCCAAGAGGGTAGCATCTTTCAGAAAAAGAGATGTGCAAGAATAAGGGGACACAATTTGAAGATAGAGGGGAGACGGCTCAGGGGCAATGTGAGGAAGTATTTTTTCACAGAGAGGGTGGTGGATGAATGAAACAGCCTTCCTGAGGAGGTTGTGGGATCTAAAACTGTGGGAGAATTCAAGAATGCATGGGACAGATGTAAGGCAATTTTTGTGGGGGTAGGAAGAAATAGGCTGTTGGTTAACTAGGATCTGCAGCTTATCCTGTAGGTAGGGAAATGGGCACACTAGGTGGCCAAGCGGTCCTTATCTGCTATCAAAGTCTGTGTTTCTATGTTTCTATATACCTTATACTGTTTAATGCTAGGATCTTTGCTGTTACCATACCCCTGTGTTGTTTTCTTTGCACTGTTAAAATTGTATGCCTACCCACCTTGCCATACCTTAAAATAGGCATTTATTTGTCTAGTGTGCTTACCTGGTTAATAAACACTAAACACAATAAAAGCTGTTCTGAAGCAGCTATAGACTGAAATGTTATATTTGTCTCCTAGAAGGTATACCCTCCTTAATGTCTAGTACTGTCTAATTGGGCTTTTGAGAATTAGTGCCATGGTACAATATTATTGCAGGGTCACAGCCCTATTTTCAAACTGCTCCACCAGCTATATTGAAGAGTTTGGAAATTGGTGTATGGTATTTGAGATTGTAGCATACATAACACCTCAATTATGATATATTATAATAGGGTGAATCAACCATGTTAGCTGTAGTGGTTCAAAGAGCTTTGAACATGCACACCAGTGCAAAATTATAATACACATGATTTTTCTTTACAAAAATATGGAATTTTTCCAATAAGAAATATATAGACAATTACAATGGATACCTGAATATATCTCCAACATTTATGTTGGACTTATTGCTCAAAACTGAAAATGAAGACATACTAAAGAATCTGGCAATGTGTTTAATAGAAATCAGCAGAATTCAGAAAAAAAACAAGCAAATATGCTGAGACCGCTCACGGATCTCTGAAGCCCTGCATATTAAAACGCGTTCATTTGCATATTGGGCCTGTGTAGTACAGTACGGTCTGCACACCCATTGGTCCACGCAGTGTGGGTTGAAGGCAGCTGAATCATCCATGCTTGCTTCTGGAGCTGAGTCTGCAGGGTGGTCTGGAGATAATCCATTTTGGCAGATTTTTTTTCCGCCGCTCTGACTCTCACTCCAGTCTGTGACATCTCACTGGATCTGGACTGCTGTGTTCACCATAGCTTCCATCTGTGCTATTATTCGAGCAAATATTTGTTCTTCTAACTTTGCTGAGTTGGATGCCTATGCCCCTTTCAGCAGCAGCATCACCTTTGTAACCTGCTCAAGGCCTTGCACGGGAAGACAGTCCTGATTGAAAAATTAGTCTTGTAACAACAAAGCTACCATTAGATGTTCAAAACTGCCACAGAGCCTAATGATGGGTAGATGGTTGATGCTGATTTATTATTGTATTGTTTAAGTCAGTAGATGTGGTGGATTGAGACAGATTAGGATAGGGGTACCTGGAGCTGAAAGCTGAGGCACACATACAGCTTGGTAATCAAGTCTCTCACACACACACACACACACACACACACACACACACACATTTTGCAGTTTTCTGCAAAACACTGATAGCATCAACAGGCCTCAGATCTTGTAACATTTGTCAAACATCAGAACTGCAGGACAGTCTATTCTTTATTATGAAACACTTCTGCATAGAAACAATCTCCTTGCCCTTTCATCTGTCCCTGTTGCTTTCCTGCCTTGACATCATAATCCTCTGCTATGATATCACATGAAAATAAGTCTGATATCACAAGCAGAGGACTGTAACTTCAGGTCAGGACAAGCAGTAGGGACATACTGTAAAAAATGTAAAGGGCAAAAAGACTGTGCTTGAGCAAATGTCTTCAGTAGTAATATGATGGAATATCTGGAAATTCAAAATTTGGTGTAATCTTTTGTAACTAAGTTCTGCTGAGGCCAGTTTTGGAATTGTATTGCTGGAAATCAAAAATTCAATTGAAATTACTCTGTTAGAAAACCAGAGATAGGGAGCATTTCATTCAAGCATGATGTTTTCTACAATTTGCAATCAAGCCTGCTCTGCTGGAAAACTGCTGGAGAATGCTACTGCATTTTCTTTGAACAGATGCTGTGGTTTTTACTAAAAAAAGTAAACCCTTACAGTGCAAAGCACTGGGACCATGACATCTTTTATAGCTTGAACCTGATTATATTTCAGTATCACAGGCTGCTAAGTGAAGACAGAAGATTTTGTCTTTGAGTGAAGTTATAAGTGGTGATAAGTGGTACAATATCAGGGGTTGGTAAACTGAATGACTCCCTAGACCACTTGACATAAATCTCAGACAGAAAGTTAAAACAGCTTTTTCTATCCATCCATGTAATTACTGACTCCTGACACAGGGAATCACAAGAGACACTTTAATTTGCAGAGGTAAATGCTCACTTGAGAGCTCAACCACTCCACTGTTGCAGAGCTAGAGTCGCCCATTCACACTCGGAGCAGGGAAGGTCTGTCATTCTTATTGCTGCCTAGGTAGAGCTATGCTGATATATTGCCAGCAGAGGAGAAGAGAGATAGCAGGGCCTTGAAGTGGGTCCATGGATCCAACACTAATCATTTTGTGTGTCCACAAGTGGAGCTTGATCACATCATTAATATGCATTGAATCCATGCTCTTTTCTTGTTCTTTCTGTTCATGCTCCTCCCCTCTTTCTCCTAGCAGACCCCCATTCTCTTCTTTCTTCAATGAGATCTACTTTTCTGATAAAGAATAGATTCCACACCATTTCAACTGTGGATTCTGGATTTCTGTTAGCTTCAGTGGTGATTTGTTTGTGGTAGTGGGTCCAGAGTTCCTCTAAGATCCATCCAATTTCTCATGCCATAGATATATCTTTTTTTGTGGGTCTAGTGTTCAACTTGAACCCGCCACCTCACTCATGTTTTTTGTTTTTTTGTGATAGCAGGACTCACACACTTACTCCTTCCTAATATTTCGCTGTGCATCAGCTTCCCTTACTCTCAACTCCTGATAGTATTACTGGTGCCCATGTCACTGTCCCAGCAAGCATAGACCTGATAGTGAGGTTAAGTAAGAACTGGTTGTCAACACCCTGGCATGCTTGCAGCTAAGAAACTTGAAAAAGGAAGACATCAACAAGCAGCTTCCCATGGATTTTACCCATTGCCAGGCAGTTAGTGAGAGACAGAGAGAGAGAGAGAGAGAGAGAGAAAGAAAGAGAAATAAACTAGTAAATTTGGAGGACAGAATGAATTAGCACTACCTTACCAGCACTCCCAAAACTTGGAAGACCACAAAGGTTTAAGACTAGTTTGTTTGCATAGAAGTAGCACAAGTCTGTGCACCATCAAAATGTTATGATGATACAATCATTACAAACTTGATGCTTGTATATTCTGTCTCTTTACCGCATCTCTGCTAATCCAGGGATTTTGCACTGACTACCATAATCTGTGTTCTCTTTTATGACATTTGCAATTAAAAGTCAAGAGACCTCACTATAGCTTAAATTTACAAAATGTTTTGTTCCAGCCCAGTGACTTGACTGATCAATTACAAAGCTGTATATGTATGTGTGTGTGTGTGTGTGTGTGTGTGTGTGTGTGTGGGGTATAGACTATCATCTTTTAACTGCCCGACACTTACTGTTAGAATCACTTGTGCTGAATTGCCCATATGGCAATCAATAATTTAATTATGAAATTAGTGAAGGTAATATTTTAAGTATGCATGACATCTAATTTAACTACTTTAGTAATCATAGCCTGCTCCTCTCCATGATAAGAGTATTACTTATTGCCTTCTTTATTTTCTTAATAAAGAAATAAAAACATTTAAATAAATGAAAGTACAAGTAGGGGTTTGATGCAAGAAGTTTAATTTTCCTTCCTTCCTTCCTTCCTTCCTTCCTTCCTTCCTTCCTTCCTTCCTTCCTTCCTTCCTTCCTTCCTTCTTTTTCTCTTAAAACTAAGCAAGATTGCATGGAACAACTTGTTTCTGTGGCACAAAGCAATGCACTAACACTTAAGTAAGTACTTTTGGCACAACTCCACCTGATTATATCATGTGTTATTTTCTAGTAATTAACATCACAATCACTTTGGGCACAGGAACTATCCTCCATCACCACTGTATGCAGAGGGTGACAGTATTATACAGAATATTGCTACTTTTTCTCATCACAAAATGTCAAAGGAAAGTTTCTTTGGTACCCAGGTTGCTGGGACTTGGTGGTGGTGGTAGGTACCCTTGGAAGACTGAGGTTCATGCATTGCACACTCCTGTTGGTGTTGCCTCCAATTCACCCATTATTATTTTTTTTCCTATGCAGTTGCAGAGAGCCTTTGTAAGGGCTTCAAGGAACCTAAAACAACCAAGGTCTCAACAGCAGTTTAAATGTTCAATAAATGGCCTTGAGGGACAGTTAGCTTATGCTTTATCATCAGTTGAAAAGACATTAACTGCATCTGAACAATGTGGAATTCATTTCTACTGTATATAAAATGTATATTAAATTTGGACACTATGATAACAATTGAATCCTCCCATACCCAGTTCATACCTGAACCCCCAAGCTCAAGTTATCAGTTCAACTCTCCTAACACTTCACTTACTGCTGAATTGCCTTGCTCCTTAGTTCACAGCTGATCTCCCCTAATCCACAGTTCATAGATAAACTCTCTAATTCTTATTTCACTAAAAATTAGGAGAGTTCAGATGCTAAGTGGGTTTGGGGCTTCAGCTGTAAACAGGGCATTGGAGGAATTCAGTTGAGAACTGGGGATCAAGGGATTTCCGCTGTAAACTGGGGATTTGGGGAGTTTAGCTGTGAACAGGGGATCAGAGGGTTTTGCTTTGCATCGAGGTCAGGGAGCAGCTGTAAACCAAAGATCCTGACAATTCAGATATTATTGGGATCAAGTGGCTAATAAACTTTATAACAATTTGCCAAATTCCATCATCAGTTGTACTAAGAGTTCTGCATTTAAAGGTCCTCAAAAGTTTCTAACTTGCCAAATCTGTATGTAATTGTTTTAACTGATTTTGTTATTAGTACATATTGTATGTAAATGTTTGTTGTATTGTTCTATGTATTTTTGTGTTTCTTATAACTGGACACTTGTGAAAATGGGCATTTTGCTTACAAGCCATTCAGTATAAAATAAAAATGAAACAAATATAATGAAACAAAAGGTGAGTTCAGGGTCTTGGAAGATTTGTAGTAGTAGTAGTAGTAGTAATAGAGGTAGTTGTAGTAGTAGTAGTAATAGTAGCTATTCATTTTTTGTGGTGCCCTTTCCCTAAACCTCAGGGTACCATTACAACAGACAGTAATAGTAACTTATCAAATAACAAATAACTCCCAAAGTATAAAATTAAATAAGTCTCAGCTATACTAAAATACAGATATAAGAGAGGCGAGGCTTGGACGCCGAGGAAGATGGCCACTTAAGCATTTAGCTCAGTCCCCAGCTATCATAATCCGAGCCAATATGCCAACATCTAGAGACAGCCAACCTCCCTGAGGCAAGAATATGCCTCTTTAGCCCCTACCTACTTGATTGACATGGGTTTTATTGCATTAAGGAGCCTGCAAATCGTCCTGTGGCACTGGTCCTCTCGTGACCCATACTGTACCTGAACAGGCCTCATAGCTCCTACCCCTCCTAGTGGGCCCTTGGTTGTGACCGCACAGTGGTGGGCTCCTCCTCTCTGTCAATGGTGGTCCTCTCAGTGGCTGTGGTGCTAAATCATTTATCTTGTCGCAGAAATTGGAATGCAGATTTGCCCTACTCATCATATAGCCTTCTCTAACTATCCTCCGGTTGGCTCGGCTGCAACATCCATGGAGCCCTCCCCCCAACCAGTTGATGTGGGCAGCTCTCTCCAACACATTACAGCCCTGCTTGAGACGCTGCTCACCAGGGTAGACTCCATATCTACGACCCTTGCAGGCACAGTTGCTGAGGTGCGGGTGCTAAATGACAGAATGAACGTAGTGGAACAAAAAAACAGAGGACCTGGAATCAAGTCAGGCCAGAATCCTGCAATGACTCCAAGAACATGAGGATAAGTTGGCCACACTTTGGAGAAGAGCTGAGGATCAAGAGAACCGAGGGAGGTGCAATAATATTTGAATCCTCGGTATCCCCCGAAGGATCAGAGGGCCCAAACACTGAATGGTTTTTGAATGAGGAAATCCCCAAAATGTTAGGGGATAGGTGCCATGGCCTGATAGAAGTGGAAAGGGTACATCAAATCCCAGGTGGCCCTCGCTCCACTAATTTATCACCATGAGCCATTATTTCATATTCTCAAACGCATACAAAGGAAAGAGTTTTAAGGGCAGTTCGGGACAGAGGAGAAATCTGGTGACATGGGGCCAAGGTGTCTTTCTTCAGAGACTTTTCTGCTGAAGTGGCAGCCCTCAGGAAAGCATTTACTCCCATTAAAAATTTTCTAGCAGAACAAGGATTTAAGTATGGTTTTCGCAACCTGGCCTACCTGCATGTTTCTTGTGAAGGAAAGGACATAATCGCTGAGACACCTCAAGAGATAGAAATTTGGTCTCCAAACACTGGCCTCGGATGCCATTTGAAACTACCCTCCCAGAAGCTGTGGGTCCCAGGGCAACAGGGTCATGGGAGGGAACCATCCTTCTGGTAGCAGCTCTCAGGAGGACCATAATAGTGGCCGGACAGTCCCATGACTAACTACATCCCCAGGCATCCTTACTCAACGAACTCACTGGGACCTGCTAATAACACCCCAAATGCACAGTCGTGATCAGCTTGCACCTCCTCCCCCTCTGCCACAGTGGGGTTCAGTTTAAGTGACCTGGATATGCCAGCATTCATCTAGTGACCACGATCCAGCCTCTGAGGGTTCAGAAACAGCTCCACCTGCCAAACTAACCAGGATGAACCCCTCACAGCACACAACTCACAACTGGTGATATTCCAGAAGAGCTCATCATGGAAGCTGCAGATGTAAACTCCTGGGAAGACCTTCCTTCAGATTTGGATGACTGTTAAGACCCCATGACTGCCGATCAAACCTGGGCTGCTGACCTTTGCTGAAGCACTTTCCAAAGACTCACCTCGCTTAGCAACCTGTCACTCCACCACTGGGGAGCCTGCTCCACCAGACTGATTCCTTTGCGCCTCCTGCAGTTCCCATTTTATTTCTGCTCTGTGCTCCCTTTAATGTTTTAACTTCATTTGTTGGCACTCAGAATGGCTTCTGCAGTGGGTGGGGTATTTTTTCCACTGATGAGGCATCAGGATGCACAGGCTAGATCCCTAATATGTGATGCCAGAGGATATTCTCCTCATAAACCTACGGGGAATGGCCTGGTATCGTGCAGTATAAGAAGGTAGCCTCACTATTGTGCGACAAGACTCCATGCGCACATGAACGCCCCCCACCGGACAGGTTATCCTACCCTATTTTAGTTAAGTCTCCCTCTTTTGCCCCATTGGGCACTACTATTCTCCTTGTTATTTAACTTTGGGAGAGCATAGAGGGCACCAAGGCTAGTCCCATAAGCTTTGCTATTATACATAATGCCTGACTCTCAGGCCAGCTCTTTAGAGGCTTTGAGGTAATAAGTCACGTTTACCTCCCTCCTGACCCACCCTTTTTTCTTTTTTGCCCTCTACCCCCCAGTTCACCTTCCCTCCTTCCTTCCTCCCCCCTTCCCCACCCTACTCCTCTCTGGTTGACCCACCTATTGTTTTTTCTAGGTGGGGAAATTAGTTTAAGATATTATAGCTGGGGACGGAGTTTCACGATACTGGTTGGTCAAACTCCACAGTTCCCCATATAGGTGATTGGTTAGCACGGCTGTGCGATCCTTTCCTTAAGGATAGAGGACAAGCACCCTCGTGTGCACCCCCAAATCACCTTTAGCTCTTTGCTCACTTAATTTTGTTTTCTTACTGATGTTATTAAGCTAGTGGTTAACAGATTTACAAATATATAGTTTTGTTCCCTACTTTGTGGACATACTCTTGAAAATGGTAGCCTACTACTACATATAACTGTATTGATTGTTATTTGGTACATTTAACCTAACTGTTCCTTTTTATCAATAGGTCAGCTCTGCTACACCTCTCACAGGACAGCTTACCCTGCCCTTTCCTCTCAACTGATCCTCCTTCCTATCTCCAAGGCTATCTGTCTGTTCCGTACTGTCTTTCCCTACTGGTTCCCTGCGGTGAGTACCTACACGCCTTTTGATTTAAGGAATAGAGATGCAGAACCCGAGGGCAGGGGTTAAACTTATATCATGGAACATAAAGGGCCTAAACCATCCGACCAAACAATCTATGGTCCTTAAGCACTTACACTCCTTGCAGGTGGATATTGCATTCATCCAAGAGACACCTCACTGCAAGAACTGTACTGTGACTCCAGAAGTCCTGGATGGGTACAGTGATAGCCAGCTCTGCAACAACCAAGTCTAAAGGGGTAGCTATCTTAGTTCGGAAATCATGTCCCTGGACAGAGGACAAAGTGGTCTCCGATACCCACGGTCGCTGGATAGTGGCTAGGTTTTCCTACCCCGGGGGTCATGCTGTGCTGGCCAATGTTTATGGCCCCAATACAGACAATCCAGAGTTCTTCCTGGACCTCAATCAAGCACTTGATTCCCTCACAGAAGGATACCCCAACATCCCTATCATGATAGGTGGGGACATATTTTTGGACAAGTCCAAACCCACCCCCCAAATGCACCCCAAAGCAGTGCTCACCCTGCAAGATATGATGAAGGAGTGGGGAATGATTGGCATATGATGGAGGGACCACCCCTCGGGGAGAGATTATTCCTTTTTCTCCACAGCTCACACCACCTATAACTGAATAGACTTCTGGCTGGCTAATTATCCAGCAGCCCAGGACATTATTTCCTCCAGGATAGATAGCATCCTTGTCTCTGGCCATGCCCCCATTTCTTGCATCTTTGTGCCCTCAGGACAGGGTAGTTCAGGCACCAGATGGCGCTGCAACCCCTTATTTCTCCGGGACCCCACATTTCAGGCCATGGTACGGAACACAGCCAAAGACTACTTCACTAACAATACTGCCACGGACACATTGGCTGCTACAGTCTGGGAAGCATTTAAGGCTGTCCTATGTGGGCACATTATTGCATACACAGCCCAGAGAAATAAAGCTAGGAGGGCAGACCTGACCCTCCTCCATACAGTGTCTACCTTGGAGGCTAAGTTCAAGGCCTCCACAGCATGCAATCCTGACCCGATGATTCTACAGGAGATAGTCAGTTTGAAATACCGCATAAACACAATGCTTCAGCAGCAAGCTGAATGGATGTCGACTAGAACAAAACATGCTTATTGGGAGGGGAGAGACAAAGGAGGCAAACCCCTGGCCTTTCACTTACAGAAGCAACAAGCTGCCTCCCATATTCATGCCCTCAGGAACTCTAGGGGTGAAACAGTCACAGATCCTAAACAGATCAACGAATGCATGCAACAGTTTTACCAACAATTATACCAGTCGCACGCATCACTTGATCAAAGCCAACTGGAGCATCAATTGAAGGAATTTTGCTCTACTGTTAACATTCTCCAATTATCGGAGCCTGTGAAAGCTGCATTAGATAAGCCCTTTACAGAGACAGAGCTACAGGCTGCCCTATCCCAGCTCGCCAAAGGCAAGTCACCAGGGCCAGATGGCATGACTACCAAGCTGTACCAGCTCATTAGCTTGGAAATTAGCACCCCACTGCTATCAGCCCTTCAAGAGGCCCATGAGACTGGCTCCCTTCCACCCACTATGCAAGAGGCCCTGATCACTCTCCTTCCAAAAAAATTGGACGACCCTCTAAACAGTGTCAATTACCATCCCATCTACCTCATATCTGTCGACAATAGAAACATAGAAACATAGAAGTTGACGGCAGATAAGGACCGCAAGGCCCATCCAGTCTGCCCATTTCTTTTTCTACCTTATAAATGTGCTATCGGCCTTTGCTCTGTCAGTGGCCTATCTATTCATAGTCATTTGTATTGCTCCTTATGCCTATCCCATGCCTGTTTGAAGCCCTGCACTGTATTCATAGCCACCACTTCTTGTGGTAAGCCATTCCATGCATTCACCACCCTTTCTGTGAAAAAAATTTCCTCACATTTCCCCTTAATCGGCCTCCCTCTAATCGCATGCTGTGTCCTCTTGTCTTGCTATTTTTCTTATATTTAAACATGTTAGACTCTTTCACCTTATTTATGCCCTTAGGTGTTTGAATGCCTCGATCATATCACCTCTCTCCTCCTTTGCTCAGGGTATACATATTGAGCTCTGTTAACCTGTCCTCATATGTCTTCTGATGCAGTCCCTGCACCATTTTGGTTGCCCTTCTCTGGACTGCCTCAATTTGGTTAATGTCCTTGTGAAGGTGTGGCCTCCAATACTGCACGCAGTACTCAGATGGGGCCTAACCAGTGTCTTGTACAGAGGATTAATACCTCCCTCTTATGACTTGTGATACCCTACTAATACCCCTAACACCCCCTAGCCTTACCTACTGCTTTAGAGGTCTGCTTGGATGATTTTAGGTCATCAGTGATGATGATGCCCAAGTCTCTTTCTTCCTTTGTGACTGCTAGCAACTCCCTCCCAGCCTATAGGTGGCTTCAGGGTTTCTCTTCCCTATGTGCATGATTTTGCACTTCTTTGCATTAAATCCCAGTTGCCACTCTTCTGACCATTCTGCTAGTTTATCCAGATCTCTTCTCATTCTGCCCACCCCATCTGGATCATCTACTCTGTTGAGATCTTGGTGTCATCTGCAAACAGACAAGCCTTACCCTCTAGTCCATCTGCAATGTCACTAATGAAGATGTTGAAGGGACTGGCCCCAGGATTGATCCCTAGGTACCCCACAATAAGATTGCAGCTAAGATACTGCCAGCCGGATGATGGACATAATACTCTCTATTGTGCATCCATCCCAAGTTAGGTTTACCAAGGGCAGGGCTGCAGCTGATAACATTAGATTGGTTCTCAGTCTTAAGTGGCTGGCCTGCACTCCCCCACCACTATGGCTGCAATGGCAGTAGACTTTAAGCTTTCGGCTCCGTAGAGTGGCCTTAACTGCATTAGGTGCTCTGACTTTAAGGGTTTGGCCCATACGTCAGGCAGTGGATCCAAGTGGTCTACAATGCGCCACTAGCTAGAATTCTAACCAATAAGGATATCTCTCCACCATTTTCTTTACAGCGGGGCATATGGCAAGGGTGTCCGCTTCCCCCCTGTTATTCCTGGTGGCACTAGATCCCCTCACCCAGAAACTACAGGCTACCAAAGAGATTAAAGGCATACAGGTGGGTGATCACTCATATCTGACTGCCTCTTATGCTGACAACCTACTCCTTACTCTAACACCCCCCCCCGGAAATCCCTCCATACAGCTTTGGAGATCCTGCAAGCATTTGCTCAAATGTCCGGATTACAAATTAATCAAAAAAAGACCAGTGTCACCCCCCTAAATGCGGCTTGCACCAAAGATTTTCTGCAAGGCTTAGTGCTGATCTGGGCTCCCAACAATTTATCCTATCTGGGTATACTCATACCCTTTAATTGGAAGCAGATAGAATCCAGAAACTTCTCTCCTTTATATCCCAGCTTTCAGTTGAAGTATCACTGGCGCAGACTCAATCTCTCCTTCCTGTCAAAGTTGCCGCCATTCGAATGCTCCTCCTACCTAGAGAAGCACATCTTCTTAACAACCTCCCCATCGCCTTGTCCGACAGGGTCTTTCACCCTCTAGACAAGATAATTTCCTGTTTTCTCTGGGAGGGCAAAAAGCCATGCTGGAGTATCCATAAACTATGGGCCCACTGGTCCAGGGGGGGGTTTTGGACTCCTTTGGCTACAAGGTTACCATTGGTCCTTTCTGTCGGCTCAGGCCACTAAATGGTTTGTTCCCTCTTCCTCCCCACCTACATTATAGGTACAGCTAGAAGCCCAAATTCTACATGGGACCCCTCTTAGTTTACTTCTAACTAATGCCCCTCTACCCCTCAACAAGCTTACACCAGTCTTGGCCGAAACCAAGAGAGTGTGATTCCGGCTCATGGCTGCGGCCAAGACAACGAAGAGGGTGTACACTTTGCCATTCTGGTATCTTAACCTTTGGCAGAATTGGCTCCTAGCGATGGATAATCAACCCTTTAATTGGCCATCATGGGACAACAAAGGGATTAGAATTGTCCAGGATTTGTTTGTGCCCAACTCCATTACACTTATGTCCTATGAGCAGCTTAAAACCTGTTACTCCTCTTCAGTCCAAAGTCTTTTGGAAATATTTGCAGCTTTGCAGCGCTGTGCAATCCCTCAGCTGGTCTCACCTATCTGACACTAAATGGCACTGGCTGTCCACACTACACATAAAATCCTCCTCCCGTGGTTTGGCTGGAAAGTTCTACAGTACCTGGCATAAGGCACAACCTGACCACATGGAACCTTGCAAAGCTGCATGGAGTCAAGACCTTAATCACCCTATCACACCAGAAGTGTGGTCTCACTGCCTGCAAAGGGCTCACTCTACTTATAAAGATGTTAAACCAATTAATTCAGCTCAAAATTCTTCTCAGCTGGTACCGCTCTTCAGCTGACTCTCCACAAATGGATATTCTCCACATGCAGAGTGCTGGAGGTGCCAGCAAAGTCCAACTGACATATTGCCTCTCGTGTGGCAATGTCCTGCTCTGGTCTCCTTCTGGTTTAAGATAGCAATGAACTGGGGCAACTTATCGACCTCTCCAGTCCTATGCTCCTGTTGGGAGACACTACTCCCTGGGCCAACTTGAGCAGTGATATGGGAACTGGATCTAGCAGCTCTCCTGGAAGCAACGGCTTTTGCTAATGACCTGGAGGCAGCCCTTTTCTTCCGCTATCTCCTTATGGCACTCTGTCCTGATCAGGCTTGCTACTTTCGAAAGGCTCACTTTCACTAGCAGAGGACAGCTTCCACTGTACTACCATAAATGGGAAGCATACCTTAACTCCTCTCTTTGTTGAGCACCACTCCCCCCCCCTCCCAGTAACCCTCCCACCTAAATATCTTACCGTGCAGGGCCTTCTTCTGGCTAGCATTACTTTTAGGATATTGATTAAGTCTAGTATGGGACTCATCCTGCATGTTGGAACTCACCCATGCCATCTCCTATATCCACTCTACTCTCCTCCTTCTACAACCTTCTGACATTTATAGATCATGTTACATGCTGCCAGTCGAGAGATCTGATTACTCAACCATAGAGACTGTTAGGCCTTATAGTTTTTATCCTGTCTCTCCTATAGGGACTCCTGTAGTAGTGTGTAGCTGTCATAGTGTTGTTATTGTAACAGTTTAGGTGGATATGGGTTTACAACATCTACCTTCATAACTGTAAATGTACCATTCTGCTCAATCTTTTTCTAAGTTCCAAGAAAGTGTACTTGCTCATCTTGGAAACGATATACTGTGTCACACAAGTATGTATAATTCTATGTTCATGTAATGCAATTAATGAATAATAAAAAAATTATTCTATGATAAAAAAAATACAGATATAAATATAAATGACTATCTGCAGCTGTCGATAAACCTTACTGGAAAAAGCAAAGCTGGACTCTCACTCTCCATAACCCAGTGCAAACAGATAGGATTTTAGACCCCTTTTAAAGGACTCCACCAAGGTAACCTCCATCAGGGCTCTTGGGAGTGAGATCTAGTGGACCAAACCTACAACCCTTTAAGGTCCGATCCCCCAAGATTTTTATCCTGGCCTGGAGAACAACCAGGAGGTCCTCCTCAGTGGAGCAGAGAGGGCATGAGGGTTTGTACAGGTGCAGGAGATCACTCAGGTAAGTATGCCCAGCCTGTGTTGTGCCTTATCAGTTAGTAAACCGAACATTAAAGGAGATATGCCACTTAACAGGCAGCCAGTGCAGATAATGCTATGCCAGGAGATAAGACTTGACCTCAAAAGGCCAGTCATCAACGTAGCAGCTACATTCTGCACCAACAGCATGGCAATGCAATACACATCTGCTGATTCCAAGGTATACAGTATTACAGTAGTCCAGCTGTGAGGTCACAAATAGCACCATTGAGAGCAAGTCATGGGGGTGGTTATGGGATTTAATCCAGAAGAAGTGTCTAAGATGGTAAAAGCTATTCCAAACTACTGCTGGCACATGATCCTCAAATGTCAACCCCTCATCCAGCCTGACTCCTAGATTTCTCACTTTTGCAGCAGTCACAAGCTTACAGGAGTCAAGCAGTAGCCCTGTCTCCCTTTTGGCACCTGTTACTCCCCTCTTCCAATCAGGCTCGGTTACCTGTACTTCTGTTTTATCTGGGTTAAGCTTCAGCCAGGTTCATGTCATCCAGCCTTGGATTTCGGTCAGGCACTCATTCAGCACATCTGTCATGCCATGTTTCTTGGGTGCAAAAGACAGATAGACCTGAGTATCATATAATAGCAGTGAAACCCAACTCCACACTGTGTAATGATCATGCCCAGGGCAGCATGTACATGCAAACAACATAGGTGAAAGGAATGACCCTTGAGGACTTACACTGCAGGTCCATTAGTAGTGAAGAAAAATGCCCCATCACTACCCTTTGTGTACTGCCTGTGAGGTAGGACTCAGATCAGCAGATTACTTTGCCAGTGAGCCCTATGTACTCCCTGAGACAATCCAATAACAACCCATGGTCCACAGTGTCAAGTACCGAGGAGAGATCGAGGGGAACAAGAACTGACTGTTCTCCCCTCTCACCCAGAGTTGGTCATTATGCATCCTGATCAACCCAGTATCAGTGCTGTGCTTTATCCTAAAACAAGGCTGTATAGGCTCATAGCTATCAAAGGCATTGAGGTGCACCTCAACCTGCAACACAACCACCTTCTTGATAACCTTGCCTAAAAATGGGATGTTAAAGACCGGTCTGTAATTTGCCAGGACATCTGTATCCAGAGATGGCTTCTTCAAAAGGGACTTCAGCAATAAATTTTTCAACACAGTTGGGAAAATCCCCTCTGCCAGGGAGCACCAGACAATCTTAGCAAACACCAGACCCAGCTGCGTGACACAACTTACTAGTAGCCATGTCAGGCCTGGATCCAGATTGTAAAATGTTGTCCTCAACTCTGAGATCCCTCACTCACCTTATCTATTATCACTGGTCTAAACTCTCCCCATGAGCAATGAATGCTACTGCATCTCACAGGCTTGATATTGTTGGACTGTGATGACACGCTTGGTGAGATCCCAACACCCTGTCTGAAAACAACAGAGAAAACTCCTCACATTTAGTGACAGACACAGCCTTCACAGAATCTAGACAAGTTGGATGGAGAAGCCTTCCATGGTCTGGAACAGCTGATCTGGTTGGTTCCTTCCTGCAGCAATTTCCCTGGACAGGAATGCTGCCTTCTTACATGTGATTGCCCTTTGATACTCACCTTAGTGAGTATTCAAGACCAGTCTGTCCTCCTGTGCCCTCAGTCTCCTCCAATAATGCTTCAACCTTGGCACCTTTGCTTTCATCTCTCTCAGCTCACTGCCATATCATGGTAAGTCAAGGTGTAAAACCAGTGGTCGTACATCAACTGGCACCAAAAGATCAAAGGCAGCACCAATGGCTCTATTATATGCTGCCACTGCCTGCTCCAAACTCCTGCTGCATGCTGCCAGCATATCCGAGGTGTCCAGTGTCACCAAACTTCCCATTAGCTGAAGCCTTTACAAAGGGTGGTACTGGACCAACTCCACTGGGGGAGGACTTTGGAGGGGGGAGCCTGAAATTGAACCTGATGGTATAATGATCTGGCCAACTAATTGGATCAATCCTGAAATACTTCAGCTCAAGTCCTAGAGGGAATACCAGGCGCAAGGCATGACCGTGTTGATGGGTCACAGAAGTAGCAGCTTGTGTGAGGACCAGGGATTCCATTCCCAGGGAAATTCTGCCCATAATGTGAGAGTTTGTCATCAGTCCAGGTATTGAAGTTGCCCAGAATAAGCCACCTATGTGACTATAGCACCCTACTGGCAACGAAATCTGCAATTTCCTGCAGAAAATCCCTCGTTTCTAAGAGGCCAACAGACAAGGAGGACCCTGTAACCTGCACCTGGACCCTCACACACAGCCATGCATTCAAGTGATGAGTTCTCCTCCACTGGGTGCACCACCAGGCTCAATTAAGATCTAAAACAGTCCTTCCTTGGGCAGTGCACCACAGAGAACCAAAAGCACAAGTCCATGTGCTAGGCAGCAAAAGTCTGCAGGTCTGCTGTTTTAATGGCAATAATCCAAAATGCACAAAGGAACAGTGACACACATAATTCAATTTACAAAGTTTCAAGAATTTATTACAAAAAGAACATACTCAAAGGCTCCCTGGTGCTTGAGGTATCAACCCTCTTCATGAAGAGGTTAGATGTGCTTCATAACTGAATGAGATAATATGAGATGATGCTTGTGTACCTGTTTGCTTTGTGGCTTTCCACCTCTCTATCCATGAGATATACCACCCTGTGAGGGAGTACGATGCAAGGAGCCCTAAAGGAGGGTTCCCCTACAGGTGCTGGGAATGAATGAGTCGGCTAAAGGTAGGTTAGGAAGAAGCCCACGGGAAGAGAGATGAGCTGCTGGAGGAGGAGGGGTGGATGGTGGGCAACGAAAAGAATCCTGGCAAGCCGGGATATTGTGATGCTTTAAGCTCGATGGGGGTGGCGTTTGTTGCTCCGCCCATCAAACTCAAAAGCTTAAGCTCTCCCATTGATACCCTCAGGCGGGGCCTTTGAGTATGTTATTTTGTAATAAATTCTTGAAACTTTTAAATTGAATTTGCATGTGTTGCTGTTCCTTTATGTGTTTTGCACCACAGAGAACCAGGCTGGGACAGCTGCCTCCAGTACGGACCAGCATCATAATCAAGCCAGATCTCCATGAAGCAAGCCAGATTGACAGAAGGTTGAGATATAAAATCCACTATAGTAACAGTGTTATTCCTCATCAATCTGGCAGTTCATACCACTGCCTATAGAGGACAAGCTGCCCATTTGGTCTGTTGTGATCCCTGGGTATGGGGATTAAAACATGTCTGGCCCTGACAAGTTCCCATTTTACCACAGGGTGTCTCCTGTTAATCACAGTCCAGTTAGACCCCCCATCAGTACTCATTCATTCTCTCTTTCCCATCTGCGCTTACTACTAATCCCCATCTCTCTGCAGTGGCAATATGCCACACTAGGCAGAACAGTTATAGAAGGGGTGCAGACCCCAAACGAGAGACAGGTAGTAACTGAGCCTATGGGTCTGCATGGGATGAAACATACTCAGCACGACTCACCTAACTCTAAAACCCTCCACACACTTTTCAACTCACCCCACCAAACCTGTCCCACCTCAATAACAAACAACCTTTATCCCCACCCATACACACACACTCCACCACACATCAATCATACTCTACACAGTTAAATCCTATCCACCACTCTTAAATTCACTAAAAAATAGCAATCTTAATAACACACAGCACAGATGACAATAATTCAATACAAGTCACAAAATTGGTGTTGAGCGAACTTTTGTAAATCAGCTTTCAAGTCCTAACCCAGAGCAAGCCTAGGCTAAAGTCTACACAGATGAATAATCAAATAGAAGGTGCTCCCTTTACTCTCATCCAAAACTGCACCCTATCCTCCAAACATTTCTTGATAAATTTCCATGTAAATGATTTGACAGTTTCTTTAGTATCCCGCTTACACCAGAAATTAATCCCAAATGTCTTTCTGATCCTACCTATTGACACTGGGTAGAATCAATGACTTCAGAAAGATATTGTCTGCAAAGCTATCAAGGGATAACTAAAAAGAAAACCAGTGTGAAGAGCATAATAGTGGAATACATGGCTCACCTCCCACAGTCTTATCGCAGATGAGCTCACTCAAATTCCTTCCACTCTGTTCTGGTTACTGGGCAGCCTCTTCTCCGGTGTCCCTGATCCATATTGACTGACCAGGCCTCTTTCACTGGCTACAGTTCATAGTTCTCAGTTTTCAGCCAGCTGTCAATCGGAATATACTTAGTACCTCAAATCAATGACCATGTGCCCTTTTAACATTCATCCAAACTCTAGTCCAGAATGCCACTCTCATTGTGTTCACTACAAAGCACCCAAGAATCAGTGCCTGTTCTCCTTTCTGCTCCTGGCAATATAACTGATCCTAGGGACAGACTTTAATTTCTCTACCCCCCACTGTGCTGCAGGTAACTTCTGCAAAACTGTTTAAGCCAGTTGACAAAAGAAGGGGATTAGACAGATATTCAGACCACATGCTACAGAAACTGAGCTAAAAAGCCTGCTGCATTTTAACAATTGCCTAAGACTGATTCAACTACAGCAATAATCATGCTATAAAACCTAACTGATCATACCACAATTGTCCTCACTAAAAACAATTGACACTACCGCCTATCACTATTTCATTAAATTGTTCACTGCACCATAAACAGACCTACCACTAACTAATAACTAAAACTTAAAATAATGCAGTTTCTATTACACTAAAACCCATATAAAAGGTTTTTAGCTGGCTCATCGGTGCAGCGGTTGGATTTCCGCTTGCGACGCTGGCGACCCGGGTTGGGAATGGACTCAGGTCACTGGAGAGCTGGCTGGGGAGGAGTAGGCTCGAGCATCCCACGACTGCTCGCTTACTCCAGGGAGGGAGGGACAGAGCATGCTGCCTGGTACCCCTGGGCGGAGGCAGGGGAGACCAACAGCAGAGCCTCCAACACTGATGTGGGGTGTGGTGAACGTTGGCTACACCTGACATTCGTGGCACACCATGAGACCGGGGAGAAAAGTGGAAATTCCAGCCTCCTGGTCCACCGGATGATGGTTGCCCACTCCCACTGGCCTGAGATGCCCTGTGGCCTCCAAACCCACCTCAGCAGCACTCAAGGACTGATGCCTAGTACGCTGGTCACCTCCCTCCCGGCGTCATCCCCCTCGGAGGAGGGGGACCCACCCAGCAAAGGGATATGCTGGGCCACCCTTGAGTCAGCTGTGATCTGAGGTGAGGGGAGGAGGGACAGGGTGAGGGGGTCATGGGTAGCATGAGCAGCCGGAAGGAGTGGTGAACTAGGTAGGCAAGAAGGAGGGATAAATACATAACACAAAAAAAAAAAATAAAAGGTTTTAAAACATTTAAAGAGCTCTCAAGAATGGAGCTCACATAGGCCAGCCAGCCAGTGGCCATTTGTACCCCAAAAAACTGGCCTGAGACTAGTTTCTATTTTCCCAGCTGAACTGACTTGGGATCTGATCTGTCTAGCCACATGTTTGGAGAGCAGCAGCAAGCATAGCCTAGCAGTTAATACACAAGGCTGTGATTTAGGAGGCCAGGGTTTCAATCCAAATTCCCCTAAAATTCTTTTAATCTCAGATTTACAGGAATGGTGATCACAAGAAATCAATACCATCACATTTGCAGCTGCTGTGGACCTGATCAGAATGTGTTTTTTTATGTCTGGCATTTCTCTGACCACCTTGCTCTTCTGCATGTTGAGCACATGTTTACTGGCATATATTGCCTTACAAGACGCTGGTTTCTGCTGTTGTTGCTTGTCCAGACTGAGCTCTTCTAGCCTTTCAGCTCCTGCTGATGACTGGTTCTGCTCTTACCACATGGGCCACCAACAGTCGATACAGGTTGGAGGTGCCCTGTCCCCTCTCCTACCACTCCAAGCTGTGGTCCCACAGGACTCCATTCTGGGTCCCGTCCTCTTCTCAGTTTCCCTCAAACCACCTGCCCTGTACCTGTGTCAATTTGCATATCCATATGTATGCAGATGACACAGTCATTTACATCTCCGGCCCCTCGGCTGTGACTGTAGAAGGCTCACTTCAGCAAGACTTCTACAATGTCCTGTGCTAGTTCCACGCCAACCAACTCTCGGTCAACACTAAAAAACAGTGTCCATGGCCTTTGGCACAAGCAATAAACTGGCCATGCTCTCTACCTTTTCCACCTTCTCCATGCTGGATGGTACCCCTCTTGAGGTAGTCCCCACCTTTAAGTAACTCAGTGTGTGGCAGGATAGCAGGCTTGACTTCTCTGTCCACATTGATGCTGCCCACACAAACCTCTGCCCCAAATTAAGTGCCCTTTACCACAATAAGGACTGTCTTTCTGCCCAGGTCTGTCAAGAGCTGGTCACCAAAATGATTCTCCCAGTTTTCAGCTATGCAGATGTGGTCTATGGCACCATTCCATTCTCTTCCCTCACCAGACTGGACACCCTCTGCAATGCATTCTGCCATTTAGCTACCAGCTCACCCTCTCATACCCACCACTGCTCCTTTTACTCCTCCCAATCCATCCTCCCTCTCCCTTCATGTCACCAATCCTTCTGTGCTTTCTTCATCTCCAAATACTGGTTTGGATCCCTCCATATCCATCCTCACTCCTCTCTCCCATCCCCTCCCCCTCCTGCTCCCTTCACTCCAGGGACAATTGCACCTTCTTCCTTCCCCATCCACACTCCTCAGCTGAGCAGTTTGCTTTTTCCATTGCTTCCCCTCCCTCTGGAATCTGCTGCCTTCCACCCTTTGTCTCACCCCCTCACTTCCCTCTGATAGATACTAGCTAAAACTTCTCCCTATACCCTCCTGCTCTTGCCAACCCTCTACCTAAACCCCCCTGCCATTGCTCTCCCCCACCTTTTGATTTTGGCTGTTCTGTTTGTAATAAGCTGCCTGGTTTTTTACTCTTCCTCACATCACATGCACTGTCACATTTTCCTGTGGGCTCCAAGCACTTTATTTTCCTCTTGTCTAAAATGATAGCTGATTTGTAAGCTAATTTATGACTTCTCCAATTTGTCATGATTTCAATCACCTGATTATGTTGTACTCTACTACTGCACTTTTGTCACTGTCATTGTAACTGTATCTATGACTTGCTGTCATTTGTAACATTGTTCTTCCTTCCCTCTCCCCAGGTTACACCTGGAAACAAGCCTTGCGCTTAGTGTGCCTTTCCCAGTTACCAATTTTCAAATAAATAAATACATGGCTATAGATAGATAGAGAATGAATGAATGAATGAATGAACAGAAGAGGCAGTACAGCATAATAGTTAAAGGGACACTGTCAACCCCCCAAGGGCTCAAAGTGTCCCTAGTTTAAAAAACACGTTATGATTGTTCACATTCTGCAGAGACTGCTGATGTAGCTGATACTTTGATTCTGATTCTTTTTTCTTTTAAATAGTGAAAAACAGACTGCCCATGATACTAGTGTTACCACACCAAAACAAGTTTGTTTACATTCCTTGATCAACTTGCATTGCATCTTTCCTGGCCTTGGGAACCCCCCAAATACAGTCTAGCCACTAATTATGTGTTAGGAGGAGAGCATACAATTGCTTCTTGAGTGGCTGCAGTTTTGGGGGGAGTGTTCCTAGTTTTCAGATAGTGTACAGCAAGAGCAGATCAAGGATTTAAAACAAAACAAGGTTGTTTGCAACTATACCATTAGCATGCATTTCATATATACTAAGAAAGGGGGCAGATAAAGCAACCAGCAACATCAATTAATTTTGGAGAAGGTATGCAATCATAAAATGTGTATTTTTATCCAGAAATGATATGATGCAAAAAAGGTGAACAGTGTCCCTTTAAGGGCACTGCGCTGTAAACATGGAGACCTGGGTTTGAATCCAGTCAGTCCCCACTTGCATACTGTGTGGGTTAATGTGACTTTTTTGGTTAAACAATATCCCCTTTCCCTTTAAATAAATAAATATGTTCTCCTTTTCCACTTTGTGGTGTAACTGTATCTATCCAGTTTTGCCACTTTGTTTCTTTTCTCCAAATGCAAGATTATTTTTTCTTCAGATATGTTCCTTTGAAAATCATGTGATATATATTTATTCCACATTGCTGGATGTTACCCTACTATATTTCTGTATTAGTTTACAAATAGACTGATTGATTGCCCTTCTTAATTTTAGCAGATTGGTTACTGAGGATTCTAAATCTTGCTCTGACATCTCTTGTACATTAGTCTTGTGATTAGTATTATTTTTAAGTTTAGTCTAAGCTGTCTTCACTTGTCAATAAAACAACACATTCACTGTGAAAACTAATAAAATCACAGCATCTTGAGTTGCCACACAAGTTATTTTTGCTCTGTGAAAACAAACACTTCACCAAGCAGTATAGGCAATTAAAACTGGCCAAAACCCAAAAGTATTCTCAGTGCATTTTATAGAAACAATGGTTGGCTTTTGCAACATGATGCTATATGTTTAAAAGTCAGTGTTTATGTTTTATAACAGACAAGGGATCCAGCTTATTAGTGTTATAACTTCTGAGACAAGGACTGTTATGCAAATACATGTAAAAATCATATGTTAAAGGTTAGTGATGGTGGGGATTATCAGTAACAGGAGTGGAAGTTTTGTTGTACCTGGCGACACATTGGGTGGGAGGGAGCAACTACCTTTTTGGCCTTTGACACATTGATTCATCCTACTGTATTATGAACAGGGCCCCTACTTCTCTGCAACACTTCAGTCCTGATTTTGTAGCAGTGTTTCACTGTAGGCTTCTTCAGCAGCATTTGTTTGTTCCTGCAGCATGGATTGTTTCTTTCTGTGGTGGAATGCATTCTTTACATTGGCTAAAATATGATGTGATGTCATCAGTGGCATCACATGCAGATCATAAAGGAGGGGCTTCAGGATGAAAAAAGGGAGCTGTACACAATGGAAGGGCAATGAATTCTGCTACACTAAATATATTTTGTGGCATGATACGAGTTCTGTGGGAAATTCCATGGCCATGGAATTAAAGAATGTCATGGGTCTTGATTATGATCTTCTTCAAGCCAATCATTTTGCTTCTTGAGAAAGGAGGACATTGTTGATTTTCCTGTTTCTACTATTTCTGTGGTTGAATATTATTTTAGCTGACCTTGTTTATAAATAAATACGCTCATACAGCAATATAATTACTGGGGGCTTCCTATTATACTCGAAAAATATCATGTATAATTTTCAATTAGACACGGTTTTCCATTACAAAACTTATCTCCCTTGGATTCTCAGTAGAATTAGTGAACTGGTTCCATAGCTATCTGTCCAATCGGCAGCAGGCTGTCATTTTCAACTCACCTATGTTCGATCTGTCGTCCATACAAGTAGGCGTTCCTCAGGGCTCAATACTTAGCCCCCTACTTTTCACTATTTTCATTAATGACCTTCCATCTCAGGCACCTACCTGTTCCTCTTTGCTCTATGCAGATGACCTGGTCCTCTACTACAGAGCCAGAAATGTATCGGACATAAACCACTCCCTTGCCTCTTAACTTCCTAAACATACAATCCTGGCTGATGGCAAATCATCTTGTTCTTAATATGAGTAAAACTCATTTTATGCTATTTGCTTCCAGCTAAACTAAAAGGAAATTGAGATTCCTTCAAAATATCCTGTGCTGATAATTCCCCTTAGTCAACACTACTTCCTTCAAATACCTGGGCATTCTCCTTGATGAATCCCTTGAGTTTGATCTCCACATCACTGCTATTTGTAAATCCATTAATGCAAACATTGGGGAAGCCTACTGTACTAGCTATGCTCTCACTCCATCGGCCAGACTCACTGTCGCAGAAGGTTTTCTGCTCCCATCTTTGGCCTATGGCTCCGTTACCTTCCTAGGTGCAATTAAGACCTCCCTCTATTCTTGGGATACCATCTATAATAATATTTGCCATTTTGCTTCTGCCTCTCCTTGGTACAAACATCACTGTCAGCTCTATGCTGATCTAAAATGTCCTAGTCCTTCTGCTCACCGTCTCCTATCCTATGCTGCTCTAATAGACAGTATAACAAGATTAGGCCTTCCTCAATCCCTTGCCTCATTACTTCACTTGTAAACCCCTCCTATGGACTTGCTCAAGCGATCAAACCCTCTGCACATCCCTAGACGTAAGACCTCCATGGGTGCACAAGCCTTCTCCTATGCTGCTCCTAAGTATTGGAATTATATCCTCAAGAAATTCGTCTTGACCCTAAAAACACTGGCTTTAAGAAGCTCCACCATGAATATCTACTTGCATCAAGTCCTTGTACCTGTTTCTGTCCACCTTAAGCTCATCTCTTACCTGTCCATTACCTTACTCTAGTTCCACCCTTCCTATATATATACAATCTTACCCATCTCTCCTTTCTCTATCCCCTTCCCCTCTACTGTCTCATCTATGTTTATTTTGTTTTGCTATGGCACTCCTATTTTCAATCTATAATACTTACTAGTACTAAATCCTGTACTTGTACTGCACTTGTTTCATCTTTCATATCTCTGTATACTAGCTTATATTATGTACTTTGTTTTCAACCCTGTATTTTTACAGTCTAGCAAATTATTAGTATTTTTCTGAATGTCTTTGTATCTTCATATTCAATGTGCTCCGTCACATGGCTGTTGTTGTTTGTTATTGTATTTGACTTGTATTCTCCCGGGTCATGCCTGTAAATAGGCATCTCTATGCCTAGTGCACTCACCCGGTCACCAAAAGCAAATAAATAAATAAATAAATAAATACATGTATAGCTGTGAGCACAATACCTTTACACTTCTTGCTTTTGCACTAATGTTCTTACCCTCCCCCCAAACTATTGAAACCATCCCCCAACTGACTTCCCCCTTTTCATTTATTGTATTAAATGTATCTGGTAATTTCTACTTTTTAAGTTAAAAGAAGCAATTGCTCATGTGGTGCCCTATTTATACTGGCTGAGTTTTCAAGCTGAACATAGTTTTACTCAACTGGCAGAAATAGAGCATGGTGTGAATTATTAATACTTCTCAACTTTTTTAAAACTGGAAGTTGATTGACATTTGTGCAATACATCAAGGGGTACAGATATCAGCTGATATGATCACAGTACAGCAGTAGGCCTAAAAAAGGCATAATATGCTCATGATGTTTGTGACCTCCCATATACCTATCGATGAAAATTAAACAAATCTTTCCTCTATCTATTCATTTTTTTTTTTTTATCAAATTCCTTTTTACTTTGTCCTTACTGTGCATCCTGGATGCTGGGTGAGGCGTGCATGATGTCATTGCCTCTTTGATATCATGATGTTACCAAGCAGCGGAGGTCTCCACCTGAGCTCCGCATGGCAAGTAGTATAAAGGGAAGGGATAGGCGCTAGTCAACATGGCTGTAATGGTGTTGCTTTACCTTGGCTTAAGTGACCTTTATGGTGCCAGAGCACACATTGCTAAAAAACTGAGATAACTAAGTTAGAAATCTGAAGCACATAATTGTATTACATAGAACCATAGGATTTGTTGGCAGATAAGGACCATACAGCCCGCCTAGTCTGCTGATTGAAAGTAAGACTGAAAGATTGTATTACTCAGTATTACTCGGTGTGAAAAGGGTGGAAGGAGGCTCTAGGCCCATGTGACCACCCTCCTTGCACATGTAAGGTAAATTAAACACTAGCCCAGAAGAAATTTGTTCAGTTCAGCTTTGAATGACTCAAAAGTAATCATGTTTACCACTGTGTTGGGTAGTGAATTCAAAGGAAGCAGCTCTTATTGTAAAAATAGAACTGTCTTTTCATAGAACGAAACTTTGGTATCTTAATTTGTCTGTTATGACATCTAAGATTATTAGGTTTAGAAGTGATTTCAATATTAGTATTTTCCATTAATGTAGTGTCCTTCAAGATATTGTATAGCAGCAACATATCACCACAGTCCCTTTGCAGTTTGAGATCATATAAATATAGGGCCGTAGTCTGCTCATATGTCAAATGTCTGACTCTAGGTATCAATTTGGTTATCCTTCTCTGCATAGTTTCTACCATTTTTTTATCTCTTTTATAATAAGGTGCCCTGTAAGAGGCTGCATGGTCTGTATGTGGATGTATATAAGATTTATAAAGAGGAAGTAGACAACACTCACTCCTACTGACTAAAGTTCTTTTAATGGCTGAAAGTATATTATTTCCTGTCTAAGAAATTTTTCTGCAATGGTCAGAGGAAGTGAATGAGCTATTAATAATTACCCCTAGATCTCTTCAGTTTTTGAACGGCTTAATATTGAATTATTTAAGTAATAATCAGCAATAAAAATTTTATTCCAAGATGGATAACAGCACACTTTTCAGAGTTAAATGCCATTTTATTAATACGTGCCCATGATTCTATAACATATAAGTCCTTCTGAAAGAGTAAGATCTTTTCTGGAGTGTCAACCCTGGCTGAGAGTTTTGTATCATCTGCAAATTTGCAAATATTATTGGACACACCATAATGAAGTCAGCTGATATAAATACCAAACAATATAGAACCTAGCACAGATCCCTGAGGGACCCCACTAGTCACTTTAATATTAGATGACAATGAAGTACCTATTTTTACTCTTTGTGATCTGTCCATAAGCCAATTGCTGAGCCAGTTAGTCAAATAGTCACTGAACCCTAAAGTAATCATTTTATTTACTAGGGAGAAATGTGGCACTAGATCAAAAGCCTTCTTAAAGTCTAGATATATAATGTCCACTAGGATGCTACAATCCAAACTAGCACTGACTGTTTCATAAAAGGCAATCAGATTGGTTGTACATGACCTTCCTCTTTGGAAACCATGTTGGGTTGTGTCTTTATACCCAGGGCATAGATTTCATTTCAATTTTGCTTTTCAAATTTTTTCTATTAGTTTACTATCAATATATGTTAGACTAATTGGTCTATAGTTATTTGTTAGTTTTTATTACCTTTTTTGAAAATAGGGACAACATTTTCCCTCCTCCAGTCCTTGGAAACCTCCCCTGTCTCTAGTGATTCATTAAATATGATATGTAACGGGCGAAACAATTTATCTATGATTTCTTTAAATAAATAGTTGTTCAGATTATCTGGATCAGGGGAAGAATGATTTTTTAGAGCATGTATAACAGCCTTTATTTTGTCATGTGCAATATACTCCTGATGGTAAAAGAGATGATGTGATGAATGAGGTATAGTGTTATCCCCTGAAAAGACTGAGCCAAAGTACTCATTAAAGAGTTTAGCTTTCTCCTGGGTATTATTTATATCTTGACCTTCTTTAAGTATAGAAGAGATTGGGTTCATGGGCTTTTTATAGGAGTTGACATATGCGTAAAACGCTTTTGTATTTCCTTTTACAAATGAAAGTTTAAATTCTAGTTTCTTTCTTTCTGTTTTGAGAAGTGCTTTAGTTTTTTTGACTTCCTTTTTAAACAATGAAATAGTTTCAGCATTTTTTTATTTTGTTATAAACCACCTCTTTTCTTTTGATTTGCTTATGGATTGCTGGAGTGAACCATAAGGGATCTTGCCCTTGTTGTTAATAGTATTTTTGATTGGGACATATAGTGATTCCAGATTAAGTAAAGTGTGTTTAGTAGGTTCCAACTTTCATTAACCTTGATTGGATAATAAGATAGTCCAATCAAGTTTATTTAGGGTTGATCTAATTTCATCATATTTACCAATAGGATAATTGCATCTGAAATTAATAGGTTTATTGCTAGTTTTGAAGTAATCAGGTCAAATAGTATTACATTATGGTCACTATTGCTTAGGGATTTGTTATTGAAATATTATCTGTTTCAGATTCTATGTTAGTCAGTATTATGTCAATATATTTTTGTCCCTAGTTGGTTCTGTTACTAATTGGTTCAAGCCAAGAGTTATGAAAAGATGCAGAAATAGTGATTCAACCTGATTTTTGCTGTTAGATGGTCCCAATTTACTCCTGGAAGATTAAAGTCTCCATTAAAAGGAAGTCTGATTTGTTGGTTAAGTCAGTAATTAGAGTGCAAAGACTCTTGTTGTAGCTTGTATCAGCTGGTGGTAGTCCCTAAGATAAGAGGTTTGCCAGATTTATTTTCATTTGAACAAAACACCCTTCTATACTATCATCCATTTTGTGGATCTCTTGAAAGGAGATCTAATGCTTTAAGCAAAGGCATACTCCTCATCCTTTTTAAATAGTTCTATTGATTTGAATTAGATTATAGCCAGGAATATTGACCCGATTTTTGCCCCTTAGTACCTAGTTTAAATGTTTATCAATCTTTGTTAACATACTTTTACTGAGTTCCAAGCTACCCTTTTTGCTCAGGTGTAAACCATCCCAGCTGAATAGACTGTAACTATCAACAAATTTTTCCCAATGAGTTATACAATCAATATGCCTATTTAAAGTCCATTTCCTTAACCATTCATTGATGGTTTTAATTTTGTTTAGAATTTTAATAGTTGCTCTGGGTACTGGTAGGATTTCTGAGATGATGACGTCATAACCCCTGTTTACTAATAAATTAACTAGAGAGATATAGCTATTTTTAATATCCTCAATGGTAAATTTGTGCACATCATTTATTCCTGCATGAACTACTACCAAAGGGTTGAGGCCTGCAGATTCCAAGATGTTGGGTACCATTTGTTCACTATCCTTAATCCAAGCTCCATGAAATTGTAGCAAGTCCTGTTTTCTTTGTCATTTTGCATATTTGGCCATCAGTGTCTATATGATGATACTGCCTCCCAAAACATAAACCTGTCTGGGAGGGATTTCATCAGTGATATCCACTGAGATGGTATTAGATGTATGTTCACTTATTACGTCTTTCTCTATAGAGGGAACCACTGTAGGAGGGGATATCAGTGGCTGGGCTACCATGTTACTGATTGGTTTATCTTTGGCAATAGAAGATACGACAGTTGAATCATGTTCAGCATGAACTTGTACAGTAGTGATTTTGTCTTGAGTATGCATATTGATATTTGTTCATCATTTGTTTATCTCTAGAATTAGAGTTAGGATTTATGTTGACCAAATCATCCATCACTGGTGCTGGCTCTAACTCTAATAATGGAGTAAAAGCATTTTGCATGGGCATTTCAAATTCCATAACTCTTCTACCCCATTTACACTTATTTTTATTAGTTACAATTTGCCAGTCTTGTTCATCATCACTGTCTTCTTCCTTATTTCTTTTCAAGTTTTCATTATTTTTAGCTCCCATAGAATTTTATGTATTGAAGAGAGATAACGTTTGGTTTAGAATATTATTTGCCTGCATCAACTGGTCAATTGTTTTCTGTAAATCATGTATCTTTTCTCTTAGTTGTTCATGATCTAGACATTTATTACATTTTAGACCCTCAGTCCTGTATTACTTTCTAGACAAAAGATATTACACAAAATGCATGCCACTGCAATTTCTCCAGTGGTAAGGGTGAAAATTCCTTCATTAATATCCATTTGTAATCAGTAATAAATTAAATTGCAGTATGGTGAGTGAACAGTGATTGTGTTGTTAACAGGTGCTACCTTGACTAAATTGCACACACAGAGTAGGTAGAATTGTTTAGCAGGCTTGGTTCCAAGATACTTACAGGTACCTGACTGGTACTGTATGAAATGAGGGAAAGAAGTATTTAATAAATGAGATATAAAGACACTCTATACTAAAGAGTCAATAACTTTCAATCCTGCACCGTGATTAGTCACTGTGGACTCCAGTAAAACAATACTAATGTCTTCTAACTTGACTTAACAGCTTACCTTATTCTACTACTCAATTAATATTGTACAGCCTTCAAGTCCCTACACACCCTCCAAACATACAAAACACATGCAGATGCGTGTGTCTTTGCGTGCGACAACATGGGCTCACCCTGCTCGCTGCAAAGCAATCCTAAATAGTGTAGCTGGGACCCAGAAGTGTTTTTTGAGGTCAGGAGATGAGCATGAAGATTAAACTTCACAATCTGCTCTAAAACAAGCTTCTGTTTAAAATTTCCCATCTAAGTGGGTTACAAATAAAAGCCAACTAACTAACTGAAAGTAATTGCTGAGCTTGTGGCCTAAGACAGCACTTTTTAGCTGAATAGTAAATGAAATGTTTATCTTTTGATACAGGTCACACTCCTTGATAAAGCCCATATTCAACAGGTGAAACACTGGAGTAGAAGGTGGTCAGTCATATTTTGAACACATAAATAAATCTTAAAAGAACTGAAGCTTTTTGGAGTCTTTTACTTGTTTGAGAATATTTGATGTCGAAGTAGGCCACAATCACTACTCTTTCCGATCTTTTTCTGGTCACCCAGTCAAAGAAATCTATCTGGTTTTCTGACATGCTCTCTCTCCCATAAATCCATGCCACCTTGGGTCATGTAAACTGCCAGATGCAAGTTAAGCTGCCAGTCTTTCCTTTAGAAGTGACTCCATTAGTTTCCCCACTACTAAAATAAGACTGACCAGTAGTTGCCATCTACTTCCCCACTGTCTCTCTTATGAAGTGAGACTACATCTGCCCTTCTCCAGCCCTCTGGGACCACCCCTGTATCTAGTGAGTTATGGAATAGGGCTCTCAGAGGTGCAAACAGTACTTCCCTGAGCTCCTTCAATACTCTTGCATGTACTGCATCCAGCCCCATAGCCCTGTTCACTCTCAGATTCACAAGTCTCTTCAGGACTCTTTCCTCTTTGAATAGACTTGTGCCTAGTTCCCTCGCTCCAGTGGTTTTGTAACCAAAATGTGGCCCATCCCCTTACCCTTCCACTGTGATTCAGAATAGAAGTATTTGTTCAGGATGCCTGCTGTTTCCTGATCATTCTCTGCACAGTCTACTTTTGCCCCCCTCAGCCTCACAATTCCTCCCCTTGTCTTTCTTTTTTCACTGATATACCTATAAAAGGTCTTGTCCCATGTTATTACCCCTCGGGTGTTCTTTTCTCAGTTTGTGCCTTAGTGCCCTCCTCCACCTTCCCTGCTTCCCTCTGTTTTTCCTGGCACACCTCTCTGTCCTTTTCTATTTGTGTTTCCTTGTATCTCCTGAATGCTGCACTTTTTTGCCCTTACCCTTGCCACCTCCTCCCTTGAGAATCTTATTGATCTTTTTTCCCTCCTACTTTTGCTCACTTCTTTTGCAAAAAGGTTTTTCACCTTCACTATTCCATCCCTTAATTTGACATACTGTCCCTCTTCCCCATCAGGGTAGTCTCCCCTGCAAGAGTGTCTCTGAAGCATTCACCCATTTTGTTAAAATCTTCCCTCCTGAAGTCCAGGAGCCTCATCCTTATGGGATTTGCCACCACTGCCATCCTAATGTCAAACCACACTGTCCAGTGATCTCCACCCCAACCCGACATTCGAAACATTGTCCCTTTTTGTAAGCATCAGGTCCAATATTGCTCTGTCATGAATGGGTTCCTTGATGAGTTGCCTCAGAAATGCTCACTGCAGGAGTCTAGGATGATCCTGCTTCCAGCTTAGGCCATGGCCAGGAGGCTCCAATGAATACCTAGTACACTGAAGTCCCTCATAAGCAGTACCTCCCTGTTATCTGCCATCTTGCTAATGGCTTTCCCATTTCTTTGTCTCGGTCCTCCCCTGTACTACAGGTCTTTTTTGAAATAAATGTACTTTATTAAAATTTTCAGTATACAGATACAACTCATTCATAATGACAGCATGTAAGAATAAATACCCTCTCCACCATACATAACTATTGCTGCAGTAAAGGCAGTATTAAAGTTGGCAAACAGCAGAATGATTCTGAAATATTTTACAATTATCCAGTTGTGTACGGTTCACTATGATAAGGAGGGCATCTAAGCTCACACATCCTTTCTGACAAGATTGGAATCTATGCTTCATTGAGGCCATAATTCATTCTAATCTTAGTATCTGCATTGCTTCCTGGTGTCACGCTACTAGTGTCTTATCTTGTCATCAAGCCAGTGGCATAAAATCAATTTCTTGATGGCCATTGTTATTAGCATGAAATGGTATCTCTGTGACCTATCAATGTGAGTGTCATGACCAAAGAGAAATCTGTCCCTTGTGAACATATATTGTATTCCTAGCAGTGGGTCTAAGATGTTCTGGACAGCTTGTTACAATGCCTGTGGTTTAGGGCAATCCCATAAAATATACAATAGTGTACCTTCCCCTATACCACATCCGGCACAGGTTGGGGAGTCTACAAGTCCCCATGTGAATAACTTCTGAGGAATATGGTACATACTCTGTATGATTTTGTACTGCACATGTTAGTAGCTGTCTATCTTTATGTACTGATGTGTATTTAACTGAATAAAGTCCTACTGATTTTGGGCAGGGTTCCAGTTCAGATATTGGGGCCAGTAATCAGACTGACATCCATATCTATATGGCATGGAGTTTCATATGGTAGAATAGAGATATGATATTGTGTGGCATTGATGTGCCACATCTCCTAGTTCATGCAATGTGCATGGTGGCAGTGATGCTATGAGGGGTTTTCTTATGGTTGTGGCCAAAATGTGCCATCATTGCATTAAGGCAGATACCTTTGTTATCTAACCTGAACTGGTCCTACATTTGCCTGAAAGTTGCCCAACCATTCAGATGTGTGAAGCATTTTACTTGTGTGATGCCTTTGTCTTTCCAGACCTGGAAATGGACAAGTACCATGGCGATTTTAAAATTAGGATTCCTCCATATTGGCTGATCCACTAAGATTCTTGATGGAAACTTGGGGATTTATACAGAGTTGCTGATATGTAGAAACTGATATGCCAATAGGAGTATTGTACAGGGTTTTTGGTAATTTGGCTCATGTGATATGAAAAAATGGGCTTCCAGGCTAAAACCTTCTTTCTTGCATAACTGTTTCTCAATTTCCAGCTATTGAGGAAGGTAAGAAGGCTGTGAGGAATCTAGGTGGGTCTGCCACCTACAGTATTTCTCTCTCTGAGTGGCATGAAAGTATGTCAGGAAATCTGGCAGGCCTAGTCCTCCTTTGGTTCTGTCCTCTGCACGTTTAAGGCAAGTATACATAAGTACATGAAGATAGACAGCTACTAACTCATGCAGTACAGAATCATACAGAGTACCTATTCATGAATTGAAAGCTGTGGCAAGGTGACCCACAAAAGTACTTTTACTTCCAAAGCCTGAGAGACTGACAAACACGAGCAGGAGGCTCCATTCTATACATTACCAGAGCGGACCTATTCCCCATGCTACATGGGGCTGCTGCTGTTGCATTAAGCAACTTTGTTGGAGCCCTTTAGTGCACCGACGGTGCTGTATTACCTGTCTTTTTAAAGGCAGGGTCAGCAGCACTTGCTGACTTTCATGTGATTTCTACACTTTTAAAAGGAACATTTTAAATCCCAAACAAGGATCGCCGTACCTGAAGTTGGGGAATGGTACTTCCGGTCAGCAACAGCTAAAATAGAAGCCTCAGTGAGCAGAGATTTATTCCCAAAATGATAGCGGTGGCAAGATGAGCCACAAAGGTACTTTTACTTCCAAAGCCTGAGAGGCTGACAAACGGCAGCAGGGAGCTCCATTCTATATGTTATCAGTGTTGATCTATTTCTCACTCTAGGTGGAGCAGCTGCTGTTGCATTAAGTAATTTTGTTGGAGCCCTTTAGTGCACCGACAGTGCTGTATTACCTGTCTTTTTAAAGGCAGGGTAAACAGCACTTGTTGACGTCTACACTTTTAAAAGGAACATTTTAAATCTCGAACAAGGATCGCCATACCGGAAATTGGGGTATTTATTTATTTATTTAGCTTTTGTTGACTGGGTAGGTACACTAGACAAGTTATATGCCTATTTTCAGGAACGACCCGGGAGAGTACAACAAGGATACAGATACATCAGAGCACATAACAGTGAGTAGAGCTGAGTACATTGAGTCATGAGAAACAGTCTAACATATAATAGTCTACTGTAAGCAGTATTAGTTAATATACATATGTACAACAATAAATAGTCTAGATCATTCAATGGCACAGACGTTTGCCATAGTGTGTAAGAACATTAGGAATGAACGTGAAACGTGAGAACATTAGCAGATCCTCAGAAACAGATAAGTTCGAAGTATGTAGTTAAGTAAATCTCGTGTAACCAAGTGTGAGTCCAACGCAGAGACCATTTGGTTAAGGAGGCTTGGGACACTCACACGCAGAGATCAGCTTCAGATGCTCCCACAGGGACTTCTGGAGGCTCTGGTGGGAGGGGGTTGAGCGAACATGGTCAGGAAGGGAGTTCCAGAGCCTGGGAGCACATACAGTGAAGTCCCTATCCCCCCATGAGGGTTCGGGTAAAGGGGACTTTTAGCACCCCGGGACCCTGAGACCTGAGGGAGTAGGAGGAGGGGTCAGGAGGTGAGAGAAGCTGTGCCAGCCCCGGGGGGGTGGTGCCAGTTCTGATCACTTTACCAAAAGAGCCCAGCCCAAAGTTCAAGTGATTTGCTGGGGAAAGCCAGCCTAGTTTTCATATAGCTTGCAGTGATGGGTGAGCGAGAGCTGCCAGGGCAAAACGACATATATTATTGTAGGTTGTGTGCCACCGAGTAAGGAGAGCCTTGGAGGTGCAGGCAAATTGGTGAAGGCCATAACTGAGCAAGGGAAGCAGCACACCTCTGGCAAGTGCCAGACGAGCAGCAGATGTCAGATTTTTCTTTGCCCTGTAGGCCAGACCCAATTTACAGTTTACAGTTCTGCAGACATTTATGATGTGACTCCCTAGGTCCAGTTGGGGGTCAAGTGTCATCCCAAGGTATTTGATGGAAGCTGCAGTTAGGAGGGGAGCACCATCCACACCATTAATGTGCAGAGGGGCAGGAGAGGCTTTTATCTTGGCTGATGACCAAACAGCATGGCCTGAGTTTTTTTCAGGTTGAGGACCAGCTTGTGTTTGGTTACCCAGGACTGAATATTCTTAAAGTCCTCAGTCAACTGATGGTTGAGAGTCGCAATGTCCCAGGAGTGTGCCAGCATAACCAGATCATCCGCATAAAGGGTGGCACTACAGGTTGTTACTGTGGCTGGGAGATGGTTAACAAATAGTGAGAAGAGAAGGGGCCCCAAGACTGAGCCTTGAGGGACACCTGAGGTCACTGGAGTAGGATCGGAGAGGACCTTGTTGAATCGGTCAGCTGTACTCTGCCCTGAAGGTAGTTTGTTAGCCATTTCAGGGCAGGAGGGACAGGCCAAGGGACCACATCTGAGTGCAGAGCAATACATGGTCTACAAGGTCGAAGGCCTTAGATAGGTCAATGAATATAGCTCCAGAGAGTTTACCCTGGTCCATGGCAGCCCTGATGCTAGATGAGACAGAGACCAGGGCCTTGGACGTGCTATACCCTTTTTGAAAACCAAGCTGTGCTGGGGACAGCAACTCATGGACCTGAATGTACTCTGTGAGTTGTTCAGCCACAGCTTTCTCAAGGCTCTTACTAATAGCTGATAGGATGGCAATTGGCCAATAGTTTCCAGGACTTTGGATTTCCTGCTCGCACAGGTACAATCTTCACCACCTTCAGATATCAGGAATAACCCCTGTGGCAAGGGACAGGTTGAGGATATGCGCCACTGGGGAGGCAATGTTGAGGGTGCCTAGCTTCAGAAACTTGGGCTTCAGATTATCAAGGAAAGCACTGGAGTGCAGGGGGAGACCAGAGAGAAGTATCTGCATCTCCATGACAGACACAGCCCTGAGAAAGAATAATGGATGGGAGGGGTGAATCTTCTGCAGGGCAGGGGCCGAGGGGCCACTGGTGCTCTCACCGGCAGGGAAAAGGGAGGAGAACGCTGATAGGTCAGAAAAGTGGGAATTAAAAGCATTTGCAATCGTGAGTGGATTGTTGCAAGTGACACCACCAATGTTCATGTCAGATACCCCAGAATTAGAGGAGCTACTGACAAGGTTTTTTATGTTCCTCCAGAACCTATGTAGGTCCTTGGCAGAGCAAAGTAGGACAGACTTACGGAAGTCACTCTTAGCCACCCTGATGGCTTTTTTGTACTCATTTCTGAGCTTTCTATATTGTTGAAAGATGGACTGATCAAGGGTGCTTTTGAAGCGGGCCCAGCACTTCTCTCTAGCCTGCATAAGGGCTAAGAGGCTTCCATGCAACCATTTTGTGGCAGACCCCCTTACCCTCCACCTAACAATGGGGGCATGCTTATCCTGCAGGGCACCAAAGGTATTGAGAAACTGGGTGGCAGCAGAGAGGGATCAGGGCACTAAACACCCCAGACCAATCAGTGAGCCTCAGGATCCTCCTGAAATGCCACCAGATCAAACCTAGAGAAATTTCTGATACTAATGATTTTGTGAGGAATTTTAGGGAGGGATTTTCCAAACACAGAAAACCAGGGTGTGATCTGAAATGGAGTCGGATAGAGTTCCGGCAGAGCTGATCCTTCTCAGGATGATTAGACAGAATCCAGTCCAGTAGCTTAGCTGGGTACCATTACGACCATCTCAGTAGGCTCCTGGATATGCTGCGTTAGGGCTAGATTTGCAAGTAGAGGCTCAAACTGCTTTGAATTGCCTCTGGCCCAGTTTAGGTTCACATCTCCCAGGATTAGAAGTTCATTGTCTCTGCCACTGGGACCAACGGTATCCCGGAGATGGGTAAGGCCAGGTAGACCACCCCAGTGGGATTGTATGTACATACAACATGTAGCTTCTTAGTATTCCCAAGTAGCAGCATAACATGCAGCAGCTTGCATGGGGCCAGGAGGACTGCTGATGCGCCACCAGAGACACTTTAAGATGACTCTAAGTATATTAGAATGCCTCCACCCCGCTTGTTTCATGGCCGATCCTGTCTTATGAGCTCAAAGCCAGGAAGCAGACAGACTGAGTCAGGTATTGAGGGTTTTAGTCAGGTCTATGTAATGCCAAGAATGTCAGGTTTATAGTGTGCAGCCCAGGTGGCGAGTTCATCCAGGTTGGGCAACAGACTGCGACTATTAAGCTGAGCAAATTCTAACCCCTTGCCCAACCTCCATTCTACGGGTATTGAGGAAGCCTGATAGGTAGGACCAGAATTGAGTTCAATGTCACCAGCCAGGGCTAGTATCACCAGGAAGAGCCAGAGAAGATGCCATCTGGAGGTGGTACTTCTGGTCGTGGGCTTGCGGGCTGGATGTCTCCTCACCAAGGAGGGACACAGTAGGCATCTGAAATCAAGGCAGCAGGTAAGGCAGAGGGGTGGATTATCATGTGCCAGGAGGTTAGAGAAGGTGAAGTCAAACACCTCTGGTACTTCTGGTCAGCAATAGCTGAAAGAGAATCCTCAATGAGCAGAGGCGCACGTAGGGCAGAGGTGACGTAGGCAGAGGAGCTCGAGTGTCATTTGTTCCCATAGCGTGGTTCCTGGGGCAGAGCTGCCCTTGGTGCAGCACCCTTTAGCTCCTCCTTTGCCTTACTGCTAATGGCGGATTTCACCCACTAGTAGCGCTGCCACTGGGGCAGCACCCTCGCGCTCCTCCTCCCACCTCTCCCTGTTGGTGGATTTCGTCCCCTGCCCCCATGGCAGCAACCTGTAGCTGTTATTTCCCACAAATCTGATTGTTGCAAGTCTGAGGAACTGAGGGTTTTAAGTGTAGATGAGATTGTTATGGAAATACTCCCTCCAGCAATTTGCACTGCTTGTCTTTTAATTTTGGTGGCTCAAGGTGTATATCTATCTGCATCCAAAAGAGCCAGACTTCAAGTGTTCAAATTTTAACCAGGGACATTTTTGTGCTTTGTTTCAAACTCAGTTGTGAGCATTTAATCATGTAAGTGTCACAAATCATTACCTTTTTTTATATTGCTAAATTAAGACAGATAAAAGTGAGAAAATATATTTTATTTATAAATTGTAATAAATGGGGCAGTGCAATGATGATTGGTAACTGGTGCTGCCCTGGGGCAGTGCCATGATGGTTGGTTTCTGTAGGCTGCCCCTGGAGCAGTGCTCTTGCTGCCTCTGGGGAAGATCCTGTATGGTTCCCGTGGGCTGCCCTGAGGGAGTATCCTCACTGCCCCTGGGGCAGCACCTGTGTAATTGGTTCCATGGGCTGCCCCTGGTGCAGTGTCCTCACTGCCCCTGGGGCAGTGCCTGTAATTGGTTCCTGTGAGCCCTGGGCAAGGACACTGCTCCAGGGGCAGCCCATGGGAATCAAGTACACAGGCACTGCCCAAGAGGCAGCAAGGACACTGCCCCAGGGCAGCCCATGGGAACCAATTGCACAGGTGCTGCCCCAGGGGCACCCAACAGAAACCAACCATCATGGCACTGCCCCAGGGCAGAGCCAATAACCAATCATCATAGCACTGTCCCATTTATTACAATTTATAAATAAAATATATTTTATTGCTTACGTCTGTCTTAATTTAGCAATATAAAAAAAAGGTAATGATCTGTGACCCTTACATGATTAAATGCTCACAACTGAGTATGACATGAAGCATAAAAAATGTCTCTGGTTAAGATCTGAACCCTTGAAGTCTGGCTGTTTTGGATGCAGACAGACATACACCTTGCGCCACCAAAGAGAAGCAGTGCACAATGCTGGGGGGAGCATTTCTATAACATTCTCATCTACACTTAAAACCCTCAGTTCCTTAGACTTGCAACAATCAGATTTGTAGGAAGTAACAGCTACAGGTTGCTGCCCTTGGAGCAGGGGACAAAATCCACCAATAGGGATAGGTGGGAGGCAGAGCACGAGGGTGCTGCCCCGGGGCAGCAGTACCAGTGGGTGAAATCCACCAATAGGGAGTAAGGTGTAGCAGGAGCTAAAGGGTGCTGCCCGGTCATCTCTGCCCTGAGAACTGTGCTATGGGAACAAATGATACTCTAGCTGCAGAGGCAAACCACGCTCTCCAAGGCCAACCAAGGAAGGTGAGGAGGTGGCCATAAACTTTGAATCTGTTGTCAATATGGCACTGAGCTACACAGTACTTAGTTTATCAGCTTATTCTATACCTTACAACTCCTTTCCTAGGCTGCCTATCACACACTTACAACCAACTGTTACCTAGCAGTTTTAAAGTCTACAACTACAGCCTGTAGACAGTACTCTGTGCAAACCAATATAACATCTGTTAGAATGCAACTTGTAGTACCGTTTTACACTAACAAAGTGAACACACTACACTGAGCATACATTAGTTTCCATCTCTGCTAAGCATTGTTGACCTAATACTAGGCAGCAAACATACCACCACACCTTAGTAGGAGGGAGACAACAATGTGAGAGAGAAGAGTACAGAAGGAGGAAGAAGATGTAAGAGAGAGAGAGAGAGAGAAAAAAATTCAACTCAGTTTCTCCTTCTTTATTACCACTGTTGACTGCCATCTCTAAACCAGCAAAAATGGGAGACACTATCATTACACATTATGGGGATGTAGGCTTTAAATGTATTAAGTGCAAAATATACCTACTCATTAAAAATGAAACCATCAAGGTGAACGAGTCTGTGAAAATGCCTGAAAACAGTAAACTATTAGAGGAAATAAAAATCTTTATATCAGACTAAACAAACTAGAATCTTCTCAGAGTGAAATGGAGGCAAAACTGAAAGCAAGACTACTTTCAAAAGAAACTACCAGTGTTAGACCAAGTAAACGGAAATGTGATGACAAAACTCCCTCACTAGGCAATGAATGGACCTGAGTCCAGCCAAAACCTAGAAAAAGGCTAGCCAATATTATAGCCATTCCATCTCCCAATCTAGCTATACCACTGTCAAATCAATTCTCAGTCTTACAGGAACAAACAGAAAATTCAGAACTAACACCCTCCAATACCCCTGTAACTTGTGGCAACTCAACAAATATCCTCTCCACTGACAACTCAATGCACAATACCAATCCCTAACCACAAACAACACTCCGTCAGACAAAAATACAAGACATGTATGTGCATTGGGGAACCTAGTTATCCAGTTTTGTGACAAGTTTATATGCAACAGTGACAAAGAAAACCATATCGGCAGTATCAAGCAAGCAAGCAAGTGAGCAAACTTTATTTGTTAAACGCTATTCCACACGTGATCATCGCATTGTACATAAAACTCCAAAAACAATATAAACTAGAAAACAGTTCGAAAGCACTAAATATAAGTGGCCAACTTTCATAGTTCAAATGAATGCCAAACTAAATAAATATGTTTTCAATGTAGATTTGACAACCTCAACGGTCGAGCACTCTCTAATCCGGCAAGGTAGAGAGTTCCACAGGGTTGGAGCTGTGGCTGCGAATGATCTAGCTCCAAAGGTTTCTAAACGGACCCTGTGAACCTCTAGCAATCCTTCTTTGTCGGAGCAGAGAGGATGGAGGGGGCAGTAAGGGCAGAGGAGATCTTGCCAGTACTGTGGTCACAGTCCATGTAGGGCCTTATAGGTCAGTAACCTGACCATGAAGGGAATCCTCCACCTAACCGGCAGCCAGTGCAGTCCGTGGAGCACAGGTGTGATATGACAAGATCTCAGTAAGCCTGTTAACAACCTGGCAGCTGCATTCTGCACCAGCTGCAGGTGGAAAAGGTCCACCCCTGACATCCCTAGGTATAGGGCATTGCAGTAATCAAGGTGAGTGATCACAAAGTTGTGGACCAACACTGGAAGATCATTAGGCAGGACCAGGTGTTTTATCCGGGTGATATTCCTCAGATGGTAGAAAGAGGTCTTGACGACAGCCAACACCTGAGATTTAAGTGTCAGCCCAGCATCAAGCATAATACCCAGATTTTGCCCCTGATCAGAGGTCATCAGCTGGCTGCTCCCCAGCCATAGCCCAGATGGCTGACCAGCCAACAACCCCTCTACCCAATGACCTGGGTCCACAACCAAAATCTCAGTCCTATCTGGATTCAACCTCAGCCAGTTGGCACTCATCCAGTCCTGAATCTCAGTGAGGCAGTTGTTAAAAACCGAAACAGCACAAAGGACATGTACAGCTGATTATCATCTGCATAGCAGTGAAAGCTCAGCCCATACCACTTTATAATGTCTCCTAATGGCAGCATGTACACCACGAACAGCATGTGAAAGCACAGAGCCCTGTGGCACCCCAATGACAGGTAACAGGGGCTGAGGAATAAATTCCCAACTCCACTCTCCGAGTCCTGCCCATGAGGAAAGAATTAACCATCTGAGGACTGTCCCAGACAGCCCACAGACCAGCCACAGGTGCTCCAGCAGCACACATGGTCCATGGTGCCAAATGCCAAGAGATCAAGGAGAACCATGACTGACAGGCCTGATCTCTCACTATTAGATCTTTAAGTATCCAAGCCAGCACTGTCTTGGTACTGTGCCTCTTCCTGATACCGGACTGGATTGGATCATAGACATTGTGGTTGGTAAGATGATCATACAGTTGCAACAAGACTGCTTTCTCAATAACCTTACCCACAAAAGGTAGGTTAGAGACAAGACTGTAGTTAGTGAAACAGTCAGGGTAGAGACAAGATTTCTTCAGAAGGGGTGCTCCACCACCTCCTTCAGGGTGTCCGGGAACATCTCGGTCTCCAACAAGCACCTAACTATCTCAGTAAGGTCCAATAACCTCCACACATCCCACTAGGAGGCACGTTGGACCTGGGTCCAAACTACAGTAAGTCAGTCGCAGACTCTGGATGATCTTCACAACATCCATGGTCACCACCTGATCAGCGTCAGACCAGACAGACTGGGCACCTGTAATCTCCCACTGATCACTGCGTTACCCATTTCAGTGAGCCACACAGCTCTCCTATCTGATGGTGGCAATCTTATCTGCAAATAATTGCACAAACGCCTTACACTTTTTTTGTGAAAAAGCTCCCCAATTCTGGAGACAGGCTGGAATGCATACCCTGTCCACAGTACAGAAGAGCTGAGCAGGTCAATTTCTCACAGCAGCAAGCTCCCTGGACAGGAACTCTGCCTTCTTATGGTAGACAGCCAATTGATAGTCCTTGTAATGGGATATCAACATAAGCTTGTCTACAGCCAGACTGGATTTCCAGCAGCATCACTTCAACCTTCTCCCTGCTCTCCTCAACTCTTTCAAAGTCCCATCAAACCAAGAGAACTGAGGGTGAATGGTGAGGGGATGAACACGGACAGGAACTATGGAATCCAGGGCACCAGTAGCTATAGGGGAGCAAAAATAGCAGACATCACAAATCAAATAGATAGAGTCCTAGGGAGAGCAGGCACAAATCCAGTCATAGTAATTCTTATAGGAACTAATAACATCCATGGGTTGAGTGCTGAGGACATTAGAAAGTATAACACTACAAGAAAAACTCAAAAAATGGGATTCCGAAGTGTGCTACTCTGAAATTCTTCCAATACCATGCCTAAGGAAATTCAAAAACAGCAACATAAAAGTATTAAATTGATGGCTACAAAAGTGGATGCTTGAAAACAGTATCAAATGCCTTATACATTGGGAAACTTTTAAAAGTAATTACGGCCTATACTGTTGGGACAGCCTGCATTTAAACAGATGGGGCAGCAACCTGCTGGAAAAAAGATCTGTCAATACACAGACAAGACTTTAAACTGAAGTCAGGGGTCCAGGGGTCCAAAGAGCCACTCACAAAATAAAACTCTGTGTCTGATTACACTTTTCTATTGCTAAATGCAAGAAGATTCAACGTGCTTAAGAAAGCAGAACTGGAAATTATATTGCAAAACAAAATGACAGACATTATAGCCATCACAGAAACGTGGTGCGATGAAACAAATTTGTGGTCCAGGGAAATAGAGGGATAAAATCTCCACTATAAAAATAGGATTAACAAAAAAGGAGGTTGAGTATGCCTATACATAAACCAAAACTATGAAGGAACTGAAATCATGCCTGATAGTGAAACTACCATAGATACTGAATCATCTGGATCCAGCTTATCATCAATAAAAAAACAATCACTAACAATAGGATCTTGTTATAGGCCTCACTAGTACCAGTGAATACAATAATCATCTCCGAAAAGAAATCTTGAGTGAAGCAGAAAAATATGAGCTTATTGTACTGTACAATTTTAACTACCCTGGCATAAACTGGGTAGACCACACTGGGAACTGCACTCAAGAACAAATATTTCTTGACTCAATATTATCAGCAGGATTAACTCAACTGATTATGTCACCGACCAGAGGGGAAACTATCTTAGCTCTCGTGCTAACTAATCTAAACTCATGCCTCTCTGAAATATCAACCAAGGCACCTCTAGGCAATAGTGACCACGACACAATCTCCTTTCTCAGGAGCTAGGATAATCAACGTACTGTAGAAAAACAAACTTTGAAAAACTATAATAAGGCAGACTTTGACAAAATATAGTAAGTTTTAGATTCAGTAAGCTGAAAACAAATAACATTACACCAAAATGATGAAGAATGTTGGACAACAATTAAAAACATTATCATAACCACAGAACATTGGTTTGTCCCTAACAAAACTATAAACAACAATAAAGGCAAAGTCCTCATATGGATGACTAACAAATTGAAAAGACACATAAAAAATAAAAGGCTTACAACAACTACAAAGGAACAAGAGCTCGAATGCTCACAACATGTATAAAGAAGAACTAATGAAAACAAAACAATTAAACAAAAGGAGACTTGGAACATGGAATATAGGATAGCAAACAGTAAGGACAACCTAAAAATGTTATATTCCTATGTTAATAACCTTAGCCAAAGAAGAAACACAATTGGAATGCTAACAGCTAAGGGTAAACAAATAAATGACCCCACTGAGATAGCTACAATCTTTAACAATTATTTCATAACAGTTTTCAACAAAAAGGTTATAACTCCCAAACTACAGTTGGCAACAAAACAAAAATAACTATAACTGAATTCATAGCAGAGGAAGTAAAAGAAAGTCTCTAGACCCTTAAACCTCATACATTTGCTGGAACAGATGAGATCCACACTAGGTACCTAACAAATCTTGCCCAACGCCTACAGTAAGTACACTGCTAACACTACTATATAACAAATCACTAAAATCAGGCCAAGTATCATTTGACTGAAAATTTGATCATAACTCTGATTTTTTGACAAAGGCAATAAAACTTCCCCAGAAAACTATAGACCCAGTATCCCCACTTCAGTGCCAGGGAAAGTAATGCAGAAACTTATGAAGCAAAGATCTGAGGAGGGAAATATTGCCTTCAGTCTTGTAGATAACTCACAACATAGGTTCAGGAAAGAAAGATCAGGTACAACTAACCTAATCGCATTCTATGAATCAATTAACCAAAGCTTGGACGATGGGAAGCCCTGCAATGTCATAATCCTTAACTTTAAAAAAGCGTTTGACAAGGTCCCGCACAGTAAACCTATACAAAAGCTTTCAAGAATGGGATACAGTCCCTACCTTGTTGATTGGGTACAGTCCTGGCTAAGCAATCAATCCCAGTGAGTTAGAATTAAGGAGAAAACCTCATCTGACAAGGAAGTGACAAGCGGGGTACCCCAGAGATCTGTCCTCGGTCCATTTTTATGCAATTGCTTCATTCATGACTTAAACAACGGTATTTCTAGTAAAACCATAAAATTTGCTGATGATGCAAAGATTACAGGAGAGGTAGAGACATAAAGGAAACATCACTAAGAGTTGATAAAGCAATGGGGCCAGATTGGGTGCACCCCAGGGTCCTTAAAGAACTAAGAGAGGTGGTGGCTGAACCTCTGGCTATCCTGTTTAGCCGATCACTGAAAACAGGGGAGGTACCCAAAGACTGAGGACAGCAGATGTAGTCCCTTATACAAAAGTGGGAACAAAGAGGAAGCAGGGAACTACAGACCAGCCTCACCTCGGTAGTGGGGAAGATCATGGAAGCACTACTGAAAGAGAGATTGGTGGAACATCTGATTGTCAATGGACTACAGGACCCAAGGCATGGTTTCACCAGGGGAGGTCATGTCAGACCAACCTCATTGAATTTTTTGACTGGGTGACTAGGGAGGTGGATCAGGGAGGGCAGTGGACATGGCCCATCTGGACTTCAGCAAGGCGTTTGACACTGTGCCTCATAGAAGACCATTACACAAACTGGGGAATATGGTGTGGGCAGGACAGTAGTGTGGTGGGTAGGTAACTGGCTGGGGTTTCCAATAGGTAGGCTGAGTTAATGGGGTGGAGCTATGGGGCTGGAAAGACCATTTAATAGACTGTAGGAGGGGGTTGATGAAAATGTGATCTGAATCAGGAGCTGAGCAAGCCAGAGGCTGCTTTTACATTTTGGGCTTCAAACACAGCAGCACAGATCGAAACAAATAAATTAAACTCCTAGCCTGTCTAGCAGAATTCAGTACATTGGCAAGAACAGAGGTAAAGGAGCAGGTTAAAATTACAGTACAAGGTCAGTTCAGCTCCTCAGTTTTAAATTAGACCAAGCTTATGCTGCATGGTGGAGTTTTAAAATGGCACAAGATGTCTAAGGGGAACTGAGTTCAAGGGTGCAGACAGTCATACTCACTGTACACATTTGTGTACAGTTTTGTTGAGTGCCTGTCTGTTAACATTTTCATTGCAATCTGTAGTATTTGGGTTAGTGTAGGCCACTGAAGAGTGACTCTGTTTAAAACTTCTATTGTTTAGGAGACAGACGCATGTATAACCTCTTTAGAGATTAGAGGAATCCTCCTGGCAACAATCTGAATGGTTTGGAAGGGGTGCCATTTGGAAAGGATGTGTACATTTTTAATGGGTGGTGTAACTGTTGGAGATTGTGTACAAAACAGAAATTTCTGGCTCACGCCCTGTCTGAGTTGACTACCTGAAGTGGACCTCTATCTCTCTCTCTCTCTCTCTCTCTGGCCAAGTCCTCTGTCTGTGGGCAACTTGTAGCCCTGAGGTTCCAGCGAGGGAGCCTAAAAAGAACACAGCAGCCAGGGGTTAAGTAGGCTCTCAGAAAATGGAGTTTACTACTAAGTAATTAATTTCAGAGTCAGGAGGGATTAGCAGGCAGCCGAATTCAATCTGAATCAGGAGCTGAGCAGCCAGACGGCTGCTTTTACATTTGTATTAATTGTGGGCCTCAAACACAGCAGCACAGATCAAACAAATAAATTAAACTCCTAGCCTGTCTAGCAGAATTCAGTACATTGCAAGAACAGAGGTAAAGGAGCAGGCTAAAAATTACAGTACAAGGTCAGTTCAGCTCCTCAGTTTTAAATAGACCAAGCTTATGCTGCATGGTGGAGTTTTAAATGGCACCAGATGCCTAAGGAGCTCTGAGTTGGCTACCTGAAGTGGAGCTCTCTCTGTGGCCGGGTCCGTGGTCCATAGGTAACTTGTAGCTTGAAGTTCCAGTGAGGGAGCCTGACGTGGAGCTCTCTATCTGTGGCCAGGTCTACAGTCCGTGGGCGACTTGTAGCCTTGAGATTCCAGTGAGAGATTTCCAGCCTATTAACTCTCCCTTCCCTTTACCTGAGATTCCCTTATGCCTGTCCCATGCATTCTTGCACCCTAGGAGGAATCAGTGCTGTGACCAATTGCAGAGGAGCTGGAAGGGAAGGTCTGCATCTTTGCAGATGACACCAAACTCTGCAACAGGACGGGCACTCCAATGAGGGGTGTAAAGAATGTGTAGCAACCTGAGATAACTCAAGGAGTGGTCCAGGGTATGGCAGCTGGGTTTCAATGCTGAAAAGTGCAAAATAATGCACTTATGTCACAGAAACACAGGGGTGGAGTATAAAATGGGGGGTGATGGTAAAGCAGGAAAGAGACCTGGTGGTGATCATAAGGGATGACCAAAAGGTGGCCAGGCAGTGTGATAAAGTAGTTGGGAGGGTAAGTGGATGCTGGGGTGTGTAGGGAGGGATATCACCAGCAGAAAGAGGAAGGTGGTGTTGTCTCTGTATGTATCACTGGTAAGACCCCATCTAGTGTACTGTGTTGAGTTCTGGAGACCACATCTCAGAGCAAACATAGACAGTGTTGAAACTGTCCAGAGGAGGGCAACAAAAATGGTGCAGGGTCTGCATCAAAAGCCCTATGAAGAAAAAAAAAGGACCTAAATATATTCACCCTAGGAAAGAGAGAGAGGTGACATGACAGAGACATTTAAATACTTCACAGGGGTAAACAAGGTACAAGAGGGAAGTTTTTTTTTCCAGAAAAACAGATGCTCAAGGACAAGGGGACATAGTAAGAAGCTGGGGGGGGGGGTAGATTCAGGAGAGATGTGAGGAAGTACTTCACAGATTCCTGGAACAGTCTTCCAGCAGAGGTGATCAGGGTGAAAACAGTGGTGGGGTTCAAGAATGTATGGGACAGGCATAAGGGATCTTAGCTAAAGGGAAGGGAGGGTGAATCGGCTAGAAATTAAGTAGGATCTGCAGTGATACTATGGGCAGGGAAAATGGGCTGAATAGGTGGGCCAAGCAGTCTTTATCTGCCAGCAAATTCTGTTTCTGTGTTTCACAAGGGAGTGTTTTCTACAAATGGTACAGTGGAAAGTTTTGTGGTAAAATAAAGATTACTAAGGAACTGAGAGACCACCAGAAAGGTAGCTACTGTAATTATACCATGGGGTTTTTCCCCTGTGAACTGCAGTGCACAGCAGCCAACAGACAAAAAATTGTTTGTGAGACCATGTGCCTCACAATAACACTTGGTAGGTGCCCCTAACTTTGGCAAGCCAGCCAGAATGCCAAGCCTCACCAATGGAAATGGGACATCAATTTATTTAAACAAGACAGTGACCCTCAGCCCAGAATAAAGAAGTGCTGCTGTCCTAAGGTATGAACAGGGCCCCAAGTTTTGCGCGATTCTGCGGGTGCGGCAAACCGCGGAAATATCCACGGAATTTGCCGTCACCCGCGGAATTCGCGGCTGCCCGCGGAACAAATGTTGAGTTTGTAAGGTTACCCTGGGCAAGTGTTTGCAGCCTATGTGTGGTAATAACCAGGAATTCAAACCAATAGTAGAAGCCAAGGTGTAGGGATAATACTCCTAAGCACACACTAAATTTGTTGTATTTGCTTACAATATTTGATGTGCCCTCACATGTTAGTATGCCACGCTAGGAGCCCAACCCAGCGTGGCAACGTCTTTGCGACGGGGTGCCCAACCCCACCGGCTTCAGCCGCCCCCAAGCTGCCTGGTGCCACGCTGGGAGCCCACCCCAGTGTGGCAAAGCCCCTCCTGTGTGGGAATCCAATAAAACAAAAACCTTCCATCTGCTTCTTTTGCCCCTCCCCAACCCGCACCCACCCTCTGCGTACCCACCTCCACACCCCACCTCACCCCCACCTCAACCTATACTTACCTCTGGAACCCAGCACAATGATCTTCTGTGGACCGGGCACGTCTGCACTCTTCAAAGCCGACCGCAAACTGAAGAAATGCCGTAAGCTGTATAATGGACTAAATGGATTTTTTCAACTTTAGTCACATCTCAGCCATTTCTGGAATTTTCACCACCAACATGGGGTTTTGGCACTCATGAACTGTGACACTGTTATTTCTTCATCGGTCCCGAAGGTGGCCTCGCAGTGACCGCGCCGGAACCACCTTCCGGAAAGATTAATGAAATGACAGTGTCACAGTTCATGAGGTAGGCTCTAAAAACCCCACGTTGAAAATTTGGTGAAAATATTCTCCAACAACTGTTTTATGAGAGAGCGAATGCTATAGTTCTACGCACGTCAGAACTTTGAAAGCATTTTAATATTTTCACCCAGATTTTCAGTATTGCCATTTTACTATTATTTCTCTCATGAACAGTACAACTGTCATTTTTACATCTCACCCGAAATGTGTATTCGCACATGTAGCGCACAATGGCGCAGTCGGTGTGCGAATCAATGTTCGGGACAGATTAATAAAATCACAGTGATACTGTTCATGAGCAGAGGTCTTAAACTGGCTATGTTGAAAATTTGGTGACAAACGCCCATAAAATGACTGTGTTACGAGCATGCATTGTGTCAGATATGGGAAAAAAAACAAAAAAAGGAAAAAAATTAAGGGTAAAAATGTGCTGTAGAATTGCCACAGAAATAGGTGTTGAGTGCCGCAGAAGTTCTGCGGCAAATGAGAACCCTGCCGCAGAACTTTGCTCCGATGTGCCGCAGAAAAATCGGGGCCCTGGGTATGAATAGTGTTTACCCTGAGTGTTCATATATTTTTATTTTATTTATTTATTTTATTTATTAAGCATCAGTTTACAACCTTTGAGCCAGAGGCTCGTTTACAAAGGTACCTCATCACAGAGAGGACAATACAGTGATAACAACTTGGTACAGAGAAACAGTGTACAGTTTTTTTGAGGATACAGGAGGACAAATGAGATCAACAATTTACAACATACAGGATTGGTGACGTTAACATTGTTCAGGGAAATAACTAGAACATCAGCAAAAACATAGGATATCAATACAGTGTGTTTTAGCAGAGTCAACAGGGAGGTAATAGGAAACAAGGGTACAGAAGGTACAGGATTTGAGCAGCCAACAGGGGGCTTTGTCAGAGAGTGAGCAAGATAGCTTAGAAACAGCAACAGCTGCAGTAGTGAAATGGTGGTTCTGGAGGGTAGTTTTAAAGCAAGAGATTGTGGGGGTGTCTGAGATACTGGCAGGGAGGGAATTGTACCAAGAAGGGGCACGGTAGAGGAAAGCCCATTGTCCATGAGAGGTCCTTGCCCTATGTACCTTCAACTTGGTTTTACAGGAGGACCGTGTTGAAGCTAGTGAGTTTACATGGTGGATAACAGCAGTCAAACCAGGAGGAGAGAGCCCAAGGAGAGTTTTTTTTGTAAGGATGCAGGTTTGATACCTAAGACGTTCATCAAGATTGAGCAGATTTGCCTGGGAATAAAGATGGCAGGTATGTGTAAGACTGGGAGCATCTAAGATTAGTCGACAGGCCTTATTTAAGGTGAGGTGGATTTTGTTTAGCGAGGTCTGGTCAGCAGTCCCATAGACTGGTAAGCCATAGTCAACAAGTGACAGAATGGAGGACATAACTGCGAGTCAGAGGGCATCGGGGGGGAGACAGTGTTTGTGGCGGTAAAGGATTCCCAACCTAATATTGGTGATGGAGGCTAAGGCGGAGATATGGGAATGGAATGTGAGGGCAGGGTCAAAGGTTATCCCAAGGTATTTGTATGTGTAAACGTGTTCGAGTGGGAACATAGAGCTGGCTAAGACTTGAAGTTGGAAATTACTAGCTTTGTTTTGGGGGTGGGAGAAGATCATAGATTTGGTCTTTTTAAGATTGATAACCAGTCTATGTTCTTTAAACCAGGCTTCCACGTCTTTATAGGATAATTGCAGGGAATCTTGGAGGGTGGTGGGGTTATGGTCAGAAACAAAGATAACAGCATCATCTGCATAAAGGAGGAGTTTGCCAGTACAGGCACCTGGCAGGGTGTTGAGATAAAGGGAAAAGAGCAGGGCCCAAGAATAGAGCCCTGGGGAACCCCAGATCGGATAGGGAAGAGGTCAGAGAGGGTGCCATTGATTTTTACATGCTGGGACCGGGCAGAGAGATAGCTGGAGCACCATGAGACAGGTCCTGCAGCAAAGCCAGCATGGCTGAGTGCATCCAGCAGGAGAGGATGGGATACGGTGTCACAGGCTTTTGACAGATCGATGAACACTGCACCAGCAAGAGAGCCCAAGTCCAGGGAGGAATGGAGGAAGTTAGAAAACTCAATGAGGGCGGTATTGGTGCTGTGACCAGCACGGAAGCCGTGTTGTTCAGGGCAGAGGATACTGTATTGGGTAAGAAACTCAGATATTTGGGAGGATACTACTTTCTCTAAGGCTTTTGAGAGCGGTGAGAGGATTGAGATGGGACGATAATTACCAGAAAGGGCCCTATCTCCACCCTTATGTATGGAGTGACAGTGGCAATTTTCCAGGCAGATGGAAATTTCCCTAGACAGAGTGATTTATTGAAGAGGCTAGTGATTGGGCGATGACCTGGTCCAATGCCAGGCTGAAGAGTCTGGGGTCAAGGAGTCACTGCCTGTGGTGTGCTTCTTAGAGCCTGGTCAGATACGGTCTGACTTCATTGACAGTAACCCGTGGAAGTGGAAAGATGCGTGTGAGGGAGCAGGGTCAGGAGAGTTGGGGGGTCAAAAACGTTGCTAGGGAGTACAGAGCTAAGGTCAGTAAAGGATTTATTGAGATGGTTAGCAATGAGGGTAGGATCAGTAGAGATAATACCCTCAATATTGATTTGGGAAGGCAGAGGAGAGCATGTACCACCATTTAGTTGTTTGATGTTATCCCAGAAGGTTCTAGCATTCCCCCAGGATGAGGTGAGTGAGGCCCGATAATGATCGGCCTTTGCTTTGCATATGGCCCAGGTACATTTATTTCGGGCAGCAGCATATGCCTGTCTGTCAGCAGGCCGGCCAGTTTCCATGGATAGGTACGACAGGTTATCCCTGTGCCTAAGGAGTTGGAGTAGAGAAGGAGTGATCCAGGGAGTATGCCGTACCTTGGAACGAAGTTTGGTTAGGGGTGCGAAGATATCACAAGCTTTGTTAAACATTAAGGTGAAGAAGGCCAGGGCTGAATCAAGGTTGGGGGTGGTCTCAATGGGAGACCAATCAACTTGGACTAGAAGTTGCTTCAGGCCTCTCAGCCCACCTGGTCGCAACCGCCGCTGTAGGGTGGCCTGTGCAGTGGGTTTGGTTAGGGACGTAATCCAACAGAAAAGAATAGGGAGTGGTCACTGATTCCATCTGGAAGGATTTGTAGATTGCAAACTTGGTTAGGGTGGGTTGGTGAGGACTACATCCAGAAGAGTGCTCGACCCCATTGTGGGGTTCACTCTTGTTGGTTGTGACAAGTTGCATTAGGTCAATAGCAGTAAAGGAGTCACAGGTGGAGGAGGATGCGGGCTAAGCCAGTTGATGTTTAGATCACCCATGAGAATATGCTCAGGGAATGTGGTAGAGAGGTGAGATACTCTATTAGAGGGACCAGGGCCTGGTTTGATTTTTGGGGAATATAGGTGGAGGTTAGAAGAGGGGCCTTTAGAGGGTCGGGGTAAGTTTTAGGGTAGGGCCTGGGCCCTGTAGTTAAGGACAGGGCTGGAGGGCTACTCAGGAAGGGAGTCTTTGATATAAATAGCACAGCCTCCACCTCATCTCCCTACATGGTCTTCACGGTCATATAAAATGTAAGGCCTGCATATTTCTTCCCTAGCTCTCTATATGTGTGTGTGTGAAATATGTATCTACATGTATATGTATAGCTTTGCAAAAACTGCATTTAGGGTTCAGCCTAAAATGACAAAAGTAGGAAATGTGGTTTTAGGGCCTAAACACCTCACCCTCACCCTAAAACAAATTCGGTGTGCAGTCTTCCTTGGGGTTGTCAACCCTGTCACTCACCCCATTCTATACAATCCTGGAATGTATACAACTGTGCACATCACATCTGAGCTTTATTGTTACTGCAGTGGGATAAGCTTTAGGGGTGACAAACCCAAGGAAGACTGCACCCCTGATTTGTTTCAGTGGTGGAGTGGGGTTTTAGGTTTGGAAACCCTAAAACCACATTTCCCTACTTTTGTCACTTTAGGCTAAACCCTAAATGTTCCATTAATGCAGTTTCTTGTAAAGAATGTCCTTACTTTTTGAGATAGTATGATTGCATCCTCATTTGCTTGTCTGGAGCGTGGGCCCCTCTGGTCTGTGTACTCCCATCCATCCATCCACAGATGCATGTATGTATGTTGCTTTGAAAGCACAGGACCCTCTGGGTCCTGCACTTACATTTGTAGCAAAGCAACAACCAAATTGTCAGCATAGCCTTCTTATTACCCTACCTCATGAACCCGGCACTGAAAATTTTCAAATTCCTGCCGAAATGTTATTCCACACCACCACAATGTCATTCCATGCCACAGGTGTGAAAACACAGTTTGGCCAGGATTTGAAAAATGACAGCTTTCGCATACATGAGGTGGTGCAAAAAATGGCTATGCTGAAAATTTGGGATCAGAATATTTAAACTTACCAAACTTACGAGTGAGTGTAGCAAAATTTCAATGGATGCGCAATATTTTGCCATTTGCACACATTTTGACACCAAATTTTCTACATAGCCTTCTTATGACCCTACCTCATGACCATGGGAGGTGAAAATTTTCAAATCCTGCCCTAGAGTTGATTTTGCCAAGTGACTACAAAATCACCTTTCAGGCCTGATTTGCATAATTTCATCACCAAGGTTCATGAGGTGGATCTCAAAAAACCATGTTAGAAAATTTGGGCTCAAATAATGTAAAATGGCAAAGTTATGTATTAAAGTTGAAAACTGCACTAAATACATTAAACCACACTTACCTTAGTTTCTCATAGTGCAGTTGGCAGTTCCAGCAGCAAGACATGTCTTTGATCAGAGAGGTGATCTTTACCCTAGGACCTGTTCTGCTGAGTGAGGGTGTGTGGGGGTGCAGGGTGGTGGGTGCTGAGTGGGAGGTGGGGGTTGGGGGCCAGATCTGTGTGGTACTGTTTTCTTTTTTGCAGGTTTTTAAAAATGAAAAAAAAAATCAAAGGACGTTTTCTTTATTGGAGGAATGGCAAGCGGAGGGTGGGAGGTGCCACTAGACACCAAGGAAATGAAAAAAAACATTACAGGGATGGCGGTCGAAGGGTGGAGGTGCCACTAGACCCCAGGGAAAGAACAAAATAATATGGGGATGGTGATCAGAGGGAGGTGTCTCTAGACACCAGGGAGAGCCATACAACATTATGGGGAGAGCGTTTGGAGGGTGGGTGCCACTAGACACCAGGGAAATAAAAAGATAGTATGGGTATGGCAATCAGAGGAAAGTGCTACTAAACACCAGGGAAAGGCAAAAAACATTACGGGGATGGTAATCGGAGGTTGGGGGGCCACTAGACACCAGGGAATTAAGAAAACAGTATGGAGATAGTGATCAGAGGGAGGGTGCCACTAGACACCACAGAAAAGTAAAAAACATTACAGGAACAGTGATTGGAGGTGGGGTGGGGGGTTGGGGCCACTAGACACCAGCGAAACAAAAAGGATAGTCTGGGGACAGGGATCATAGGGTGAGGGGGTGCCACTAGACACCAGAGAATGACAAATCAATTATGGAGATGGTAATCAGGAGGGTGCCACTAGACACTAGGTAAAGACATACAACATTATGGGGATGGTGATCAGATGGTATGGGGTGCCACTAGACACATAGGAAATAAGAAAACAGTATGTGGATAGTCATGGGGGGGGTGCCACTAGACACAAGGGAAAGACAAGAAATATATTACAGGGATGGAGATCAGAGGGTTAGGGCCACTAGACACAAGGGAAATAAGAAAACAGTATGGGGATGGCAGTTGGAAGGAGGTAACACTAGACACCAGGGAAAGGCAAAACATTACAGGGATGGCAACTGAGGGTGGAGGAGCCACTAGATACCAAGGACACAAAAAGGATATTATGGGAAAGCAATTGGATGGTGGGGTGCCACTAGAGACCAGGTAAAGACAAAAACTAACAAGACAAATCAATTATGTGGACAGAGATAGAAGGGGGTGTGCCACTAAAAAGAACCACCAATACTAACAGAATGTTATAAACAATGACAATCTATGGTTGTGCTGTGACTTATTAGGGATGCATAATTGGGATCCGATATAGCAGTATTTTTTCTGTCAGTGTGTGCGTGGCAAAATCTGACAGAAAAGGTATTCATTTCTAAGTTGGACCTAAAATTAATTGACAGGCATATTTCATTCTTACTGTGGATTAAGTATTCAACATTTAAAAAAAAGACACAACATAAATCTTGATGTATACCTCAGTATTGTCTCCAGTAGGGAAAACAACTATGACAGCTAGGACAACGCAAAAACAAAGCCCAACATTGTTTTCCATATGATGGGATCCTTTTTTGTATGAAAGAAAAAGACATACTAAACAAGTAGAAGTGAGACATGAAAAACAATGTGAAAATAAAAATAAAAAACACATTTGGGGCATTTTTACAAAAATTAAATGCAGAATCCACCTAACAGGTTATTGATGAGCAAGATATATGTATTGGTCTCTCTGCAGCATCTAATTTTGTTAGATTTGAAATATTTTTTGAAAAAATGGAAAACAAGATGGCAGCATATGAACCAGGATTTTTTCCATAAGAAAAAGTATTAGCTCCTATATGAAACAGAATCCTAATTCATATGGCCAAATTCTTTTTTTCATTCCAAACATCTGTCCTGAAGTGCTTACTGAGCCTGTTCAAAACCTGACATTTTAAAAATGAACAACTTTGGAACTGATTAATATTTTTTCATCAAACCAACAAAAGGCACTACTATGAGCTAAGCCCTTTCTACCCTGAAAACTTCAGACCAAAACTCCAAAATGTTTGGGTTTTAGGGGCTGACAAAATAAAACAGCAAAAAGAAAAAAAAATCACTTTTTTTGCTATCTGGATCTTGGAATCTGCAAATCTGACCGGAACAAAACTTGATACATCAAGACATCTGCCCCTTGAGACCGTGCAGGCACAGTTTTGTGCATATCTGTTGAACAGTTGTGAAGTTATTGAAAAACAACAGCTGTCACATTCATGAGGTGGTGTGAAAAAATGGGTTTGTTGTAAATTTGGGGTCAAAATATTGAAAATTACCAAAAGTTATGAGCAAGCATAGTAAAATGTCAATGCACTCATAACTTTGTTGTTTTTACCCAACTTCAAATTTTCAACATAGCTTCTTATGACCCTCCCCATGAACAAGAGTAGTGAAATTATTCAAATCCCACAAAAAAGTGATTTCATAAAGTGACCACAAAATCATCTTTGGGACAGATTAGAATAATTCCACTGCCCTAGTCATGCGATGGGGTCCCAAAAGGCCATGCTGAAAATTTGGTATAAAAATTATTAAAAAGTGAGACGGTTATGAATAAATGTTCAAACCCTTTGAAATACATTCAGCCAGACTTACCTTATTTTCTCAGATCACAGTTGCTGATGTCTGCAGCAAGATGTGTCTTCGATTGAAGAGTTGATCTACATCACTGGACATGTTCAGGTGAATGAGAGTGTGTGGGTGTGTGGGGTGCTGAGAAGGATGTTGGAGTATAGTGGATGGGGTGTTTGGGGGGATCAGATCGGTGACAGGTTTATTTTTACAGGTTTGAAAAACAAGTGAGGGATGGTGTTAAAATCAATGAGGGAATTTTTTTTTGTTAATTTCAGGTGACTTTCCAATACTGGATACTGGGCACTCCAGTGTTGGGCTGCTGTTCGGCAGCACCAGAGATGGGCAGCCTAGTGTTGTCATGTATATAATGGGAAGTGGGGGTGATATGGAGGGCAGGGGATGAAGAGAAGCAATATTGTACATGGGCAACCTGATCCACTTATTGAACTTATAATTAAATACAGGGAAGTGGGGTGGGTCAGTAGAAGGGGCAGAAAGAAGTGGCTCTGGTCATGGGTACCTCAGTCTGCTACATAGATAGATAGATAGATAGATAGGTAGGTAGGTAGGTAGGTAGATAGATAGATAGATAGATAGATAGATAGAAAAAGGAAAAGAAAGACAGACAAATATAAAGAGAGAGAGAGACAGAGCAAGGAATCACCAGCTCATTGCTGTAACAGGAGCTGGCAGCATGACCCAAGCTGTGGCTTTGTATTTCAAGAAAGCCTAGCTGTTCTCATACTGAGAATGTGGGTGAATGGTTCCTCTCACTAAGCTGGGCAACCAGGATTTTTGGGTGCCCAGAAATGTTTTTTCTAATGTCATTTTCAGAAAGGAAACCCAGAATCTAACTAAACAGGTTCTGTTTACCTAAGTTCAGGTACTTTTTTTTTAAATACATCATTTTTATGTAATGTCAATACTTTTGCGTTAAAAAAAAACAAGATGGTAGCTGCACAATAATTTTTTTTACAGCAAATAATTTTTCACTGAAAATTAGCATTCACGATCAATGTTTTGTACCAGCGAAGAACAGGGTTATGCAAGAAAGTTAACTTCAAATCCTTATAACTCTGGAACCATATAACCACATAATACCATACCATATAATATTCTTTCACAAAACCTTCAGAAAGCGCTACTATGATACAGACTGCTTCTACACTGAAAGTTTTGAGGAAAAAATCCAAACCATCTAGGCTGTGTATGACAGCAAAAAACAAACAATGTTAAGTATAAAAACCAAAAAACGTTTTTTTTTTTTTAGCAGTTTTTGGCATTCTGTATCTTGAAAACAAAACAAAATGCCACCACAAAACTTTTCACGTCTTGAGACTCTGGCAGCCAGATTGCACATGCAAGATTTTGGGCTATTTAGTTAAAGGCCACCAAGCTATTAAGGTGCAAAAATCAGGGTTTAACATTAAACAGTCTACTAACATATCTGAGCCCTTCACCTCTGTTCTGCATCAAATATACCATGTTCACTGTTTTAGAATACCATATATCAAGATTTTGAATGCATGTTGTATTATGTCTGCACTGTAATTATATTACTGCAATGGTACTGTAATGATCTTTTTACTAAAAAAAAGTTCTTCAATAAAAATTAACTGTAAAAATGAAACAGCCTACTCAATCCTAACTATATGGGTGTTGCCACCACCTACAAATATATATATATATATTTATTTATGCAACAGGTGTCTGAATAAATCTGCACTGATAAATCCATTTATCTGTGCTACTATGTGGATAAATTTATTCATCCACATAGTAACTACATCATCACCATTTATCCACACAGTAACTACATCACTAACTACCACCACCTGGCTGCCTTCTTACCAGCACTGTCTCCCAGTTTCACTTTCACCTCCTCACAGTGCTCTTAAGGGCCAAGCTATCACAGTCCCAAACACTCACAAAATGCACACCCTAACCAACCCCCACCCCCAAACTGGAACCACATTTTAAATGAAAACACTCTTAAGAAAAAAAACCATTTTTTTTCTTTCTCAGCACAGCAATCCTGCAAACCAAACACAGCAACCAGGCACAGAGAAAAAACCTGAAAAGGAACTTAACTAAAAAAAAATATATGACAAACCAGAACCCCAAAATCCTGTTGCATAAATCAAATATGCAGGGGGTGCCTGTGGGATAACAAAGTTATTTGTTCAGTTGCCAGTGACCACTCATAACCCTCACTCGTGGCTTCGCCACTCGCGAGGTTACCGAGGTCACTGGCAACTGAACAAATAACTTGTTATACCACAGGCACCTCCTGCATACATATATATATATATATATATATATATATATATATATATATTTATCTCTGCAAATGACTGTGTTAATGCACCAGTTTGGGCTTAACACCACAAAAGTAATGAAATATGCCACTTGGGTTTCTAACCCTAATGTCACACTACACTGCCAAACAGCAAAGGACAAGACCACACAGACAACCACAGACAGCTATCATCAAGTAAGTCAAACAGCATGCAGCTGTTTCCAGATGACACAAATGCAGTATCACCGATGTGCTACCTTCATGGATGTGTATCTACAGATGCATTAGCACAGTCTCCACAGGGCCTGTACTTATGAAGCCAAATATGTGTGTGTGTATGTCATACAGCATGAATGAGTATGTGTGTCTTCAGAAGTGCATGCCAATTGGGGCCTTCGATTCTGCAGACAGAAGGTGCTAAGGGGCCTGTGCCTCTGCAGCCAGATTCATTCATGCATGTTGTACAAGTTTCTTTACTAGATTGCAAGATCCACTGGTGCATGGTTTTCTATATGCAGCTGCATAACTGCAAACTGTTTTCACCTTAAAATATTTCTTGATCTGCTGCTGAAACCATAAAACCCACATTGCAACAGTACTTCTGTCTGCATAAGTACATGTCCCACAGGTGCCTGCCCTTCTGGGATCATATATCAGTTTGTAAATCTTACACCTGTGGCTGAAGAGGCCCAGACCCTTCAGAGTCCTGTACTTCTGCACACAGAAGTACTGTTGCAATTTTGATATCATGGATTTTGTGGTGGATGTGCTTCTGCAAATGGAGGTTGGTATACATGTCTTACACCTGCGGCTGCAGAAGCACCGGCCTGTCAAGTGTGTGCATGTCTTACAGTGTCCATGAGTACCTGAGGCTAAAGAAGCACTGCAACCATAGGGGTCTTCACTTCTGCAAACAAAAGAACTCTTGCAATTTGGATATCATGGATTTGTATCTGGCATAAGGGATCTGTGCTTCTGTACACAGAAACAGTGTTTTGATTTGAGTATCATGAATTTCTATCTGCAGCAACAAGTGAATTTATATCTTGCAATGTGCATGCTGCAGATACAAATCAGTGAAGGTAGCACATCAGTGCTACTGCATTTGTATCATCTGGAAACAGTTGTGTTGTTTGTCTTACCTGATGATGGCTATTTGTGGTTGCTTGGTTTGGTCTTTTGCTGCTTGGGGGGCAGTGGAGGTGGAGTGGGAATTAGGTTGGAAACCCTAATACCACAGTTTCTACTTTGTGATGTTAAGCTGAATCCTACCTGCTGCATTAATGCTGCTTTTGCAATAAAATGCACACCCAATAGTGGATTATCTGTCTTATAAAATGGCCAAAAAATTGTTTGAAGGGTGAAAAATAGCAAGAAATGCAAGCGTGTGGTCCTTGTGGTATAATGCATGGTCATGTGGTGTGTTTTGTCCAATCAGGAGACAGCATTTTCACTGCTTTTTCTCATCCATTAGATAGACAGATAGATATACAGTAGATATAGATACAGATTATAGGGGCACAGTAGTTATAGTTTAGGGTTGAGTAGGCTGTTTAACGTTAAACCGCAATTTTGTGCACCTTAATAACATTAGTGTTGTTTGACAAAATATCTCAAAATGTGGCATGCATAGTCAGGCTGCTTGTCTCAAGAAGTTAAAAATGTTGTGACATCATCTTGTTTGGTTTTTGAGATACGGAGTGCCAAAGAACAAACAAATTAAAACATGTTTGGTTTTCCTATACTTAACACTGGATATGTTTTGCTCTAACCTACAACCTAGATGGTGTGGTATTTTTTTCATGAAAATTTCTGGGTTGAAGAGGCTCATGCCATGGGTATGCCTTTGAAAGGTTTTGTGAAAAAATATTATATAATTCCAGAGTTATAATGATTTTGGAGTTAATGTTCTGACATAAACAGTAAAAGAAATGATAGCAACTGCTTAGTTTCATGATTTATTTCTCATGCTGAAATCGGGAGATGACCCAGGGAACTACGGACCTGTCAATCTCACCTCGATAGTATGCAAGCTTATGGAAACCACACTGAAAGACAGTTTGATCGAGCACTGTGGCGGAGTTAGGCTACATCCTCAGCTGTGACTGATGGACCACTTTTCTATCTCCTTATTTCCTAGCTACCAAAACTTCTGTTGCGCAACAGTTAACACTTTTCTCTTTGCTCTTCTTCTTTTTTCCTCCTACCCGAGATCGGTCACCTAGTGTAGCTCTTTACTATCCCTACTAAACTTCCTGCTAGTTCTCTCTTTTCTTTCTTTTCCATTTCCTTCCATCCAGTCCCTGGAATAGTACCAAACACCGAAGGAAGTATTGTGTTAATGCATAAGTGCATTTTGTGTACAAAAGCATGAAGGCTATTTTAAATAGGAATGAATACAGTTAGTAAAGCCTTTTTTAAGAAAAAGGATTCAGAAGTCATATAAAACAATAATAATGTCATGATTAGTACAGTTATAACAAATCCTTCAGATATTTTCATAAATTCACACTATAAACCTGTTACTGTATAAGGTTTTAAGTATGAGGCTAAATGGTATGCTTTATAAAAGTGCTTAGTCACTGGATCAGAGATATAGAGAGTCAGTATATGTGGATATATATACTCTGCACCTTTAATTTAACCAGGAAATCCCTTTGGAACAAAAATCCGCTTTGGTTTTGAAACAACATGTTCAGACATGAAACAACATGTCCAGACATGTAATTAGAAAGGACTTAGTCAGGTGACCCCCCACCAAAATATATAAATACATCTTCACAGAGTTTACTTCAGTTCAGTCCAGTGGGGCTCAACCCTAAGAGAGGGAGAAAAGAGGCAGACAAGCTGCTGAATGCAGATGAGAAGGGTCTTAGGAGCTCTAAGATCCAGGACTATATGTTGTGAGAAACTACTGATATTAAGTAGTGATTTTCTTAGCAATTTTTGTTTTCATTTATTATTTTTCTAACCTTTGAAAAATAAATATCACATCACAGTGTGCTTTAAACCTGTAAATTTGCCTCATCTGATGATTATTCCCACATGCTGTGACAAACTTGGTGTCAAAAGTGGGATAGTACTGGTTGTCCAGAGAAACAAGGGGGAGACCAGTACCCAGATACCAGCCCTGGTATCCAGACATAGGGGGCAAAGAGCAGAATGATGCACCTCCAGGATCTCGTTGATGCCAAGGATCTGTTGAAGGAGGAGGGTTTACAATGTGCATACCAGAGCCCAGGTAAGGAGAACTGGAGGAGTTATTGCCTGGATTGGAGTTTGATGGAATACGGAGGTGGACCAGTGCCAGAGAGAGGAGGTACCTCGCCAAGTGCTGACGGAGGGTTCTCGACTGGAGGATTTCATGGCCAAAGTAGTGGAGCAGGAGTTCTAGAGGAGGAGGAGGAGGACCCCGATGGAACCTTTGTTGCCAGTCACTTTGAAATCCGTTGTTGCCCATTTTTCCAGGCTGCTGCTACTTGGAGGACGATGAGATGAAGGCCCCAAGTAAAGACTGTTTCAGGACATTTGCATACTGGGGTGAAGACTACAAGCAACAAGGAAGACACCATGGTGGTTGAATGGACATTTCCATGTTTTGAACCCCCTGTGATATGGTATGAAATGTATGAAACATGTGGGCCCATATATTCAAACTGCGCCAGGCTGTGGCGCAAGCCTGGGTGCAGCTCAATTTGGTTGCTCAGTGGCGGGGACTGGGCGATATTGAACGGAGCTGCGCCATGGCTCAGCATCATTGAATATCGCACCCTGGCCACCTGCAGTGCACATGGCACAGTGGCACTGTGCCAGCACCAGTGGCTAGAGTGGAGCATGAGGATGTGCGAGCGCAAGTTCCATTGTGCTAGGCACAACAACCACGATATTCAAAACTCAACATGCAAATGGTGCCATAATGTATAGCAAGGTGCAAATGGGGCCATTTGCATGTCATTCTCTTCATTGCATGCAGGTGCACCGATCCCGACGACTTGTACCTGGGCGCCAGGCAGCAGTCATTTGGGACCATGCCTCGCAGTGCGGGTACGTGACCCATACCCAATCGCTGGGCTGCAGTAAAAAAATATTAATCCTATATCCCTGGTGGTCCAGTGGACTGCTGCCTGCCCGATTGCGGGCTAAGTAAAAAATGGAATTAATCCTATAGCACTGGTGGTCCAGTGGACTGAAGTCTGCCTGATCGCGGGCTTAAGTGTGACAAAATAGATGACTCCTATATCCCTGGTGGTCCAATGGACTGAGGTCTGTCCGATCACTGGCTAAGTAAAAAATGAAAGTAATCCTATATCCCTGGTGGTCCAGTGGACCGAAGTCTGCTCGATTGTGGGCTAAGTAAAAATGGAATTAATCCTATATCCCTGGTGGTCCAGTGGACCGAAGCCTGCCCGATCGAGGGCTTAAGTGTGAAAAAATAGCTAACCCCTATATCCCTGGTGGTCCAGCAGACCCCCCCCTCCCCACTCTCCCACTGATCCCCACCGCCCCACTCCCTCCCAGGTCAGCGGCCGGCGGCAGCACCCCATCCACCTGTCGCTCCACCGCCCACCAACTGAAACCGTCGGTAGGGCTGTACGCCCATTGGTCCACAGCATGAGCCAATGGGCATGCAGCCATCATAGCTACTACATTCCAGATATGTGAATGAATCCATTCACATATCTGGAATGTGTACTACGGCATGGGATGCACGTCATATTGGCTCACGCCAGGACCATCGGGCATACAGCCCTACCCTACAGTGTCAGTCGGGCGGGCGGTGGTGTTTGTGCCCGCCGCTGACCGGGAGCGTGGTGGTGGGGAGGGGGTCCACTGACCATCAGGGATGATAGATTTCGTTAAATTCTACTTTAGCCCTGATCGGGCAGACAGGTCCACTGGACCACCAGAGATAATAAGGATTTATCATTTCTGTACTTAGCCCATGATCGGGTGGGCAGACAGGTCCACTGGACCACCAGGGATAATTGGATTTATATTTTATTTACTTAGCCCACGATCGGGCTGGCAGCGGTCCACTGGACCACCAGGGATTTAGGATTAATCTATTTTTTACTGCAGCCCGCGATTGGGCTGTTGGGCACATTGTTGCACTGCAGGGGGCATCGGTCCCCAACGGCTGCTGCCTGACAGGGCGCCAGGCTCAAGTCGTCAGGGATTGGCACACCTGCATGCAATTGGGGCCATAATGACATGCTAATGGCCCCATGTGTGCCTTGCATACATTATAGCCCCATTTTCATGTCATCTTTTGAATATCACGGTTGCTGCACCTTGTGCAATGGAACTTGCGCTAGCGCATCCACATGCTCCACTCTGGCCACCGGCGCTGGCGCAGTGCCACTGAGCCATGCGCACTGCAGGTGGCCAGGGTGAGATATTCAACGTTGCTGAGCCATGGCGCAGCTCGATTGAATATTGCCCCAGTCCACCCCCCTGCGCAGCCAAGTTGAACTGTGCCCAGGCTTGCACTACAGCCTGGTGCAGTTTGAATATCTGGGCCAGGGTGTCTATGGATGTACCCACAGCTGCTCCCTGTGTCATACTTCATCCTGGGGCAGCCACGGAGGTTTTCGGTTCGCTGAGCTGTTCAAAAGCTGGCAGGAGGGATGCAGTATCAACAAGATATATATATATTTCAGCAACAGTAAGTGGAAAAACTTATTACACTTTGCAAAAAGCTAATCGGGCCAAGCCTTGCACCAAGATATGGCTCAATTACATGTGGACATTTCCCTTTTATTGGGGATGATCGTGGGTGGGTTGGCTGCAACCCAGTTCTGATTTGGACTCAGATTTATTTCCAAGATGTTCTGATTTACTCTGATGAATTGTAGACCTATTCTTAGTCTATTTGAGTATGAGAAATGCATTAGCATTATTCCTTCAGATCTCCCTGAAAAAAAATCAAATTCAACTTTTTTTTTAAAATGTTATGTCTGTATTTTTGTGTCATTTCAACATAGGAAACAGTGGGCTGGATTCACAAAACTCTTGAAATCCCACAGCTAAGGGAAAAATGCGATGCAAGTGGATTTCCACTTGCGGAACCACACTTTCTCCTATAGTTACTATATTCTCAAAAGTGGAGCTGGTTTATGTCCGACTCCAAGACTGACAGCATCTTGCAGGTGATGTTGCCAGGGAAATCCCCTCAGCTGCAGAAAAATGTAATGGCTGGTGGGACCAGTCATTACATTTTCACAGCTGCTGCAGATGTGAATAGCAATCTCTGCAGCTGTGGAAATTTTGGTCTGCAACTAGAGTTGCTGTTTGGGGCTTAGTCCAAAATGTTTGTGAATCCAGCCCATTGTATGCAGCTCATTTGGGACTTTGCAGTAAAAGGAGGCAAGTATGTTAAATGTTGAGTGAGAGAGAGAGAGAGAGAGAGAGGAACAACAAATTCAACAGCAGAAGACAACAGCAGAGTGTAGACCTTCACTGAGTCTGGCATGCTTTTGGTGGAGACAGGCAGAATGAGCAGGATACGTGATGAGGCTGCAGCCATCCCTCCCACCCTTTGACTTGAGATGTTATTTTTTTTGTTTATAATTATCTTGCTTGCCTACTTGGTGTTATAGCAAACATCATGGGCCCCAAACCATTCCACACTCCTGCCTGATTGGTCAATTATTTTTATCACTTGTATTTTGTAACTTTTCATCTGGTTGACCTTGCCCCCCACCCAGCATTGCAGTTTTGGTATTTTTCTATTTTATAGAGCAGTTTGGCCCAAAACCACTATGTTCTCCTTCCAGGAGGCCCACCTATCAGTCCCCAGCCCTGTGGCCCTCCCCCATTGCAACGGTGTGGGACCTGAAAACCATGGCAGCTGGCACTCATGGTGGCCATGCACAGTCAACTATGGTATAAAAAATATATTTTTTTTATGGAGCTGTTTGGCTCCAACTGCCACCTACTCCTGCCATGAGGCTCACCTGCCATCCTCCAGCCCTGTTACCACACCCACCAACAAGCCAGTGGGGATCCACACAGTGCAGTACCTTAGGGCTATAGGGGCCAGCACTCACAGCAGCCATGCACAGTCAACTATGGTATAAAAAATAGCTTTATTTTTTATATGTACCTGTTTGGTCCTGACCACCACCTACTCCTGCCATGAAGGCCACCTACCAGTTCCCAGCCCCGGTGCTGCTCCCCCAATCATCAAGCCAGGAGTGACCCACATGGTACAGGACCCAAGGACCACAGGGGCTGGTACTCATGCAGTCATGCACATAAGCTTTTTTCCTTAGTGTTCTCCCCTTGGTGCCGCCTTCCACCCCAGATGTCCAGCAATTCACTGTGTGTTGGTTTTTAACTTGCTGAATAAACATATGGAACAGTGGATGGGCGACCATCCACAACAAGGCTGTGTTTCTCTCGAGGGATGTTGATGACATCATGGAGACCTTAAGAGCGAAGCTCGAGAGGTCTCACTGATGTCATCAACATCCCAAAAGGGAAACACAGCCTTAGTTGTGGATGGGTGAACATTCACTGTTTTATATAGTATATGGTTATGCTTATTGTTTTTTGAAAACTGTTGGTTACCTCACAGTTCCTGCTCCTGCTCTACATCACCACTGCCACTCATTTCAGGTTCATTGCTCTCCCACTGGCTGAGGCTTCTCATCACTCCCTCTCGCTTGCTCTCACAGTGGCAGTTTTCATTTTTAGAAATTTAAACTGCAAAAAAAAAAAAAAATTGTTTCACGACACGAAGCCCTCTGAGACTATTTGTGTCAGGAGGAGTAGGATCCACTGCTCTGCCACTCTGTGCCTGCTTAATCATGCTGCCATTTTTTTCTTTTCTTCTATGATGCAGGCTATCTGAGTCAGCCAATCAGGAGGTAGGACAAGGCTGAAAAGTTGTTGTACTATCGATGTGACATCAGAACGATAGTACAACTTTTCTGACCTTTGAACTGTCCTACAACAAGATTTGAAAAGCCACTGATTTCTATCTACAATAAGCCCTAACCATATACTATAAATTAAACTCCACCTGGGTTTCCAAACTGAATGTGAAAAACACATACAGCAATACATTTAATATATACCGTGACCTCAAAAGAAATAATTTTTTTTATACTTGATCTTTCTGTTATGGTTGCTGACCTTTGTCCCCTGAATTCAAAGGAATAAATCGTTAAATTAAATATCATCACCATCAGACACCTCCCAGGAAGCATCCTTATTATGGGACACTTGTTACAGCTGTTCACCATCATTGCTTTTATGTTCCTGCCACTTTTCACTGAACTGGTAAGAGAATTTGTTGAGATTGATGTTTAGGAAGGTAAGGTGCTGTATATTTTCAGTACTAAGCTATGTGCTGCTATCAGACACAGCATTTCCAGCTGTGCTAAATATACGCTCACAGTAAACACTAGCAGAAAGCCAACTAATAAGCTATATAGCAAAGGCAGACAGTGCAGGCCAGATAGTTTCTCTTTTCCAGCCAGTACTCAAAAGGGTCATCAGTAAAATTAATGAGTGATTCTCACAAATAGGCATCCACAATATCAGGCAAAGATGGAGAAGGCGGCTCCAAGACATAACATATTTGAATTATCAGTGCTCATGAGTTTTGACCAAAAGTGTGAGAGTTATTGGAGATGGAGACAGGAGGTTGGAAACACATCGCTGAACAGCTAAGGAGAAATGACTGCAGCAGGAGTTAGCAAACGCTTTTGTTTATTTTAGAACAGGTATGCTACTGTTGCCACACAAGACATTTAAAATTTTGCTAACCTTTCCAGACTATCTTTGATGTCTCCAGCCTTGAGAAAACAAAGCAAAACACAGAGAGGTGGGACAGTCCTCTGGACATCTGCCCTGAGAGTGAAGTCTTCTATGGTGGAAAGAGCCCTCCCCTAGAGCGAGACAGCTCCAGTAAACCAAGGGAGGCTATCGGCCTGGTCCCGAGCAGTTTTAGCTCACCTCCCAAAATACACAGTGAATTAATGAAGTATCTCTGCTCCAATTCTGTTTGAGCCACAAAGCATACGTAGGACATGAACTACAGCCACAAACTACTAATTACAAAATTGTACTACATGTCTGAATGACGAATGATGATAATTTGATTTTTTAGTAAAATCTGTGTTTTGCTCATGGGGGGATGTAGGAATAGTGTTTTAAATATTAAATTTTAGACCTTGTTTGATTCCAAAAAGATTTTATGGATAAATCTGAATTTTGTACCTATCTGGTACTCTTGAAAACAATTTAAAAATAGCCTTTCTGGGATCCTTGTAGAATCTTATAATTCTGTATTGTACCATGCCACTGAGCTTTTTATTTACTTTAGTGAACCTTTTGCTTTGCTTCGATGTTTATGCTGAGCAGATGCTAACCCATGACCCAGCTATAATGCTGTCAGATATACAGCTACACAGGTACACTGGTATACAGAGATTTTAAGGCAATACCTGAGTACCTGGATAGCTTTTTTGGACAAAGAAAGGTGGAGTAAGCAACACAGGTAGCGAGAGTGCTTTAGTGAACCCAGTGTACCTACTTTTATTGGGGGCATGTGTTTACAAGTATACATGATTTGAACTCTTGGGTTTGACGCTAGTATAAAATAAAATAAAATTAATACACTGTCTTTTATATATAACATTAATGTGAAATTGATCATGAAGCAGGAAGCAGAAAGTTTTTGGGAATTCCTATTGGCTCCCATTCACATGACCATAAGCACTTAATGCGCAGGTCTCAGAGCCAGGGAGTCAGTCATCAACTTGCTTCAGTAAAGAGCACCCACGGGGGGCAAGGTGCAAGTAAGCTGCCAGAAAATAAAATTCTCTTCCAGCTGCTTGGCCTTCATGTTGGCCTGATTTTGGATAAATAGTTCACAAACTGTTTAACAGGATTTTGCTGAATGCTGTTAGATAATGCTACGGCACAAGCACTACCTGCATTGTGAATTTCAAGGAGCATGAGGACAGTGTGGGGTGGAAAATCATCCTCTTCTGAATGCTGTACTCCTTAGTGACTGTCATGTTTGAGCTAACATATATTACCATATATTAGAAAAGAGTAAGCTTTGATATTTATATTTTCTTAAGGGGAGTCACCCCTGAAAAAGGGAATGTCTTATCTCAGAGGGCCTACCCAGTTACCAGAATTCAATAAATAAAAGTAATGAGTTAAACTATTATTCCTTCTAAAATTATTAAATCAGTAAACAAAAACATATTAAGCAGTGCCAAGTTGTATCAGCTTTCTTGTTAGCCTCATGAATGGATGTTACAGTCTTATTTTAGTGTTATATTAATTAAAAGAAGGTATTGGTTGACTAGAGCCGAAAGAGAGATAATAGGGAAGCACATAAAGGTTAGGATATTGGTCCCTATTAAACATCCTATTAGCCTTGTATATGTTATATTTCCATATAGTGAAGGCAGAAGTTAATTTGCAATGACTTAAGAGGAGTGAGCTGTACTTGAAGGCTATCAAGGAAGAACTGAATTACACATCAGAACTTTCAATCTTTGAGTTTACTAGAGGAACTCTTGAAACAATTGCAATTTTAACTACAGCAGGAGAAGGGCCTTTGACTCTTAGGGGAAAGCGCAGCTCAGAAAAAGCAGTCAGATGAGAAGACATCCTGAGATTAACACATAGTATTTCTATAATAACAATTAAATCAGAAAGATTAATGCAATTGGAAGAAGATCAAAGGCTCAGATCTATAAGAAGAGCATCAAGGGAGAAAACGAACTGGAAGACATGTCATTTATTTTATTTAAGCACTTTGTGCCTCAGCACATATAAACATATATAAATACACACAAGATTGAGTTTCTATATAAATTATTTGAGAATTAAATGCATTGTATTTATGGCTATTGAATAGATAAATAAGAGAAATTGTGCTAGAAACCTCATTGAAACAATAGCATCATCTTAATATTGTTAATATTCAGATTGCTTGGATTCTTTTTGCTTCAGGTGTTAAAACTACCCAGTGTATTAGTAAGCACAGGAACTGAATTGGTGAGTTAAAATCCACACATCATTTACACTGGAAACGAGGCTAAATATGCCAGTAGAGACAAGAAGCGGAACGCTTAACTCTTAAAGTAATAGGGTGATTAAGAGTAATCAAGGTAAAATAAGAGAAACAGCATTCAATAAAAGGGGTAATAGGGTATCAGAGAAACCTGAAGTAACAATTAACTCATCACTTTACCCCTCCAGCGACCCAGAGGGTTTAATGGGGAATTTTAAGGGAGAGATTGCTGATGATAGAATAGAAGTGTTAAAAATATCAGCAATCCCTCTGTTAGGTAATTCAACAGAGTGTCAGAGTGCAGACAAATTAACTATTAGACCCAAAATGATCCAATCCCTAATTTGGGAAGAACAGAAAAAAAATCAGAGTAATTTAATAGGGAAACAATCAGGGAAAAATGCTAATTGTAAATTAATAACTATTAAAGGTCAAAGCACACTGACACCTGGAGAATCAATTAATAACATGTCAGTTCTACAAGACACAGGTTTAATCAAATTTGTGAACAATGAGGTAAACAAAACAGCAGAAAATATAAAAGAAAAAATTCAAGCTAATAATAGGATAGAACAAAAGATTAAGCAATTCAATAAAATGAAACAGGGACTAAATGGTTCCTGCTCCTACCCTATGACTTTTTACAAACAAGAGGATAAGTTAAAGTTAACAGGAGAATTTGAAGAGGAAACAAAGGACACCATTTGGCTAGCAGAAGAGGGAACACAATGCATGAGACCCTTGGAGCTGAGAACTCCTGTATTGGAAACACTCCAAGGAAATGTGTTAATGCACTGAGAGACCCCTGCTGGCTAACTCAATGATATATTAACAACTGATAATGACAAGGCAGGATTTGTCATTTATCAAGGAGCATGCACTGAGAACAAAAAAGAGATTGACTTGATTTTGAAAGATTTCTACAGAGGGAATCAGCTGATTTGGATCAGAGTATTATAGCAAGCTATAACAGAAGACTCAGAACCAAAAACACCAGAGGAGAATGAGATTACACCAAACCTGGTTGAGATAGACACTAACACAATTGATGTATTACATTCAACAGTCAAAGGGACTGAAAAAAGTACAGAACTGGACTCTGAATTAATAATGTTACCAAGGGGATATAATGTTCAAAATAGCATAATGGAGGAGTTAAGAGCTAAAAGTCCAGAAATATGGGAGAAGGGGGATAGATCAAGAAAGAAGAAGAAGGGAAAGAAACCTAAAACACCTCTTGCCCACCTTGCACCACACCCACCACATCATCCTCTAGACTATGGTATTGTACATACATCGTCAACTCTCTATTTATACATGTGTAGATTTGTTTGATTGTACAGAGCATTATACACTTGTATATTATTGTTTGTAAGATTGTCATCAACTGTATATTTTTATACACTTGTATATTTTTTGTTTTCCACACCTTCTCATACTCGGGGTATGTATTCCATGAATCTTTATGTATAGTCTTGCCTGTTTGTTTTCCTGTTCCTGCCACCCTGTGGCCTGGGTCATGCCTGAAAATGGTCCTTTGGATCAGCGCACTTACTTGGTTACCAAATACATAAATAAAAAAATACATAAAGAAATAGAAAAAATGCTCCCCATGGAAAAATGAAAGTACAGAGGGCAAAGAACAGCCATAAAAGCTACTATGAATATCCAATAGAAAGGGCATTTGTAGCTGAAGAAAAGAAACTGGAGATAAACAAAGAACATATATTAAGGAAACAAAAGATGCCCACAGAAAAAAATGGGCTCAATAAAAAAATGACAACGTTAAACCCAATATTAATAAAAGAGAGAACATTTTACAGAAAGAAAAAAAGAGAGTTAAAAGAGAACAAAAAAGGGATGGGCACAAAGAATAAAAGGAAGCCAAATAATAAAAAAAAATCTACAGAAATTAGGAACTGGAATAAGTGATACAAAGATGGAAAAGAGATAAGACAAATGGGAAAATAAGCAAGAATAATAAAGATAGAGTTAAAGCAAATGAAAAGCAAAAACAAAATCTAAAGGAAGAACAAGACACGAAAATAAAAAAAGTAGAGAGAACTAATAAAAAGAGAGGGGAAGAACAGGATTTGAAGGATAAGGAAGGAAACAGAAAATGATTATGCTGACAATCTACAGAGATCCTAAAAGAACATTGGAAACTGATTTTGTGTTATCTGTATTCAAAGTAACAATAATGCCAGAGGAAGCAGAGTTAAAATTAAACTCACACTTAAATGTTTTTAGGATCTATTTTCCAAGGGAACAGAAGATATGATAACCTGATGAACAAACTAAGTGTAATAAGACCACTGTTAAATGTGGAACTGGTACATCACTGATCAATATTATGTTCTTAAAGTAATCAAGAACCAAAAGGAAAAAAATGAGAGACCTAGGTTTTGAGATGGACAGCGTAGCGAGTTTAAGAATCCTATTTCCGGAATATTATGAAGATACTAAGAACCACCAAAACAGAGGAAGGGATTTCCCAATTTCTGTTTATGGAATCAGTAACTTTTTAACTGAAACAAAGTATAACTTAGGGATGAAAGTGGTGGGCTTACTATAAACCTATCAAAAGATAATAACTTACATAAGATGATTAAAAAAGTTAAAAGATGGGACAGGGATGGCTAGGTAACAATCTGGACCAGGAATGAAATGGATTACCATCATATCATGTCAAAATCAGAAATGATGGATAAATCTGATATCAACAAGTATGGTGAGGTAGAAACTGACATAGGTAAGCAGAATGATCAATGCAATGACCAGTGGCTGAATCTAATAAAGACAGATAACAGATTTCAAGCACTTCAAGACATTAATGATGATTGACAGTCAGATGAAAATAATAAAAATACTCCAAGTTCCATAGACATAAAATATTATACCATGTTATCTTGGAATGTGGCCGGAATAAGAGAAAGACTGGAGGACCCTTCTTTTTTGGATTACTTGACACAATTTAATTGTATATTTTTACAAGAAGCATGGAATAAAAAGGAAATGAATATAAATGGCTTTAAATTGTTCCAAAAATAGGGCAGTAGTACAAAATGATATGGCAGAATGTCAGGTGGATTTATAACTTGGTGTAAGATAATTGATCAAGTAGAACAAAATGAAATGCACATTAATTCAGAACATATTCTGTCGGTTCACATGACATCAAAAAAAAAGACATCTATTATTATCAAAGTACATCTCCCCCCCCGATGGGTTCTAGGTATGTAGATCAGTGAGACATGAGTAATCTAATAAGACTAATAGAGGATTCCACCCATAAAGGATCAGAGTGTGGAATAATTATTGTGGAAGACTTTAATGCCAAGGTGGGACACAGCATGGAGCCCTCAAGTGAAATAACTAATATGTGTGCAGCTCTGAGTCTTCAAGACCTGACCATGAAAAGAAAATCTAAAGATTTAAAGGAATGTGTAAGAGGTAAAATTGGTCAGAAAATTGGAAGATGATAATTTTCTTCTGATTAATAGGTGTTTGAAGGGTGATCCATGGTGGGGGCTATGCTTATATGGGACCAAGGGTGCCTCTATAATAGATCATTGTTGGGCTTTGGTAAATATAATTCCATTACTTCAGACCCTTCAAATAGGTAAAACATTGTGAAAGTGAACATAATCTATTAGAGATCAAAATAGAACTCTGGCCACCAACAGGTAAATATGAATAAAGATAAACATGACATTACAAGGGTAAAAAGGGGCAAAGTGGGATTCTATTAGAGAACTATAATTCAACGAAGTTGTTAACTGAACATGAAGTTAGGGAGGAAATTATGAATTTAGCATACAACAAAAATGCTAGATCAATGTATAAGTGATCTTCAAAAGAATTATGAAAACACTTCCTAATAATTCTAAAGTTACAATGAGCAGGGTAAAGAGAGAGTAAGTGGTATGATTGGGAGGGCAAAATACATAAAAGGAGATAAACAAATGTGCTTGAATTACACAAAGATGGCCATCAAGGGTAACAAACACAGGTTGAATAAACTCAGGAAAAACTACAAAGAGTTACTGGAGATTAAGAAAGACATTTATAGAAAGATAATGTGAGATGAATTTGAAAAGGCAGCCTGGGTGAAGAATAATAAAAACTACTGGAAATGGTGGCCAATGGATGGTACAATATCCCTGAAACAATTGAGAATTACATTGATCCCTGTACATTTTAGAGACCTTTTTCATGATCCAGACTTAAGTGATGATAAACAGACAATTACTGATTGTATACCTATCAGACAAATAATAACAGAAGAGGAATTCAATTTAGCCATTAGTGCAGCAAAAAAAAAAATTAGGCCCCAGGACCGGACGGTATCCCTTTGGATATCATAATGGATGACCCATTAGCTGGCCTGTTGGTGCTGAGGGTTGAGGCGCTGGATGCCACACCTCATCCTATGCCAGTGACCCGGTTCAGGAATGAGCTTGGGTCATTGGGTTTCAGCAGGGAGGACTGGGATTGAGCATCAGGAGACAGCTCTCCTAGTCCTGGGGTGGTCTGGGGACTTCACACCATGCTGCAGCAACCCCTGAGGATGCCCAGAGGTACTGCATGTGACTATGTAACTGAGGGGGAACATGGTGGTCATCTGCATGTATGTGCATGGACATCATTGTACGTCCACAATCTCAAATGGGGAGAAATGGGAAAATGGCAGCAGGTCTGTGGCAGCTTGATAGCTGCAGCTCCTCTGGCCAAAGAGAATGTGCCAGTACTGGTTTCTCATCACTGGGCATATGGGGCCCCTTTCAGGTGTAGTTGCATCTGCCAGCTGGGCATGTGAGCTTGGGTCGGTGGAAGAGTGAAGCAGTGGCTGGATGTGGAGCAGGACTGTGGCTGCAAGGTAGAAAATGTTAAATGATAAAAAAATTATGGATGACCCAGAATTGTGGATTCCAACCTTAAAGGCTTTATTTAATAACATAATTCAATCAGGAAATTACCTATGACTTGGAAAGAGAACATTATTATTCTGATACACAAGAAAGGAGACAATGCAGACCCTAATAATTATAGACCAATAAGCTTACTAGACACGGTCTCAAAAATTATTCACAAAAATCTTACATAGCAGAATAATGATATGGTTAAATGAAGGAAACATCCTGAATGAGGCACAAGTAGTTTTTGCCCAAGCACCATAATCAACCAATGTTTTGTACTAGCACATCTCATATATAAATACATTCATAACAAAACCAAAAATTATGTTGTGTTTTATTGATTTAAAAGCATTTGATAGGGTTAAGAGGGAAATTCTGGGAAACATTGGAAAGCTATAAATTAGATCCAGCCACCCACAATATGTTGAAAACTCTTTATAAAGATAATCACATGTCAGTGAGATACAATAAAGAAGGAAATAATACCTCAAAGTTTCCATCCAATATTGGACAGAGGCAGGGTTGTGTCTTATCTCCAATACTATTTAATGCATTTCTTAATAAAGCCTTGGATAGGATGAGTGACTCTGAGCTGCACATGCCAAGTTTGGGCTCCAGGTGGTGCCCTTACCTGGCATACACTGATGATGTTGTCCTGATTGCAACAAGTTATTTGGGAATCACAGGAAGTATAAATAAATTTTATGAAGAAGGTGCTAGGATCTCCCTTGAGATAAACTTTGTGAAAACAAAATATATGATTTTTAATAGATATTTCATTAACCCTGGTACAATATCCACCTTAAAGTATAATAAATATAAAATTAAATATGTAAAAAACTTCAGTTATTTAGGGATAATATTCACATACAATTTAAAATGGCAGGAGCATATTCAATCTATAGCACAAAAGGCAAACAGACTGATCCCATCAATAGAGAAGTTTGCATATAAATATGGTGAACAATCAGTGAAAGGCTCACTCAGAATGATAAATGCTAAAATCAGAAGTCAGATTTTATATGGGGCAGAAATTTGGGGACAAAGTAAAATAGACATGTTAGAAACTATCATGAATAAAATCTATAAAAGGTTATTGGGGTTACCAAAGGGTGTTGCTTCTAGCATGGTTAGACTAGAAATAGGGCAGCTTCTAGTCAGATGCCCACGCCAGAACCAATGGGCATGCAGCCCCACCGAGGTGTCAGTCAGTGGGCGGCGGGCGGCAGGCGGTGGTGCTGTCACCCGCCAGCTGACCGGGGAGAGGGTGATGGGGCTTAGTGGGCGGTTGGGGAGGTACCACTAGACCACCAGGGATATTGGAATTAGTTATTTTTTTACAAATGCCCGTGATCGGGCAGATAGCGGTCCACTGGACCACCAGGGATATAGGACTTGGGGTTTTCTTTTTTACAGATGCCCACGATTGGGCAGATAGCGGTCCACTGGACCACCAGGGATATAGGATGAATTATTTATACAAATGCCTGAGCTCAGGCAGATAGAGGTCCACTGGACCACCAGGGATATAAGATGGAGTTTTCTTTTTGTACAAATGCCCGTGATCGGGCATGGGGGGGCACCGCCAGGTGCAGCCGGAACTTGGGTGGCCATCCACAGGTGGCAGCTGCTGTGTTGCACCCTGCAATGCGGCAGCTCACCTGTGGGTGGCCATCAGTTATTCCTTTTTTTTTGGCATAACTTTGTGCTGGCACAGGTAGGAGTTGCGCATGCATGGCTGTGCACATCCCGGGCTGAATATCGGGCTGTGCAGGTTACATTGTGCCTGCATATTACCGATGCACTCCGGTACATCGGGATTTGTGCTGCACACTTTTCCCTTTTGAATATTGCACCGGGGCACAACCCTTTTGAATATCTGGGCCTTGTAACTTTGCAAATTTGCAATATTTACATGCCAGATTTTCAACACTGGCAATTTTTTACACCTCCTTATAAACTGTAAAGCTGTCATTTTTCACATCCTGCCCAAAATGTTTTTCTGCACTGCACTACTAAAGCCAATGCCAACGCGACAACATTCGGCATTGACAAATGCTTGTTATGTTTTTATATGGTTCCTGATTCTTTTTTTTTGGGGGTTTATAGGTGTTAATCTTGTGGTATTCATTGAGCCCTTTCTTTTGTTATACAGAGTACTAATTAACTCCAATTGTTGACAAAGGTATGGCTTGTTAAAGTTGCAATGTTATCTTATGGAAATTTTCATTTGTTAATTTCAATGTTTTTCATATGTTTATTTTCAGTTAATTCATTTATTCATTTATATTTTATTGAGTATAGCATACTTTCTCATTTGGACTCAAGACGCTTTACACAAAACAGATTTTAAAAAAATATTTAAAATACATAACATATCAATAAATAATTCTCATGTATTTACTTATTAGATCAACTGAACTAATTAAAAAAGAAAGCCTGCTTAAATAAAAATGTTTTCAGCTCCCATTTAAATGCATCTTATGTAGTGATCTCTCATGTGATGAGGGAAGGAGTTCCATAGGTTTGGTGCCACAAAGAAAAAGCATGGGCACCGATGTTTTAAGAAGATCCCTAGGAACCCCCAGAAGTCCCACGTCAGCTGAGCAAAGAGGGGCAGGAGGGTGATAGGGTTGTAAGAGGTCATGCAGGTAGCCAGGCCCTTGGCTGTGCAGGGCCTTATAGGGCAGCAAACAGAGCTTGAAAGAGATCCACCACTGAACCAGCAGCCAGTGCAGAAAGTGCAGAACAGGCTTAATAAGATATGATCAAGATAGGCTGGTCAGCAACCTGGCTGCCGCATGCTGCACTAGCTGCAGGTGGTGAAGGTCAACCCCCAACAGCCCCAGGTACAGGGCATTACAGTAATCAAGGTGAAAAGTCACAAAGGTGTGGACTAGTGTTGGCAGATCACCTGGGGTTATCAGATGTTTCATCTTAGCCATGTTTCTCAGAGGGTAAAATGAGATCTGGACCATGGCCAACACCTGAGATTTAAGTGTCAGGTCACAGTCCAAAACAATGCCAAGGTTCTTTACTCGACCAGAGGTGAGCAACTGAAAGTCCCATAGTCTCAGCCCTGAGACCTGACCAGATTGTACCCTTGCACCCTTGCCCCCAGGCAACCAGATTCCACCATCAGTACTTCAGTCTTATCTGGATTCAACCTCAACCATTTGACCCTCATCCAGTCTTGGATCTCAGCAAGGTAACGACTGAATACCAAGACCATCTCCTGCTGCTCCAGTGCAAAAGACATGTATAGCTGAGTATTATCTGCTTAGCAGTGGAAACTCAGCCCAAGCCATCTATAATCAGGGCCCCGATTTTTCTGCGGCACATCGGAGCAAAGTTCTGCAGCAGGGTTCTCATTTGCTGCAGAACTTCTGCGGCACTCAACACCAATTTCTGCGTCAATTCGATGCACATTTTTACCCTCTAATTTTTCCTTTTTGTATTTTTGCCATATCTGACACAATGCACGTATAAACAGTCATTTTTTGGAATTTTTTCACCAAATTTTCAACATAGCCATTTCAAGACCTCTGCTCATGAACAGTATCACTGTGATTTTATTAATCTGTCCGGAACATTGATTTCGCACACTGACTGCGCCATTCTGCGCTACAAGGGTGGAAACACATTTTGGGTGAGATGTGAAAAATGACAGCTGTACTACTCATAAGACAGTGTGGTGAAATGGCAATGTTGAAACTCTGGAGTGAAAATATTGAAATTTCACAACTTACGAGCCTGCGTGAGGAACTGCACAACCTGCGCGATTAAACAGTCATTTTTGGAATTTTGGCACCAAATTTCAACATGGGGTTTTAGCCCCCTCTCATGAATGATGTCACTGTCATGGTGGTATTCAGTCCTGAAGGGTGATTTCGCAGTCACTGCACAGTCACTGCGCGAAATCACCCTTCGAGCCCGAATAACGCCATGACAGTGACATCATTCATGAGAAGGGGTCCCAAAACCCCAATGTTGAAAATTTGCAAAAATTCCCAAAATGCCTGAGATATGCACAAAGTTGAACCCTCCTATCTAGCCCATTATACAGCTTACCGCATTTCCTCAGTTTGCGGTCACCTTTGAAGAGTGCAGGCGTGTTCCTGGTCCACGAGATCGTCACACGAGTCCGGAGGTAAGTATGGGGTGGGGTGTGTGGGGAGGCTGGGTGCGCAGTGGGTGGAGTGCGGGATGTGGGAGGGGGCTCAGGAGGCACGTGGGACAGTTTTGTTTACAGGAAAAAAAAAAAGCGTCGTAGGACCGCTTGCCACGCTGGGGTGGGCTACCAGCATGGCACAATGACTTTGGGGAGGCGTTCAGCCAGGATTAGGCAACCCCGTCGGCAAAAAAACCAAACAATTGGCACGTTGCCACACTGGGGTGAGCTCCCAGCGTGGCATACTACTGATGGAGGGGGACAGTGAAGCCGGCGAGGTTAGGCACCCGATGGCAAATAAGCGGATGTTTGTTCCACCGGGTGGCGAATTCAGCTGGTGATGGCAAATTCGCGGATATTTCGCGGTTTGACGATCCGGCGAATCGCTGAAAACTCCAGGCCCTGTCTATAATGTCCCAAAGGAGTAGCATATACACCACTAACATCATGGAGGACAAAATGGAGACTTGTGGGACCTCACATGGCAAGGGCAGCGGTGTGGAGGAAAAAATCCCAGACACCACTCGCTGCATCCTTCCAGTGAGGAAAGATTGAAACCAGTTTAGGACTGTACCAGCCAGTCTACAACAGACCCACAGGTGCTCTATCTCCACCCCATGCTCCAGAGTGTCAAATATCACTGAGAGATTGAGGAGGATAAGGATGGAATGTCTTCCTCAATCCCTCATCACCAGGAAATCATTTAGCACCCGAACAAGGGCAGTCTCAGTACTGTGCCTTTTTCTGAAACCCAACTGAAGAGGGTCGTAGATGTTGTGAGTTGATAAAGAGGTCTCCAGGTGAATGGACACCACCTTCTCAATAACCTTACCCACAAAGGGGAGGTTAGAGACAGGTCTGTAGTTGGCCAGGCAGTCTGGGTCCAGTGAAACTTTTTTCAGGAGTGGCTTTACCACCACCTCCTTCAAGAGTCTGGGAAACATGCCTGTCACTAAGGAACACTGAGCTATCCTGGCAATGACAGGGCCGATGACATCAACACACCCCACAAGGAGGTCTTTTGGTATCAGATCCAAACTATAGTAGGCTGGCCATAACTCCTGGATGACCTTCACAACATCTGTGACTGCCAACTGGTCAAAGTCAGACCAGACAGACTGAATGGCTGCAACCTCAGACCCATGACTGCATGCCCCATTAGAGAGCACTAACTGGATTTCTGATCTGATGGAGGCAATCTTATCAGCAAACAACAGTGCAAACTCCTCACACCTCATTTGTGAGAAAGTTCCCCAGGCCTGAAGACAGGCACACAGCCAATTAACAGTGTGGAAGAGCTGAGCAGGTCTCTTGGTTGCTGCAGCAATCTCCTTGGACAGGAATTCTGCTTCCTTACAGGAGATTTCTGATTGATAATCTCTATTAAGAGACATCAACATAAGCTTGTCTTCCTCCAAACTGACCTCAGCCAGCACCACTCCAACCTTCAATCCTTCATCTTCATCTCCCCGACAGTTCCATTGAACCAGGGGGATCTCTGGTGCGAGATGAGGTGTTGAACATGGCTAGGTGTGATAGGGTTAAAGGCCTTGGTAATAACCCCTAGTTATATGTCAGATCCAATTCTCCCAGCTCCTTGCATTTACTCATCATACCTGATAGATCCAGCACTGCCTTTAGACTCTGTGAGTCAAACCCCTTAAGGACAGTACTGGACCATCTCCATGGGAAGGTCTATGGGGACTCGAAAAAGAACCTCACAGTATGGTGGTCTGACCAAATGACCAATCTCACCATAAGGTCAATGACCTCCATTACTAGCAAGAAGACAAGGTCTAACCAGTGGCCATGTAGCTGGGTTGCAGAGGTAACAACCTGTGTCAGGCCCAGCGAACACATTAGTTGGAGGAAGTCTTGACCAAACTGCGAGAGTTCATCATCAACCCAGGCATTGAAATATTCCAGAATAATCCATCTGGGTGACTGTAACACTAGTTCAATTATGAAGTCCATGACTTCCTGCAAGAATTCAATCTCATCACCCAGAGGATGGTAGATGAGAAGGATCTTGCAACCTACATCTGCAAACTCTTGAACGGCCACACATTCAAAGAACCTCATTGTTCCCATTGGGAAGGCTTTGAGGTTCGGGTCCAACTTAAAACAAATTGCCACACTCCCACCCCATGATCCTTTCTCAGGTAGTGTAACACTGAGTACCTGGTCAGAATGGCCGATTCCAATATTGGACCAGTATTTTCATCCAGCCAGGTCTCAGTGATGCAAGCCAGATCAGATGTTGAAGCAGGATTGGCAAAAATGTCAGTCTTGTTCTTAATGGATCTGGCATTGCATAACACTGCCCAAGAAGGATAAGTAGATGAGGCAGGTCCGCGCATAGTTATTTCATAGTTACTTAGGCCAGTAGTACTCATTGAGTGCTTTTTTACATATTGAACGTCCCTTAACTCCAGATATTGATGGATTTACATCTTGTTAAAGTTTCAATGTTATTCTATGGAAATTTAAATTTTAAATTTTTATGTTTGTATATAGTTGCTGAATTTTGGGAGGCTATTATGTGTTAATGTTGTAGTACTCATTGAGACCTTTTGATATATAGATTGTCCCTTAACTCTAGATATTGATGGGGTTATGCTTTGCTAAAGTTCAAATGTGTAAAAAAAACTAAGTCCAAATTCTTCTTTTGTATGAACCAATCCTCTTTCATGAGATTGTGACATTCTTATCAAAGAGGATTAGTTCATATGAAAGAAGAATATGAGAGAAAAACGAAGTCCAAACCGTTCTTTCATATGAACCAATTCCCTTTTCTGAGATTCTGTCATTTTCACAAAAGAGGATTGGTTCATATAAACGAAGAATGCGAAAAAAACTAAGTCCAAATTATTCTTTCATATGAACTTAATCTTCTTTTGTATGGCCCTATTCCTTTGTCATGAGGCCATGCGAAAGCAGAAAATCATCCCATGAAAAAAGATTTTAAAAATGTAAAAAAAGAACACATCTCTGATCCTTTTTCCAAAAAACTAACTGCAGAATACAGCTAATGGGGTCCAGTTTAACAAGATACATGTGTTGCTGTCTCTGCAGGATATGATTTTTATGGGTTAAAAAAATGAAAACAAGATGGCTGCCATATTAAACATGAATTTTTTCTCATGAAAGAGGATTACCCCCTCATGAAAGAGAATCCTTTTTTGTACCGCCAAATTATTCTTTCATATGAAACAGTTAGCCAAAAGTTCGTACTGAGCATGCTCAGAACCAACATTTCAAATCTGTATAACTCTGGAACAGATTAATATTTTTTCACAACACCAATGAAAGACACCATTCTGGGCAAACCCTTTGTACTCTAAAAATTACAGAACAAAATTCTGAACCATCTGGGCACTAGGACATGACAAAAAACAGCCAAAAATCCTGATTTGTTTCACTTTGTCTCAGAATCTGCACACCCAACATCAATGAAACTTAGTATATAAAGGGACTGTCCCCTTCCCCCAGACAACACAAACGTCCATGCACATCCCTTGAATTGGGGCAAAGCTATTAAAGTGCAAATTTAGGGGTTACCAGACCACTGTAATATGCTGACATAACATGTTAAAATCTTTTTTTTAATTTTGAATCAATTCATGTTTTTATAAATTTACATTTGGAAGATACAGGAACATAATGTATCATTATACTAAAATTCCTGGCTCCAAGCTTTATTTAAATCATACATTTCTAGCACTAACACGTTATCCCATCCAAAGATGTTATATTTGGAAAGGTTTGACTTGGAATCATTGGTGCTAGAAACTTTTTTCTTTAAATGAAAGCTTGGAGTTATGTCATTATGAATCAGTCCTACTGATACAGTTTTTAGATGTCAGTACTATTCTATGTGTATCAACACTACTTCTAATTGCTTTTTGAACATATTATTGGTATATGCTTTGTATTTGCAACACAGCCAAAAAATGGCAAACTCAGAGGCCCCGATATTGAAAACTGCGCTCGGCAATGGCACAAGTGGTTGCATCGCACAACTAAGTTGTGCTGGAGCAACAGAGGGATATATTCAAAAGAGATGAACAATGGTGCATCTCTTCTGAATATCCCAAACAATGTGGGTGGCACAAACATGATGCGCCGGCATGACCCCCCAGACAGGTCTGAATACCTGGAATGGGAATGCACCAGAACATCTGGAGATGAGCCAGCACAGTTTCAGATATTCAGATCCAAACATGCAAATGAGGTCATTATGCATGAAAGGTGCAAATTAGTGCCACTTGCATGTCATTATGGCCCATTTGCATGAGTTGTGCAGGGCTAGTTGGTGGAATGCACCTGGCACCCTGCACAGCAAGACTGATGTCCCTGGTACTCTAGTAGTACCCCTTCCCTGCACGAAACCCCGAACCCTGTAAAATATGTATTTTAATATCTTTGGTAGTCCAGTGGTTCCCCACTCCCCACTGCATGCCCCAATCCCCATAAAATATGTATTTTAATATCCCTGGTAGTCCAGTGGTTCCCCCCTCCCTGCACAAAATCCCGATCATAGTGACATCGATAAAAATCCCCATCCATGGTGGTCTAGTGGTACCCCCTCACCCACACATGACCCCCATAAGTCACATGCATATGCATACATATGCCAAAACAGATGGTGCACCTGGAGGGTTTGCTGCAAGCCATGGGGCAGTGGTGCCCCACTCTAGTCCCTGGTGGTCTAGCGTCCCCTTCTGACATGACCATATATGAAAAGTTTCAATAAATCTATACCTGGTTGTCAAGTGCCCCTCCAACATGCCTGTATATAAAATAGTTTAAATAAATCTTACCTGGTGGTCTAGTGGTCACCCCAATAAGCACATATATGAACATGTTTACATAAATCTTTACCTGGTGGTCTAGCAGCCCCCCCAACATGCCTGTATATAAAGAGGCATACACAACTCTATTCCTGGTGATCTAGTGGACCCCAATCCCAGCAGGTAGAGTCCACCACCACACTCCCCCCCACAGCCCAAACCCCAGGCTGGTGACTGGCACAGTCCTCCTCTTACCACCATGTCTGGCTGCTGACTGAACTGTCAGTAAGCGTGTACTGTATACATTATGTCCTTAGTGACAGTTCAGTCTGTGGATGATCACAGTGTTGAGAGGAGGGCTAAGCCTGGTACTGGCTCGGGGTTTGTGCTAGGGGGAGCAGGTTAGTGGGCACTACCTGTCAGGGTGGGGGTCTACGTGTCAACCAGGAACAGAGTTTTGTACACATTTTTATATGCAGAGGGACAGCTAGCCACCAGATAAATATTTAATTGAATGTTTTCATATACAGGCATGTTGGGGGGTATGGCATATGTGAGGGAGGGCTCCAATTGTGGTGCAAGTGGTCAAACTATCCCAGAGGATGATATTCTAAGTACCCTTAGTCCAGCCCTGGACTATAAGTGTGATAGGTACATATACGTTGAGAAGTACCTCCTATATCTACCTGGCAGTGCCAAAGGTCAAATCATGCTTTGGTAGGGCTTCCATGAGCCATACATTACCTGTGTGCTGGAACACACTGCAAAAAACCTTGAAATTGGCCCACAGCATCAGCAAATCAGCATTTAAAACTCTCTATGCTTGTTCATTTAAAGAAACCTGCAATTGTTTCTCCTGATCTCCCCTTCCCTGCCTCAGTGACTTGCTGGTCACCTGTCTGACGAAATATTACAGTACATTTACTACCCCGTGTCATTGACTCCTTCACCTCCCTCTTTGACTTTTTCATAGCATTTCTTTTTTGCTTTTCCTTCTGTAGCTTGCTCCCTTGTGTAGAGTTTCAGTTGTCTTAAAGTAGCATACCTCTTGTTCACATGCCTCTTCCTCCATGACCCTGGAGCATTCACCTTACCTTCTGCCTCTCCTCACTCCCCTTATCTGAGTCTGCCCTTATCCATGGCCCTGATATCACTATTTGCTGCTATGACACTTTTGGGTTCCCTACCACCCTATCCCTCCTCCCTCTTTAACCTTCACAACTCCTTCCTTTTCTTATCAGCTTCCTAACTTCCTTGTTGCTCCCTCACTGTGTTTGTTCTTCAGCCTGCACCACACCATAGTGTACAATCTTGACTATAACCTGTATTTAGCAGCTCACGTGTGTTTATAGTACTCATGCACTACCACTGTTATTACCCTGTGTATTATATTTAGCCTTGACTATGTTAGTTAGTTATTTAAACATTGTGTGATTTTATTGTGTTCAATGTGCTATGTATTGTTCTTGTACCCTGTCCAGGTCCATCTCGCAAATGAGCTTTGCTCAATGATGTTTGCCTGGTTAAATAAAGACATTGATTGATTGAAAAGATATGGAGTCTGAATGTTTTTTTTTCCAATTGTTTAACCAGGAGTGGCACACTAAGCTGAACGCTTGTTTACAGGTGCAACCTGGGAGCACAGGAAAGTTAAGTGACTTACTCAGGGTCACACAGTATGCAAATGGGGCTGTGGGATTCAAACCCAGGTCTTCAGATTTGCAGCTTAGAGCCTTAAACAACTGTGCAATACTGCTTCCTATTCAAAATCATGTAAGGCAAATTCCCTTGATTATTGGGAAAACGGTAATCAGCATACTTCTAGTACTTGGAAGATGGAAAGAAGGCAAGCAATTGGCAATGATAGGGTATTAGAAAAGAAAGCAAAGAAAAACAAGTCAGTAAAAGAAGTTACAGAGGATATAGCTAATAAAGAGACCAGAGAGGCAGAGTTGTTGGTTCAGGAATTAAAAGAAAGGAAAACACAGATTAAAGAGTCACAGGGTAATAAAAAAAGGAAAAAAAAGACAAAATTCCCCAGGAACAGGTGGAGGTAAATGGGACAAAAATAACATCACATAGGGACAATAAAGGGAGAAATATAGCTGATAACAAAGCACATGGAATTAAAGTGCAGGACATGACAAGTAGAGAGATTAGGAAAAATTGTCAAGAGAAACAAGTTACATTTGCAAATATACATAAAGAAAATATATTGAGGAAAGAAAAAACAGTGACGCCCTCTGAGGCTAAAAAGGATCAGTTAAAAGTATCAGGTGACCTACTCCCAACGGTTTTCATAAAGGGACTACCGATGTCCTAAAATGAGAATAACTACATTTTAATGCTTGCTACTTACAATTTACTAAAAGGAGTTATGAAAAATAAAATAAGCTGGCAAGATGTTAAGTCATCCTATCATTATAAAAACCATAAACCAAACCTAGCAGTTGATAACACCTCTTCACGAGGCATATGTTCAGAGACAGAATGAGTACTCCTGACAACTAGTACTTAACCTCCCAATTTGGTGCTAAAGCAGCATGGCTGAGATGATGGAGTCAGAGTTCCACTCTTCTCTTGCGCAACACTCTTAGACACCTTAGTGGATTCACACCTCAACGCACATATACTGCTTAACTTTTTCAAATAACGTTTTTGACAAAGAGCCCCTAGAAGGGGTCTAGTATCAAGCTTAAGTAACCTTGTTAGTCATAGCTGGTATTTTAATAAGCACAGGAACTGTTTTTGTTTTCTTCTTACCTGAAATCATTAGCCCTGGGGCAACCAGGGAGCAGACAAACAGTCTATGTCGCAAAAAACGACTATTCACTTTACTCTTTTTCTTTTTACTGCATGAAATACAGATTGACAGAAAACCAGCTGAAGGATCCAACTACAAGGCACTGATTTGGGTATTACCCCCCACCCACACATTTGGAGGCCCCAGCTGAGACTTGCCAAGGGACCAGCCGGAGCATAAGTAACTCCAGGAGGTAAGTGTAATTTGGGTGTCACAGCTGGGAAGAATGATGAACAATATGCAACGGGGTGGAGGTCTGTCTCGTGGAATGTAAAGGGCCTCAACCACCCAGTCAAGAGAACCAAGGTGTTACAACATTTGAAATTTCTGAGGGTCGATGTGGCACTGCTCCAGGAGACACACCTCAATGCCAGAATGGTGCAATTGCTCAGGAAGAGCTGGGCTGGGAAAGTAATGACTAGCTCTGCCTCATCCAAGTTGAGGAGTGTAGCTATACTTATACACAAGTCATCCCTGTGGGTAGAAGAATGGAAGAAGACAGATAAATTGGGAAGGTGGGTGGTAGTATGCTTCGCATTCCTGGGAGGAAAGGTGGTAATGGTGAACATATACTGTATGCCCCTAACCAAGATGACCAGGCCTTCTTCCCCCAGATTAGCAAAGCACGGGTAGAAGTGAAGGGAGGAGATGGGACCATCTCCACGATAATTGGTGGGGTCTTCAGCCTGGTTGAAGATATCTTTCTGTATAAAACCAGACCCACCCCAGAAACCCATGCCAGAGGAAAGGAGGCCCTAATGGCTCTAAGGGAAGAATGGGGTATGCTGGATGTATGGCGATGGGACAACCCTATAAAGAGGGGCTGCACCTTTTTCTCCCTGGTCCATAACTCATGTAGTCGCATAGACTATTGGTTGGCTGATGGGATGGCAGCTCAGGGGATTTATGATGCCAAGATTGGACCAATGGTTATTTAAGATCATGCCCTAGTGGATATATCATTCCTGCCACCTGGGAGCAAGCCATCATCCCCAAGATGGTGTTGTAACCCCTTACTCTTGAAGGACAAAGGATTCTGTGCATGGATCTGCGGAGAAGCCCAAGCCTTCTTCCAGATTAATGTCACAGGTGACATCAAGGTGGGAACAATGTGGGAAGCATTTAAGGCCTACCTTAGAGGATGCATAATATCCTACATGGCATCACAAAACAAGAAGAGGAGGGCAGAGATGACCAAGCTCCAACAAGAACTTTCCACCCTTGAAACACAGTTTAAATTGAATCCGGGCTCTAATAGTAGCACACTCTTCCTTATCACTGGCCTGAAGTATAGTAGTAGTAGTAGTAAATCTTTTTATTCATATGAATAAGGAGGCATTCAATTAAGCATTAGCTCATTTACAATAAAGTTCCAGTATCAAAACAAACAAATATCAAACATCAGTTTCAAAGAACATAACATATTAGTGTCCTCTCACAACGGAAGGCAGAGTGGCAGCTCCTAAGAACTAAATATAGATTTTGTGAGTCAGGAGACAAAGGCAGCAAACTCCTTGCCTAACATCTAAGCAAACAGAAGGATAGCTCCCAGATTCCTGCCCTTAGGCCCCCATCTGAACAGATGGTAACTAAGCCCACTGAGATCAACGAGGTCATGCAACAATTTTATCGTGCCCTCTACTCATCAAAGATTCCTTATACAGGTGCCCCCCATGATCAAAAATCACCACCTTTCTTAGGTCTACCCACCCCCCACACTTGAGCCCTGAGGAGATACACAATCTGGAGGACCCCGTATCACTCCAGGAACTGAAAGATGCATTGCATCAACTGTCTAAAGAGAAAGCCCCAGGGGCAGATGAAATGTCTGCTGAGATACTCCAGCTCCTATCAGAGGAAATAGCACCCCCCTGTTACGTTAGCCACTTTGCAGAAGGCCCATGAAATAGGGACCCTTCCTCCAACACTTAAGGAAGCCATTATTACCCTTATTCCAAAAAAGTTCTCTGATCCCTTAGACTGCGCCACATTCTACCTGATCTCCCTGTTATCAGTAGACTCTAAAGTCATGGTAAAGATACTGGCTAACAGACTGGAGGAAGTACTCCCTCTTTGATACACCCTCCCAATCTGGATTCAGTAAGGGAAGTGTACTCAGTCTCAAATGGCACGCCCTTGACTCCACTGTATCAATGGCGGCACTAACTGTGGGCTTCTGTAAGGCCTGCAACTCGGTGAAGTGGGGGTACTTACATGCCACTCTTGAGGCCTATGGCTTCGGAGCCTACTTTTGGACATGGATAATCACACTTCATAACTTGCCCTCAACCAAAATCCTGACCAACAGGACCATTTCCTCCCCCTTTGGGCTCCAAAGGGGAACATGCCAGGGTGTCCACTATCACTGCTACTATTCCTCTTGGTACTGGACCCCCTATCCAGAAGAATTCTGTCAACCTCAGGTATCCAAGGCATAGAAGTGAAGGGGAAACAATACATGATCAATACATATGTGGATGACCTCCTTATCACCCTTGTCAACCCCGCTATCCATACCCCGCATACTGGGTACATGCCAGGAATTTGCTGAAGTCTCTGAACTCACAGTGAATCAAAAAAAGACCACCCTATCTCCACTGAACTTGGTGTGTACCAAAGAGTACATGCAGGGGACACCACTTGTCTGAGCTCCACAAGGCTTCTCCTATTTGGGGATAATGATAGCAGAACAATGGAGAGAGCTGGTGGACCTGAAATACACACCACTGCTGCACTCTCTTACAGCAGAGGCTCAGCGATGGCTAAAGCTCCAGCTATCACTGAAGGGGAAGGTAGAAGTCTTATGAATGTTCACCCTTCCAAAGATAGCCTATCTATTCAATAACTTTCCAATAAAACTACCCACAAAGCATTGGCAAAGCCTAGAGAAGCTGGGGCTACATTCTCATGGGAGGCAAGCTCGCCAGGCTTTGCAAAGCTAGGCTGACAGCACACTGGAGGAAGGAGGACTATTACTCCATGGTTTGAAGGTACTAGCTGGCTTACAGGCCACCCAGACTAGTAGATGGTTCATGCCACCCTCCTACTTGTCCCCAGGGTGGACTGAGTTGGAGTTTGACCTGGCAGAGATCCCGTGGCTGTGGCACCTTCTGGACATGGACACCCCTCTCTCAATTTAGCCTCCTCCCCAATGTTGTAGGGCTTGGAGAGAATGTATGAAGATAACCCACACAGCTAAGATGGCTAGATCCCCACCCTTAAGGTTTGCCTGGCTTTGGAACAACCCCATATGACTAGATGGAAATCCCATCAATTGGCCAGGCTGGTCATGGAAGAGAATACAAATTTTTGCTGACCTTCTCTTACCTGAGACAGAAGAGCTATTCTCTTTCCATCAAATATGGGAGCAATACACCTCCCAAAATGGATTTCTGGAGATACCTTCAGATCTGATAGGTTATCCAGGAGCTTCAAAACAGAACCATAGCTCCGGATTGGCTATGGCTGGAGCATGTATACAAACCAGGGAAACAAAAGGGTAGCTGGTCGAATCTACTGCATGCTCTGGAATGCACAACTGACTCTATGGACACATGTAGAAAGAAGTGGGCAGAGGACCTTCAATGGTCATTAACCCCCATGTGGGAAAGATGCCAGAGAAGAGCACATTTATGGTACAGAGATTCCTGAGTCAGATTATCCAGCTAAAAGTCATGCTACGGTGGTACCACACCCTGGAGGCCTTAATAGGATGGGCCTCATACCACATGACAAGTGCTGGCACTGTTCTAGCCAAAGGCCAACCTACTGCACATATGCAGCTCCTTATGGAAAAAGGATAAACTTTATTGTGCAACCATATGGGTTTTAGGATTATTTAAAGGGACAGTAAAGTTTGTAGATGTATGCCAGGTTGGCCACCCTGACATGAAATTTATCAAAGAAAGGAGGAAGAAAAGATGAGAGAAAGTAGGAAAAGAAGATTTAGGGAGGTTACACATTTTACTTCAGGACTAAATATTCATAACAGAGGCACCCTGTTACAATTTGGTACAGTTTTCCTGTTTTACAGCAGCTTACTGCATGTCAAACAAACTCTGGCCAGAGCTGATAGGGCTGCAGTTGAGGACTCTGGGGTAAAATACAGAAAGTACCAAGTTACAAGCCTGTGTTTGCAAAATGTCATGTAGGCTCATAACTTTGTTGTTTTTTTAATATTTTTACACCACATTTTCAACATAGCCTTCTTATGACACCGCCTCATGAAAAAGGGCAGAGAAAATGTTCAACTCCTGCCAAAAAGGTGATTTTATGCAGGGACTGTGAAATCACCTTACGGGATGTGAAAAAAACATTTTGGCCAGGATTTGAAAGATTACAGCTCTCACATTCATGAGGTGCTGTAAAGATATGGCTTTGTTGTAAAACTGGGTAAAAATATTGAAAATTACAAAAGTTTTTACATCGAATTTTCAACATGACCTTCTTATGACCCCACCTCATGAACAAGGGCAGGGAACATTTTCAACTCTTGCCCGAAAGGTGATTTCCCGTAAGGACCACAAAGTCATCTTTTGGGATGTGAAAAAACATTTTGGCCAGGATTTGAAAAATTACAGCTGTCACATTCATGAGGTGCTGTAAAGTTATGGTTTGTTGTAAATTTGGGGTAACATATTCAAAACTACCAATGTTACAAGCCTGCATTCACAAAATTCAAAGTAGGCTCATAAATTTTTTGATTTTTAATATTTGTGCACCAAATTTTCAACATAGCCTTCTTATGACCCCACCTAATGAACAAGGGCAAAGCAAATTTTCATCTCCTGCCCAAAAGGTAATTTCACACAGGGACCATGAAATCACCTTTTGGGACAGATTTGCCTAAAGACAGTGCTATTGATCATGAGAGTGTGGTCCCAAAAAGGCATGTTGAAATTTGGGCCACAAATATGCAAAATGGTCAAGTTATGCCACTAAGTTCAAAACATCTTTGAAATACACTGAACCATATTCCTGTTTCTTCAGTTCATCTGACCTTGAAGAGTTAAGATGTCTGCAGTCAGAAAGGATTATGTATTGGACCCCTGATGGACAAGTAAGGGCTTGGGGGTTAGGGTGGCAGATGTTGAGTGGGAGTGTCAGGTGGGGAGTGCAATGGCTGCAAAAGACATCGATAGAATTTTAATTTTTACAAGTACAAAAACCAAGGATTTCTGCACTGGGGGATTGGGCACCCCCCCCATGCCACTGTTATGTTTCTGGTGGGAGTGGGGTGGTGGGTGCTAAGAGGGAAGGGAGGGTAGGATGGGGAGGGAACTATAAATATATATATAAAAAATCACAACCATGCATGTGTGGTAGTGGGTGGGGCAATAAGAATTTATGATTGGGACACTGGGGGATTGGTCATCCCCAGTGTCACTATTATGTTTCTTGGGTGGGGTGGGGTGGTGGGTGCTGAGAGGAAGGTCGGGTGGGGGATAGGTCTGATTTTAATGAAAAAAATTGACAGAAATGGCAGGTCACAGCACAGTCAGCTGTGGCCAAAATGGACCACGATTGTGCTGCACATGCACTAGCAGTCGCGCATGTGCAATACAGTTTGTGGACATCTTGACTTGGCAGAGCATGCCATGTTCCACCATGACTGCCGACAAACAGCAATTAGTGCAGTGCTACTTGCAACTGAGATAAAGAGTGGAGTGCTCCATGGACGCGGAGGTGACTGAGGTACAATTACAACATGTTAGGTTGGAAGGAATGTGTGGAATCCATTTTACATAGCAAGAGGTCTGCAGGGCAACACCCCCCTGCAGCCTTAAAAATAATGCATGCTGCACTCTTTTAATGCAAGCACCATCTCTAATGGCACACCTTGTGCCACTTGGTCAAATAAGTTAGACCACCTCTAAGGTGGTCTCACATACTATTTTAGCACAAGCATTAGGGATGCAGGAAAATCATGCCTCCAGTCCCCAATATGTGGTTGAAACTTTCTCTGCTCATGTTTTGGGCCAGATGCTATTTACTAGAACTGCTACATGCTTGGTCTCCAGTACTGCTCTGCTAGCCTCAGCAATGAAAATGGCTACATGAAGTTGGATGGAGCAAATGGGTACTGGGTTGCAAATCAGATATCCATGCTTCATTTAAAGCGGATGTTGCATTGCAAGTCAGGGAATGGACAACACTCATTTCATTACAGATGCAGGGGTTGTGAGGAATGCTATAATATCTGTCCTATCTCCTTTAATTAAAAAGTTATATAACAAAAAGAGGGTCCGGGGAAAAAGAACAAATTTGGAGACCTGCCTAATGGATCTGGAAAGGAGGGTGGCTGCGGGAGAGAAGGGGGAGTCATCTTGACAACTGCTGGTGGTTAAGGAGGCACTAGATGTGCTCCTATTGGTGGGGCCCATAAGTCCTGGCTGTTCATCAAAAGCAATTTTTGAATGGGAAACAGGCCTGGCCTCTGTTGCGAATTTGATTCATGGGAAATAGGGGTCTAATTTGGTGGTGGGTATTCAAGATGAGCAGGGGAACATAGTGAGGAAAAGAAACAGATACAGGAGAAATATAGACACTTCTACCAACAATTATCTATGGTGAGTGTCAGGAAACAATGGAATTTGTGAAGGGTTTCTTGCTAGGGTTAAGCTGTCATGGCTATTGGAGACACAAAAAATAAATTGGACTCTGACATTACCAAAGAAGAAATACTGAAGGGCTATAAATGAATTAAAAGTGGAAGTCCAGTGGACCTGATGGATTCCTGGCTGAATATTACAAGGCCCTGATAATTCACATGGTGGACCCATAGGTGACACTCCAAGAGGCAAGAGGAGAAGGTGGGGGCCTGCCTGTCTTGTGGAGGGATACAGTTATCTGTGTCATTCCTAAACCTGGCATGGATCTGTTGGAATGTGCCTCATATCACCAATATCACTTTTAAATTGTGATCTAAAAATCCTGGTGAAAATGTTGGTAGGGTGGCTAGACAAGATTCTCCCAGGACTGATATACCCAGGCCAGACTGGGTTCTTTCAGGGTAGGTTCTCCTACCATAATGTGCATAAACTGTTGAATGTGGTGTGGTGAGCTTCTTGGTGTCATGGACCCACATAGGTGATCTCCAGGGATGCTGAGAAAGCATTTGATAGAATAGTGTGGGAATATCTGTTTGAGGTGATGGCCTGGTTTGGTCTGGGTGAAGAATTTGTGGGAATGGTCAGCCATGTACAAATCACCAATGGCACAAATCTGGTTAATGGATCCTTGTCAGATAGGCTGTTACTATGTAGGGAACCCAGCAGGGTGCCTCCTCTCCCCTCTGCTGTTTGCACTTGCACTAGAGCCATTGGCGACAGTATTACAGAGCACCTGGATATAGTGGTGTTAAGGGGAACTGGGCAGGGAACATAAAGTCACCCTTTATGAGGATGACACACTATATATAGAGGAACCAAGAAGGTCCATGCTACCACTCTTACAGATGATTGAGGATTTTTCCCAGTTTTCAGTATACAGAATAAACTTAGGGAAGTCATAACTGTTAAAAATAGGAGAGGGAGGGGGAATGAACCAGTTAGGAAACTGGGGATTTAAGGAGGTGGGAGCTTCCTTTGTATATTTGGGAATCCAAGTGTGGAAGGATTTAGGTTCTATGTATGAGCTTAATTACACACCAATTATAAAAGCAATTGAGCAGGACATGAGCAGGTGTCATTCTCTCCCCATCTCTTGGCTGGGAAGAATTAATTTACTTAAGATGAACATCTTGCCAAGACTTCTGTATGTTTATTTATTTTATTTTATTTTATTTATTGTAGAGATCAGTTTTACAACCTTTGAGTCAAAGACTTGTTTACAAAGGTACCTCGCAAAAAGGGGGGACAACAATATGCGAGGTTAGGACATGGAGTGACGAACAGGTTAGAATACATAAAAATATACACTTAGAGCAGGCAGCGAGCTACGCTGGATTAAAGCTTCGTGAAGGTACTACATTGGTGGAACAACAGGAGATGCATATTCAATTTGACAGCAAGTCACAAGCTAATAGGTACTAACATTGGTAAACTAATAAGAGATACATTATTCAAATTGAACATGTCACAAGCTGATATGTAGAGTTATAAGTCCGGTAGGCGAGGGTGAGAAGGTTAGTAGGGACCGCATAGGGCAGTAGGGGCCGCATAGGGTAGCTACAGGCATTCACAACATCGGCTGTCAATAATATGCTGGCGGAGGGCAATTTTGGCTGGCCAATACCTGGGATCTTGGAGATAGTTTCAGGAAGGGAGTTAAACCAGGACGGGGCTAGGTGATGGAAAGATCTTTGGCAGCGAGAGGTCCTCGTTCTGGGAACGTTGAAGGTGGCGGCGTACCGGGTTGGCAGGGACCTAGCAGCCCGCTGCAAAGGTCCAGAGACCCCAGGGGGGCAGAGACCTGACAAGGATTTTTGGCCAGTAGGCAGGTTTGATATTTCAGTCTTTCCTCAAGAGTGAGTATTTTTGTGGCGGAGTATAGCAAACAGGTGTGGGTTCTGCTGTGGGCACGGTAAGGAGCCTACATGCTTTATTAATAGAGGTCTGGACTTTGGATGAGCAGAGGCATCAGCGGCAGCGTAAACAGGAGACCGTAGTCAGCCAAGCGATAATACCGGGAGGTGATGGCTAGTTTTGCGAGGTTCAGGGAGACAGTCTTTGTGGCGGTAGAGAAGACTCATCCTGGAGTTCATTGCAGATGACAGAGCTTTAAGGTGGCGTGAAAGTAAGGCCGGTCGAAGGTGATGCCCAGGTACTTGTAGGATGAAACCTGCTCCAGAGGAAGGTGTGCTGGTGGTGATGTGGAGGGAAAGTCCCTGGCATTATTTTGCCGATGAGAAAATAGCATGGACTTAGTTTTCTTTAGGTTCAGGACTAGGCGGTGATTGTTGAACCACTTTTCGGTTTGGAGGAAGGTGCTTTGCAGTAGGATTTGGAGGAGGGTCAGGGTGTGATGCAAGGATAACAGCGTCATTAGCATGGAGTAGTATTTACTGGAACAGGAGCTGGGAGGTGTTCAGGAATAGGTGAAAGGGTTGGGCCAAGGATGGAGCCTTGGGGACACCGGAGTGTACAGGAAGGTAGGAGGAGAGGGTCCCATTTAGCTTGACTCTTTGGGACCTGTTGTGTAGGTAGCTTACGAACCACTTCAGGGGGCCGGCTGTGAGACCTAGTATACTGAGGGAGTTTAGTAGCAGGGGATGGCACACCGTGTCGAAGGCCTTGGACAGGTCAATAAAGACTGCCCCTGCAAGATGACCTTTGTCTAGTGCTGAGTGAATGTGGTGGGAGAATTCCAGAAGGGCAGTGGATGTGCTGTGGCCAGGGCGAAACCCGTGTTGCTCCGGACAAAGAAGGTTGTAGTTGGTGAGATATTCCAAGAGCTGTGTGTTTACTATTTTTTCTAAGGCTTTGGATAGGGGGGAAGGATGGAGATAGGCCTGTAGTTATTAGGCAGAGTGCGGTCCCCAGACTTATGGATGGGGGTTACTTCTGCATGCTTCCAAGCCTTAGGGAATTGGCCGAGGCATAGGGATTTGTTAATGATAAGCGTCAGCGGGGTGAGCATGACATCCAGCACGAGGCGAAGTATCCTGGAGTCGAGAGGGTCATTGGTAGGGTTCTGAGAGGCAAGGGCCTTTATTAAGAAAGGTTTGGCATCGTGGGGTGAGATCATTCGGAAGTGGAGTTGCGGCCTGGGAATGGGAGCGTGGGTGGGTTTGGCAACCGGGTCTGAAAAATGGGCCGGGAGGACGGCACTTAAGTCAGTGAAGGTTTTATTAAGGCAGTTAGCAATACAGGTGGGGTCAGTCGAGACAGTCCCGTTTATGACAATCTGGGATGGAGGGGGGGAGTGGGTCTTACCGTTTAAATCTTTAATGTTGTCCCAGAATGCTCTGGATGAGCCCCAGGAGGATGTCAACGTGGCCTGGTAGAATTTAGCTTTAGCCTGCTTGATTGCCCAGGTGCATTGATTGCGGGCTGCCCTGTAGGCTTGCCTGTCAGCAACCCTGCCGGAGTCATTAGCTAAGTGCCAGAGGTTATCTCTCTTTTTTAGTTGTTGGATCAGTGCAGGAGTGATCCATACAGCAGCCCGTTTTTTTATCCTACGAGTGTTGAAGGGTGCATACAGATCACAGGCATGGTTGAAGGCCGTGGAGAGGTAGGTAAGGGCATAGTTAACGTCAGGAGCGCTGGCCAATGGGGACCAGTCGATTTGGGCGAGGTGACGTTTGAGGTTGGCGAGACCTCCAGGGAGAAACTGGTGGCGAGGGGTCCTGCTGTACCCTGGGCAGAGGGTGGGGGGAGGACCAGAAGCAGATGACTGGGGAGTGGTCACTGAGTGAGTCCGCAAGGACATCAACGGAGACTACTTTATGAGGTCGGTTAGAGAGGATGACGTCCAGGAGGGAGCTAGTTCCTGTTACTTTGTTAAGTCTAGTGGGCTGAGTGACCAGTTGGGACAGGTCAAGGGCTGCAAGCTCATTCTTCAGATTATCTGCCGACGGGCTGAGCCAATTGGAATTTAAGTCACCCATAATTAACTGTTCAGCTGTCGGGGGTAAGGTAGCCAGGTAGTCAAGGAGAGAGGTGGCTGCAGAGTCTTTGTTCAACCCCGGGGGTAGATAAGCCGCAGTTAGATAGAGCGGACCGCGTCCAGGGTAGGGGGTGATTTTTAAGGTAATGGCTTGCGCCCCATGGTTAAGCTCGGGGTTGGGGAGGGCAAGCCCGAGGATCGAGTTGCGCAAGTAGATAGCACACCCCTCTCCACGCCGGCCCATCCTAATAGCCCTGAAGATGGTAAAGCCAGGAAGGGAGATGGCAGAGTCAGGTGTGAGGGAGGAGAGCCAGGTTTCGGCAAGCATGAGAATATCCGGGGAGTGTTGGGTGACCCAACATTGGAGGGCTGCAGTTTTCTTAGGGAGACTGCATATATTAATAAAGGCGATTCGAAAGCCTTTGCTATCAATGGGCAGAGGCGTGGATGAGGTGACAGGCCCGGGGTTTGGGTTCACATTGCCGGAGAGCAGGAGCAGCAGGAGAATTAGGCGCCTCGCGTGGGGTTTGTAGCTGGCGGTGGGGTGCAGATGTGGCCGACGGGACCCCACCAGGGAGGAGCAGGGGATAGGAAGGGAGAGAACAACTGAGGGCGCTAGCGAGGGGAGTGTCCACTTGTGAATGGAACCACAATACTGTGAGTAGCACAGCGGTGGTTGGTGTATGGGGTGGCGTGGTAGTCCAGGGTACGGGAGGGATTCGGGGGAATTGATTGAGGGATAGGTGTGGGGTAGTCCGATGGGGGAGCCTGGGGTTGGGAGTGGGGGCAGTGTGCTTTGGTTGGGGGCAGGTTAATGGGGGGTATAGAGGGGCAGAGAGAGAGAGCATAGGGTGCTGTAGCAGGAGGAGGGCCAGCATAGCAAGGACCATGCTTGAGTGAGATGGTACATGTGGGGCTTACCAAAGCAGACATTAAAAGGGTGGAGGGGGCCTTTACAACATTTTTTTGGCAGGGGAAGTGACTGAGGGTCAGTCTACAGTGCTTAAAGGTGAATGCAGAGGGTGCAGGTATGAACTTTCCAGACTTACAGAATTACCACCTGGTGATCCAGCACTGCTATATTCAAGACTAGGTTAATCGCTCCTCAGCTGCAGGATGGCTGGATCTGGAGGAAAAGGATAGCCCAGGGAGACTGATGGCCTATTTGGCACAAAAAGGGCATAGAGCTTATATCAATATGGGAGGGACTAACCCCATGGTATCTGCAGTCTTGGATAGCTGGAAACAGATGGGCAGAACATGGGATATAGGAAGAGAAGAAACATTACTGCGCCCAGTTTCAAGGAACTCATTCTTTGTGCCAGATGTAAGTGATGCAGGGTTCAGAGAATGGGAAGCTAGAGAGATTCATTGAGTGGGAGACCTATATACAGGGAATGGTATTTGTTCCTTTGCTGAGGTGCAGGAGCAAACAGGATTGGGCCATTTGCACTTTTTTCAATATCTCCAGGTACAGAAAGAGCATACAGCAGAGGTTTGGGGACAGAACAGGTCCATGTCTCCCCACTAGGGGTATAGAAAACCCTGGTATAGAAGCCACCAGAAGGGATGCCAAGGGCACAATCCATAAGGCAGCATGAGAGGAAAACAATTCCTTGTTGATACCTCCCAGAAAATGAGATACCTCTGGGAGAGGGACATGGGGCTGGCAATCACAGAGGAAAACTGGAGAATGGTGCTAACACTGCACATGGGTATATTGGTATATAATAGATATAAAGAGTCTTTCTATAAATTTATCCACTGGTTATACTACCTGCCTCTTATAGTGAATACATTCAACCCTACTATATCCCCAATGTGTGCAAGATGTAATGGAGAGCTTGGATCTTATTACCACTACTTCTGGGCTTGCCCAGTTTTACAAACCTTTTGGGTGGAGATAGCAGAGGAGGTGGGAAAACTAAGGGGAAGAGATCTCCAGGTGTCTTCATTGCTACTCCTGTTTGGTATAGAGGAGCTAGGAGAGGAAGGATGGGCCCCCTTGCCAAGGTGGGTAAGAGTGCTCCTTATTCTGGCACACTGCATATTGAATACTTGGGTGTCTGGGGCAGTCCCCACTGTACACCAATGACAAAGCCTTTCACTGCAGGCTCTAGCAATGGAAAGACTTTCACATGTAATGAAAGGAAAAGGGGAAAAGGTTTACTGGGTGTGGGAGCCCTTTCTCTCCTCTTTAACAATGGTAGAAAACCAGATCTTGTGTGAAAGATGGTTCGGGTGGGGCAGGAAAGGGGAGGAATAGGGGAGGAGAACAGAGAGTTGTATCTCCATTCCTGGTAGAAAAGATCTCCTTAAACTGGGAGGATGTAGGTGGCTGGAAAGGAGGAGTACGGGCAGAAGGAACACCCAACAGGTAGACCTCAAGAAGAGATTAGACACATTGACTTACATTGTTTATTTTTATGTAAAAAAAAAAAAGAAAAAGAGTTATATAATGAAATGGACCCTGTACATAGTTTGATGAATTTATTTTATTTGGAATGTGATGTATGTCGTTGTTTGTTGTATGCAAAACTTTCAATAAAAAGATTATGCAAAATAAGAATGTATATATATATATATATATATATATCTATATATATATAGATATATATATATATATATATATATGCCTGTATATATATGTATAATAAAGTTTGGAAGATTTACCAACCAGAATTCTGACCTAAATGGGCAGATAATTCTCCTGGAGATTTTGAGTGTTCTTTTTTTTTTTTTTTATAGAAGTGACTTTTTAAAAGTGATTGTATACAGTTTGTCATGTGTACAGTATATATGCAAAGAAGTGCAAAGTAATGCACCTGGGAAATAAAAACCCTGGGAAGATTTCACAATGGGGGGAGGTAGTAACAGTAACAAAAATGGAAAGGGACCTGGGGGTAATCATATCAGATGATCTTAAGGTTAGCAAGCAATGTGAGAAGGCAGTAGGGAGGGCTGGGGGGATACTGGGATGTTGGAGAGGCATCACCAGCAGAAAACAGGAAGTTGTTATCCCTCTGTACAGGCAGTTGGTGAGACCCCATCTGGAGTACTGAGTCCAGTTCTGGAGACCCCATCTCCGCAAGGACATAGACAGGATGGAGGTAGTCCAGAGAAGGGCAACTAAAATGGTGTTAGGTCTGCAAGAGAAGCCATATAAGGAGAGACTAAAGGAGCTTAATATGTATACCCTTGAGGAAAGGAGGGAGAGGGAGGACATGATAGAAACTTTCAAGTACCTCAGTGGAATCAACAAAGTCCAAGAGGGTAGCATCTTTCAGAAAAAGAGATGTGCAAGAATAAGGGGACACAATTTGAAGATAGAGGGGAGACGGCTCAGGGGCAATGTGAGGAAGTATTTTTTCACAGAGAGGGTGGTGGATGAATGAAACAGCCTTCCTGAGGAGGTTGTGGGATCTAAAACTGTGGGAGAATTCAAGAATGCATGGGACAGATGTAAGGCAATTTTTGTGGGGTAGGAAGAAATAGGCTGTTGGTTAACTAGGATCTGCAGCTTATCCTGTAGGTAGGGGAAATGGGCACACTAGGTGGCCAGCGGTCCTTATCTGCTATCAAAGTCTGTGTTTCTATGTTTCTATATACCTTATACTGTTTAATGCTAGGATCTTTGCTGTTACCATACCCTGTGTTGTTTTCTTTGCACTGTTAAAATTGTATGCCTACCCACCTTGCCATACCTTAAAATAGGCATTTATTTGTCTAGTGTGCTTACCTGGTTAATAAACACTAAACACAATAAAAGCTGTTCTGAAGCAGCTATAGACTGAAATGTTATATTTGTCTCCTAGAAGGTATACCCTCCTTAATGTCTAGTACTGTCTAATTGGGCTTTTGAGAATTAGTGCCATGGTACAATATTATTGCAGGGTCACAGCCCTATTTTCAAACTGCTCCACCAGCTATATTGAAGAGTTTGGAAATTGGTGTATGGTATTTGAGATTGTAGCATACATAACACCTCAATTATGATATATTATAATAGGGTGAATCAACCATGTTAGCTGTAGTGGTTCAAAAGAGCTTTGAACATGCACACCAGTGCAAAATTATAATACACATGATTTTTTTTACAAAAATATGGAATTTTTCCAATAAGAAATATATAGACAATTACAATGGATACCTGAATATATCTCCAACATTTATGTTGGACTTATTGCTCAAAACTGAAAATGAAGACATACTAAAGAATCTGGCAATGTGTTTAATAGAAATCAGCAGAATTCAGAAAAACAAGCAAATATGCTGAGACCGCTCACGGATCTCTGAAGCCCTGCATATTAAAACGCGTTCATTTGCATATTGGGCCTGTGTAGTACAGTCGGTCTGCACACCCATTGGTCCACGCAGTGTGGGTTGAAGGCAGCTGAATCATCCATGCTTGCTTCTGGAGCTGAGTCTGCAGGGTGGTCTGGAGATAATCCATTTTGGCAGATTTTTTCCACGCTTCTGACTCTCACTCCAGTCTGTGACATCTCACTGGATCTGGACTGCTGTGTTCACCATAGCTTCCATCTGTGCTATTATTCGAGCAAATATTTGTTCTTCTAACTTTGCTGAGTTGGATGCCTATGCCCCTTTCAGCAGCAGCATCACCTTTGTAACCTGCTCAAGGCCTTGCACGGGAAGACAGTCCTGATTGAAAAATTAGTCTTGTAACAACAAAGCTACCATTAGATGTTCAAAAACTGCCACAGAGCCTAATGTAAGGGTAGATGGTTGATGCTGATTTATTATTGTATTGTTTAAGTCAGTAGATGTGGTGGATTGAGACAGATTAGGATAGGGGTACCTGGAGCTGAAAGCTGAGGCACACATACAGCTTGGTAATCAAGTCTCACACACACACACACACACACACACACACACACACACACACACACACACACACACAATTTTGCAGTTTTCTGCAAAACACTGATAGCATCAACAGGCCTCAGATCTTGTAACATTTGTCAAACATCAGAACTGCAGGACAGTCTATTCTTTATTATGAAACACTTCTGCATAGAAACAATCTCCTTGCCCTTTCATCTGTCCCTGTTGCTTTCCTGCCTTGACATCATAATCCTCTGCTATGATATCACATGAAAATAAGTCTGATATCACAAGCAGAGGACTGTAACTTCAGGTCAGGACAAGCAGTAGGGACATACTGTAAAAATAAAGGGCAAAAGACTGTGCTTATGCAAATGTCTTCAGTAGTAATATGATGGAATATCTGGAAATTCAAAATTTGGTGTAATCTTTTGTAACTAAGTTCTGCTGAGGCCAGTTTTGGAATTGTATTGCTGGAAATCAAAAATTCAATTGAAATTACTCTGTTAGAAAACCAGAGATAGGGAGCATTTCATTCAAGCATGATGTTTTCTACAATTTGCAATCAAGCCTGCTCTGCTGGAAAACTGCTGGAGAATGCTACTGCATTTTCTTTGAACAGATGCTGTGGTTTTTACTAAAAAAAGTAAACCCTTACAGTGCAAAGCACTGGGACCATGACATCTTTTATAGCTTGAACCTGATTATATTTCAGTATCACAGGCTGCTAAGTGAAGACAGAAGATTTTGTCTTTGAGTGAAGTTATAAGTGGTGATAAGTGGTACAATATCAGGGGTTGGTAAACTGAATGACTCCCTAGACCACTTGACATAAATCTCAGACAGAAAGTTAAACAGCTTTTCTATCCATCCATGTAATTACTGACTCCTGGACACAGGGAATCACAAGAGACACTTTAATTTGCAGAGGTAAATGCTCACTTGAGAGCTCAACCACTCCACTGTTGCAGAGCTAGAGTCGCCCATTCACACTCGGAGCAGGGAAGGTCTGTCATTCTTATTGCTGCCTAGGTAGAGCTATGCTGATATATTGCCAGCAGAGGAGAAGAGAGATAGCAGGGCCTTGAAGTGGGTCCATGGATCCAACACTAATCATTTTGTGTGTCCACAAGTGGAGCTTGATCACATCATTAATATGCATTGAATCCATGCTCTTTTTCTTGTTCTTTCTGTTCATGCTCCTCCCCCTCTTTCTCCTAGCAGACCCCCCATTCTCTTCTTTCTTCAATGAGATCTACTTTTCTGATAAAAGAATGATTCCCACACCATTTCAACTGTGGATTCTGGATTTCTGTTAGCTTCAGTGGTGATTTGTTTGTGGTAGTGGGTCCAGAGTTCCTCTAAGATCCATCCAATTTCTCATGCCATAGATATATCTTTTTTTGTGGGTCTAGTGTTCAACTTGAACCCGCCACCTCACTCATGTTTTTGGTTTTTTTGTGATAGCAGGACTCACACACTTACTCCTTCCTAATATTTCGCTGTGCATCAGCTTCCCTTACTCTCAACTCCTGATAGTATTACTGGTGCCCATGTCACTGTCCCAGCAAGCATAGACCTGATAGTGAGGTTAAGTAAGAACTGGTTGTCAACACCCTGGCATGCTTGCAGCTAAGAAACTTGAAAAAGGAAGACATCAACAAGCAGCTTCCCATGGATTTTACCCATTGCCAGGCAGTTAGTGAGAGACAGAGAGAGAGAGAGAGAGAGAGAGAAAGAAAGAGAAATAAACTAGTAAATTTGGAGGACAGAATGAATTAGCACTACCTTACCAGCACTCCCAAAACTTGGAAGACCACAAAGGTTTAAGACTAGTTTGTTTGCATAGAAGTAGCACAAGTCTGTGCACCATCAAAATGTTATGATGATACAATCATTACAAACTTGATGCTTGTATATTCTGTCTCTTTACTCGGCATCTCTGCTAATCCAGGGATTTTAGCACTGACTACCATAATCTGTGTTCTCTTTTAAGGACATTTGCAATTAAAAAGTCAAGAGACCTCACTATAGCTTAAATTTACAAAATGTTTTGTTCCAGCCCAGTGACTTGACTGATCAATTACAAAGCTGTATATGTATGTGTGTGTGTGTGTGTGTGTGTGTGTGTGTGTGTGTGGGGTATAGACTATCATCTTTTAACTGCCCGACACTTACTGTTAGAATCACTTGTGCTGAATTGCCCATATGGCAATCAATAATTTAATTATGAAATTAGTGAAGGTAATATTTTAAGTATGCATGACATCTAATTTAACTACTTTAGTAATCATAGCCTGCTCCTCTCCATGATAAGAGTATTACTTATTGCCTTCTTTATTTTCTTAATAAAGAAATAAAAACATTTAAATAAATGAAAGTACAAGTAGGGGTTTGATGCAAGAAGTTTAATTTTCCTTCCTTCCTTCCTTCCTTCCTTCCTTCCTTCCTTCCTTCTTTTTCTCTCTTAAAACTAAGCAAGATTGCATGGAACAACTTGTTTCTGTGGCACAAAGCAATGCACTAACACTTAAGTAAGTACTTTTGGCACAACTCCACCTGATTATATCATGTGTTATTTTCTAGTAATTAACATCACAATCACTTTGGGCACAGGAACTATCCTCCATCACCACTGTATGCAGAGGGTGACAGTATTATACAGAATATTGCTACTTTTTCTCATCACAAAATGTCAAAGGAAAGTTTCTTTGGTACCCAGGTTGCTGGGACTTGGTGGTGGTGGTAGGTACCCTTGGAAGACTGAGGTTCATGCATTGCACACTCCTGTTGGTGTTGCCTCCAATTCACCCATTATTATTTTTTTTCCTATGCAGTTGCAGAGAGCCTTTGTAAGGGCTTCAAGGAACCTAAAAGCAACCAAGGTCTCAACAGCAGTTTAAATGTTCAATAAATGGCCTTGAGGGACAGTTAGCTTATGCTTTATCATCAGTTGAAAAGACATTAACTGCATCTGAACAATGTGGAATTCATTTCTACTGTATATAAAATGTATATTAAATTTGGACACTATGATAAACAATTGAATCCTCCCATACCCAGTTCATACCTGAACCCCCCCCAAGCTCAAGTTATCAGTTCAACTCTCCTAACACTTCACTTACTGCTGAATTGCCTTGCTCCTTAGTTCACAGCTGATCTCCCCTAATCCACAGTTCATAGATAAACTCTCTAATTCTTATTTCACTAAAAATTAGGAGAGTTCAGATGCTAAGTGGGTTTGGGGCTTCAGCTGTAAACAGGGCATTGGAGGAATTCAGTTGAGAACTGGGGATCAAGGGATTTCCGCTGTAAACTGGGGATTTGGGGAGTTTAGCTGTGAACAGGGGATCAGAGGGGTTTTGCTTTGCATCGAGGGTCAGGGGAGCAGCTGTAAACCAAAGATCCTGACAATTCAGATATTATTGGGATCAAGTGGCTAATAAACTTTATAACAATTTGCCAAATTCCATCATCAGTTGTACTAAGAGTTCTGCATTTAAAAGGTCCCTCAAAAGTTTCTAACTTGCCAAATCTGTATGTAATTGTTTTAACTGATTTTGTTATTAGTACATATTGTATGTAAATGTTTGTTGTATTGTTCTATGTATTTTTGTGTTTCTTATAACTGGACACTTGTGAAAATGGGCATTTTGCTTACAAGCCATTCAGTATAAAATAAAAATGAAACAAATATAATGAAACAAAAGGTGAGTTCAGGGTCTTGGAAGATTTGTAGTAGTAGTAGTAGTAGTAATAGAGGTAGTTGTAGTAGTAGTAATAGTAGCTATTCATTTTTGTGGTGCCCTTTCCCTAAACCTCAGGGTACCATTACAACAGACAGTAATAGTAACTTATCAAATAACAAATAACTCCCAAAGTATAAAATTAAATAAGTCTCAGCTATACTAAAATACAGATATAAGAGAGGCGAGGCTTGGACGCCGAGGAAGATGGCCACTTAAGCATTTAGCTCAGTCCCCAGCTATCATAATCCGAGCCAATATGCCAACATCTAGAGACAGCCAACCTCCCTGAGGCAAGAATATGCCTCTTTAGCCCCTACCTACTTGATTGATGGGTTTTATTGCATTAAGGAGCCTGCAAATCGTCCTGTGGCACTGGTCCTCTCGTGACCCATACTGTACCTGAACAGGCCTCATAGCTCCTACCCTCCTAGTGGGCCTTGGTTGTGACCGCACAGTGGTGGCTCCTCCTCTCTGTCAATGGTGGTCCTCTCAGTGGCTGTGGTGCTAAATCATTTATCTTGTCGCAGAAATTGGAATGCAGATTTGCCCTACTCATCATATAGCCTTCTAACTATCCTCCGGTTGGCTCGGCTGCAACATCCATGGAGCCCTCCCCCAACCAGTTGATGTGGGCAGCTCTCCAACACATTACAGCCCTGCTTGAGGCGCTGCTCACCAGGGTAGACTCCATATCTACGACCCTTGCAGGCACAGTTGCTGAGGTGCGGGTGCTAAATGACAGAATGAACGTAGTGGAACAAAAAAACAGAGGACCTGGAATCAAGTCAGGCCAGAATCCTGCAATGACTCCAAGAACATGAGGATAAGTTGGCCACACTTTGGAGAAGAGCTGAGGATCAAGAGAACCGAGGGAGGTGCAATAATATTTGAATCCTCGGTATCCCCCGAAGGATCAGAGGGCCCAAACACTGAATGGTTTTTGAATGAGGAAATCCCCAAAATGTTAGGGGATAGGTGCCATGGCCTGATAGAAGTGGAAAGGGTACATCAAATCCCAGGTGGCCCTCGCTCCACTAATTTATCACCATGAGCCATTATGGCCTATATTCTCAAGTACGCCACAAAGGAAAGAGTTTTAAGGGCAGTTCGGGACAGAGGAGAAATCTGGTGACATGGGGCCAAGGTGTCTTTCTTCAGAGACTTTTCTGCTGAAGTGGCAGCCCTCAGGAAAGCATTTACTCCCATTAAAAATTTTCTAGCAGAACAAGGATTTAAGTATGGTTTTCGCAACCTGGCCTACCTGCATGTTTCTTGTGAAGGAAAGGACATAATCGCTGAGACACCTCAAGAGATAGAAATTTCGGTCTCCAAACACTGGCCTCGGATGCCATTTGAAACTACCTCTCCCAAGAAGCTGTGGGTCCCAGGGCAACAGGGTCATGGGAGGGGGAACCATCCTTCTGGTAGCAGCTCTCAGGAGGACCATAATAGTGGCCGGACAGTCCCATGACTAACTACATCCCCCAGGCATCCTTACTCAACGAACTCACTGGGACCTGCTAATAACACCCCAAATGCACAGTCGTGATCAGCTTGCACCTCCTCCCCCCCTCTGCCACAGTGGGGTTCAGTTTAAGTGACCTGGATATGCCAGCATTCATCTAGTGACCACGATCCAGCCTCTGAGGGTTCAGAAACAGCTCCACCTGCCAAACTAACCAAGGATGAACCCCTCACAGCACACCAACTCACAACTGGTGATATTCCAGAAGAGCTCATCATGGAAGCTGCAGATGTAAACTCCTGGGAAGACCTTCCTTCAGATTTGGATGACTGTTAAGACCCCATGACTGCCGATCAAACCTGGGCTGCTGACCTTTGCTGAAGCACTTTCCAAAGACTCACCTCGCTTAGCAACCTGTCACTCCACCACTGGGAGCCTGCTCCACCAGACTGATTCTTTGCGCCTCCTGCAGTTCCCATTTTATTTCTGCTCTGTGCTCCTTTAATGTTTTAACTTCATTTGTTGGCACTCAGAATGGCTTCTGCAGTGGTGGGGTATTTTTCCACTGATGAGGCATCAGGATGCACAGGCTAGATCCCTAATATGTGATGCCAGAGGATATTCTCCTCATAAACCTACGGGAATGGCCTGTATCGTGCAGTATAAGAAGGTAGCCTCACTATTGTGCGACAAGACTCATGCGCACATGAACGCCTCAATCGGACAGGCAGGTTATCCTACCCTATTTTAGTTAAGTCTCTCTTTGCCCCATTGGGCACTACTATTCTCCTTGTTATTTAACTCTTGGGAGAGCATAGAGGGCACCAAGGCTAGTCCCATAAGCTTTGCTATTATACATAATGCCTGACTCTCAGGCCAGCTCTTTAGAGGCTTTGAGGCACAAGTCACGCTACCTCCCTCCTGACCCACCCTTTTTCTTTTGCCCTCTACCCCAGTTCACCTTCCCTCCTTCCCTTCCTCCCCCCTCCCCACCCTACTCCTCTCTGGTTGACCCACCTATTGTTTTTCTAGGTGGGAAATTAGTTTAAGATATTATAGCTGGGGACAGAGTTTCACGATACTGGTTGGTCAAATTCACAGTTTCCCCATATAGGTGATTGGTTAGCAGGCTGTGCGATCCTTTCCTTAAGGATAGAGGACAAGCACCCTCGTGTGCACCCCCAAATCACCTTTAGCTCTTTGCTCACTTAATTTTGTTTTCTTACTGATGTTATTAAGCTAGTGGTTAACAGATTTACAAATATATAGTTTTGTTCCCTACTTTGTGGACATACTCTTGAAAATGGTAGCCTACTACTACATATAACTGTATTGATTGTTATTTGGTACATTTAACCTAACTGTTCCTTTTTATCAATAGGTCAGCTCTGCTACACCTCTCACAGGACAGCTTACCCTGCCCTTTCCTCTCAACTGATCCTCCTTCCTATCTCCAAGGCTATCTGTCTGTTCCGTACTGTCTTTCCCTACTGGTTCCCTATGTGAGTACCTACACGCCTTTTGATTTAAGGAATAGAGATGCAGAACCCGAGGGCAGGGGTTAAACTTATATCATGGAACATAAAGGGCCTAAACCATCCGACCAAACAATCTATGGTCCTTAGCACTTACACCTTGCAAGTGGATATTGCATTCATCCAAGAGACACCTCACTGCAAGAACTGTACTGTGACTCCAGAAGTCCTGGATGGGTACAGTGATAGCCAGCTCTGCAACAACCAAGTCTAAAGGGTAGCTATCTTAGTTCGGAAATCATGTCCCTGGACAGAGGACAAAGTGGTCTCCGATACCACGGTCGCTGGATAGTGGCTAGGTTTTCCTACCCTGGGTCATGCTGTGCTGGCCAATGTTTATGGCCCCAATACAGACAATCCAGAGTTCTTCCTGGACCTCAATCAAGCACTTGATTCCCTCACAGAAGGATACCCCAACATCCCTATCATGATAGGTGGGGACATATTTTGGACAAGTCCAAACCCACCCCCAAATGCACCCCAAAGCAGTGCTCACCCTGCAAGATATGATGAAGGAGTGGGGATGATTGGCATATGATGGAGGGACCACCTCGGGAGAGATTATTCCTTTTCTCCACAGCTCACACCACCTATAACTGAATAGACTTCTGGCTGGCTAATTATCCAGCAGCCCAGGACATTATTTCCTCAGGATAGATAGCATCCTTGTCTCTGGCCATGCCCCCATTTCTTGCATCTTTGTGCCCTCAGGACAGGGTAGTTCAGGCACCAGATGGCGCTGCAACCCCTTATTTCTCCGGGACCCCACATTTCAGGCCATGGTACGGAACACAGCCAAAGACTACTTCACTAACAATACTGCCACGGACACATTGGCTGCTACAGTCTGGGAAGCATTTAAGGCTGTCCTATGTGGGCACATTATTGCATACACAGCCCAGAGAAATAAAGCTAGGAGGGCAGACCTGACCCTCCTCCATACCGAAGTGTCTACCTTGGAGGCTAAGTTCAAGGCCTCCACAGCATGCAATCCTGACCCGATGATTCTACAGGAGATAGTCAGTTTGAAATACCGCATAAACACAATGCTTCAGCAGCAAGCTGAATGGATGTCGACTAGAACAAAACATGCTTATTGGGAGGGGAGAGACAAAGGAGGCAAACCCCTGGCCTTTCACTTACAGAAGCAACAAGCTGCCTCCCATATTCATGCCCTCAGGAACTCTAGGGTGAAACAGTCACAGATCCTAAACAGATCAACGAATGCATGCAACAGTTTTACCAACAATTATACCAGTCGCACGCATCACTTGATCAAAGCCAACTGGAGCATCAATTGAAGGAATTTTGCTCTACTGTTAACATTCTCCAATTATCGGAGCCTGTAAAGCTGCATTAGATAAGCCCTTTACAGAGACAGAGCTACAGGCTGCCCTATCCCAGCTCGCCAAAGGCAAGTCACCAGGGCCAGATGGCATGACTACCAAGCTGTACCAGCTCATTAGCTTGGAAATTAGCACCCCACTGCTATCAGCCCTTCAAGAGGCCCATGAGACTGGCTCCCTTCCACCCACTATGCAAGAGGCCCTGATCACTCTCCTTCCAAAAAAATTGGACGACCCTCTAAACAGTGTCAATTACCATCCCATCTACCTCATATCTGTCGACAATAGAAACATAGAAACATAGAAGTTGACGGCAGATAAGGACCGCAAGGCCCATCCAGTCTGCCCATTTCTTTTTCTACCTTATAAATGTGCTATCGGCCTTTGCTCTGTCAGTGGCCTATCTATTCATAGTCATTTGTATTGCTCCCTTATGCCTATCCCATGCCTGTTTGAAGCCCTGCACTGTATTCATAGCCACCACTTCTTGTGGTAAGCCATTCCATGCATTCACCACCCTTTCTGTGAAAAAGAATTTCCTCACATTCCCCCTTAATCGGCCTCCCTCTAATCGCATGCTGTGTCCTCTTGTCTTGCTATTTTTCTTATATTTAAACATGTTAGACTCTTTCACCTTGTTTATGCCCTTAAGGTGTTTGAATGCCTCGATCATATCACCTCTCTCCCTCCTTTGCTCAAGGGTATACATATTGAGCTCTGTTAACCTGTCCTCATATGTCTTCTGATGCAGTCCCTGCACCATTTTGGTTGCCCTTCTCTGGACTGCCTCAATTTGGTTAATGTCCTTGTGAAGGTGTGGCCTCCAATACTGCACGCAGTACTCCAGATGGGGCCTAACCAGTGTCTTGTACAGAGGATTACCTCCTCTTATGACTTGTGATACCCCTACTAATACACCCTAACACCCCCTAGCCTTACCTACTGCTTTAGAGGTCTGCTTGGATGATTTTAGGTCATCAGTGATGATGATGCCCAAGTCTCTTTCTTCCTTGTGACTGCTAGCAACTCCTCCCAGCCTATAGGTGGCTTCAGGGTTTCTCTTCCCTATGTGCATGATTTTGCACTTCTTTGCATTAAATCCCAGTTGCCACTCTTCTGACCATTCTGCTAGTTTATCCAGATCTCTTCTCATTCTGCCCACCCCATCTGGATCATCTACTCTGTTGCAGATCTTGGTGTCATCTGCAAACAGACAAGCCTTACCCTCTAGTCCATCTGCAATGTCACTAATGAAGATGTTGAAGAGGACTGGCCCCAGGATTGATCCCTGAGGTACCCCACAATAAGATTGCAGCTAAGATACTCGCCAGCCGGATGATGGACATAATACTCTCTATTGTGCATCCATCCCAAGTTGGGTTTACCAAGGGCAGGGCTGCAGCTGATAACATTAGATTGGTTCTCAGTCTTAAGTGGCTGGCCCTGCACTCCCCCACCACTATGGCTGCAATGGCAGTAGACTTTTCGAAAGCTTTCGACTCCGTAGAGTGGCCTTAACTGCATTAGGTACTCTGACTTTAAGGGTTTGGCCCATACGTCAGGCAGTGGATCCAAGTGGTCTACAATGCGCCACTAGCTAGAATTCTAACCAATAAGGATATCTCTCCACCATTTTCTTTACAGCGGGGCATATGGCAAGGGTGTCCGCTCCCCTGTTATTCCTGGTGGCACTAGATCCCTCACCCAGAAACTACAGGCTACCAAAGAGATTAAAGGCATACAGGTGGGTGATCACTCATATCTGACTGCCTCTTATGCTGACAACCTACTCCTTACTCTAACACCCCCCCCCGGAAATCCCTCCATACAGCTTTGGAGATCCTGCAAGCATTTGCTCAAATGTCCGGATTACAAATTAATCAAAAAAAGACCAGTGTCACCCCTAAATGCGGCTTGCACCAAAGATTTTCTGCAAGGCTTAGTGCTGATCTGGGCTCCCAACAATTTATCCTATCTGGGTATACTCATACCCTTTAATTGGAAGCAGATAGAATCCAGAAACTTCTCTCCCTTTATATCCCAGCTTTCAGTTGAAGTATCCCACTGGCGCAGACTCAATCTCTCCCTTCCTGTCAAAGTTGCCGCCATTCGAATGCTCCTCCTACCTAGAGAAGCACATCTTCTTAACAACCTCCCCATCGCCTTGTCCGACAGGGTCTTTCACCCTCTAGACAAGATAATTTCCTGTTTTCTCTGGGAGGCAAAAGCCATGCTGGAGTATCCATAAACTATGGGCCCACTGGTCCAGGGGGTTTTGGACTCCTTTGGCTACAAGGTTACCATTGGTCCTTTCTGTCGGCTCAGGCCACTAAATGGTTTGTTCCCTCTTCCTCCCCACCTACATTATGGGTACAGCTAGAAGCCCAAATTCTACATGGGACCCCTCTTAGTTTACTTCTAACTAATGCCCCTCTACCCCTCAACAAGCTTACACCAGTCATGGCCGAAACCAAGAGAGTGTGATTCCGGCTCATGGCTGCGGCCAAGACAACGAAGAGGTGTACACTTTGCCATTCTGGTATCTTAACCTTTGGCAGAATTGGCTCCTGTGATGGATAATCAACCCTTTAATTGGCCATCATGGGACAACAAAGGATTAGAATTGTCCAGGAGTTTGTTTGTGCCAACTCCATTACACTTATGTCCTATGAGCAGCTTAAAACCTGTTACTCCTCTTCAGTCCAAGTCTTTTGGAAATATTTGCAGCTTTGCAGCTGTGCAATCCCTCAGCTGGTCTCACCTATCTGACACTAAATGGCACTGGCTGTCCACACTACACATAAAATCCTCCTCCCGTGGTTTGGCTGGAAAGTTCTACAGTACCTGGCATAAGGCACAACCTGACCACATGGAACCTTGCAAAGCTGCATGGAGTCAAGACCTTAATCACCCTATCACACCAGAAGTGTGGTCTCACTGCCTGCAAAGGGCTCACTCTACTTATAAAGATGTTAGAAGCCAATTAATTCAGCTCAAAATTCTTCTCAGCTGGTACCGCTCTTCAGCGGCTCTCCACAAATGGGATATTCTCCCACATGCAGAGTGCTGGAGGTGCCAGCAAAGTCTGGCTGACATATTGCCTCTCGTGTGGCAATGTCCTGCTCTGGTCTCCTTCTGGTTTAAGATAGCAATGAACTGGGGCAACTTATCGACCTCTCCAGTCCTATGCTCCTGTTGGGAGACACTACTCCCCTGGGCCAACTTGAGCAGTGATATAGGAACTGGATCCTAGCAGCTCTCCTGGAAGCCAAACGGCTTTTGCTAATGACCTGGAGGCAGCCCTTTTCTTCCGCTATCTCCTTATGGCACTCTGTCCTGATCAGGCTTGCTACTGTCGAAAGGCTCACTTTCACTAGCAGAGGACAGCTTCCACTGTACTACCATAAATGGGAAGCATACCTTAACTCCTCTCTTTGTTGAGCACCACTCCCCCCCCCTCCCAGTAACCCTCCCACCTAAATATCTTACCGTGCAGGGCCTTCTTCTGGCTAGCATTACTTTTAGGATATTGATTAAGTCTAGTATGGGACTCATCCTGCATGTTGGAACTCACCCATGCCATCTCCTATATCCACTCTACTCTCCTCCTTCTACAACCTTCTGACATTTATAGATCATGTTACATGCTGCCAGTCGAGAGATCTGATTACTCAACCATAGAGACTGTTAGGCCTTATAGTTTTTATCCTGTCTCCTATAGGGACTCCTGTAGTAGTGTGTAGCTGTCATAGTGTTGTTATTGTAACAGTTTAGGTGGATATGGGTTTACAACATCTACCTTCATAACTGTAAATGTACCATTCTGCTCAATCTTTTTCTAAGTTCCAAGAAAGTGTACTTGCTCATCTTGGAAACGATATACTGTGTCACACAAGTATGTATAATTCTATGTTCATGTAATGCAATTAATGAATAATAAAAAAATTATTCTATGATAAAAAAAATACAGATATAAATATAAATGACTATCTGCAGCTGTCGATAAACCTTACTGGAAAAAGCAAAGCTGGACTCTCACTCTCCATAACCCAGTGCAAACAGATAGGATTTAGACCCCTTTAAAGGACTCCACCAAGGTAACTCCATCAGGGCTCTTGGGAGTGAGATCTAGTGGACCAAACCTACAACCCTTAAGGTCCGATCCCCCAAGATTTTTATCCTGGCCTGGAGAACAACCAGGAGGTCCTCCTCAGTGGAGCAGAGAGGGCATGAGGGTTTGTACAGGTGCAGGAGATCACTCAGGTAAATTATGCCCAGCCTGTGTTGTGCCTTATCAGTTAGTAAACCGAACATTAAAGGAGATATGCCACTTAACAGGCAGCCAGTGCAGATAATGCTATGCCAGGGAGATAAGACTTGACCTCAAAAGGCCAGTCATCAACGTAGCAGCTACATTCTGCACCAACAGCATGGCAATGCAATACACATCTGCTGATTCCAAGGTATACAGTATTACAGTAGTCCAGCTGTGAGGTCACAAATAGCACCATTGAGAGCAAGTCATGGGGGGGGGGTGGTTATGGGATTTAATCCAGAAGAAGTGTCTAAGATGGTAAAGCTATTCCAAACTACTGCTGGCACATGATCCTCAAATGTCAACCTCATCCAGCCTGACTCCTAGATTTCTCACTTTGCAGCAGTCACAAGCTTACAGGAGTCAACCAGTAGCCCTGTCTCCCTTTTGGCACCTGTTACTCCCTCTTCCAATCAGGCTCGGTTACCTGTACTTCTGTTTTATCTGGGTTAAGCTTCAGCCAGGTTCATGTCATCCAGCCTTGGATTTCGGTCAGGCACTCATTCAGCACATCTGTCATGCCATGTTTCTTGGGTGCAAAAGACAGATAGACCTGAGTATCATATAATAGCAGTGAAACCCAACTCCACACTGTGTAATGATCATGCCCAGGGGCAGCATGTACATTGCAAACAACATGGGTGAAAGGAATGACCCTTGGGGCACCCCACACTGCAGGTCCATTAGTAGTGAAGAAAAATGCCCCATCACTACCCTTTGTGTACTGCCTATGAGGTAGGACTCAGATCAGCAGATTACTTTGCCAGTGAGCCCTATGTACTCCCTGAGACAATCCAATAACAACCCATGGTCCACAGTGTCAAGTACCGAGGAGAGATCGAGGGGAACAAGAACTGACTGTTCTCCCCTCTCACCCAGAGTTGGTCATTATGCATCCTGATCAACCCAGTATCAGTGCTGTGCTTTATCCTAAAACAAGGCTGTATAGGCTCATAGCTATCAAAGGCATTGAGGTGCACCTCAACCTGCAACACAACCACCTTCTTGATAACCTTGCCTAAAAATGGGATGTTAAAGACCGGTCTGTAATTTGCCAGGACATCTGTATCCAGAGATGGCTTCTTCAAAAGGACTTCAGCAATAAATTTTTCAACACAGTTGGAAAATCCCTCTGCCAGGAGCACCAGACAATCTTAGCAAACACCAGACCCAGCTGCGTGACACAACTTACTAGTAGCCATGTCAGGCCTGGATCCAGATTGTAAAATGTTGTCCCTCAACTCTGAGATCCTCACTCACCTTATCTATTATCACTGGTCTAAACTCTCCCCATGAGCAATGAATGCTACTGCATCTCACAGGCTTGATATTGTTGGACTGTGATGACACGCTTGGTGAGATCCCAACACCCTGTCTGAAAACAACAGAGAAAACTCCTCACATTTAGTGACAGACACAGCTCACAGAATCTAGACAAGTTGGATGGAGAAGCCTTCCATGGTCTGGAACAGCTGATCTGGTTGGTTCCTTCCTGCAGCAATTTCCCTGGACAGGAATGCTGCCTTCTTACATGTGATTGCCCTTTGATACTCACCTTAGTGAGTATTCAAGACCAGTCTGTCCTCCTGTGCCCTCAGTCTCCTCCAATAATGCTTCAACCTTGGCACCTTTGCTTTCATCTCTCTCAGCTCACTGCCATATCATGGTAAGTCAAGGTGTAAAACCAGTGGTCGTACATCAACTGGCACCAAAAGATCAAAGGCAGCACCAATGGCTCTATTATATGCTGCCACTGCCTGCTCCAAACTCCTGCTGCATGCTGCCAGCATATCCGAGGTGTCCAGTGTCACCAAACTTCCCATTAGCTGAAGCCTTTACAAAGGGTGGTACTGGACCAACTCCACTGGGGAGGACTTTGAGGGGGAGCCTGAAATTGAACCTGATGGTATAATGATCTGGCCAACTAATTGGATCAATCCTGAAATACTTCAGCTCAAGTCCTAGAGGGAATACCAGGCAAGGCATGACCGTGTTGATGGGTCACAGAAGTAGCAGCTTGTGTGAGGACCAGGGATTCCATTCCCAGGGAAATTCTGCCCATAATGTGAGAGTTTGTCATCAGTCCAGGTATTGAAGTTGCCCAGAATAAGCCACCTATGTGACTATAGCACCCTACTGGCAACGAAATCTGCAATTTCCTGCAGAAAATCCCCTCGTTTCTAAGAGGCCAACAGACAAGGAGGACCCTGTAACCTGCACCTGGACCCTCACACACAGCCATGCATTCAAGTGATGAGTTCTCCTCCACTGGGTGCACCACCAGGCTCAATTAAGATCTAAAACAGTCCTTCCTTGGGCAGTGCACCACAGAGAACCAAAAGCACAAGTCCATGTGCTAGGCAGCAAAAGTCTGCAGGTCTGCTGTTTTAATGGCAATAATCCAAAATGCACAAAGGAACAGTGACACACGCAAATTCAATTTACAAAAGTTTCAAGAATTTATTACAAAAAAGAACATACTCAAAGGCTCCCTGGTGCTTCGAGGGTATCAACCCTCTTCATGAAGAGGGTTAGATGTGCTAACGCAACTGAATGAGATAATATGAGATGATGCTTGTGTAACTTGATTTGCTTTGTGGCTTTCCACCTCTCTATCCATGAGATATACCACCCTGTAGGGGTACGATGCAAGGAGCCCTAAAGGAGGGTTCCCCCCTACAGGTGCTGGGAATGAATGAGTCGGCTAAAGGTAGGTTAGGAAGAAGCCCACGGGGAAGAGAGATGAGCTGCTGGAGGAGGAGGGGTGGATGGTGGGCAACGAAAAAGAATCCTGGCAAGCCCGGGATATTGTGATGCTTTAAGCTCGATGGGGGAGTGACGTTTGTTGCTCCGCCCATCAAACCACGGGCTTAAAGCTCTCCCATTGATACCCTCGAAGCGCCGGGGAGCCTTTGAGTATGTTATTTTTTGTAATAAATTCTTGAACCTTTTTTAAATTGAATTTGCATGTGTTGCTGTTCCTTTATGTGTTTTGCACCACAGAGAACCAGGCTGGGACAGCTGCCTCCAGTACCGGACCAGCATCATAATCAAGCCAGATCTCCATGAAGCAAGCCAGATTGACAGAGGATTGAGATATAAAATCCACTATAGTAACAGTGTTATTCCTCATCAATCTGGCAGTTCATACCACTGCCTATAGAGGACAAGCTGCCCATTTGGTCTGTTGTGATCCCTGGGTATGGGGATTAAAACATGTCTGGCCCTGACAAGTTCCCATTTTACCACAGGGTGTCTCCTGTTAATCACAGTCCAGTTAGACCCCCCATCAGTACTCATTCATTCTCTCTTTCCCATCTGCGCTTACTACTAATCCCCATCTCTCTGCAGTGGCAATATGCCACACTAGGCAGAACAGTTATAGAAGGGGTGCAGACCCCAGAGCAGAGACGGGTAGTAACTGAGCCTATGGGTCTGCATGGGATGAAACATACTCAGCACGACTCACCCTAACTCTAAAAACCCTCCCACACACTTTTCAACTCACCCCACCAAACCTGTCCCACCTCAATAACAAACAACCTTTTATCCCCACCCATACACACACACACTCCACCACACATCAATCATACTCTACACAGTTAAATCCTATCCACCACTCTTAAATTCACTAAAAAATAGCAATCTTAATAGCACACAGCACAGATGACAATAATTCAATACAAGTCACAAAAATTGGTGTTGAGCCGAACTTTTGTAAATCAGCTTTCAAGTCCTAACCCAGAGCAAGCCCTAGGCTAAAGTCTACACAGATGAATAATCAAATAGAAGGTGCTCCCCTTTACTCTCATCCAAAACTGCACCCTATCCTCCAAACATTTCTTGATAAATTTCCATGTAAATGATTTGACAGTTTCTTTAGTATCCCCGCTTACACCCAGGAAATTAATCCCCAAATGTCTTTCTGATCCTACCTATTGACACTGGGTAGAATCAATGACTTCAGAAAGATATTGTCTGCAAGCGCTATCAAGGGATAACTAAAAAGAAAACCAGTGTGAAGAGCATAATAGTGGAATACATGGCTCACCTCCCCACAGTCTTATCGCAGATGAGCTCACTCAAATTCCTTCCACTCTGTTCTGGTTACTGGGGCAGCCTCTTCTCCGGTGTCCCTGATCCATATTGACTGACCAGGCCTCTTTCACTGGCTACAGTTCATAGTTCTCAGTTTTCAGCCAGCTGTCAATCGGAATATACTTAGTACCTCAAATCAATGACCATGTGCCCTTTTAACATTCATCCAAACTCTAGTCCAGAATGCCACTCTCATTGTGTTCACTACAAAGCACCCAAGAATCAGTGCCTGTTCTCCTTTCTGCTCCTGGCAATATAACTGATCCTAGGACAGACTTTAATTTCTCACCCCCACTGTGCTGCAGGTAACTTCTGCAAAACTGTTTAAGCCAGTTGACAAAAGAAGGGGATTAGACAGATATTCAGACCACATGCTACAGAAACTGAGCTAAAAGCCTGCTGCATTTTAACAATTGCCTAAGACTGATTCAACTACAGCAATAATCATGCTATAAAACCTAACTGATCATACCACAATTGTCCTCACTAAAACAATTGACACTACCGCCTATCACTATTTCATTAAATTGTTCACTGCACCATAAACAGACCTACCACTAACTAATAACTAAAACTTAAAATAATGCAGTTTCTATTACACTAAAACCCATATAAAAGGTTTTTAGCTGGCTCATCGGTGCAGCGGTTGGATTTCCGCTTGCGACGCTGGCGACCCGGGTTCGGGAATGGACTCAGGTCACTGGAGAGCTGGCTGGGGAGGAGTAGGCTCGAGCATCCCACGACTGCTCGCTTACTCCAGGGGGGAGGGAGGGGACATAGGCATGCTGCCTGGTACCCCTGGCGGAGGCCGGGGAGACCAGCAGCAGAGCCTCAACATACAGTGGGGGTGTGGTGAACGTTGGCTACACCTTGACATTCGTGGCACACCATGACCGGGGGAGAAAAGTGGAAATTCCAGCCTCCTGGTCCACCGGATGATGGTTGCCCACTCCCACTGGCCTGAGATGCCCTGTGGCCTCCAAACCCACCTCAGCAGCACTCAAGGACTGATGCCTAGTACGCTGGTCACCTCCCTCCCGGCGTCATCCCCCCTCGGAGGAGGACCCACCCAGCAAAGGGATATGCTGGGCCACCCTTGAGTCAGCTGTGATCTGAGGTGAGGGGAGGAGGGACAGGGTGAGGGGGTCATGGGTAGCATGAGCAGCCGGAAGGAGTGGTGAACTAGGTAGGCAAGAAGGAGGGATAAATACATAACACAAAAAAAAAAAATAAAAGGTTTTTAAAACATTTAAAGAGCTCTCAAAGAATGGAGCTCACATAGGCCAGCCCAGCCCAGTGGCCATTTTGTACCCCCCCCCCCAAAAAAAAACTGGCCTGAGACTAGTTTCTATTTTCCCAGCTGAACTGACTTGGGATCTGATCTGTCTAGCCACATGTTTGGAGAGCAGCAGCAAGCATAGCCTAGCAGTTAATACACAAGGCTGTGACTGAGTGAGGTTTCAACCAAATTCCCCTAAAATTCTTTTAATCTCAGATTTACAGGAATGGTGATCACAAGAAATCAATACCATCACATTTGCAGCTGCTGTGGCCCTGATCAGAATGTGTTTTTTTATGTCTGGCATTTCTCTGACCACCTTGCTCTTCTGCATGTTGAGCACATGTTTACTGGCATATATTGCCTTACAAGACGCTGGTTTCTGCTGTTGTTGCTTGTCCAGACTGAGCTCTTCTAGCCTTTCAGCTCCTGCTGATGACTGGTTCTGCTCTTACCACATGGGCCACCAACAGTCGATACAGGTTGGAGGTGCCCTGTCCCCTCTCCTACCACTCCAAGCTGTGGTCCCACAGGACTCCATTCTGGGTCCCGTCCTCTTCTCAGTTTCCCTCAAACCACCTGCCCTGTACCTGTGTCAATTTGCATATCCATATGTATGCAGATGACACAGTCATTTACATCTCCCCCTCGGCTGTGACTGTAGTAGCTCACTCAGCAAGATTCACAATGTCCTGTGCTAGTTCCACGCCAACCAACCTCGGTCAACACTAAAAACAGTGTCCATGGCCTTTGGCACAAGCAATAAACTGGCCATGCTCTCACCTTTCCACCTTCTCCATGCTGGATGGTACCCCTCTTGAGGTAGTCCCCACCTTTAAGTAACTCAGTGTGTGGCAGGATAGCAGGCTTGACTTCTCTGTCCACATTGATGCTGCCCACACAAACCTCTGCCCCCAAATTAAGTGCCCTTTACCACAATAAGGACTGTCTTTCTGCCCAGGTCTGTCAAGAGCTGGTCACCAAATGATTCTCCCAGTTTTCAGCTATGCAGATGTGGTCTATGGCACCATTCCATTCTCTTCCCTCACCAGACTGGACACCCTCTGCAATGCATTCTGCCATTTAGCTACCAGCTCACCCTCTCATACCCACCACTGCTCCTTTTACTCCTCCCAATCCATCCTCCCTCTCCCTTCATGTCACCAATCCTTCTGTGCTTTCTTCATCTCCAAATACTGGTTTGGATCCCTCCATATCCATCCTCACTCCTCTCTCCCATCCCTTCCCCCTCCTGCTCCCTTCACTCCAGGGACAATTGCACCTTCTTCCTTCCCCATCCACACTCCTCAGCTGAGCAGTTTGCTTTTTCCATTGCTTCCCCTCCCTCTGGAATCTGCTGCCTTCCACCCTTTGTCTCACCCCCTCACTTCCCTCTGATAGATACTAGCTAAAACTTCTCCCATACCCTCCTGCTCCTGCCAACCCTCTACCTAACCCCCCTGCCATTGCTCTCCCCCACCTTTTGATTTTGGCTGTTCTGTTTGTAATAGCTGCCTGGTTTTTTTTACTCTTCCTCACATCACATGCACTGTCACATTTTCCTGTGGGCTCCAAGCACTTTATTTTCCTCTTGTCTAAAATGATAGCTGATTTGTAAGCTAATTTATGACTTCTCCAATTTGTCATGATTTCAATCACCTGATTATGTTGTACTCTACTACTGCACTTTTGTGCACTGTCATTGTAACTGTATCTATGACTTGCTGTCATTTTGTAACATTGTTCTTCCCTTCCCCTCTCCCCCAGGTTACACCTGGAAACAAGCCTTGGCTTAGTGTGCCTTTCCCAGTTACCAATTTTCAAATAAATAAATACATGGCTATAGATAGATAGAGAATGAATGAATGAATGAATGAACAGAAGAGGCAGTACAGCATAATAGTTAAAGGGACACTGTCAACCCCCCAAGGGCTCAAAGTGTCCCTAGTTTAAAAAACACGTTATGATTGTTCACATTCTGCAGAGACTGCTGATGTAGCTGATACTTTGATTCTGATTCTTTTTCTTTTAAATAGTGAAAACAGACTGCCCATGATACTAGTGTTACCACACCAAAACAAGTTTGTTTACATTCCTTGATCAACTTGCATTGCATCTTTCCTGCCTTGGGAACCCCCAAATACAGTCTAGCCACTAATTATGTGTTAGGAGGAGAGCATACAATTGTTCTTGAGTGGCTGCAGTTTTGGGGAGTGTTCTAGTTTTCAGATAGTGTACAGCAAGAGCAGATCAAGGATTTAAAACAAAACAAGGTTGTTTGCAACTATACCATTAGCATGCATTTCATATATACTAAGAAGGGGCAGATAAAGCAACCAGCAACATCAATTAATTTTGGAGAAGGTATGCAATCATAAAATGTGTATTTTATCCAGAAATGATATGATGCAAAAGGTGAACAGTGTCCCTTTAAAGGCACTGCGCTGTAAACATGGAGACCTGGGTTTGAATCCAGTCAGTCCCCACTTGCATACTGTGTGGGTTAATGTGACTTTTTTGGTTAAACAATATCCCCTTTCCCTTTAAATAAATAAATATGTTCTCCTTTTCCACTTTGTGGTGTAACTGTATCTATCCAGTTTTTGCCACTTTGTTTCTTTTCTCCAAATGCAAGATTATTTTTTTCTTCGCATATGTTCCTTTGAAAATCATGTGATATATATTTATTCCACATTGCTGGATGTTACCCTACTATATTTCTGTATTAGTTTACAAATAGACTGATTGATTGCCCTACTTCTTAATTTTAGCAGATTGGTTACTGAGGATTCTAAATCTTGCTTTCTGACATCTCTTGTAACACATTAGTCTTGTGATTAGTATTATTTTTAAGTTTAGTCTAAGCTGTCTTCACTTGTCAATAAAACAACACATTCACTGTGAAAACTAATAAAATCACAGCATCTTGAGTTGCCACACAAGTTATTTTTGCTCTGTGAAAACAAACACTTCACCAAGCAGTATAGGCAATTAAAACTGGCCAAAACCCAAAAGTATTCTCAGTGCATTTTATAGAAACAATGGTTGGCTTTTGCAACATGATGCTATATGTTTAAAAGTCAGTGTTTATGTTTTATAACAGACAAGGGATCCAGCTTATTAGTGTTATAACTTCTGAGACAAGGACTGTTATGCAAATACATGTAAAAATCATATGTTAAAGGTTAGTGATGGTGGGGATTATCAGTAACAGGAGTGGAAGTTTTTTGTTGCACAACATGACTTGTTGGGTGGGAGGGAGCAGCTACCTTTTTAGCCTTTGACACATTGATTCATCCTACTGTATTATGAACAGGGCCCCTACTTCTCTGCAACACTTCAGTCCTGATTTTTGTAGCAGTGCTCTCACTGTAGGCTTCTTCAGCAGCATTTGTTTGTTCCTGCAGCATGGATTGTTTCTTTCTGTGGTGGAATGCATTCTTTACATTGGCTAAAATATGATGTGATGTCATCAGTGGCATCACATGCAGATCATAAAGGAGGGGCTTCAGGATGAAAAAAGGGAGCTGTACACAATGGAAGGGCAATGAATTCTGCTACACTAAATATATTTTGTGGCATGATACGAGTTCTGTGGGAAATTCCATGGCCATGGAATTAAAGAATGTCATGGGTCTTGATTATGATCTTCTTCAAGCCAATCATTTTGCTTCTTGAGAAAGGAGGACATTGTTGATTTTCCTGTTTCTACTATTTCTGTGGTTGAATATTATTTTAGCTGACCTTGTTTATAAATAAATACGCTCATACAGCAATATAATTACTGGGGGCTTCCTATTATACTCGAAAAATATCATGTATAATTTTCAATTAGACACGGTTTTCCATTACAAAACTTATCTCCTTGGATTCTCAGTAGAATTAGTGAACTGGTTCCATAGCTATCTGTCCAATCGGCAGCAGGCTGTCATTTTCAACTCACCTATGTTCGATCTGTCGTCCATACAAGTAGGCGTTCCTCAGGGCTCAATACTTAGCCCCCTACTTTTCACTATTTTCATTAATGACCTTCCATCTCAGGCACCTACCTGTTCCTCTTTGCTCTATGCAGATGACCTGGTCCTCTACTACAGAGCCAGAAATGTATCGGACATAAACCACTCCCTTGCCTCTTAACTTCCTAAACATACAATCCTGGCTGATGGCAAATCATCTTGTTCTTAATATGAGTAAAACTCATTTTATGCTATTTGGCTTCCCAGCTAAACTAAAAGGAAATTGAGATTCCTTCAAAATATCCTGTGCTGATAATTCCCCCTTAGTCAACACTACTTCCTTCAAATACCTGGGCATTCTCCTTGATGAATCCCTTGAGTTTGATCTCCACATCACTGCTATTTGTAAATCCATTAATGCAAACATTGGGGAAGCCTACTGTACTAGCTATGCTCTCACTCCATCGGCCAGACTCACTACGCATGAAGGTTTTCTGCTCCCATCTTTGGCCTATGCTCCGCTACCTTCCTAGGTGCAATTAAGACCTCCTCTATTCTTGGGATACCATCTATAATAATATTTGCCATTTTGCTTCTGCCTCTCCTTGGTACAAACATCACTGTCAGCTCTATGCTGATCTAAAATGTCCTAGTCCTTCTGCTCACCGTCTCCTATCCTATGCTGCTCTAATAGACAGTATAACAAGATTAGGCCTTCCTCAATCCCTTGCCTCATTACTTCACTTGTAAACCCCCTCCTATGGACTTCGCTCAAGCGATCAAACCCCTCTGCACATCCCTAGACGTAAGACCTCCATGGGTGCACAAGCCTTCTCCTATGCTGCTCCTAAGTATTGGAATTATATCCCTCAAGAAATTCGTCTTGACCCTAAAAACACTGGCTTTAAGAAGCTCCACCATGAATATCTACTTGCATCAAGTCCTTGTACCTGTTTCTGTCCACCTTAAGCTCATCTCTTACCTGTCCATTACCTTACTCTAGTTCCACCCTTCCTATATATATACAATCTTACCCATCTCTCCTTTCTCTATCCCTTCCCCCTCTACTGTCTCATCTATGTTTATTTTGTTTTGCTATGGCACTCCTATTTTCAATCTATAATACTTACTAGTACTAAATCCTGTACTTGTACTGCACTTGTTTCATCTTTCATATCTCTGTATACTAGCTTATATTATGTACTTTGTTTTCAACCCTGTATTTTTACAGTCTAGCAAATTATTAGTAACGAACACATGGTTTTCTGAATGTCTTTGTATCTTCATATTCAATGTGCTGCGTCACATGGCTGTTGTTGTTTGTTATTGTATTTGACTTGTATTCTCCCGGGTCATGCCTGTAAATAGGCATCTCTATGCCTAGTGCACTCACCGGTCACAAAAACAAATAAATAAATAAATAAATAAATACATGTATAGCTGTGAGCACAATACCTTTACACTTCTTGCTTTTGCACTAATGTTCTTACCCTCCCCAAACTATTGAAACCATCCCCAACTGACTTCCCTTTTCATTTATTGTATTAAATGTATCTGGTAATTTCTGACTTTTTAAGTTAAAAAGAAGCAATTGTTTCATGTGGTGCTCTATTTATACTGGCTGAGTTTTCAAGCTGAACATAGTTTTACTCAACTGGCAGAAATAGAGCATGGTGAATTATTAATACTTCTCAACTTTTAAAACTGAAGTTGATTGACATTTGTGCAATACATCAAAGGTACAGATATCAGCTGATATGATCACAGTACAGCAGTAGGCCTAAAAAGGCATAATAATAGCTCATGATGTTTGTGACCTCCCATATACCTATCGATGAAAATTAAACAAATCTTTCCTCTATCTATTCATTTTTTTTTTTATCAAATTCCTTTTACTTTGTCCTTACTGTGCATCCTGGATGCTGGGTGAGGCGTGCATGATGTCATTGCCTCTTTGATATCATGATGTTACCAAGCAGCGGAGGTCTCCACCTGTGCTCCACATGGCAAGTAGTATAAAGGGAAGGGGATAGACGCTAGTCAACATGGCTGTAATGGTGTTGCTTTACCTTGGCTTAAGTGACCTTTATGGTGCCAGAGCACACATTGCTAAAAAACTGAGATAACTAAGTTAGAAATCTGAAGCACATAATTGTATTACATAGAACCATAGGATTTGTTGGCAGATAAGGACCATACAGCCCGCCTAGTCTGCTGATTGAAAGTAAGACTGAAAGATTGTATTACTCAGTATTACTCGGTGTGAAAAGGGTGGAAGGAGGCTCTAGGCCCATGTGACCACCCTCCTTGCACATGTAAGGTAAATTAAACACTAGCCCAGAAGAAATTTGTTCAGTTCAGCTTTGAATGACTCAAAAGTAATCATGTTTACCACTGTGTTGGGTAGTGAATTCCAAAGGGAAGCAGCTCTTATTGTAAAATAGAACTGTCTTTTCATAGAACGAAACTTTGGTATCTTAATTTGTCTGTTATGACATCTAAGATTATTAGGTTTAGAAGTGATTTCAATATTAGTATTTTCCATTAATGTAGTGTCCTTCAAGATATTGTATAGCAGCAACATATCACCACAGTCCCTTTGCAGTTTGAGATCATATAAATATAGGGCCGTAGTCTGCTCATATGTCAAATGTCTGACTCTAGGTATCAATTTGGTTATCCTTCTCTGCATAGTTTCTACCTTTTTTATCTCTTTTAAATAAGGTGCCCTGTAAGAGGCTGCATGGTCTGTATGTGGATGTATATAAGATTTATAAAGAGGAGTAGACAACACTCACTCCTACTGACTAAAGTTCTTTTAATGGCTGAAAGTATATTATTTCCTGTCTAAGAAATTTTTCTGCAATGGTCAGAGGAAGTGAATGAGCTATTAATAATTACCCCTAGATCTCTTCAGTTTTTGAACGGCTTAATATTGAATTATTTAAGTAATAATCAGCAATAAAAAATTTTATTCCAAGATGGATAACAGCACACTTTTCAGAGTTAAATGCCATTTTATTAATACGTGCCCATGATTCTATAACATATAAGTCCTTCTGAAAGAGTAAGATCTTTTCTGGAGTGTCAACCCTGGCTGAGAGTTTTGTATCATCTGCAAATTTGCAAATATTATTGGACACACCATAATGAAGGTCGCTGATATAAATACCAAACAATATAGAACCTAGCACAGATCCCTGAGGGACCCCACTAGTCACTTTAATATTAGATGACAATGAAGTACCTATTTTTACTCTTTGTGATCTGTCCATAAGCCAATTGCTGAGCCAGTTAGTCAAATAGTCACTGAACCCTAAAGTAATCATTTTATTTACTAGGGAGAAATGTGGCACTAGATCAAAAGCCTTCTTAAAGTCTAGATATATAATGTCCACTAGGATGCTACAATCCAAACTAGCACTGACTGTTTCATAAAAGGCAATCAGATTGGTTGTACATGACCTTCCTCTTTGGAAACCATGTTGGGTTGTGTCTGTTATACCCAGGGCATAGATTTCATTTTCAATTTTGCTTTTCAAATTTTTTTCTATTAGTTTACTATCAATATATGTTAGACTAATTGGTCTATAGTTATTTGTTAGTTTTTTATTACCTTTTTTGAAAATAGGGACAACATTTTCCCTCCTCCAGTCCTTGGAAACCTCCCTGTCTCTAGTGATTCATTAAATATGATATGTAACAGGCGAAACAATTTATCTATGATTTCTTTAAATAAATAGTTGTTCAGATTATCTGGATCAGGGAAGAATGATTTTTAGAGCATGTATAACAGCCTTTATTTTGTCATGTGCAATATACTCCTGATGGTAAAAGAGATGATGTGATGAATGAGGTATAGTGTTATCCCCTGAAAAGACTGAGCCAAAGTACTCATTAAAGAGTTTAGCTTTCTCCTGGGTATTATTTATATCTTGACCTTCTTTAAGTATAGAAGAGATTGGGTTCATGGGCTTTTTATAGGAGTTGACATATGCGTAAAACGCTTTTGTATTTCCTTTTACAAATGAAAGTTTAAATTCTAGTTTCTTTCTTTCTGTTTTGAGAAGTGCTTTAGTTTTTTTGACTTCCTTTTTAAACAATGAAATAGTTTCAGCATTTTTTTTTATTTTGTTATAAACCACCTCTTTTCTTTTGATTTGCTTATGGATTGCTGGAGTGAACCATAAAGGGATCTTGCCCTTGTTGTTAATAGTATTTTTGATTGGGACATATAGTGATTCCAGATTAAGTAAAGTGTGTTTAGTAGGTTCCAACTTTCATTAACCTTGAGATTGGATAATAAGATAGTCCAATCAAGTTTATTTAGGGTTGATCTAATTTCATCATATTTACCAATAGGATAATTGCATCTGAAATTAATAGGTTTATTGCTAGTTTTAGAAGTAATCAGGTCAAATAGTATTACATTATGGTCACTATTGCTTAGGGGATTTGTTATTGAAATATTATCTGTTTCAGATTCTATGTTAGTCAGTATTATGTCCAATATATTTTTGTCCCTAGTTGGTTCTGTTACTAATTGGTTCAAGCCAAGAGTTATGAAAAGATGCAGAAATAGTGATTCAACCTGATTTTTTGCTGTTAGATGGTCCCAATTTACTCCTGGAAGATTAAAGTCTCCCATTAAAAGGAAGTCTGATTTGTTGGTTAAGTCAGTAATTAGAGTGCAAAGACTCTTGTTGTAGCTTGTATCAGCTGGTGGTAGTCCCTAAGATAAGAGGTTTGCCAGATTTATTTTTCATTTGAACAAAACACCCTTCTATACTATCATCCATTTTGTGGATCTCTTGAAAGGAGATCTAATGCTTTAAGCAAAGGCATACTCCTCATCCTTTTTAAATAGTTCTATTGATTTGAATTAGATTATAGCCAGGAATATTGACCCGATTTTTGCCCTTGAGTACCTAGTTTAAATGTTTATCAATCTTTGTTAACATACTTTACTGAGTTCAAAGCTACCCTTTTTGCTCAGGTGTAAACCATCCCAAGCTGAATAGACTGTAACTATCAACAAATTTTTCCCAATGAGGTTATACAATCAATATGCCTATTTAAAGTCCATTTCCTTAACCATTCATTGATGGTTTTAATTTTGTTTAAATTTTAATAGTTGCTCTGGGTACTGGTAGGATTTCTGAGATGATGACGTCATAACCCCTGTTTACTAATAAATTAACTAGAGAGATATAGCTATTTTTAATATCCTCAATGGTAAATTTGTGCACATCATTTATTCCTGCATGAACTACTACCAAAGGGTTGAGGCCTGCAGATTCCAAGATGTTGGGTACCATTTGTTCACTATCCTTAATCCAAGCTCCATGGAAATTGTAGCAAGTCCTGTTTTCTTTGTCATTTTTGCATATTTGGCCATCAGTGTCTATATGATGATACTGCCTCCCAAAACATAAACCTGTCTGGGAGGGATTTCATCAGTGATATCCACTGAGATGGTATTAGATGTATGTTCACTTATTACGTCTTTCTCTATAGAGGGAACCACTGTAGGAGGGGATATCAGTGGCTGGGCTACCATGTTACTGATTGGTTTATCTTTGGCAATAGAAGATAACGACAGTTGAATCATGTTCAGCATGAACTTGCAGTAGTGATTTTGTCTTGAGTATGCATATTGATATTTGTTCATCATTTGTTTATCTCTAGAATTAGAGTTAGGATTTATGTTGACCAAATCATCCATCACTGGTGCTGGCTCTAACTCTAATAATGGAGTAAAAGCATTTTGCATGGGCATTTCAAATTCCATAACTCTTCTACCCCCATTTACACTTATTTTTATTAGTTACAATTTGCCAGTCTTGTTCATCATCACTGTCTTCTTCCTTATTTCTTTTCAAGTTTTCATTATTTTTAGCTCCCATAGAATTTTATGTATTGAAGAGAGATAACGTTTGGTTTAGAATATTATTTGCCTGCATCAACTGGTCAATTGTTTTCTGTAAATCATGTATCTTTTCTCTTAGTTGTTCATGATCTAGACATTTATTACATTTTAGACCCTCAGTCCTGTATTACTTTCTAGACAAAAGATATTACACAAATGCATGCCACTGCAATTTCTCCAGTGGTAAGGGTGAAAATTCCTTCATTAATATCCATTTGTAATCAGTAATAAATTAAATTGCAGTATGGTGAGTGAACAGTGATTGTGTTGTTAACAGGTGCTACCTTGACTAAATTGCACACACAGAGTAGGTAGAATTGTTAATTAGCAGGCTTGGTTCCAAGATACTTACAGGTACCTGACTGGTACTGTATGTACGTAGGGAAAGAAGTATTTAATAAATGAGATATAAAGACACCCTATACTAAAGAGTCAATAACTTTCAATCCTGCACCAGTGATTAGTCACTGTGGACTCCAGTAAAACAATACTAATGTCTTCCTAACTTGACTTAACAGCTTACCTTATTCTACTACTCAATTAATATTGTACAGCCTTCAGAGTCCCTACACACCCTCCAAACATGCAAAACACATGCAGATGCGTGTGTCTTTGCGTGCGACAACATGGGCTCACCCTGCTCGCTGCAAAGCAATCCTAAATAGTGTAGCTGGGACCCAGAAGTGTTTTTTGAGGTCAGGAGATGAGCATGAAGATTAAACTTCACAATCTGCTCTAAAACAAGCTTCTGTTTTAAAATTTCCCCCATCTAAGTGGGTTACAAATAAAAAGCCAACTAACTAACTGAAAGTAATTGCTGAGCTTGTGGCCTAAGACAGCACTTTTTAGCTGAATAGTAAATGAAATGTTTATCTTTTGATACAGGTCACACTCCTTGATAAAGCCCATATTCAACAGGTGAAACACTGGAGTAGAAGGTGGTCAGTCATATTTTGAACACATAAATAAATCTTAAAAGAACTGAAGCTTTTGGAGTCTTTTACTTGTTTGAGAATATTTGATGTCAGTAGGCCACAATCACTACTCTTTCCGATCTTTCTGGTCACCCAGTCAAAGAAATCTATCTGGTTTTCTGACATGCTCTCTCTCCCATAAATCCATGCCACCTTGGGTCATGTAAACTGCCAGATGCAAGTTAAGCTGCCAGTCTTTCCTTTAAAATGTGACTCCATTAGTTTCCCCACTACTAAAATAAGACTGACCAGTAGTTGCCATCTACTTCCCCACTGTCTCTCTTATGAAGTGAGACTACATCTGCCCTTCTCCAGCCCTCTGGGACCACCCCTGTATCTAGTGAGTTATGGAATAGGGCTCTCAGAGGTGCAAACAGTACTTCCCTGAGCTCCTTCAATACTCTTGCATGTACTGCATCCAGCCCCATAGCCCTGTTCACTCTCAGATTCACAAGTCTCTTCAGGACTCTTTCCTCTTTGAATAGACTTGTGCCTAGTTCCCTCGCTCCAGTGGTTTTGTAACAAAATGTGGCCCATCCCTTACCCTTCCACTGTGATTCAGAATAGAAGTATTTGTTCAGGATGCCTGCTGTTTCCTGATCATTCTCTGCACAGTCTACTTTTGCCCCCCTCAGCCTCACAATTCCTCCCCTTGTCTTTCTTTTTTCACTGATATACCTATAAAAGGTCTTGTCCCATGTGATTACCCCTCGGGTGTTCTTTTCTCAGTTTGTGCCTTAGTGCCCTCCTCCACCTTCCCTGCTTCCCTCTGTTTTTCCTGGCACACCTCTCTGTCCTTTTCTATTTGTGTTTCCTTGTATCTCCTGAATGCTGCACTTTTTGCCCTTACCTTGCCACCTCCTCCTTGAGAATCTTATTGATCTTTTTCCCTCCTACTTTTGCTCCTTCTTTTGCAAAAGGTTTTCACCTTCACTATTCCATCCCTTAATTTGACATACTGTCCCTCTTCCCCATCAGGGTAGTCTCCCCTGCAAGAGTGTCTCTGAAGCATTCACCCATTTTGTTAAAATCTTCCCTCCTGAAGTCCAGGAGCCTCATCCTTATGGGATTTGCCACCACTGCCATCCTAATGTCAAACCACACTGTCCAGTGATCTCCACCCCAACCCGACATTCGCAACATTGTCCCTTTTTGTAAGCATCAGGTCCAATATTGCTCTGTCATGAATGGGTTCCTTGATGAGTTGCCTCAGAAATGCTCACTGCAGGAGTCTAGGATGATCCTGCTTCCAGCTTAGGCCATGGCCAGGAGGCTCCAATGAATACCTAGTACACTGAAGTCCCTCTCATAAGCAGTACCTCCCTGTTATCTGCCATCTTGCTAATGGCTTTCCCATTTCTTTGTCTCGGTCCTCCCTGTACTACAGGTCTTTTTGAAATAAATGTACTTTATTAAAATTTTCGTATACAGATACAACTCATTCATAATGACAGCATGTAGAATAAATACCCTCTCCACCATACATAACTATTGCTGCAGTAAAGGCAGTATTAAAGTTGGCAAACAGCAGAATGATTCTGAAATATTTTACAATTATCCAGTTGTGTCACGGTTCACTATGATAAGGAGGGCATCTAAGCTCACACATCCTTTCTGACAAGATTGGAATCTATGCTTCATTGAGGCCATAATTCATTCTAATCTTAGTATCTGCATTGCTTCCTGGTGTCACGCTACTAGTGTCTTATCTTGTCATCAAGCCAGTGGCATAAAATCAATTTCTTGATGGCCATGTGTTATTAGCATGAAATGGTATCTCCTGTGACCTATCAATGTGTGAGTGTCATGACCAAAGAGAAATCTGTCCCTTGTGAACATATATTGTATTCCTAGCAGTGGGTCTAAGATGTTCTGGACAGCTTGTTACAATGCCTGTGGTTTAGGGCAATCCCATAAAATATACAATAGTGTACCTTCCCCTATACCACATCCGGCACAGGTTGGGGAGTCTACAAGTCCCCATGTGAATAACTTCTGAGGAATATGGTACATACTCTGTATGATTTTGTACTGCACATGTTAGTAGCTGTCTATCTTTATGTACTGATGTGTATTTAACTGAATAAAGTCCTACTGATTTTGGGCAGGGGTTCAGTTCAGATATTGGGGCCAGTAATCAGACTGACATCCATATCTATGGCATGGAGTTTCATATGGTAGAATAGAGATATGATATTGTGTGGCATTGATGTCCACATCTCTAATTCATGCAATGTGCATGGTGGCAGTGATGCTATGAGGTTTTCTTATGGTTGTGGCCAAATGTGCCATCATTGCATTAAGGCAGATACCTTTGTTATCTAACCTGAACTGGTCCTACATTTGCCTGAAAGTTGCCCAACCATTCAGATGTGTGAAGCATTTTACTTGTGTGATGCCTTTGTCTTTCCAGACCTGGAAATGGACAAGTACCATGCGATTTTAAAATTAGGATTCCTCCATATTGGCTGATCCACTAAGATTCTTGATGGAAACTTGGGGATTTATACAGAGTTGCTGATATGTAGAAACTGATATGCCAATAGGAGTATTGTACAGGGTTTTTGGTAATTTGGCTCATGTGATATGAAAAAATGGGCTTCCAGGCTAAAACCTTCTTTCTTGCATAACTGTTTCTCAATTTCCAGCTATTGAGGAAGGTAAGAAGGCTGTGAGGAATCTAGGTGGGTCTGCCACCTACAGTATTCTCTCTCTGGTGGCATGAAGTATGTCAGAAATCTGGCAGGCCTAGTCCTCCTTTGGTTCTGTCCTCTGCACGTTTAAGGCAGAGTATACATAAGTACATGAAGATAGACAGCTACTAACTCATGCAGTACAGAATCATACAGATTACGTATTCATGAATTGAAAGCTGTGGCAAGGTGACCCACAAAAGTACTTTTACTTCCAAAGCCTGAGAGACTGACAAACACGAGCAGGAGGCTCCATTCTATACATTACCAGAGCGGACCTATTCCCATGCTACATGGGGCTGCTGCTATTGCATTAAGCAACTTTGTTGGAGCCCTTTAGTGCACGACGGTGCTGTATTACCTGTCTTTTAAAGGCAGGGTCAGCAGCACTTGTTGACTTTCATGTGATTTCTATTAATTTTAAAAGGAACATTTTAAATCCCAAACAAGGATCGCCGTACCTGAAGTTGGGGAATGGTACTTCCGGTCAGCAACAGCTAAAATAGAAGCCTCAGTGAGCAGAGATTTATTCCCAAAATGATAGCGGTGGCAAGATGAGCCACAAAGGTACTTTTACTTCCAAAGCCTGAGAGGCTGACAAACGGCAGCAGGGAGCTCCATTCTATATGTTATCAGTGTTGATCTATTTCTCACTCTAGGTGGAGCAGCTGCTGTTGCATTAAGTAATTTTGTTGGAGCCTTTAGTGCCCGACAGTGCTGTGATACCTGTCTTTTTAAAGGCAGGGTAAACAAATCTGTTGACGCTTCACACTTTTAAAAGAACATTTTAAATCCTAACAAGGATCGCCATACCGGAAATTGGGGTATTTATTTATTTATTTAGCTTTTTGTTGACTGGGTAGGTACACTAGACAAGTTATATGCCCATTTTCAGGAACGACCCGGAGAGTACAACAAGGATACAGATACATCAGAGCACATAACAGTGAGTAGAGCTGAGTACATTGAGTCATGAGAAACAGTCTAACATATAATAGTCTACTGTAAGCAGTATTAGTTAATATACATATGTACAACAATAAATAGTCTAGATCATTCAATGGCACAGACGTTTGCCATAGTGTGCATAAGAACATTAGGAATGAACGTGAGAACGTGAGAACATTAGCAGATCCTCAGAAACAGATAAGTTCCGAAGTATGTAGTTAAGTAAATCTCGTGTAACCAAGTGTGAGTCCAACGCAGAGACCATTTGGTTAAGGAGGCTTGGGACACTCACACGCAGAGATCAGCTTCAGATGCTCCCACAGGGACTTCTGGAGGCTCTGGTGGGAGGGGTTGGAGCGAACATGGTCAGGAAGGGAGTTCCAGAGCCTGGGAGCACATACAGTGAAGTCCCTATCCCCCATGAGGGTTCGGGTAAAGGGAACTTTTAGCACCCCGGGACCCTGAGACCTGAGGGAGTAGGAGGAGGGGTCAGGAGGTGAGAGAAGCTGTGCCAGCCCCGGGGGGGTGGTGCCAGTTCTGATCACTTTACCCACAAAGCAGCCCAGCCCAAAGTTCAAGTGATTTGCTGGGGAAAGCCAGCCTAGTTTTTCATATAGCTTGCAGTGATGGGTGAGGCGAGGAGCTGCCAGGGCAAAACGACATATATTATTGTAGGTTGTGTGCCACCGAGTAAGGAGAGCCTTGGAGGTGCAGGCAAATTGGTGAAGGCCATAACTGAGCAAGGGAAGCAGCACACCTCTGGCAAGTGCCAGACGAGCAGCAGATGTCAGATTTTTCTTTGCCCTGTAGGCCAGACCCAATTTACAGTTTACAGTTCTGCAGACATTTATGATGTGACTCCTAGGTCCAGTTGGGGGTCAAGTGTCATCCCAAGGTATTTGATGGAAGCTGCAGTTGAGAGGAGCACCATCCACACCATTAATGTGCAGAGGGGCAGGAGGCTTTTATCTTGGCTGATGACCAAACAGCATGGCCTGAGTTTTTCAGGTTGAGACCAGCTTGTGTTTGGTTACCCAGGACTGAATATTCTTAAAGTCCTCAGTCAACTGATGGTTGAGAGTCGCAATGTCCCAGGAGTGTGCCAGCATAACCAGATCATCCGCATAAAGGGTGGCACTACAGGTTGTTACTGTGGCTGGGAGATGGTTAACAAATAGTGAGAAGAGAAGGGGCCCCAAGACTGAGCCTTGAGGGACACCTGAGGTCACTGGAGTAGGATCGGAGAGGACCTTGTTGAATTCGGTCAGCTGTACTCTGCCCTGAAGGTAGTTTGTTAGCCATTTCAGGGCAGGAGGGGACAGGCCAAGGGACCACATCTGAGTGCAGAGCAATACATGGTCTACAAGGTCGAAGGCCTTAGATAGGTCAATGAATATAGCTCCAGAGAGTTTACCCTGGTCCATGGCAGCCCTGATGCTAGATGAGACAGAGACCAGGGCCTTGGACGTGCTATACCCTTTTTGAAAACCAAGCTGTGCTGGGGACAGCAACTCATGGACCTGAATGTACTCTGTGAGTTGTTCAGCCACAGCTTTCTCAAGGCTCTTACTAATAGCTGATAGGATGGCAATTGGCCAATAGTTTCCAGGACTTTTGGATTTCCCTGCTTCGGTACAGGTACAATCTTCACCACCTTCCAGATATCAGGAATAACCCCTGTGGCAAGGGACAGGTTGAGGATATGCGCCACTGGGGAGGCAATGTTGAGGGTGCCTAGCTTCAGAAACTTGGGCTTCAGATTATCAAGGAAAGCACTGGAGTGCAGGGGGAGACCAGAGAGAAGTATCTGCATCTCCATGACAGACACAGCCCTGAGAAAGAATAATGGATGGGAGGGTGAATCTTCTGCAGGGCAGGGGCCGAGGCCTGGTGCTCTCACGGCAGGAAAAGGGAGGAGAACGCTGATAGGTCAGAAAAGTGGAATTAAAAGCATTTGCAATCGTGAGTGGATTGTTGCAAGTGACACCACCAATGTTCATGTCAGATACCCCAGAATTAGAGGAGCTACTGACAAGGTTTTTTATGTTCCTCCAGAACCTATGTAGGTCCTTGGCAGAGCAAAGTAGGACAGACTTACGGAAGTCACTCTTAGCCACCCTGATGGCTTTTTTGTACTCATTTCTGAGCTTTCTATATTGTTGAAAGATGGACTGATCAAGGGTGCTTTTGAAGCGGGCCCAGCACTTCTCTCTAGCCTGCATAAGGGCTAAGAGGCTTCCATGCAACCATTTTGTGGCAGACCCCCTTACCCTCCACCTAACAATGGGGGCATGCTTATCCTGCAGGGCACCAAAGGTATTGAGAAACTGGGTGGCAGCAGTAGAGGGATCAGGGGCACTAAACACCCCAGACCAATCAGTGAGCCTCAGATCCTCCTGAAATGCCACCAGATCAAACCTAGAGAAATTTCTGATACGAATGATTTTGTGGGGAATTTTTAGGGAGGGGATTTTCCAAACACAGAAAACCAGGGTGTGATCTGAAATGGAGTCGGATAGAGTTCCGGCAGAGCTGATCCTCTCAGGATGATTAGACAGAATCCAGTCCATTAGCGAGCTTGTGGTACCATTAGCCGACCATCTAGTAGGCTCCTGGATATGCTGCGTTAGGGCTAGATTTGCAAGTAGAGGCTCAAACTGCTTTGAATTGCCTCTGGCCCAGTTTAGGTTCACATCTCCTAGGATTAGAAGTTCATTGTCTCTGCCACTGGGACCAACGGTATCCCGGAGATGGGTAAGGCCAGGTAGACCACCCCAGTGGGATTGTATGTACATACAACATGTAGCTTCTTAGTATTCCCAAGTAGCAGCATAACATGCAGCAGCTTGCATGGGGCCAGAGAGGACTGCTGATGCGCCACCAGAGACACTTTAAGATGACTCCTAAAGTATATTAGAATGCCTCCACCCCGCTTGTTTCATGGCCGATCCTGTCTTATGAGCTCAAAGCCAGGAAGCAGACAGACTGAGTCAGGTATTGAGGGTTTTAGTCAGGTCTATGTAATGCCAAGAATGTCAGGTTTATAGTGTGCAGCCCAGGTGGCGAGTTCATCCAGGTTGGGCAACAGACTGCGACTATTAAGCTGAGCAAATTCTAACCCCTTGCCCAACCTCCATTCTACGGGTATTGAGGAAGCCTGATAGGTAGGACCAGAATTGAGTTCAATGTCACCAGCCAGGGCTAGTATCACCAGGAAGAGCCAGAGAAGATGCCATCTGGAGGTGGTACTTCTGGTCGTGGGCTTGCGGGCTGGATGTCTCCTCACCAAGGAGGGACACAGTAGGCATCTGAAATCAAGGCAGCAGGTAAGGCAGAGGGGTGGATTATCATGTGCCAGGAGGTTAGAGAAGGTGAAGTCAAACACCTCTGGTACTTCTGGTCAGCAATAGCTGAAAGAGAATCCTCAATGAGCAGAGAGCGCCGCATAGGGCAGAGGTGGCGTAGGCAGAGGAGCTCGGTGTCATTTGTTCCCATAGCGTGGTTCCTGGGGCAGAGCTGCCCTTGGTGCAGCGCCCTTGGCTCTCCTCCTTTGCCTTACTGCTGATGGCGGATTTCACCCACTAGTAACGCTGCCACTGGGGCGCTTCCTCGCCCTCCTCCTCCACCTATCCCTGTTGGTGGATTCGTCCCCTGCCCCCATGGCAGCAACCTGTAGCTGTTATTTCCCACAAATCTGATTGTTGCAAGTCTGAGGAACTGAGGGTTTAAGTGTAGATGAGATTGTTATGGAAATACTCCCTCCAGCAATTTGCACTGCTTGTCTTTTAATTTTGGTGGCTCAAGGTGTATATCTATCTGCATCCAAAAGAGCCAGACTTCAAGTGTTCAAATTTTAACCAGGGACATTTTTGTGCTTTGTTTCAAACTCAGTTGTGAGCATTTAATCATGTAAGTGTCACAAATCATTACCTTTTTTTATATTGCTAAATTAAGACAGATAAAAGTGAGAAAATATATTTTATTTATAAATTGTAATAAATGGGGCAGTGCAATGATGATTGGTAACTGGTGCTGCCCTGGGGCAGTGCCATGATGGTTGGTTTCTGTAGGCTGCCCCTGGAGCAGTGCTCTTGCTGCCTCTGGGGAAGATCCTGTGTAATTGGTTCCCGTGGGCTGCCCTGAGGGAGTATCCTCACTGCCCCTGGGGCAGCACCTGTGTAATTGGTTCCCATGGGCTGCCCCTGGTGCAGTGTCCTCACTGCCCCTGGGGCAGTGCCTGTGTAATTGGTTCCTGTGAGCTGCCCTGGGCAAGGACACTGCTCCAGGGGCAGCCCATGGGAATCAAGTACACAGGCACTGCCCAAGAGGCAGCAAGGACACTGCCCCAGGGCAGCCCATGGGAACCAATTGCACAGGTGCTGCCCCAGGGGCACCCAACAGAAACCAACCATCATGGCACTGCCCCAGGGCAGAGCCAATAACCAATCATCATAGCACTGTCCCATTTATTACAATTTATAAATAAAATATATTTTATTGCTTACGCTCTGTCTTAATTTAGCAATATAAAAAAGGTAATGATCTGTGACCCTTACATGATTAAATGCTCACAACTGAGTATGACATGAAGCACAAAAATGTCTCGGTTAAGATCGAACCTTGAAGTCTGGCTGTTTTGGATGCAGACAGACATACACCTTGCGCCACCAAAGAGAAGCAGTACAATGCTGGGGAGCATTTTATAACATTCTCATCTACACTTAAAACCCTCAGTTCCTTAGACTTGCAACAATCAGATTTGTAGGAAGTAACAGCTACAGGTTGCTGCCCTTGGAGCAGGGGACAAAATCCACCAATAGGGATAGGTGGGAGGCAGAGCACGAGGGTGCTGCCCCGGGGCAGCAGTACCAGTGGGTGAAATCCACCAATAGGAGTAAGGTGTAGCAGGAGCTAAAGGGTGCTGCCCCGGGTCATCTCTGCCCTGAGAACTGTGCTATGGGAACAAATGATACTCTAGCTGCAGAGGCAAACCACGTCTGCCTGCGTCAACCAAGGAAGGTGAGGGAGGTGGCCATAAACTTTGAATCTGTTGTCAATATGGCACTGAGCTACACAGTACTTAGTTTATCAGCTTATTCTATACCTTACAACTCCTTTCCTAGGCTGCCTATCACACACTTACAACCAACTGTTACCTAGCAGTTTTAAAGTCTACAACTACAGCCTGTAGACAGTACTCTGTGCAAACCAATATAACATCTGTTAGAATGCAACTTGTAGTACCGTTTTACACTAACAAAGTGAACACACTACACTGAGCATACATTAGTTTCCATCTCTGCTAAGCATTGTTGACCTAATACTAGGCAGCAAACACACCACCACCTTAGTAGGAGGAGACAACAATGTGAGAGAGAAGAGTACAGAAGGAGGAAGAAGATGGAGAGAGAGAGAGAGAAAAAATTCAACTCAGTTTCTCCTTCTTTATTACCACTGTTGACTGCCATCTCTAAACCAGCAAAAATGGGAGACACTATCATTACACATTATGGGGATGTAGGCTTTAAATGTATTAAGTGCAAAATATACCTACTCATTAAAAATGAAACCATCGAAGGTGAACGAGTCTGTGAAAAATGCCTGGAAAACAGTAAACTATTAGAGGAAATAAAAAATCTTTATATCAGACTAAACAAACTAGAATCTTCTCAGAGTGAAATGGAGGCAAAACTGAAAGCAAGACTACTTTCAAAAGAAACTACCAGTGTTAGACCAAGTAAACGGAAATGTGATGACAAAACTCCCTCACTAGGCAATGAATGGACCTGAGTCCAGCCAAAACCTAGAAAAAGGCTAGCCAATATTATAGCCATTCCATCTCCCAATCTAGCTATACCACTGTCAAATCAATTCTCAGTCTTACAGGAACAAACAGAAAATTCAGAACTAACACCCTCCAATACCCCTGTAACTTGTGGCAACTCAACAAATATCCTCTCCACTGACAACTCAATGCACAATACCAATCCCTAACCACAAACAACACGCCCGTCAGACAAAAATACAAGACATGTATGTGCATTGGGGAACTCAGTTATCCAGTTTTGTGACAAGTTTATATGCAACAGTGACAAAGAAAACCATATCGGCAGTATCAAGCAAGCAAGCAAGTGAGCAAACTTTATTTGTTAAACGCTATTCCACACGTGATCATCGCATTGTACATAAAACTCCAAAAACAATATAAACTAGAAAACAGTTCGAAAGCACTAAATATAAGTGGCCAACTTTCATAGTTCAAATGAATGCCAAACTAAATAAATATGTTTTCAATGTAGATTTGACAACCTCAACGGTCGAGCACTCTCTAATCCGGCAAGGTAGAGTTCCACAGGGTTGGAGCTGTGGCTGCGAATGATCTAGCTCCAAAGGTTTCTAAACGGACCCCTGTGAACCTCTAGCAATCCTTCTTGTCGGAGCAGAGAGAGGATGGAGGGGCAGCAAGGGCAGAGGGAGATCTTGCCAGTACTGTGGTCACAGTCCATGTAGGGGTCTTACAGGTCAGTAACCTGACCATGAAGGGAATCCTCCACCTAACCGGCAGCCAGTGCAGTCCGTGGAGCACAGGTGTGATATGACAAGATCTCAGTAAGCCTGTTAACAACCTGGCAGCTGCATTCTGCACCAGCTGCAGGTGGCAAGGTCCACCCCTGACATCCCTAGGTATAGGGCATTGCAGTAATCAAGGTGAGTGATGAGTGATCATGTGTGTGGACCAACACTGGAAGATCATTAGGAGGACCAGGTGTTTTATCCGGTGATATTCCTCAGATGGTAGAAAGAGGTCTTGACGACAGCCAACACCTGAGATTTAAGTGTCAGCCCAGCATCAAGCATAATACCCAGATTTTGCCCTGATCAGAGGTCATCAGCTGGCTGCTCCCCAGCCATAGCCCAGATGGCTGACCAGCCAACAACCCCTCTACCCAATGACCTGGGTCCACAACCAAAATCTCAGTCCTATCTGGATTCAACCTCAGCCAGTTGGCACTCATCCAGTCCTGAATCTCAGTGAGGCAGTTGTTAAAAACCGAAACAGCACAAAGGACATGTACAGCTGATTATCATCTGCATAGCAGTGAAAGCTCAGCCCATACCACTTTATAATGTCTCCTAATGGCAGCATGTACACCACGAACAGCATGGGTAAAGCACAGAGCCCTGTGGCACCCCACATGACAGGTAACAGGGGCTGAGGAATAAATTCCCAACTCCACTCTCCGAGTCCTGCCCATGAGGAAAGAATTAAACCATCTGAGGACTGTCCCAGACAGCCCACAGACCAGCCACAGGTGCTCCAGCAGCACACCATGGTCCATGGTGTCAAATGCCACAGAGAGATCAAGGAGAACCATGACTGACAGGCCTGATCTCTCACTATTAGATCTTTAAGTATCCAAGCCAGCACTGTCTTGGTACTGTGCCTCTTCCTGATACCGGACTGGATTGGATCATAGACATTGTGGTTGGTAAGATGATCATACAGTTGCAACAAGACTGCTTTCTCAATAACCTTACCCACAAAAGGTAGGTTAGAGACAAGACTGTAGTTAGTGAAACAGTCAGGTAGAGACAAGATTTCTTCAGAAGGGTGCTCCACCACCTCCTTCAGGGTGTCCGGAACATCTCGGTCTCAACAAGCACCTAACTATCTCAGTAAGGTCCAATAACCTCCACACATCCCACTAGGAGGCACGTTGGACCTGGGTCCAAACTACAGTAAGTCAGTCGCAGACTCTGGATGATCTTCACAACATCCATGGTCACCACCTGATCAGCGTCAGACCAGACAGACTGGGCACCTGTAATCTCCCACTGATCACTGCGTTACCCATTTCAGTGAGCCACACAGCTCTCCTATCTGATGGTGGCAATCTTATCTGCAAATAATTGCACAAACGCCTTACACTTTTTTTGTGAAAAAGCTCCCCAATTCTGGAGACAGGCTGGAATGCATACCCTGTCCACAGTACAGAAGAGCTGAGCAGGTCAATTTCTCACAGCAGCAAGCTCCCTGGACAGGAACTCTGCCTTCTTATGGTAGACAGCCAATTGATAGTCCTTGTAATGGGATATCAACATAAGCTTTCTCACAGCCAGACTGGATTTCCAGCAGCATCACTTCAACCTTCTCCTGCTCTCCTCAACTCTTTCAAAGTCCCATCAAACCAAGAGAACTGAGGGTGAATGGTGAGGGGATGAACACGGACAGGAACTATGGAATCCAGGGCACCAGTAGCTATAGGGGAGCAAAAATAGCAGACATCACAAATCAAATAGATAGAGTCCTAGGGAGAGCAGGCACAAATCCAGTCATAGTAATTCTTATAGGAACTAATAACATCCATGGGTTGAGTGTTGAGGACATTAGAAAGTATAACACTACAAGAAAACTCAAAAATGGGATTCAAGTGTGCTACCTGAAATTCTTCCAATACCATGCCTAAGGAAATTCAAAACAGCAACATAAAAGTATTAAATTGATGGCTACAAAAGTGGATGCTTGAAAACAGTATCAAATGCCTTATACATTGGGAAACTTTTAAAAGTAATTACGGCCTATACTGTTGGGACAGCCTGCATTTAAACAGATGGGGCAGCAACCTGCTGGAAAAAAGATCTGTCAATACACAGACAAGACTTTAAACTGAAGTCAGGGGTCCAGGGGTCCAAAGAGCCACTCACAAAAATAAAAACTCTGTGTCTGATTACACTTTTCTATTGCTAAATGCAAGAAGATTCAACGTGCTTAAGAAAGCAGAACTGGAAATTATATTGCAAAACAAAATGACAGACATTATAGCCATCACAGAAACGTGGTGCGATGAAACAAATTTGTGGTCCAGGGAAATAGAGGGATAAAATCTCCACTATAAAAATAGGATTAACAAAAAAGGAGGTTGAGTATGCCTATACATAAACCAAAACTATGAAGGAACTGAAATCATGCCTGATAGTGAAACTACCATAGATACTGAATCATCTGGATCCAGCTTATCATCAATAAAAAACAATCACTAACAATAGGATCTTGTTATAGGCCTCACTAGTACCAGTGAATACAATAATCATCTCCGAAAAGAAATCTTGAGTGAAGCAGAAAAATATGAGCTTATTGTACTGTACAATTTTAACTACCTGGCATAAACTGGGTAGACCACACTGGGAACTGCACTCAAGAACAAATATTTCTTGACTCATATATCAGCAGGATTAACTCAACTGATTATGTCACCGACCAGAGGAAACTATCTTAGCTCTCGTGCTAACTAATCTAAACTCATGCCTCTCTGAAATATCAACCAAGGCACCTCTAGGCAATAGTGACCACGACACAATCTCCTTTCTCAGGAGCTAGGATAATCAACGCACTGTAGAAAACAAACTTTGAAAACTATAATAAAAGGCTGACTTCACAAAATATAGTAAGTTTTAGATTCAGTAAGCTGAAAACAAATAACATTACACCAAAATGATGAAGAATGTTGGACAACAATTAAAAACATTATCATAACCACAGAACATTGGTTTGTCCCTAACAAAACTATAAACAACAATAAAGGCAAAGTCCTCATATGGATGACTAACAAATTGAAAAGACACATAAAAAATAAAAGGCTTACAACAACTACAAAAGGAACAAGAGCTCGAATGCTCACAACATGTATAAAGAAGAACTAATGAAAACAAAACAATTAAACAAAAAGGAGACTTGGAACATGGAATATAGGATAGCAAACAGTAAGGACAACCTAAAAATGTTATATTCCTATGTTAATAACCTTAGCCAAAGAAGAAACACAATTGGAATGCTAACAGCTAAGGGTAAACAAATAAATGACCCCACTGAGATAGCTACAATCTTTAACAATTATTTCATAACAGTTTTCAACAAAAAGGTTATAACTCCCAAACTACAGTTGGCAACAAAACAAAATAACTATAACTGAATTCTATAGCAGAGGAAGTAAAAGAAAGTCTCTAGACCCTTAAACCTATACATTTGTTGGAACAGATGAGATCCACACTAGGTACCTAACAAATCTTGCCCAACGCCTACAGTAAGTACACTGCTAACACTACTATATAACAAATCACTAAAATCAGGCCAAGTATCATTTGACTGAAAATTTGATCATAACTCTGATTTTTTGACAAAGGCAATAAAACTTCCCCAGAAAACTATAGACCCAGTATCCCCACTTCAGTGCCAGGGAAAGTAATGCAGAAACTTATGAAGCAAAGATCTGAGGAGGGAAATATTGCCTTCAGTCTTGTAGATAACTCACAACATAGGTTCAGGAAAGAAAGATCAGGTACAACTAACCTAATCGCATTCTATGAATCAATTAACCAAAGCTTGACGATGGGAAGCCCTGCAATGTCATAATCCTTAACTTTAAAAAGCGTTGACAAGGTCCCGCACAGTAAACCTATACAAAAGCTTTCAAGAATGGGATACAGTCCCTACCTTGTTGATTGGGTACAGTCCTGGCTAAGCAATCAATCCCAGTGAGTTAGAATTAGGAGAAAACCTCATCTGACAAGGAAGTACAAGCGGGGTACCCCAGAGATCTGTCCTCGGTCCATTTTATGCAATTGCTTCATCTCATGACTTAAACAACGGTATTTCTAGTAAAACCATAAAATTTGCTGATGATGCAAAGATTACAGGAGAGGTAGAGACATAAAGGAAACATCACTAAGAGTTGATAAAGCAATGGGGCCAGATTGGGTGCACCCCAGGGTCCTTAAAGAACTAAGAGAGGTGGTGGCTGAACCTCTGGCTATCCTGTTTAGCCGATCACTGAAAACAGGGGAGGTACCCAAAGACTGGAGGACAGCAGATGTAGTCCCCTTATACAAAAGTGGGAACAAAGAGGAAGCAGGGAACTACAGACCAGTCAGCCTCACCTCGGTAGTGGGGAAGATCATGAAGCACTACTGAAAGAGAGATTGGTGGAACATCTGATTGTCAATGGACTACAGGACCCAAGGCAGCATGGTTTCACCAAGGGAGGTCATGTCAGACCAACCTCATTGAATTTTTGACTGGGTGACTAGGGAGGTGGATCAGGAGGGCAGTGGACATGGCCTATCTGGACTTCAGCAAGGCGCTTGACACTGTGCCTCAGAAGACCATTACACAAACTGGGGAATATGGGTGGGCAGGACAGTAGTGTGGTGGGTAGGTAACTGGCTGGGTGGCAGGACACAGAGGGTGGTGGTAAATGGCTGTCACTCCACAGAGGAAGAGTGACCATTGGGAATTACCACAGGGATCAGTGCTGGGACCGGTCCTATTCAACATCTTCATCAGTGACATGGCGCAGGACCTAGAAGGCAGAATTTCACTGTTGCTGATGACACAAAGCTCTGTAACAGAGTAGACACACCAGAGGGTGTAGACAGAATGAGAAGCGACCTGCAGAAACTTGAAGAATGGTCAGGGTTTGGCAGTTGAAATTCAATGCAAAGAAGTGCAAGATAATGCATATGGGGCACAAAAACCCTGGCACAATATATCAGTTGGGGGTGAGGATATAGCATGCACCAAGCAGGAAAGGATTCTGGGGTTGTCATCTCTGGATGACCTCAAGGTAGGGAAACAGTGTGACAAGGCAGCAGGTAAAGCAAATAGGATGCTGGGATGTATAGGCAGGGCATCACCAGCAGGAAAAGGGAGGTCATAATTCAGCTATACAAGACACTAGTAAGGCCCCACCTGGAGTACAGTGTACAGTTCTGGAGACCATACCTACGTAAGGACATAGACAGGGTAGAGAAGGTTCAGAGGAGGGCAACAAAGATGGTGCATGGATTGCATCACAAGTCCTATGAAGACAGGTTGAAGGAACTGAACATGTACTCCTGGAGGAGAGAAGGAGAGGAGATATGATAGAGACATACAAGTATCTTACAGGGAGGAACAGGTGCAGGAAAACACTATTTTAAGCGAAAAAGATGTTCCAGGACTAGAGGGCATGGGATGAAGTTGGAGGAGGATTATCAGAGGAAACGTGAGAAAGAATTTCTTCACAGAACGGGTGGTGGACAAGTGGAACACCCTGCCAGAGGAAGTGGTGGGGGCTGAAACAATCACGGATTTAAGAATGCATGGGATAGACATAAAGGAATTCTAGAGGTCAGGGGTAAGGGGAAACAGACTTCTAGGAAAACAAACTGAACTTACAAGCTCAAATGGGCAGACTGGGTGGGCCATAGGCCCTTATCTGCCGACACTGTCTATGTATCTATGTATCTATGTATCTATGACACTCACATGCAAAAGACTTGGAATCAATGACAGGCTGGATAACTGATAACAATATGGAACTTGACCAAAACAAACGTACAATATTACACCTTGGTAGAAATAACCCTTTGACACCGTATTTTATAAATAACTCACAGTTACCAGTTGTAACTACTGAAAAGGACCTAGGTGTTATGATGATAGTTCTCTTAACATGCATACACAGACAAGGACATCAGTATAGAAAGCAAATAAATATATCAATAGAATAAAAAATCATTTACAACTAGGGATGAACACTACATTAAAGGCAAGGCAATTATATTTCTATGGCGCCCAAGCCCTGAGACTCTGGGTGCCTTAAAATAAAAACAGGTAAGGTCAATACAACACACACATTCTATAAAACATTCTATAAAACATATACAAAACAAAATAATTATAACAATAAATAATTCTCAGCATAATTAAAACTCCTTTAATTTGTGTAGGTCAGTCGCCCTCATTGGGAAAGGCCAAGCAGAACAGATGGGCCTTTAGTCCCTTTTTAAACAGCTCGACTGTCAGGGTCTTCCTGACAGCAGCTGGAAAGGTATTCCACAGGGTCAGCCCAGTAACACTAAAGTCACAGTTGCCAAATGTTTTGAGTCAAACCCTGAGAACATCAAGGAGGCCCCTAGTCAAGGAGCGGAGGGAATGGATCTAGGTAACAGGTGTTAGGAACTCAGCCAGATAGCCCAGGTCCAGCCCTTACAGGGCCTTGTAGGTGAGCAAGCCCACCTTGAAGAGGACCCTTCAACTGGCAGGCAGCCTGTGCAAGGCCTGCAGGACTGGGGTCACATGACTGGACCTAGTCAGGCCCGTCAACAACTGAACCACTCCGTTCTGCACTAGCTGTAGCCGGCAGCAGGTCCCTCCAATGACCCCAAAGTATAAAGCATTACAGTAATCAAGCCTTGAAGTAAAAAAGGCATGCACCAGTTCCAGTAGGTCTTCAGGCGGAACTAGGGGCTTAATCCTAGCAATATTCCTCAAGTGGTAAAAACCACTTTTGACCACAGATGACGCCTGAGCTTCAAGTGTCAATCTGCTGTCAAGGATAGCACCAAGATCCCGCACCCTAGGGGAGGCCATCAACCACTACAGAAATTGTTAGTCCACATGTGGACTATGCATCACCATTTTGTTCACCTCATCACAAACAGGACATTAATCTGTTAGAAGGAGTACAGAGGAGAACTACCAAATTAATCCCCAGGCTAAAGAACAAACTCTACGATACGAGGTTAGGAGAACTGAACCTTGTGTCATTAAAAGAAAGAAGAATGAGGGGATTACTTGCTGTAACATAACATAATAAAAGACAATGTGCTTAGGACCAACTGCGACATTAAGCCACTGGATCACAACCAGTTCAAAATACCCAAGATTTATACCTAAAAAAGGGACAACTTTTCAACTGTCAGAGTGCCAACTCAATGGAATAAACTCCCTCAACACTTTGTTAATATTACTTATTTTAACACATTCAAAAGGGAACTTGATGCACACATGGGTTACAGGTGACAATCTCGACGGACTTACAGCCTACTTCTCTCTACACATTACCAAGTACCAAGTGCCAAGCCCTTCAGGGGCTTTTCTCTCTCACCAGAGAAAGGTCAAGATTAGTGAGTGCAGTTTCCTGAACCAGGACAGTGGCAGTATGAAACATAGAAACATAGAAACAGAATTTGACGGCAGATAAGGACCGCTTGGCCCACCCAGTCTGCCCATTTCCTTACCTAATGGATAAGCTGCAGATCCTAGTTAACCAGCAGCCTACTTCTTCCTACCCCCACCCCCTAGAATTGCCTTATGACTGTCCCATGCATGCTTGAATTCCACCTCTGTTTTTGACTCCACAACCTTCCTCCGAAGGCCGCTCCATGCATCCACAACCCTCTCTGTGAAAAAATACTTCCTTAAATTACCTCTGAGCTGCCCCCTCTATCTTCAAATTGTGCCCCCTTGTTCTTGCACACCTCTTTTTTTGAAAGATGCTACCCTCTTGGACTTTGTTGATTCCCTTGAGGTACTTGAAAGTTTCTATTATGTCCCCTTCTCCCTCCTTTCCTCGAGGCTATACTTATTAAGCTCCTTAAGTCTCTCTTCATATGTCTTCCAGTGCAGACCCTGCACCATTTTAGTTGCCCTCCTCTGGACAGCTTCCATCCTGTCTATGTCTTTGCGGAGACTGGGTCTCCAGAACTGCACGCAGTACTCCAGATGGGGTCTCATCAGCTGTCTGTACAGAGGGATAATAACTTCCTGTTTTCTACTGGTGATGCCTCTTCCTATGCATCCCAGTATCCCCCCAGCCCTCCTTGCTGCCCTCTCACATTGCTTGCCCACCTTTAGGTTACCTGATATGACTACCCCCAGGTCCCTTTCCATTTTTGTTGTTGTTAGTATCTCACCCCCCATTGTGTACTCTTCCCCTGGGTTTTTGTTTCCCAGGTGCATTACTCTGCACTTCTTAGCATTGAATCTAAGCTGCCATACATTTGACCATTCTCTAACCTTGCCACGTCCCTTCTCATCCTTTCCACCCCACCTTGTGCATCAACTCTGTTGCAGATCTTTGTGTCATCTGCAAAGAGACATACTTTTCTTCCAGTCCTCTGCAATGTCGCTATAAAGACATTGAAGAGGACCAGTCCTAATACTGAACCCCTGCGGTACCCCACTAGTAACCCCCTTTCTTCAGAGTGGACTCCATTTACTATTAGTCTCTGTGTCCTATTCTCCAGCCAATTCTTTACCCAGGCTGTCATCTTGGGACGCACTCCCAGGCTGGCTAACTTGTATATTAATCTTTTATGTGGGACTGTGTCAAATGCCTTGCTAAAGTCTAGGTAGGCCATGTCCACAGCCCCTCCCTGATCTACTACTTTGGTCACTCAGTAAAAGAAGTCTATCAGATTTGTCTGGCATGACCTTCCGCTGTGAATCCATGCTGCCTTGGGTCCTGGGCCTCTGGCCTCTAGATACCGGACAATTCTTTCCTTCAGAAGTGATTCCATCATTTTCCCTACCACTGAGGTTAAACTAACAGGTCTGTAGTTTCCTGCTTCTGCCTTGCTCCCACTTTTGTGAAGGGGAATCACATCTGCCCTCCTCCAGTCCTCGGGTACCACCCCATCCTCCCATGATTTGTTAAAGAGGGTAGTCAGTGGTGTCACTAGTTCTCACCCTAGTTTATTTAGAATTCTGGGATGAATCCCATCAGGTCCCATTGCTTTGTCCACCTTCAGTTTTAAGAGTTCTTCAGAACCCTTTCTTCGTAAATGGCTGGTATCAACTTCTGTATCCAGAGTGTTTCTACTGTTTGTTTTAGGTACCTCCCTCTTCCTTTGTAAATACTGAGCAAAATATTTGTTTAGTATCTCTGCCTTTTCACAGTCACCTCTGCCCACCCTCCCTCCCCTTTATTAAGCCTCACTATCCCTCCCTTGGTCTTCCTTCGCTCCCTGATGTACCTATAAAAGGTTTTATCCCACTTCTTAACTGAGTTGGCTATCTTTTCCTCGGTTTGGGCCTTTGCTGTTCTGACTGTCTTCCCAGCTTCCTTTTGCTTTAACTGATACAGTTCACTGTCCTGCTTCTTCTGTGATTCCTTGTACTTCCTGAATGCTTTCTTTTTCTCTTGAACCTTCACTGCCACTTCCTTTGAGAACCATAGTGGTTTGTTACATTGTTTCATTTTGTTTATTTGCTTCACACAAAGGCTTGTTACCTCTGTGATGGCAGTTTTTATTATTCCCCATTGTTCTTTCACCTCCTTCCTGCCCATTTGCTAGTGCATTCCTTAGGCACTCACCCATTTAAGCAAAGTCAGCCCTCCTAAAGTCCAGTACTTTTGCCTTTGTATGGCTTGACTCTATTGCTGTGTTTATTGTGAACCATACTGTCTGATGGTTGCTAGTTCCCAGATGGCTACCCACTTCTACATCTGTGATCTTCTCTTCATCTCCATTTGAGAGAACCAGGTCTAAGATTGCTCCCTCTTGAGTGGACTCCAATACTAGTTGTCTAAGGCATGCCCCCTGTAGGGCATCTAGAATAACCCCACTCTTCAAGTGGCTGCTGCAACTGCACCCAGTTAACATCTGCATATTCAGATCACCATCAGCAATATCTCCCTTTTCTGCCATTCTAAGTATACTTTCTATCATTTCCTTGTCCATTTCCTCCCTGAGAAGGGGTCTGTATACAACCCCTGTGCGGATTGTGGTGCCATTGCCAGTCTCCAAATTCTACCCACAGTGCTTCTTCTCCTCCCTGTTTTCCTTTTGTTCTGTTGCTTTGATTCCTTCCCTTATGTAAAGAGCTACTCCTCCTCCTCTTTTACCCTCCCTGTCCCCCCTGTAGATAGTGTATCCTGGTATGTTTATGTCCCAGTCATGGTTTTGTGTGTACCATGTTTCTGTGACTGCCACGATATCCAGATGTTCCTCCTCCATCAAGGCCACTAATTCAGGAAGCTTGTTACTCAGACTATGGGCATTGGTACTCATTGCTCTCCATTTTTTTCATGGCTTTACCTTCTGTTGCAGCATCCCCCACTGACCTTTCTACCTTGGTCTTTTTCTCATTTAGTACCCTGTTTTGTAGGGAGAGGCTGGGAGTATGGTGGTGAGCATCTTGAATGGATATATAACTCTGGGCAAAATGTTCATTTTAATTGTGTTTATGTGCCCAGAAAAAGAGAAAGACAATCCCTGCCACATATCAAAGTCTTGCTTTATGACCACCAGTAAGACATTCAGATTTTCTTTGGCTGTCTGTGTAAGTGAGTTAAAGATCTTAATACCCAGATATAACAGGAAGTTGTTCAACCAGTGTAACTCCAGATGTTTCAAGTCCCGTCGTCTGCTATGACAATTGAGGGGTAAGAGCATGTTTTTTCCTATATTTAACTGATATAGGGACAGGGCACCAAATTCCTTGATTTCTGTGAGGGCTTCTGGACGAGAGGAACAGGGTTATGGACATGCAACAGGGTGTCATCTGTGTATAGGAACATTTTTTACTGTTTGTCACCAAATGTTATACACTGAATGGATGGATGGACTGTTATTAATTCTAATTGCTAGAGGTTCCAGATATAAACTGAATAGGAAGGGAGAAGGGGATATCTCTGGAGGGTATTGTTCCTTAATGAAAACCAGAAGACAGAATCTGGTTGCAACACACTCTTGCAGAGGGGTTATAGTACAACAACTGCACCCACTTAATATGTTCCATAGGTATTTTATATCTCAACAAAGTTCTGAATAGACAGTTCCAGTTTACTCTGTCAAAAGCTTTCTCCGCATCCAGGGAAGCCAACACTGCAGGGAATTGTCCAGCCCTGGATGCAGAGATGATCTGAAGTAATTTCCTGAGATGGTCTGATGAAAGTCATACACTCATAAATCCCACCTGCTCAGCCCTGATTAATGGTGTTCAGACCTTCTGCAACCAAAGAGCTAACACCCTGGCCAACAGTTTCAGATTTATATTTAAGAGGGATATGTGATGATATAGTAAGCTACTTAGCTGGCATCCTTCCCAGGTTTGACCAGAACCGAGATTATAGCTTGCTGTATTGAGTGACCTAGCTCCCCTCTTTCATAAGCCTCAGCATATAGCTCTGTGAGGTGGGCAAGGAGCACTCCTTTTAAAGCTTTATGAAAATTTGTGGACAGCCCATCCATTGTATCTAGACTGGCTCCTAGCTCCCCTGCTGTGATTGGGCATTTAAAGAACTCTTAGCTCTCCTCATCTAGGGTGGACAGTGGTGTATTAGCTAGATAACTATCTATTTGGGCATCAGAGATGTTTTATTGCTGTATGGTATAGCGTCATTGATAAAAATGTTGGAAATCTTCTACAGTCTTCCTGGGATTCATAACGAGGTGTTGCATGTGAGTTCATCTAATACACTTCACCGTTCTAGCTGCCTCCTTCCTGGGCTTTTAAGTGAAGCACTAGGAACTTCTCAACCTTTTCTCCTTGGGAAATATATCCCACCTTGGCTCTAAAAAGAGCCAGTTCTGCCTGTTCTCTGCTGCGTTCATGGTATTGCTCCCTGAGCACAATAAGTTGCTGAATGTTTTGTTCTGTGGTGGTTGTCCCTTTACTGCTTTTCTTAGAGTTTTAATTTGCATAAGGATTTCTCCTGCCTTCACCTGCTGGCTTCTTATCTTTAGAGGTAAACCAAATGGTATCTCCACATATCACACATTTATAGGCACATCATGGAGTATCCACCCTCTGCACTGTACTTTTGTTCTTAAGGAGGAACTTCTCAGTAAAGTCTTTCAAATGCAAGTGATGCCTGCAAGAATCCAGCAATGATCCCAAGAAGTTATGCAAACACATCAATGATACAGCAAAAATAGTGTAGTGTTATCCTCAACATCCTAAAAGCCAATGGCTTGCTCAATACAGATCCATCAGTCATCATTAAGTCCTTCAACTCCTTCTTTATTAATATTATCAAAGGTCTGTCAACAGAAAACCTGTCTGCTGCCCATGTCCTCTCTGTGACCCCTGACCTACAGTCCATAAATGTTGCTGCATATTGAGTCTATGCCTCTGCAGCTTTATGAAGTTTAATGCCTGTGGGTGGGTAAGTTACTGCATTACTTCCTTTTTGTGTGTTATACATTAAAAACTGTTTAAGGTGGGCTGGCCCGTTGATGCAGTGGTTGGACTTCTGCTTGCGATGCCGGCAACCTGGATGCGGGAACAGACCTGGGTCACTGGTGGGTCAGCCGGGGGGGAGATCGATGGAGCATCCCCTGGACTGCTGTCCTTCTCCGGGGCAAGGGGAGATGAATGTCTGGTGCACTATGGACTTCTGGTGAAGAGCGGGGGATCCACTGCATCTGGACATCCATGGGGAGGGCAGACATGGGACATCATTGCACATCCTTGCCCCCAAGGAAAAAACGTCTTTTCAGGGACATAAAAAATCCCCAGCCAGCGCCTCCATGATGCCCTCCTCGCTGCCTCTCATATGCTCCCAGGCCAGCTCCCCCAACCCCAACTGACGTTTGCAACACCTTGCTGGTGCCACGACCCCACCCTGGGGGGTAAGCCTGGGAGGCAGGGGGGAGAACGGCTCATATGGGAGCAGGGAGTGGTGGGGTGCCGTGACCAGGGCTGAAAGTCCCGATGCTGGCTGGGATGAAAAAGAATGCTAAATAATAATAATAATAAAAAAAACTGTTTAATGTGTCCGGCCCAGTGGTATGGAGGACTGAGGCACTGTAAGCACTTTACCTCCTACCACACTGGTGACCCATGTTCACAGATGAATGCGGTTTGCCAGTGGTCAGCTGGGGGAGGGAGGATTGAGTGTCTGGAGGGCAGCTCTCCTCCCTAGGGGAGGGGGGGTTACTGTGGCTCGCTGCTTGATCACCACCTGGAGGCATCCAGCTGATGGCACATGCAGGTCACTTTATGTGTGAGACCCCACATCCAGAGCACTGGGGGCGTCTCCACAGAGGCAGAGCTCTCACAATTAGCTCATTGTACTTTTGTGGAGATCTGGGAGAAAATGGAGGAAAAATAGAAGACAGGTTTCATGACGCCCTGCTGTCATACCACAGCCTGCTCGGCTGCCCTAGGTCTGGTGCAAGTCTGAATGTCTGTGTTTGAGTTGAGGATGGCCCTCCACATCTGGCCCTGCCACATGGGAGGGGCAACCCATAGTTGACACAGCCCTCAACTGTGGAGCAGGCTGGAGACGGCTATGGAAGACAGGAAAAAAGGCTGATGCCAGCTGCCCTTACTGCCAGGAAAATAAAAACCCATATGGAAAAAAAAAACTGTTTAAGGTACATGTTAGCATATGCAAGTACAGCCTTTAAAGGCACACTCCAACACTGGAATCAAATATTACCAAACAAAAAGCTTCATAAAACTGAATCATATCACATGACATCATTTTAGCTAATTTAGAGTCCAGTATTTATTTTTAAGTCATTCAGATACTCAAATAACCATAAGAAGGTCTCTCATGCAAATAGTTCTAAAGTTCTGAAGTTCTGAGCTCAGTTGGCATGGATCATGTCCTACTATGGCTTTCCTCTTATTGTCTACAAAGCAAAACATTTTGATGTTATTCAAAGTTCATGTTACAATTATAATAAACAGAAGTTTTTTTTTTCGTTTTACAACATGAATAATAATATGTTGATATGTACAATTCCAGTATCTCTTGTATAGGCAATATGCAATGGTGACCTGTGTGATATGTTATTTGTCTACACAGGAGCAGTTTGACCTCAGGTAACTTCATGAGTGATGTGCCCACGGTCAAACTGCTTGAATGTAGATAAATAATGGGTCACAGAGGTTCCTACTGCATGTCTGATTTTTACAATAGGCTGGTGTTTTGTTGTGGGGAGAATGATTGACAGGTAGAGCTTATCCAACATATGCGTGACACATTTTAGGTTCTAAACTTTATCACACATATGTGGAGGTAACATTTTTTTATGACACTGGATTTGTGTCCATGCATAGTGTATAAATAGGTTTATATGTACAGTTATAGTTATTGTGTCTTTTATGGTTTAAAGAGGGCATTATCAAGTTCTTTGGGTGAGAGAACTACAAAGTCAAGTTAAGCAGTTTGGGTATACAAAGGACTTGAGGAGAAACTTATAAATATTAGAGACACAGCAACTGTACACATAAAGATATTATGAATTTTGATTTCTGTTTTTTTATGGATTTTATCTAAAACCAAAATATTTTACTTTTCAGAAAATTGGAGAAACCCCTTTATAAGAAGTAGACTATTCAAAATGAATTTAGAATTTTAGGACTGTTTACATGAGACACCCTTTTAGGGTTATATGAATGCCTGGAATGTTTAGAAGGAAACAATTGCTCGAGTGTGATTTGATCCCATAATGCTGTTCTTGGGGCAGCAACCTTTAGCTCTTCCTCCAGCTTACTCTTATTGGTGGATTTCGCCCACTGGCAGTGCTGCCCCTGGCGCAGCACCCTTGCACTCTGCCTCCCACCTATCCCTATTGGTGGATTTTGTTCCCTGCTCCCAGGGCAGCAACATGTAGCTGATACATCCCACAAATCTGATTGGTATAAGTCTGAGGAATTGAGGGTTTTAAGTGTAGATGAGACTGTTATGGAAATGCTCCCCCCTGCAATGTGCACTGCTTGTCTTTGAATATATTGCCCTCCCACCATATTTCTAAGGGCAGATAGAGATTTACAGTTATAGAACCTGTTTTTTTTTTGGGGGGGGGGGGATTTCATGGCATATAAACCTGACAAAAAGTTAAGAATTTCAGAGGACAGTGTTATTGTTCTGATATTAGTGTGACCAACTTTATTAATTTGCTTTTTCTGAAGGAGAGATACAGAGTAGTGTGACTAAACTTGAAAATCCTATAAAACAGCACTGTGCTTCAGTGGTTCAATAAGTATGTTACCATGCTTTAGATTCATGGGTCAAAGGTTCAAACCTTGACCAGGGAAATATTTCTTTTTTCTGAAGGATAGATATGGAGTAGTGACTACATTTTGAAATCCTATTTAAATTCGCTGTGCTTCTGTGTCTCAATATGTATGTCTGCATGCAAAAGATCCAAAAGGCAAGGGTTCAAGCTTTGAGTAGGGATATTTTTTGGATATACTATGGTATCCCTAAACTCAGTATCCTGAGTCTCGGGATATCGACCCCACTGGCCTGAAATGCATTGTGTCGAAACAATCAGATGCCTGAAAATACTTTGGGCATCTGATTGTAAATTACACTCAGCAAATTGGGGGCTTTGCCCCCACAAACCCTCATTAATAAAATATTTAACTCTGACGGGAGCGGACCTCGGAATTAGAAAAAAACAGTTACGGGGGTGCAACAGTACAAAAAGTTGAAGGACGCAAGGCGGGATAGAACCCAAGCATGCTGGCCAAGCTGCCAGTGCCTTACCCTGTAACATCACCGGGACAGCTCAGCCAGCTTTTCAATTCCTCCACCATTTCACTGCCATGTACAGGGGTAAGGTAGCGAGCTGTCGCATCTTCTACCTTACGCCTGTAACGTCCGTTGGGTTTCCTCACTGTCGGGATGCTCACTGCCTGGATACTGAACCTGTCAGGTGATACTGCCCAGTCAGGTTAGTGTTGGGACAGTGATCCTTGGCAGAATGTAAGGGTACCATTTTTTTTATGTGTCACTTTAGTCTGAGTAGAGACAAAACTTAGGAAAACTAATAAAAGCAGTGTATTTTGGTGACTCAAGGTGTATGTCTGTCTGCATCAAAAAAAAGAGCCAGATTTCAAGGGTTCAAACCTTAACCAGCAACATTTTTTTGTTCTTTGTGTCAAACTCAGTTATGAGCATTTAATCATATAAGTGTCACAAATCATTACCTTTTTCTTAATATTGCTAATTTAAGACAGAAGTAAGTGAGAGAATATATTTTATTTATAAACTGTAATAAATGGGGCAGTGCCATGATGATTGATTACTGGCACTGCCCCTGGGACAGTGCCATGATTTTTGGTTTCTGTTGGCTGCCCCTGGTGCAGTGCTATTGCTGCCCCTGGGGCAGCACCTGTGTAATTGGTTCCCGTGGGCTACCCCGGGGCACTGTCCTCACTGCCTCTGGGGCAGTGTCCTCGCTGCCCCTGGAGCAGCACCTGTGTAATTGGTTACTGTGGGCTGTTCTTGCTCTAGTGCCTGGGTAGCTGGTTTCTACTGGCTGCCTCTGGGGCAGTGCTGTGATGGTTGGTTACTGGTGCTGCCCCTGGGGTAGTGCCATGATGGTTGGTTTCTGTTGGCTGCCCTGGGGTGGTGCTTTTGCTGCCCCTCGGGCAGCACCTGTATAATTGGTTCCCATTGGCTGCCCCTGGGCAGTGTCCTCGCTACCTGGGGCAGTACCTGTGTAACTGGTTCCTGAGGGCTGCCCCTGGGGCAATGTCCTTGCTGCCCCAGGGTAGTATCCTCACTGCCCTTGGGGGAGTGCCTTTGTAATTGGTTCCAGTGGGCTGCCCTTGGGGAAGTGACTGGGTAGTTGGCCCCCAGGTCTGCTCCTGGGGCAGTGCCTATGTAATTGGTTCCCATGGGCTCCCCCTGGGGCAGTGTTCTCATTGCCCCTGGGGCAGTATCCTCACTGCCTCTGGGAGAGTGCCTGTATAACTGGTTACCGTGAACTGCCCCTGGGGCACTGTCCTCGCTGCCCCAGAGGCAGTGCTCTAGCTGCCTGGGGCAGTGCCTGTGTAACTGGGTAGATGGTCCCTGGGTCTGCCCCGGGCACAGCCTGTGTAATTGGTTCCTATGGCACTGTCCCTGGGGTAGTGCCACAATAGTTGGTTTCTGTTGGCTGCCCCTGGGGCGGTGTTCTCACTGCCCCTGGGGCAGTGCCTGTGTAATTGGTTCCCTTGGGCTTCCCCCGGGGCAGTGACTGCGTAGTTGGTTCCTACTGACTTCCCTTGGGCCAGTGTTTGGGTATTTGTGTCCTATGCACTGCCCCAGGAGCAGGCAACAGGCACCAACTACACAGGCACTGCCCCAGAGGCAACCCATGGGAGCCAATTACACATGCACTGCCTCAGGGGCAGACCATGGGAGCCAACTACACATGCATTGCTCCAGGGGCAGCAAGGACACTACCCCAGGGGCAGTCCACAGAAAACAACTACACAATTGGTGCCCCAGGGGCAGCAAGAGCACTGCTTCAGGGGCAGCCAGCAGAAACCAACCATTGTGGCACTACCCCAGGGGCAATGCCATAGGAACCAATTACACAGGCTGTGCCCTGGGGCAGACCCAGGGACCATCTACCCAGGCAATTCTTTTGGATGCATACAGACATACACCTTGAGCCACCAGAATACACTGTTTTTATTACTTTTCCCAAGTTTTCTCTACTCAGAATACAATGACATAAAAAAATATCATTGCTCAAGGCATGAACCTTTGACTTCTGGCTCTTTTGCATGCTGCCCTACATACTGACCCACAAAAGCACAGTGAGCTTAGATAGGATTTCAAAATGTAGTCACTACTCCATATCTATCCTTCAGAAAAAGCAAATTAATAAAGTTGGTCACTCTAACATCCCAACAACAACACTGTCCTCTAAAATGTTCAACTGTTTGTTAGGTTTATATGCCATGAACTCATTAATTGTGGATGAGGCTGGGGTTTATCTAACCTTGAAGTATTTTCTGTAAATACCTTGTTTATAAGTTTTAATATACTGTTGGTTGTTACAAGTTGATATCAACAGTTGAACATTCATTGTTGTTGTTTTTTATACTATAAGTGCTTATCCCCCTACACTGTGTTATTTAAATATACTTTGCTTTCTCACATTCCCCAGGTAGTCTCTTACAATGTGAGAGGCTCTAATAGTCCCATTAAAAGGGCTCGTATCTTACAGGAACTTCAGAGGCAACAGGCCACTATAGCCTTCTTGCAGGAGACCCACAGGAGCACCTTAAGTTACGGAGGGGTGGGTTGGCGAGGTTTACGCTGTCCATTATGCTGATCACTTACATCATCGAGGAGTGGCAATCTTAATCAGGGGGAACACACCCCTGCAGGTGTCACAGGTAGACACAGACCTGGAAGGGAGCTATGTCCACATATTTGGAGAATATAGGGGTTGCCAATGTACACTGCTTAACCTATATGCTCCAGCAAAGAATCTGACCATATTCCCTTCCTTAACAAAGCACTTAAAGACATGGTCAAAGACACCTATAGTTTTGTGATGATAGGTGGTGACTTTAATGTTGTAATGAATTCAGCTTCTGACGGGATGGGCTCCGGTGCCAGTTCTCTCAAGGGAAGGTGCTGTCCCGACATTGCACAGAACTCGGTCGTGTTGATGGGTGGCTGTTCCTCCACCCAAAGGGGAGGCACTTCACCTACTACTCACCTAAATACAGCATATATTCCAACACTGATTTTTTTTTAACTTTCTGCTAATTGGGTTCCTAAATTAAGTGGTGCTAGGATTGCTTCTATGTGTCTTTCTGACCATGCACCTATCCAAATCCAATTAGACACCTCCCCAGTCCCATCAGAATCCCTATGGAGACTAAACACAAGCCTACTCACTCAAGCAGAATTTAAAGACATGGTAACAAAGGCAATTAAGACGTTCCTTCAAACAAATCCACCAAAGGACGCAGGGGACAGAGTCAGATCGGACGCATTAAAATGTTGTCTTAGGGGGGAAATCACTAAATTTTCTTCACAGGTGAAATGGGCAAGTACCAAAATAAAGTTAGAGTTAGAACAAAGGATTGCATATTTAGAGTTCCAGCACCTGATTTCTCTAAATGACGAAGTAAAACACCAACTGATGCAGGAACGACAAAAACTTAATCAACTACTTGATGCTCAAATTGAGGGACAACTTCGATACTCAAAGCAGAAGTACGTTGAACATGATAACAGGGCTGGTAAATTGCTGTCCTGGGAGCTTAGGAAAGAGAGGGCAAGTAGAGCAGTCTTGCATCTCCGTGACCCAGTGGGGACCTCTGGTACCACTCTCCGGCCAAAAATTACCAGCTACTTTGCCACATTTTATAAATCCCTCTATACTTTGGAATTGGTTACCAATCACCAAGACCAAGTGAATAAATACCTTGATTGAATACACTTATCTGCACTAAAGGATGACCAACGTGAGACCCTTAATGTCCCGGTTGCAGACATGGAAGTTATTACCAAGATCAAAAAATTAAAAAATGGTAAAGCCCCAGGAATGGAGGGTTTTGCCTCTGAATTTTATAAAACATTCTCATCCTCTTTTCTGACCCCACTGTTGGACATGTGTAATGAGGTGATGGAAGGGGAGTGGGGGGTGCCAAAATCCTGCAACCAGGCACAGATTTCGGTAATTATAAAACTTAAGAAAAATCTGGAAGAGTGCGGCTCCTACAGTCCCATTTCCTTACTGCCTGTGTACCTCAAGATTTTTACAGGCATATTGGCGGATTGACTTCAGAGATGCAGTTTCACTTTGGTCCACAATGACCAAACCAGCTTTATTGTGGGTCACTTTCTGCAAGACAACATATGCCGATTTAAACATCATTTCCATCCAATGTAAAAAAAAACAGCATTTCAGCAAGCAATTAGTATGGATGCTGAAAAGGTATTTGATAGGGTGGATTGGCTCTTTATGACCTCCTCCCTTGGGAAATTTGGTCTAGGAGACAGATTATTTGCAGCCATTTCCTCACTCTATGACACACCAGAAGCCTGAGTAAAAGTGAACGGATTCCTGTCTGAATGTTTCCCCTTGGGGAGGAGTACACGAAGTGTAGTCCCCTTTCTCCCCTGCTTTTTGCCCTCTCTCTTGAGCCTTTGGCAGAGGCTGTTCATTCCAACACCCATATTAAGGGAGTGATGGCAGGTGGCGTTGAACAAAATATAGCCCTTTACGCTGACGACTCGATTTTATTTTTTGTTGACCCACCTTCTTCTTCTTCTCTCCCTCATTTTCAAAAAAACCCTACAAGAATATAGCTCCCTGGCAGGCTACAAACTAAATTTCTCTAAATAAGATGCATTGATTCTCAGTGGCTCCCCCACCCCAGAATTCAAAAGAACCTTCCCATTCTCCTGGGCCAAGAAAAACACATTTTGTTATTTGGGGATCTATATTTCAGTACACACCTCGGCTCTTTTCCACAAAAACTGTATGAAGCTCTACACAGCTCTTCAAGCTGATCTGGCCAGGTGGTGCTTGTTACCTTTCATCTTATATGGCAGAACCCAGATGGTCAAAATTAATGTCTTGCCTCACCTCCTCTTTCTTTTTCAAACCCTGCCAATTCCCATACCCAAATTTTATTGGAATAATCTTCACAATGATATCTCAAAATTGATTTGGTCTGGGTCTTGTTCTCATGTGTTGATGGGTGTTCTTAAGGCCCCCAACCCCGGTCATTGGGAGGCTTACCCTTCCCCAATTCTCAGCTTTATTACTTGGCTTCACAGGGAGCCTAACTCTGCACGTGCCTAAACAATGCATTAACTCTGGCTGGTACCAGATTGAGGAGGCAGCTCTGGAGGGTTGGTCGTTATGGGCCCTGCCTACCAGTGTTCTCTCTCATCTCAGATATGGTCTCAGGTAAACAACCCATGGATTAAACATTCCCTGTGTATCCTATTGCATGTACAGAAACTCACCTGCACCCGAAATACACTCAGCCCACTTTCGCTCATCCATCACAGGAGCTCTTTCATTTCTCTCCAACTGGACCCCTGTACATGCTCTGGTAAAAACACAAATTAGCCACTTTTCTGCAATGCACAAATGATAGGGGCTGCCTTTCCTTCACATAGTTGCAAAACAGATACACTCTTAGAAAGATGACCATTATCGGTACCTCAAGATTCAACATTCCCTTATGTCTCCAAATATCTTACCTCAAATCCTATAAGAATGTTTGGATCTGTGATCTTATTTTTATCATCTCATTACTATTAAGGGGCAATTTCATTACATCTCTCAAATTTATTCTTTACTGATGCATTTGGATGATCCCCGGTTGGAGGCCCAATGCCTTAAATGGGAATGGGAGAATGGCAACCCTATTGTCCCAGAACATTGGGCACACAGGTTGAGTCTGGTTTGGCAGGTTATCGCCTCCCCATCCTGGCATGAATTCAATTGGAAAACGTTAGTGCGCTTTTTCTGAACACCAGTAATAATGAAACACAAACCCTAACCACATGGATCTGTGTTAGCGCAACTGCAGAATCCAGGGCACACATTATCATATATTTTGGGAATGTCCCAAACTTTCAGAATTTTGGAAAGAGGTGTATTCCACAATAGAACTGCTTACAGACCTCATCTTTCCCATGACATTTGACAAGCTGGTTTTGGGATTTCCAACCCTGCTATATTGCCCTAGTGACACCCGCAGGTTGGGTCAGATACTGGGAGTGGCAGCACTGAAATGTATTACTTGTAGATGATTAACCCTGATACTCCCTACCTTGGATCAGTGGACCTCCAGGATCGCAGAGATAGAGAGACTGGAATGGTTAACTAGTTTGGTTAGACTATGACATGAAAGGTTCCTGGAGATATGGTGCCCTTTTCACCAATAGCAAATAGCTTCTTAGGGATGATTCTTACATTGTAATTGGCTATTGGGGACTATTTAAGTGGAGAAGGGTTTATACACACTATGGTTTTACTATTTAATATTATTTCCTTTTCTTGGATTGTTCTTTGTTATTCCTTGTTGAGTGTCAATGTTCCTATAGTATACACTTTTGTTAAATAACCAGATTATCTCTCTTTGTAATATTCCTTTTGGATCAGGTGAAAAGGCTCCACCTTAAATGGACGACTGCCGAAAGGCTTATGAAGACTGTGATTTAACTATTAAGCAACCTTCTTTACTTTTGGTAACAAACTTTTGGGACTGAACACTTACCAAGATGTTGCCCTAGAGACTCTTGTTGTAACTTTTTACCCAATTGCTAACTGCTGTACACATCATAAGTTCACTGGAATTTTATTTATGTATGTAACGTATGTCTAATCAATGTAATGATTTTTCAATCAATGGATTGGAAGTTAAAAAAGAACAGCTCAGTTTTGCTGTGCATTGTACTTACCCCAGAAAACTGAAAAGGCACTCTTATCACCATAAGAGATGAGAGAACTATACATATAAACACAGTCTGTGTAGAGCTGACTGTACAAGAGGTAGCAGATTTTTAAAGGTTTATAATAATAGACCCATTAAAGAAGCCTTTATTGATAGTGCCTTGCTATTGAGCTCTCCATTATCTGATGCAGTTCATAATGACATTGACATACAGTATATTGTCCGAGGTCTCGCTGTGAGTTTGCAAATTAAAGTGACTGCTAGCAGTTGCATATCAGGTGTCTAGGTGAAACCCACATTAATATTTATTACATACACATTGACCGGCACTGGTGAGTTAATTTACTGTTGTTGTGATTATCTTTACTGCAGCAAATCTAAAGTTGTTTTCAGATACTATCAAGTGGTTCAGTGACTGTGTTAGGTCACAATTGAAATTCAATATGTTTAATTTGTAATAGCCTGCAGCCTAACAACTATATATTTTTTCACTCTGTATTGTCCTGGAGCATATGCATCTCGAGAGCAGTTATGTCACGGAAAGAATTACTATCGACTTATCATATCAGCAACACACTTCTGAAAGTGTGAATATTTTTCCTAAAGTTATCTACATCCTTAGTAAGGGTTTTATTGACTCTATTAATCTTAAATTGTTGAACCTGCTAATCCCAAAGTCCTCACTCATATTAGATTTTCAAAAACAAATTGATTTAACAATTTGAGCTGTAAAACCCATGCACTGACTGATTTATACTAAAAGTGCTGCTAAATTACTTGTGGTTAAGCACTGACAGTGCACTTCAGGCACAGTTGATTGAACTAAGCTGTGGTTATAGTCTGTTCAAGGCAACAGATGAATTGACTAGTTAGTGACTAGGTTTGAGAGAGATTACATTTTCCTCTGTAGAATTGATGTCTCTGGTTTACTGAATGAAGATGCAAGGTGTTCAGAGTAGTAGAAAGGCAAAATAGAGAATGGGAGTTTTCTGCTTTTGCTGTGTGCTATTATTACACTACTGTATAAATAAGGAGTGAAAACAGTTTCTAGAAGGCATTAAAAACAGTTTCTGGGGTTGGTCAGTGATGTAGCAGTAACATCTTGTTATGCTGCCTGAGACACGGGGCTTTACATGCAAGCCTAGGAATCCTATGCTGCCAGTTGAGATCTGAGCTGGCTGCCATCCTTTCAGATGGTAGTCAATAGGCATCATACTCTAAAGCTTCTTCATTCCCAAGACCCACACACTTTTATGGTACCAGTGGACCAGCAGCTCCTTTGCTTCACAGCCCAGTGGCTCAGCTCCTTGGCACTTTAGTGGACACTCCATTTGCTCCCCAGTAAACTGTTAGGTTTGCTGGTGTTCAGTGGCACCCCAACACAATCCTTGACAGTAGCTGCTCTTTTGTGGTGTCCACACCTCACCATGTCCATCTCCTTCTGGACCATGGCTTCTTGTCACAGTACTGCAGCCTTCTTGACTGCCTGCTTATCATGGGTGAATGAGTACCTTTTTTGAACAATTGGTACCCATAATACCCAGTTATCTATTTTATGTACTCAATATTTGGCCATAATTAAAATAAAAACCTTTATCACCTTGCACTTCTTAGACCTGAATCTCAGCTCTCACCATTCCAGTTTCTGTTGGTCCTTCTAAAGTTCACTCACCCCTTCCTTGCTGTATTTCCTGCTGCTTAGCTTTGTGTCATCAGCAAAAAGATGCATCTTGTCCTGTACAACCTCCCATATGTCACTTATGAACATATCTATTAGGAGAGGTCCCAGCACTGATGCCTGTGGAACTCCACTCATGACACCCCATCCCAGCGTTTGGTCCTATTTAGTATCACTTTCTGTTGCCTCCCCATTAGCCAGTTCACCATCTACCTGACTAAATTATTCCCTGCTCCAAAGTTGTAAAGCTTTTTCAGCAGTATCCTGTGTAGCACTGAATTGAAGGCTTTGTTAAAGTCAAAATACCTGTAAAGCAAATGTACCTCATGCTATTTATCTACTGTCCTAGTGACCCAAGTCAAAAAAGAGTATCAGGGTGGTCTGTCATGACCTCCCTGACACAGAATTGTGCTGCTTGATGTCCTACAGCACACTGTCATCAAAGAAGGTCACCAGGTATTCCTCAACTATAATGTCCATTTGTTTACCTTCAGTGGAGGTAGGACTGACCAGCCTGTAGCTGCTCAGGTTCTACTACCCCACCCTCAGCTGAGTTGACAATCCCCCCAGAGTTCCTTTTTCCCATAATATTTCAAAATAATTATTTTTTTCCCTCCCTTCACACCCTCTAGAAACTGCAGTTCCATATCTGCCTTTGCCCTTCCCACCAGCACTCTTACCTCTTTTCACCTGATCGAGTACTCCTTCCATTTTTCCTCAACCTTATTTCCTTTGTACCTTTTGAAGGCCCTTCCTTTTACCCTTCCAGCTTCCCTTACTTCCATGAAGAACTAGATCTGCCTTTTGTGGTTGTTCCATTTGGGGACCTTTCTTGCAAAAGAGTCTGTTGCCTCCAAAATTGCTCCATTAATCTTTCCTCACTTTTCCTCTACTCCCTCAGTCTGTTTTATACCCACCAGAGTTCTCCAACCTTTTCCCACATCTGTCTTAAACCTGCCCTTTTGAGGTCCAGGAACACTGCCCTTGCTGAGGGACCAGTGTTCCTCATTGCCTGTTGAAACCATACAGAATTGTGATCACTGGACCTAAATGGTTCCCTGACTACTGACCCACCCACCACATCCGAGTTAGTAAGTACCATGTCAAGAATGGTGTCCTTCCATGTGGGATCTTTGAGCAACTGTACCAGTAAGCAGAATGCCTTTCATTTTCTCTCTTCTTTCCTTCTCTGGTGGGTGACCACCAAAAGGAACAGACTATTAATCTGTGCAGCCTCTACCCGGGTAGCCACTGAAATAGCCTTGCAGAAGGGCTTGAATTATTTAAATATGGCCTTCCTACAAATTCTGTGTGCTTTTTCCCACTTCCTGCCTGAATTACTAGTGGTAGGAGGGAGCTGAAATATAAGGTGACATGCCTTTTAATTTGTTTCCCTGCTGGACTACTGCAAGAAAGCAATTCCTGAGTTCTGGTGGGATGAGCAGCAAATTGCCTCATCTTGAGACTTCAGACATCTGAGCTGCAGCTCCCATTTCTCAGGGCAGTCAGCTGATTGCTCCCACTAATGCACTTGTAGAGAATCAGGTGGTTGGGTGGGTGGCTAGGGGAACTATGCCTCAGGAGAGGCTTACTTTCAAATTTATAAAACAAAAGTGTGTCCCTTAGGTCTACCAGCTTGGTGTGGGCCTGGGTCCAGGTAGCTAATAGGGAACAAGAATGGAAATGGACTCTAACGTTATGGTCCTCAAGGGAACAGCCCATGTTGCCTGCCCTAAATCACCAGTAGGCAAGTGTAACAGCACTGCAGAGACTATGTTAACCTACTTACAGTCATACTATTAGTTAAAATGAGTCTGATGCCTGAAATTAAATAAAAAAAGGAATTATTAACTACAGATGCAGAAACAAAGTATAGGACAGTCAGAAGAGAAAGTAAAAGGGAACTGTGCACTCCTAGTTGGTGTTCTGTCAGCCTTAAGCAGTTGCACATACACACACACACACACACACACACACACACACATACACACACACATACACACACACATGCATACACTATCCTACCTCCCAACCTCCACTATTTTTGTCCTAGTGAATAAGTGGTACAGCAATGGAGTGGAACAGGTAACTGGCATCTTAGGCAATGGCATGAATCAGCACAAGAAAGCAGGGAAGCAGTGGACACTGTCAGTTGACTAAGGAATGGCACCTGTCACTACTATGTGACAGTCACTACTTGGAAGTGTGGAAGGAGAAAGGGAGGCCAAAACTGGGAATAGAAGCAACACCCTATCTAGGGTAAGAGTATAAAGAGATTTAAACAAGGCACAGGGGAACACAAATTGAAACAAACAAACAAAAGGGGAAAACTAGAAACACCCTTTCAGGTATAAGGGTACACAAATATTTACAGGTAACACAAGGAGAATAGAAGTTGGGAGTGCTGGGTGTGATGCAGTACAGTGACTTTGAGGCAGCAGTTTTAAGAGAGACTTTATGGAGACTGCAATGCTGCCCCACTGGCACACACATCTCTGGGTTGAGAGAGGAGGTCACTAGACTCCAGGGACTTCAATCTGCTGGACGTAGATTGGAAACTCCCAACTGCAGCTTCAGCTGGAAGCAGGAAACTCTTGGACTACCTGCAGTGGGTGTTCTGTAGGAAACAATTTAGTGAGTCCACTTGTGATTGGGCAATACTGGATCTGATACTCTCCAGCTGGGACAGTGTTGCAGATGTCAATGTGGGTAGCCACCTGGGGACCACTGTAGAGTTGTGTGAAATTGGCAAATTTGGTTAAGATAAATATTTTTTGAAATTTGCCCATTTTGTGAAATTTTTTGAGGAAGCGAAATTCAGAATTTGGCCCACAGAATGCAACATTTTGCATTTCTTGGGTGAAATTCCTTATTTCGCACCCCTCTAAATATTTTGAGTAACAGGTGAATTTCGTGCAATATTTTGCTTGGCAAAATTTCCAATTGTGTGGGAATTTTGCCAGCCAGAGAAATATAATTTTGCAACATTTCTAGACCACCGATCGCTGTATGGTGTGGTTCAATATAAAGACAGCTGCAGAATCGAACCACAGAAAGACAAGGGTCCTGGACATTAAGAAAGCAGATTTTTAAAAGATGGGTGGATGACTCAGGGATGAACTGGCAGGGGAGGGGGATGAACTGGGTGGAGTGGAGGAACAGTGGTGGAAACTAAAAAGGGCCATAGTGAAGGCAGCAAACCTCTACATCAAGCAAGGGAGCAAAATAAAGAGGAAAAGTAGACCACTGTGGTTTTCAAATGAGGTGGCAAGAAAGATAAAAGCTAAGAGGGTAGCCTTGAGAAGGTACAATGAGATGCAGAGTGTTGAGGATATCAGGGTAAACAGAGGGAAGCAGGGAGAGCAATAGGGAGTGCAAAGGTGCAAACTGAAGAGAGAATAGTCAAGACAGTAACAAAAGAGGAAAGACATTTTTAGGTATATAAGTGAGAAAAGGAAGATCGGGGTGGGACTGTAAGGTTAAGACAGGAAAGAGGGACTGGGCAGATAGGGAACAGGAAAAGGCAGACATTCTGAACAAATACTTATGTTTAGTGTTCACAGAGGAAAGTGGTGGGGATGGGCCACACAAATGTTACAGAAGTATTGGAGGGAGGGAGGGAGGTCAACACTAATCTGTTTTTTGTAGAAGAGAGTCTTGAAGGGACTTGCAAATCTAAAAGTGGACAAAGCAGTGGGGCCAGATGAAGTGTACCCAAGGGTATTGAGGGAGCTCTGGGAGGTACTGGCTGCACCTCTGATGACCTCATTTACAGTTACAATAATTGGAAACAAGAGTTGTCCTGGAGGACTGGAGGAGGGCAATGTAGTCCCACTTCATAACAGTGGTAGCAAGGAAGAAGCTGGCGATTACAGGCCAGTCAGCCTGCCTTCAGTGGTGGGACAGTTTATGGAATCAGTGCTGAGAGAAAGGATTGCAGAATATCTTGAATCCAATGGGTTACAAGACTTGAGGCAACATATATTCACGGGGGGGTCATGTCAAATGAATCCGACAGAGTCCTTTGACTGGGTGACCAAGGAACTAGATCAGGGTGGAGTGGTGGATGTAGCCTAATTAGATTTCAGTAGGACATTCAACACTGTTCCACACAGGAGATTTGTAAGCAAGCTGGGTTGCTTAAGAGTGAATCCAAAGGTGGCAAACTGGGTAAGTAATTACATAGAAAAATAGATGTCAAAAAATGTTAATTTCCCTATTGGTCCTTGCACAACAAGATGCGCACACTTGCTGATTTGAAACCTTTTATTGGCCCAACAGAGATTACAGAAAAACCTTAAGCTTTCAATCTCTAACAGAGGTCTTCTTCAGAAGAAATGGCATATTTTTATACCTGACCTCCACCCTGATCTAGTTCCTTGGTTACCCAGTCAAAGAACTCTATTTAAAAACCCAGAGAAAATAACATTTAAAACATGAGTGTGACAGATTAGCCATTAGTCAAGAAATACAACCAGAGATAAGCAAACATCCCTGAGGCAAGTAAGTCAAAGGTCACAGAATGGAATGATATGTAGTGACTCCTCAGATGTTCAAAATATCACTGAAGCCAAGTTAAAGAAAATATGTGTCTGTGTGCACGCACGCGCGTGTGTGTGTGTGTACACACTAAAGCATATTAATTAGAAATATGTAGAACACATAACTCTGCATGTTCATTTGTCAGTATTATTTGTGAATATTTAGACTGATGCAGTTTAAACATATGCAATCTGCAATTAGTGTTCATTAGTCAATATTGTTTGCAAACATTTAAACTGTACCTGAAACAGGACCGCCTTGTAAACAGGGCTGTGTTACCCTAATGATGTCTGTGTACTCAATATGCTTCTATGAAGCTCAAATATTTTACTACTAAATAGCAGTTCTGCATATGTGAAACAAAAGCTCAGGGAATCACCACCCATCAGTTAGAAACAAACCTCTGAACCCACATTTAGATGGAAAAATAAAACCATTTTATATTTAAGCATATTAGAACCATGTAAAACAAATAACTGTCCAGGTGTTGTACCTGAAACCAGGGCAAAAACAAAACAGGAGCACTTAAAAAATTATAGTGGGATATGAAATTGATGTCCATGTTCATGTCATTCTGCACAGTATTCAAAAGAAAAATCAAAAACACGTCCCATGCTCGCCTTTGTTGTGTATTTTGCAAATGGCCTTTCAGAACCAGGACTGATAAGTCAGAGATTTTGAAAATGCACAACAGGGGTGAGCATGGGAGGTGCAATATGATTACCCACAGATCCCTTTTCTGTTTGGTGGCCATCAGTATCTCTCCCCCATCATGTAAGTCTCCCTGGCTTCCTGTGTCCCAAATGCGTGATTTTGCACTTTTTTGCATTGAATCTTAGCTGCCACACTCTTGACTATTCCTCTAATTTACCTAGGTCCCTTCTCATTTTTCCACCCCTCCTGGAGTGTCTACCCTGTTGCAGATATTAGTGTCATCTGCAAAGAGGCATACCTTTCCTTCCAGCCCCTCTGCAATGTCACTTATGAAGACCAGTGAATCCGACTGGCACGAGAAACTGTTCCCTGTGGCACCCCACTGGTCACCTTTCCTTCCTCAGATTGAACTCCATTTACCACCATCCTCTGTGTTCTAGCCCTCAACCAATTCCTGACCCAGCTTACCACCTTGGGACCCATTACCACACTGCCTAGTTTTTTTACAAGCCTCTTATGTGGAACAATGTCAAAGGCCTTGCTTAAATCCAAGTAGGCCACATCCACCACTTCCCTGAATCACTTCCCTGGTCACCCAGTCAAAGAACTCTATCAGATTTGTTTGACATTACCTTCCCACTGTGAATCCATGCTGCCTTGGATCCTGTGCTCTGCTGAATTAAAAATGTTCCACAATCCTTCCTTTTAGCAGTGATTCCATTATTTTCCACACCACTGAGGTCAGACTGACTTATCTATAGTTTTCAGTCTCCTCCCTGCTACCACTTTTGTGTAGAGGGACTACATCTGCTCTCTTCCAGTCCTCTGGAACCATTCCTATTTCCAGTGATTCATTGAACAGTGCTGCCAGTGGTGCTGCCAGCACCTCCCTAAGCTCCTTCAATATTCTAAGATATATCTCATCTGGTTCCATTGGCTTGTCCATTTTTCAGCTTTACGAATTCCTTTAGAACTCTCTCTTCCATAAATGGACTGGTGTCCATCTCCCTCCCCTTATTGCTCCTGTCACTTAATTGTGGTCCCTCACCTTCCCCCTCTTCTGTGAATACTGAACAAAAATGTTTGTTCAGGACTGTTATTTTTTCCAAGTCCCCCTCTGTAGAACTTCCCTTCTTCCCCTTTAAGCCTCACAATCCCACCCCTTGACTTTCTCCTTCCTCTGGACTTCTATGCCTAGATATATTCTCAACTAGGACCGCTCCCATGTACCTGCCTTTTTAGTCAACACTCTGAGCATAGCATGGAGGACAGTCTGCTGCATGTTTAAATTAAAGTTTTGCAGTCTTGCAAGTGATAGAAGGTGTTTCTCAGAGATAGGGAAGGGTGAAGAAGCATGGATTGAACTAATCTGAGTGGATTAAGGTTCCTACCAGGATGGGCATTATATGGAACTGCGCCAAACTTTGCTGAATCAACATCTCTGGCTGCTGTGGTTACGAGTCTTACCTGAAGGTCAGCTCTGTTCCAGGGCACTGGAGGATCTCTTCAGTGTTTATTCTTTTGGAGGATGTATGGTATTCTGGGACTGTTCGAGGTTGCTGTGCAGGGGAGCCTATTGTGTGGCAATGTAGGCCCCATCCTGTCGGATCGAGACGCAGTTTCAGCTATTAGCCTGAGTGCTGGACTATCACTGGTGGGCAAAGTCGGTGGATTTTCATGAAAACCCAAAGCCCTATGTTGAATACACTCTGCCGTATAGTCCACCGATACCAGATGTGGGTGTTTCTCTTCACTCAAGGAAGACTTTTCCAGACTGCCTTCGGTGCTGGTGAGAGAAGTGCCGATGAGGGCTGAAGTTGGATTTTGAGCCTAAGCCTGGTGCCTGGCGAATTAGTTCCATTACTGCCTCTGTTTTGGCTGGTGCTGCCCCAGCATCAGTAAGAGTTTTGTTGGGGCTGGTTTGTAAAAATCTAAAGCCTGTCCCTCCTGGGAGAGTTCTCCTTGTGCTGTTTAAAGGTAGGGTGGGATAGTCCTGGTTGAAATATGTTTAGGTACTGGCCCTACCAGACTCACCTGTGCTGCCTGTCTGCTGCTCAACCTCCACCCCATACCTGACCTCTCTGATCCTCTGTCTGCAGCTAGATGCTGCAGAGAGGTCAGAATAACTAGGTGATAGTTGAGTCATTGCTGGTGGAGTGCAGCGGAGGATGAGGTGGTGAGGGGTATTGAGGTTGTATGGTTCAGAAGATGCCCTGGGTTTAGACAGGGCTTAGGTAGATGCCTGATGTGTGTTTGGTTCCTGTACCAAGGGGTCCCACTGGACTGAGTGGACAGGTAGCTATAGGACCAGCTGCTTCCCCTAATCCTCTTCAGGCGGTGCTCTGAAATACCAGACTGAGTAGGAACAAGACTTCTATTTTTGAAGACTTGATTTCCTCTGTTGACCTAGCTTGCATTGTGGAGACTTGGTTGGGTGATGATAATGGCCCAGTTCTAGTGGCCACCGTCCCCACTGAGTACTCCATGGTGCACTGCCTGAGGAAGGATCACAGGGGCGGGGGTGTGGCCATTGTTTTTAGAGCCAGCCTGGGCTTCACAGTACATTCAGTTGGTAACATCAGGTCTTTTGAGTGTGTTGCAATTCTTTGGGGTCCCAGTGCAGGCTGCAGGAGTCTCCTCATTTATTACCCGTCTGGGCTAGGGGGAGAATTTCTTCAGGAAGTAGTGGACTTCATCATCAACCAGGTGTTGGAGTCCCCCAAGTGTTTAATCCTGGGGGACTTCAATGCCTGGGTTGACAACGAATCCTCGTGTTTTGATTATGACCTTCTCCAGTTAATGTCTTCACTGGGCCTGACACAAGCGGTTGCCTCTGTGACTCACCAGCATGGTCACACACTCGATCTGGTGTTCCAGCTGGGTATTGGGGTTGATAACCTCAGGATTGATCTGTCCTTTGGTCCAATGACTGCACTGTGAAGTTCACATTTGGGGCCCTCCTGATAGTTCTGTCCCTGTAGAGATGGTAAGCTATTACCCTTAAAGGGGGCTAGACCCAGAAGGACTTTTGGTGGTAGCTGACCTATCTAGGGTTTAGGTAGCTTGTGCGATTGGCACTGGGGAGGCAGTGGCCAGCTATAATAAGGTGGTGTCTGAAGCTCTGGATGCCATAGCACCAGTTCGTATATGACCCACATCTTCTCACTTGAGATCCCCGTGGTTTGATGGGGATCTCAAGGCAATGAAGATCAAGGGTCAGAAGTTGTAGCATTGCTGGTGGAAGCCCCATCTAGATGCTGACAAACTGGTTCTGCGCACCCACTGTCATGAGTACCAGGAGGCAATCTCCTGTAGGAAGGCAGAGTTCCTGTCCAGGGAGATTGTGGCAGGGAGAAACAGACTTGCTCAGCTTTTTCAGACTGTGGACAGGCTTCTTCATCTAGCCTGTTTTCAGCCAAAAAAAGCCTTTTCATTAACCTTGTGTAAGGAGTTTGCTCTGTTCTTCTCTGACAGGGAGTCTGCAGTCCGGTCGGGGATTCCATCAGGTAGGCTCTTGCCTCACAGTTGCTGATCTACTGGGAGCAGAGGAACTCTGCCTGCCTGGGAAGAGTTTAGGTCAGTGGAGGTGTCTGAGGTGACTTGGGTGATCTTAAAACTGAGCGTACATCTTGTGAACTGGACCCAGCCCTGATGCGTTTCTTGATGGGATGTGCCAAGGCTGTTGCCCCAGTGTTTGCTGGGATAGCCTGGTGTTCGATGGTGGAGGGGGTGTTTCCAGCTCCTCTGAAAGAGGCGCTGGTGAGACACCTCCTAAAGAAACCTTCCCTCAACCCAGACATCCTAGCGAATTACTGCCCTATCTCCAACCTGCCTTTTTTGAGCAAGGTTGTTAAGAAACTGGTAGCACAGTAGCTCGAGGATCAGCTTGTGTCCTTCGACATCTATAAGCCATTTCAGTTGGGTTTTCAGGCTAGGAACAGCACAGAAACCACACTAGTCAGGGTGCATAATGACTTACTCAGAGCTAGAGATAGTCGAGACAGGTCAATTCTTGTGCTCCCAGATCTCTCTTTAGCTTTCGACACCATGGGCCACATTGTGCTTCTTAATCGGCTCTGTAAATTTTGTGGACTCACTGGTGTTGCCATCAGATGGTTTGAGTCCTATCTCTCAGACAGGGTGCAATGAGTAGTGATGGGGAATTTCTTCTCCTCTCCAATGCCCCTGTCTTGTGGAGTTCCAAAGGCCTTGATCTTATCACTGATGCAGATCACGGTGTATATGCTGCCCCTAGGTGAGATCATTCAACAGTACAGTGTGAAGTTTCACTTCTATGCAGATGACACCCAGCTGTATTTGCCCCCAGGACATCTGATGTGGTTGATGTGCTTAACACCTGCCTGGCTAAAATCAATGACTGGATGGCTTTCAGCTGGCTGTGGCTCAACCTGGACAAGACTGAGGTGCTGGTGGTCAAGCCAGGTCGTGGGCATGATGAGTTGCTACATGGAGTGGACATGGGTCTTTTCATAAGGTCTGCTCCATTGGTTGCTTCCCTGAAGCTGTAAAATCTAGGTGTGATCCTAGACAGCAGACTGACCTTTGAATACTAGGTGTCGTAAGTTATGAAGAGTGGTTTTTACCACTTACGAAACATCACCAGGATAAAGCCCCTCATTCTGCCCGAAGATCTGCCGACCCTAGTACATGCCTTTGTGACCTCCAGACTTGACTACTGTAAAGCTCTGTACTTCAGGGTCATGGGAGGGATCCTCCGTAGGCTGCAGCTGGTGCAGAATGTGGCAGCCCGGTTATTGGCGGGACTATCTTGGTCATGCTATGTGACTCCGGTTCTGCATGTTCTGCACTGGCTGCCGGTCAGGTGGAGGGTTCTTTTCAAGGTGGGCTTGCTTACCTATAAAGCCCTATATGGGCTGGGTCCCGGCTACCTGTCTGAGCTCCTGTCACCTGCAACCTCTGCCCACTTCCTCCGCTCTGCATCGAGGGGCCTCCTGGATGTTCCCAGGGTTCAGCTCAAGACCTCTGGTGACCATGCATCTAGTGTCTCTGGGCCAACCCTGTGGAACACACTTCCAGCTGCAGTCAGGGAGGCCCTCTGATTGGTGTCTTTAAGCAGAGGCTTAAGGCCCATCTCTTCTGCCAGGCTTTTGGGGAGTAAGCCATCTTCCCCCCTCCTACCCTCAGCTATTTTGTATTTTATATTTATGCTTTTAAGAATGTTGTTCTAAAGATTTTGCCACTGCACAAATGTTATTATATTTTCTATTCTGTTTTTATTTTGTACTGTACCCAGAGCCTTAGGGATTGGGCGCCTTAGAAATAAAATTGCCTTGCCTTGCCTAACATACCTATAAAACAAGACCTGAGGCAGCATGGACTCATCAAGGGTCATATCAAATGAATCTGACAGAGTTCTTTGACTGGCTAACCAAGGCACTAGATCAAGGTGGAGCAGTGGATGTAGCCTAATTAGATTTCAGTAAGGTATTCAACACTGTTCGACACAGGAGATTGGTAAGCAAGCTGGATTGCTTAAGAGTAAGCAACTTTTTTGCATTGAACCTTAGCTGCCATGCTCTTGACCATCCCTATAGTTTATTTAAAAGTCTTTGTCATACCCCTTCTCTCTCTCTCTCCTCTCTCTCAGGGTGGAAATATTTAGGCCTCCTCATGGGGCTTCCAATGATGAAGTGGGAGTAGGGAGGAGGTTGGAAACTATAGACCAGTCAGCTTGACCTCAGCTGTGGGTAAAATAATGGAATCACTGCTAAAAGAAAGGACTGTAGAACATCTTGAATCTAGCGAACTGGTTAAGGGATAGGTAGCAGAGGGTGGTGGTAAATAGAGTTTACTCAGATGCAGGGAGGGTGACCAGTGGGGTGCCTTATTTATTTATTTATTTATTAGCTTTTGTTTACTGGGTAAGTACGCTAGACAAGGAATGCCTATTTTCAGGTGAGACCTGGGAAATTACAAGAGTAGGTTTACAAGCAGAGTGAGAACAATTACAACATAGTGAAATACAGGTATTGAACAGGGTAAAACAAATAAACAAGTACAGGATGATCAGATAAACATATACATCAAAATAAGAACATACAACCAGTAATAACAGTTCTTGGTATAACACATGGGCTTTTAAGATGGGACATTAGGTGGTTGTCCTGGTATAAGGATGATAAGTGCTGAGGTGCAGGAAACCATAAGAGTGAATGGTTCCCCTATTTGAGCTTGGGGCGAGGGGGTTAGGAACCAGGGAAGTGGATGGAGCACACCTGGGTCCAAGCCAGGGTTGGAGGTACCAAGCAGCCTAGGGACAGTTACAGGCTGAGGCAGACTTCAGGTGCAACCAGAGGGAGCTCTTAAACATGGGATGGGTGGGACTACATCTGATGGGTGCAGGTAGGGTATTCTAGAATCTAGGGGAGCAGACAGCAAAGGCATGATCACCTGCCAGAGTACGAGTTTTTGGGATGGGGGCCGGACAGCTGATCTGAGCTGGTATGACGGTAGAGCTGGTTGGAGTTGAGACAAGGCAGGTGGGGTGGCATTATGGACAATTTTGTCTGTGAAGCAGCCCAAGACAAAGGAACAATAATTACTTGGGGACATTCAGTGTAGGGCTTTGTATAACTCACAGTGATGGGTAAGCCGAGGGGCAGTGAGGGCAAAGCAGCAGATATTATTATAGGCCACATCCCATTTTGTGAGACTAGTTTTAGTAGCGAGGGTAAAGGTAGTCAGTCCATAGCTGAAAGAGGGAAGAAACAATCCTTTAGCAAGGCCAAGGTGAGCAGCTGCTGTAAGGGACTCATGAGCACTGTATGCAAGACCAGTCTTGATGTTTGTTGCACTGCATACATTTTGAATATGTAGAGATAGGTCTAACTGAGGATCAAGAGTAACTCCTAGGTAATTGAAAGAGCATGTAGTGCTAACAGGGACTCCATCATGACTCAAGACATTCAGTGGGATGGGACACTGCTTGAGCTTAGCAGAGGATCCCAAATGCATGAGTTGTGTTTTCTTTATATTTAGCACAAACTTGCTTGTCAGGAGCCAATTCTGCAGCTTGTTGAAGTCAGCTTGTAAACTGTGATTTATGGCACTGATATCACCCGAGCTAGATAGGAGGATCAGGTCATCTGCATAAAGTGTTGTGGCATTATTGGCGGGGACCATAGGAAGGTCGTTGATGAAAAGAGAAAGTAGGATGGGGCCTAGGATAGATTCCTGAGGGATACCAGTCACAACAGGAGCTGGATCCGAGAAAGCTCTATTGTACTTAACAAGCTGTAGCCTGCCAGTGAGATAATTGGAAAACCAGTTTAGGGCAGGGATGGACACACCAAGGGAGTGAAGTTTAGTACAAAGTAGGGTATGATCCACCAGATCAAAGGCCTTGGAGAAGTCTACAAATATAGCCCCCGACAATATGCCATGGTCCACGGCAGTTCTTATTTCAGATATGAATTTAGCAAGGGCTGTACCAGTGCTATGGCCTTTTTGAAATCCATGCTGTTCAGGGGAAAGTAAGGTGTATTTAGTCAGGTAATCTGTCAGCCTCACTTCCACCACCTTTTCCAGTATCTTGCTACCAGCAGACAAGGTGGCTATAAGATGGTAATTTTCTATGCATTTCCATTCACCCTGCTTAAAGACAGGGACCACCTTTGCTACTTTCCATATTGGTGGAATGCTTCCAGTGGTGAGAGATAGGTTAAGAATATGGGAGATGGGGAGCACAAGTAAAGGGGCCCCAAGCTTTAGGAGCCTAGGTTCAGGGTCATCATGACTAGTACTCATGTGAGGAGAGAGGCCAGCAAGAAGCTTGTGGGTTTCCCTCACTGAGATTGCCTTAAGATAGAAGGATGGGTGAGACAGGGGCTCTGGTAGGGAGGTATGAGTGGAGGTAGATGACTTCTCATTAGCAGCAGTGAGCAGGGAGGTGTATGCCGAGAGATCAGTGAATTGCTTGTTAAAGGCATTAGCAATGGTAGAAGCGTTATTGCAATTTATGCCATCAATTAGCATATCCACAGTGTCGCCCCTACTATACCCCCCAATGACAGTCTTAATAGTGCACCAGAAGTCTTGCAGATCCCTAGCTGAGGATAAGAGGGCAGTCTTGCAGTATTCTCTCTTAGTGGCTCGGATGGCTTTTTTTGCAGTCGTTGCAGAGCCACCGGTATTCATGATAGTCAGACAATTCCCTAGAGGCTTTGAATTTACTCCAGTACTTATCTTGGGCTTTCATGAGGGAGAGCAGGTCCCCATGTAACCATTTAGTAATAGTGCCTCTGACCCTCTTTCTGATGCGAGGGGCATGCTTATCCTGCAGAGAAGGGAGGATGTTAAGAAGATTGTCAAGGGCACATGTGGCATCCGTAACGGAGTAAACTGGGTCCCAGTCTAAGATTGCGACGCCTTGAAGAAAGAGTGCAGGGTCGAAGCTGGAGAAGTCTCTCACATGTATGATCTTGGGGGGCACTTTGGGAAAGGAGACTCTCCAGATGCAATAGATGGGGGGAATGGTCAAATATTGAATCAGGAAGGACACCAGATACTGAGATCCTGTTGGGCCTGTTGGTTAGAAACCAATCCAGGAGTGAACCTCTGTTCCCAGGGTGGTAGTTTTGTGTGGCCACACTAATAAGCTGGGTAAGGCCAAGGGTTGCCAGCAGTGGTTTGTACTGCTTGACATTGTCTTCAGACCAGTTTAGGTTGAGATCACCACAGATAAGTACCTCATTTTAGGAGATTCTGGGGCTAATGTTATTGTGCAGATAGGAGAGCCCCTTGACGCCTTGTTTTGGAGGGTTATAAGCACAAATGATGTGAAGTTTTTTTGCATTCCCTAGAAGGAGAAACCTATGAAGGAATTCACAGGTGGCAGAGTGTGGAGCTACATTGTACTGGATTATGGATATGTCAAGGTGACTTTTGTAGTATATCACAAGACTTCCCTTGTGTTTTCTACCTATATGATCACGACGCAGGAGGCTATAGTTGGAGAGCTCAAAGGCTGAGTTAGGGGTGGAAGGCTTTAACCATGTTTCTGTGAGGCACAGAATATCAGGGTTGTAGTGGCCAGCCCAGGCAGTTAGCTAAGCAAGGTTGTGGATGTGACTACGAACATCAAGATGTGCAATTTTAAGACCTTTAAGAGAAGATCAGGAAGGACTGTTTAAGGTTGGTTGTGCAGTAGGTCCAGGGTTCAGGTTGATGTCCCCTGCAAGAAGGAGAAGGAGAGCTGAAAACCAGAGAAGGAGGCACAGCCAGCCCCTCTTATAAGGTTTTTTATGAGTGAGGTAGCACATGCATTTTAGTAAGCAGAAAGCGTCGCTCAGAGATTTAGGTGGAAAGCACCAGAGGGGATGCACATTATCATGCCAAGAGGCTATGGGGTTGGAATGGGTCTAGTCATCAGTGTGGTGCACCTCCAAGGGGCCAACAGAAAGTGGGAGAGAAATGGCAGTGAAATACAAGGTCTACAGAGGGCAGATTAGGCAGGTGAGGAAATACATTGTAGGTATTTAATAGCAGACACCAGAAGGGGGGTTAGTCAGTAATGCCAATATCAGTGGCATGTCTAGTTTCAGCAGTATTAAAGAAGTAAATTGTAGTAGGCAGGGCAGGATGACTTCCTAATGACAGGCATTAGTTTTCAGCCTGACAGTGTGCCTGAAAGAATAGTATGATTCTAGCCCTTTAAGAAGGGCTGACTACTATGCCCCCCAGTTTCCAATAGGTAGGCTGAGTTAATGGGGGTGGAGCTATGGGGGCTGAAAGACCATTTAATAGACTGTAGGGGAGGGGGGTTGATGAAAAATGTGATCTGAATCAGGGAGCTGAGCAAGCCAGAGGGCTGCTTTTACATTTTGGGGCTTCAAACACAGCAGCACAGATCGAAACAAATAAATTAAACTCCCTAGCCTGTCTAGCAGAATTCAGTACATTGGCAAGAACAGAGGTAAAGGAGCAGGTTAAAAATTACAGTACAAGGTCAGTTCAGCTCCTCAGTTTTAAATTAGACCAAGCTTATGCTGCATGGTGGAGTTTTAAAATGGCACAAGATGTCTAAGGGGAACTGAGTTCAAGGGTGCAGACAGTCATACTCACTGTACACATTTGTGTACAGTTTTGTTGAGTGCCTGTCTGTTAACATTTTCATTGCAATCTGTAGTATTTGGGTTAGTGTAGGCCACTGAAGAGTGACTCTGTTTAAACTTCTATTGTTTAGGAGACAGACGCATGTATAACCTCTTTAGAGATTAGAGGAATCCTCTGGCAACAATCTGAATGGTTTGGAAGGGGGTGCCATTTGGAAAGGATGTGTACATTTTTTAATGGGGTGGTGTAACTGTTGGAGATTGTGTACAAAACAGAAATTTCTGGCTACGCCCCTGTCTGAGTTGACTACCTGAAGTGGACCTCAATCTCTCTCTCTCTCTCTCTCTCTGTGGCCAAGTCCTCTGTCTGTGGGCAACTTGTAGCCCTGAGGTTCCAGCGAGGGAGCCTAAAAAGAACACAGCAGCCAGGGGTTAAGTAGGCTCTCAGAAAATGGGAGTTTACTACTAAGTAATTAATTTCAGAGTCAGGGAGGGATTAGCAGGCAGCCGAAATTCAATCTGAATCAGGGAGCTGAGCAAGCCAGACGGCTGCTTTTACATTTGTATTAATTGTGGGGCTTCAAACACAGCAGCACAGATCGAAACAAATAAATTAAACTCCCTAGCCTGTCTAGCAGAATTCAGTACATTGGCAAGAACAGAGGTAAAGGAGCAGGCTAAAAATTACAGTACAAGGTCAGTTCAGCTCCTCAGTTTTAAATTAGACCAAGCTTATGCTGCATGGTGGAGTTTTAAAATGGCACCAGATGCCTAAGGAGCTCTGAGTTGGCTACCTGAAGTGGAGCTCTCTCTGTGGCCGGGTCCGTGGTCCATGGGTAACTTGTAGCCTTGAAGTTCCAGTGAGGGAGCCTGACGTGGAGCTCTCTATCTGTGGCCAGGTCTACAGTCCGTGGGCGACTTGTAGCCTTGAGATTCCAGTGAGAGATTTCCAGCCTATTAACTCTCCCTTCCCTTTACCTGAGATTCCCTTATGCCTGTCCCATGCATTCTTGCACCCTAGGAGGAATCAGTGCTGTGACCAATTGCAGAGGAGCTGGAAGGAAGGTCTGCATCTTGCAGATGACACCAAACTCCTGCAACAGGACGGCACTCCAATGAGGGGTAAAGAATGTGTAGCAACCTGAGATAACTCAAGGAGTGGTCCAGGGTATGGCAGCTGGGTTTCAATGCTGAAAAGTGCAAAATAATGCACTTATGTCACAGAAACACAGGGGTGGAGTATAAAATGGGGGTGATGGTAAAGCAGGAAAGAGACCTGGTGGTGATCATAAGGGATGACCAAAAGGTGGCCAGGCAGTGTGATAAAGTAGTTGGGAGGGTGGGTGATGCTGGGTGTGTAGGGAGGGATATCACCAGCAGAAAGAGGAAGGTGGTGTTGTCTCTGTATGTATCACTGGTAAGACCCCATCTAGTGTACTGTGTTGAGTTCTGGAGACCACATCTCAGAGCAAACATAGACAGTGTTGAAACTGTCCAGAGGAGGGCAACAAAAATGGTGCAGGGTCTGCATCAAAAGCCCTATGAGGAAATGAAAAAAGGACCTAAATATGTTCACCCTGGGAAAGAGAGAGAGGTGACATGACAGAGACATTTAAATACTTCACAGGGGTAAACAAGGTACAAGAGGGAAGTTTTTTTTTCCAGAAAAACAGATGCTCAAGGACAAGGGGACATAGTAAGAAGCTGGGGGGGATTCAGGATGTGAGGAAGTACTTCACAGATTCCTGGAACAGTCTTCCAGCAGAGGTGATCAGGGTGAAAACAGTGGTGGGGTTCAAGAATGTATGGGACAGGCATAAGGGATCTTAGCTAAAGGGAAGGGAGGTGAATCGGCTAGAAATTAAGTAGGATCTGCAGTGATACTATGGGCAGGGAAATGGGCTGAATAGGTGGGCCAAGCAGTCTCTTATCTGCCAGCAAATTCTGTTTCTGTGTTTCACAAGGAGTGTTTTACAAATGGTACAGTGGAAAGTTTGTGGTAAAATAAAGATTACTAAGGAACTGAGAGACCACCAGAAAGGTAGCTACTGTAATTATACCATGGGGTTTTCCCCTGTGAACTGCAGTGCACAGCAGCCAACAGACAAAAAATTGTTTGTGAGACCATGTGCCTCACAATAACACTTTGGTAGGTGCTCTAACTTTGGCAAGCCAGCCAGAATGCCAAGCCTCACCAATGGAAATGGGACATCAATTTATTTAAACAAGACAGTGACCCTCAGCCCAGAATAAAGAAGTGCTGCTGTCCTAAGGTATGAACAGGGCCCCAAGTTTTGCGCGATTCTGCGGGTGCGGCAAACCGCGGAAATATCCACGGAATTTGCCGTCACCCGCGGAATTCGCGGCTGCCCACGGAACAAATGTTGAGTTTGTGGGTTACCCCTGGGCAAGTGTTTGCAGCCTATGTGGTAATAACCAGGAATTCAACCAATAGTAGAAGCCAAGGTGTAGGATAATACCCTAAGCACACACTAAATTTGTTGTATTTGCTTACAATATTTGATGCCCCTCACATGTTAGTATGCCACTGGGAGCCCAACCCAGCGTGGCAAAGTCTTTGCCGACGGGGTGCCCAATCCTCGTCCGGCTTCAGGCCGCCCCCAAGCTGCCTGGTGCCACGCTGGGAGCCCACCCCAGTGTGGCAAAAGCCCCTCCTGTGTGGGAATCCAAATAAAACAAAAACCTTCCATCGCTGTTTTTGCCCCTCCCCAACCCGCACCCACCCTCTGCGTACCCACCTCCACACCCCACCTCACCCCCACCTCAACCTATACTTACCTCTGGAACCCAGCACAATGATCTTCTGTGGACCGGACACGTCTGCACTCTTCAAAGCCGACCGCAAACTGAAGAAATGCCGTAAGCTGTATAATGGACTAAATGGATTTTTTCAACTTTAGTACATCTCAGCTATTTCTGGATTGCCACCACCAACATGGGGTTTTCACTTCATGAATTGACACTGTTATTACTATCGGTTCCCGAAGGTGGCTCTCGCAGTGACCGCGCCGGAACCACCTTTCCGGAAAGATTAATGAAATGACAGTGTCACAGTTCATGAGGTAGGCTCTAAAAACCCCACGTTGAAAATTTGGTGAAAATATTCCCAAACAACTGTTTTATGAGAGAGCGAATGCTATAGTTCTACGCACGTCAGAACTTTGAAAGCATTTTAATATTTTCACCCAGATTTTCAGTATTGCCATTTTACTATTATTTCTCCATGAACAGTACAACTGTCATTTTTACATCTCACCCGAAATGTTTTCCAGTACAGTAGCGCATAATGGCGCAGTCGGTGTGTGAATCAATGTTCCGGACAGATTAATAAAATCACAGTGATACTGTTCATGAGCAGAGGTCTTAAACTGGCTATGTTGAAAATTTGGACAAACGCCCATAAAATGACTGTGTTCAGAGCATGCATTGTGTCAGATATGGAAAAAACAAAAAAAGAAAAAAAATTAAGGGTAAAAATGTGCTGTAGAATTGCCACAGAAATAGGTGTTGAAAATGTAGTTCTGCTGGCAAATGAGAACCCCTGTCGCAGAACTTTGCCCGATGTGCCGAGAAAAATCGGGGCCTGGGTATGAATAGTGTTTACCCTGAGTGTTCATATATTTTTATTTTATTTATTTATTTTATTTATTAAGCATCAGTTTACAACCTTTGAGCCAGAGGCCTGTTACAAAGGTACCTCATCACAGAGAGGACAATACAGTGATAACAACTTGGTACAGAGAAACAGTGTACAGTTTTTTGAGGATACAGGAGGACAAATGAGATCAACAATTTACAACATACAGGATTGGTGACGTTAACATTGTTCAGGGAAATAACTAGAACATCAGCAAAAACATAGGATATCAATACAGTGTGTTTTAGCAGAGTCAACAGGGAGGTAATAGGAAACAAGGGTACAGAAGGTACAGGATTTGAGCAGCCAACAGGGGGCTTTGTCAGAGAGTGAGCAAGATAGCTTAGAAACAGCAACAGCTGCGAGTAGTGAAATGGTGGTTCTGGAGGGTAGTTTTAAAGCAAGAGATTGTGGGGGTGTCTGAGATACTGGCAGGGAGGGAATTGTACCAAGAAGGGGCACGGTAGAGGAAAGCCCATTGTCCATGAGAGGTCCTTGCCCTATGTACCTTCAACTTGGTTTTACAGGAGGACCGTGTTGAAGCTAGTGAGTTTACATGGTGGATAACAGCAGTCAAACCAGGAGGAGAGAGCCCAAGGAGAGTTTTTTTTGTAAGGATGCAGGTTTGATACCTAAGACGTTCATCAAGATTGAGCAGATTTGCCTGGGAATAAAGATGGCAGGTATGTGTAAGACTGGGAGCATCTAAGATTAGTCGACAGGCCTTATTTAAGGTGAGGTGGATTTTGTTTAGCGAGGTCTGGTCAGCAGTCCCATAGACTGGTAAGCCATAGTCAACAAGTGACAGAATGGAGGACATAACTGCAGTCAGAGGGCATCGGGGGAGACAGTGTTTTGGCGGTAAAGGATTCTCAACCTAATATTGGTGATGGAGGCTACGAGGAGATATGGGAATGGAATGTGAGGGCAGGGTCAAAGGTTATCCCAAGGTATTTGTATGTGTAAACGTGTTCGAGTGGGAACATAGAGCTGGCTAAGACTTGAAGTTGGAAATATTAGCTTTGTTTTGGGGGTGGAGAAGATCATAGATTTGGTCTTTTAAGATTGATAACCAGTCTATGTTCTTTAAACCAGGCTTCCACGTCTTTATAGGATAATTGCAGGGAATCTTGGAGGGTGGTGGGGTTATGGTCAGAAACAAAGATAACAGCATCATCTGCATAAAGGAGGAGTTTGCCAGTACAGGCACCTGGCAGGGTGTTGAGATAAAGGGAAAAGAGCAGGGGCCCAAGAATAGAGCCCTGGGGAACCCCAGATCGGATAGGGCAGAGGTCAGAGAGGGTGCCATTGATTTTTACATGCTGGGACCGGGCAGAGAGATAGCTGGAGCACCATGAGACAGGTCCTGCAGCAAAGCCAGCATGGCTGAGTGCATCCAGCAGGAGAGGATGGGATACGGTGTCACAGGCTTTTGACAGATCGATGAACACTGCACCAGCAAGAGAGCCCAAGTCCAGGAGGAATGGAGGAAGAAAACTCAATGAGGGCGGTATGGCTGCTGTGACCAGCACGGAAGCCGTGTTGTTCAGGGCAGAGGATACTGTATTGGGTAAGAAACTCAGATATTTGGGAGGATACTACTTTCTCTAAGGCTTTTGAGAGCGGTGAGAGGATTGAGATGGGACGATAATTACCAGAAAGGGCCCTATCTCCACCCTTATGTATGGGAGTGACAGTGGCAATTTTCCAGGCAGATGGAAATTTCCCTAGACAGAGTGATTTATTGAAGAGGCTAGTGATTGGGGCGATGACCTGGTCCAATGCCAGGCTGAGGAGTCTGGGGTCCAAGGAGTCACTGCCTGTGGTGTTGCTTCTTAGAGCCTTGGTCAGATACGGTCTGACTTCATTGACAGTAACCCGGTGGAAGTGGAAAGATGCGTGTGAGGGAGCAGGGTCAGGAGAGTTGGGGGGTCAAAAACGTTGCTAGGGAGTACAGAGCTAAGGTCAGTAAAGGATTTATTGAGATGGTTAGCAATGAGGGTAGGATCAGTAGAGATAATACCCTCAATATTGATTTGGGAAGGCAGAGGAGAGCATGTACCACCATTTAGTTGTTTGATGTTATCCCAGAAGGTTCTAGCATTCCCCCAGGATGAGGTGAGTGAGGCCCGATAATGATCGGCCTTTGCTTTGCATATGGCCCAGGTACATTTATCTGGCAGCAATATGCCTGTCTGTCAGCAGGCGCTAGTTTCCATGGATAGTACGACAGGTTATCCCTGTGCCTAAGGAGTTGGAGTAGAGAAGGAGTGATCCAGGGAGTATGCCGTACTTGGAACGAAGTTTGGTTAGGGGCGAAGATATCACAAGTTTTGTTAAACATTAAGGTGAAGAAGGCCAGGGCTGGAACTCAAGGTTGGGGTGGTCTCAATGGGAGACCAATCAACTGACTAGAAGTTGCTTCAGGCCTCTCAGCCCACCTGGTCGCAACCGCCTGTAGGGTGGCCTGTGCAGTGGGTTTGGTTAGGGACGTAATCCAACAGAAAAGAATAGGGGAGTGGTCACTGATTCCATCTGGAAGGATTTGTAGATTGCAAACTTGGTTAGGTCGGTTGGTGAGGACTACATCCAGAAGAGTGCTCGACCCCATTGTGGGGTTCACTCTTGTTGGTTGGGTAACAAGTTGCATTAGGTCAATAGCAGTAAAGGAGTCACAGGTGGAGGAGGATGCGGGGCTAAGCCAGTTGATGTTTAGATCACCCATGAGAATATGCTCAGGGGAATGTGGTAGAGAGGTGAGATACTCTATTAGAGGGACCAGGGCCTGGTTTGATTTTTTGGGGGAATATAGGTGGAGGTTAGAAAGAGGGGGCCTTTAGAGGGGTCGGGGGTAAGTTTTAGGGTAAGGGCCTGGGCCCTGTGGTTAAGGACAGGGGCTGGGAGGGCTACTCCAGGAAGGGAGTCTTTGATATAAATAGCACAGCCTCCACCTCATCTCCCTACATGGTCTTCACGGTCATATAAAATGTAAGGCCTGCATATTTCTTCCCTAGCTCTCTATATGTGTGTGTGTGGAAATATGTATCTACATGTATATGTATAGCTTTGCAAAAAACTGCATTTAGGGTTCAGCCTAAAATGACAAAAGTAGGGAAATGTGGTTTTAGGGCCTTAAAACACCCTCCACCTCACCCCTAAAGCAAATTCGGTGTGCAGTCTTCCTTGGGGTTGTCAACCCTGTCACTCACCCCATTCTATACAATCCTGGAATGTATACAACTGTGCACATCACATCTGAGCTTTATTGTTACTGCAGTGGGATAAGCTTTAGGGTGACAAACCAAGGAAGACTGCACCCTGATTTGTTTCAGTGAGGAGTGGGTTTTAGGTTTGGAAACCCTAAAACCACATTTCCCTACTTTTGTCACTTTAGGCTAAACCCTAAATGTTCCATTAATGCAGTTTCTGTAAAGAATGTCCTTACTTTTTGAGATAGTATGATTGCATCCTCATTTGCTTGTCTGGAGCGTGGTCCCTCTGGTCTGTGTACTCCCATCCATCCATCCACAGATGCATGTATGTATGTTGCTTTGAAAGCACAGGACCCTCTGGGTCCTGCACTTATACTTGTAGCAAAGCAACAACCAAATTGTCAGCATAGCCTTCTTATTACCCTACCTCATGAACCCGCACTGAAAATTTTCAAATTCCTGCCGAAATGTTATTCCACACCACCACAATGTCATTCCATGCCACAGGTGTGAAAACACAGTTTGGCCAGGATTTGAAAATGACAGCTCAAGACATGAGGTGGTGCAAAAATGGCTATGCTGAAAATTTGGGATCAGAATATTTAAACTTACCAAACTTACGAGTGAGTGTAGCAAAATTTCAATGGATGCATATTATTGCCTTTGCATTATTTGACACCAGATTTTTACATAGTTCTTATGACCCTACCTCATGACCATGGGAGGTGAAAATTTTCAAATCCTGCCCTAGAGTTGATTTTGCCAAGTGACTACAAAATCACCTTTCAGGCCTGATTTGCATAATTCCATCACCAAGGTTCATGAGGTGGGGTCTCAAAAAAGCCATGTTGAAAATTTGGGCTCAAAATGTGTAAAAATGGCAAAGTTATGTATTAAAGTTGAAAACTGCACTAAAATACATTAAACCACACTTACCTTAGTTTCTCATAGTGCAGTTGGCAGTTCCAGCAGCAAGACATGTCTTTGATCAGAGAGGTGATCTTTACCCTAGGACCTGTTCTGCTGAGTGAGGGTGTGTGGGGGTGCAGGGTGGTGGGTGCTGAGTGGGAGGTGGGGGTTGGGGGCCAGATCTGTGTGGTACTGTTTTTTGCAGGTTTTTAAAATGAAAAAAAAATCAAAGGACGTTTTCTTTATTGGAGGAATGGCAAGCGGAGGGTGGAGGTGCCACTAGACACCAAGGAAATGAAAAAACATTACAGGGATGGCGGTCAAGGGTGGAGGTGCCACTAGACCCCAGGGAAAGAACAAAATAATATGGGATGGTGATCAGAGGAGGTACCCCCAGACACCAGGAGAGCCATACAACATTATGGGGAGAGCTGCTTGGAGGGTGGGTGCCACCAGAACCAGGGAAATAAAAGATAGTATGGGTATGGCAATCAGAGGAAAGTGCTACTAAACACCAGGGAAAGGCAAAAACATTACGGGATGGTAATCGGAGGTGGGGGCCACTAGACACCAGGGAATTAAGAAAACAGTATGGAGATAGTGATCAGAGGAGGGTGCCACTAGACACCACAGAAAAGTAAAAACATTACAGGAACAGTGATTGGAGGTGGGGTGGGGTTGGGGGCCACTAGACACCAGCGAAACAAAAAGGATAGTCTGGGGACAGGGATCATAGGGTGAGGGGTGCCACTAGACACCAGAGAATGACAAATCAATTATGGAGATGGTAATCAGGAGGTGCCACTAGACACTAGGTAAAGACATACAACATTATGGGGATGGTGATCAGATGGTATGGGGTGCCACTAGACACATAGGAAATAAGAAAACAGTATGTGGATAGTCATGGGGGGGGTGCCACTAGACACAAGGGAAAGACAAGAAATATATTACAGGGATGGAGATCAGAGGGTTAGGGCCACTAGACACAAGGGAAATAAGAAAACAGTATGGGGATGGCAGTTGGAAGGAGGTAACACTAGACACCAGGGAAAGGCAAAAAAACATTACAGGGATGGCAACTGGAGGGTGGAGGAGCCACTAGATACCAAGGACACAAAAAGGATATTATGGGGAAAGCAATTGGATGGTGGGGGTGCCACTAGAGACCAGGTAAAGACAAAAAACTAACAAGACAAATCAATTATGTGGACAGAGATAGGAGGGGGTGTGCCACTAAAAAGAACCACCAATACTAACAGAATGTTATAAACAATGACAATCTATGGTTGTGCTGTGACTTATTAGGGATGCATAATTGGGATCCGATATAGCAGTATTTTTTCTGTCAGTGTGTGCGTGGCAAAATCTGACAGAAAAGGTCTATTTCTAAGTTGGACCTAAAATTAATTGACAGGCATATTTCATTCTTACTGTGGATTAAGTATTCAACATTTAAAAAAAAGACACAACATAAATCTTGATGTATACCTCAGTATTGTCTCCAGTAGGGAAAACAACTATGACAGCTAGGACAACGCAAAAACAAAGCCCAACATTGTTTTCCATATGATGGGATCCTTTTTTGTATGAAAGAAAAAAGACATACTAAACAAGTAGAAGTGAGACATGAAAAACAATGTGAAAATAAAAATAAAAACACATTTGGGGGCATTTTTACAAAAATTAAATGCAGAATCCACCTAACAGGTTATTGATGAGCAAGATATATGTATTGGTCTCTCTGCAGCATCTAATTTTTGTTAGATTTGAAATATTTTTTTGGAAAAAAATGGAAAACAAGATGGCAGCATATGAACCAGGATTTTTTCCATAAGAAAAAGTATTAGCTCCTATATGAAACAGAATCCTAATTCATATGGCCAAATTCTTTTTTTCATTCCAAACATCTGTCCTGAAGTGCTTACTGAGCCTGTTCAAAACCTGACATTTTAAAAATGAACAACTTTGGAACTGATTAATATTTTTTCATCAAACCAACAAAAGGCACTACTATGAGCTAAGCCCTTTCTACCCTGAAAACTTCAGACCAAAACTCCAAAATGTTTGGGTTTTAGGGCTGACAAATAAAACAGCAAAAAGAAAAAAATCACTTTTTTGCTATCTGGATCTTGAATCTGCAAATCTGACCGAACAAAACTTGATACATCAAGACATCTGCCCCTTGAGACCGTGCAGGCACAGTTTTGTGCATATCTGTTGAACAGTTGTGAAGTTATTGAAAAACAACAGCTGTCACATTCATGAGGTGGTGTGAAAAAATGGGTTTGTTGTAAATTTGGGGTCAAAATATTGAAAATTACCAAAGTTATGAGCAAGCATAGTAAAATGTCAATGCACACTCATAACTTTGTTGTTTTTAACACTTTAACTTCAAATTTTCAACATAGCCTTCTTATGACCCTCCCCATGAACAAGAGTAGTGAAATTATTCAAATCCCACAAAAAAGTGATTTCATAAAGTGACCACAAAATCATCTTTTGGGACAGATTAGAATAATTCCACTGCCTTTAGTCATGCGATGGGGTCCCAAAAAGGCCATGCTGAAAATTTGGTATAAAAATTATTAAAAAGTGAGACGGTTATGAATAAATGTTCAAACCCTTTGAAATACATTCAGCCAGACTTACCTTATTTTCTCAGATCACAGTTGCTGATGTCTGCAGCAAGATGTGTCTTCGATTGAAGAGTTGATCTACATCACTGGACATGTTCAGGTGAATGAGAGTGTGTGGTGTGTGGGTGCTGAGAAGGATGTTGGAGTATAGTGGATGGGGTGTTTGGGGATCAGATCGGTGACAGGTTTATTTTACAGGTTTGAAAAACAAGTGAGGATGGTGTTAAAATCAATGAGGATTTTTTTTGTTAATTTCAGGTGACTTTCCAATACTGGATACTGGGCACTCCAGTGTTGGTTGCTGTTCGGCAGCACCAGAAGATGGGCAGCCTAGTGTTGTCATGTATATAATGGGAAGTGGGGTGATATGGAGGGGGATGAAGAGAAGCAATATTGTACATGGGCAACCTGATCCACTTATTGAACTTATAATTAAATACAGGGAAGTGGGTGGGTCAGTAGAAGGGGCAGAAAGAAGTGGCTCTGGTCATGGGTACCTCAGTCTGCTACATAGATAGATAGATAGGTAGGTAGGTAGGTAGGTAGATAGATAGATAGATAGATAGATAGATAGATAGAAAAAGGAAAAAGAAAGACAGACAAATATAAAGAGAGAGAGAGACAGAGCAAGGAATCACCAGCTCATTGCTGTAACAGGAGCTGGCAGCATGACTCAGCTGTGGCTTTGTATTTCAAGAAAGCCTAGCTGTTCTCATACTGAGAATGTGGGTGAATGGTTCCTCCACTAAGCTGGGCAACCAGGATTTTTGGGTGCCCAGAAATGTTTTTTCTAATGTCATTTTCAGAAAGGAAACCCAGAATCTAACTAAACAGGTTCTGTTTACCTAAGTTCAGGTACTTTTTTTTTAAATACATCATTTTTATGTAATGTCAATACTTTTGCGTTAAAAAAAAACAAGATGGTAGCTGCCACAATAATTTTTTTTTCACAGCAAATAATTTTTCACTGAAAATTAGCATTCACGATCAATGTTTTTGTACCAGCCGAGCAACAGGGTTATGCAAGAAAGTTAGCTTCAAATCCTTATAACTCTGGAACCATATAACCACATAATACCATACCATATAATATTCTTTCACAAAACCTTCAGAAAGCGCTACTATGATACAGACTGCTTCTACACTGAAAGTTTTGAGGAAAAAATCCAAACCATCTAGGCTGTGTATGACAGCAAAAAACAAACAATGTTAAGTATAAAAACCAAAAAACGTTTTTTTTTTTTTAGCAGTTTTTGGCATTCTGTATCTTGAAAACAAAACAAAATGCCACCACAAAACTTTTCACGCTTGAGACTCTGCAGCCAGATTGCACATGCAAGATTTTGGGCTATTTAGTTAAAGGCCACCAAGCTATTAAGGTGCAAAAATCAGGGTTTAACATTAAACAGTCTACTACATATCTGAGCCCTTCACCTCTGTTCTGCATCAAATATACCATGTTCACTGTTTTAGAATACCATATATCAAGATTTTGAATGCATGTTGTATTATGTCTGCACTGTAATTATATTACTGCAATGGTACTGTAATGATCTTTTTACTAAAAAAAAGTTCTTCAATAAAAATTAACTGTAAAAATGAAACAGCCTACTCAATCCTAACTATATGGGTGTTGCCACCACCTACAATATATATATATATATATTTATTTATGCAACAGGTGTCTGAATAAATCTGCACTGATAAATCCATTTATCTGTGCTACTATGTGGATAAATTTATTCATCCACATAGTAACTACATCATCACCCATTTATCCACACAGTAACTACATCACTAACTACCACCACCTGGGCTGCCTTCTTACCAGCACTGTCTCCCAGTTTCACTTTCACCTCCTCACAGTGCTCTTAAGGGCCAAGCTATCACAGTCCCAAACACTCACAAAATGCACACCCTAACCAAACCCCACCCCCAAACTGGAACCACATTTTAAATGAAAACACTCTTAAGAAAAAAAAGCCATTTTTTTTCTTTCTCAGCACAGCAATCCTGCAAACCAAACACAGCAACCAGGCACAGAGAAAAAACCTGAAAAGGAACTTAACTAAAAAAAAATATATGACAAACCAGAACCCCCAAAAAATCCTGTTGCATAAATCAAATATGCAGGGGGTGCCTGTGGGATAACAAAGTTATTTGTTCAGTTGCCAGTGACCACTCATAACCCTCACTCATGGCTTCGCCACCGCGAGGTTACCGAGGTCACTGGCAACTGAACAAATAACTTGTTATACCACAGGCACCTCCTGCATACATATATATATATATATATATATATATATATATATTTATCTCTGCAAATGACTGTGGATCGCACCAGTTTGGGCTTAACACAAAAGTAATGAAATATGCCACTTGGGTTTCTAACCCTAATGTCACACTACACTGCCAAACAGCAAAGGACAAGACCACACAGACAACCACAGACAGCTATCATCAAGTAAGTCAAACAGCATGCAGCTGTTTCCAGATGACACAAATGCAGTATCACCGATGTGCTACCTTCATGGATGTGTATCTACAGATGCATTAGCACAGTCTCCACAGGGCCTGTACTTATGAAGCCAAATATGTGTGTGTGTATGTCATACAGCATGAATGAGTATGTGTGTCTTCAGAAGTGCATGCCAATTGGGGCCTTCGATTCTGCAGACAGAAGGTGCTAAGGGGCCTGTGCCTCTGCAGCCAGATTCATTCATGCATGTTGTACAAGTTTCTTTACTAGATTGCAAGATCCACTGGTGCATGGTTTTCTATATGCAGCTGCATAACTGCAAACTGTTTTCACCTTAAAATATTTCTTGATCTGCTGCTGAAACCATAAAACCCACATTGCAACAGTACTTCGTCTGCATAAGTACATGTCCCACAGGTGCCTGCCCTTCTGGGATCATATATCAGTTTGTAAATCTTACACCTGTGGCTGAAGAGGCCCAGACCCTTCAGGAGTCCTGTACTTCTGCACACAGAAGTACTGTTGCAATTTTGATATCATGGATTTTGTGGTGATGTGCTTCTGCAAATGGAGGTTGGTATACATGTCTTACACCTGCGGCTGCAGAAGCACCGGCCTGTCAAGTGTGTGCATGTCTTACAGTGTCCATGAGTACCTGAGGCTAAAGAAGCACTGCAACCATAGGGGTCTTCACTTCTGCAAACAAAAGAACTCTTGCAATTTGGATATCATGGATTTGTATCTGGCATAAGGGATCTGTGCTTCTGTACACAGAAACAGTGTTTTGATTTGAGTATCATGAATTTCTATCTGCAGCAACAAGTGAATTTACATCTTGCAATGTGCATGCTGCAGATACAAATCAGTGAAGGTAGCACATCAGTGCTACTGCATTTGTATCATCTGGAAACAGTTGTGTGTTGTTTGTCTTACCTGATGATGGCTATTTGTGGTTGCTTGGTTTGGTCTTTTGCTGCTTGGGGGGCAGTGGAGGTGGAGTGGGGAATTAGGGTTGGAAACCCTAATACCACAGTTTCTACTTTTGTGATGTTAAGCTGAATCCTACCTGCTGCATTAATGCTGCTTTTTGCAATAAAATGCACACCCAATAGTGGATTATCTGTCTTATAAAATGGCCAAAAAATTGTTTGAAGGGTGAAAAATAGCAAGAAATGCAAGCGTGTGGTCCTTGTGGTATAATGCATGGTCATGTGGTGTGTTTTGTCCAATCAGGAGACAGCATTTTCACTGCTTTTTCTCATCCATTAGATAGACAGATAGATATACAGTAGATATAGATACAGATTATAGGGGCACAGTAGTTATAGTTTAGGGTTGAGTAGGCTGTTTAACGTTAAACCGCAATTTTGTGCACCTTAATAACATTAGTGTTGTTTGACAAAATATCTCAAAATGTGGCATGCATAGTCAGGCTGCTTGTCTCAAGAAGTTAAAAATGTTGTGACATCATCTTGTTTGGTTTTTGAGATACGGAGTGCCAAAGAACAAACAAATTAAAACATGTTTGGTTTTCCTATACTTAACACTGATATGTTTTGCTCTAACCTACAACCTAGATGGTGTGGTATTTTTCATGAAAATTTCTGGTTGAAGAGGCTCATGCCATGGGTATGCCTTTGAAAGGTTTTGTGAAAAATATTATATAATTCCAGAGTTATAATGATTTTGGAGTTAATGTTCTGACATAAACAGTAAAAAGAAATGATAGCAACTGCTTAGTTTCATGATTTATTTCTCATGCTGAAATCGGAGATGACCCAGGGAACTACGGACCTGTCAATCTCACCTCGATAGTATGCAAGCTTATGGAAACCACACTGAAAGACAGTTTGATCGAGCACTGTGGCGGAGTTAGGCTACATCCTCAGCTGTGACTGATGGACCACTTTTCTATCTCCTTATTTCCTAGCTACCAAAACTTCTGTTGCGCAACAGTTAACACTTTTCTCTTTGCTCTTCTTCTTTTTTCCTCCTACCCGAGATCGGTCACCTAGTGTAGCTCTTTACTATCCCTACTAAACTTCCTGCTAGTTCTCTCTTTTCTTTCTTTTTCCATTTCCTTCCATCCAGTCCCTGGAATCGTGCCAAACACCCGAAGAGGTATTGTGTTAAGTGCATAAGTGCATTTTGTGTACAAAAAGCATGAAGGCTATTTTAAATAGGAATGAATACAGTTAGTAAAGCCTTTTTTAAGAAAAAGGATTCAGAAGTCATATAAAACAATAATAATGTCATGATTAGTACAGTTATAACAAATCCTTCAGATATTTTCATAAATTCACACTATAAACCTGTTACTGTATAAGGTTTTAAGTATGAGGCTAAATGGTATGCTTTATAAAAGTGCTTAGTCACTGGATCAGAGATATAGAGAGTCAGTATATGTGGATATATATACTCTGCACCTTTAATTTAACCAGGAAATCCCTTGGAACAAAAATCCGCTTTGGTTTTGAAACAACATGTTCAGACATGAAACAACATGTCCAGACATGTAATTAGAAAGGACTTAGTCAGGTGACCCCCCACCAAAATATATAAATACATCTTCACAGAGTTTACTTCAGTTCAGTCCAGTGGGGCTCAACCCTAAGAGAGGGAGAAAAGAGGCAGACAAGCTGCTGAATGCAGATGAGAAGGGTCTTAGGAGCTCTAAGATCCAGGACTATATGTTGTGAGAAACTACTGATATTAAGTAGTGATTTTCTTAGCAATTTTGTTTTCATTTATTATTTTTCTAACCTTTGAAAAATAAATATCACATCACAGTGTGCTTTAAACCTGTAAATTTGCCTCATCTGATGATTATTCCCATGCTGTGACAAACTTGGTGTCAAAAGTGGATAGTACTGGTTGTCCAGAGAAACAAGGGGGAGACCAGTACCCAGATACCAGCCCTGGTATCCAGACATAGGGGGCAAAGAGCAGAATGATGCACCTCCAGGATCTCGTTGATGCCAAGGATCTGTTGAAGGAGGAGGGGTTTACCAATGTGCATACCAGAGCCCAGGTAAGGAGAACTGGAGAGGAGTTATTGCCTGGATTGGAGTTTGATGGAATACGGAGGTGGACCAGTGCCAGAGAGAGGAGGAGTACCCTCGCCAAGTGCTGACGGAGGGTTCTCGACTGGAGGATTTCATGGCCAAAGTAGTGGAGCAGGAGTTCTAGAGGAGGAGGAGGAGGACCCCCGATGGAACCTTTGTTGCCAGTCACTTTTGAAATCCCGTTGTTGCCCATTTTTCCAGGCTGCTGCTACTTGGAGGACGATGAGATGAAGGCCCCAAGTAAAGACTGTTTCAGGACATTTGCATACTGGGGTGAAGACTACAAGCAACAAGGAAGACACCATGGTGGTTGAATGGACATTTCCATGTTTTGAACCCCCTGTGATATGGTATGAAATGTATGAAACATGTGGGCCCATATATTCAAACTGCGCCAGGCTGTGGCGCAAGCCTGGGTGCAGCTCAATTTGGTTGCTCAGTGAGGGGACTGGGCGATAGAACGAGCTGCGCCATGGCTCAGCATCATTGAATATCGCACCCTGGCCACCTGCAGTGCACATGGCACAGTGGCACTGTGCCAGCACCAGTGGCTAGAGTGGAGCATGAGGATGTGCGAACGCAAGTTCCATTGTGCTAGGCACAACAACCACGATATTCAAAACTCAACATGCAAATGGTGCCATAATGTATGCAAGGTGCAAATGGGGCCATTTGCATGTCATTATGGCCCCATTTGCATGCAGGTGCACCGATCCCCGACGACTTGTACCTGGCGCCCTGCCAGGCAGCAGTCATCGGGGACCGATGCCCCCTGCAGTGCGGCAATGTGACCCACAGCCCAATCGCGGGCTGCAGTAAAAAAATATTAATCCTATATCCCTGGTGGTCCAGTGGACTGCTGCCTGCCCGATTGCGGGCTAAGTAAAAAATGGAATTAATCCTATAGCACTGGTGGTCCAGTGGACTGAAGTCTGCCTGATCGCGGGCTTAAGTGTGACAAAATAGATGACTCCTATATCCCTGGTGGTCCAATGGACTGAGGTCTGTCCGATCACTGGCTAAGTAAAAAATGAAAGTAATCCTATATCCCTGGTGGTCCAGTGGACCGAAGTCTGCTCGATTGTGGGCTAAGTAAAAAATGGAATTAATCCTATATCCCTGGTGGTTCAGTGGACCGAAGCCTGCCCGATCGAGGGCTTAAGTGTGAAAAAATAGCTAACCCCTATATCCCTGGTGGTCCAGCAGACCCCTCCCCCACTCTCCCACTGATCCCCACCGCCTCTCCTCCCAGGTCAGCGGGCGGGCAGCACCATCCACCTGTGCTCCACCGCCCACCAGCTGAAACCGTCGGTAGGGCTGACGCTTATTGGTCCACAGCATGAGCTATGCATATGCAGCCCATTGTATTATTATTCCAGATATGTGAATGAATCCATTCACATATCTGAATGTGTACTACGGCATGGATGCACGCATATTGGCTCACGCCAGGACCATCGGGCATACAGCCCTACCCTACAGTGTCAGTCGGGCGGGCGTGGTGTTTGTAGCCCGCCGCTGACCGGGAGCGGGTGGTGGGGAGGGGGGTCCACTGACCATCAGGGATGATAGATTTCGTAAATTTACTTTAGCCCCTGATCGGGCAGACAGGTCCACTGGACCACCAGAGATAATAGGATTTATCATTTCTGTACTTAGCCCATGATCGGGTGGGCAGACAGGTCCACTGGACCACCAGGGATAATTGGATTTATATTTTATTTACTTAGCCCACGATCGGGCTGGCAGCGGTCCACTGGACCACCAGGGATTTAGGATTAATCTATTTTTTACTGCAGCCCGCGATTGGGCTGTTGGGCACATTGTTGCACTGCAGGGGGCATCGGTCCCTCAACGGCTGCTGCCTGACAGGGCCAGGCTAAGTCGTCAGGGGATTGGGTACAATTTGCATGCAACAGCTATACGATGCTAATGGCCCCATGTGTGCCTTGCATACATTATAGCCCCATTTTCATGTCATCTTTTGAATATCACGGTTGCTGCACCTTGTGCAATGGAACTTGCTTAGCGCATCCAATGCTCCACTCTGGCCACCGGCGCTGGCGCAGTGCCACTGAGCCATGCGCACTGCAGGTGGCCAGGTGATATTCAACGTTGCTGAGCCATGGCGCAGCTCGATTGAATATTGCCCCAGTCCACCCCCCGCGCAGCTGTTGAACTGTGCCCAGGCTTGCACTACAGCCTGGTGCAGTTTGAATATCTGGGCCAGGGTGTCTATGGATGTACCCACAGCTGTTCCCTGTCTCATACTTCATCCTGGGGCAGCCACGGAGGTTTTCGGTTCGCTGAGCTGTTCAAAAGCTGGCAGGAGGGATGCAGTATCAACAAGATATATATATATTTCAGCAACAGTAAGTGGAAAACTTATTACACTTTGCAAAAGCTAATCGGGCCAAGCCTTGCACCAAGATATGGCTCAATTACATGTGGACATTTCCTTTTATTGGGGATGATCGTGGTGGGTTGGCTGCAACCCAGTTCTGATTTGGACTCGATTTATTTCCAAGATGTTCTGATTTATCTGATGAATTGTAGACCTATTCTTAGTCTATTTGAGTATGAGAAATGCATTAGCATTATTCCTTCAGATCTCCCTGAAAAAAATCAAATTCAACTTTTTTTAAAATGTTATGTCTGTATTTTGTGTCATTTCAACATAGGAAACAGTGGGCTGGATTCACAAAACTCTTGAAATCCCACAGCTAAGGGAAAATGCGATGCAAGTGGATTTCACTTGCGGAACCACACTTTCTCCTATAGTTACTATATTCTCAAAAGTGGAGCTGGTTTATGTCCGACTCCAAGACTGACAGCATCTTGCAGGTGATGTTGCCAGGGAAATCCCCTCAGCTGCAGAAAAATGTAATGGCTGGTGGGACCAGTCATTACATTTTCCACAGCTGCTGCAGATGTGAATAGCAATCTCTGCAGCTGTGGAAATTTTGGTCTGCAACTAGAGTTGCTGTTTGGGGCTTAGTCCAAAAATGTTTGTGAATCCAGCCCATTGTATGCAGCTCATTTGGGACTTTGCAGTAAAAGGAGGCAAGTATGTTAAATGTTAGTGAGAGAGAGAGAGAGAGAGAGAGAGAGAGAGAGAGAGAGAGAGAGAGAGAGAGAGAGAGAGAGAGAGAGAGAGAGAGAACAACAAATCAACAGCAGAAAGACAACAGCAGAGTGTAGACCTTCACTGAGTCTGGCATGCTTTTTGGTGGGAGACAGGCAGAATGAGCAGGATACGTGATGAGGCTGCAGCCATCCCTCCCACCCTTTTGACTTGAGATGTTATTTTTTTTTTGTTTATAATTATCTTGCTTGCCTACTTGGTGTTATAGCAAACATCATGGGCCCCAAACCATTCCACACACTCCTGCCTGATTGGTCAATTATTTTTTATCACTTGTATTTTGTAACTTTTCATCTGGTTGACCTTGCCCCCCACACCCAGCATTGCAGTTTTTGGTATTTTTCTATTTTATAGAGCAGTTTGGCCCAAAACCACTATGTTCTCCTTCCAGGAGGCCCACCTATCAGTCCCCAGCCCTGTGGCCACTCCCCCATTGCAACGGTGTGGGACCTGAAAACCATGGCAGCTGGCACTCATGGTGGCCATGCACAGTCAACTATGGTATAAAAAAATATATTTTTTTTTTATGGAGCTGTTTGGCTCCAACTGCCACCTACTCCTGCCATGAGGCTCACCTGCCATCCTCCAGCCCTGTTACCACACCCACCAACAAGCCAGTGGGGATCCACACAGTGCAGTACCTTAGGGCTATAGGGGCCAGCACTCACAGCAGCCATGCACAGTCAACTATGGTATAAAAAATAGCTTTATTTTTTATATGTACCTGTTTGGTCCTGACCACCACCTACTCCCTGCCATGAAGGCCACCTACCAGTTCCCAGCCCCGGTGCTGCTCCCCCAATCATCAAGCCAGGAGTGACCCCATGGTACAGGACCCAAGGACCACAGGGCTGGTACTCATGCAGTCATGCACATAAGCTTTTTCCTTAGTGTTCTCCCCTTGTGCCGCCTTCCACCCCAGATGTCCAGCAATTCACTGTGTGTTGGTTTTTAACTTGCTGAATAAACATATGGAACAGTGGATGGGCGACCATCCACAACAAGGCTGTGTTTCTCTCGAGGGATGTTGATGACATCATGGAGACCTTAAGAGCGAAGCTCGAGAGGTCTCACTGATGTCATCAACATCCCAAAAGGGAAACACAGCCTTAGTTGTGGATGGGTGAACATTCACTGTTTTATATAGTATATGGTTATGCTTATTGTTTTTTGAAAACTGTTGGTTACCTCACAGTTCCTGCTCCTGCTCTACATCACCACTGCCACTCATTTCAGGTTCATTGCTCTCCCACTGGCTGAGGCTTCTCATCACTCCCTCTCGCTTGCTCTCACAGTGGCAGTTTTCATTTTAGAAATTTAAACTGCAAAAAAAAAAAAATTGTTTCACGATACCTAAGCCCTCTGAGACTATTTGTGTTCAGGAGGAGTAGGATCCACTGCTCTGCCACTCTGTGCCTGCTTAATCATGCTGCCATTTTTTCTTTTTCTTCTATGATGCAGGCTATCTGAGTCAGCCAATCAGGAGGTAGGACAAGGCTGAAAAGTTGTTGTACTATCGATGTGACATCAGAACGATAGTACAACTTTTCTGACCTTGAACTGTCCCACAACAAGATTTGAAAAGCCACTGATTTCTATCTACAATAAGCCCTAACCATATACTATAAATTAAACTCCACCTGGTTTCCAAACTGAATGTGAAAACACATACAGCAATACATTTAATATATACCGTGACCTCAAAAGAAATAATTTTTTTATACTTGATCTTTCTGTTATGGTTGCTGACCTTGTCCCCTGAATTCAAAGGAATAAATCGTTAAATTAAATATCATCACCATCAGACACCTCCCAGGAAGCATCCTTATTATGGGACACTTGTTACAGCTGTTCACCATCATTGCTTTTATGTTCCTGCCACTTTTCACTGAACTGGTAAGAGAATTTGTTGAGATTGATGTTTAGGAAGGTAAGGTGCTGTATATTTCAGTACTAAGCTATGTGCTGCTATCAGACACAGCATTTCCAGCTGTGCTAAATATACGCCACAGTAAACACTAGCAGAAAGCCAACTAATAAGCTATATAGCAAAGGCAGACAGTGCAGGCCAGATAGTTTCTCTTTTCCAGCCAGTACTCAAAAGGGTCATCAGTAAAATTAATGAGTGATTCTCACAAATAGGCATCCACAATATCAGGCAAAGATGGAGAAGGCGGCTCCAAGACATACATATTTGAATTATCAGTGCTCATGAGTTTTGACCAAAAAGTGTGAGAGTTATTGGAGATGGAGACAGGAGGTTGGAAACACATCGCTGAACAGCTAAGGAGAAATGACTGCAGCAGGAGTTAGCAAACGCTTTTGTTTATTTTAGAACAGGTATGCTACTGTTGCCACACAAGACATTTAAAATTTTGCTAACCTTTCCAGACTATCTTTGATGTCTCCAGCCTTGAGAAAAACAAAGCAAAACACAGAGAGGTGGGACAGTCCTCTGGACATCTGCCCTGGAGAGTGAAGTCTTCTATGGTGGAAAGAGCCCTCCCCTAGAGCGAGACAGCTCCAGTACAACCCAAGGAGGCCTATCGGCCTGGTCCCTCAGCAGTTTTAGCTCACCTCCTCCAAAATACACAGTGAATTAATGAAGTATCTCTGCTCCAATTCTGTTTGAGCCACAAAGCATACGTAGGACATGAACTACAGCCACAAACTACTAATTACAAAATTGTACTACATGTCTGAATGACGAATGATGATAATTTGATTTTTTAGTAAAATCTGTGTTTTGCTCATGGGGGGATGTAGGAATAGTGTTTTAAATATTAAATTTTAGACCTTGTTTGATTCCAAAAAGATTTTATGGATAAATCTGAATTTTGTACCTATCTGGTACTCTTGAAAACAATTTAAAATAGCCTTTCTGGGATCCTTGTAGAATCTTATAATTCTGTATTGTACCATGCCACTGAGCTTTTTATTTACTTTAGTGAACCTTTTGCTTTGCTTCGATGTTTATGCTGAGCAGATGCTAACCCATGACCCAGCTATAATGCTGTCAGATATACAGCTACACAGGTACACTGGTATACAGAGATTTTAAGGCAATACCTGAGTACCTGGATAGCTTTTTTGGACAAAGAAAGGTGGAGTAAAGCAACACAGGTAGCTCAGAGTGCTTTGCGTAACCCAGTGTACCTACTCTTTATTGGGGGCATGTGTTTACAAGTATACATGATTTGAACTCTTGGGTTTGACGCTAGTATAAAATAAAATAAAATTAATACACTGTCTTTTATATATAACATTAATGTGAAATTGATCATGAAGCAGGAAGCAGAAAGTTTTTTGGGAATTCCTATTGGCTCTCCCATTCACATGACCATAAGCACTTAATGCGCAGGTCTCAGAGCCAGGGAGTCAGTCATCAACTTGTTTCAGTAAAGAGCACCCACGGGGCAGGCAAGTAAGCTGCCAGAAAATAAAATTCTCTTCCAGCTGCTTGGCCTTCATGTTGGCCTGATTTTGTGATAAATAGTTCACAAACTGTTTAACAGGATTTTGCTGAATGCTGTTAGATAATGCTACTGCACAAGCACTACCTGCATTGTGAATTTCAAGGAGCATGAGGACAGTGTGAGAAAATCATCCTCTTCTGAATGCTGTACTCTTAGTGACTGTCATGTTTGAGCTAACATATATTACCATATATTAGAAAAGAGTAAGCTTTGATATTTATATTTTCTTAAGGAGTCACCCTGAAAAGGGAATGTCTTATCTCAGAGGGCCTCACCAGTTACCAGAATTCAATAAATAAAAGTAATGAGTTAAACTATTATTCCTTCTAAAATTATTAAATCAGTAAACAAAACATATTAAGCAGTGCCAAGTTGTATCAGCTTTCTTGTTAGCCTCATGAATGGATGTTACAGTCTTATTTTAGTGTTATATTAATTAAAGAAGGTATTGGTTGACTAGAGCCGAAAGAGAGATAATAGGAAGCACATAAAGGTTAGGATATTGGTCCTTATTAAACATCCTATTAGCCTTGTATATGTTATATTTCCATATAGTGAAGGCAGAAGTTAATTTGCAATGACTTAAGAGGAGTGAGCTGTACTTGAAGGCTATCAAGGAAGAACTGAATTACACATCAGAACTTTCAATCTTTGAGTTTACTAGAGGAACTCTTGAAACAATTGCAATTTTAACTACAGCAGGAGAAGGGCCTTGACTCTTAGGGAAAGCGCAGCTCAGAAAAAGCAGTCAGATGAGAAGACATCCTGAGATTAACACATAGTATTTCTATAATAACAATTAAATCAGAAAGATTAATGCAATTGAAGAAGATCAAAGGCTCAGATCTATAAGAAGAGCATCAAGGGAGAAAACGAACTGGAAGACATGTCATTTATTTTATTTAAGCACTTTGTGCCTCAGCACATATAAACATATATAAATACACACAAGATTGAGTTTCTATATAAATTATTTGAGAATTAAATGCATTGTATTTATGGCTATTGAATAGATAAATAAGAGAAATTGTGCTAGAAACCTCATTGAAACAATAGCATCATCTTAATATTGTTAATATTCAGATTGCTTGGATTCTTTTTGCTTCAGGTGTTAAAACTACCCAGTGTATTAGTAAGCACAGGAACTGAATTGGTGAGTTAAAATCCACACATCATTTACACTGGAAACGAGGCTAAATATGCCAGTAGAGACAAGAAGCGGAACGCTTAACTCTTAAAGTAATAGGGTGATTAAGAGTAATCAAGGTAAAATAAGAGAAACAGCATTCAATAAAAGGGGTAATAGGGTATCAGAGAAACCTGAAGTAACAATTAACTCATCACTTTACCCCTCCAGCGACCCAGAGGGTTTAATGGGGAATTTTAAGGGAGAGATTGCTGATGATAGAATAGAAGTGTTAAAAATATCAGCAATCCCCCTCTGTTATGACGTGTAATTCAACAGAGTGTCAGAGTGCAGACAAATTAACTATTAGACCCAAAATGATCCAATCCCTAATTTGGGAAGAACAGAAAAAAAATCAGAGTAATTTAATAGGGAAACAATCAGGGAAAAATGCTAATTGTAAATTAATAACTATTAAAGGTCAAAGCACACTGACACCTGGAGAATCAATTAATAACATGTCAGTTCTACAAGACACAGGTTTAATCAAATTTGTGAACAATGAGGTAAACAAAACAGCAGAAAATATAAAAGAAAAAATTCAAGCTAATAATAGGATAGAACAAAAGATTAAGCAATTCAATAAAATGAAACAGGGACTAAATGGTTCCTGCTCCTACCCTATGACTTTTTACAAACAAGAGGATAAGTTAAAGTTAACAGGAGAATTTGAAGAGGAAACAAAGGACACCATTTGGCTAGCAGAAGAGGGAACACAATGCATGAGACCCTTGGAGCTGAGAACTCCTGTATTGGAAACACTCACAAGGGAATGTGTTAATGCACTGAGAGACCCCGTGCTGGCTAACTCAATGATATACGAACAACTGATAATGACAAGGCAGGATTTGTCATTTATCAAGGGAGCATGCACTGAGAACAAAAAAGAGATTGACTTGATTTTTGAAAGATTTCTACAGAGGGAATCAGCTGATTTGGATCAGAGTATTATAGCAAGCTATAACAGAAGACTCAGAACCAAAAACACCAGAGGAGAATGAGATTACACCAAACCTGGTTGAGATAGACACTAACACAATTGATGTATTACATTCAACAGTCAAAGGACTGAAAAAGTACAGAACTGGACTCTGAATTAATAATGTTACCAAGGGGATATAATGTTCAAAATAGCATAATGGAGGAGTTAGAGCTAAAAGTCCAGAAATATGGGAGAAGGGGATAGATCAAGAAAGAAGAAGAAGGGAAAGAAACCTAAAACACCTCTTGCCCACCTTGCACCACACCCACCACATCATCCTCTAGACTATGGTATTGTACATACATCGTCAACTCTCTATTTATACATGTGTAGATTTGTTTGATTGTACAGCATTATACACTTGTATATTATTGTTTGTAAGATTGTCATCAACTGTATATTTTTATACACTTGTATATTTTTTGTTTTCCACACCTTCTCATACTCGGGGTATGTATTCCATGAATCTTTATGTATAGTCTTGCCTGTTTGTTTTCCTGTTCCTGCCACCCTGTGGCCTGGGTCATGCCTGAAAATGGTCCTTTGGATCAGCGCACTTACTTGGTTACCAAATACATAAATAAAAAAATACATAAAGAAATAGAAAAAATGCTCCCCATGGAAAAATGAAAGTACAGAGGGCAAAGAACAGCCATAAAAGCTACTATGAATATCCAATAGAAAGGGCATTTGTAGCTGAAGAAAAGAAACTGGAGATAAACAAAGAACATATATTAAGGAAACAAAAGATGCCCACAGAAAAAAATGGGCTCAATAAAAATGACAACGTTAAACCCAATATTAATAAAAGAGAGAACATTTACAGAAAGAAAAAAGAGAGTTAAAGAGAACAAAAAGGGATGGGCACAAAGAATAAAAGGAAGCCAAATAATAAAAAAATCTACAGAAATTAGGAACTGGAATAAGTGATACAAAGATGGAAAAGAGATAAGACAAATGGGAAAATAAGCAAGAATAATAAAGATAGAGTTAAAGCAAATGAAAAGCAAAAACAAAATCTAAAGGAAGAACAAGACACGAAAATAAAAAAAGTAGAGAGAACTAATAAAAAGAGAGGGGAAGAACAGGATTTGAAGGATAAGGAAGGGAAACAGGAAAATGATTATGCTGACAATCTTACAGAGATCCTAAAAAGAACATTGGAAACTGATTTTGTGTTATCTGTATTCAAAGTAACAATAATGCCAGAGGAAGCAGAGTTAAAATTAAACTCACACTTAAATGTTTTTAGGATCTATTTTCCAAGGGAACAGAAGATATGATAACCTGATGAACAAACTAAGTGTAATAAGACCACTGTTAAATGTGGAACTGGTACATCACTGATCAATATTATGTTCTTAAAGTAATCAAGAACCAAAAGGAAAAAATGAGAGACCTAGGTTTTGAGATGGACAGCGTGGCGGTTTAGAAATCCTATTTCGGAATATTATGAAGATACTAAGAACCACCAAAACAGAGGAAGAGTTTCCCAATTTCTGTTTATGGAATCAGTAACTTTTAACTGAAACAAAGTATAACTTAGGGATGAAAGTGGTGGCTTACTATAAACCTATCAAAAGATAATAACTTACATAAGATGATTAAAAAAGTTAAAAGATGGGACAGGGATGGCTAGGTAACAATCTGGACCAGGAATGAAATGGATTACCATCATATCATGTCAAAATCAGAAATGATGGATAAATCTGATATCAACAAGTATGGTGAGGTAGAAACTGACATAGGTAAGCAGAATGATCAATGCAATGACCAGTGGCTGAATCTAATAAAGACAGATAACAGATTTCAAGCACTTCAAGACATTAATGATGATTGACAGTCAGATGAAAATAATAAAAATACTCCAAGTTCCATAGACATAAAATATTATACCATGTTATCTTGGAATGTGGCCGGAATAAGAGAAAGACTGGAGGACCCTTCTTTTGGATTACTTGACACAATTTAATTGTATTTTTACAAGAAGCATGGAATAAAAAGGAAATGAATATAAATGGCTTTAAATTGTTCCAAAATAGGGCAGTAGTACAAAATGATATGGCAGAATGTCAGGTGGATTTATAACTTGGTGTAAGATAATTGATCAAGTAGAACAAAATGAAATGCACATTAATTCAGAACATATTCTGTCGGTTCACATGACATCAAAAAAGACATCTATTATTATCAAAGTACATCTCCCCGATGGGTTCTAGGTATGTAGATCAGTGAGACATGAGTAATCTAATAAGACTAATAGAGGATTCCACCCATAAAGGATCAGAGTGTGGAATAATTATTGTGGAAGACTTTAATGCCAAGGTGGGACACAGCATGGAGCCCTCAAGTGAAATAACTAATATGTGTGCAGCTCTGAGTCTTCAAGACCTGACCATGAAAAGAAAATCTAAAGATTTAAAGGAATGTGTAAGAGGTAAAAAATTGGTCAGAAAATTGGAAGATGATAATTTTCTTCTGATTAATAGGTGTTTGAAGGGTGATCCATGGTGGGGGGGGGGCTATGCTTATATGGGACCAAGGGGTGCCTCTATAATAGATCATTGTTGGGCTTTGGTAAATATAATTCCATTACTTTCAGACCTTCAAATAGGTAAAACATTAGAAAGTGAACATAATCTATTAGAGATCAAAATAGAACTCTGGCCACTAACAGGTAACATGAATAAAGATAAACATGACATTACAAGGGTAAAAAAGGGGCAAAGTGGGATTCATTAGAGAACTATAATTCAATTCAGTTGTTAACTGAACATGAAGTTAGGGAGGAAATTATGAATTTAGCACAACAAAAAATGCTAGATCAATGTATAAGGACTTTCAAAAGAATTATGAAAAACACTTCCTCAATAATTCTTAAAGTTACAATGAGCAGGGTAAAGAGAGGGAGTAAGTGGTATGATTGGGAGGGCGAAATACATAAAAAGGAGATAAACAAATGTGCTTGAATTACACAAAGATGGCCATCGAAGGGTAACAAACACAGGTTGAATAAACTCAGGAAAAACTACAAAGAGTTACTGGAGATTAAGAAAGACATTTATAGAAAGATAATGTGAGATGAATTTGAAAAGGCAGCCTGGGTGAAGAATAATAAAAACTACTGGAAATGGTGGCCAATGGATGGTACAATATCCCTGAAACAATTGAGAATTACATTGATCCCTGTACATTTTAGAGACCTTTTTCATGATCCAGACTTAAGTGATGATAAACAGACAATTACTGATTGTATACCTATCAGACAAATAATAACAGAAGAGGAATTCAATTTAGCCATTAGTGCAGCAAAAAAAAAAATTAGGCCCCAGGACCGGACGGTATCCCTTTGGATATCATAATGGATGACCCATTAGCTGGCCTGTTGGTGCTGAGGGTTGAGGCGCTGGATGCCACACCTCATCCTATGCCAGTGACCCGGGTTCAGGAATGAGCTTGGGTCATTGGGTTCAGCAGGGGAGGACTGGGATTGAGCATCAGGAGACAGCTCTCCTAGTCCTGGGGTGGTCTGGGGACTCTACACCATGCTGCAGCAACCCCTGAGGATGCCCAGAGGTACTGCATGTGACGATGTAACTGAGGGGGGAACATGGTGGTCATCTGCATGTATGTGCATGGACATCATTGTACGTCCACAATCTCAAATGGGGAGAAATGGGGAAAATGGCAGCACGGGTCTGTGGCAGCTTGATAGCTGCAGCTCCTCTGGCCAAAGAGACATGTGCCAGTACTGGTTTCTCACTGGGCGTGGGGGCTATGGGGGGCCCCTTTCGCAGGTGTAGTTGCATCTGCCAGCTGGGCATGTGAGCTTTGGGGTCGGTGGCGGAGTGAAGCAGTGGCTGGATGTGGAGCAGGACTGTGGCTGCAAGGTAGAAAATGTTAAATGATAAAAAAAATTATGGATGACCCAGAATTGTGGATTCCAACCTTAAAGGCTTTATTTAATAACATAATTCAATCAGGAAAATTACCTATGACTTGGAAAGAGAACATTATTATTCTGATACACAAGAAAGGAGACAATGCAGACCCTAATAATTATAGACCAATAAGCTTACTAGACACGTCTCAAAAAATTATTCACAAAAATCTTACATAGCAGAATAATGATATGGTTAAATGAAGGAAACATCCTGAATGAGGCACAAGCAGTTTTTTTGCCCAAGCACTCCATAATCAACCAATGTTTTGTACTAGCACATCTCATATATAAATACATTCATAACAAAAACCAAAAATTATGTTGTGTTTTTATTGATTTAAAAGCAGCATTTGATAGGGTTAAGAGGGAAATTCTGGGAAACATTGGAAAGCTATAAATTAGATCCAGCCACCCACAATATGTTGAAAACTCTTTATAAAGATAATCACATGTCAGTGAGATACAATAAAGAAGGAAATAATACCTCAAAGTTTCCATCCAATATTGGACAGAGGCAGGGTTGTGTCTTATCTCCAATACTATTTAATGCATTTCTTAATAAAGCCTTGGATAGGATGAGTGACTCTGAGCTGCACATGCCAAGTTTGGGCTCCAGGTGGTGCCCTTACACTGGCATACACTGATGATGTTGTCCTGATTGCAACAAGTTATTTGGGAATCACAGGAAGTATAAATAAATTTTATGAAGAAGGTGCTAGGATCTCCTTGAGATAAACTTTGTGAAAACAAAATATATGATTTTAATAGATATTTCATTAACCCTGGTACAATATCCACCTTAAAGTATAATAAATATAAAATTAAATATGTAAAAACTTCTAGTTATTTAGGGATAATATTCACATACAATTTAAAATGGCAGGAGCATATTCAATCTATAGCACAAAAGGCAAACAGACTGATCCCATCAATAGAGAAGTTTGCATATAAATATGGTGAACAATCAGTGAAAGGCTCACTCAGAATGATAAATGCTAAAATCAGAAGTCAGATTTTATATGGGGCAGAAATTTGGGGACAAAGTAAAATAGACATGTTAGAAACTATCATGAATAAAATCTATAAAAGGTTATTGGGGTTACCAAAGGGTGTTGCTTCTAGCATGGTTAGACTAGAAATAGGGCAGCTTCTAGTCAGATGCCATATAGAACAGAGACTAGCTTCCTACTGGGTTGAAGCATATAATATGTACAGTAATAGATAACCAAGAATTTGTCTAGAAGAAACGTTGTCATATACAGTAGGCAAGCTGGATTTGTTCACCCAAGTATATATATATATCCCGGAAAAAAATAACTAAACCATATTGATTACTGGAGTGTCTAACTGAGAGCTATAGGACCCCACTACAAGACACACAAGAAAAGATTAAAATCCAAATCTAAAATATATATATATATATATATATTCAAAAGGAAATGAGTCTCGCTAAAAATTACAAATTAAGCTATTGGCTAGCTGTAAACATGAAAAGAGAATTTTGAATGGAACAATGCTTAAATAAACTAAAAAATCCTGTAATTCAGAAATCCTACACTAAATTCAGATTTGGCTATATATATGGGGCAGAAATTTGGGGACAAAGTAAAATAAACATTTTAGAAACTATCATGAATACAATCTATAAAAGATTATTGGGGTTACCAAAAAGGCATTGCTTCTAGCATGGTTAGACTACAAATAGGACAGCTTCCAGTGAGATGCAACATAGAACAATGACTAGCTTCCTACTGGGTTGAAGCATATTATATGTACAGTAATAGATTACCAAGAATTTGTCTAGAAGAAATGTTGTCATAGGCAAGCTGGATTTGTTCACCCAAGTATATAGTATATCCTGGAAAAAATAATTAAACCATATGGATTACTGGCGTGTCTAACAGAGAGCTATAAGACCACACTACAAGACACACAAGAAAAGACTAAAATCAGAATCCAAGATATATATATATATATATATATATCAAAAGGAAATGAGTCTTGCTAAAAATTATATATTAAGCTATTGGCTAGCTGTAAACTTGAAAAGAGAATCTGGAATGGAACAATGTTTAAATAAACTAAAAAAATCCTCAAATTTGGAAATCCTACACTACATTCAGATTTGGCTATATAGTCAAAATTTAAGAAAATGTTATGGCACAACTAATTCAAAATTAATTCCCTGTAACTTGGGTGAAGATAGGCCAGCTCATCTCCTTTTATTTTGTCCTCTATATAACTACAGTATGAGAGAAAATTGTTCTTGGGAAATATTTTAGCAAATCTAGGTATGGAACTATGTTATCAACTTAATTATTTGTTAAACACCACTATTAAAAAATAATTGGAGAAAATTGTGAGGTTTTGTAGAACTGTAGAAAGAAAGAAATTGCACATCGTCTCAAATAAAGAAAAAAGTATACTAGAGGACAGTTAAAAACCCAGTAGAGAACATACTGTTTTAAGAAGTGACTAACAACCAGCAGAGAGCATGATGTATCATAACGGTAGTTTCATTTGTCTTAAACTATATTGTGTATGTTTTAATGAATTACTTATATACCATTGTGAATGGGGAACTGTTTACAATTTTAATAGAACATTATTTAAGATTTTTTGTAATAATTGTGATGGCAATTTTAATTTGTCAACAATAAAATTGTTGAATTTGAATTTAAAAGATATCAGTCTGTATTTCAGAATGACATGCCTTTGTCAAGGGCCATGAAAGAGGACTTTGTGCAGGACTACCAATGTTGATGAAGGAGTGCATGGTGGTACTAAGTGGAAATTACAGCTGTGAGCACCAGCAGATGTTGCATTATCAGATGTAGCATCCACATCATGTGAAACACTTATATTGTAAAATACAGTTCCTTCCTTTTCCTGTGGAATTGCTGAAATCAGCATGTTTTTATGCAAGGTAAGAGTCACCAAGATCTGAAGGAGGCAGCTGTTTCAACTTAATCTGAGTGTCAAGAAGAGTCGAAAGAAGACAATTTTTGTCTGTCATGATATTGTTAAGTCTTCTGCAATTTTGGAACTGCTGTATCAGTCAGTCAATAAGGGATACACCAGATTTGTCTCCTTTTTGTTCAAAACCTCTACACAGCCTTCTGAGTTCCTTGTTCAATAAATTTATGATGGGAATAACCTGGCTTGTAGTAGCATTCTTTTTGCTAGTCTGTTGAGTTGCTTCTTCAAAGGGAGCCAGGAGTAATGTAAGATGCTCCATGAGGCCCCACTGGAATGAATTTAACACAAGACCATCTGCTACATTTGCTCCATGGTATATTCATGGATGGCCTTATTTTGTGCAAGGAGTCTCTCACACATGTAAAATGTTGAGTTTCATCTTGTCAGAACAGCTTGTTTTAGTTGCTGTATTCACAAGCTGTTTTTTTCTGGAGGTCAGCCAAGAGACCACATGATTTTACAGAGAGACTAAAATGGCCACAGATTTTCTTTGCAGCACCCACTAGTGTTACTATACTGTTGTCACTGGAAAGGAAAGCTTGTACTAACATATCTAATTAGTGTTCAAAGCATGGAATGTGAGTAAAACCACCACGTTTCAATGCACTAACAATATTGGCACTGTTGTCTGAAAGCACAAATTCAGTAGTGAGTCCCAGAGGCTCTAACCACTCAGAAATTTTGTCATGCAACTCTTCCAAAATATTTTCAGCAGTGTGATGCTTACCAAACATGCTAACACAAAGATCTGACATTCTTTGTCTTCTTTCCCATACACTGCTGCTTATGGTGGTGTCTGAAGATAATTGTGACACCCAATGTGCTGTGATGCATATATAGTCAGCGATTTGAGAACTCATCCACATGTCTGTGGTGAGGTATGCAGCACCACATTAACTCTCTTTAAGAGCCAGTTTTATTTTACTTTGCATACATTCATGCATTTTGGGAACAGCGACAATTGGAAAATATTTGCATCCTGGTATGTTGTAACATGGATCAAAATATTTTAAAAGGGATATAAAACCTTCATTCTCCACCACAGAAAATGGTTGCAGGTCCTTGGCAATAAATTCAGCTATTAGCTGATTCATTTTTAAATGTTACTTGATGTGCTCTACTGTAGGCAGTTTTTTTGTTCAAGCATTGCAGTAATGGTCTGCTGTTTAGTTTGTGCAATGGGGCAAAAACCACAGGACTGCAGTGACGAAGCTGTAACTTGTCCAAATACTTTTGTCAGTGAAGTTGAACATGTTTTTTTTCTACCGTCTCCCAGTCTGTTCACCATTACTATTGTCAGTAGGATTATTTTCATCACATTTGTTTTTCCCTTGCTCGGGTCTGCTCACCAGCCAAATGGTTGTATCTGCTCTTTGCAAATGTATTTTTAGTGAAGTCATCCCCATCTGGTCCCTACTAACCTCCCAGTGACAAAAGGTGCAGACAGCAACACATTCATTTTTGGGACTTATATGAAAATAGCTCCACACAACTGAGGCAGAATGTTTTGTCATCATGCCAGAAACTGCAGCAATTTTAATGGCTACTGTTTCTGACCCTGATTCATGTATGCTTTGGCTGTCCCCAGGAGAGCTACCTCTATCTCATCAGTATCACATTCTGAGTCATCACCTTTGGAACAGCATAACTGTGATACATCATGATCTTGATTTTGTTTTTGTATATTTCCAACATCTTCATCAGAAGCACTGCTTTCTTTTTTTTTTTCTTACTTGCCCCTGGCCTGCCTCTCCTTCCGGCTGCTCATGACTTCTTCGACCCCCTCACCCTGACCCCCTTCCACTCACCTCAGATCACAGCCAACCCAGGGGTGGCCCGGCATATCCCTTGGCCGGATGGGTCCCTCTCCTCTGAGGGGGAAGTCGCCAGGAGGGGAAACCAGTGCACTAGTCAATCAGTCCCCGGGTGCTGCTGAGGTGGATTCCGGGGTATCAGGGCATCTCGAGTCGGCAGGAGCTGGCAGCCATCATCTGGCACACCAGGAGGCCAGGATTTCTGCTTTTCTCCCCGGGGGTGTGGTGTGCCACGAACGTCTAGGCCAAGCCAACGTTCACCATGCCCCTTGTGCAGTGGGACTCGCTTAAGCTGCTGCTCTCCCAGCCTCCGCCAGGAGGCAGCAGACAGTGAGCCATGTCCTCTTCCTCCCCCCAGAGAAGGTGAGCAGATGCAGGGCATTCAAGCCTACTCCCCCCGGCCGGCTCTCCAGAGACCTGAGTCCATTCCCGAACCCGGGTCACCGGCATCGCAAGCGGAAATCCAACAGCTGCGCCGATGAGCTGGCAGAAGCACTGCTTTCTGACGAAAAAGCCAGATATGCACGAGTGGCATTTCATGAAGTGCCATGTCTAGTGGTAGTAGATAGAGCCTTTTCCTTAATTGTTGATTTTCTAGGTCTGTTTTGGCTATCTGTTTTTGTGTTTTACTTTTATTTGATTTTTCTGACAAGGCCGACAGTGCTGCACTACTTTGATCAGGAGATTCACTAAAACTCTTTTCTTTTTCTGGTTGTGTTGCTTCATCTTTTTCTGGTTGTGTTCTTCATTATCAATTGTATTAATTATATCTCCGGCTGTGCATTTCCCTTTTTTTCTGAATATCTTTTTGGAAAATATTTTTATTGTTACATGTACCAAGTTCAGTCATACTGCTAGTGTTGGCCACATGTTCCATTTCCATAACAAAATCTGATTCTGAATCCATTTTTTGGGTCTGACTTAATACTTAATTAGTAGTATTAGTTTGAATGCCAAGATGGGCAACACAGCGTCTGAGATGTGACCCCCAAAATAGGTGAGGCACTATGACCTAGTAGTAGTTCAGGCACAGAGATGGGCAACATAGAGTTTAAGACTTGACACCCCCCCCTTAAAATCTGTATGGCACTATGACCTAGTAGTAGTTCAGGCACAAAGATGGGCAAAACAGAGTCTACAGCAGTACGACCTTCCAGAGCAGCACAGAGATGGGCAACACAGAGTCTGAGATGTGGGTGATACCCTCTTCAAAACCAATTCTGTATGGCAGTATAATGCCCCCTTCAAAATTAGTGAGGCACTATGATCTTCAGACAGAGTCCTCCTGTCCTGTCTGCTCCCTATATTATTTCTTACTTTCTTAATATGTTTTTTTAATTTTTTTAGAAAAATGTATTTTTCAAAAGGAAAAGCAGTTATTCAGTTGTTGAATGCTGTACACTAGTGATATTTAATCTATCACATTCACTACTATATTTTTTGTTAGTGGATGATTTCATGAGAACTGCACCTGCCTCATGGCATTACAGGCCATGCTTTTTGTATTCCCTCTAATCCCTTTCCTGCTTCTTTTAGTTTTTCTAAAACTAAGAAAATGTCTGCAGTGTGCACTCTGCTGCTGTCTGCTGTTGAATCTGTTGATCTCTCTCTCTCTCTACTCTCTCTTTCTTTCTGACAAAGGAAAACCTTTTTTTTCCCCCTGTGGGGTTAAATACTCTACAACGTCTGCACTCTGCTGTTGTCTGCTGTTGAATTTGTTGGTCTTTCTCTCTACTCTCCCTCTCTCTTCTTTTGACAAGGAAGAATAACATTGTTTAACTTTTTTTTGTGAACTTAAGTACTCTTCAGCTTCTGCAGCACTATGTTGTTTGCTCTTGAATTTGTTGGTCTCTATCTCTATATCCCCCCCACCGTCTCTCTCACTCTAAGGAAGAAAAACCTTGTTTCACTTTTTTTGTGAACTTAAGTACTCTGCAGTGTCTGCAGCACTCTGTTGTTTGCTCTTGAATTTGTTGTTCTCTATCTCTCTATCCCCCCCACTCTGACTAAGGAAGAAAAACATTGTTTCAGCTTTTTTTTTTTTACTGTGGAGTTAAGTACTCTGCAATGTCTGCAGTACTCTGCTGTCTGCTGTTGAATTTGTTGGTCTCTCTCTACTTTCCCTCCCTCACTCCCTCTCTCTCTCTGACTAAGGAAGAAAAAGTAAAACACTATTTCATTGTTTTTTTTACTGTGGAGCCTCCACACACACACAATTGTCTGCTTTCAAGACAAAGCCCCAAATGAGCTGGATACACTGTTTCCTATGGGATATTCTATGGTGGCTGGCATACAGGATTGGCTAGAACATGAGTCAATCACAGACAAAGAGACCATAATTGGTTAGTTCCTTTCAGTGCCCCAGTATCATGAGTATTTACTTTTGTTGGTCATGTGACAGTCCAGGGACTTGGGAGTATTCAGTAAACATCGGGAGAAAAACCTTTTTTTTTCTTTCTTTACCCTGCCCTGCAGACCATGGAACAGGCTGCTGCTTGAAATTCATTGGACCAGACCACAGTTCCAATCCAGGCCAACTCAGCAACTTGGGTCAAGCCACACAAGGCTCAGTTTTCCTGAAATGAGCCAAGTTGGTCCAGTGTGGGGAGGTGCAGAAATGCCGCAGAGCTGTTTTGCCCATCCCTACAGTTAATGATACTGATGTTCTGAGAACTGATTAGTAGCACCAGGTCATTAGCATAAAGGGTAGAGCTACTATTGGCTGGCACCTTGGGTAAGTCATTAATAAATAGGAAAAATAAGATGGGTCCCAGGATAGAACCCTGTGGTGCCCTGCCCTTGACAGGAGTAAGCTCAGAGAACATCCTGTTATACCTGACAAGTTGCTACGTTTCCTGTAGGTAGTTTGTATCCAGGCTAGGGCAGGGTCTGACAAACCAAAAGAACAAATCTTATAGCAAAGGAGTGTATGCTGTACCAGATCAAAAGCCTTAGAGAAATCTACAAAGACAGCTCCAGTCAGCTTGATGTGATCTATGGTAATCCTAATCCGGGAAGTAACTTTAGTAAAGGTAGTAGAGGTACTGTATCCCTTATGGAAGCCATGTTGCTCCAATGATAGCAGATCACATTTCTTGATATACTCCATCAATTAGGATGACACCACTTTCTCTAATAATTTGCTAATGGCAGACGGTATTGCTATAGGTTGGTAGGTTTCAATACATTTTGGGTCCTCTTTCTTGAATACTGCTACAACTTTGACAATCTTCAATAAGTCAAGGATAGTCCCAGTAATCAGTGATGTGCTGAAGATGTGGGAAATTGGTAAGTTAAAGAATCGGACACCCAAATGGATAAGCTTGGGCTCCATATTATCATGACCAGCATTAGTAAAAGGGGAAAAACTGGCCAAGAGTCTGCTAATTTGACCTACTGACACAGCTTTGAGTTAAAAAGGTGAATGAGATACAAAGGCAGGTGGGAAACTCTTGGGTTCATCCTGTAAGTTAGGAGCAGCAAACAAGGAGGTGAAGGCAGACAAGTCTGAGAACTGATTATTAAAAGTGTTAGCAATTGTTATTGCATTGTTACAATTTACTTCTCTAGTAAGCATGTTAGCAGTTACATACTTAATGGAACCACTCACTACAGTTTTAATATTACACCAGAAGCACCTAGAATCCCTAGCAGAGGCCAGCAGTGTAGATTTACAAATTCATTCTTAGCTGCACATATTGCTTTTTAACAGGCATTTTGGAGTTATCTGTATTCATAAAAGTTAGACAAGTCTTGGATAACCTTAAATCTCATCCAGCATTTATCCGTGGTCTTCATAAGCAATAGAGAATCACTATGGAGCTATTTTGTGGCAGTATTTCTTACTCTCCATTTAATAAGTGGGGCATGCTTATCTTGTAGGTAGGAGAAGATATTAAGGAAATCATTTAGGGCAACAGAGGCATTTTTAGCAGCAGATAAGACAGAGGATCAGTTTGAGAGTGCAAGGTCTGTATGAAAGGACTCCAGGTTTACTTCGGAAAAGTCTTTCATATGGATAATCTTATGGGGTGTTTAGGTAATGAAACTTTCCAGATACCATATGTAGGAGTATGGTAATAAATAGAATCAGGGACAGTCCCATATTCTGAGATCCTCCCAGCCCTATTAGTCAAGATCCAGTCAAGATGGGTATTCTGGTCCCCTGATGTAGACAGTCTAGTAAGTTCATTAATAAACTCCTTAAGGCCAAGATCACAACCAGCAAGGGTTCATATTGCTTGGCATTTCTCCCACTCCAGTTATGGTTAAAGTCACCAAATGTCAGTAGTTCATTGGAGCTCACCTTTTGACTAATACTATCAAAAAAATAGTTCAGGCCATAAACTTCACCTTTAGGAAGGTTGTTGTCACAGATTAGGTTAATTATTTTAGTATTACCCAGCAGGAGCAGCACATGAAGGAATTCACAGGCAGGTAAGGGAGGGTACATATAGGGTATAAAAGACACATTTAGGTGACTTTTGTAGTATAACAACAAGCCACCTCTACATTTCTGGCCAGTACGATCAAGCCTAATACAATAAAAACCAGGAAGGGCACATGCAGAATCAGGAACTTAAGGTTGAAGCCAAGTATCTTTAAGACTCACAATGTCAGGGTTATAATGAGTTACCCATGTAGTAAGTTCATGGTTAGGCAGAAGACTTCAGATATTTAGGTGAGCTAATTTAAGGCCTTCAGCATTATACCAGTCAGGGAAACCAGTAAACTGAGAGGTAGCAGGCCCAGGGTTTAGTTCAATGTCACTAGCAGGGATAATACGCAAAGAAGAGAACCAGAAGAGACATGGTAGTGCTAGCCACCTCACAGGGCTTTTAGGTCAGCAAGGTTTGAGCTTAACCAGGTGGCTAGTTAATAAGACTGTTCTATTTTTTGGAAGCCAGACTGAACAAAGGTACAATTTTTTAGTGGCAATAAGATTAGAGAAGGAATAGTCAGCCTGGGGGGGATTAATCAATGAGCCTTCAGGTGCAGCAGGTATGGGAGATAAACAGAGGTGCACCAGTACCTCCAAGTAGTGCACTGCAGTGGGAAGTTAATGGCTTCTTTGGGCTGTATAGCATTCACTCAGGTTGAAAAAACACTTATCTCCAGCCCAGAACAATGCAGAATCAATAACTTTTTATTGAAAAAAAAAGAGAACCACAAAGCCAAAAAACAGTAGTCAATGATCACACGTATTTCCTTGTGCTTCGGGTCCCACTGACCCTTCCTCAGGGGGCATGGCCCTGAACAGCACACTTCACCATAAATACCCAACCTCATTAATATTTATTAATGTCAAATTCAAAAGCCCCAATCAAAAGTGAATATATATCAACACAGAAAAAAGTGTACAATTCAAAAAATAATTTAAAATCATCAATGGGCAGGATGCTAAATAACTTTAAATTACATCTAAAGCTGCAAAATTTGTTAAAGTATTCAAAATACTCTAAAATTCACTTTTGAATGGGGCTTTGTGTGGTCATTAACAGTGCTGTTTTTTGGCTTTTTTTAACCTGAGTGAATGCTACATAGCCCAAAGAAGCTGTAACTTTCCACTGGAGTGCATTACTTGGAGGTACTGGTTTGTCTGGGGTGGCCTCCTTTTTGTTTGTGCGCTCATTCTTGTTGTGGATTAGCAGTTCTATCCTTTGGGAATTTGCTTACAATAAACAGAGGTGACTTGCTACATAATTAAGGTCATCATGACACTGGCTAACAGATACATTGTAACAGTCCTACCAGCAACAAGTACACAAGGATGACAAATACTCACGGTGCAGACACTTATGAGGCTAGCCTAGAGCAGTGATAGATTAGATCACAGGGCCCTAATACACCTCCAGCACAAAGCAGATTCATTAGGGCAAGGCAGGCTGCCATAAATAAAACAAGCCCTAACAGATTATACAGTCTTATACTTCTAGTATGACATCCTCAGTTCAGAGCCTTAAGAACACAGTAAGTACCTAGCAGTACAATACCACAAGTAATACACCAACACAGTTTATTCCTTTGTCATCAGGGACAGTTACAGTACTCACTATGAGTTTATTGCTTTCAATCAAGCAGCATGCCCTGCTATCATTCAGTCTATTCTGGGTGACTCCGGCAGACTCCTGAAGTCCTTGGCACTCATCCTTAGTGCGGAGACCACAAACACAAAGACAATTTGATGTCTATTTCCTTTTAAAAGAGAAGAGTTCTGGTAATTGAATCAGTGGTTGGGAGGAGACGTGGCTTTCTCTGGGTCATCTGAGGGCTGGGGCACGCACTGGAGGTGATTGTTGGTGAAGGGAGGGTTACGGAAAATGTGCTGCAAGCCTTTTTGCATCCATGTGGTGCTTTCTTTAAGTGGCTACAGTTACGATTGTTGCAAATAGCAGGAGAAAGGGCTCCTTGTTAGATTTAAAGTTGGCAGGCTTTTGTAGTTCACCTTCAATGTTCCTGGTGATTGGATCAGGGGTTGGGAAGAGACATAGCATTCTCTGGGCAACCCAAGGTCTGTGACAAGCACTGGAGGTGATTGTCGGTGGAGTGAGGGCTGCTGAAAGTCTTCTGCAAACCCTTTTTTTATAATTGATAGTTTATTGAGATTTTGCAGAAGGACAGTACAACTTAAACATCAACATGATACCATCTCAGATACAAGCCAAAGCTACATACTCTTAGATTACTGTTACACAAAACTGACTGAGATTCATACAGAATGATACAATGAATTAAATGATACACAATAAAATACCCCTGAGGCCTAAAGCACACTGCTGCTACTACTTCCCATACTATGGGTTCAGCCAAACCCAGACTATCGAAAGAGTTTGCCTATCAATACCCATCTCAAAACTACCCCTAAATCAAAAATGCCAAACATTAAACAAACTACAGCAAGATTACAATTGAACAATGTATAACAGCAAAGATCAATAGAAATTTGCAACTAATATAAAAATGGGTATAAGACACAAGCCACTGCCCAGGACAGGAAGAAGTAAGATAAGTAAGGGGGAAAGCTGAGAGCTGCTGAAATGGACACAGTCCTCACTAATAGTGGGGACAGTGAAAAACAACAAGCCCAGGTAACACTAAGTCTGCTAAAGGAACACTGAGGGGAAATCCAGGTCTTACCTTGATCAAGTGAGAAACCAGACTAAGTGGGAAAAGGGACCCAAACTTGTTGGAAGTGGGAATACTTACCCAATGCTAAAGGTATGTAGGATAATCTTTCATAGCTGGCAAGCTTAAACATGCCATCCAGCCACTCCCCCAGTGATGGAATTGCCAGAGTTCACCATCTCAGTAATAGACGCCTCTTTGCTTCCATAATTGCAGCTATGAACCAATCATGAAGAGGCCTAAGAGGGGTAGGAAGCCATAAAGTGTTACCTAAAAACACCAAAGAGGCATCACATGGTACAAGGAAACCTAAGACCTATTCCATAAAAGAAAGCACCTCAGTCCACCACCTCTGAATTTTGGAACACTCCCAGAGGAGATGAAGTACCATTCTGGCTCTTGATTGGCTATAGCATGGGGCCAAGGTGGACAAAATGGTTGCTAAATACATAGTCCCCCCAGTGTTTCAAACTTTTGCAGTCCCTTGCAGCAAAATATTTCAGTTTCATGGGTTTCCCCCACAGTCCCAAAGCAGCCTCTCTGCCTTGTCATATGGCTGTGAAATTGAAAAATAGGACCCTTTCTCCTGCTTGTCACTGCTGCCATTTCTTCTGTCCCCTCATGCAGCCAGCCATGATCATTAATATTCATAAGTCCACCTTATTAATATGCATGACCACCCCTCTTAGCGCTTATTGGTGCTCTTAAAATAAAAAAAATTATGGCTTCTCAGTTGCCTCCCTCATGCCTCTGAACCCAGATTTACCAATTCTGGAGGTAAGGGGCATGTAAAGAGCCTTTGCAGTACTACAGTAGTGGTGCAAAAACAGACTTGCGCAAATGCACATGAGTGAACCACCACATCGCATATTCACAAGGATACAGCATGGCAGTTCCACAGCACATTCTCCTCCGGCACCAGACTCACAAGACATGCATTACTGGGGCTGAAAGGAGATCTAGGGTCACTGAGGACTTGATAAGATGCAGCGTTGAGCCAGTTGGGGAAGCAGAGAACTGGGAGGTAAGTCAGGTAAGCCCAGAATGGGGGGCTTACACACTCCCCTTACCAAAATGCTTGGCGCACTGACAAGCTAGTTAAACTCCTACATTATGGTCAATAAAGCACTGTCAACACATTTCTAACTAGACACCTGATTCCTGTCTAGCAGAGCAGACAATCAACATTGAAACATTCAAAACAGAATCAGTATAACATTGTCTACTTAGATATCAAATGCTATCTGTGAACAGGTTACACTTGTAATAGAACCCCACATTCCCCACATCAAACTTTACCTCTGAGCAGTACCTGGAGACAATGGTAAGGTTTTGTACTCTAGGTACAATATGTTTATGGGTGACATTAAGGCGGGTGTCAGTGGAGGCACCCAGGGTATCATAGGTGAGCAATATAATGGGTTTGTTCTGCCTTTCAGACTATCAAGGCAGCACTGTATCTGAGACTGTCATTTCACTTGGAACAGGGGTACCTCTTCTGGTCCTGGCTCTGCTGGCCATTCAGGAACATTGTCTGGCAAATCATTTCAATGTCCATCTCTTGTTCGGGCACTGGGGTGAGGGGCCCTCTCACTGAGGTAAAGGGTACTGCATTAGGATTCAAAGTTAGTCTTGCTTCAATAGGAGCTGTACTTGTAGATGGCTGTGAATTTCTATAGTCCATCTGCCACTGATCAAAATCTTGGCTTGTCTCTGTTATGCACTCCCAATATGACATATTTTATCCCCGCTCAGCAGGATCTGTGTCACTTGAATCAGGATCTGATGCCCTCTGGAGGCTTAGTTGGAACAGTATTCAGGTTCAATGTGGTCCTCTTAGGGGTCATGGACAAAACAGTATCCCTTTTTGCAGGACACTTGGAATGCTTAGTTGGACCAGTATTCAGGTTCAAAGTGGTCATTTCGAGAGGCCGGGATGAAACAATGCCTTCATTTGGTTTTTGTACAGCCTGGCTCCTTGTTCTTGGCCTTCTCACAACAGAAGTTCCAATGTCTGGAGCTGGGTCAGTGACAGTTTCACTGATGGGGAGCGGGTGATTCCTGTGCACTGTCTTTTCTAACCCTCTCCCCTGTTCTTGGTGGATTTTGTACACTGGTAAACTTGGCCACTGCTCCACAAATAAACAGACATCAGGGGCCCACCAGTCTTGGATCTTATGTTTCCTTTATATACCAAGATTCTGGAGCAGCACTCAATCTCCCCCTTGCAGGACTTGATGCTTCACCCTTTTGTCATATCTGTGCTTGTTGCCTTGGTTGGACTTAGCTGATGCCTCTGCTGCCAACTGGTAGGCTTTCTGTAACTGCTCCCTGAGCTGGCAGGTGTATTCAAGATATGACTCCTCCGAAGTGCCATCAGGTGACACACCAACTCATAGGTCTATGAGCAGTCTGGCTTTAGGCTTAAACATAAGAAAGCAGAGGGATCTTTAAATGTATAATCTTTTGTACAATTGTAGGCATGGACAAGGTAGGTGACCTTTTGACTCCAATTTGCCTTGTTAGCTGAGTCCAAGGTACCCAGCATGTCGAGGAGAGACCTATTGAAGTGCTCAGGCTGTGAGTCCCACTGGGGGTGGTAGGATGTCATTCTGGATTTCTTTATGTTGTAGGCAGCCAAACATTCCTTCATCAGCCGACTCTCAAAGTCCCTGCTCTGGTTTGAATGTATGAGCTGCTGTATACCAAACTGCTGAAGGACCTTAACCACGGTGCTGGTCTTCTGATCTTAGTTGGGTAGGCCTGGGCATACCTGGTGTAATGGTCTGTTATAACAAGGATTCTGGACTTGTTTTTTCTATCGGGCTCCAAAAACAGGAAGTCCATGCAAATAAGCTCTAGAGGGCCACTGATGTGGATGTTAACTAATGGTGCAGCTCGCTTAGGGAGAGTTTTCCTTTTAATACACCTCAAACAACCCTTGCAGTGCATTTCAACATCTGTCTTCATGTGGGGCCAATAGAATTGAGCCCTTACCAGAGAAAAGGTTCTCTTGAAGCCCAGGTTGCCCATCTCATCATGGAGTGATACCACAACAGCCTTATCTTACTTCCAGGGCAGGGCAAGTTCTGTCTTGTAGAGGTTAATGTCATCAGTGCCGTGGACTTTATGAACCAGAAACCCATTTTTCATAGCCAAATTGTTCTATTCCTGGAGTAATATCTTTTTTCTCAGGATAAAAAGACTATACCTTCTCAGGATTGAGCCCCTTTTCCAAGGCCTGGATGACATTACAGAAACCAAGGTCCCATTCTCTGTGCCTGCTGAAATTCAGAGATCTGCTCAGTTGCAGGAGAAAGGATATGTCAAGCCCTGTGAAATTTAAGGTATGCCTCAGGAATGGCCTTGGGTGATGCCCCCAGCATGTCAATGGCTCTGCCAGGGTTACTCAGGGTACCGTCACCTTGCACTGCAAACTTGGAGCACACCACTCTAATGGTCTCACTTGACAGCTGTACACTAGGTCCAGGTTGCTCACTGTGTGGGTGCCTGGACAGGGCATCTGTGTAAGTATTTGTTTTTCCACTTCTATACTTCAAGATGTAATTGTAGGTGGACAGTACAGACAGCCATCTGTGCCCAGCAACACCCAGTTTGGCCGTGGTGTTAACATAGGTCAAAGGGTTGTTATCTGTTCTCACCATTAGTGGTACCTTGTACAGATAGTCATGGAACTTTTCTGTTATGGCCCGTCTTTTGGATGAGATGTTAAACCGTGGTCCCATCTTCCTGGATTGGTGGTAGTTCAGATGGATGTTAAAGATCCCATGGCACTTATCGAAAAGAGTAGGGGAATGTTTTATTTAAAGAAAAATTAGTGCAGTACATTCAATAAACAAAATACAATGTCAACTTTACAGAAACTGTAAATAAGGTTTACAAGAAAGACAAAGAAATCAACCCACAAATAAAACCAATAAACAAAGGTGGGGGGGGAAGGAAAAAGAAGTCAAAAGAAACATTTCAGTTTAAATGGAGCAAAATAAATGCTTACTAATACAGAGAGGAAAAAAGAAAAACATCTTCAGGGTACTGCAGTTTCAATCCATGCACAATTGTTCCAATATGAACTGTATACAGCAGAAGTCAACAACTTTTTTTCCACATTTTGGATTAACATAAGGCTAGAAACAATCTGTGCAACTATTTGCGTTGCAGAAAACACTATCTGTTGCAGGAGAAAGGTGCACCTGGCCTGCCATAAATAATAGCGGCAGGATGCAAAGATGAGACGTAAGGTCTCTGTGTGATATTTCTGTAATCCGGGGGGGGTATATCCCGTACACCAGGATATCATATGTTACATTCTGAAGTGCCTTTTCTTTCCATTTATGTAAAAGGAGGGTCCAAACAACTTGACTATATGGGCAATCAATAAAAAAATGATGCATGGTTTCCAGTACCACTGAACAAGAGTCTCTGGGGAATATTCGCTCCTCTACTGATTTATGTTTTAGGTTGTTCTTGACACCCAGTCTTCCATGACAAGCTAGCCAGGAGATATCCTAAAATTGTGTGGGGATCCTGGGGTCAGTTAACTGAGAGAAGGGCGTTTCTAATTCCAGATGGGAGCCTTGTGTTGATACTATCTGTGGTAAGTCAGAAAAATGGGTATCTAAAACAAAGTTATAAAGCTGTCTCCTGGTTTTAGTCAATATATGTGCAGGGGAGAGTTTCCATTGCCGGATCTTCAGAAAAGGGGGGAAGAGGAAGCTGGGGATACCTAGTTTTCTGAAGTTCCTAGGGATGTCATGCGGGAGTTGTTGCCATATTTGGCATACCTTAATGGTAAAAGAATATATAATTAAATGCCAAAATAGCGGTGGATCATGGAGTAAGTGGGGTATCGTAATTTTCAGGAATAGGCTATGGAAAAATACTATTGGGTTCAGCATCCTTACCCCACCATAACAATAATCCATGTATGTGTATGATCTTTTATGGATTTAAACGGCTGCCCCAGCAGCCCTTGAAAAAAATATTGTAAACTCTTGCCTCCAGAGAAAAGGGACTGGAAACATTGATGCTATGTGTAAGAAGAGGAAGTATTAAAGTTTTCAATAAAAACACTTTTTTCCATTTTGCAATGCTATGTCCTTTCCAAAAGGAAAGGAAGTGTGCTGCTCTATCTAATACTATATTCCAGTTATAGCTGGCATCATCTGAGGTGCCATAATGTAAGCCCAGGAGTTTTATTGGAGTGATTGCCAGAGGGATGTCTACAATATGCGTTGGTAAGTCTATGCTGGCTGAAGCTGGCACCACTAGTGCTGTGCTTATTGCTATATTTATTTGGGAGCCCGAAGCTATCTCAAATGCTTTGAAAATAGGGGGAAGCACTATCTCCTGAAGATAGAGGGTAGTACAAATGCACAAATCATCAGCATATGCACATATTGGAGGTAGAGGTCTTCCAATGGGGGAAGAGATTCTAGGTAAAGATGGGTGCAGCAGTAGGGTTCATAATAAAGGGTCCAGTTGGAAAATATATAAAAGAGGACTTAAGGGGCAGCCGTGTCGCACTCCTCTAAGGCCTAAAAAAGGGGGGCATGGAGAACCATTTATATGGGTTATATCCAAGCAGTACTACATAAGAGTTTAAGCCAAGAGATGAATTTCTGGGGAACATGGTAGTGTGCAAGAACCTGGAACAAATAAACATGGCTGACCCGGTCAAAAGCCTTTTCTTGGTCCAATGAGAGTAACAGGGCAGGTGAAGAGGGGGTACTGTTTGAAGTAATGTTGTTTCAATGTATCTTGGGATGGAGGAGGAATAGAAATACCTGAAAGGAAAGGTATGATACTATCCACAGGAGTTGTGGTGCCAAACATCATAGCTAGATAAGAGCTGGCGATACGCTTTATGTCCAGCAAGGAACTGTGGGGGGCATTGGAAGCAGGATCATAAAGTTCCTCTATGTGGGTTGCATTTACCCTATCAGTGCAACTTTTATAGATACAATATCTAAGGAGGGACCGGAGCCTTGTGTCCCATTTTGAGCTTCCATCCATAAAGAATGCGCTCGGTGATACTGGAACTGTTCAATTTCTTCCTTAATGGACTTTATTGTGTGAGAGTAGTCCATGTGGGATGAGAAAGAAAAAGATATGGCCTTTTGTAGTTTTTGTCTGAGAGTGAGGTATCGAAGATATGAACTCAGTGTTCTCTTCCTCCCTGTATGTAGGAAGAAAATCTTGATATCACTCTTAGTGTCTTCCCACCATTGTAGAGGGGAATGATATGCTTCCAGTACGGACAGCCAGGCCCTTAGAAGGTCTGTGCAATGCATTGAAATGGCCGGGTCTGTCAACAATGAACTATTCAATTTCCACCTAGAGTGGGGTTGACCAGGAAAGGAGTTCCCTGAGGGGGAGCAAACCAGAGAGATCCCCAGATGGTCTGAAGTCTCACAGGGTATGATTCTTGCCTGTGTGACTGAAATATTCTGTGAGACAAAAAGAAAATCTATCCTGGTAGTGTATGGGCCTCTATGATAGGTTTTGGCACCTGGACCATGTAAAGCATTATGTCCATCTATGAGGGCCGCAGTCTGAATAATTTTGTTCAGGGCAATTGAATCTGTGAAAAGTTTTTGGGTGGAGCCGCCCCAATGTGAGAGAGTGACCACAGTTGAAATTGCCTCTCATGTAGATTTGCCAGTTGGAATACAGGTATGGGTGTATTTTGTTAAATAAGTCTGTTCTGGAGGCAATGCTCTGGGGGGCATATACATTAATGAGCCTGAGTTTGTGTTGTTGGTATGTACAGTCTACAAACATGGCTCATCCTGGTATTATGTCTACCAACCGGGAAATTTGGAAATTAAAATTTGCAAACAAAATACCTAGGCCATCACACCTATCCTCTCCATATGACCAGAAGAAAGAGCCCTGATGCCAACAAGTTTTAATTTGAGAAAGCTCATGAGGAGATTTCAAACGGGTGTCCTGGAGAAAATAGATGTCATGGTGTAAGTCAGAAAGGTACTGCATTGTAGAGAGTTGTTTTCTATAGGATTTAATGCTGCATGCATTTAGGGTGAAGCAGCTGAGTCCTTGGTGGTGGTTAATCCCAGAAAGTACAATGCCATTCTGGAGGAGCTGGTGTCAGGTAATGTTAGCATGGGTCCTACCTCCATCTGCTGAAGGGGGAAGATCAAACTGGGAGTTAGAGGAGAAGTCCATACGGGAGGAAGAGGCTAGAGAAGAATCTGAGTCTCCATCTTCCCCTTCCGTGTCTCCCCATTGTCATCTCTTGGCTAAGGCCTGAAATTTATTCCTTGTGATAATTGTTCTCTTGGGGGTGGAAGCTTCTGCTTTTCATTTGACTTTACCCTGTTTAGAAGGAGGGATTACCACAAAGAGGTCTGAGTCCTTTGGGGGGGAGGAGGCATGGTAGCCTGGGTGCTAGCAGGGACTGATTCAGAAGGGGATACTGCTGCTATAGGGGTGCCAGGGGACTTAGGAATGGCCCCTTGTCTGGCCATACGTTCAGGCTGTTGTGAGAGAGGAGGTTCTTGTGCCAGGGTAGAAGTAGCAGGGGCCAGGGCCTCCCTGCGGCATAAGGCCTGAGTCTGGGAATCCGTTATAAGTGCTATCTGGTCCTGGGGAGCGTGGTCGAGCCTATTATGATCTGCCCAAGGGCACTAGTGATAGGAGTGCCCTGGCTCATCACACAGATTGCAGTATAGAGGGTTTGGACAACCTAAACTCGCATGTCCATAGGATAAGCACAAAGTACATCTGGGCTTGTCGCAAGTGCTGCTCAGGTGGGTGCGAGAACCGCACTTATGACAGGTCCGTGGTTGTCCAGGATAAAAACATAAGCCGTGGTCCCTGCCTATGTGAAAGCTGCCTGGTAAATTAGATACCTTTATCCATGTTTTTAAGTTGTACCTTTACTTTCCATCCCCCAGTCCATACTAGGTCCTCGTCCAAAATAGGTCAAAGGACCTCTAGTATATCGCAGCGCTGCCTGAGCCAGTACCAGACATCCACTATGCTCACCCCCTCGGTACGAAACAGTAAGGTAACAATTTTCACTGTTGGTTTCGTGAGGGGGATGACCATAAAGGGAGCCCAGAGTGGCAGATGTTTTACATGCTCATATTTCTCCCAGAATTTCTCCAAAGTGTACACATTTTTAAAACTTAAGTCATACACAGATTCCCCATGCACATGAATGAAGGCAAATAATTCTGTTGCCCTTATCCCTAAAGAGTCCCGCAACATACTATGAAATACAATTCTTCTGTCAAGGCTTGTAGCAATGTCCCCCATGAACTTCCTTCGCTGTGCTGGCTCACCTAAGTTTGTGAACAGATCACTGAGTTTAAATGGGGTCGAGTTAGTGCCCTCATCTGCAGGTTGTGGACCAAATGACTCAGATGTACCAGCTAAATTCTGTTCTGAAGTCGAGGAGGATGAAATAGATTCACGTCTGGCTAAGTTGCAGCCCATGACAGTATCTGTGACATTAGGTGTTGTTTTTGAGATAGCAGGTGTGCTTGTAGCATTACTAGGGAAAGATACTGATTCCGGAGCTGCTTTCATCGGTAATGGTGTGTCTCCTGAAGATCGGAGTTCGTTGCATGCCTCAGAGATGATTTCCTGGGCTGAAACAGCCCTTGGGGAGGTCCAGGGTGCTCCTTCTGAATGTTGCTGCCAGCCAGCAGCATGGAGCGCTGCCGTGGGTGACCAAATGCTCTCAGTGTCCTCTGCAGTGCAATGACTGTCCCATAGATGCAAAGAGAGAGGAGCTCTGTCCAGGAGGGGAACCAGGATCCTAGGTGATAGGTTTAAATGCTTCATTGGCAAGCATTTAAACCAGCCAAGGGGGGAGGCACTGGAAAGGAGCAGGGGAATCCTAGCCCCCCAAAAATCATGGTAGTAAGTGCGGTAAACACCAACATAGAGGTGTCAATAGGGAGAAGGGCAGGGGTAAATGGAGAAAGTGACAAAGGCAAGAAGGACAGGGATGGGGCAAAAAGGAGTAAGGCCATCAGGAAATGGAGGGTAATGAGTACCAATGCCCGTAGTCTGGGCAACAAGCTACCTGAGCTGGTGGACTTGATGGAAGAGGGATGCCTGGATATCATAGCAGTCACAGAAACATGGTACATAGAGAACCATGACTGGGAAGTTAACATACCAGGGTACATAACCTACAGGAGAGACAGGCAGGGGAGAAGGGGGGGGAGGAGTAGCTCTCTATGTAAAGGAAGGGATAAAAGCAACTGAACAAAAGAGTAAACAGGGAGGAGAGGAGGCACCGTGGGTCACCTTGGAGACTGAAAGGCACCACAATCCGCACAGGGGTTGTGTACAGACCCCCATGTCAGGGGAAGGGAATGGACAAGGATATGATAGAAGGCATTCTTAGAATGGCAGAGAAAGGGGAGATACTGTTGATGGGAGACCTGAATATGCCAGATGTTAACTGGAGCACATTTGCTGCAGCCACATCCAAGAGCAGGGCCATTCTTGATGCCCTACAGGTGGCAGGCCTCAGACAGCTAGTTTCGGAATCCACTCATGAGGGAGCAATCTTAGACCTTGTACTCTCAAACGGGGGCAGTGAGAGGATCTCAGATCTAGAAGTGGGTTGCCATCTGGGAACAAGTGACCATCAAACAGTGTGGTTCATGTTAAACTCAGCTACAGAGTCAAGTCATACAAAAGTGAGGGTACTGGACTTCAGGAGGGCTGACTTTGGCAAGATGGGAGAGTGCCTCAGAAAAGCACTAGCAAACAGGCTAGAAGGAGGTGTGGAGCAACAATGGGGAATCATCAAAACTGCCATCACAGAGGCAACAAGTCTTTGTGTGAAGCAAATAAACAAATCAAAACGAAAGAAAAAGCCACTATGGTTCTCAAAAGAGGTGGCTGTGAAAGTCAGGAAGAAAAAGATAGCATTCTGGAAGAATAAGAAAACACAGAAGGAGCAGAACAGAGAGCTGTACCAGTTAAGGCAGAAGGAAGCAGGAAGGGAAGTCAGAATAGCAAAGGCCCAAACTGAGGAAAAGATAGCCAACTCAGTTAAGAAGGGGGATAAAACCTTTTATAGGTACATCAGCGAGCATAAAAAGACAAAGGGAGGGATAGTGAGGCTGAATAGAATGAATGGTGGGTGGGCAGAGGGGGACAGTGAAAAAGCAGGGATACTGAACGAATATTTCTGCTCAGTATTCACAAAAGAGGAGGGGAAAGTGCCTAATCCAATTAACAGAAGCACTCTTGATAGGGGGGTCGATCCCAGTCCTTTCACAGAAGAAAAGATTCTGCAAGAACTCCTAAAACTGAAGGTGGACAAAGCAATGGGGCCTGATGGAATTCACCCCAGAATTCTAAAAGAATTAAGGGGGGAACTAGTGAAACCACTGGCTACTCTTTTTAATAAATCATGGGAGAATGGTGTGGTACCCGAGGACTGGAGGAAGGTGGATGTGATTCCCCTTCACAAAAGTGGGACCAAGACAGAGGCAGGAAACTACAGACCTGTCAGTCTGACCTCTGTGATAGGAAAAGTGATGGAGTCACTTCTGAAGGAAAGAATAGTTGAGTACCTAGAGGCCAGTGGGGCACAGGACCCAAGGCAGCATGGGTTCTGGCGTGAAGGTCATGTCAGACAGATCTAATAGATTTCTTTGACTGGGTGACCAAAGTAGTAGATCAGGGAGGGCTGTGGACATGGCCTACCTAGACTTTAGCAAGGCATTTGACACAGTCCCACACAAAAGATTAATAGTCAAATTAACCAGCCTGGGAGTGGGTCCCAGGGTGGTAGCCTGGGTAAAACATTGGCTAGACAACAGGACACAGAAGGTAATTGTAAATGGAGTCCACTCTGAAGAAAGAGAGGTTACTAGTGGGGTACCGCAGGGTTCAGTATTGGGTCCAGTCCTTTTTAATGTCTTCATAAGTGACATTGCAGAGGGACTGGAAGGAAAAGTATGCCTCTTTGCAGATGACACAAAGATCTGCAACAGGGTTGATACACAAGGAGGCGTGGAAAGGATGAGAAGGGACTTGGCAAGGTTGGAGGAATATTCAGAAGTATGGCAGCTAGGATTCAATGCAAAGAAGTGCAAAATAATGCACCTGGGAAACAAGAACCCAGAGGAAGAATACACAATGGGGAGGGAGGTAGTAACAACAACAAAAAAGGAAAGGGACCTGGGGGTAATCATATCAGATGACCTTAAGGTTAGCAAGCAATGTGAGAAGGCAGTAGGGAGGGCTGGGGGTATACTGGGATGCATAGGGAGAGGCATCATCAGCAGAAAACAGGAAGTTGTTATCCCTCTGTACAGACAGTTGGTGAGACCTCATCTGGAGTACTGCGTCCAGTTCTGGAGACCCCATCTCCGCAAGGACATAGACAGGGTAGAGGCAGTCCAGAGCAGGGCAACTAAAATGGTGCAGGGTCTGGAAGAGAAGCCGTATGAGGAGAGACTAAAGGAGCTTAATATGTATACCCTTGAAGAAAGAAGGGAGAGGGGGGACATGATAGAAACTTTTAAGTACCTCAGTGGAATCAACAAAGTCCAAGAGGGTAGCATCTTTCAGAAAAAGAGACTTGCAAGAACAAGGGAACACAATTTAAAGATGGGGGGGTGGTTCAGGGGCAATGTGAAAGTATTATTTCACAGAGGGTAGTGGATGCATGGAACAGCCTTTCTGAGGAGGTTGTGGGGTCTAAAAACTGTGGGAGAATTCAAGAATGCATGGGACAGACGTAAGGCAATTCTTATGGGGGTGTAAAAAGAAATAGGCTGTTGGTTAACTAGGATCTGCGGCTTATCCCGTAGGTAGGGAAATGGGCAGACTAGATGGGCCAAGCAGTCCTTATCTGCCATCAAAGTCTATGTTTCTATGTTTCTCCCGATGCAGAGTTTGTGGCATTTCTGGTGCTAGGAGTCATATCAGAAGTGGCTGCTGCAGGGTAAGTTGACAAAAAAGGCTGTGAGGAAAACTGTGAATCAGAGTGCATTAGACCAATAAGAAAGTCCTTGTGTGCAAAATACATGCTTCGCAGATAATTTTCTATGTCATTAGAAGTGCTCTGAGTTCCTGAAACTGGGTAAAGTGGTGCCTGAGGCAAGTCTTCTTGATGATTGTCTGGCAATTCATTTAAAGTGGTACCTTCAGTATTTCTTTCTACAGATTGCAGCCTCGTAGGTTCTTCAGAGGTAATGTCAGGTATTCTTGACTCCATGGGTGAAGCTGTAGTCAGGTCAGAATCCAAAATATTTCCAGCAATTCCACTAGCAACCACACTGTCATCTGCCATCTTGGTACCGCAGACAAAAGGGTCCCCTCTGCTCACAGGAAGCAAGGCCTCTTGCAGGCAAAGAGTAGGGGAATTTCCCCGGTGTCCTGGCCAAATTTCCCTCATTCACTAAAAATACCACCAACAGCGTAATCTGGTTCAAGGTCAGTTGGCATTCATCTGTATCCCCCTCCCCTGGGTCATGCCTGAAAATAGGCAGGATTTGTCTAGTGCACTTACCCGGTCAACAAAAATTGAAAATGAAATTCCAGTGTCAAAAACTCCAATTTGTGGGCCAGATAATGTTTCTCAGATGATGACATGCTGTGGCTCTCAAAGGCCACCTGCTGCAGCCCTTCAGGATGCTCCTGGTACAGTACCACTCCCCACCCATCCAGGCTAGCATCTGTGTGGAGGACATAAGGCTTGTTGGGGTCTGCAAATGCCAGGTCAGGCACTTCGCACAGTTTCTTGATGATCTCTTTGAAGGCAGTTTCACACTCTGGGGTCCACCAGTCTCCAAAAGGCTCATTTACCTTAAGGTACTTTTTCTGGGGTCCATCTCTTTGAGTCTGGTGCTTCTTTTTCTGGTTGGTTGATGGGTAACCTTGAGTCAGCTCATTTAAGGAGTGTACCACCATCGAGTAGTCCTTTGAAGACCTTCAGTAATACCCACAGAACCTGAGGAATGACTGAAGAGTCTTCAAGTTATAAAGCCGGGGCCAGGTGGTAAGGACCATGACCGTAGCAGGATCTGTCTGTACCTCCTACTCCGAGACAATGTGCACCACATATTTCACAGATGGCTGGCAGAACTACCATTTATCTATCAAAACCTTCAGATCAAACTCCTCTGGTTTGTCCAGCACATTCATCAGCCGGTGTTTGTGTTCTTCGAGGGTGCTGCTAAAGATGATGAGATCATCCAAATAGGCAATGACCTCCAGGAAGTTCATGTCCCCCATCGTTTTTTCCATTAATCTCTGAAACATGGCTGACACTCTAGAGATCCTTTGGGGCATGCGTTCATACTGATAAAACCCAAGGGAGTAGATGAAAGCATTTTTTTCTTTATCTTCCTCTGCCATGGGGATCTGGTAATATCCACTCCAGAGATCTAATACTGAAAACCACTTACTCACTGACAGACTGCCCAGCACATCTTCAATTTGGGGCACTGTATGCTGGTTGGGGATGATTTCATTGTTCAGGGTGTGGTACTCAATACACATCCTAATGGCACTGTTCTTTTTACATGCCATGATGATGGGAGATGCATAGAGGCTCCGAGATTCCTTAATAATACCAGCTTCCAGCAGTTGCTACAGATGTTTTCAGACATCTTCTATGTCCACTGGCACCAGGCTTCAGGTCCTCTCCTGAAATGGTTGTCAATTCGGAGCTGAATTCTATGCTCCTTTCCTTTTATGCACCCGACATCCCACTCATGTAGTGAAAAGACTTTGCTCCTCTTGTCCAGTTTTTAGCTTAAACTCCACCTATAACTGTCAGAAATGGGTGACTCCCCAAAGTCAAACATAGCGGGATCTATGTTGGCTTAAGGAGATGTTCTGGGGTCCACTGTAGTGACCATATCAGCCTTAAAACTGTGTACTAGTATTCAGCCTCTTCATAGGATTACCAGTCTATTCGATTCATTCTTCATTCTCACGGTTATCTGTCTGGCCCAGGGGGTCTCTGAGATTGGCACCCCCCCACTGTACCATCAATCTCTTTGTTAGACTGCCCTCCAGGGGAATGTCAATAACAAAAGCACATCCTTCAGGCGACTCAGCAAATTCTGCAATGCCTACCACCCTGCACTCAGCATTGTGCAGCAAAATCAATGCTCGACTGTCTACTCTCCATTCCACTCCAGCTGGCTTCTCTGTCACATTGGGCTCTGGCACAATGGCTTCCATGGACAGGCTTACTCTACTCACTACCACTCAGATGGAGGGGTTCAACAGGGTATCCCCTCTGCCCCTTTCCTGGCAAAACTTTGCCAGCCTGCTGAACATGTTCATGTTCATGCTGATCAGCACAGATGTGTCATTCATCTGCTTGGTCTCTGGCCATATCAAGTTCATAGTCTCTAGTTGGGGTGACTAATCTGTCTTATTGGAGATGAAGGCAATTGCCACTATATAGTAGCCATCGTAGGGGCAATTTGTGTCCCCTACCCCCACACAGACAAGCCAGACAAGGGCAGGAATGACATGTGTCCCAGGTGCTGATCATAAAAGGCCCTGCAAATTATTATGACCTGTGATCCACTGTTGAGCAGAGCAACGCAACACATGGCAACACAAGGCAACCCTTCTATTAGGATGTCATCTTTGGCACAGGGCCCAATTAATCCTTGCAACACCTTACTGCCTGGGAGGATCTCAGGCTCTGTCCACTTGATGGAGCTATTTTGGAGACCCAGTTTGCTCCCTTACTGTGCCCCTCTTGAGTTTCCCTGCTGCTGGTGCTGTCTCTTCTCTTCCACCAACAGGGCTTTCTTGGTACGGAGACATCTACGAGCTGTATGACCATGCTTTCCACACCAGAAGCTGAAGGGATTTGGTGGCAGTCCATGCAGATGGAAAGCTCAGGGTAAAGACCTGGATTGCAGCAGGGAAGAAGACTACCAGGGACTTTCAACCATCTTCTTTAGTCCCATTAGCTGTATATACACTTCTCCAAGCGTAATGGCCTCAGCAGCTCAGGCCTCAGATTCCAAGGGCGGGGCTACCACTTTTCCGCCTACGGGCATACTGGATACCACTGATTCTGATTTTGGGGGGGGGTGCTAGAGCTGCTTACTTGCCGCATGACAGTTTTCAGTTCTTGGATCAAACTCTGAAATTCAGCAGTGGTGTGGGATGCTCCCTCATCTGCCACCTGGATGCTAGGAGTTGCAGCCAACAGCTGTTCCGATTGCCTATCTTGTTCTTCATTTGCTCTGACCTCTTGCAGTAAGGTGCTGTGGGAGGATGGGTCAGTCAGCCTTTCTCTCAAAAGCAACTTTAAGACCAATAATTTGGAGAATCAGGCAGCTTTCACCACCTGCTCAAGATATACTTTATTCAGGACTTTAGCAGCTATTCCTCCCTTCCTGTATACTTTTTGCAATGCCGGCTCCAGTTTATGGAGATATGCTGAAAGGAGCTCCCTTTGCTGCTGTGCGGTGGTCTTGAATTTCCAGAAAAGATCGTCACAGGTCTCTGTACTCCTGAATACACTGTTTAAGGCAGCAAGGCACTCTTCCACTTTGGCCTCTGGATCTGTGGCCTTCAAGGGCTGAATAGCATCCAAGGCAGGCCCTTACTAGCCTTTTTCTCTTCTTGGCCTCCGAACATTGCCACTCTTGGAGCATAGGGACACCATCGTCTACCCAGGTCTTATAAACTTCTCCCCCGATGGGGTAAGAAGAGTGCCAGTGAAAATCCTCAGACACCTGTTATAGTCTGAGCTGGCAGCACAGCTCTGCCCTGAGTCTGTAGGGGTCACTCCCATCGGCAGCAACGCCAGTACATCCCTAAGAAGCCCCTGACAGCATTAGGAAAACTGAAAAAAATAAGATGTATATTCACCTCCATCCCATTTTCTTTATTACTTCATATATTTTCAGTAATTAATTCCCCATTTTCTATATCACTGAAAACAGTTGAGTGAATACAAGATCCCTGACCCCAGACTCTTATTGGCTCTGGCTGCCTGTCTACACCTGACATCATAAACCCCTATTTATGACATCATAAGTATCTCTAAAGCAACATATTGTGATGTCATACCAGAATTATGATGTCAGGTCAGGCAGCCAGAGCTAAAAGGATAGACACTGTTTCCATGTAAATACCCTTGGTTATAAAAAAAATAAGGGTGAGGATTACAGAATAAAATACGAAATATAACTTACATTTATGCCAGATTATTACATTCTTTTAAAGTTATCTGCTGTGTCAGGAGCTCTTTAAGGTTTTTTCCCACTGCAGCCAGGAATAACTCCACTTCCTCCAACAAATTCAACTCTGGGGCTAGTGAGGGAAGGTGAAATGGTTGTGGGTTGCTCCCCTTGCCAGACAGGTGTCATGTTCCTTCCACCCCCTCAGCAATGAAGGTGGTGGGCAGTTTACTCACATCCACATCTTTGTCACTTTCAACCAGGACAATCATACTCTGAATAACTTGGTTATACCACGTACCTGGGATTTTCAATTTTCTAGTCTTGGGTATAGTCTCCAAGGCTTCTATGGTGTCCTTTCTGTCCATGTCCTCAAGGACCCCTTTCACCAGGATAGCTTTCTCAGGGGCCAGGCAATTTCCTTGGCACTGATCCAGGAACTGTTGCTGCACCATTGTATGTCTCCAAGAATCTTACCCTTTGGGGGGCTACCAAATTTTTAAAATTGCATTTTGATTGGTAGCTACTAGGGGCAGCAGATCCCAGTGGTGCCTCCAACTGTAACAGCCCCTTGACTCACCTTTCGCTGTTCTGGAGCCGTCAAGGTCCTCACAGCGATTGCCTTTGAGGGGGCCATCCTGGTTTAGAACAGGTAGGTGTAGAGTGGACCTGTGCCTCCACCTGAGGAAGTGGTAGGGAATACCTGTAGGCAAATAGCAGGTTACCAACCCCCAGAAAAAATGTATTAGCTGCCCCTCCCAAACAGTTCCCCACACACTCTGAAAATAACCTCCTTCTTTACAGAAACACTCTGTAGCAGCAATTAACATAAACAACAACGACAATATTTTATTGCGAGGGACAGAAAAAAAAGGGAACATAAAACAGCAAGAACAATAACAACTAGCTAACACTTCTGCCCCAACAATTCCCACCTCCCAACTGCAGATGTACCCGTCTTTCTCTTGGCAGCTGCCAGAAGATCCATACAGTCCTTTAGGTGGGTACCACACCGCCGTGTAGAAGACGCTGGGGATCTTTCTTTGGATCCCTAATACATTAAACAGTAGCAACAGATGCAAAACTCTACTTTCCTGCCTGGGTGCAGCTTTAATATTGGCACAGTCCTGCCCAGGATGTAACCCCCTTAATTCTGACTAGGTACTGTAGCTAGCTTAATTAATCTTCCCCAAAGCCACAGCCCAGGGTTCTTACAGTTCTGTAGATTCACAAGGGGGTTTGGCAAAAACCTGGCTCAGGGTACCGTGCTGATGTCAGGAGTTGCATGTGCATCACAGCAGCAGATAGCTGAAGAAGTGACAAATGCTGGCTTCCCCTGCCAGGCCTTTACAATCTTCACCCCTGGAGCCTTTGTATGCAATGTTCACCTGGTAGGCTTCTTGACATCTTCCTCTCTGGTGGTCTCCTCTTCAGTCTGGAGTTCAGAGCAGCCTGTTGGATCCTCAGACTAATGGCTGGCACACACTTCTCCCTGATACAGCAAAGGAGCTGGGAAATTTCGTTCAGTCACTATTCCCAGCCAGGACAGCTAATCCAGATTGCAGCAGAAACAGTCTCTAATACACTTACCCCACTGAGGGGGGAAATAGTTTGAAGGTCAGTTTTACTTTCCACTGCAGACACTGTGGGCTAGGTTGCACCCTTTATAGTCTCTGCTTTCCAGCAGCAAACTTTGTTACTCTCTCTTTCTCTCTCTCTCTCTGCACTACAGGACTGTCTCTAGCAGCAGATCTCAACCATTTCTCAACTCTAGCTGCAGAGTCTTTCTTTCATAGCTGCAGGTTCAAATATTAGCAGCAGCTCTCAAATTCTCAGCAGCAACTTCCAACTTAGCAGCAAATTCACTCAGTCATAGGTTCTAATCTCACCCTAGGAACCTCTCACACAGTCCAGTTTGATTCCCAGAGGCTATGTACTTCTTCAGATGTACTACAGCTGGTCCAATACTGGGGCAGACAAGGCCTTTAGGCAAATAAGCCACCTGCAGACTCTCTCCTCTGCCCTCTCTGGCAGATCTCTCTGGACTCCCCTTTTGGTGGGCAAAACAGTCCCTTTTATAAGTTTTACAGCAGCCTCTTCCCATTGGCTGCAGCAGTTGTCCCACAATGAAGAAATCAATATTTATTGGCCACACTTGATACCCTATTGGTTACACTGTGGGCACCAAGAAATGTCCCTGCCTTCATCTCCCACAGTCCATTTATGCATTCCCAAAAGCCCTCTGTACCATTCTGGCTCTTGATTGGCTATAGCAGGGGGCCAAGGTGGACAAAATGGCTGCTGAATACATAGTCCCCTCAGTGTTCCAAATGTTTACAGTCACTTGCAGACAAATCTTTCAGTTTTATGGGTTATTTCTTCCACAATCTGGAAGCAGCCTCTCTGCCTTGTCATATGGCTGTGAAACTGAAAAACAGGGTCCTTTCTCCTGCCTGTTGCTGCTGCTACTGTTTCTTCTGTCCCCCCAGGCAGCCAGCCAGGTTCATTAATATTCATAAGCCCACCTTATTAATATTCATGACCACCCCACTTATTGGCACTCTTAAAATAAAAACTTTTATGACTTCTCAGTTGCCTCCCTTATTGCCTCTGGACCCTGATTTACCAATTCTGAGGGTCGTGAGCACAAAGGGAGCCTTTGCAGCGCTGCAGTAGGGGCGCGAAAATGGACTTGTGCAAATCAGCATGTGTGGACCGCCACCTCTCATATTCATGAGGTACAGCACAGAGGTTCCATGGCACATTCTCCTCCAGCCCCAAACTGACAAAAAATGCATTACAGGGTCCGGAATGAGTTCCAGGGTCACAGAGGACTTGGGCAAATGCAGTGTTGAGCCGATCGGGGAAGGGGAGAACAGGGAGACAAGTCAGGTAAGCCCAGAATGGGGTGCTTACACACCTATGTATAAAAAGGGTTCTAGGGAAGATTACAAGAACTACAAATCAATTAGTATGATGTTTGTCTTGGGTAAAGTAATTGAGGAATTCATAAAGGAGGAAATTAAAAAGCACATAGTTCAAGGAGGTTTAGTTGATATCACCCAACATGGGATCAGGGCTAAAAGATCTTGCCAGACTAATTTATTACTGTTCTTCAAACCGACAAGTAAAGCTTTGGATGTTGGGCTTTCAGTAGACATTGTTTGCAATATTTAGATTATTTCAAGTCTTTTGACACAGTGCCTCATAAGGAGCTATTAGAACACCTTATGGTACTGAAATTTGATATTAATGTCATCAGCTGAGTGAAATCATGGTTGAATGATGGGAGACAGAGGGTCTGTGCTAGAGGTTTTTATCGTGAGTGTGGTAATATGGCTAGTTGTTTCCCACAGGGGTCGGTTTTGGGGCCGACCCTGTTAAAAATCTATATATCATCTTCAAATGCCTGGATCTGTAAATTCACTGATGACACCAAGATAGGTGCTATAGTGGAAAACAATAATGTAACTGAACAATTTCGGAGAGAAATTCTGAACTTAGAGCTCTGGACAAGGACATACAAATTAACTTGATAACAAAATATATGTTAAATGAAAGAATTACAAGAAATGGATGGAGAAAGAGATCCTTGTGTTATTATTACAAATAAACTAACATTTGATGAGCACTGCAGAGAGGGGTTCCATGTGATGACAGCGATCGTGGAAAGGTAATCGCCTTTAGGGTGAGTGTACATCACTGAAAATCTGTTTCGGTTATGTACACTACTGGTGCACAGCAACAGGGTGCTGTCGACTTAGATTTTTTTTATCACATGATCAGCTGGTTTTACTTTAGCAAGCACACAAGCACTTCATTCATGAGAAGGCAGCTGGCCGTGGAGGAGGGAGGATTGTGCCGGCACCTTCTCAGCTTTTAAATTTTGAATAACTGGATGCTGAACTGGTGGATGCCAGGTTAATGGTGGGTGAAGTGGGTGGAATTTGCTTTGTAGAGTAATCTGCAAAATTCCACCCATTTCACATAGCGAAATAAGAAATTTTGCCTGGAAGAGTGGCGAAATTTCACCTGGCGGAATGGCGAAATTCCACCTTCCACAGTGAAATTTCACCTTCCCTCTGTGGGTGAAATTTCACCTTACATGGTATAACTAAATCACTGGTGGCTAGCGGTCCCTCCCCCCACCTGTCCCACATGTATAGAAAAATCCCTGGTGGCTAGCGGTCCCTCCACCCACATGTCCCAAATGTAAATAATTATCCATGGTGGCTAGTGGTCCCTCTCCTCCACCCAGAAATAACCCACCCACCATGGAAATGTACAGTAACACCCCCCAACTCGTATCCCTCCATATCTCCTTCTCCTGTTAAAAAAAAATCTCTGGTGGTCTAGTGGATTTTTTGTAATTAAGCCTCCTCCTCCTGATCCCCGGTTTCAATAAATTCCTGGTGATCCAGTGCCCCCCCAGCCTCCCCAGCAGCCAGGTGCCCCTGCCACAACCACACTTCCACCCCCATCCTAAATCCTGGTAGCGGCAGACCGGCACAGCCTTCCTCTCTCCTCCACTGCTGGCCCGCTGAGTGAGTTGTCAATGAAGCTCATTCACTGACAGCTCAGTTGGTGGGCCAGCTGTGGAGGCATGATGAAGGCTGTGCCAGTCCACCGCTGCCGGGATTTAGGATGGGAGTAGGCGCGAGGTTGTGGCGGACACCTGGCTGCTGGGGAGGCTGGGTGAGGCACTGGATCACCAGGATTTGTGGAACTGGGGATAGGGAGGAGGTTTAATTATATAAAACCCACTAGATCACCAGAAGATCCACAACAAATGAAGGACATACAGAAGGGATGTGGGTGAGGGTGTACTACACTTCCATGGTGGGTGGGTTATTACCAGTGGAGGGAGGGACTCCTGCTCCTATGAGATAATTTACATGTATGACAGGTTGGTAAGGGACTGCTAGCCACCAGGCATTTTTCAATACATGTGGGACATGTGGGGGGAGGGACCACTAGCCACTAGGGATTTTTCTATACAAAGTGGGACAGGTGGGGGAAGGGACCGATAGCCACCAGGGATTTTTCTATACATGTGGGACAGGTGGGGGGAGGGACTGCTAGCCACCAGGGATTTAGTTATATCCACATAAGGTGAAATTTTGCCCACAGATGGAAGGTGTAATTTCAACACAGAAGGCGAAATTTTGCCCTCGAAAGGCAAAATTCCACCTTCCGTGGGGAAATTTCGCAAGTGCTCTGCAACTGACCTGACCACTCACGCACTCCACGCAGAAATTTAAATTCGGCTGCATCAATAGCCAGGGTCAGGTGTTGTGGAGGGGGACATAATTACTAGTACCTTTGCTACAGAAAACTGCATTTTACAAGCCTGCTATGGACTGTGGAAGCAGCCGGGTAGAATAGGTCACCCGACACCCGCAATCTGTATATTAATGAATATTTTTTCTGGGGCATTAATTAAACGAAAAAAAAAACCTGTGGGTGCAGGGGGGGTATGCTTTTTTGAGGAAGGGAGGGTAGAGGGCTGGGGGTTTTACTGCTCATATGGACTGGAAGACAAGGGAGGGTGATTGGTTTCCATCAATGGCATAAATGGCTAAATACTGAATATTTGGCAGAATATTCGGCAAATGGTATTCGCACAACCCTGTTTTTTGCCAGAAATCTCTAATTTCTTCGCATGTTATAAAAATATGTAATTATGTTCCTTCATTTGTTTTACACCTTTTGCATCTATCTGATATACTTCCATTACATTTGTTCAGTTTCCTTGGTGTATAATAAATTCTTTGGAACACATTGAACTGAATTTACCTCAACCTAATATTCTGTGAAACAGTTATATGTGATGTTTTTATGTTCTTCCATTGATATGAAGTAATGGGGCTTGTTAAGTTTTGTTCCCAGCCTCTTTTGAGGGAGCCAAGATCATCCTTAATACCTAACAAATAGAAATATATTTTCCTATTTTTTTTCTCTTCTGCATTTAATGTTGTAAAATATAGTTGTAATGGTGAAGTCAAGGGTAGCTCCAAGTTCCCAATACATGTCTTCAGAATTTCTTGAATATACAAATATATCAATAAAGATTCTGGCTGTAAATATAACTTGACAACCAACTTCTCATATGAGAGAAACTGTGAGGTCGAGGATGAAAAAAGGTCCTTAAGAAATAAGAAGTCCTTCCGAAGTCACTTACTGTGAATATAAGAAAGTGTCAAGCGGGCATTAAAGAATAACACTGGAAGTTGTGTAATCTTAATTTGAAAGCCTAGAATTTTGTTTGCCTTTTGCCATGCCTCAGCAGTTGCCTTTGTGCATGAATGAAGGACTGTGCTTTCTGTATCTAGATCTAACACTGTCATAATTTCTTTCCCGGGGAGCCTATACGACTCCAAAGCTGTCCATGAACGAGAATTACTATGTGGTTTAAACCAAAATGTTACAGCCTCTGAGTGGTCAGATAGTAAAAATACATATTTGGCATGCTTAATCCTATTCTAAGATGTACATGTTAAGAGCCTTTGATCTCTCCTCATAGAATTTTTAATGGAACCACTGCACCATTTTAGTTGCTCTCTTATGTACTGCATCCACCCTGTCTATTTCCTTTCTGAGGTGCAGCCTACAGAAGTGGACACAATACTTCAGGTGGGGTTTCACCACTGAGAGATACAGTGGTAACACCACCTCCCTCCTACTACTGCTCGTACCTCTCCCTATGCATTTCCGCACCTCACTGGCCTTACCCACTGCTTTGTCACACTGCCCTGCCAGTTTGAAGTTATCTGATATCGTAACCCCATGATCCCTTTCTGGCTTAGTGGCTGCCAGTACCTCCCCCTCGTCCTATACTCAGCTCCTACATGTCTGGCAGGATGCAATAGATGACACTTGGCTTATTTACATCAAGCAGTGCTGCACTATGTTGTGGTGTGCCTCAGAAGTCAATCCTGGTGTTGATGTTGTGTACTATATATTTGTTGCCATTGAGGGGGATCATTAGATGCTATGTCCTGGGTTTTCACTGCTATGCTGATGATACCCAGCTAAATGTGTCTTGTGCCCATGATGATGTTGTAATGCTATTTGAATTGAACGAGTGTCTCAGGGAAATCTAGGGGTGGATGGCAGCCACCTGCCTTATGCTCAACCCTTCAAAGATGGAGTTGTTACTGGTGAGCCATTTCAGTCAGTTTCAGCTGAGACAAGTAGTAGCGTGATCCTACCCTTATTGGTTGGTGCGGTGCTCCAAGCTGCAGATAAAGTGAGGAATTTGGGAGTCATCGTGCACTCTAAGTTGACCCTAGAATTTCAGGTGTTGGATATTCTCCACAGTGGCTTTTACCATCTGCACAACATCACGTGGATCAAGCCCTATCTTGAACCAGCTGACCTGGCAACACTGGTGCATGCTTTGGTCACATCAGAGTTGGATTACTACAATACTCTTTACCTTGGGTTGTCCATGAGGTTGCTGCACCATTTGTAGCTAGTTAAGAACATGGCAGCTTGACTGTTTACTGAGACCTCCAGGTTTGAGCATATCTTGCCTATTCTCTGCAACCTTCATTGACTGCAAGTGCAGTGGTGCATTAGCTTCAAGTTGTGCTTGTCAATGTACAAGGCCTTGCATGGACTGGGTCCAGGCTACCTGAAAGTCATTCTGATACCTTATGCTCTTGGCTGTCCCCTCTGGTCAGCAGAGGCTAACCTCTTTTTGGTTTCTACAGTAGGCACCATTTAAAGTCCTTGAGTGATAAGGCATTTGGAGTAGCTGCCCCGATTATGTGAAATGCCTTTCCCTGGGAAATAAGAGTGGTTCCTTCACTGGCCTTTTTAAAAAAATTCAAAAACTCATTTTTTTTAATGTACATTTTGGGCCTAGCTTTATGACTAAAATGTTTTAATTTAATACATGATTTTTAGTTCGTAATCAATTTGCTGTACTTATTGTGAGGTGCTCAGAACACTAAGCATTGAGTGCTAAAAAAAAAAAAATTGCCTTTCCTTCTAGTTTTTTTGCATGCCCTTTGGTCCTGGTGCTCTTTCTCATGTGAAAGAGACTTCCCTCCCATACTTTGTTCATCACATGAGGTCCTTATAGGTCTCTGTCATGTCCCCTCTTACTCTCCTCTCTTAAAGAGTGCACATGTTGAGATCTGTCAGTCTCTCCCTGTAGGGCTTTTGATGTGACCCTGCACCATTTTAGTTGTTTTCCTCTGTACTGCTTCCACCCTGTCTACGTGCTTCCTTCAGAAATGGACACAATAATCCAGGTGGGTCTCACCAGTGAATAATACAGTGGTAAATCCACTTCCCTCCTTCTCCTTCTGGTGATACATTTCCCTATGCATCCCAGTATCCCTCTGGCCCTATCCAATACTTTGTCACACTGCACTGACAGTTTGAGGTATCTGACATGATACCCCACGGTCCCATTCCTACTTAGTGATTGTCAGTACCTTCCCCCATCCTATACTCAGCTCCTGGGTTCCTATGTCCTAGGTGCATGATTTTGCACTTGTTGGTATTGAGCCCCAGCTGCCATGCCTTTGACCATTCCTTTGGATTCCCAAGGTCCCTACACATTCTCGCTTACCCATTCTGAGTACAGAAACATAGAAATATACAATTTGTCTCCGGAAAATTGATACTTGGCCCACCTAGTCTGCCCAGACTGTTCCTGTCTAGTCTGTCTCCAAAGACACTAACTGCTTTACAGAAACTCTCCCTTCTCCCTCCCTATTTACTAATATTCCCCTATGTCTATCCCAGGAATGCTTGACATTCCTTACTGTTTTTGCCTCCACCACTTCTGCTGGCAGTCTGTTCCAGGTGTCTCTGACTTTTCAGTGATGTAGTACTTCCTCATATCCCTCTTAAACTTCTCCCCTTCCAGCTACATCCCATACCCTCTGGTCCTGATGCTCTTTCTCATCTGCAAGAGACTCCGCTTCTGTACCTTGTTCATTCTTGTGAGGTACTTCTAGGTCTATGTCATGTCCCCTTCTTACTCTCCTCTCTTCCAGAGTGTATATATGTGTGCAATCCCCAAGTCTCCCCTCATAGGACTTTTGATGCAACCCCTGCACCATTTTAGTTGCCCTCCTCTGTACTGTTTACACTGTGTGTGTCATTTCTGAGATTCATCTTCCAGAACTGGACACAATTCTCCATGTGGGGTCTCACCAGCCAGCATATACAGTGGTAACACCACCTCCCTTCTCCTGCCGGTGGTATCTCTCCCTATGCATACAAGCAACCCACTGTTTTGTCACACTGCCCTGCCACTTTAAGTTCATCAGATATGATGACCCGAAGGTTCCATTCCTGCTTAATGTCTGTCAGTACCTCCCTCCATCCTATACTCAAATTCTGGGTTCTTATGCCTTAGATGCATGATTTTGCACTTTTTTGACATTGAACTCCAGTTGCCATGCCCTTGACCATTCCTCAAGATTCCATGGTCCATATGCATTAGCTCTACCCCCCAGTATAGAAACATAGAATTTGTCATCAGAAAAGAACCACATGGCCTACACAGTCTGTCCAGATAGTCCCTGCCTAGTCTGTCTCTGCAAACCCTAACTGGTTTCCTGTGACCCTCCCTCCTCCCTGCCCATTTCCTAAATTCCACTATGGCTATCCCACACATGAATAAAGCCCCTTACTGTTTTCAGTTTTGTTACCTCTGCTGGCAGTCTGTTCTAAGAATCCGCCACTCTTTCCAAAAGTAGAACTTCCTCACATCCATCATAAACTTCCACCTTTGCAGCTTCATTACATGCCCTCCGATCCTGGTTCTTTTCTCATTGAAATAGACTCCCCTTCTGCACCTTGTTCACCCCCTGTGAGGTACTTCTAGGTCTCTGTCATGTTCCTCTCCTCTCCTCTCTTTTAGGGTGTACGTGTTGAGATCCCTTAGTCTCTCCTTGTAGGGCATTTGATGCAACCCCTGCAAGATTTTCATTGCCCTCCTCTGTACTGCTTCCATCCTATCTCCTTGCTGAGGTGCAGCCTCCAGAACTGGACACAGTATTTCAGGTGGAATCTCACCAGCAAGTGATACAGTGGTGACTCTGCCTAACTCCTCGTGCTGCTGATACCTCTCCTTATGCATCCCTTCATCCCACTGGCCCTTCCCACTACTTTGTCACACTATTCTGCCAGTTTGAGGTCTTCAAATATGATAACCCAAAGGTCCATTTCCTGCTTAGTGACTGTCAGTACCTCCCCGGCATCCTACACTCATCTCTTGGGTTCCATTGCCCTAGGTGCATGATTTTGCACTTTTTGGCATTAAACCCCAGCTGCCATGTCATTTATCACTGCTTGAGTTTCCTAAGATCTTTACACATTCTCTTCACTCCCTCCTGAGTATAGAAATGTATAAACATAGAATTTGTTGGCAGGAAAGGACTGCTTGGCCCATGCACTCTGCTTAGATGGTCCCTGCCTAGTTTGCCTCTGCAGACTATAACTGGTCTCTGGTGACCCTCCCTCCTTCCTGCCTATTTACTAATATCCCCCTATGTCTATCCCACACCTGCCTGAAGCCCCTTACTGTTTTCATCTCCACCTCTTCTGCTGACAGTCTGTTCCAGGCATCCACCACTCTTTCTCTGAAGTAGTACTTCCTTACATCCCTGTTAAATTTCCAGAATTACAGTTTCATTGCATGCATTTACGCTCATTGAATTTTGATTATATTTACTGATATTGATCATGTATTGTATACTATTATACATATTTGAGACAAAATTGTGTGGTACTTTATTTTGTCATGTATTTTTAATGATTTTGTGCATTAGATATTTGTTTGTACTCCAATTGTATTGCCAACCCCCAGGCATGGTTGAAAATGGGTCCTTGATCCAGTCCACCTTCCTGGTAAATCAAATAAATGAAATAAAAATATTCCCTCTGGTCCTGGTGCTCTTTTTCATTTTAATGAGACTCCACTCCTGTTCCTTGTTCTCCCCCATGAGGTACTTGTAGGTCACCATCATGTCCTATCTCACTGTCCTATCTTCTAGGGTGTACATACTGAGATCTCTCAGTCTCACCTCAAAGTGCTTTTGATGCTACCCCTGCCCATTTTAGTTGCCCTCCTCTGAACTGCCTCCACCCTATCTATGTCCTTTCTGTGGTGCTGACTCCGGAACTGAACACAATACTCCAGGTATGTCTCCCAGTGAGTGATACAGTAGTAATATCACTTACCTCCTCTAGCTGGAGATACCACTCTGTGTGCATCCCAGCATCCCACTTGCCCTACCCACTGCTTCATCACACTCTCCTGCCACTTTAAGGTCATCACAGTTGATAACCCCATGGTCTCATTCCTGCCTAGTGACTGTCATTACCCTGCCACTGTATACTCAGGCTCCAGGTTTCTATCCCCGAGTTGCATGATTTTGCACTTGTTTTGCATTGAACCCCAGCTGCCATACCCTTGACCATTTTTTGAGTTTCCCAATGTCCCATGAATTCTCTTCTCCCCTGCTCAGTACCCATCCTATTACAGATGTTGGTGTTGTCTACAAAAAGCATACCTTCCCTGCCAGTTGGTCACCTCCACTCATTAGAGTGAATGTTGTTAACCACCACCTTCTGTTGCATATCCATTAACCAGTTTCTTGCCAGATTTATCACTTTGGATCCCACACTAGGTTGTTCAATTTTGTTATCAGTATCCTATGTGGCACAGTGTTGAATTCTTCATTTAGAACATGACTAACTAATGATGCTCTGCATGAACAGGTGTCACGGTAGCACACAGTCAGACATAGGAAAGAAAGAAGAGGAAATCTTGTACTGCCTTTCATAAACAAACAAAAAATATGATGTTTTATTTATTTATTGAAACATTTCATCAGGAAAGGCACACTAAGCAACAATTTGCTTATTTCTAGGTGCATCCTGGGAATGTTCTGGATGTATTTCTTAGCTCCTTGCAATTCAGGAGAGGATTAGAGAGAATGTTTAATTAGTGAACATGAATTTTCCAACATATAAAAGGACCTGAGTGAGATTGCAGGGAGGTCAAGCAAAAGCAGGTTTAAGGAATTTCTTAAGGTCACATAGTGAGAAGGTGATGGTTGTGGAAATTGAACTTGGGTCTCTAGTTCTACAGCTCTGTACTCTTACACCTAGATCAGATTGCCTTCCTACGTAATGTAGGGTAGTAGCTCTCCCTTGATGAACCTCTCTGTTGGAGCTATGGCTAGAGAAAGTTAACAAATTCTTCTTTTATTGAATTTTTGAGAAAGTCTGTGTATTTCATGCAATATCATGAGATTTCATGGAATTTCTTGAAATTTTCTGAAATTATTATGTTGGCTTGCTGCTCTTGCGTGCAAGTCAACATCTTGCGGTAGTTCAGATTTGGAGGCGTGGCCGCTGTTGGTCGAATGCAGGGCACGCATCAGTAGGTGCGTCCCTCATTCCCCAATCAGCCTGCATGCCCCATGCATGCTAATGTGGTGAGCACATCTAAAGAAAGGTCTGCTGCAATCTGAGCAAAGCTCGTCAGATGCAGCGGACCCTTCCTGAGTGCTCGCCACATGAGCGGCATGGCGGGTGGCCGCACACCCAACGTCCGACTTCGGGGGTGCCCAATCCCCCAGTGGCTTACTGTGGCCACACAAGCAGCCACCCATTTCCTATATGAGAAGGGGTGCCCAATCCCCCTCAGTTCTTAGTTGCCCCACTTTCATTGTGTGCTGATGGGGAGCCCTCCCGTCAGCATAAATCAGCCACACCACATTTTTATATGCCTAGGTGCCCAATCCCCCGGCCTTGCCTCCCCGCCTTTCACAGGTGCTGATGGGGTCGGCATAAATTCACCCCCATTTTCGCTGAAGAGGGTGCCCAATCCCCTGTCAGCCGCAGCACCCCCCAAACAGTTAGGTGGCACACTGGGAGCCCACCCCAGTATGCCACATCCCTGAAAAAACTGTCCTGCTATGTAATTTTTTTTCTTCCTGTAACAAAACAGTCCTCGTAGTCTCCTGCCCCCACCCACACCCACCCACTGTGCACCCTGCCTCCCCACACACCCCCACCCTATACTTACTCCGGAGTCCGACGCGATAATCTTGGTCAACTGGAACACGCCTGCACTCTTCAAAGCCGATGCGTAACTGAGGAAATGCTGGTAAGCTGTATAATGGAATGAATAGGGTTTTTCAACTTTGCTGCATATCTTGGGCATTTGTTGGAATTTGGCACCAAATTTCCAACATGGGTTTTTTGGGCCCTCCTCATGAGTTCTATCACTGTCATGGCGTTAATTGGCCTCGAAAGGTGATTTTGCAGTCACTGCACGAAATCACCTTTGGAACCATTAATGATAAGTGCCAATGTTCATGAGGTGGCCTCTCAAAAGCCTATGTTCCAAATTTGGTGGAAAAATCCAACAAATTGCCTGTTTTATGAGCGCGTGCAGAAGTTGCTACGCAGGCTCGTAACTTTTGTGCATTTGCAATATTTTAATGCTGGATTTTCAGCATTGTCATTTTTGTACACTCCTTGTGAACAGTACAGCTATCATTTCCACATCCTTCCCAAAATGTGTTCCGCCTTCCACGGACAATAAGCGCAGTCGCTGTGGGAAATCAGTGTTTGGGCCAGATTATGAAAATGACAGTGACACAGTTCATGAGCAGAGGTCCTAAAATGCCTATGTTGAAAATTTGGTGATGATACTCCATAAAATAATGTGTTACGAGCGTGCATTGGCAGATTGTACGCAGCTCGTACCGTCGTGCATTTGTGATATTTTCACTCTGGATTTTCACCATTGCCATTTTTCCACACCTCTTGATGAACAGTACAGTTGTCATTTCACATATCCTGCCCAAAATGTGTTTTTGCACTTCCGGCGCAGAATAGCGTGCTCGCTGTGCGAAATCACTTCTTTGGACACTTTGAGGAAATAACAGTGACATTGTACATGAGCAGAGGTGCTAAAATGCCTATGTTGAAAATTTGGTGCCGAACACCCATATGTAGAGACTGACAGGTGTCAGGGGTGTGACTTGGGATTGTCGGATGTAATGCTCACACCATTCCACCCCAACCCCCTCCCTGTAGCTAGTGACAATCATCAAGATGTACCTTGGAAGCTCTGACTCCAAAGTTCACCCCACTGTCCTATACTGCACCCATCTCAGTGTATTTCCTTAAGGAATGGGGTGAGCGTAAGGCCCGAAGACCCCAATGAACACTGCGCCACTTGTCGGTGTCTGCAGGATAAGGAGAGGTGAAATGGCTTCAGCACTATGGCCAACACCCAAAGGGACACCCCAATGCCTGTCAGTCTCTGCAGGGTAAGGATGGGTTGGCATCAGTTCAATACTTCACTGCCATTCCTATTATGCATCTCTCTAACTCCTGCACTACCAATGTCAATGCCAGCAAGACAACATTCAGCATTGACAAATGCTTGTTTATTTAATCATAACTCAGCTGTTTGTGAAACTGGAAACCTGTAGATTAACACAATTACTTATGGTAAGGAGCATTGAAGGGTTGTCAAGTTTTGTATCATTTGGGTAAGTTGTGTAGGGGCTCAAATTCTGACAGCAGTGTTTTTTCGACATTTTCTGTAAATATTTTTCTGCTCATGAATCAACCACCTTAGAGTTAGATACAGAGATACTGTGAAGTAAAACTTCACCTTTGAATTTCATGCGACAAGCCAAAAATTTGCGATTAGCGGAATTCATGGAGTTTGGAAAAAATTTGGAACTTCGATTTGCAGGATTTCTGTGAAATGTTTATTGAAATTTGAAGTTTTTTACTGTGAAGCATGAATTTTGTGGGAGAAGCACAAAATTCTCATATGAAATTTTGCATTTTGTGGCGTAACTGTGGCGTGAAGTTCACGGCTTTTAGTTTTGTGAAATCACGCTGCGAAATCCATGAATTACCTCACGGAGCGAATTTTGCAAGCTTCGCATGTCTCTAGTTAGATACCTGAAAATGGGCATGCATAACTTTTTTGGAAGGGTCTTGAAAATGGTTAGATGGGAAGGGAGTAGGTTAAGTAAATTGTAAGTTACAGAGGTTTATACTTTCACAGTTTAACTACTTGTAAAAGTTTATGAAACTGTTCTAAACATTTTAGATGTTTGTGGCTCCATTGATATTGCAGGTGCACACCCAAAATTTGGCATGCATACCCAATATCAAAGTGTTCTGTACTCTAACAAAGCTGGAGAAATTCGATCTAGTAGTTTAAAATTCACAGTTGACATTTTTGCAAGTTACTAATTGGAAAGGACTGCTCAAAAATTAATTGAAGAGCCAGTGCGATGGTTCTGAGGTTTGAGGTGCTGGATGCCGCATATCACATCATGCTGGTGACCTGGGTTTGTTCACGAGCTTGGGGTGCCGAGTGTCAGCTGGGAGGAGGGTGAGGAGCCAATTGAGCTGCTGACTGGCAGCTCTCCTCCTTGAGGAGGGCTCAAGGTCTCCTTGGAACTTGGTTGCCTCCTGGCAGAGTCTGGGGGTGTTGCTACATTCGAGGGGCCCTGCAATTAGGCTGGGGAGAGTGGAAGGGGTCGTCATTGAGCCACGGTGCACATGCACATCTTCAAACGCATGCACTACTGTGTTCTGGGGCCTTGGGGTAATGAGGAGCCAACAAGGAAATACAGGGGCTGCAGCAGGAGGAAGCCTCTGGGCTGGCTCCAGGGGATCCACTGGGGCATGCAAGGCATCTACAAGACCCCCAAAGACCCCCAGAGTCAGGTAAAGGTGGCCGACGCAGGCAGCAGTCCACTGTGGAGGATAAAAAGCAACAGGGAAAAAAAAATCAATTGAAGCATATAATGACACTGGAACTCCACTTGTGGGATTTAACTTTCACAAAACACTTACCACTGAATTCATCTAGCTGGGCAGAGCTGTTTGCAGTCCTGTATTCCTTTCTGGGTAACTATTTTGTCCCAGACCCTGCTTCTTTCTCTGAGCTAAACCAGATAGACTCTGTGGATGTGTTTGTCACACTGATTTCCTCCACAATTTTCTCAGACACCCTCTTATCAAAAGTGAAAGCCACCTACTTCCTGTCCTGTAGGACATATCCGTTTGAAATAGACAGAATTTCTCCTTTTTGGTACCCCAGTCATTTTCTTCCACTAGCAGGTCTCCATGAGTGCCTTTAAGTCCTGGATATCCAAGTGCATTGGTCTCCCAAACCAGTCAAGTATGCAGGCTACAATTCTATTATGAAAACAGAAAAGAAACTTAATCACATCTAAAACTGTAACAATTATAATTCCCACCTGAACTTGGATTGACTTGATTCTGCAAAAAATTTTACTTGTATATGCAATTATTTAATACTGGGAATTTTGCATATAATTATTTAAATCTACATGTAACATGGTGAAGTAGATCAATAGTATACAGAGATGGATATATTTCCAAATCACTTTCTAAAACATTAAATATAAAACATAGAAACATAGACTTTGATGGCAGATAAGGATCACTTGGCCCTCCTGTTTCCCTAGCTGTTGATAAGCAGCAGATCCTAGTTAACCAACAGCCTACTTCTTCCTACCCCCCCACCAGAATTGCCTTATTTCTGTCCCATGCATTCTTGAATTCCCCTACTGTTCTTAACCACACGACCTCCACCACCCTTTCCGTGAAAAATACTTTCTCACGTTGCCCTTGAGCCATCCCCGGTCTATCTTCAAATTGTGCCCCTTTGTTTTTGCACATCTCTTTTTCTGAAAGATGCTACCCTCTTGGACTTTGTTGATTCCCTTGAGGTACTTGAAAGTTTCTATCATGTCCCCCCTCTCTCCCTCCTTTCCTCAAGGGTAAATGTATTAAGCTCCTATAGTATCTTTGTATATGGCTTCTATTGCAGACCCTGCACCATTTTAGTTGCCCTCCTCTGGACTTCCTCCATCCTGTCTATGTTCCTGCAGAGATGGGGTCTCCAGAACTGCACACAGTACTCCAAATGGGGTCTTACCAAACTGTCTGTACAGAGGGATAACAACTTCTTGTTTTCTACTGGTGATGCCTCTCCCTGTGCATCCTAGTATCCCCCAGCCCTCTTTACTGCCTTCTCACATTGCTTGCCTACCTTTAGGTCATCCAATATGACTACGCCCAGGTCCCTTTCCATTTTTGTTGTTGTTAGTACCCTCCCCCAAGTGTGTACTCATCCCCTGGGTTTTTTTTTCCCAGGTATATTACTTTGCACTTCATTGCATTGAATCTAAGCTGCCATACATTTGATCATTCCTTCAACCTTGCCAAGTCCCTTCTCATTCTTTCCACACACACCCTTGTGTATCAACCCTGTTGCAGATCTTTGTGTCATCTGCAAAAAGGCATACTTTTCCTTCCAGTCCCTCTGCAATCTCACTTATAAAGACATTGAAAAGGACCAGTCCCAGTAATGAACTCTGTGGTACCCTGCTAGTAACTCCTCTTTCTTTGGAGTGTACTCTGTTTACTATTACCCACTGTGTCCTATTGTTCAGCAAATTTTTTACCCAGGCTACCACCCTGAGACCCACTACCAGACTGGCTAACTTATTTATTAATCTTTTGTGTGGGACAATGTCAAATGCCTTGCTAAAGTCTAGGTAGAGCATGACTGCAGCCCCTCCCTGGTCTATTACTTTGATCACCCAGTCAAAGAACTCGATTAGATTCATCTGACATGACCTTCCCACTGTGAATCCATGCTGTCTTGGGTCCTGTGCCATGCTGGCCTCTAGGTACTCAACAATTCTTTCTTTCAGAAGTGATTCCATCATTTTCCCTACCACTAAGGTCAAACTAACAGGTCTGTAGTTTCCTGCCTCTGCTTTGCTCCCACTTTTGTGAAGTGGAATCACATCCACCCTCCTGCAGTCCTAAGGTACCACACCATCCTCCCATGGTTTGTTAAAAAGGGCAGCCAGTGGTGTCACTAGTTCTACCTTTAGTTCTTTTAGAATTCTGGGGTGAATCCAATCAGGCCTCATTTCTTTGTCTACCTCCAGCTTTAGGAGTTCTTTCAGGACCCATTCTTCTGTGAATGGACTGGTATCGACCCCCCCCATCCAGAGTGCTTGTATTGATTGGTTAAGGTACCTCCCCCGCCTCTTCTTTTGTGAATACTGAGCATAAGTATTCATTCAGTATCCCTGCTTTTTCACTGTCTCCCTCTGCCCACACGCCTTCCCCTTTATTAAGCCTGATTATCCCTCCCTTAGTCTGTCTTTGCTCCCTAATGTCCCTAAAAAAGGTGTTATCCCACTTCTTAACTGAGTTGCCTATCTTTTCATTGGTTTGGGCCTTTGCTATTCTGACTGCCTTCCTCACGTCCTTCTGCTTTAACTTGTACAGTTCTCTGTCCTGCTTCTTCTGTGTTTCCTTATATTTCCTGAATGCTGTCTTTTTCTTCCTAACCTTCCTCACCACCTCTTTTGAGAACCATAGTGGCTTTTTCCTTCATTTTGATTTATTTGCTTCACACAAAGGTTTTTTGTCTCTTTGATGGCAGTTTTGATTTTTTCCTATTGTTTCTCCACCCTTCCTTCTTACTCATTTGCTAGTGATTTTCTGGGGCACTCTCTCATTTTGCCAAAGTCAGCCCTCCTAAAGTCCAGTACCCTCGCTTTTGTATGGCTTGACTCAATGACTGTGTTTATCAAGAACCACACAGTTTAATGGTCACTTGTTCCTAGATAGATAGCTAGCTAACTAGCTAAGTAGATAGATAGATAGATAGATAGATAGATAGATAGATAGATAGATAGATAGATGTTTTATTTATAAAACCACCCATTTCCAAGGACTCTGGGTGCTGAACAATAAAAACAAACAATATACAATAATGTACAAAAATGTAAATAACAATTCAGCTGACAGCGGATTTAAAATTCATCTATCACACTACAAAAAGACAATTAATCAATCAATAAAAGCTTGCTGGAACAGATAAGTATTTAGACCCTTTTTAAAGACTTCTAACAAGGGAGCCTCCTTTAAATAAACAGGAAGGGAGTTCCACAGGGTAGACATTGCCACCGAGAATGCCCTATCCCTGGAATGCTGCAACCTAATCCTGGGAACTCCAAGGAGGCCTCCCCTGGCAGACTGCCTGGGGCAGTTAGTAGGAGAAAAGGAGATCTTGCAGATAGACAGGTCCCCTTTCATGCAGGGTCTTGTAGGTCAATGGCCCTGCCTTGAAGACAATCCTCCACTTGACTGGCAGCCAGTGCACTCCGTGGAGGACCGGGGTGATATGTTCACACCTTCTCATCCCAGTCAACAACCTTGCCACCGTGTTCTGCACAAGCTGCAGCTCATGCAGAGGTTGCTTCCAGATAACCCTAGGTACAGGGCATTGCAGTAGTCCAGCCTGGAATTGACAAAAGCATGCACCAGCATGGTCAGGTCCTCAGGCAGGATCAGTGCTCAGATTTGGGTGATATTCCTGAGATGGTAAAATCCACTGATTTCCCAGATGGCTACCCACTTCTAAATCTGAGATCCTCTCTCTGTTCTCATTTGACAGTACCAGGTCTAAGATTGATCCCTCCCAAGTGGGTTCCAACACTATCTGTCAGAGGCATGCCCCCTGTAGGGCATCGAGAATGAGCCTTCTCTTGGATGTGGCTGCAGCAAAGGTGCTCCAGTTAACATCTGGAATAGTCAGGTCCCCCATCAACAATATCTACACTTTTTCTGCCATCCTAAAGATGCCTTCTATCATTTCCTTGTCCATTTCCTTCCCCTGAGATGGGGGTCTGTACACAACCCATGTGTGGATTGTGGTTCCATTTTCTGTCTCCAGGGTAACCCACAGTGCCTCCTTTACTCCCTGTTGACTCTTTAGTTCCACTGCTTTGATCCCTTCTGTTACATAGAGAGCTCCTCCTCCTCCTCCTCCTCTTTTACCCTCCCTGTCCCTCCTCTAGATTGTGTACCCTGGTATGTTGACATCCCAGTCATGGTTCTCTGTGTAGCATGTTTCTGTGAATACCACGATATTTAGGCATCCCTCTTCCATCAAAGTCACTAGTTCAGAGAGCTTGTTACCCAGACATCAGGCATTGGTACTCATTGCCCTCCATTTTTTAATGGCCTTACCCCTTTTAGGTTCACCCCTGACCTTACTGCCTTTGCCTTTTCCTCCATTTATCCCTGTCCTTCTCCCTATGGACGTTTCTGCCTTGGTGTTTGCCTCACTAACTGCCCTGTTTTATGGGGGGTTGGGATTTCCCTGCTTCTTTTTGGTGCCTCCCCCTTGGCTAGTTTAAATGCTTGCTAATGAAGCATTAAAACCTATAACCTAGGATCCTGGTTCCCCTCCTGGACAGATGCAGACCATTGCACCAGTATAGGCCTGTATCCCTCCAGGTGGACTCCCAGTCCTCAATGAAGCTAAAACTCTGAGCTCTGCACCCGTTTTTCAACCATTCATTGAATTCCATGGTGCAGAGCACCCTAGCCTTTCCCATGCCATAGACAGGCAGCACCTCCGAGAAGGTTAACATGCGTTCTACTTGTTTAAGGCTCCTCCTCAACTCCACAAACTCCTCATGCACTGCTCTGATTCCTTTCCCAGTCATGTCATTTCATAGGTATCATAGGTGTTTATAAGCTACCTAGACATTCATCCTTAATGCTTGCCTTCCCTTTTTTAAACTGGATTGTATTTGTTTTTATAAACCTTATCTAACCCATGTTTAAAAGATTCCATTGTATCGCTATTTACCACTTCCACTGGTAAACCGTTCCAATGCTGCACCACTCTTTGACTTAACCTATTTTTTCTCTTTAAGGTGTTCCATTTACGCAATTTCAATTTAAGTCTATGTCCCCTTGGTTCATGGTGATAGTTTGTTCTTGCACTAAGCCCTAGATCATCTCTTAATTTTCTGTCTTGAAGGGCCCTGTACACCATGCACGTATTGCCTCTCACTCTCCGATATTGCAATGTATACAGTCCTAAGTTTTTTAATCTCTCTGGGTATGTTTCATAGCCCTGACCTATTATTCTTTTTGTTGCCCTATGCTGCACACTCAACAACCTTCTGATGTCCTTTTTTTTATATGGAGACCATACCTGGATGCAGTACTCAAGGTGTGGCCTCACCAATGCCTGATACAAGGGTAGTATCACCTTGCTGTCCCTACTCTCAATGTGCCGTAGTATGCAGTTTAACGTCTAGTTCACTTTTTTAACTATAAAACTGCAATGGGTACTAAATTGTAGGTCATTTGTTATTTTCACTCCAAAGTCCCTTTCCTCTATTGTGTGATGTAATTTGTTCACCCCCAGAATGTACCCATAATTAGTATTCTCCTTTCCCAAGTGCATTATCACACATTTCTTCAGATTTAGTTCTAGTTTGTACTGAACTGCCCACTGAAAAAGCATATTTAGGGTCTCCTGCATCTTGTTATGGTCCTCACTGTTGTTAACAATTCCGCCAGTCCTGCAATCATCTACAAATTTACTCAACCATATGTTGGGATAATCACATTTAATCGAGAAAACATACAAGTTAAATAAACAGGGGCCTAAAACGGAACTTTGGGGGACTCCATTCATCATGTTTTCCCATTCTAACAATACCTCTCTGATTGTTACCCTCTGCTTCTATTTCTCAACCATGCCTCCACCCAATTGACTATATTGGTATGCAGATTAGTGCTGGTTAAAACCTCTACTAGTTCTTTATGAGGTAATTTATCAAATGCCTTGGAGAAATCTAAGAATATTACATCCACTGCATTTCCTATATCCAGAGCCTTATTTGCTGTTTTGTAAAAGGACAACATATTTGTCTGGCATGATTTTGTTTTCATGAAGCCGTGTTGAGTAGGATCGGATAAGTTGTGTATTGCTAAATGTTCTAATATATGATCTTTCATTATCCCTTCAAATAACTTGCCCACTACTGATGTTAAGCTTACAGGTCGAAAATTCTCTGGATTTGCTATGGGGCCCTTTTTACGTTCGCTTGCGTGCATGCGCAAGGAACGTCTTGGGAGAATGGGACACTTTGGAGGTGTGCCTGTTCTCTGCAATCCCCTGCTCCATTGAGCAGGCATGGCGGTCCTGCACCAATCAATGCGGTGCTGTGTATGACAGCGGTGGTCTTCTCTTCAAAGAAAACCACCACTGTGTGCTGGCAGTGCATCACGCCCCCCCAAATCTTTGGTGCCACGCTGGGAGCCCACCCCAGCATGGCAAACATCCTGCATCATCTGCCAATGGGGTGCCCAATCCCCCATCAGCTCTACCTCCACCCAAACAGCTTTCCCTGCTGCCACGCTGGGAGCCCACTCCAGCGTGGCAAACGTCCCGTGTCATCTGCTGACAGGGGTGCCCAATCCCCCATCGGTTCCATGTCTCCCCAAACAGCTTTGCTGCCATGCTGGGAGCCCACCCCAGCATGGCAAACGCCCTGCATTGTCTGAGTAAAAACATGTAAAAAGAAAACATTCCATCGCTGTCTCCCACCCCTCCCACAACCCGCACTCTACCCACTGCACACCCTGCTTCCTACACTCCCTACCCCATACTTACTCTCTGGAGCTCAGCGTGACGATCATCGCTGGACCGGGAACATGTCTGCACTCTTCAAAGCCAACCACGAACTGAGGAAATGCCGGTAAGCTGTATAATGGGCTAGATGTTTTTTTTTCAACTTTGTTGTATGTGTCGGGCCTTTTTTGGAATTTTTGCACCAAATTTTCAGCATGGGGTTTTTGGGATGCCTTCTCATGAATTCTGTCACTGTCATGACGTTATTCGGGCCCGCAGGGTGATTTCGCAGTCACTGTGTGAAATCACCTTTCAGGCCCAAGTAATGAAATGACAGTGCCAGTGCTCATAAGGTGGGCACTCATAAAGCCCATTTTGAAAATTTGGTGGAAAAATTCCTGAAAATGACCGTTTTATGAGTGTGTGTTGCGCAGTTCCTACACACGCTCGTAAGTTCGTGAATTTTCAATATTTTCACTCCAGATTTTCAACATTGCCATTTTACCACACCTTCTTATGAGCAGTACAGCTGTCATTTTTCATATCTCACCCAAAATGTGTTTCCATACATATGGCAGCACAATGGTGCGGTCTGTGTGCAATCAATATATGGGACAATTAAGAAAATCACAGTGACACTGTTCATGAGCAGAGGTCTTAAAATGGCTATGTTGAAAATTTGGTGAAAAAATTCCTAAAAATGACTGTTTTACGAGTGTGCGTTGCGCAGTTCCTACGCACGCTCGTAAGTTTGCGAATTTTGAATATTTTCACTCCAGATTTTCAACTTTGCCATTTTACCACACCTCCTCATGAGCAGTACAGCTGTCATTTTTCACATCCTGCCCAAAATGTGTTTCCACCCATGTAGCACAGAGTGGTGCAGTCGGTGTGTGAAATCAATGTATGGGACACATTAAGAAAATCACAGTGACACTGTTCATGAGCAGAGGTCTTAAAATGGCTGTGTTGAAACTTTGGTGAAAAAATTCCTAAAAATGACTAACGAGTGTGCGTTGCGCAGTTCCTACGCACGCTCGTAAGTTCGTGAATTTTCAATATTTTCACTCCAGATTTTCAACATTGCCATTTTACCACACCTTCTTATGAGCAGTACAGCTGTCATTTTTCACATCTCACCCAAAACATGTTTCCACCCATGTAGCGCACAATGGTGCAGTCGGTGCTAAATCAATATATGGGACACATTAAGAAAATCACAGTGACACTGTTCATGAGCAGAGGTCTTAAAATGGCTATGTTGAAAATTTGGTGAAAAAATTCCTAAAAATGACTGTTTTATGAGCGTGCGTTACGCAGTTCCTATGCACGCTCGTAGGTTCACGAATTTTCAATATTTGCACTCCAGATTTTCAACATTGCCATTTTACCACACCTCCTTATGAGCAGCACAGCTGTAATTTTTCACATTCTGCCCAAAATGTGTTTCTGCCCATGTAGTGCACAATGGCGCAGTCGGTGTGCGAAATCAATGTATGGAACACATTAAGAAAATCACAGTGACACTGTTCATGAGCAGAGGTCTTAAAATGGCTGTGTTGAAACTTTGGTGAAAAAATTTCTAAAAATGACTGTTTTATGAGTGTGCGTTGCACAGTTCCTATGCACGCTTGTAAGTTTGTGAATTTTGAATATTTTCACTCCAGATTTTCAACATTGCCATTTTACCACACCTCCTCATGAGCAGTACAGCTGTCACTTTTCACATGCTGCCCAAAACGTGTTTCCACCCATGTAGTGCACAATGGCGCAGTCGGTGTGCGAAATCAATGTATAGGACACATTAAGAAAATCACAGTGACACTGTTCATTAGCAGAGGTCTTAAAATGGCTATGTTGAAAATTTGGTGAAAAAATTCCTAAAAATGACTGTTTTATGAGCATGTGTTGCGCAGTTCCTACGCACACTCGTAAGTTCGTGAATTTTCAATATTTGCACTCCAATGACTTCCAAATGCCAAAACAGCACATAGAAGCAAGCAACATTCGGCATTGACAAATGCTTGTACTTCTTTGTCACTGATTTTTTTAAGCCATGTCCAAGTGCCAAATACCACTGCAAATACCTGCAAGTGAACGTTCGTCATTGACAAATGCCTGTTTAATAAGGGGACCACTATTGCCTCTCTCCAGCTCTGCACCACCACTCCCTGGTCTAAGGATTGTTGAAATAAATGTGTTAATAGTGGAGCCAGGCATGCTGCTAATTCTTTTAGTACTCTGGGGTGTAGATTATCTGGTCCTGGAGATTTATTAATGTTAATGTTTTCCAGTCTTTTTAAGACATTGTTGGGATCTATTAATAACTGTTCTTAATGGGAATATGTTATATTTCCATTTGCTGTGTCTGTACTTTTGTTAAATACTAAACTAAAGTAGATATTTTGTATATCAGCCAATTCTTTTGTATTAGTCACTAGTTCTCCCTGAGATTTGTATGGACCTATATTGTTTTGTATTTTTTTCTTACCATTTATGTAAGTGTAAAAAGCCTTATAATTATCCTTCACTCTAGAAGCCAGTTTAACTTCATATTCTGCTTTTGCCTTTTTGATTTCCTTTTTTAGTTGCTTGACCTTATCTCTGTACACATGCCACCCTTCAGGGTTATTATTTTTGTTTACTTTCTTAAAGATCTTATCTTTCTCTCTGACCATTTTTTATATTAGAATTAAACCATCCTGCCTTAATTTTATTATTATTGTATCTAAGTGTGCTCGGTATGTAATTATTAACTTCCCTCATAATTTTTTCAGGCAGGATTTCCAACACCCTATGCACTGTTTGGTTGTAAAATTCTGTTTCTCAATCCCGAACAGACATTACTGCTTTAAAAGAGGGAAAATTTGCCTTACCAAAATTTTATTTATGTGTTGAACCTGTTGTATTGCTAGTGCTCAGTTCCTCTTTTAACCTAAAGAACACTTTGCAGTGGTCACTATTTCCCATGGGACTATCTACTCTGATATTTTTATTTTATCCCCCATGTTTGCCAGGACTAAGTCCAGAATATTTTAACCCCCAGTTGCTGCCCTCATTCTCTGCTCCATACTAATCTGATCAAATACTTGTAAATAGTTCCTTTCTAAGTTGGTTTTACCCTTAACTTCCAGCCAGTCTATTTCTGGTAAGTTAAAGTTCCCTGCCAAGAGAATATTATCTGGTGGATCTAACTTGGACAATGATATCCAGCTCCTTCCCCTGTGCTGCAGCTCTAGCGATCCTGAGGATTCGCTCCCTGTCCCTCCAAGCCATGGCACCGGGAAGGCACCTTACCTCCCTCTCCCCTCACTGCCCCAGTTGTACCCTCTTAAAAATTGAGTCCCCCACTAGGAGTTGTTTCCTTCCCCTGTGGAGGCGACATGCCACCCTCCGCTGGGTCTCCTTTGTGGAGGTTCCCAGTATCCTCCTTGGTCTCCACTGTGGGTGTCTCCATAGAGGAAACATGCTCCACCAAAATGGCACATGAATTGCGAAGAGGTACAACTGAAGGGACGCACCTCTGTTCCACCACCCTCACCCTCCTTGAGCTCACCGTGGTCCAATTGCTCCTTTTTCTTGGCAACCACTGAGGCAGTGGTGGCAGCCCTGGTGGTCCCTTGGTGGGAGAGTAGGTTCCCTGAATCCTGGTCAACTCAGCCTGGAGAACAGCAAATACTGTAGTTTGGATCACAATTAATTATTCTATTATCATGTGTTAAATATGGCCTCTGACATGCCTTCAAAACACCTCTGGAGTTGACTTCACATCACCCATAATTAAATGCTGAACTATAGAGATATGGAATATGACAAAAATAAGAATTAATTCTACATATAGCCTCATAAATATACAAGATTATGCATTTTGTGTATTCATCACAGTGCTGTTTAGATATTAATAGTTGGCTGTGTCACTTAGGATTCCACATTGTTTAGCATTGCTTAACTTCAGAAGCAACTTCCAGGTTTCCAAATTATTAATGTTACAAATACACAACTTGAATAGAAAAGGAAAAAAAAAATTAAATGCAGTACATATTATATTGAAATCAGTGATTAATAGACCACTTAGACAAATTAAATTTAATGCCCATACATTTACAACCACATCACTCTAAATAAGGTTTGAAGACTAAAACTTTATTCAAATTGAGTGGTACTAATGTCTTTATATGAAATATCCACCACAGTTCCTTTTGTAGTAGTTGTGGAAACTGAGGAAGTCTTCTTTGTTCAAGTTTCACCATTTGTAAACCTGAAAAGTGCAAATTATTACGATTATGATTGTGACATTCTTTAAAATGTACACCAAATGCATTAGCTGTCTAACCCTTCCATTTGGCATGAACAGATTCCTGGATGCTTGTGGGAAGCTGCCTGGTTGTCCTGTCCACATGTAACGTTGAGCAGCTGCAGTTCTCAAACTGACATATTTCAACAGATTTGTTAGTCACTTTTCCGTACGTGGATACAACAATGTGAATCAAAATGAGCGACTTGCATAAAAACTTTGCAAAAACTTCAGAAATGTTTGTCACAGCATTAAAACAAGAACTAGCTGTATGCTGCATGTGTACTGGATACTTTGTTATGGTAAAGAAAGGATTATTTGAAAAGTGTACTGTGTTGCATGTATCTGGGTTGATTACATTGTGTGTTCTATGTGTAACATGTACCTGAACTTATATTACTGTATTTCTATCTTGTAAACAGGACCACCATAAAAATAGAACCTTGGTCCTAATGGTGTGATTGTGCCATCATAATCTTGTATAAAAATATATATTTTTTTCTACTACTACATTTAGTACCATTGGGCATTTACCACTCATAGCATATTGAAAAAATGTTACAATTGTGACACTTGTAAAATCCTGCTGGCTTGGTACCTAGCCAGGTTTGCTGTTTATCCCTCTTCCATTTTTTTTTGTTGAACTGTGTCACCAGTGTTAATGTGTTTTTTTTTTTGTTTTTTTTTTGGTCAAATCTTTTTTTTAGTTTTGGATTTTAATAAATTCTCCCTTTTCACTTTTAACACTTGGGTGATTGCTCGTTTCACTACTTGTTGAGAATAACCTCTAGTCAGAAACTTCTGAGCCATTTCTGTCTCCAGTCTATCAAAACATTCCTCAGTCGACCAATTTATTTTCAGCCTGATGAATTGCCCCAGTGGTATACTATTTATGAATTTTAGTGAATGTTCACTTCTGCTCACAACAGAGTATTTCCAGATGTTGGCTTTCTATATATTTCTGATATTTCTGCACAAAGGTCTTGGTTGCAACTAGTTGTAATGCTAGGTGTCACTTGGTGCCACTTTTTCCAGTGCCAAACACTATTGTCAGCAAAGTTATTAAAGTGTCAGCAGATGACATTGTGCAGAAACAATAATGTGTGTGTTTGTGCCACCACAAACCATTTAGTCTCTGAGCTCTTGTGGTTAGTTGACAAAATTCAAGAAGACAGGCAAGTGATAAGTGATGGTCTTGACTATTCTTGATGGTTCTTTATGCAAGATACTGATTGACATGAGGGTACCTGACATTGGACACCACTGTACTTTTAAAATGGAGCCCCCACCAATGCTACACTGTTACCAATCTACCTGGCCTTTTGCTTTCTCCTCCTCCATGGCAGCTCAAAAGTATAGCTGGGCAAAATGTATGGATATGGGGTCCACACAAATATCACAGAATTCAGCAATTTTCAAAAAGGCTCATGAAACTTGACTTTAATTGTTTTTGTTATATTGCAATTTTTGGCTGGTTATAACTTGGCGATTCTTTAAGCAAGAGATTAGAAGGTTGACACTGACAGACTCACTTTTAGGGCCTGTAAAACCTATCAAAACTGGTGATATTTTCTTGCCTAGTTTTAAAGTTGAATGGGTTTACAATTGTGCACTTGTGAAATGTTATTTAAATATTGTACTTTTTCAAATGTTTGGTGGCTTATAATTCAACCCCCCTTGAAGTTAGAGATCTAAAATATGATAATTTCTACATGAGGCAATGTACTGTAAACATATCATTTGGTGCAATGTGAATTATTACTGTACTTTTAAAATTATATGTAAATACTTATTAAAATTTTGGCAATCTTTCATGAATGTTTTACTGAAATTTCACAGAAAAGAAATCATCATTTTGCCAGAATTCCACTGGTGGAAGTTAGACTTCATGCAACCCTAGTTGGAGAACAAGCAGTCTGTGAGGACAAGTTAGTAGAACTTTACTGAACTATCTCAGATTACATCTGCAACTTGCAGCTTTTAATCAGTTTGCATTTTTTTTCTGTTGATGTTTTTACATATGCATCTGGCATTTGACACTTTATTGTTTTGTTGTAATTACTGTTTTGCCCATTGTAGTCCTTCCCCCTTGACATCCCTAAAATTAAGTTCCAGTTCAGTGTGCCTTTCCTAATCAATCAATTTAAATAAAATAAATATGATAACTACGGAGTCATATCATGTATTTTTGGCCACCAAATATTTCTACATGCTCCATTCTTCAATGGGTTTCCTGCTGTGTTCCTACGGTAAACATAATTTCTCTGTATACAAAACTTAAATATGTGTACTGCAGTTCATGATTAAAAGAGCTACTTGAGTAGCCACTTTAGATGATGCTATTCATTATCCAATAGATACCCAGCACTTGTATCAGGCTACTGTATGAATGATCCAGAATTTTGTTTTTAGTTCTGGCCCCCTCACCCTTAGGGGATCAGCCCCTGCCCCACATGCCACCCCCCATGCCCAGGTTTAACCCTCTGGGTGGGGCTGCTGGGTGGATGCCCACTCTCCAATTGACAACAGTCTTAATCCTTAGCATACCCTCCAAGGCAGAGCCATGGGAATGTGACTCCCCACGGGAAACATGGATTGCAATGGGAACAGTGGCAGGTAGGGTGTCAAGGACGGGAGATCGACTTTTTGTGGCTGCTGTAGAGATCCCTGGGGCTGAGGATGTGCAATGATGGCCAGCATCCACTCCACTACCCTTAAGAGAGGCATCCTCAGTGGGGGTACCATTAGCCTCCCCCAGAGAGGTCCACAGAGCACCAGACACTCTTCTACCCCTCCCCTAGAGAAGGATAGCAGTCCATGGGATGCTCATTCCTTCTTCCTTGGCCAGCCCTCTGACTCCTGAGTCCATCTCTGTACCCGGGATGTCAGCGCTGCAAGTGGACGCCATGCCACTACATAGGAGAGCCCGCACATGATCTAGTATTTGATCTAGTTTACATCAATCATAAAAGCCTTAACATAAAAAACATCTTCAGATGAGTGGTGGAGTGAGTGGGAAGCATGAGGCCCAAGAGTACCAATGCCATTAAACTAGTGGCTGCAATTTTTCCTGGTTTACTCCCCCTCTTGTCCTTTGACCCTTCTGCCACCTGCAATGTCCAGTCCTGACCATACATGTTCCAGTAAGGCTCTGTGAATGAGAAAGCTTCCTGGAAATCTTAAACCATAGCAGGGGTCACTCTGGCAGTTGAGCACAGTGTCCCCTCTCCTGGGATGGTACTCACACCCATAGGCAGTACTTCTCCTGCCATTGTTACCCAAGTGTTAATGACATGGGCTTACTGCTGGACCATGGCCACCTGATTGGTAATGAGCTACCTCAGAGTAGTGACGTGCGAAGTTGGGAAACTTCATTCTGTGGATTAGTTCACAAATTCACCTCATTTTGTGGAGTTAAACCACTGTGTAAAGTCCAGATTCTCAGAAAATTAATAACTCCATGAAATGCAAAGTTGGCAACTCCACTGGCGGAGTTTGACACAGAAGCAAAGCTTGTAACACACAAAGTTGGTAACTTTGCTGGTGAAGTTTGGTGCAAAGGCAAAGTTTGCAATGTACTATAGAACTGGAGGTCACATTTTGCTGAAACAAGTCATGTGCCATGAGGAGGCTGTCTTCAGTGCAGTCTTCTGGAGGCAGAGTAGGAGAGAAGGCTGTGTGTGCTTGTCTGAGAAAAAAAACTTTAAATACATCTCAAAACTGATCTTTTTGAATCCAAATTGCTCACAAATTGTTCTAGAGGGCCTTGTGCTGCTAGATTTTTGCTTTTTTTTTGGTGATTATTTACTTTAAGGTAGCAGTTTCTGTTTTGTCAGTCAGTGAAGCAGTGGGGTGGGGAAGGGGAAGTATACTGTAAAGCAAGGCAGGCCAGAAACCTCTGGAGCCTTTTTGCCTAACAATAGATTTGTGTTATACTTTGGTTTTCTCACTTTTTCTTGTTCATTTTTTTGATCTAGCTGGCCTGGTGGTGCCGAATATTGAGGCTGTGGATGCCACACCTCGTGCCACGCTGGCGACCTGGGTTCGGTAGCTGACCCGGGTTATCTGTGGTCAGCTGTGGAGGAGTAGGATTGAGGATCTGATGGACTGCTCTCCTCTCCTGGGGAGGGTGGGTGCTGCTCCTCACAGTTCTAGTGGCTCCCATTGGCAACTGAGGGCACAGCAGCTTGCAAGGGCACATAAGCAGGGTATGGGGTGTCGGCTAGTGTCATATGCACGGGGGTGTGAGCATGCCTGCCATGGGCAGACACCACTGCACATCAGTGCCTTGGGGTTCCAGTAACAAGGTGGAAAACCCCGGCACTCAGGAAGGTGACGGTGACCTCGGGGTACCAAAAGGCCACATGTCCAATACTGGACCCATCACGGCCAACTCTCCTGAACCCTTGTTCCATTCCTGAATCCTGACTATCTGGATTCCAGAAAGGCCGCCCATGTAATGAGTAGGGTGGCCTCACCCCAGGGATTGTAGATCCAGGGGGTCAGCTGGGGTCCGAGGGGTTGGGGTGGAGTGTCACCGTCTATGATTTCCTGGTCAGGTGGGATTCAGGTGGGCAGTAGGAGCCTGAGGTCAAGTGAGGTACACCCAAGAAAGTCCTGGGCTGTCGGTGCTAGGAGAACATAAAATGAGTTCACGAAAAAAATATTTTTTGATCTGTAGTAATTTCTCATTTTTATTTCTGTGGTTTACTTTGGCGTGTTTACGTAAAGTTTTCAGTAAAGTAAAGTATGTTTAGTGTCTTTCTGCAGCATTTTTGGTAGTCTTTTAGTTATATTTTATTTAAAGTGACAGTGTTCTGTCACTTTTTGTTATACTTAATATTAAAGTACCTGTTACCCCTGTCTTTTAATCCCTCTTCTATTTAAAAAAAAAAGAATGTTTTTGGTTTGTTTTAGTAGTAGTTTTTCAGATCACACTGCTGATCCCTGATTCTCTAGGGGGAGATGTTGTCTGCTTCTGGTAGTTAATAACTTCATTAACCCCTTTGCCCCTGTTGTGTGTGTCATGGTAATCTCTGTGGTGTTTCATTTTTTCATTTTTAGATCACACTTCTGATCCCTGATTTCCTAGTGGGAGGTGCTGTCTGCTCCTGGTACTTATTTGTAGTACAGAATTTTTTTTTTTTTACATTTTGTAATTTTTCATCGCAATTCATGATACAATTAGCATATAAGAATGACCAGGAAGAGACGCTCTACTAAAGGGAGAGGTGCCAGGGATATGGAGGCAGTGACGAAGTGTTCCACATCTGTGGGGCAAAATAGTGCTGCAGTTAAAAAAACTATGTCTGTGGCAGCATGTCCTGAGCTGGTAGCAAAGGAGTAGTTGGTAGTGGTGGCATTAGTGTAGCCAAATTTTTCTCTGCCATATCTGTAGCAGCCATGCTGGTGGGGGATATGGAAGGTGACAAGAGAAGCAGCAGTAAACAAGGAACAGTGATCAAAGAGGAGGTTGTTGGTGTCCCCATGGCTGGTGGTCTTGGTACAGGGTCTGACAGTGGGGAGCTTGAGTCAGTAGTTGAGGTGGGAGATCTGGAAAATTGAGTCACACTCAGACTGTTGATGATGAGAGGGTCAGAGAACCTAGGGATGGTGATGATGAAGAGGACAAACCTATGGAGGAGGAAGACATCAGCAGTCATGCTGATGATGAATTGTTGAATCACCTATGGAAGCATGTAGAGAAACGCATAAGTGTGGTGCTGCAGATGATGCAGGGGACGTTGTTTGCAGTGATCCAACTACTAAAGTCCCTCCCCAGTATTATTGAAGTTATGAAATCATCCCCCCAAAAAACAAAATTTCCACCCCTTTTCCTCAGCTGTCTGACTCCCTTCACCACTGTAAATCAACGCTACAAAATCCCTAATTAGGAATTTTTATATACTTGACCCATCTGTTGAGTCTGTCACTGTCTGTCAGCTATGTCAAACACCAGTTGGTAGGGAGAGAAAGGGCAGCCACCTAGGCACCAATGGGCAACAAACATACATGAAGAACAGCCACCTGTTACTCTGGCATTAACACCAGAAGGAAGCCAGTGCTGGGGATTCCTGTCCCTCATCATCGTCATTAAGCAAGGCAAACAGAAATGACAGGGTAATAGATCAGGTGGACAGAAGGGTGAGTGAGGAGAACTACAGAGAGGAGGAGAAGGATTCTGTGTGTCTACTTAGTCATGGGCATAGCAGCAATGGTGGGTTGAGCAGTACCACCCAGAGTCAGAAAAGCAGAGTAACACCAATGCAGAACCCCCCCAATCACTGGTGTCATTCGAGCAGCAGCACATATGAATCCCCAGAAGTCAAATACTCCCCACCAAGTATGCTGCCACAACAAGTCCAGCTGTTTTGTAACCCAACCCCTAGAAAAGGCCAGCCTACGCTGCATACAGTAACATGTTTGACCATCACTCCAAATTTACTCCCAATCATGCTACTGCACATGAGCTAAATGCATCTGCTGCTGAAATGCTGGCAATTAATTTATTGTCATTCTCTTTTATTGAGAATGTTGGATATTAGAGGTTGATGGTCCATGGGTGTTATGGGCAGACTAGATGGGACTAGCGGTCCTTATCTGCCGTCAAAGTCTATGTTTCTATGTTTCATGTCTGTCCCAAATGGCAGATTCCATTAAGAACATACTTCTCAAAATACGCCATTCCTGAACTCTACACAACAGTGTCAGGCACAGCAAACCTTGCCCTGAAGCATTCATCATCAGCTTACATACATATGACCATGGATATGTGGACCATTGGGCCAAACAGCTGGTAACTCCTACTTGTGTATTATAGCACATTGGGCACAGGTACCTGGGGTAGTATTTGACTCCGGACATGGGAAAAACTGCAGTAAACCCAACTGTGGTGGTAACAACACTCCAGGTATTTGACAGCAAGCCACATTGACAATGAAGAGTATAAGTCAATCACACATGGGTGAATGGATGAGAAAATGCTGGAAGTGTTCCTTACCAATATTGATGAGTGACTTCACCCCCCCCCCCATTCACTGAAAGCAGGTTTCATAGTGAGCAATAATGGCTCAAATATTGTGAAATGCATCATTAATGGGGGGTTTCTCAGGGTGCCATGCCTGACAGACTGTCTTAATCTCATTGAGCAGGAGTTTCTAACCCTTCCTGATATCAAGGCCATGTTGACTGTGACCAGTTGCATCTGTGTCCACCTTCCCCATTCTGGAAAGGCCCATGACCAGCTCAGTCATCTACATATACAAAACAAACTGTGTCAGCAGCATATGAAGCTTAAAGATCATGTGCAAAGGTTTTTGCATATTGTTAATAAAGCTTGAATTGAAGTCCCTGTGTCATGATTAGAGTTTCCTGAAAATGTCATGCTGTTTGGTTTTGTGGTTTTCTTTAAATCAGCATTTGTTAACTTGCTCTACGGTGGCTGATAACAGTGCAGTTATTTCTGTCTCTCTCAGTCAGGCTTGGAGAGCAATGACATCATTGTGGAGTACAGTAGTTTGCTGCTTCAGATTCCCAATCACAGCGGCTGTAGAGTTAATGGTTTGCTCACCAGGTTTCTTATAAACTCAGTCTGTGGTTTGTGTTTAGATAGAATAGCTTAAAGTCTATCATTCTCTTCTTATAAACATTGATAATTTCAGTTTTAATGCTGAATTGAAGTAGTGGAAATCTTTCTCTGTGAGAACATGGTATAGTCCTAATATTCCTTGCTCAGGCTGTTGCAATTAAGGATTATCAGATGGAAAGCAAAGATAGACAGGAATGTAATAGGGGAGGTATTGCAATGTACATTCATAATAATGTTCCATATAAAAGGCTGGTAGAGTTGGAAGAACATGGTTCTGAAATGATATGGGTGAAATAAAAAATGTCTAACCTTCCTAGACAATGCTAACCTTCCTAGACAATGTTGACCATTAACTGGGTGAGTTTTATCACTCTCCAACAAGCAACAAACAACATATGATAAATCACATAATTTGATGTTTGGATAGAAATAGTGAGCAATATGATAGGTGTGGAAAAGTAATAATGGGAGATGCAAATAGACTGTCACTTGGGAAAAAATTAGATGAAAAAGGATTTAAACAAGTAGTCGAAAAAGCTACTGTGGGGGAGGGACATTTTAGTTATTATTGTGACTAATTTAAGTGATGTCTATGGTAAACCAAAGATTATTCCACCTATTGGGTCATCAAAACATAGAGCAGTGTTAATAACAAATAACCCAGAAGGGGGTAAGAAGTTGAGAGGAGAGTAATGTAAATTCAATAGTAGGAAAGTAAATGAGGCAGGTAAGAGAAGAACTTTAGATACAATTGTAGGGAAACTACAAGGGAAGAAATTTGGTTGTGGGGATGTGGACAAAACATTGAATATGGAAACATCAATGATAAATGAATCTTTAGATCAGGTTATGCCAATGAGGGAGGTAACAAAGGTGGGAGGAGATATGTCATGGAGTGAGTGCAAAAACAGTGGAATAAAGTAGTTTATTCTCACTGCTGTTGTATAAACAGTGGTTCTAATAGTTATCCAACACCCTGCTGTCAATCAACCGCCATTTATCTAACACCCTGCCTTCAACCATCCTACCTCATACTGGCACTAACTTCAGTTACCCTTACTTGCAGTTTCATTTTACTTACACACCAACCTCTTTGGTTGTCTTCAGTCTCCTCCACCCATAAGTTCCACACTAGTAAAATGAACCACAAAATCTTCAGGCTCTTCCAGCCCTAAATCCAGCAATTCCCAAAAGCACCACCCCAAAAAAACCCACAACTTAAAAGAAAGTAAACAATATCCCAATGACAAAATCTTCGAGCTCTTCATGCTCAAATCCAAAATTGAATCAAAGAACCAATCCCACTCCTTCCAAAACCACCAATCCCGTTCCTCCACACCTATCACACACCCCGACCAGATACCTGCCACCACTCCAGTCACCCCTTCCCCTCCTACTCCTTCACACACTGGCCCCTTGAAACTCCTCCATCCCCTCCTCAAACTGCAAAGTAGGCCAAATCCACCGAAGCCAGCTTCAAAATCCACACGTCAACACGCCCTTTAGAAGCCTCCACACGAACTGAGCCCAAACTGTGCCATAAACGTAAAACCCACCCCTAAATACCACACAACGCCCCTGATCAATCAGAAAACATTTCCAATGCTCCAACAACCCAGTCAAAATCCACAACTGCATCCATTTATAAAAAATAACCAATTACACCTTACGCATCACCAAACCACTGAATACGTTAACTTCCACCTCAACAACTAACTGCATAACAAATAGTGCCAATCAAAAACATAAAAAAAAATTAAAATAACACAAAAAAACACACACAGAGCCTGTTGCATAAATTGCATATGCAATGGGCTGCTGTTGGATACATCATTTATTTGAACTTGCAGTGTGTGACCTCAGGACCTCACTCGTGGCTCTGCCACTTGTGAGGTCAACCGAGGTCACACAGAGTAAAACAAAACCTGCTAAAAGAGATGAAAATAGAGCAAATAAAAGTGTTCAATATAAAGAAAATAACAGCTAAAGAACAACTAAACAAAGGCTCACAAACTGTACAGTAAAAATAAGATGTAGAACAAGCAAAAGAAAGCTGAAAAAGGTTGTTTTTCTGGGCTAGGTTTTAGTATCAAAAGAGCAGATCTGTTCCATTTCACTCACTGGCTTAGACTACAAAGTGAAACTAAGGATGAGTTAGTACATAGAACAGTTGCATGTGACCTGCAGGAGTTGTTTCCATGTAACCTCAAGCACTTGTTTACCACCAGGCAGTAGCCTTGTTTTGAACAGACTTCGCCTATCTGTCTTAAAGATAAAGTTACCATTAAAGTCACTAGTGAAGTTAACATATTTCACCCAACTGTCTTAATGGAAAAGTCATGGTGAGGTCACTGGGAACGTTAAATAGGCAAATTTACAAGCTAATGGGACAAATTTGTGAATTGGGTCATGGAGGTGAATTTGGTACCTTCACTGGAACTTCACTAGTGAAATAAAACTTAGCACCATCTGTACCTCAGGGTCACTTGTCAGACTAATAGGGCAGTTCCTAAACATGACATTTTTTTTATATAGCTTTTTCTCCCCTGTTTCGGCAGCAACCCCCCAGCCCACCCTTGGCCACCTGATGAGATTAGTCAGTGTAGGGAGGTACAGTATTAAAAACTTGTGTGCAGATTACTTCAGATCAACTGTTAGCACAGCAGGCAGGTTTTCTAACAGTGGGCAAGAAGATCCTCAGTTCATATTTTGGCTAGGAAAGGATCTGGACATAGAACTTTCATCAACACCTCAGCTACTGCTTTGAACACAATGCTGCAGTGGATGGCAGCCTTATAAAGAAATTTAAAACTGAGGACCCACTTGCTTTGTGGATATTGTAGATGTCGTCATGAGCCCCTGGCCCCCAAACCCCAGGCAGCCCGCTAGGACTGCCTGTTTTCAGAGAGGATCTCCCTTTTTAAGAACTTGTGAGCAGGAATAAGGGTTTCAGAAGACTTACCAGCCTTCCTTTTCCACGTGGGAGGGTGGAAACTGTAGTTTCGAGTTCCTTTGACTCAGCACTACTTTCAGTATTTGAATCCTACCACGGCCACTGGCTACGTCTTGCCTAAGTAGTTTGGGTATGATAGCTTAGCAGTACTATCTGTCAAGGCACACAGTCTTTTCAAAACCCTTCTGTTAAAATGTTAAATCACACAATCAGACCCCCAGGCAGAGTTGATAAGAAAATCATAAAAGTTTACTTAAAATGTATTTATTTCATTTAGTTATTCAGAATTTGGAAAATACCTTTGAGTCAGAGACTCATTTACAAAGGTTCCACGTCACATTAATGATACAGAACAGTAAATAGGTAAATACATACACAGGTAGCAGGACAAGCTAGCTACCCTGTAATAATAACATAAATACAGTTAAAGGCTCACAATCAGTATCAGATAGACTTTGACCAGATGAGCAGGTAAGCATTTATGCTGGGATGCTCGATAATTGGTGGTAAGGGGCAAAAAAGGGGTGAGGGGCAGGTAGGGTAAGCTGGCAAGGGTCCATTGTCATGGCAGGGGGAGGAGCAAGTGACAGCAGGCTCAGTGGCAATCACAACTGTTTAGGGAATGGAGATGCCCCTTAAGATGGATTTTGAAGAGGCCAATAGCATTTTCATTTGTGATGAAGTTAGGTAGGCCATTCATCCATGGGGGGCCTTGTAGCCGAAGGATCTTTGGAATTGGGAGGTCTGACAGTGGGGAACTGTGAGGAGTTTCTTGCTAGAGCTGCGGGTTGCTTTTTGGGTAGTAGGTGAATAGATTAAGGAGGTAAAACTGGGGGAGGAGGCCAAGGGTGATTTTTTTGCCCATTAGGCAGGTGTGGAATTTGATCCTGTTGTCTAAGTTAAGCCAGTTTGTGGAGTTATAAAGTGAGCAGGTGAGAGTGAGCCAGTCACAGTTCAGTACAAGGCAGCAGATTTTGTTGAGGGAGAGGCAGAGCCTACTAAGGGCCGAGCTGGTGGCACCGCTATAGATGAGAATGCCATAATCGAGTAGGGAGAGGACAGAGGATGAGATAGCAATTCGGCGGGCATCAGGAGTAAGGCAGTATTTAATCCGATAGAGCAGGCTGAGGCAGACATTAATGGCAGAGGACAGGTGATGTATGTGCTGGTGGTAATTGAGTGCCGGGTCAAGGGTGATGCCCAGGTATTTGAAGGAGTCCACTTGCTCAAGTCAGGTTCGGTCCCCTGTTAGAATCTGGGGGCAAAGTTCCTTCTTAGAGCTCCGAGGGTGGGAGAAGACCATGAACTTGGTATTTTTGTAGTTTAGTAAAAGGCATTGGTCAGAGAACCACTGTTCTGCTTTACTGAAGGAGGACTGGAAGGCTAGGTGTAGATGAAAAGGGTCAGAACTGGATGTGTAAAGTACCGCGTCGTCCGTGTATAGCAGAAGGTTGCCATGGCAGGAGGTGGGGAAGGAGTTAAGGTAAAGGCTGAAGAGGAGGGGACCAAGGATGGACCCCTGAGGGACCCCTGAGAGAACTGGAAGCTTATCAGATAGGGTAGTGCCAATTTTGACCTGTTGGAACCAATTTGACAAGTAGTCGATGAACCAGCACAGGGCATCCTAGGAGAAGCTAATGCTGGAGAGTGTGTCTAGCAGAAGGGAGTGATTGATGATGTCAAATGCTTTAGTAAAGTCAATAAATACAGCACCAGTGGTGTGACCTTTGTCTAAAGCGGAGTGGATGTGTGTGGTGAACTCCAGAAGGGCTGTAGTAGTACTGTGCCCTTTGCGGAAGCCATGTTGCTGTCTACATAGGAGATCATGTTTGTTAAGGTGGTCGGTGAGTTGATCATAGACTATGCTTTCAAGTGCTTTAGATGGGGGGGAGGATAGAGATGGGCCAGTAGTTGTTGGTGCCAGTACGTTCCCCACTCAAATATGGGGTATGAGGCAGTTTGCTGCAGGAGGAGAATTTACCTTGGCAGAGAGGCAGTTGAGAATATGGGTGAGGGATAGGGTACACTGTGAGGGTGAGCCTGAGAAGCCTCGGATCTGCAAATAAGCCACTATCAGTAGCGGGAGTGACTTATAGCGTGTTTAATGTAGTGCTCTGCAGTCTTGAGGGTGATGCTTCATAGGTGAAGGGGAGGGGGGAGTTGAGAGTGGGGGACCAGAGAGGTGGTGGATCAAAGAAGGTAGGAGGGAGAACATGGCTGAGGTTAGTGAAAGCACAATTGAAAGCCGAGGCTATATGAAAGGGTTCAGAGGTCAATTGCCCATCTGCAACTATCTGGTTTGGAGGGGGGGGTTAGGGTCTTTGCCACCGATTTCCTTGATGTTATTCCAGAATTTGTGCCCAGTGCCCCAGGCAGCAGAAAGGGTGGCTTTATAGTACTCAGTCTTGGCTTTGCATAGTGCCCATATGCCTTTCTTCCAGACCTCTCTGTATCTCTGCTTGTCGACTGTTCGGCCAGTCTCATTGGAGAGGTGCCAAAGTGAGTCACGGGTATGCATCAGGGTCAGGATGTGATCAGTGATCCAGGGGACTGGGTTGCATTTGACCATCCTTTTGGTAAGTGGGGCAAACTTGTCACAGATGGTGTTGAAGGTGCAGATGAACAGGCTTGAGGGCTAGATCAGGGTCGAGGGTATTGGTTACATGGGACCAGTCTAGTGTTCTGAGGTGGGTTTTTAGGAGAGCAAGTTTACCCAGGCAGAGTTTGCACTGGAAGATTATCTTGGGGGGGGGTTGGGCATTTTGCAGGACCAGGTGCAGAGAACTGGGGAGTGGTCACTAAGCGTATTTGGTAAGACCTCGGTGTTAGTGATTTTATGAGGATGGTTGGTGAAGACTAGGTCCAGCAGGGAGGAAGATCCAGTGCAAGGATCCAGATGAGTGGGAGAGTGGACTACTTGCACAAGGTCTTGGGCTGTGGCTACGTCAATTAGTGGGGTGTTGGACTTGGCCAGCCAGTTAATGTTGAAATCTCCAAGAATAATTTTTTTGACTTGTTGCAGTAGGGTGGTGAGATAGGACAGGGACGAGTGGAAAGCTATTTTCTGGTCTCTGGTTGGAATGTAAATTGACGTGATAAGAAGGGAGTTTGAGAGTGACCCAGGCTGAGTTTGAGGGTAAGAGCCTATGGGCCAGGCAGCAGTGAGGGGGGGGCAACTGACAGTGCACTTTGTCCTCAACGTAGATAGCGATCCCTCCCCGATGTTTTCCCAACTGATCAGCTCAGAAGAGGTTGTACCCGGGCAGGGCTATTGTAGAGTCAGAATGTAAAGTAAATAGAAGCAATACAGAAAAGTCTACAGTTTGGAAGAACTTTGACATGCAGACAATAACAAAAGTAAAACTGGATGGTTGACAGAAAACACTAGATACTATTATTCTAAAACTATATCTTGTTTTGATGTTAGAGGTCATACAAGATTTTAAATGTCCTTGTAGAGATGAGTCCTTAAGCAACAGTTCTGTAACAAGTGTTTATTCCAAGTTAGTTTCTCTGAATGTCCTTTCAAAAAAAAATTCAGGTGCTTTTCTTGCTGCAAAGTCTTGGTTTCCAAAATTCTGACTTAAAATCAGAATTTTGTGTTCAGTATGTGACAAGTCAAACTTTCCACACACTCAGGTCTGGTTTTAGAGATTTTTCCAGGCCTACATATATACTTCTGGTCTTCAAGTGTATGCCAGCTGGACAAGCGATCTGACCCCCAGCTGAACTGCTTATCAACTGCCCTGAATTTAAAATGTGTGTCTTATACATACAGGCTGGTCATCTTCAAGCCACATCCACAGTTTGATGGAGTGCAACAGTTTACCTTTTCCTGTGGGTGTCACTGTGGTTCCATGTCAGGTTTCATGTCAAACCCAGTGACATCTGGTCCATGCATTTTTCTTAACCCCTGACCAAGGTCATCCCCCTGACCTCTTCCTGTCATGGAAAGCTAGATACCCAGTTGTATCTAAGAGTTATCATTTCCTGGGTCCATAAAACTGTTTCCCTTATCTGGATACATACCAGATTCACCCTAGTCATTAGAACAATTAAGGATATTTTTGTAAGTTCATTCCTAAAAGCCTTTTAAAGAGACAGTGTCTTAATTCTAAAGTACAGTACAGTATATACAATATGAACCCATAGACATGGATATAGGCCTATCCTGTGACAGATGTGACAGCAATGTTGTTGGAAATTATTTTTTTTATTTATTTAAAAGTTGATAACCAGGAAAGACACACTGAGCTGGGGCTTATTTCCAGGTGCGACCCGGGAAAATGGGGTACAGGAGAATAAATAACAATCACATCATATAAGCAGTTGAAGACAGTAGAGACATCACTATAATAGATAGCAGTAGCAAGGACTAATGCAATACAAATATATTAAGTTTAACCTGTATACAATGAGGATCTAAGCTTGAGTGAATCAATACAGCTATACAGTTATGTACAAAGCAGCTGGACTGGACAAAAACAGCTTCAGAATTATGCTCAGGAGGCAGCTGCATGGTGGGGGAAGGATGAGTTTTATTTGCTGCTTGAGGGATGGGAATGAGGGAGAGTCTCTATGGCTAAGGGGTAGTTGGTTCCAGAGGTGGGGGAGATGGGATGAGAAGGTCAAAGAAGCCTGAAGAGGACCGGCTATGAGAGATGGAGAAAGTGCAGGGGTGAAAGGAGCACAGGGAGTAGAAAGGTAATGGGAATGGGTAATTAGAAGTGGTAACAGCCTAGGAACCTTCCCTTATGTTCCCTGGGGAATTTTTGTTTTTGCAACCCATAGCTTTCTGATATGGTGTCACTGGAAACCATCAGGTAAGCTGAAAGGAATACCTTACACATATTTAGCTCTAATAAGCCTGTTAAACTAAGATGTTCAAACAGATACTTTTTAAACATCTATCTAATACAGAATTACAGTACGTACTGTAGATGTAATTATTAATGTACTGCATTGGCATTGTTTATACAGCTGTATGTGTAATTGCCTCTGTCTTTTAACCTATTGTATCCCTAAACCCAGAGTACTTTATTCTTACATCCCTAGGCATCACTGCAAAAGGGCCACAATATATATAGATATATCCTGGTTAAAAAAATAGATAAGCCAGAATATTCTACAAACATTTTTAATATTTGACATTATTTACAAAGAAAAAACAGAAGAAAACATGTTTTAATCTAAGATTCTTACGTGCAGCTTCCACAAATTCAAAGGACTAATGGTCTATACTAGCTTATTACACACCCTAGCAACTCCAGTACATATACAACTATCTTCCTAGAAATACGTGACTTGGTCAGTTATGCTTGTGATTACTTTGGGAAAAGGGATTATGGAGATAAATATACCCAGCTGTTATCCTCTGAACATAATATAAAATTAATCATCTGAACAAGCTTTTCAATGCTCTAGTGGTACTGATCAAAAAGAGTAGTGCTCAGCTGAACCAGCTGCGCCCAAGGCTTGACACTAGGGTGTTTATAAATGTAAAACAAAAGCATTTATTCCAAGGGGGGAAAACAATTTACTATTCTAATACCATTAAAAGTAACTCATGACATGCTGTTATATTTAGATATCTAAATCAGGACTGCCTGTAGCTATCTTACAGTTCTCTCTGTTAATGGCAGTGCTGACAAGTCAAGCAATTTCCCATTTACTAGCAGAGCATTTCTACAGGATATTACAGTGCCTGACAACATTACAGTTGCTTCGTTTCAACTGACACTGATATTCCACAGTCAATCTCCAGGTAAAATTGCAAATATACTGTAGTAGAGGTGTTCAAGAGCCCAAATACCCATCCAGTTAGATTCTCAATGGGTACTGGAAATTACCAACTTTCATTGGATACTGAATCTCTACTGTCTCAAAAAAATCAGATAAGATATCTGCTCTCTGAATCCACTGGCATCTAGTCACAGAATGGTTTAGACAGAAATAATGATATTTTTTAAGAACTTTGTTACCAAGAACTATCCAAATGAGGTGCAATATCTTGTGTACAGTGGCATTCTAATTTTATGACTAGAATGATTTAAGCTTAAAGATGTCAGTTGACATGTCCAAAGGTCAACCAATGAGTCAGTGACTGTTTTGAGAATGAACCAAGCACTGGGCCACACTAGCAGAGACTATCTGTGGGAACCAACACAAAAAGCTTGGAACTTCTACACAACACCAACCATATCTGATTCAGCTAAATTAGTGTAAATATTTGTCCCACACACTGTATTTTGTGAATGTTACTTTGCACCTCAATACTCTAATTTTGTCTACATTGAAACTATTCAACTTTGCTGCTGTAATGTTCCTTCCAGGACTCTCTCGGGAAAAGCCTGTCGGGATGCAATGCAGCGTTTCAGATTCTTGCATGACAAAAGTGATTAACAGCAACTGAAATTGCACTGTATACTGCAGTAACTCTGCTGATGTCTGCAATAATCTGTGTTGCATCCTGGCTGGCTCCACTGTAGGCGTATTACCTAAATAAAGCTATCCTGGAGTGCACACATTAGAAATAAGATTTTGGTTATCCTACACTGCACTGTCTCCAACCGGTCTTTGTCTCCAACTGGATTAGGATTCCAGAACTGGGCAGAGAACTTCAGAGGGGACCTTGCCAGTAATGTATAGAGAGGTGGTAATATCAGTTTCCTCCTGCTGTCAGAACTCCTTTGGATACTCCTCAACATCCTGGTTACCTTACTGCTGGCCTTGTTATATTGGCTAGATTGTTCATGGGAGTTATTTATTATGAATTTTAGTGTACTTTCTTTACAAGCATTGCACAGGCTAAAGCCTTCTCATCCTATAGCTTGCCTTGGAGTTCTTATTCCCTATGTGCATCGCCTTACACAGTTTGACATTGAAATTCAGCTATTAAACTTTGAACCACCACTCTAAACTAGGTCCCTCTGCAACTTTCTTACCCTCTCCTCACTGTTTACCCTACCACAGAGCTTAATGTCATCTGCGAAGAGACACATCATGCCCTGAATTCCTTCTTGTATGTTGCAGATAAATACATTTAAAATAACTGGACCTAGACTGATCCCTGTGGCACCCTTAGCTGGTGACCCCCCCCTCCTTGGATTTGAGACTATGTAACACAACCATTTGCTGGATTGCTTCCAACTAACCCCCCATCTAACTGTGTCCTTCAGTGCACCCAGACCCTCTAGCTTGTACAGAAACTTCTGTGAGGAACCAAGTTGAATGCCTTATTGAAGTCAAAGTAGAGTAAATCCATGGCATGAGCATTATTCACTGTCTTAGTTGTCAGTGAAAGAATACTATCACGTCAGTCTAACTAGATCTGCCTCTCATGAACCCATGCTGTTTACCATCCTTGAGCCTATTTTCTCCAGGTAGTCCACTATATCTTCCTTGACTTGTGTCTCTATTAGTTTAACTACAAAAACTCTTGATGGGGGGGTCGATCCCAGTCCTTTCACAGAAGAAAGGGTTCTGCAAAAAACTAATGGTGGACAAAGCAATGGGTCCTGATGGAATTCACCCCAGAATTCTAAAAGAATTAAGGGAGGAACTAGTGAAACCACTGGCTACTCTTTTTAATAAATCATGGGAGGATGGTGTGGTACCCGAGGACTGGAGGAAGGCGGATGTGATTCCCCTTCACAAAAGTGGGACCAAGACAGAGGCAGGACACTACAGACCTGTCAGTCTGACCTCTGTGGTAGGGAAAGTGATGGAGTCACTTCTGAAGGAAAGAATAGTTGAGTACCTAGAGGCCAGTGGAGCACAGGACCCAAGGCAGCATGGGTTCACAGCGGGAAGGTCATGTCAGACAAATCTAATAGATTTCTTTGACTGGGTGACCAAAGTAGTAGACCAGGGAGGGGCTGTGGACATGGCCTACCTAGACTTTAGCAAGGCATTTGGCACAGTCCCACACAAAGATTAATAGTCAAATTAACCAGCCTGGGAGTGGGTCCCAGGGTGGTAGCCTAAGGTAAAACATTGGCTGGACAAGAGGACACAGAAGGTAATTGTAAATGGAGTCCACTCTGAAGAAAGGGGGGTTACTAGTGGGGTACCGCAGGGTTCAGTATTGGGTCCAGTCCTTTTTAATGTCTTCATCAGTGACATTGCAGAGGGACTGGAAGGAAAAGTATGCCCTTTTGCAGATGACACAAAGAACTGCAACAGGGTTGATACACAAGGAGGTGTGGAAAGGATGAAGAGGGATTTGGGAAGGTTGGAGGAATGGTCAGAAGTATGGCAGCTAGGATTCAATGCAAAGAAGTGCAAAATAATGCACCTGGGAAACAAGAACCCAGGGGAAGAATACACAATGGGTGGGGAGGTAGTAACAACAACAAAAAATGAAAGGGACCTGGGGGTAATCATATCAGATGACCTTAAGGTTAGCAAGCAATGTGAGAAGGCAGTAGGGAGGGCTGGGGGTATACTGGGATGTATAGGGAGAGGCATCATCAGCAGAAAACAGGAAGTTGTTATCCCTCTGTACAGACAGTTGGTGAGACCCTATCTGGAGTACTGTGTCCAGTTCTGGAGACCCCATCTCCGCAAGGACATAGAAAGGATAGAGGCAGTCCAGAGGAGGGCAACTAAAATGGTGCAGGGTCTGCAAAAGAAGCTGTATGAGGAGAGACTAAAGGAGCTTAATATGTATACCCTTGAGGAAAGAAGGGAGAGGGGGGACATGATAGAAACTTTTAAGTACCTCAGTGGAATCAACAAAGTCCAAGAGGGTAGCATCTTTCAGAAAAAGAGACGTGCAAGAACAAGGGACACAATTTAAAGATAGAAGGAGGGTGGTTCAGGGGCAATGTGAGGAAGTATTATTTCACAGAGATGGTAGTGGATGCATGGAACAGCCTTCCTGAGGAGGTTGTGGGGTCTAAAACTGTGGGAGAATTCAAGAATGCATGGGACAGACATAAGGCAATTCTTGTGGGGGGTAGGAAGAAATAGGCTGTTGGTTAACTAGGATCTGCGGCCTATCCTGTAGGTAGGGAAATGGGCAGACTAGATGGGCCTAGCGGTCCTTATCTGCCATCAAAGTCTATGTTTCTATGTTTCTATGTTTCTATGGAGGAAAGACTGTCAGGACTCTGTCATTATCCAGCTGCTCTTTGTCACCATCCTTGTGAAGCAGAACTATATCTGCTACCTTCCAGTCTTTGGAACCACCCCTGTCTGAACTGAGCTTTTGAATAGCCCTAGTAGTGAATCAACTAATTCCAATGCCACTTCTCGGAGCACCCTCAGATTCATCCCACCCAGCCCTGGGGTCTTACCAGACCTGTCATTTGTAAATATTTGTTACCGAATTTTCTAGAATTCCCTTTCAGCAGCCCTTATGCCACTCTCCAGCAAAGGCCTGCTGACCTCCCCTTGTGAATGCTGAGCAGAAGTAGACATTCCAAATGGCTGCCTTCTGCTCATTCTCGTCTGTTATCATGCCTCCCTCTATTAGACTAACAGTTTCCAACCCATCTTTTTTCCTAATGTATCTGAAAAACTACTTTTCCCTGTCTTTGACCTCTTCACAATATGCAGCTCTGTGTCTGTTTTTGCATCCCTAACTGCCCTCATTGCCTCCCTAGCTTTTATTTAGTAGTACCCCCATTCTTCTTTCCCCCACTTCTGCTTGTATTTGAGGAAGGCCTTCTTTTTATTCCTCATTGCCTTATGGCTTTTTTAGAGAACCATGGTGGTGTCTTGTACCTGTTTCTCTTGGTTACTGACCTCAGGCATAACTTTGTTGCCGCAGGAATGGCCCCTTTTATTTATCCTGATCTTTACTCAACTGTCCTGATTCTGTAACTCCAATCAACCTATAACGAAAATCAAGAACTTCAGCCTTTGACAAGGTTTTATTGGTACTCAGGGCCAGCTTGAACCAAATGGTGTTATGGTCATTGGACAGCAGTAGTTTCCTAGCATGCACTCTACCTGCCATTTCCAAGTTGATGAACACCAGCATGAGAATGGAAGCATGCCTTGTGTGTTCCTTGACCGGCTGCACCAGCAGGAAGTCATGCTATGTATCCAGTAGGGCCTGCCTTCTGGTGCTCCTAGTGGGGGGAAGTGCGGGGGGAACTGCATGCAGTTTTGGAGACCTCATCTATGCAAGGACATAGACAGGATGGAAGCAGTCCAGAGGAGGGCAACTAAAATGGTGCAGGGTCTACATCAGAAACCATATGAAGAGAGACTGAGAGAGTTTAATATGTTTACCCTTGATGAAAGGAGGAACAAGGGGAACATGATAGAAACTTTTAAGTACCTCAAGGGAATCAACAAAGTCCAGGAGAGTAACATCTTTCAGAAAAAGAGATGTGTAAGAGCAAGGGGGCACAATTTAAAGTTAGAGGGGGGACAGCTCAGGGGTAATGTGAAGAAATTCTTTTTCACGGAGAGAGTGGTGGACACATGGAACCGCCTTCCTGGAGAGGTTGTGGGGTCTAAAACAGTGGGGGAATTCAAACATGCATGGGACAGACATAAGGCAATTATAGTGGGGGGTTGCAGGAAGTAGGCTGTTGGTTAACTAGAATCTTCAGCTTATCCAATAGGTAGGGAAATGGGCAGACTGGGTGGGCCAAGTGGTCCTTATCTGGCATCAAAGTCTATGTTTCTATGTTTCTATGTCCCAATAAATAGATACATACTGTAGATACATTGAATTTGTCAGCAGAAAAAGACCACTTGGCCCACCCAGTCTGCCCAGATGTTCCCTGCCTATGTTGACCCTCTGGTCTCCCTGCCTCCTATCTAATATACCCCTATGTCTGTCCCATGTGTGCTTGAAACCCCTCATTGTTCCAACCTTCACCACTTCCTCTGGAAATCTGTTCCCGGAATCTACTGCACTATCAGTGAATAAATATTTCATCATATCTCTCTTGCACTCCCACCCAATAGCTTCATCACATGCTCCCCGGTCCTGGTGCTCATTCTAGTTTGAAAAAGACTCCCCACCTGCACTGTGTTCACCCTGTGGAGGTATTTATCAGTTTCTATAATGTCACCTTTCTCTCTCTCTTCTCTCTTCTAGGGTGTACTTTTTGAGATCCCTCAGTCTCTCATTGTAGGGCTTCTTGTGGAAACCATGCACCATATTTGTTGCCTTGCTCAGGATTGTTTCCATCCTGTCAGTGTCCTTTCTGAGGTGCAGTTTACAAAACTGCACACAGTACTCCAGGTAAAGTTGCACCAGTGAGCAATGCAGTACCATACCACCTCCCAGCTCCTAATTCAGATACCCCTGCCAATGCACCCCTAGTATCCCACTAGCCCTACCCACTGCATTGTCAAATTGCTCTGCCACCTTGAGGTACTGAGATATAGTAAACACACAGTCTCATTCCTATTTAGAAACTGTCAGTACCTCCCCCATCCTATATTCATTGCTGGGGTTACTCTGCCCTAGGTGCATGATTGTGCACTTTTTGGTACTGAACTCCAACTTCCAGAGAAAATCAGTCCCAGGTGGGTTCCATTCTATGTTCTCTTAAAATGTGTGTAGTCTGAGGGCTAGTGATGCAAAAGTCTTGATTTTATTTGTATTCATAAATATATCCAGCAGAACATCCCAATTAAAAATGTGGGCTTCTTCAGGGATTAGGATCTGTATGTAAAGAGAATAACAGTATCATAATTTGTTTTTACACATAGATTTTTCACACGTACAAACTCTTCAGTATTCTGTGAAATAGCTGCTGAAAAGAAACACCCTGATTGTTCCCCTTATATTTTCATGAACTGATCATTTGTATCACGCTTGTTATAAACTGTCTAATCATGTGCAACAGTGAGTAAACTAAGGTAAACATGGGGATGGCACATTTTACAAAATCATATTCTGTTACCTCTTACATATATTGAAATATTTTAATAACACAATTGCTAAACCCAAGGAGTACGAAACCAATCAGTTAAAGGTTTCCTAACACTCCATTAGAAAGTGTTCCCAATGATGCCTACCTATGCTATTGAGTCACTCAAGTCCAAAAAAAGACCGTCATGGGTCTACAGATTTGTTCCTGCAAAGAATAATAATCAATTTTTCATTTCTATCCAGTGTTCATAAATAAGATTTACTGAAATATACCTCAAAAATTACCTTACTCAGAGGTTTCCAAGTGCTACAAGAGTTACTTTACTCATTTTAGTAGTTAGCTCCAAAAAATATGAAAATAAAATAAAAATAGAAAATAAAATAACGACGCATAAAATGTATTAATAGGATCTATCCACAGTACACATGAATCTTAATTGTAAATGTCATGAATTATTTGTGTGTTAAAAGAGAACAAATATGGTATATGTTTAATGGAAACACATACCTTCTACCGAGAGACACCATTTCATATATTGCATCAATATTAAGCCAGTCTCCCTACATACAAAGAGTGTCCCATAAATATCCAAACCTATGTTTTTTTGTGTATGTTCTCCATTTAAAACATATCCCATGTTAATCATTTATCATACACCCCCAATGACCTACCGTAAAACTCACCATCATATGGTAGCTGTCAGAATGAACTGCACTGAATGCTGGTGATGCCTCTGTTTAAACAGTGCTCTGTTAGGTGACAGGAACCTCAGCCTCCAATCACGCAGCACAGAGGCCCAACATCATACATACATTAGTACATCTGGGCACTGCCTGGCAGAGGCCATTGGTTGTTGCTAGGCAAACCAGGCAGGAAACTAACCCAACTTGTAATAACATGACTACTTGTATTCAAAACTCCTTAAAAAAGGCAGAAATAAGTGGAATATGGCTTGTACAGCCTGTTTGAGGGGGAGATTGGAATAAGGCTCTGGAGAGATGGGAAATATTCTGGATTACATATTCAACATGGTTAGTGACAGATGGGGTATGGATGAGGATGAAGACTGGTTGGCCTGTTGATGAATATATGCACTCCAGAATCTCCTTCTTCCTGAATCTGTGTAACTCCCTAGGACCTTGTCAGTGACATTGACTTCCATAATACCTACCTGTTCATCTTTAATTTACATGATGATGTATTGTATGTCACAGGCACTTAAGTTACCCATTATTTAATACTCATCCCTGAAAGCACTTATATACTATTAATAAGATGTGTGAAAGTAACGTAATCATCAACATACTCACTATTATACTATGGGGTGATGTATTTATCAGGATATTTATTAATTTGTTTGATCATAGCTAACATTTAGTTTTGACATTCATTCATTTCACATTCAGTAAGGGTTCACACTACCACTTAAGAATTGGGTTCAAGAAGACCACTATTTTGATTTTTCTTCTTTGATCTCTAGAATAAAATGTAGTTACAGCAATGATTACATGACAGTGGGTCACGACATGCCTTCTGACATTTGTTTTTTTTTTTTAAATGGACCTTTATGGCTTGAAGATGCGCGGAAACATAAATATTTGTAAGCCATTTACATAAGTATCCACCTTTGTAGTTTCTGCTAGCAGGTGCTTGTTTGTAAATGCCTTAGCAGTGGTAAAAATTCTGCACTTCAAAATTTCAATTATATTCTAATACAGCCTCATGTTGCCCCAATTGGTGTGTATGGGAGTTATCGCACAAACGGTGAGAAGTGGTGGTATTTACTTACCCTAGTATATTGTGGATCATGTGGCACCATTGATCTGGGTGTTGACCCACATTGCAGGGGGGTCTGGCCGAACTATTCCCAATGTTTGTATGAGTGGTACTGTCATACTGTAGTCCAGTAACATCAGAAACCTTGATAACTATCACATAGTTACTCTAAATATTACATCTCTGTAAGTCAGACTTGTCTGTTGCTGACTGCTTGCTGACAAATGTCAGTTGCTAAGCAATAACTGATGTTCATTACAAGAAGGTGTTACCAAATGTAATAGTGATTACGAGCTGTGCTGTAAATAATTTTTATTAGACAACCATCGCAGTTGTGTGCTGTTTATACTTGATAGGTAACTGTGTACAAGAGCTGTGATTGTAGCTAGGATCCATCACAATGAGTGCATTGTTAACAAAGCATAGAATCTTTACATGCCGTGAGCCAGATATTTTCACTGGCTGCTGGCACGTTTGACACTGTTAGTTACTCAGCAACCACAGCTATTTTTTTAGGTCATAACAGCATGTATTTAAGTTAGTTACCTTATCTATATTTATCTATATGATGTTGATTTTATGTACGGTGCCCAGAGCCTCCGGGATTGGATGTCTTTTTAAATAACATTTGCCTTGCCTTGCCTATATTTAAAATTACTTCAAAGGAGCTCCTAGTGTAGCGAATACAACTAGTTATTGTAAGCTGGGTTAGTTTCCGATGGTATCCCCAGTGATGTAAGGTGACAGCTGATTAGCAACATCAAGCTGTGGTGACTTGGGAACTATTCTGGTCATTGGTCTCTTACAAGGCTCTTGTTGCAGATGTAGTGTTGGCAGTACTGTGGCAGTTCATGGCAAAAAAGAGCCATGATTACAATTAGAAACCTTTCTACTAAGATTTTTTGGTGTCTGATAATAGAACCAATGCTAAGCTTCTGCATGCTATAAGCCAGATTTTTTTTGTGCTGCTGCCAGCATGTTGTAAGTTACTTTATTTATTTATTCATTTTAATTTGGTAACCGGGTAAGAGCACTGGACCAAGGGTCCTTTTTCAGGCTCAACCCGGACAGGTCATACAATACAAAAGATACAAAAAGATAAGACAAATCATTCAATAACAATTACAAATACATAAATCAAGCAAATATAACTTTAGACACTTTTTAAAACCTTGTAAAGAGCAACCAACATGAAAAAAGCAGGCAAGCTGTTCTAAAAATGTGCAGCAGCTGCAGTAAATGCACATAATCCAGTTCTAGTTTTACAAAAACCTACATTAAGAACAACCCCATTGACAGACCTCAAATCAGGTAACAAATCCCTAACTAAAAGAAGATCAGAAAGTGGTCCTGGAAAACTGGGATTTTATTGTGCCTTGTCTCACTGATATCCCCCACAGAGTCCCCAAGCTGCAAGCTGCCACCAGTTGCCCTAACTCACCCCCGGGTGACTGTACTCAATGCATTTGGCATGGCCACTTCTCCCGATTCCTGGAAAGCTCATATTCTAGAAAAGGGCACCCCATGCATTGTCCCCAGGACCACAGGCCTAAATATCCCTCCTTAGTCTGGCACATCCATGGATTCCTTGCCCACTGTAGCTCCTCTAAAATGCTGATATCAGGAACATGGCAATGCTCAAGAAGCTACAAACCTCTTCTGAACCACATTACCCACCTACTACTGCTACTATTAATGCTATCAGGTAACATACACCCCAACCCTGGCCCTCCTCACTCTCAGAATAGCCCACAACAAAAATCTGCAGGACTCACCCTTGCCGCCTTAAACATTTGCAGTCTGCTGCCCGAGCTGGACAGCCTAAAGGTATGGGTTACCAAACACAACCTCAATATCCTCTTGATCATGGAAACATAGCTATTGTTCAAGGTATTGGACTCTGCCATCATGCTGCCTGGATACACCCTTTTTAGGCAGGAATGTATCTCGAAGAAAGGAGGGGTTTGCATAGTCTGTGTAAAGGACACACTTCAGGGGCATATCCTTCCCCTCCCAAACAAAAGCACCAATCTGCAAATCCTGTCCATCAGAATCCTACTGGGTGCTCACAACAAGGCACTTACAATCTTCTCATTCTACATCCCACCCAAAACAACAGTTCCTGATGCTAGCAATCTTATGGACTTTATTGGCACCCTGCGTCTTAACTCCAAGATCATTCTTCTTGGGGATTTCAACATCAGTTGGCTCTCACACACAGCTGCTATGGTGAGAGACGCTCTAGTGACTATCCACTTTTCCCAGATGGTGGCAACCCCAGCAAGGATCAACTACAAAACTGGTACTAGCACACTGCTGGACTGGATCCTCTCAAACCAACCAACCCACATTACCAACACCACTGTTCTCCCTGATTCACTGAGAGATCATTCACCCATTACCTGCACCTGGCAAAACAACGTCAGCAAGCCCCTGCCCAGAACCATAACCAGCCGTGTACTCTTCAAAGGGCACCTACCACAACTCAAAGTGGACCTTCAAGGCCTGGACTGGTCTGACCTATATGAAACAAATAATGTAGACATCGCACTCGGCCACTTCATCATAAAATTTAATGCCACTTGTGATAAACATGCCCCCCTGAAAACAAGAAAATCTAAAGCTCCTTGCAACCCCTGGATAATGCCGGAACTCCTGCTACAACTCAATGCTCAGGACCAACTCTGGATAAAGGCACACACACATGGTACAACTGCTAATATCCAATTATATAAAAAAAGCTAGAAATGAGTGCACAAAGGCTATCTGCCTAGCAAAATGCTCCTACTATCATGAAGCTCTCTCCAACTCCTGGAACTGCAGCAAATCCTTCTGGGCCAACCTCAGTGATATTACTGGCAAGGATTCCAAAAATGCCCCCTCCATGCTCCTGGTCAATGATGTGCCCACAGTGGATCTACTCCAAATAGCAAATGCCCTAAATACTGCCTTCATGGACCTAAGTGGAGTGCTCCCGGTGGACTAATTCAACACTGCAGTCCAGAAGCACCCAGTAGGTGATCAATCCCCTATGGGAACTGTCCACTTTTTTTTTACTTTAAAGAGGCCAGCACTACCGAGACTAGAAAGTACCTTGAGAAGATGCCTCGCAAATAAAGGTACAGTGGGGACACCTTGGACCTTAAGTTCGTCACTGCGGCACTTGAAGAAGTACTAAGTCCCCTGACCACCATCATCAAGCTATTCCTCTGCCACTCTCAGTTCACCCAGCTCTGAAAGTCGGCTTCTGTAACACCAGTTCACAAATGTGGAGACATGGCTCTACAGAACAACTACAGACCAATCTCCATACTAGCGCCACTCTACAAAGCACTTGAACGGATAGTGGCCGACCATCTTGTGGAATACCTGAACATGCACCAACTCCTATGCCCAGAACAACATGGGCTCCAAGTGGGGCACAGCACTATCACAACCCTGTTGGAATTCACTGGTTATATCCACCAAGCCATGGATCAAGGACAGCTAGTGGGGGCTACCTTCACCAACCTATCAAAAGCTTTCAATACAGTTTACCACATACTCCTCCTTGAACAGCTAGCCAACACTGGTCACTCTTCTGATATAGTTCTATGGTTTAACAGCTATCTAGCAATCGCTCACAGCAGGTCAAGATTGGGGACATCATCGCAGATGGCAAATCTGTCCGCTCAGGGGTCCTCCAGGGATCGATATTGGCGCCTCTCCTCTACAGTATCTTCTTAAATAAACTTCCAGGCTCTTGCAACAGTCACATGCTATTGTATGCTTATGATGCCATCATTTTCACCTGCAACCTGAATCCTGAACTACTTCAAAACAACCTCCAACTAGGATTTACTGCTGCCAAAACATGGTTTAAGGAGCATAGACTAATCTTTAACTACAAGAAAACTAAGACTATGATCTACTCCAGCACCCACAGCAAATGCAAGACCTTCCTAATTATCCATCCTGAACAACAGTGGTGATGTGCTGGACCTTGTGCAATACTTTAAGTACCTGGGTATCACACTTGACTCCACCCTGTCCTATGCGCAGCATATATACAACACAGCCAAGGTCATCTGTTCCAGAACTGAGATACTCCACCACCACAAGCACAGCCTTACATATGAAGCACTTAACATGGCCATCACCAGCTCAGCTGTTACCCTCATTGACTATGGCCTGGCCGCTGATGGTTCTGCACCAGACTCAGCACACCATCGCATCTCCCTGGCCCTTAACAATGCCTGCTGACTCCTCACAGGTGCTGCAAGGCCTACACACACCAGTAAACTCTATTCACAGGCAGGGTGGCTCCAGCTGAAGAGCAGAGTTAAGAACCATACCTGTCTACTGGCCAAAAAAATCACACTAAATCTGATGCCACCAGGAGTCCAGCATCTGCTCACACACCATATAGGAGCCAGGCTAACCAGAAGCACCCACAGCCAAATTTTCAGTGAACCTAGATGCCACACTGCACAGGTTCAATATGCATTCTACTACCATGCACCACACTGGACCAACACCCTTCCTTCAACCATCTCCAATACCACAACCATTGGTGCTTTCAAGCGTAAGCTCAGGTAGCAACTAGCTGCGGAAAATAACTGTGACTGCGTTGGCCATTCATAATGACCAAAACAACTTTCCTACATTTGGACCACCATAAAGCAGCAGCACTTAGTGTTCCACCTAATCCTAGGGGCACCTATGTTCACAGCAGTTCCTTGTTCTACCCCTTCATCTACCACCTCCCCTTCCCACTGTGCACCCCTTCCCCTCTCTGTTCCCACCCTCATGCCCCCGTCTGATGCTCTCCTAGCCCCATTGTCTCTAATCTTCCTTAAGTCTGTTCTTAACCCCTTACACAGGCATACACTTCACTATGCCACAGCTGTGCCTGTTCTCCACTCTGTTTCTCCCCCCATATGTATGCTTAACTCTCTGATGCAGGCGCATTCTCACCAATGCCGTAGTGGTGTCTAAATGTTATACCTTGAGCTAAATGCTATCCCAACCTTGTAATTCACACCAATTTATTTTCTACCTAGCTTGTAATGTATTGTTTTGTACCAGTGCAGTTTTGTACTTGCTTGTAATGTAATGCTGTGTACCTGTTCAATTTTTTTTCTTGTAACTGACGTGGAACTTACAAATGAGCATCTGCTCACAGGTGTTCTCCACGATATCAGTAAATAAAAGATAAAATAAAAGAGGAGAAGAAACAGAACAAAAAACATTTTTAAAAATTAAAACAACAAAAAAAATACTGTATACATCGAATGGGGGATAACCAACCAAGCTGGGAATATAACTGACAATGGTGAGAACATACAGGAGCCAATAAAACAAAATGGCAAATGTTATTATAAACAACAGAAAGATTTTGTACCTCAGTAAAAGCAAGATCAAATAAAAGGTTAGATACATAATCAAAATGGGGCAAAGGAGAACCAATAGCTATGGCTTTACTAGATTCAAAAGAAAAAAGTTCAATGGGCCTGATCCTAGAAAGAGATACACCAAATGTAATGCAGTTGTGCTAATATGAATGCCGTAAATGCGAGCCACACCAAAATGTTGCAACATGCAGAATTCTGGAAAGCGACATGCACCATGTCGGAAACCAATACACCAAAGACCACTTACGCCACACTTGTGCTAAACCCCCAGATACACAGTGGCATAAACAGACATACACCAAAAATAGTGGCAGGATCCGCATTGGCAGGATTCTAGAAACATCCAAGATGCAAGAAACACCAAGTGCAAATAGTGTAACTTACACCAGGGGGGAGCAGATGTAACTTACACAGTATAAAATATGTCCTTTTGAGACAGTCAGCAGAGTCACTGTTGAGCAAGCAGTGTGAAGACTCCCAGCTGAGAAAGAGACAGGGAGAGAGAGAGACAGAGAGAGAGAGAGAGAGAGAGAGAGAGAGAGAGAGAGATGTCAGCAACAGCTGCCATACTGGGAGCATTGCTGCTGGACAGGTGGCAAAGGCATCGCAGGTGGCACAATGGCAGGAACCAGAGGAACAGGGATCAACCAGTGCAGCACATAGCTGCCAGATGATATGCACCACATGTGTACAGGGCCAGGAAATTAAACCTGGACTTCACGGAGGAGCAATGCATCGCACGCTACTGTCTGCCAAAGGCCATCATTGCAGGACTGTGTGATGACCTACGGGAAGAATTACAGAGTGTCACCCATAGGGGTCACCCAGTTCCAATGGATGTCAAGCTGAGTGCTGCTCAGTGCTTCCTTCAACTGGAACATTCCAGACTCCCATTGGTGACACCATAGGAATCTCACAGCCTGCAATGTCCAGGTGCCTCCACCAGTTCCTGGACACAATGATGGACCAAATAGGGGAGTACAACAGCTTCCCCAGAGATGCACAGCAACAGCAGGCAGAAAGGCAGACCTTCTATGATGCTACACTGTTCCCCTGTGTGCTCGGTGCCACTGACTGTACACACGTAGCTATCAGAGCACCACCAGGGGAGCCGGATGTGTACAGTAATAGAAAAGACTTCCACTCCATGAATATGCAAGTGGTGTGTGACAGCCAGTGCCACATACTGGATGTGGTAGCACAATACCCTTGTTCCAGCCATGACACATACATCCTCCGCAACTGTGGCCTGCATGAGGCATTCTAGAGGGGTCAAATCACTGGAGGCTGGCTCCTTGGTATGTGCCTATGGCAGACAGAGACACAGCCCATGACCACTGTGGTACAATGCCCACATGTGCAACATGCATCAAGCACACTGATTATGTACCTTACATCCCACAGTGACAGTGGATACCCACAACAGCCATGGGTCATGACACCACTACAGCACCCACACACCGCTGGTGAGGTCCAGTACAATGATGCCCATGCCACCACCAGAGCTGTCATTGAGCAGACATTTGGTGTCCTGAATGCATGGTTCAGGTGTCTGGATAGATCAGGAGGGGCACTGCAGTACAGTATGCAAGATCTTCATGGTGTGCTGTATGCTGCACAACATTGCAGCGCAGAACTGATTGCCAACCACAGACATGGAGGAGGAGAAGGAGGTGGAGGAGGAGGAGGAGCCTGATAACCATGGCAGACTGCAATTAGACCAAGCAGCATGTGCCCAGGTAGGGCAACGTGCACGATGTGAGCTGATGGCTCAACTTTTCACCTAATGCACAGTGGAACACCATCAGGAGGCACCATTGGCAAGAATCCACCTGGCCATGGGTAGTATAACATCACACAGCCATGCTGCTTGGTGCTGTACACCCAACAAGGTGACACTGTACATTGTAAATAGTGGCCATGTGTGGTCGCAGCACCTGGTGGTACTACACAACCACTGCAGTGTGTGAAGCACCCATATATGTTAAGAAGGGAGGACCAACAGCATACAGCATGGCCAGTCACAGTGACGTGTGCTGCAAGGGTAGGGGTGGGAACACAGTCATGTGCAGCCCAGTGCTACCCACCAGCCATAGCTACTGTGCTGTACATACTGCAGCCAGGTCTGGTGTGTTGCATAGGGCCATTACATGCTGCGAGGAACCTGCAGTGCAACACCCACATATCTGGGGGGGGGGGCTGTTGCTGTGTGTGTCTGTGATGGGCATTAGATGCTACATAAAGGGCAACAGCAGGCAATAGAGGAAGTAAGCAGCTGCCTATAGTCCCTGTGCACTGTGGCCTAGTGCAGTAGGAGCAATATATCTCACCCACAATAGTGTGCAGAAAAAGAGAAAAGCAATTGCATTTAAAACTACACACAACATACTTAGACAGTGCGATAGTAGCAAGCAGCATTACAATACATGCAATTACATGTACAAATCAGAGCAATTGTGTAGAACATTATACGCATTAGTGGCATGTGGGATTAACAATGTACTTGCAGCCTGCACATGTCACAATGAAAGCAAATGTGGTAGACACGTGCAGCTGAAACCTGACAACGCCACAGGGCTTGCAACACGCCAAGAAGCTGTACAGCTGTATTGAGGGGAGATGGCTCAGAGGTAATGTGAGGAAGTATTTCTTCACAGAGAGGGTTGTGGATACATGGAACAGCCTTTCTGAGGAGGTCGTAGAGTCAAAAACAGTGGGGGAATTCAAGAATGCATGGGACAGACATAAGACAATTCTAGTAGGGGTAGGAGGAAGTAGGCTGTTGGTTAACTAGGATCTGCAGCTTATCCGTTAGGTAGGGAAATGGGAAGACTAGGTGGGCCAAGCGGTCCTTATTTGCCATCAAATTCTATGTTTCTATGTTACACACTTCACGCATGCCATTGCCAACTGTGTTGTGAGTGTACTCACTGCACTCTCCAAACAATGTCTACCCTAAGTTGAAGAGCTCCCAATTTCAGTCCTGAAGAAACTGCACAATTGGTGAACCTTGTGCAGAAGTGGCACAACTCACTGCTGCCACCAGGGTACAGGAAACACCCACCATGGGAGAGGGACAGGCTGTGGAGGTGCATAGGTGCTCGGCTGCAAGAGTTAACTGGTATCAGGAGGACAACAAAGCAGCCGAAGCATAAGTAGCAGGACATGTACTGGAGGGACAGGGACACACTTGTCAGACTGATGGACATGTCTGCCCATGGGGATGTTGACATGATGGGTGGAGGCAAGCCCATGGAAGGTGAGTATGCCACCCTGCAGTTGCACTGCTAGACAGCACTGCAACTGCATGCTTGTGCATGTGCAAGTGAGAATCACATATGTCACATCTTCTGTGCTACAGGACAGAGAGGTACCAGACATGTGACCAGAAGATGATGGGCAGCCCAGGAACAGCAGGATAGGCAGCAGCAGGACAGGCAGGGACAACACCAGGTAGGTAAGTGTGTGTGCCAGTGGACCATGAAGAATGTACACGCAGCATGGGATCCATACACACTGCAAGCAAATGTAATGTAACATGGTGAGCACTGACAACAAGTCACTGACATGTGTCACATTCCCCTGTAACAGGTGTGCATACACTAGTGACCCTGAGACACAGGGCCCTCCTGAGGGCAATGATGGAGCAAAAGCACAGGGATGCCATTGCATACCGCTGATCGACCAGGCGTATGCGACGTAGCGAGCAACTGCTCCACTCCCACCAGAGAAGGACAAGGAGGAGGACGAAGAGGAGGCAGTGGAGGGTGCTGAGCGTGAGCTGGGAGAACAGCAGCCAGAAGAAGAAGAAGCCCAACAGCCAGTGGTGGAGCAAGGTGTACATCAGCCTCCACAGGAGGGATCAGAAGCACAGCAGGAACTGAAGGCACAGGTGGCAGAGGCTGCACCGGAGGATAGAGGCAGTCCTGCTGCCATGGTGGCAATGGACATACAGGACCAACAGCCACCACAACCACATGTGGCTCCAGGCCAGGTGCACCATGTTGGAGTGGTGGACGAGGGGGCAGCCAGCTAACCAACCACAGGCACTGCCCATGGTCCATGAACAGCACCTTGTAGACCTCATTGAGGTCATATTGAGGGCCGTTGCCAGACTGCATGGTTCCCTCAGGGCCATGCTGGCTGCCTTGAGGGACCGTTAAACATGCTGGTCACACCTGTCTGGACAGTGTTGTGTTAGGGGTGCATACCTGTATAGCTGTTGTATCTATGTTTGTTGTTCATCTGGGGTGGGAGTGGGCAGATCTGTCAATATGTCATACTACAGTTTGTAGTCTGTGGGGGGGGGATACCTGTACATGTTTCATTGGTGATTTGTTGTTTGTCTGGGGTGGGGGTGTGCACATCTGTAAATATATTTTACCACTGTGTTTGAGTCCGTTGGGGGGAGGGGGTTACCTGTAAATATGTTTTACTACATTGTATAGTTCAGGGTGGGTTCATACCTGTTTTGTATGTTTAAATTGTTCACACATTAAATATTTTGTTGCATAACACAATCACCATGTTCCTGTCTGCTGTCTTCCTGTAGAATAGTGTCTGTACTTCATGAGTGGGTGGCATTGTACATATGTGGTCACATGCATGCAGCACTACGGTGGTGTTGTATTTGTGTCCTTAATGGCCATATGGCCCATGTGTGGTGGCTGTACATTACACAGCTATTGGCTCAACACATAGTACAGCAGTACATGGTACACTGCATTGGTGGCATTGCACTGTGTTGTGCATGTACACATACCCCTGCACTGAGGGAGATGGGACATTGTGCAGGATGTGGGCCTGTATGGCACCACCCCACCTGAGGGTGTCAATGGCCCTGCAGGTGGCACCATTGGCATGTGGTCATAGTGGTGCAGGACACTGGCCAACAGCAGAGAAATGCTGCTTGGTGCTGCACGCCCACCGTGCTTACACTGTATACTACAACCGGTGGCCATGGTTGGTGCATAGTGCCTGGTGGCTACAGCAATAAGGTGCAGTGTCGCTATCCAGAGTGCCCTGAACATTGATCACTTGCCATGTGTTGGTAACCCCACAGTGACTGTCACGGTGTATGCCCTGTGCATGGTTTGCCTCTGTTGGGCCTTGCAGATGCTGTGGGCATGGCAGTGTTGACACACATGCTGTCCCATGCCATTGACTGCCTATGCCAGTACATACACACCCACATGAAGTAGTACACAAACCAGTGCAGGCATGCCCTAGTTGCAGGGCACTGCAGTTGCTGTGAACAGTACTATATCAGACACTAACAACAACAGCAACACTGTTTGGACTGTAGTGATTTATTCAGCATGAACATCACTGTTACCACATTGTACACAGTGACACAATGTTGAGTACTGTGCTCTCCCACATACGCACATGTGCATGTACACACACACACACACACACACACACACACACACACACACACATATGCACACACACACTATTGTGAATTCTGCATCACCACTCATCCCACTGTGCATTATCAGATGCATCCTTGTCCATACTGTTTCAGTGCATGCCACTAATGACACATTGCCTATGTTCAGCTGTCGCTGTAATCTCCCACCCACATTGCTGCACACAGCACTGTTACCTACTGCTGTTGTGTGTGCTGTTGTGTATGTTGCACAGCTCTGCTTTGTCTGTGGACACCAGCACCCTGTGCAGTCTGAGCTCCCTGTGCACTTTTGTGAGTGCTATGCTGGCAGTCATCCCCTTGCTGTGATGTACTTGGGACACCCTCCTGTTGCCCTGTGTCCATCTCCTCCTCTGCTCCCTTTCTCCTTTTCCTGCCTAGTTTACTCTGCTGTGGCACTGTGGGCATTGAAGGTATGACATCACCCCTGCCATGATTCCCACCTTGTTGGCCTGGAATGTCAGTCTGTCCAACATGTGTTACTGTGGCCTCCCCTGGGGTACTCTGCTTTGCTGGTACAGAGTTTGCAACAGCAGTGGTGTCTGTGGTGCTGCATGTGGGTGTTGCATGGATGACTGTCTGTGCTGCTGCAGATGTGCATGGTGCTGCCCTTGTTAGGGTCACAGTCTGTTTGTGGATGGTACCTTTTCCCACTGTGGCCACACTGTGTGTGTTTTGCATATGCTGTGCCATCCCCTGCCAGTATGTGCTAGGCCCTGCCACTGCAGGTGGTGCACCACTCTGTGATTGGTTGGGGCTGGGTATGGGGATTTGGTGGTATATGTGTGGCACTGTGTGTGTTGCCAACCACTGTTGCATGGGTGGGTGCTGGTGCTCCACACACATGGCATCTACTAGCACCAACAGCACAGTAACCATGGCCTCATTGTGGGCTTGTTGTTGTAACAACATGTGCTCCATGACCTGGGTGCAATGCTCCATGGACTCCATGGGCCCCTGTGTACAGTGGCGTAGGCCATGGATAGCCTGCATCACAGTCTCAAGTACTGCTGATTTCTTCTTGCTGATGTCATGTATGGCAGTGGTGATGGCTGTCAGGTGGTCATCCAGGCTTTGATGGTGCTCCTGCAGGGGCTCTTTGATGGCACTCAGCACCTGTTAGACATCCCCCTGGCCCGCCACCACTGAATGGCAGTAGTCACTGATATATTCAGGAGGTGACAACTGATCCTGGAGCTCCCTGACTGCATCATCTAGCTAAGCCTCTATGGCCATGTAACTGCTGGGGCTCTGTTCCCTTGCCACCATCCCCTGACTGGCTGCTGTCACATTCCCACCCACACTGTGCTGCCCAAGAGTATTGTTACCAGCGCTGGATGCTTGGCTGGTGTTGCCAGCACCCACATCACTGTCCTGCACTGTACTGTGCTGTGTACTGGCCCATCTCCCTTCCACAGCACCATCCTCAGCCTCCGTTCTGGGACCGCCTTCACTATGTTCATTAGCAACATCTTCTATCAATGACCCATGTGTGGAGCTGTCTGTTTTTGCTTGCACTGGTGTTTCAGGTGTGGAGCTGCCTGTTGCCTGCTCAGGTCTTGCTGGTGAGGAGCTGCTTGTTTCCTGCCCAGGTGTTGCTGGTAAAGAGCTGCTTATTCCCTGCTCTGGTGTTGCTGGTGTGGAGGTGCTTGTTGCCGGGCTGCTAGCTTCACCTGTCCCAACGGCACCACTGCTGGGCTGCTGTTGTCTGCTCTGTCCAACACCGCTGGCCCTGCTGGCACCAGGCACTGCTGCAGACCCTGTGGATTGGGCATGCCATCAGTGTTTGCACCATACATTTGGTTTGTACCTATACCCTGCCTCACACTGTGGTCTCTGATACAGTTCAGTACCTGGATATCTGCACAATACAACATGTCTGCTACTGGTGATTGTGGATGTGTTCCCACCCCTTCCCACGCCCCATGTGCATTGTGTGCATGTGGCATATATGTGCCTCTGGTCCTTCACATGCCACTACAGGTACTAGTGTGTGTCATGTTATGCACTAAAACATGGCTAGCATGTGACTGTTACAGTACATGTCCCATGTCACCACCTGTACACACACTAGGGTGCTGCTCAACACCCCCATGTGCAGTGTGAGCTGTTAAAACAGGTGTTACTGAACATTATGCCTCACCCCCCCAGCCAGTGTGTGCTTTTACACCACACAACAGAACACTGTACCCTCCCCCCCAATGGCCAGCATGTATATTTCTCAAAGCGATACAGAACATTGTACCTTCCCCCCCAATGGCCAGCATGTGCTGTTACATGATGTGCTACAGGGCAATGTACCTTCCCCGCCAGCCAGTATGTGCTACTGAACAACTGCCCTCCCACCCATGAGATGCTGCAGTTTGGGACTTCCAGCAGCATATACATGCTGCCTTGGTGGACCATTTTGCATTGTCTACTGGCATGTTTTGTAAGTTCCCCAGATGTCCACATACCTGTACCACTCTGCCATCTGAAGGTGTCCAGGTCAATATCCCCACTGATGCTGTGCTGGCTCAGTAGAGCAGCTAGCTTCCATTCTAGGGTCATCAGTGTTGGCTGCTGGCTTGGTCATCCCCCAATGGCCTGAGCACAGTGGCAGTTGTGGGAGATCTTCTGCTTTATGAGCCTCTTTAGATTACTGTATTTCTTCTGGAGGTCACATGCAGTCCTCCTCCAGGTGGCCACTGCATTGACTTTCCTGGCCACACTGTCCCAGGCTGCCTTTCTACTGACTCTTTTGGCTGGTTCACCTCCACAGCTCAGCAGCAGTCCTGGGTTCTTTTGTATTTCATTGACCAGTACATCCACCTCATCTTGGGTAAAGTTGCGTTTTCTCCTGGCTCTCACAGTTGCTGGCCTGCTTCCCTATTTTGTGACATGCTTGTTTGGCATTATGTGCACCACTGTTGTGATATGCACCATCTTACATTGCACATATCGTACTTGCAACATGCATGGCATATGTTCTGAGTGTTCTAGAACTCTGTTTATCATGCATGTCGCAACTACATTGCCTTACTTTGCGCATTGGCATAATTTGTGCATGTCGTACCTGACCTTTCTAGAATCGGGCCCACACTTCCAATTTTTGGGGTTAATATTGCCACAAATACATTTGATGTGGTCAGAAAAAGAAAGCAAAGGATTCAAAATAACACCAAGGTATTTAAATTGGGCTACTCAGTCAATTAAGTTGCCTTGATTATCATATGACTCAAGTAAGGGACAATTAATCAACTTAGCATGTGCACCAAAGATTATGGATTTTGTCTTCTTTACATTTAAAATAAGTAGATTTTTAGAAACCCAATTACTAACAAGAAAAAAGTCAGACTGAAGAACTTTAACCAATTTGGATTGTTCTTTAGCTGAAGAAACAAGAATAAGATCATCAGCATACAGCAAAGATTGACAATTTTTAATAACTGAAGGAAGGAAAGTAATACACAAAGTAAATAAAAGGGGCCCCAAAACTGACCCCTGTGATACACCCCTGTCAATTCTATTCACACTAGACAGTACTGAAGAAGTAGCCACAAACTGATTTCAATCTTTGAAATAGTCTTCAAACCAAGAAACAACATTGGATAAGAAACCCAAAGATCTTAACCTGAGACAAAACATTTTATGATCAATAAGATCAAACATCTTGGTCAGGTCCATGAACACAGCTCCAGTGAGGAGACCATTCTCCATACCACCGAGAACCGAATCTGTGAACCTGATCAAGGCTGTCCCTGTCCTATACCCCTTTTGAAAACCATGCTGCTGTGGCCACAAAACCTTATATTTCTCCAAGTAATCATTCATTTGTTCATACACAATTTTTTCAAGAAGTTTACTAATGGAGTTAAATATTTAGATAGGTTGACAAACTTCAACGCAGGCAACATGGCATTTCTTGGGCACAGGTACAACTCTAGCACATCTGTAGACCAAAAGAAATGGTTGAGAAATAAGTGACACATTAAATAAAGTACACAAAGGAGATGCAATATAAGAAGCTTCCAATTTAAGAAACCGACTATCCAGCCCAGCCCCACAATCAGAACCATTATCAGAGAGAGAGAGAGAGAAGAAACTAATTTATAAACCTCACTAGGAGTAACTTGTTTAAAATAATGAAAAAAACAAACAGTTCAATTACAGGAAAAATTAACATTAGAAGAAGATGGGGGGGTTCCCAGCAGCAACATAAGCACTATATTCAGAAATTTTAGAATTAAAAGAATTAGCTATTTCTAAAGGGTCAGTAAACTCTGTATCATTTGCCTTCAGAGATTGAATTGCACTTTTATCCTTTACATTAATCAAATAATTTACACTGTTCCAAAAATGACGGGAATTTGACCAATCCAATTCCAGCTTTTCCTTATAGTACTCCATTTTGGCAGATCTAATCAAAACTGTAACTCTGCTTCTAATTTGTCTATACTGAGACAACCAGTAAACATATGAAGATGACTTAAATGAAGCCCAGGCCAAATTTCATTGTTTAATCAATTTTTTAATATTATCCATAGTACATTTATTAGGGGCACCCCTAACTCTCCTAGTACGCATAGGGAAATACTTTTCCAGAATAGGAAAATGCTGATGGTGAAAGAAATCCAAAGCCAAATTAACATCAGGTATTGGTCCAATATAAGACCAATGAATAAGGGACAACTCCTAAACCAACTCAGAAAAAAATACATTTTTAAAGGTATGTGACTTAAATAATGAAAGCAAGAACCCAATATCTGGCAAGATGGTCACTAGCAGAATCACCAAACATGCCAACAGTCGACATTTTATGATCTCAATTAGTGAGTAGCCAATCCAGTGAAGAATGATTTGAACTGCTGGAGTTCAACCTACCAAGATCAAAAACTAACTGTGTAAGTTGATAAGACTGCAATGGAAATTCATAATTTTTTTACTACTAGATAACCAATATAGATTAATATCTCCCACAGCTACAAAATCATAAAATTTATTGAAAGGCTTAGCAGAAGCCAAAAATACTCTAAGACCAGGTAGGCCACATTGAGATGGATTGTACAAACATCCTAAAAAACATTTTTGTTGCCACCAACCAAAAGACAGAGCAAAAGCCAATCAGAAGAAACATTACTATAACTACTAGAAACCATATTAACTTGGAAATCATCTTTAAACTAAACAATGACCCCACTCTTTCTTTTTTACCCCTAAGTGATCTTGTCTAATAAAATTACATCCAGGCAACATACAAAGACCATCAGGTATGGATGGCTTCAACCAGGATTCAGAAATACCAATTACATCTGGATGATAAGTGTTAGTAAGAACTTCAAGTTCAGTCATTTTGGATACATGACTATGGGCATTTAAGTGAAGAATTTTTAAATCATGTTACTTACACCAAGGTTTAAAAGGACCAGACTCAGAGGGACCAGGATTAGGTTCCATGCCCCCACCTAATAAAAGTAAACAAAAAAAATCAGAAATGGTATAAACTTAATTCTTCCCAAAAACTGCTGACAACTCATAGGATAACAAATATAGTAAAAGAAAACCACAAATCTGAACAATAAAATACTTAGTAACCATCAAACAATGAAACAGCTCAGATTTTAAAAAGTGAAATTTGAAGAGAAAATTAGACATACTGAAATCAGCCAATTCAGGTTTGCTACAATCCTATGAAATAGTTAAAAAAGCAAGAACAGGATTCAGACATAATAAATACCATAAGAAGAAAAGATATCCACCCAAAAACACTTTAAAATCTCCCATTCCTTAGCAACCAATAATATTTTCTGCTAGGTAGTACCAGCAAATGTTTGAGTTTGGGAGGTGTTTTACACTTATTTTTGCTCTTAAGGAGTTTTCTTACAGGTTGGGTTAGCTTTCTGTTGGTATGCTCTGAAATGTAGGTGTCAGTTGCCTAGCAACGACCAGTGACCTCTGCCAGGCAGTGCCCGGGTGCACTGATGTATGTACAACATTGGTCCTCTGTGCTGCATGATTAGAGGCAGAATTTCCTGCCACCTAACAGAGTGCTATTTAAACAGAGGCATTATCAGCATTCAGTGCAGTTCATTCTGGCAGCTGCCATAAACACTTTGTTACCCACATGAAGGTGAGTTTTACAGGAGGTGAATGGGGTGTATAATAATAGATTAACACTGGACATGTTTTAAATGGAGAACATAAACAAAACATCACAGGTTTGGATATTTATGGGATGCACTTTTTATGTAGGGAGACTGGTTTAATATTGATGCAACATATGAAACAGTCTCTTGGAGGAAGGTATGTGAGTCCATAAAACATATACCATATTTGTTCACGTCAGACATGCAGATAATGCATGACATTTACAACTAAGATACATGTGTACCATGGATAGATCCTATTAATACAAATTATGCATCTTTATTTTCAATTTTGTATTTTATTTTTCTATTTTTGTGTTTTTTGAACTAACTACTAAAGTGAGTAAAGTAACTCCCATAGCACTTGGACACTTCTTAGAATGGACACTTTTGAGGCACATTTAAGTAAACCTTATTTACAAGTATTGGGTAGAAATAAATGATTGATTATCATTCTTTGTAGGAACTAATTCGTAGACCCATGAAGGTCTTTATGGGATTTAAGTGGCTCGATATAACTGGAGAGCATAGGTAGGCATCATTGGAATATTATCTGCAGGGGCATTTTCTATTTACAGTACAATCTGTTAGAACGCATTTAACTGGTTGGTTTCATAATCCTTAGATTTAGCAATTTTGTAATTAAAAGATATTAATATATGTTAGAGGTTATACAATATGATTTTGTAATATGTTCCACCTCCATGTCTGCCTTACTTTACTCAGTGTTGCACATAATTAGACAGATCATAACAAGTATGATACAAATGATCAATTCATAAAAATATGAGAGGTACAATCAGCATGTTTCTTTTAACAGTTTCACAGACTACTGAAGAGTTTGTAAGCGTGAAAAATCTATTTGTAAAAGAAAATTCTGATAATGTTATACTTTTTACATATATATCCTCATCCCTGAAGAAGCTCATGAAGGGCAAAATGTTGGGCTTTTTAATGGGAATCTCCTGCTGGATATATTTATGAATAAAAATGAAATCAAGAGTACATGGTCTGTGACATGGCTGTTTTTTCAATTTCTTGCTTATGGACTTTTTGCATCACCAGCCCTTGAACTACACACATTTTAAGAGAACATGGAAGGGAACCCTTGGGAGAGATTTCTTCTGGCAGTTGGGATTCAATACCAAAAAGTGCAGAATCATGCACCTAGGGAAGAGGAACCCCAGCACTGAGTATAGGACGGGGGAGGTATTGACAGTCACTAAATAAAAATGGGATCTTGGGTTATTATATCTAGAGTCCAGATAGGCTATGTCCACTGCCCTCCCCTGACCTATTTTCCTGGTCACCCAGTCAAACAAATCTATCAGGTTCATTTAGCATGTACTTTCCCACATGAATCCATGAAATCTTTGGTGCTGCAGTCCATTGGATTCAAGATACTCTACCAAGTTTTCTTTCAGTAAGTTTCCCACTAATTTCCCCACCACTGAAGTAAGCCTGACCAGCCTATATTTGTTAACTTGCTCCCTGGTGCTGCTGTTATGTACAGGGACCATGTCAGCCCTTCTCCAGTCCTCCAGAATCATGCTTGTTTCCAGGGAACTGTTGAACAAGGCAATCAATGTGGCAGCTAACACACCCCTGAGTTATTTTAGTACCACTGGGTGAAAACTGTCTGGTCCCATAGCCTTATCCACTCTCAGGGCTGCAATTTCTTTCTGGATTCTTTCCTCTGAAAACTGACTTGTGTCCACCCCTATCCCTGATTCTCTCCAAATAGTCAGTCCCTTCTTCCTCACAGTAAAGACTGAGCAGAGTACCTGTTCAAGATGTCAGCTTTTCCTTGGTCCCCCTTGGCACATTCCCCTTTCCACCTTTCTGATCCTTACTATCTCTCTCCTTGTTTTTCTATTCCCATTTACATATCTGAAGAAAGTCTTACCCCCTTTAGCTACAGCTTTGGCAATCCTTTGCTCTTTCACCTTTGCTCCCCTCACTGCCTTGCCTGCTTCCTTCTCACTTACTTGGTATACCTTTCTGTCCTCCTCCCTCTGTGTTCCCATATACCTCTTGAATGCCACCTTTTTTCTTTTACTGTCCTTGCCACATGCATTGCCAATGTCTAGCAGTTTGAGATCCCCTATTTACTGCCACCTCCTCCTTTGCAATCCCCTCTCTATTTCTGCCCATAGTTCTCTATCACTCTTGTCTGCCTGTCCTTGTGGACTACAGACCACCATCATATGCAGTTTCTTACTTGATGCCGTTGTGACCTGAGCCCACAGCAATTCTATTTCCCCATTCCAGTCCTTGAAGGACCCATCCTGAGCTGCATCTAGGCCATCCCTGACATAGAGGGCAAACCTTCTTCATTTATTCAAGAAACTCTGCCAGTCTTTTTCAGTAGGGTTTCCATTAATGTCTTCACTATTGAACTAAGCCTGACTGGCCTATAGTTGCTAGCCTCCTCTCTGCTTCCACTATTATGTAAAGGGAACATGCCAGCCCTTCTCCAGTCCTCCAGAATCATGCTTGTTTCAAGGGAACTGTTGAACAAGGCAATCAATGTGGCAGCTAACACACCCTGAGTTATTTTAGTACCACTGGGTGAAAACTGTCTGGTCCCATAGCCTTATCCACCTCAGGGCTGCAATTTCTTTCTGGATTCTTTCCTCTGAAAACTGACTTGTGTCCACCCCTATCCCTGATTCTCCCAAATAGTCAGTCCCTTCTTCCTCACAGTAAAGACTGAGCAGAGGTACCTGTTCAAGATGTCAGCTTTTCTTGGTCCCCTTGGCACATTCCCTTCCACCTTTCTGATCCTTACTATCTCTCTCCTTGTTTTTCTATTCCATTTACATACCTGAAGAAAGTCTTACCCCTTTAGCTACAGCTTTGGCAACTTTGCTCTTCACCTTTGCTCCCCTCACTGCCTTGCCTGCTTCCTTCTCACTTACTTGGTATACCTTTCTGTCCTCCTCCTCTGTGTCCCTATATACCTCTTGAATGCCACCTTTTTTCTTTTACTGTCCTTGCCACATGCATTGCCAATGTCTAGCAGTTTGAGATCCCCTATTTACTGCCACCTCCTCCTTTGCAATCCCCTCTCTATTTCTGCCCATAGTTCTCTATCACTCTTGTCTGCCTGTCCTTGTGGACTACAGACCACCATCATATGCAGTTTCTTACTTGATGCCATTGTGACCTGAGCCCACAGCAATTCTATTTCCCCATTCCAGTCCTTGAAGGACCCATCCTGAGCTGCATCTAGGCCATCCCTGACATAGAGGGCAAACCTTCTTCATTTATTCAAGAAACTCTGCCAGTCTTTTTTCAGTAGGGTTTCCATTAATGTCTTCACTATTGAACTAAGCCTGACTGGCCTATAGTTGCTAGCCTCCTCTCTGCTTCCACTATTATGTAAAGGGAACATGCCAGCCCTTCTCCAGTCCTCCAGAATCATGCTTGTTTCAAGGGAACTGTTGAACAAGGCAATCAATGTGGCAGCTAACACACCCCTGAGTTATTTTAGTACCACTGGGTGAAACCTGTCTGGTCCCATAGCCTTATCCACTCTCAGGGCTGCAATTTCTTTCTGGATTCTTTCCTCTGAAAACTGACTTGTGTCCACCCCCTATCCCTGATTCTCCCAAATAGTCAGTCCCCTTCTTCCTCACAGTAAAGACTGAGCAGAGGTACCTGTTCAAGATGTCAGCTTTTCCTTGGTCCCCCTTGGCACATTCCCCTTCCACCTTTCTGATCCTTACTATCTCTCTCCTTGTTTTTCTATTCCCATTTACATATCTGAAGAAAGTCTTACCCCCTTTAGCTACAGCTTTGGCAATCCTTTGCTCTTTCACCTTTGCTCCCCTCACTGCCTTGCCTGCTTCCTTCTCACTTACTTGGTATACCTTTCTGTCCTCCTCCCTCTGTGTTCCCTATAACTCTTGAATGCCACCTTTTTTCTTTTACTGTCCTTCACATGCATTGCCAATGTCTAGCAGTTTGAGATCCCTATTTACTGCCACCTCCTCCTTTGCAATCCCTCTCTATTTCTGCCCATAGTTCTCTATCACTTTGTCTGCCTGTCTTGTGGACTACAGACCACCATCATATGCAGTTTCTTACTTGATGCCGTTGTGACCTGAGCCCACAGCAATTCTATTTCCCCATTCCAGTCCTTGAAGGACCCATCCTGAGCTGCATCTAGGCCATCCCTGACATAGAGGGCAAACCTTCTTCATTTATTCAAGATACTCTGCCAGTCTTTTTTCAGTAGGGTTTCCATTAATGTCTTCACTATTGAACTAAGCCTGACTGGCCTATAGTTGCTAGCCTCCTCTCTGCTTCCACTATTATGTAAAGGGAACATGCCAGCCCTTCTCCAGTCCTCCAAAATCATGCTTGTTTTCAGGAAGCTGCTGAACAAGGCAATCAGTAGGACAGCTAGCATCTCCCTGAGTTTTTTTAGTATCATTGGGTGAATCTTGGCTGGTCCCAAAGCCTTACCCACATTTGGGGCTGCAATTCCTTTCTGGACTCTTTCTTCTGAAAATTAACTTGTGTTCATCCCTATTACTGATTCACCCTTCCCCCTCCTCCCTCACAGTGAAGACTGAGAGGAAGTGCCTGTTTCAGAAGCCATCTTTTTCTTGGTGCCCTTCTGCACAATCCCCCCTCCCAAATCCTTCTAATCCTTACTATCACTCCCTTGTTTTCCTCTTCTCACTTGTGTACCTGAAAACATATCTTATCCCCATTAGCTACACCTTTGGCAATCCTTTCCTCTGTCTGCTCCTTTGCTCCCCTCACTGCCTTGCCTGTTTCTTTCTGCTTTGATTGGTATACCTCCCTGTCATCCTCTCTCTCTCTCTCTCTGTTTTCTTATAATTCTTGAATGCCACCTTTTTCCTTTTACCACCCTTGCCACATGCCTTGCCAACATCTGGCAGTTTGGGATCCCCAATTTACCACCACCTCCCCCTTTGCAATCTTCTCTCTATTTCTGTCCCAGTTCTCTATCACTCTTGGCTCCCTGTCTATGTGGTCTATAGACCACCCAATACACAATTTCTTACCTGATGCTATTGTGAGATGAGCCCTTGGTGATTGCACTTCCCTATTCCAGCCCTTGATGGGTGCATCCTCCACTGCCTCAGTGCCTTCACTCACATAGAGGGTAACCTTTCCTCATGTACCTTTCTTTGTTTTTACCAGTGTGCAGACAGTCCAAATTCCAGAATTGTACTGAGTTTTCCCAGTGAAAAACAAAATCCAGTGGCCTTGAATAGAAGTAGTCCATTAAAAAAAAATAAATTAGGGAGACAGTATAGCATAGTGGTTAACAGCACTGAGCTGCAAACCTGGAGAAGAACTGGGTTTAAATCCCACAGCCACCAGTTGCATACTGTGTGACCATAAGCAAGTCACTTAACTTTGCTGTGCTCCCAGGAAGCACCTGGAAAGAAACCTCAAATTAGGGAGTCTTTTCTGGACAAAACTTGTAAAAGTAAAAAAAATAAATAAAATAAAAAATAAACACATTAAATAGAAAATGGGCAATGCATACATAGAGGGCCTTAAACTGTAGCTCAAGAGTAGAATTATAAAACTGAACCACCATATCACTGGTACCAGCGTAAAGAATGCAGCACAAGAGTAATATAGTCACTCCTCCTTGTGGAGGTGCAAGTCTAGCTGCTGCCTTCTGCACTAACTGCAGATGGTGGCTCTGACCTGTAGAAAGGCCCTGGTAAAGTGCATTACAATAGTCAAGCACAATATAAAAGCATGCACCAGTGTTAAGTAGTCATCTGGGTCATGGTAGGCGCACAACCCAGTACTGTTTTTCAGATGAAAGCTTCCCCTGAACACAGTCGATAACTGAGAAACAAGTAACATCTGTGGGTCACAAGTGACCCCTAGGTTGTACACTGGCTGCTTAGCCTCAAGCCTCTCTCCTATAAAACAGGGAGACTCCATCTCTCCACAATGGATGCCCTCATGCAATCAGGTCCCACCAGTAATAACTTGGTTTTGCCATAATTCAGCTTCAACCCGCTGTAAGCTATCCACAAACTCATCTCAGGCAGCACATTCTTAAGCACAGCTATTGAAGAAACCTCTCTGGATTTGAATGAAATATATAGCTGGGTATAATCAGTGTAACAGTGAAAATCCAAGCCAAAGTTTCAGATCACTTCTCCTAATGATACCATGAACAATTATGGCAACAAGATGGAAACATGAGGGACACCACAGTTAATGCTTAACTGGGATGATCAACAATTCTTCAAAACCACCAGCTGTTGGCAATCACTACATAAATACTGAAACCAAGCCAGTATGGTCCCATTCACCCCAGCAATCCTCCTCCTCATTTGTAATGTAAAATCTATATATCCAATAGTGTCAAATGTAGATGACAGAGCCAAAAGGACAAGAAAAGAAACCTTTCCATGGTCCTTCACTAAGAGCAGATCATTAATAATAATAAAGTAACAGTATAGCGCAGTGAGTTAAGGCTCTGAGCTGCAGATCTGGAGACCTGGGTTTGAATCCCACAGCCGCCTAGGTGCATACTGTGGGATCCCGAGCAAATCACTTAACTTCCTTGTGCTCCCAGGTCACATCTGGAAACAAGCTTTGGCTTAGTGTGCTGCTCCTGGTTAAACAATGCTCCCTTCCCTCTCTTCATAACCCTCACTATGGCCATTTCAGTGCTGTGCTGAGGTTAAAATCTTGATTGGGAGGACTCATAAATTGAAAACTCCTAGAGGTGCTCTTTTAACTGCATTACAACCTTTCTAAATAACTTAGCTTTAAAAAAGGGTGAGTTTTAGATAGGTCTAAAACTTTCAAAATCATTAGGATTTATTGATGCCTTCTTAAGGTGGGGTCACACCACAGCCTGTTTAAAGCTGTAAGCAATAACTCCTCCTTCAGAGATGCATTGACAGTTTTCATAAGAACCAGTCCCATCACTTCCACCCTATTTGGTAACATAAAAAGCAGAGATGCTGAAGTAATTGTGCCACTCTATACTAGTCTGGTGCGACCCCACTTGGAGTACTGTTTTCAGTTCAGCGCTCCTCACACTATAAGAAGCAAAAAGTTGACTGAGGGAGTACAGAGAAAGATTACTAAAAAGATTAAACCATTACAACATCTCTGTTATGCTAATTGATTGACAAAATTAAATCTGTTCTCAACTAAATACAGGCAAATTAGAGGAGACCTTTGCCTAACATATAAGGTGATAAAAGATGAGTACATGAGGGAAACAACTGGGATCATGGGGTACAAAGGTATAAAATCTACTCGAAGTAATAACTATAAAATTAAAGGTGAAAAAAATGTAGCAACTAAAAGGAGTAAATTATTTACTCAAAGGGTAATTACAAAATGGAATATGCTCCCCCAGCATGTTGTCAATAGTAAAAATTTGACTATGTTTTAAAATAGACTAGATATGCTGTATACGTGGGAGATAAAAAAATATGACTTCCACCTGTGACATACATGGATGGTGAGTTCAGAAAAAAGACAAAACAGCCTACTGAACTTGTATATCCCTATGAACCTATTCTTCATTAGTGTGGCAGGAGCAGGGTCCAAAATACAGTGGCTTGGGTACAGATACAACAACACCTGTCAGATCTCCCCAGAGACAGAGACAAACAATTTTCTGCCATCTCAAGCACATTGTCACAATAATTGAGGCTGCTCACTATGTTGGAAATTTCAGCTCTGATGTCCATGAACTTGACTTAGAGAAAATGAGAAAAAACAACCACATCACTCTTGAGAAAAGTATCCAGGACAGTGGGAGAGACATACAGGGTTAAGGCTACATCATTCACCTTGAAGAGAGCACAGGGTCTATTTCCCATAGCTGCGATGACAACAGAAAAGAAATTCCTTCTGTTGCTAATCATCACTTCTAGATATTTTATGATAGTAAGCCATCTGGAAAAGATTGTCAGACTCTAGGCTGAATTTCTCCCACTAGCACAATAACCACCAAACATGATGATCCCCATAATACCTGGGGGAAACTCCTTCTTGTGCACAGAGCTCAGCTGTGGACTGGCACTAAAATGAGAGCAGCAGACAGGATGAATCAACTACTTCTAAAGGAAATAAGATGGATAGTTTCCCTGGAGACAGTGTGCCCATCTGGTCTGAATGAAGATGTTTATCTCTCTCCATACATTAAAGCAGATTAAGTGCTAATCTTATATCTCTCCTCCACAGAAAATTTGGTGAGATTTAAATAATTCAAAATATTCTGAAAGTTTTTTTTGGTTCAGCAACATATGGACCCACCTGTAATGGGATGGTAAAACCATGACCTTCTCAGGTTCTTGTTGAAACTGCGCTAAAGTGAAGAAATGACAGACAAGTGGTGTCCAGCACAAAAGTGATTTATTTCTGGCATATAAAGCAAGCATACAACCAAACAGTGTGATCACAGGGAGAATACTTCCAATCGTTCTTCCCTATTGATAGCAGTACGTCTCTTCTCAGAGAGCAGATGCTATGCAAAGGGTCTTATACCCCTGATAATCATCGTGGCACACTGTTAAAAAGATATATAAAAACATTATAACTGATCAGTGGCAAACAGCCTGACTCCTCACTAGCCTGGGAAAGCATGCTGAGCTAGCAAAAGTAACAGATAGCTAAGACAATAGAAAAATAGAATTTGATGGCATATAAGGACCACTTGGCCCACCCAGTCTGCCCATTTCCGTACCTACTGGATAGCTGCAGATCCTAGTTAACCAGCAGCCTACTTCTTCCTACCCCACCCCTAGAATTGCCTTATGACTGTCCCATGAATGCGAATTCCACCACTGATTTTGACTCCACAACCTCCTCCGGAAGGCCATTCCATGCATCCACAACCTCTCTGTGAAAAATACTTCCTTAAATTACCTTTGAGCCCCCTCTATCTTCAAATTGTGCTCCTTGTTCTTGCACACCTCTTTTTTGAAAGATGCTACCCTCTTGGACTTTGTTGATTCCTTGAGGTACTTGAATGTTTCTATCATGTCCCCTCTCCCTCCTTTCCTCGAGGCTATACATATTAAGCTCCTTCGTCTCTCTTCATATGTCTTCCAGTGCAGACCCTGCACCATTTTAGTTGCCCTCCTCTGGACAGCTTCTATCCTGTCTATGTTTTTGCAGAGATTGAGTCTCCAGAACTGCACACAGTACTCCAGATGGGGTCTCACCAGCTGTCTGTACAGAGGGATAATAACTTCCTGTTTTCTACTGGTGATGCCTCTCCCTATGCATCCCAGTATCTCCCCAGCCCTCATTGCTGCCTCTCACATTGCTTGCCCACCTTTAGGTCATCTGATATGACTACCCCAGGTCCCTTTCCATTTTTGTTTTGTTAGTATCTCACCCCCATTGTGTACTCTTCCCTGGGTTTTGTTTCCCAGGTGCATTACCTTGCACTTCTTAGCATTGAATCTAAGCTGCCATACATTTGACCATTCCTCTAACCTTGCCAAGTCCCTTCTCATCCTTTTCCACCCCACCTTGTGCATCAACTCTGTTGCAGATCTTTGTGTCATCTGCAAAGAGACATACTTTCCTTCAGTCCTTCTGCAATGTACGCTTATAAAGACATTGAAGGAGGACCGTCCTAATACTGAACCCTGCGGTACCCCACTAGTAACCCCCTTTCTTCTGAGTGGAGTCCATTTACTATTACTCTCTGTGTCCTATTCTCCAGCCAATTCTTTACCCAGGCTGTCATCTTGGGACCCACTCCCAGGCTGGCTAACTTGTATATTAATCTTTTGTGTGGGACTGTGTCAAATGCCTTGCTAAAGTCTAGGTAGGCCATGTCCACAGCCCCTCCCTGATCTACTACTTTGGTCACCCAGTCAAAGAAATCTATCAGGTTCATCTGGCATGACCTTCCTGCTGTGAATCCATGCTGCCTAGGGTCCTGTGCCCCACTGGCCTCTAGATACTCGACAATTCTTTCCTTCAGAAGTGATTCCATCATTTTCCCTATCACTGAGGTTAAACTAACAGGTCTGTAGTTTCCTGCTTCTGCCTTGCTCCCACTTTTGTGAAGGGAATCACATCTGCCCTCCTCCAGTCCTTGGGTACCACCCCATCCTCCCATGATTTGTTAAAAGGGTAGTCAGTGGTGTCACTAGTTCTACCTTAGTTCTTTTAAATTCTAGGATGAATCCCATCAGGCCCCATTGCTTTGTCCACCTTCAGTTTTAAGAGTTCTTTCAGAACCCTTTCTTCTGTAAATGGGCTGGTATCAACTTCTGCATCCAGAGTGTTTCTACTGTTTGTTTTATGTACCTCCCCTCTTCATTTGTAAATACTGAGCAAAAATATTTGTTTAGTATCTCTGCCCTTTCACAGTCTCCCTCTGCCCACCCTCCCTCCCTTTATTAAGCCTCACTATCCTCCCTTGGTCTTCCTTCACTCCCTGATGTACCTATAAAGGTTTATCCCCCTTCTTAACTCGAGTTGGCTATCTTTTCTCGGTTTGAGCCTTTGCTGTTCTGACTGCCTTCCCAGCCTCCTTTGCTTTAACGATACAGTTCTCTGTTCTGCTCTTGTCGATTCCTTGTACTTCCTGAATGCTTTCTTTTCTCTTGAACCTTCACTGCCACTTCCTTTGAGAACCATAGTGGTTTCTTACATTGTTTTGTTTTGTTTATTGCTTCACACAAGGTTCGTTACCTCTGTGATGGCAGTTTTTATTATTCCCCATTGTTCTTCCACCCCTCCTTCCTGCCCATTTGCTAGTGCATTCCTTAGGCACTCACCCATTTTGGCAAAGTCAGCCCTCCTAAAGTCCAGTACTTTTGTCTTTGTATGGCTTGTCTCTATTGCTGTGTTTATTGTGAACCATACTGTTCGATGGTCGCTAGTTCCCAGATGGCTACCCACTTCTACATCTGTGATCCTCTCTCCATCTCCATTTGAGAGAATCAAGTCTAATATTGCTCCCTTTCGAGTGGGCTCCAGTACTAGTTGTCTAAGGCATGCTCCCTGTAGGGCATCTAGAATAACTCCACTCTTCAAAGTGGCAGCTGCAACTGCACTCCAGTTAACATCTGGCATATTCAGATCACCCATCAGCAATATCTCCCCTTTTTCTGCCATTCTAAGTATACTTTCTATCATTTCTTGTCCAGTTCCTCCCCTGAGAAGGGGTCTGTATACAACCCTGTGCGGATTGTGGTGCCATTGCCTGTCTCCAAATTTACCCACAGTGCTTCTTCTCCTCCTGTTTACCCTTTTGTTCTGTTGCTTTTATTCCTTCCCTTATGTAAAGAGCTACTCCTCCTCCTCTTTTACCCTCCCTGTCCCTCCTGTTGATAGTGTATCCTGGTATGTTTATGTCCCAGTCATGGTTTTGTGTGTACCATGTTTCTGTGACTGTCACAATATCCAGATGTTCCTCCTCCATCAAGGCCACTAATTCAGGAAGCTTGTTACCCAGACTACGGACATTGGTACTCATTGCTCTCCATTTTTTGATGGCTTTACCTTCTGTTGCAGCATCCCCCACTGACCGTTCTACCTCAGTCTTTTTCTCATTTAGTACCCTGTTTTGAAGGGAGAGGCTGGGATTTTCCTGCTGCTTGTCAGTGCCTCCCCCTTTGACTAGTTTAAAAGCTTGCCAATGAAGCATTTAAACCTCAGAAGACTTGTTCCCTTCCTGGACAGTTGCAGACCATCTTGCCAGTATAGGCTGGTGTCCCTCCAGGTGGAACCCCAGTCCCCAATGAAGCCAAACCCCTGTGCTCTGCACCATTTTTCAACCATTCATTAAACTGCATGGTGCTAATTACCCTTGCCTCCCCCATGCCTTTGACAGGCAGCACCTCTGAGAAGGATACTGTGTGTGCTACTTGTCTTAGGCCCCTCCCCAACTCTGCAATGTCCTCCTGCACTGCTCTAATCTCATGATGAGCCAAAGTCATTTGTCCCTAGGTGGACAATTATGTCCAGCTCAGACTCCCTTGCAGCTGGTCTCATGATCCTGAGGATGTGCTTCCTGTCCCTCCAAGCCATGGCACCAGGCAGGCACCTTACTTCAGTTTTCCCAACTCCCCCCAGTTCTATACCCCTAATAATTGAGTCCCCCACCAGGAGCTGCTTCCTTTCCCTTTAGTGTCCTCTGCCTCCTTCCTGTGGGCCTCCCTTGTGACAGTTGTCATCAGTCTTCTCTGCGGGTGCATCCATACGGGAGCTATGCTCCCCCAGAATGGTGTATGGATTGCGGAGTGGAACAATTGACTGAGTGTGCCTCTGTTCCACCATCCTCACCCTCCCTGAGCCCACTGTGGTCCAACTGCAGTGCTTTCTTTCGCAACCTCTGAGGTAGTGGTGGTGGCGTTAGTGCTCCCTGGATGAGGGAGGTTCCCTTCCTACTGTCCAGTGTGGCCTGGGGGAAGGTTTCCTTACTACTGTCCAGTGCGGCCTGAAGACGGGCAACTTCCTCCCTCAGGGCAGATAGTTGTCTGCAAATAGGGCTGCATCTCAGCCTCCAGAAAGACTCCTGGAAGACTGCTGCCCCACAGCCATTAGATTGCACTACTCCCCACATGTTTATCTACTTTATGTGTGTGTGTGTGTGTGTGTGCACGCGTGTGTGATTGGTTATATAGAAATATATATATTATACAATGTGTATGCTTATATCATCAGTGCAGTGTGCTAGAGAGGATATGACAGTGATATGCACCTTGCACTCTTGAGGAAATGATGCCAGAACCTCAGGTATAAAGGAACTATTTCAGGGTGGGTGGGACGAGGGTGGGAAGGGTTGGGCCTAAACTGTGCCCTCACAAAACAATCAGCTAAAAGCTCTCACCCACCACTGCGATGAGTGCCTTCCTGTCAGCAAGATACCCTACACAACAATTTGACAGAGAAAGTACCTGCTAATCAAACGGAGAAAATCCAGACATCCAAGTCAGACACAGGTAAACCTCTCCAGCCCCAAAACAGCCTGGTGGTTTGTTAGCCACAAAGGCAAATCAAATATGCAGTTATTTCAGCCCTTCTGAAGATGCTGACAAGATAAGCAGTTTTGAAAACCCCCTTCCTGAATTAAAAATTAAAATAATTAAACACAAAGCAATACCACTGTAAAAGTGAGGAAAACTTCTCTCAGATGTAAGCAAGAGAGAGAGATTAGTTACAGATACCTAGTCCAATATAATATATCCCACGCAGCTTCTCAGTTGTTTCAAAACACACCCAGTACACAACTTGGAAGAAGATGGACTTCTGTCTCAAACAGGATCACACTAGTAGTTTATAGTAATTGAACAATGCTGAAATGGTCTAGCTAGACAAATGGCTGTGATGCAGACCTCTGACTTGTGAAGACAATTACCCCCACCTCAGGCTATGTCTGGCATCCAATTACAAACTGCAGCTTTTGCTATTTTAAATCACACAACCCCACCAAATGTTGCAAAATATATTGATGCAGATTGTCACAAAATTCTAGTAATCAGTCCAGTTAGCCACAAAGGCAAATCAAATATGCAGTTATTTCAGCCCTTCTGAAGATGCTGACAAGATAAGCAGTTTTCCTTCATTAAGACCTCTTACTGAGTCTTCATTCCCCCTCTTCTCTTTTTGTGTGTTTGAGCCCCCCCCTTTTTTTTTGTCATGATTTTAACCAATGGCCCGCCTTGGATGCTTCTCTCTTCCCCTCATCCTTTTCTCTGTCTCTTTGCTACCCTTTTTCTTTTCTTCTCTTTCCTCTGGTGGCGGCACCCTCCCGGGGAGGGGGGAAGGGGGTACGGGGGGGTGGTCGGGATGGGTGACATTTGTTCCTTCTTGTTTTACCTTGCCTTTTACCATGTTGTATTTGTTATGTATGAAAACTGAATAAAATTTTAAATTTCAAAAAAAAAAGATAAGCAGTTTTGAAAACCCCCTTCCTGAATTAAAAATTAAAATAATTAAAACACAAAGCAATACCACTGTAAAAATGAGGAAAACTTCTCTCAGATGTAAGCAAGAGAGAGAGATTAGTTACAGATACCTAGTCCAATATAGTATATCCCACACAGCTTCTCAGTTGTTTCAAAGCACACCCAGTACACAACTTGGAAGAAGATGGACTTCTATAATAGGTTGTCTTAGGGTTCATCGCAGGCAGCACAGAGTGAATGTAAGAAAGTCAAAATGCTTGAATCACAACAAAAACTTTAAAAGTGAGTTCTAGCCAAGTGTTGCCTATGGCAAGACTCAAATCACCATCATGGATAAGATCATTAAGTGCATTAGTAGCTTTGGTTATATTATTACTAATATAAATCAAATGATCATCTTTTCTTGCTAAAAGAGACTTTGAATAGAGTGTCAAGAGATCAATGTGTGTGTTAAAAATAGGCAAATATTAAGACAGGGCAAGCAAGTATTGGGGATCAGAATCAATAACATCTGGTTCAGGGAGAGGAACAGGCATGATCACAGTGTGACCAATAACAGTTGTTTTGCTGTGGAGTAAAACAAAAGTTAGGTTTAGTAACTTGACAAGTTCTAGCACCATAAGAAAAGCTGGGATAGTTGGTGACAATGCAGTAATGTCCATCAGAAGTATAGATAACTCCTACGGAAGGCACCTGCCATCGATGTAGATGTACTGGACAGAAGAAGGACTGGTTGGTGAGCTGTGTAGTGAAGCGATGTACCTCTTCAAGGTAGCTTCGAGATGGAGCTGTTTTTGGTGTCTTGCACTGAAGATGCAGTAGGAGGAGCTCATCATCTGGATCAGCATCGTAACATTGGACGGCAAATCTTCACCCAATGTCAGTGCCCAGTCATGGTGTTTAAGAGCATAGCCACAAACAGGTTTCACGATATTGAAATGTAACATTGGCACAGGAAGTAGTAGCCTTTCTTTGCGCAACAGTTCGTATGGGGTGCGACCCAAGCCTAGAGGACTTGATGGTAGACCAGCATGGAGGGTAATTCAGTTCTTTCATGGAAAATGTAATTTTCAAAATGGCCTATGGAATACATGCTGGCTAATTTGTCAAAGACAGCCAGAAGTAGGATCAAAACGTGGTAAAGACACAGTGACGGTAATGAACATATTCTCCTTAATAGAACAGTACTTCGTGAAATAGCAAGACTCTTGGTTAGAAAACCTAGAAACATAACCAATATTTCTAACAGTAGCCATAGAGATGTTTAGAATATTCTTTAAACACATAGATATGCAACCAGTGGTTTTGCAATGTGGGCAATACCATTTACCCAATCTGAGATCATGTATTAAATCTGGGGAATTTTGCCTGATTCCAAATCCCTGAAGAGAGAACATTAACAGTAGATATAACATAGGAGTCATAAGCAGAACATAGAATTTCATGCCCAATATATTGCTTATCTGCCTCACGGTTATTCTGGAAAATAAGATCATTAAGTTTTTGTTTGGTATCATTGAACCCTTGGGCAATCTCTTGCATATTGTACACAGTATAACATTCTTCATTACTAAGGGAATTTACACCTTGTAAAATAGGGGGGCATTGCATCATTATTAGTAGTCTGCTGAAATTTAAGGGTCTGGGCCTTAATAGAAGCAATATCTGCTCTATTCTAAATAGACATACCTGAGCCAAAGAGGCCAGTTATGGTACCGGTTGCTCCAGTTATGCCAGAGACAGATCTGGCAGCACCAGCTACATCAGTTGCATCCTACTTGGTGTGTACACATGATTTGGGTTTAACATAGTGTTTGGGGGCAGGTCTAAAGACTCCAACATGTTCAGTAGTGTGAGATCCACCTACGGGATAATTTGTGTGTGTTTGATAAGCAGCAATAATATCAGTAAGCATCATACTGTCAAATTTGGAGGTATTGCTTGTGTGACAGAAACCAAATTTAGCCATATTCCAATGTGTGAGATTGAAAATGATTGAGACATGCATGAATTGCACATTATTAATCAGGGCTCTGGGTAGTGATGTGTCGGTCAAACCACTAGGAGGGCCATCCTCCTGAGGAGGGCAGGCAGTCAGTTCTTCCTGACCTGGTGGGACTACAGAGAGATAAAGAGCTTCAAAAGCTGCATAGTTTTGAAGACAGAAAGCAAGTGCCTCCTCTGGAGAGAGGCAGTCACAACAGGCAGAATCTATTAAAGCAGTGAGATTGTACTGACCAGTATGTCTAGGAGTGGTCTGTCTGATAGATAGAATACCATTTTAAGAAATGTCAGTGTTAGATCAGCCATGGAATATAACTTTGGACAGGTGAGCTACAGGGATTGTGTGGCCCATAGCATCAGTTTGCCATTGTATAGAGAGTGAAGATTTTTCTGGGCAACCACTACAGCATCGAGAAAGGCATCTGAGCCTTGAGTAACTTTAATCATTTTGTTGGGACCATTAATCTGTACACCACTAGAGGCTGTATGTTCAAGTTTAACATAGAAATGTTGTAAACGTTCCTTATGAGTCTGTGGTACTTTATGTGGGGGTGCAGTCACAGTCAGTAGTCCCACTAGTAGGACAAAGGGGTGCAAGATAGCCACCTTGCCAATACCTATATAAAAACAAAAAAGGGTTGATTAAGTGTAAATACTATTCTGCCCAAAGGGATTAGGAAAAGTAAATTTAGTCACTTTTATACAATTTAAGTTGGTTAACATGGAACCACTTGTCAGCAGTCTTTTTCTGCTGTTATACTCTGACCTGATACACAGCAGGGCTGAGTTTGCTGACAATGGGATGGGGACCTTTCCATTTACTGGCAAATTAATGTGTGGGTTGTCTGTATTGGAGAAGCATGACTTGGTCTCCAACTTGCCAGTCGACTTCTTTGACATACTTGTCAAAATAAGCCTTAGCTTGTTGTTGAGCTTTGTCCATCTGCTTGGCAGTGAACAGGTGTGTCTTCATGATGTCATCATGAAGCTTTTCAACGTATTTGTCTACAGATACTCTATCTGGAGTAGGGGTGTGAAGATCAATCATAAGGTGCTCAGGTAATCTCATAGCTCTACCAGTCATAACCTCATAAGGTGTACACTGAGTAGTGACTGCAGGTGTACCCCTAATTGACATCAGTAACAGTGGCAAGATGGAATCCCAATCTTTGGGATTATCATCAATGAATTTACATAGCATCTGTTTGATGCATCTGCTAGCTCCTTCTACCTTATCTGAGGATTGAGGGTGGTAAGGAATGTGGGATTTTTGATCAACTCCAAAAAGTTGGAGTGTCTGTTGCATCAGTTCAGATGTAAAGCTAGTTCCCTGGTCTGAGTCTACCTTTAAGGGTAGATCAACCTGGAGAACAATTCCTCTTCCAGGATCTTGGCAGTTGTCTTTGCCATGTTGTTCTCAGTGGGAAATGCTTCTACCCACTTGGAGAACAAATCTGTGACAACAAGGGCATACTTGTTGTTCTTACTGGAGTTGGTAAGAGGGCCAATGAAATTGATCTGTATCACATCCTGTGGTTCAGATTGCCTTTGGGGCAGCAATTTGGCATTTCTTTTTACTGATATTGGGTTGTTCTGAGCACACACTGTGCAGTTGTCCACATAGTGTTCTACATCTTTGACCATACCAGGCCACCAGATGTCTGTTTTGAGTCTCTGGAGGGTGTTTTCTGTCCCCTGGTGTCCACCAGTGGGAGTGTCATGAACCATATGAATAAATTTGGTTTACAAAGATTGTACTACAACCCACAATTTATCACCTGTATTCTGTTGTGATACCAGATGAGCTTCTGATCACTGGACAAGTGTATATTGTCCGAGTGCCTCTTGTATGGACTGCCAACAGGTAGTGGCTGTTCAGGTCCCTTGTCTAGGAATTTGAATACATCTCTTATTTCAGGATCCACTTTTTGTGTGGCGGAGAGGTCCAGTGGAGGTTCTGGTACTGGTTTCTTGCTTGCAGCTATGATGGATTCCACAAGCTGCTACACCTAGTGGGTGAGTCATTGTCCATTCCTCATCCCCCCAAGCACCTGCTTTGTCAAGCGAGTCTGCTCGATCATTGAACTCACAGTAAGGGTTAGATTTACAGTGAACCCTTACCTTGTGAATGTACAGCTTATTAGTAAACATCTGTGTCAGGGTATGTATATATATATAAACAGTTCCCTATATTTGACAGGAACACCATCAGATGATGTAAAATTGTTCTTCTGCCAAAATGGAAGCAACTCTGTGAGTGATGAGCAAACCAAGTTGGAGTCTGCAAAAACTATGGCGTCTCTGTCACCATGGGGCATGATCTTCAATGCACAGGCCACATCTGCCAGTTCTGCATATTGTGAGGAGATAACAGTGCATTTTCTAGCAATGCACCTGAAATCACCCCCATGATCCAGAATGAGCACTCCAAGCCCTGCCACCTGCTCTCCATCAACATAGGAGGTGGTAACCTGTGATGTGGGCACATGAGGAAGGGCAATATCTGAAACTGTGATGCTTTATGGGCAAAAACCCGAATGGTGATCAGGAGAGGAGGGTGACCAGATGTGGGGATGGGCAAATTCGGTGACAGGATGTCACTATACATATATGCATGCATGGATGGGGGCAAACATGGCAATCGTGGGCTGGGAGGGGGGGGATGTAGAGGGTGGCGCTGTGGTGGGTTGCCGAGCTGCACTGTGGTGTCAGGGATTGGCCTGTGGTTTGGGTGGGTGAGGTACAGGGTTCAGGTCTGGGCACTGGTGCAATTTTATTTCGCTGGCCCAAAACTTTATTTTTTAGGTTTTCACCCCCTCTCGAGATGCACCCCCCCTGGAGTTGAGAATCCTTTACTAGGGGAAGCCCCCCATGTGGGTGGCATTTAGTCTATGTCCCCTGCACCACTGTTCCATGCGCTGAGGATGCCAGAGTGCTGAAAATGTTTTTGATGCTCTGACGTCACGATAACACAGCTCGCCTTTAGGCAGTCACCATTATCACATAGAACCTAGGAGGCAGAACCATCTGAAAAGATGCAAAACATGGTTGCATCTTCCAGAACCTCAGATGTAGCTAGTAAAAATGGTCATGAGTCAGGCAGGTCAGGTGACTGGGTTTGCACAGTCATGGGACTTACCTGTGTATAGTAGGCCATGGGCCAAGATTGAGGGCATTTTAGCAGGCAGTACCTTGCTGTCCCTGTCCTGCAAAAACAAAGACTAATGGGTTAGTCTAGTGTTAGAGACTGATACATCTTTTACTTTCTCTGAAAGTAAAAAGTTAGTCGGGGTGTGGCAGGTATGCAAGGTAATAGGGGCATACCCAATTATGTACAGAAAGTGCTTGACAGCCCAAAAGGATGCCAAGAGTGTCCTTTCACAGAAACTATAATTTCTCTCTACGGGGGATAGCATCTGTGATGCATAGGCAATGGGTCTGTAATACCCATTGTACTTTTGTGCCAGCACTGGAGACATCGCCACATCAGAGGTGGCAGTTTCCAAATGGAAAAGTAATCTTGGGTTAGGGTTTAACAGTGCTGAGGCTGAGGCTAAGGCCTGTTTAAGCTGTGTGACAGCTGCAGTGTGTGTGTGGGGCCCCATGTCCATGGGGCATCCTTTTTCAGCAGTTCATATAGGGGAGCAGCCTTCAAGGCAATGTCAGGGATGAAGTCCCTGGAATAGTTTACCATTCATAGAAAGCATCTGAGTGTTGTTATGCTTAGTAGGAAGTGACAGATCTTGCAAGCCCTGGATCGTCTTGAAAGCTGGACTTCTCCCTTGGTCTGTGATATGTAGGCCAAGGAAAATTACCTCTTTTTCACACAATTATGCTTTGGAAGGACTGCACTTGAGACTTGCTCTCCTAAGGAGAGTGAGCAATTCATCTAGAAGGGCCAAATGCTCTTCTTTTGTGGTCGTTGCCAAAAGCAAGTTATCCACATAATGCAGGAGACACTAGGGTGTGGAAAACCCCTGCAGGGCATCCATCATGTGGAGATGGAAGAGGGAAGGGCTGTTATGGAAGCCCTGTGGCTGACAGGTCCAGGTATACTGGCATCCATCAAAGGTAAAGGCAAATTTGTATTGGCTTTCCTGTGCTAATGGGAGTGACCAGAACCCATTAGAGACGTCAAGAGCTGAGAACCACTTTTTGTCAGGAGTCAGCAGCTTAAGCACATCAGGAGCTGATGCTGCAGTTGGGGCACAGCTGGGTGTTACTTGATTAAGTTTTCTGTAGTCAATTGTGAGTCTCCAAGCTCCATTCAGCTTTTTTCACTGGCCAGATGGGTGAATTGACAATAGAGACACAAGCCCTAATCACTCCTTGTTGTAGCAGTGACTGGATGGTTTCCCTCAATGAGGGTAAGGCTTCAGCAGGGAACGGGTACTGCTTCTGCCTCACAGGGTTAGGTCCTGGAATCTCAGTGGTAGTGTGTATCCTGCCACAATCATGTTTGTTGACAGCAGACACATCGAGGTGTTTCTGTAACAAGGGTGAAAGTTCAGAAAACAAGTCATGATTTTTGAAGAGAGCCATGACGTCATACTCCTTATTGTTATGGGGGATGGCAGCCACAGCGTGTGAGTTTGGTATGGTGGCAGCATGACATTGTCCCTTGATCTGTAGCAATAACTTGTTAGCTAGGTCCACAACACAGCCATGCTGTGCAAGGAAATCAATTCCCAGTATGCTGGGGTGATGACGTAACACCATGAGGTCAAAGACAAAATCAGTTTTGAGATGTCCTTCCTGCACAGGTAGAGATACAGATTGAGAGGTGTGTAGCTGAGTACCATCTACACCCTGTGCACTGATCTTCCAGCTGGTAGACCAGGCAGACATGGCTGGGTTCTCATCATGGAGAACAGACATGGCTGTTCCCATATCCAGAAGCATGTCTAGTTGGTGGCCCCTGACCATGGCCCTTACACAGGGCCATCCATTTGTGTTGACAAGCAAGTCACTCACAATCTGGACTGGGGCCTGTAATTGTCAATCGGTGCAGTTCTCAGATTCTTCTTCATCATCCTGTCCCAGCGACCTGAGGCCTATGTATGTGAGTTCATCGGGCCTCCTCTCAGTACTCCACAGGACACAAATACTGTGCCTGTGATGTCAGGGCCATGATCTTGGCCTGTTCCATTGGCAGTTCCTGCATCATCACATCAGCCTGGCCAGTGCCCGATGCCATGAAGGGGCTCTTCTCTCGGCTGCTCATTTGTTCAGTAGCCGAAGGCCAGAAAGGGTTGGTGGTACTAGCCAGTGCCAGTGTTGCCACAGAATGTGTGGATGCAGCCACTTTTTTGGCATGGGCCTCCTCCAGTTGTTTTCAGAGGGTCTCATTCTCATCCCTAAGGGTCCAATAGCTAGGCTCGTTATGGTACTTGCCATTGGAATTCAAGTTTTTCCAGTTCCTGTTGTTATTGTTGTAGTTCTGGTTATTCTTGTAGTTCCAGGTCCTCCCCCCCTTTTGTGACTACTTTTCTTATCAGATGGGGCTTCCTGTTTATCATTGTTACCTTCCACTATATAGTGGGGGGGTACAGTTGACCGTGGCAACTTGGGCCGTGGCTCCTTGGGCCATCAGAGTTTGGATGGCAGTGGCTTTGTTGGGGTTCTTACTAGGTTATGGAGGTAAACCTGGAAGGCACACTCCATCTTGGTGAGGATCTCATCAAAGGTATTGGTCTGTGGGTAAACACTGATTTCAACCTTTTCCCGGAGAACCAGAGTCATGTTCTGGATGTACAAATCCTAGTACTCTATTTGATTTTTGCTGGTGTTCTCACCCGCTAGGCAATTGCCGGCCTCGTAGGTGAGCCACTACAATTGGTGGTAAGCCACTGGGATTTCCTTCACATTTTGCTTAACCTTGTAGGCCAAGTGGGCTCCAATGATACCTGGGGCATTGGCAGCAAGGAGTGCCTGTGAGATATCATTGTAATTGAGCATCTCACAGTTGCAGATGACCTCTGGGAGTTTTGCCCAGAGGGTAGGCTCGATGGTCTGATTCGGGACTTGAACCTGGTACTCAGGTTGGAGAATAAACTTCTCCAAATGACAACTGAGGTTGTTGGTCAGGACCATCTGTCTGATGCCTTGAGCAATGTGTTGAACAGCGTGAGCAACCTGTAGTGGATTAGACATGGGCATATGGGGAAAGGTAGTCATTTCCACACGACCCAGGGCACTGCGGAAGGCAGCTTCTCCCGCCGCATCAGAGACTGCATTGAATGCATGTTCCTGGGTTACAGCATTTTCAAACATGCTCTCAATCTGCTCTTGCATGCTGTGTACTTCTGAATTGTCTTCCCTGGAAAGAGGAGCCAATGGAAGCAGGCTCCTACTCTGAGGTGGTTGGCCTCCCATATCATGGGGGCCCCCATGTTTGTTTATGTGTGGCAGTGTAGAGGGCATGCCAATGTAACAAGGGGGTGGGTTAACATGGCCACCATCTTGGGAATGGCTGGCAAATGCCACAGCCCTGTGGGTGAGATTTTGGACATGACAAGGCAGCCTATGTCCTTGTAATAAGAATCGTCATCACCTGATAATGTAATGTCAATGGGTGTGTACTGAAAACCATTCATGGCTTTCACATGGACAGTAAGAATCTCTTGCTGATGGTGCATTCTCACCATATTTTCTCTACATTTCTTATGACAAACTTTTGCAATGCCCTGCTCAATACCCTTCTCAACCTCATGCTGCAATACTGAGTACATGGCATCCAATTCGACATTCTCCCTAAGCTTTGTCTAGCTCATGCATAAACCTCACATTCTCTTCCTTCAATTCAACATTATCCTCTCTCAGACTTTCATTCATGTCACTCAAAATGTCATTCAAATAAGATAGCTATATCTTATCACATTTCAACCTTTCATTGTCATCCCTTAACATACACAATTCACATTCGGAGTCTTGAGCAGTACAGTGCAACAGTCTGTTATTGTAGTCAAGGAGTGTCTGTGTCTCCTCTGCTAGTTTCTGTTCCCTTTTCAGCAACTCCGATGTCTGCATGCCCATCTCTTTTTTTAGAGAAGCGTTTTGCAGTTCAAGGGAGGCACATCATGCTAACAAACTTTCTACGGCTGTATATAAAGCCATGACCAAGAGATATTTGGTGTGGTATTTCTTGTTTTTTTGCTTAGACTCCAGATATTGATCAGAGATCACAAGCAAGGGGTCTTCTGCTGATTTGGCGTCCAGCAAGAAATCAGTCCAGCCTCCATGGGAGGTAAGATGATTTGAGACATTGAGTCTCAGTTCTGTGCACAATTCAGGCATGCTAAACAAAGGGGTAAACACACAAAGAAAGCAGTGGAAAGACTGTACTGAAATCCTTGGCGCCATCACCCAATGGCTTTCCGGTCCCCCATGGGCAAATGGTGGAGCCAAGGCAGTATGCTGCTATTCGTAAGGTGAGTATAGCAGTGGTTTGGTGTGGGTCTGCCATGCCCGAAACCAAATGGAACAAGTCTGTAACACTGAAAGTACGAGTAGGTCCAAGTAGGCAAAAATTCAGTACACTACTTGACATTCAGTTCAACAAACTCAAATGGATTCCTCACTTTGTGCATTCCAACCTGCACACGGTCGACAAATGCAACGAGATGGTAAAACCATCACCTTCTTAGGTTCTTGTTGGAACTGCACTAAAGTGAAGAAATGACAGACAAGCGGTGTCCAGCACAGAAGTGATTTATAGTCATTGACTTATAGACATGTAATAACCAGTACAAAGACTTGAGCTATGAGCAAGACAAGGTAAGGGGGAGTGGGTGGTAGGGGAAGTGAGGATAGGAGATGGGGGAAGGAGGTGAGAAAGGGGTGAAGTACAGGAGGTGGTTGGGGCGGGGACAGGAGTGGAGACATGGGGGGAGGTGGGTGAGGGCAGGAGACAGTGCAGCCAGGGGGCCTTGTCGAGGGAATATGACAGGTAAGGTGCTGGGGTGCAAAGACTGATTGTAAGTGCTGGGTGCTGGGGCATTTGCAGCTGGAACAGTGGAAATGTTAAGATGGGCAATCGCAGGATACAAGCAGTGAGAGGTGCAGCTTGGACTTGAACAGGCCGAGTGTTGGAGCGGTCACTATGTCGCTGCCAAGAGAGTTGAGCCAGTTGGATGCCCGATAGGTGAATGATCTTTGTCCTTGGGTCGTGCAACATCGTGGGATATGTAGTAGATGGGAATTGGATCTCCTTGTAGTGACGTTCCTATGTCTAGGCTTAAGGAGGGCACAGACACCAGGTGGGGCAAGCCCCATTATAATTTTCTTGGCCGTGATGCAAGTTTGGTATTTTATGCATTTGTCCAGTTGAAGCCATCCAGATTGGGAATAAAGGTCACATATGTGGGTACGGTGATGTGAGCCAGTGATGAGACAACAGGCCTTATTCAGGGAGGTCACGATACATTTGAGAGCAATGGTAGTTGCAGACCCATATATGATAAGACCATAGTCTATGATGCTGATGATGGAGCTTTGGACGGCCACTGACAGTGCTTCTGGGGTTAGGTATTTCCTGTGCTGGAATAATATGCATAACCTCGCTTTGGCAGACTTTGCAACATTGCTGATATGGACAGCGTATGAGAGGTGGGGATCAAGGGTGATGCCGAGGTACTTGAACGATTGTGTTTGCTCCAGGATGGCTCCTTGTTCAGTTGCAATGGAGAGGTGGAGTTGTTTGTTTTTGTTGTGGGGGCTGCAGAAGACCATAGTCTTGTTTTTTTTCTGATGGAGAAGCAGTTTATGATTTAGGAACTAGAATTCAATGGAGGAGAAGGCCTGCTGAAATTTATTTTGTAACTGGATTGGATCAGGGTCCGAGGTGTGGATCACAGCATTGTCGGCGTAGAGAATTATTTGTTCTGGGCAGCTGTCCAGTAGTGAGTTTAAGAATAGGCTGAAGAGGAGGGGTCCCAGAATGGAGCCCTGGGGGACTTGTTCCTATCTTGGATAATCAGTGGTTTTGTTTGCCCAACATGTCCAGGCAATTGATATAGGATCTGATTAAATCCCATGTCATAATACTACTCCCCAACCTGCTCCTCTTTCTAACCTTCCTCCCTCCCTCCCTCTCTCCCTTCCCCATCTTCTTATATCTGACCACAATGCCCCACCCCAACCTATCAGTCCCCATTACCCATCCCCATCTTATGTGTCTTTTGTTCCTTTTATCTTGTCCCTGGAGACAAGTCTGCCTAAGAGTATCTTTATTTCTTGTTAAGATGAATGTTGAAAATAAAAGGTTAAAATTAATCCAAAAAATAAAGTAAATTCTGGGCAACTGAAATTGCAATGCTTTGTGTAGAGAACCTATTCATATAGAAATATATAAGGTTTGTTTTCAGTGTGGTTATAAGACTATTCACTTAGCTTTTGTGGTATGTCACTTTAAATTTTTACTTTAAATGAGTGGTGGCTAGCAACTAAGACATACACCCTGATGAAGGCCCTATTGTGGGGCCAAAGTGCTGGGACCATGCACCATGATCATTTGTAAGTTAGAGATGACTTGAATGAAATACACACTTGTTTTCTACCTGTTGGAGTCTGACTTCTTATGTGACACTGGAGTGCCAGTTCATGCTTTGCCTGAATAATCTTTCTGGATGGGGAGTTCCTTCTGTTATTTACAGTAGCAGCCACAGACACTGCCAGCTATTTCCCAAAATTTCTGTGATATTTCCAGATATATCTAATGCTTTCTCCATTTCTACAGTAGGGGCAGCAAAGAGAAACTCTTTAGAAATTTCGCAAAACATCTAGAGACAGCTGGCAATGTCTGTGGCTACTACTGTAGCACCCACTGGGATACCTGTGATGCAGCTACAGTACTGACACTGATACTGGAGCAGGTCATTCCTACCCTCATGGCTCACAATGTCCTGCCACTATCCTGCAGCATTCTGGGCACCTACAAAAAGTAATACACTTAACATTGCCAGCTATGCACATGGGATGAGGGGCACAGAAGTGGCATATTGTGCATAACAGAAGTATAACCAGCCGACACATGGGCCACCATGACACTGGAGGCAAACAGCCACAGTGGAATGTGCATGGTATGTCAGAGACAGCACTGTGCACCCCAGAAGTAGAGTACTGCACATACAATGAGTGTGCTGTGGTGCAACAATCGAGACATGCAAGGGACACATGAACAACGGCAGGCATGCCAGATGTGGGAAAGCAGCATAAGTAACAGCGCCAAGTCAGAGCCTGATAGACAGTGTGATGGCTCAAGTAGCTTTGAGCTTCACACATACACTCAGCAAACTGCATACACACCCTCCAGCACAGAGGCCAACATTGCTGTGCTGGACAACAGATAGCCATGAACCATCTTGTTCAGCTGCAGGGGCAGGCACAGGCACACATGTGGCTCACACAACACAGATGTATATGAATGGGACTGTCATACAGTATTGCATGCAGCAGTCAGGGTAACACATGTGTGCAGGAGTGTTATAAATGGGTGAGCACTTTACACACTGTGCCGTGGTCCAAAAAAAAACAATGTAGGATGTAGAGCTACCTGGAGGCACTCTCATCCCAGTGCTGATGGCCCCACTGTAGTTACAAGCTTTACAGTCATACAGAGCCAGTGCAGTACAGTACAGTGGCACTGCAAAGATACAGTTGTGTCCAAATGTATGCATGATCCTGTCCATGTAGGTGGCATAATCATACTTTGGTCATCACTGTATTGGTTAGACACTACTGTCTATGTATCAAAATGTTGATCACATATAGTAAATTCAATGTTTTGATGAATAGAGTATGGGGTTGGTATTGCTTATTTAACTTTAGTTTACTTTTTGGCTTTTTTCCATTCCCACCCTTGGTAGGTAAGCTGGGTAGCGAGTAGGGAATAGACAGCCCAGCACCAAGGGAGAGTAGAGTGCTGGAGATGGAGGAGGCAGGGGTGGATGGTGGGTGTTTCTCAATGTGCTAAGCAAGGAACTGTCATTGGAGGCTGGCTTTTGTAGGGGATGTGGCAGGAGCTATTCCCCACATTGAACTTCATGCTTTAGCCCTCCCATTCAATGTTTTGGTGAGAAGAGTATGGGGTTGGTAGTGCTTATCTAACTGTGGTTTACTTTTTGGCTTTTCTCTATTCCCACCCTTGGTAGGTAAGCCAGGTGGTGAGTAGGGAATAGAAAGCCCAAAAAGATTACCTCTTCAAACTGATGGAGAGTATGACCAGTAGCACGCAGGAGAGGAAAACCCCTCAGGTGGAGGAAACCTCTGAGGACCCATGACTACTGACCTGCTCATCCTCTGGGCAGTAAAAGGAGATAAACCTAGGTTCTAGCAACCATATTCTGATTCTGAGTAAGGTAAATGGCCTGGAGAGATGATGTTCCATCTTCAGAGTCTGTTGTATGATGTGTTCTGGAAGGACGATTCTAAGAATGAAGAGGCAGGTCCATTCTGAAAGAGCGTTTGGACCCTGAATATGGATTAGGTTCAGCTGGAGAAGGGGTGAACATGGTCCAGAATTCCGATGTGAATTTGGTTGATATTCAATGGGGTTACAAAGTCAATGTGAGCATGAAGAGCATGAGTTGAGGAATGGGCCACCAGACTCAGAAATGTGAGAAGTTTGAATGGTTAAGAAATTCATAGAGTAATCTATCAGACTTTGAAGAGGGCTTGACATTCAGATTAGGGTCTGAAGGCTTGGAGTTCAGCAGTGCACGATATGTTGCTATGTAGGCATCTATGGAGATGATGAAGGAGTCAGGCAGAAGCTTTAGATACAGAGTAGGAGGGTTACCGTGGAAGATTGTAGACTGATGAAGGGTGGTATATGCTGTAGAGATGGTAAATGGATATTGATGGGACCAATTGGAAAGTTCAGCATGAGTCTGAAGATTGAATAGAGTTATTGTTGCTATAATGAGATTTGTATAGGCTCATAGTCAGGAAGGACTGCTAATGAGAAACGGTGGATGCGGGTATTCCTGTAGCTTCATTGCCCATGGCAGGAGCTTGAGTGGCCATGGAAGCTTTACAATGCTGGAGCATCCAATGTCTGCCTGCTGAGGGAAGCTCAGGGAACGGATCATTGAATAGATCAATGGACTGAAGTGGCACAAGGGAAATTGAGAGCAGAGAAGAATGCAATGGGTGTCTAGCCTGCTTAGTCAGATATAGGACTGTTGTGGGGCATGACTGGGATAGTGAGACAGCCAGGTCAGTTGCAGCTGTGAAAAATGAGAAATCAGTGGAAGCCTGCTCTTGGTGCTTGTATTCACTGGAGGGAGTATGGTAGGTAAATTCTGATGGATGGATTAGAAGCACAGTTGGATGGGTAATTGGCATGATTTAGAGTAACCTGATGAAGAGATGTAGATAACGTTATGAATTATGATGATGATGTCCAGGGCCCAGGAACAGTGGCTTGGATAGAGTAGCTTTGACAAGGCAGCTAGGCACCAAATATCGAACGATATGTGTTCTGGGATAGTAGCTGGAGAGGGTCTTATGAATATCCAATGACTATTATGGGAGTACAAGTGGGATAACGAGATCAGACTACGACAGCGCTTTTAGGAGGCGTCTATGAGGAGAAGATATAACGGATTATGCCAGTATTGCTATGAGGTACTCTGTGGTTCCTGTTATCCTTAACAGTGATGGTTATTATGTAGTCAGTACATCTCAGAAGGAATTAAAGTCATGTTTCCAAGGAAGACGATAGGAGTGCCTAGAGGGGCACAGAACCCAAGGCAGTATGGATTCACAGTGGGAAGGTAATGCCAGACGAATCTGATAGATTTCTTTGACTGTGTGACCAAAGTAGTAGATCAGGGAGGGGCTGTGGACATGGCCTAACTAGACTTTAGCAAGGTATTTGACACAGTCCCACACAAAAGATTAATATACAAGTTAGCCAGCCTGGGAGTGGGTCCCAAGATGACAGCCTGGGTAAAGAATTGGCTGGAGAATAGGACACAGAGGTAATAGTAAATGGAGTCCACTCTGAAGAAAGGGGTTACTGGTGGGGAATTTGCATGGGTTCAGTATTAGGACCAGTCCTCTTCAATGTCTTTATAAGCGACATTGCAGAGGGACTGGAAGGAAAAGTATGTCTCTTTGCAGATGACACAAAGATCTGCAACACAGTTGATGCACAAGGTGGGGTGGAAAGGATGAGAAGGGACTTGGCAAGGTTAGAGGAATGGTCAGATGTATGGCAGCTTAGATTCAATGCTAAGAAGTGCAAGGTAATGCACCTGGGAAACAAAAACCCAGGGGAAGAGTACACAATGGGGGTGAGATACTAACAACAACAAAAATGGAAAGGGACCTGGGGGTAGTCATATCAGATGACCTAAAGGTGGGCAAGCAATGTGAGAGGGCAGCAATGAGGTCTGGAGGGATACTGGGATGCATAGGGAGAGGCATCACCAGTAGAAAACAGGAAGTTATTATCCCTCTGTACAGACAGCTGGTGAAACCCCATCTGGAGTACTGCATGCAGTTCTGAGCCAATCTCCGCAAAAGACATAGACAGGATGGAAGCTGTCCAGAGGAGGGCACTAAAATGGTGCAGGGTCTGCACTGGAGACATATGAAGAGAGACTTAAGGAGCTTAATATGTATAGCCTGAGGGAAGGAGGAAAAGGGGACATGATAGAAACTTTCAAATACCTCAAGAAATCAACAAAGTCCAAGAGGTAGCATCTTTCAAAAAGAGTTGTGCAAGAACAAGGGACACAATTTGAAGATGGGGGCAGCTCAGAGTAATTTAAGGAAGTATTTTTTCACAGAGAGGTTGTGGATGCATGGAATGGCCTTCCGGAGGAGGTTGTGAGTCAAAACAGTGGTGGAATTCAAGCATGCATGGGACAGTCATAAGGCAATTCTAGGGGTTGGGGGTAGGAAGAAGTAGGCTGCTGGTTAACTAGGATCTGCAGCTTCTCCATTAGGTAGGGAAATGGGCAGACTGGGTGGGCCAAGCGGTCCTTATCTGCCATCAAATTCTATGTTTCTATGACTGACAGAGACTCCACTAAATCTTGGATCCTATGGAAACATGGGAGAAAGTGATGCCCATGCTGCTTGAAATAATACTATATGAGGATGCATTTCGAAGAGATGGCTGAGATTGAATCTTCTATGGTCCAGTAAAATGAGATGCCAGAAATGGGTCCTGGGGAGGTTATTGGGAGGTACTGATGATTTTATGTTGTCGTAAGGGTCTATAGGGCATGCTATTCAAAGAATGTTGCTGGAATAAGGTATCATCAGGTGAGTAGAACCTGTACTCCATAGCACATTGAAAGAAGCTGTTATGATGTCCAAGGTAGGCGTATGAGACAGATGAATGGGTAGGAGTAGTTGGTCAAGCAGGAATGCTGATGTCGATAGTTTTAGGAATGCCCAAAAAGAGACACAGCAAACGAGTAGGAGCCCCAAGCCACCAGGGTGGCAAGGAGAAACACAGCAGTCCCAGGACAGGGGGAATAATTCAAGCAGAAGTCTACCAACCAAAGGATGGAGCAGGAGAAGAAGATGGCTGAGGCCGAGCAGTACAGGCATCAGCAGGTGTGGAGAAGGCATGGGACTGGGGTAGGCACCACAGTATATGGCAATAGAATGCAGAAAAACTGAGTCAGGCCTTGGTGGGAGTTCCAAGCCAAGCAAAGAGGTGAATCCAGACATGAGATGCTGCAAAGCTGAGGAGCGAGGGTTCCAGTTCCGAAGGAGATAGTGAACTGGAACATTCAGTAGCAAGGTCCTGCAGTGATGGGGAATCAGCTCCACCTCTGAAGGAAATGGCAAACAGGAATTGCTGACAGGAAAAGTGCTGCAAATAAGGAGAGCACTGAAACTGCAGCTGGAAGACCACTGGCATGGATAAGAGGAGCAGCAAGGGAAATCTTGAAGAAGGCTTCAGGCACACATTCTTGCAGAGGAGTAAATGGCACAGATCCAGCAGGAAGCAAGGGGAATACAGTAGACATGTCTAAGAGGAAGGCAATAAGGCAGCAGAGACATCCAGCATAGCAACGAGGGAGGAGATGGCAGTATGGAGCTGAAGGACTGAAGATTGGAGGAGGTTGAGCTGGGAGGCAAGCCACATTGATGCCCAGGAGCACAGGAAGAGGTGGACACAAGCAGCAAGGAAGTCCAGGAGGATGTCAGACTGAGTGGAGGTGGAGACTGGACAAGCTGGCAGGGTTCACATCCAGAATGGGAGGAGGGCAAGGTGGGGATAAGTACATTGAGTCCAAGGAAGTGCAGGATGTATTTGGGTGAGGTTGAATATTAAAGGCAAATGGGGTATATTGGTCCCATTCCCAAATGGAATTTTGGCAACCAGGTATAGAATGTAGTTGGTTGAAGCAGTAGATTTAAGGCAAATGGGGTATGGTGGTCCCATTCCCCAAGGGAATGCAGCAACTGGTTATCAGGAATATAATGCATTGAGTTGAGCAGTAGATTGAAGACACAGGCTCCCATCCCTGGTGGTCAGGGTGAGCTAACCTTCACACAATGCCACACCAGCAGAGTTAGGAATGAAGGATGTTAGGGTGCTGGGATGTCTGCTAGTTGTTGATGAAGAAACCAGCAGGGTAAGATGACACAGAGATTGAAATGGACTCCTGTCCCTGGCAGACAGAGCAAGTCTACCTATGTTCAATGCCTTAGAAGGCAGAGTTAGGGATGGAGACTGGAAAACTGCTGGTATGGGCTTAGCAAGGAAAGGGCAGCCATGCTGCATAGTCAAAGGTAGGTAAACAGAATAGGCAGGACAAAGGGGAAGGCAGAAAGTCAGAGTGGGAGAATGGGAGGAGGAAGTCACCATGAATGCCATTAAGATGGAGATAGGGTAATCCAGGGAGGAACATGCTGGGCAGCAATGGAATGCAATGAATAACTGAAGGCTGAGTAGGCTGCAAGGGTAATGAAATATGCAAGTGTAGTGGAAGCTATTTAGGTGGGAGGGCAGGGCAGATCATATAGCCAACATAGAGCAGGCTCCTGCAAATCGGACTTAAGATGTCCCGCCATGATGCCCCAGTCCCCCGCCATGGAAAAAACAGGGGAGCCACAAGATGAGCATCTTCGAGACCAAACAGCAATTGGAATGATGGTAGGGTAGGACTTGAAAGAGGCTCCAGTACTGGCAGGGCCTAGGGAAGGACAACCCATAGGCAAATTGGGGAACAAAAGCAAACAATACGGTAGTCAAACAGAATGGATAATGCCTGATGAGACAAATTACATAAAGAGAGCCAATGATGCAGGACTTAGGGAGTGCCACAAGGGGCACAGAAGAGGGAATGGGTGAACACATTGCAGGTAAATGGCACGCTGGAACGTGAGGAGTACCAAGGGTGGAACAAGGAATCATAAAATCTTGAGGCTGAGCAGGGTATAGATGCTGGGAGTAAAACAGTAAAGAGCACAGGCACCAGAGTAGGGTCAGAAATGGCACAGGACTGGATGGTAGAAGGGGTGTAGTTGGAGATGGAGTGCTGGCACAAGGAGTGAAAGGCCCAAGAGAAAAACCAGGGGCACACAGGACAAGGACAGGAATGGGGGATGGGAGGGTCAAAAGTCAGAGCATCAGGAAAGGGGAGGAGCTCCAGGAAGGAGACAGCAGGGGCAGACAGGGAGAGCCACGGGATAGAGGAAGGGAGGGCAGGACAGGGAAGCGTATTTATTTATATATATTTTTTTGTGGAGTTGTTCCATGTACAGGTGTCAGCCTCCTGCTAAATGGGTGGTCTGAGATGGGAGACCTTGGGTGGAAACAGGAAGGGCATAAACAAGTCGCTCCAATTCAGGAGGTAGCAGGGGCTGAAACAAAGCATTCGTACAGAAGGAGGACAAGACATAGGCAGTGGAAATGCAGGATATATACCTGAGTAGAAGAAATACAAAAGAACACGGTTGCTAGCACAGCAAGATGTGATGGGGATAGTGCATGCAGTATGGGTCCCAGCAAATTAGGAAAACAGAGTGTAAAAATAAATTGGAAAGACAACAGTAAGGAGCTCCATGTACCAGGAGTGTGCAGTGGTTTCTCTCAGCAACATACAGGGTCACCAAACACAGACTCCTCGATCAGAGTGCTTGGGCAGATCACAGGCAGAAGGATCTGGGGGAAGGTGCAGCATCCACCAGGGTGAAAGAGAAGAAGGGGCATGGGCAGCCCCCAAAGGAAGCAGCTGGAGATGAGGATGGAACAGCGCAACAGCAAGACGCTGCACAGCAGAGGCCCAAGTAAGCAACGGGGTGACTGGGAAAGGAAAGAGCAGGCAAGCAGGATAAGTGGGAAGGAGAAGAGGGGAATGAATGACCAGTAAGGCCAGAAAGAAAAATGAAAAGGAGCAAAGGGAAAGCAGGGCAGGAGCGGGTCGAAGACCAGACAGCACCAGTGAGGGGAAGGGGAATGGAGTAGAGAGAACAGTGAAAGAAAGGGAATGGGAACCGGGGGACAAGGAGGGCAGGGGAACACTGAACCAAAGGGAGATGGAGCATGGCAGCAGGAAGAACAGAACGGAAAGGGATGGGAGACGAAAAGGGGTCAAAGCACAGGAAGGGGACAAAAAGAAGAGAGGCAGAAAGAGGGACCACAACAGAGGAGACAAAAGGAGGCACAGTCCATGAGCCACGCAGGAGCCAGCACTTGCAAAGGGTGAGTGTTTCACAATGCACTAAGTGGGGAACTGCCGTGGGAGGTTGGCCTTTGTAGGGGATGTGGGAGGAGCTTTTCCCCCATATTGAACCTCAGGCTTTAGCCCTCCCAGTACATACAATGCCCACTGATGCCTACCTTGCCACTGATTCCATGCCACATAGGCCTGGCTTTGTTAAGATGCACTGGCATGACACCCAGTGCATATGGCACTACAGATGGCACTGCTGTTGGCAGACTTCCATGCATGCTGAATGACACACATGGCATGACACAGTGGTGTACTTGTACAACATTGGCCCTTGCCTACCTCCACCAGACAGATACACATACATAGTCTTGAGCATGTGGAACAACAGACCTGACCAACAATGATGGGTGTACCAGTTGGGACTGTGAGCATTACTGTCTGGTGCACCAGGTTGGCAGCACAGTGTACACACCACTGCGCAGTGTAATGTATGCTAAGGCACAACACACACACACAGGAAGCATGCCTGCCATGAGTATGTGCACAACAGTGGACTGCATAGACCCTGACACTTCACAGTGTCAGTGGTAGGACAGAGCCCCAGGTGCAGGGTTATTGTCCCCAGCTGCAACTGCATAAGTGGTGCCAAACAGCCATGCATGTAGCATGGTGAGTCACACATGGACATCTATCTCCAAACACAGAAGCATGCAACATAGTGCAGACATGCAACCCAGAATGTGAAACACACAGTTCAAGGTACATACATGGACATGTGTCTATGGACTGTCTATACTGGGCCTCATCATAACCTGGTGTTTCATTTGGGTGGTCCTGGTGGCACTGCTGATGTTCTCAGACCCTAGACTGACCCTGCTGGGTCCTGAGGTCTGTGAAGGAGGACCAAAGAAACATGATCAATAGCATACAGTGGAGCAAATGATACACTACCATAAACCTTACAAAGTAAACACACCCATATGCTGGTACTGTGCACCACCAGACACATACATATGGTATGGAAGGATGGGACTGTGCAGTGCCACATCTTACCATTGTGAACAGCTGTGACACCAAACACTGAAAGGTGTGCTGTAGCCCCAGTCGAAGCCAGAATGCTTCATCCCACTATTGTAGGTATGGCCTCGTACAACGCCAGCCTGTGTAGCACCACTATCCAGTCATCCTTCCAATCCCTGTACAACATATCCATACATGCCAGCTATAGGCCATGTACATCTTATAGTATGCAGTAGTAGAATGCATGGAGCACCAGGTGTTATACAACAGGGGTACAAGATGCATACCTGTGCAACAGCATGGGAGGACATGGTACCGTAGGTGTAGCCAAACAAAGTGGCCAGTCCAACAGTGGCACACCCTGTGCAACATAGTACACCATGCATTGCATGACATATGCATACTAACATCCATGCTGCATAACATAAACAGTGTACACAAAACAGGAGGTAGCCACATCCAGATTCTGTTGGGTGCACCCACTACCACAGCTACATGTAGAACACATGCTACATCCTCCAGGGTCATACCTGAAATTAGGCATTTATTTGTCTTGTGTACCTTATCTGGTAAACAAAAACTAAATAAAATTAAATGAATAAATACATCACACTGTCATCCACTCTGACACTGCAGCCATGTCACTGTGGTAGTACACAACCGCGCTGCTGTGGCAGGTGCAGGCCTCAGGGATTCACAGCATATCCTGTAATGTACACAGCATTGGTGGTCATCTATTGGGCAGTGTTCTCACACAGCAGCATTGCTAGGATCAGTTGAGAGGGTAAGACAGAGGGGACCCAACGGTCCTCTGCACAGTCCCTCATACACATGACCCGGGAGGCATATTATCCTGGAAACAGTACTGCACACAGGTCACTACCAAATACATAGAAAGAACTCTCTGTACTCACCTGGCCTGGGCACCGTGCCACTCTCCATCATCACACTCAGCTGCTGCAGGTGGCAATCTTCCCTCTGGGAAAGGTCATTCTAGCTGTGCCAGCACTGGTCAACTGTACAGATGAGACTGGTCCTGTGGGTGAGCCACAGGAAACCCACAGATGCCCATATTTCTCTTCTGGGCTGGTCAGTCTCACCCTTGCCCAGTAAATGGTCCTCCCTGGCAACTCCCAGTTCCACTAAGTTGGAGAGCTCAGCTGTGGACCACCTGGATTCCCTTTGTACTACATGTCTCCTGAAATCTGCTATTGATGCTGGGTCTCAAATTTGGCAACAACACCACTGCACTCATAACAGTGTCCTGGCTGTATGGGTGTGGCCTTTCTGTTTGTGCAACACATTTTGCCATTAGCACTGCACTAATGTCATTTTGCGTAATGTAGTGCATACATCTGGTGGGGGTGTGGGTCCTTCAGCATGTTGCTGGCATGGGGTGGCAAGTGCACATGCACAGTGTGTGCATACTTACCATTGCACAACAGCATAGTGGGTTTGCCTGCGCTGTATCATGACATCATCCATGATGTGTTACATTATGTCAGCACTGCATATGGATGTTGTGCTAGTGCAATTGCTGTGCTAGCCTAATTACAATAGTGCTTGAAGTAAACCTGCTCTAGTCAAACAGAATATGCAAATTAGCTAATTTCACAGTCTAAGGGCAAAATCCACATTAGCATGTCATTACTGAAAATATATTAATTCATTAGCATGCCTAATTGCACCTGGAGCATATAAAAGGAGCAAAGCGTGGTCAATCAACATGCTCCCCAGTCCAGAGAAGGGTAAAATGGGTATATTCTAAATGGTTAATGAGTGACCTATGCCAGACCATGAAACAGAGGGACAAAGCCTGAAGTCTATTCAATGCTACAAGTCTTGCACCAGACTGGCAAAACAATAGGAGACTTAGAAACATATGTAACTATGATCTCAAAAAAAGAAAAAATTAAACAAGTTTAAGGTCTGCAGGACAGGAACCTCACTGCCCCAAAGCCAAATAAACAGTCTCCTGAAGGGTCACTCAGGTTCCCAATTGAACAAAATTCCACAAGGTGGAACTGTGATGCCTTATTCTGCCTCCTCTGCTACTGCTTTTAATATCTTCTTCATTGATCAAGATAAGCTCAAAGGTCCAGCATCGCAGCGCCCACAGTCCCTCCCCAACATTGCCGCTCCAGGACTCATTTTTAGTTTCAAGTTGATAATCAGAAAAGAGGTCCTCAGACAGTTAAATAGACTGAAGATTGGTTCCCAGCTGGCTAAGACAACACTGAACTCAAATTACTGAAACTGTCTGCCCGTTACATAGCCTCCCTGCTAAGGGAACTCTCTGAACCATGGCATGGTATTGATTATTTGGAAGGTAGCCTTAGTGATGCCTGGCCACAAGAGCGGAAACAAAGGGCTTGTTGAAAACTAGAGAACCATCTCTCTTCTTAGCCCGCTGACTAGAATTCAAGAGCGGCTGACCTTCAATCAACTAAAGGAATTATTTGACCCACATGACATACCTAATGCTGTTGAGCATGGTTTTAGATCTAACCATGGCATGGGCACTGCATTGATCTGACTGACCACTGATAGCTTCAGGGCAATGGTATCTTGTTTTGCAAGGTGCTGTCTTTGTCAGTTTTACACAGGCTTTTGATTTGGCTAATTTTTACATACTCCTAGCTAAACTCAACATGCTAGGTGTGGATGAAATCCCCTGTCCATGGTTTAAAGACTATTTGTTGGCCAGGAAACAACTAGTAAAGTGGAGAAGTTGTTTATTCCCCCCTTAGGCTGGTTACAGATGGAGTGCCGCAAAGCTCTATACTTGGCCCTTTGCTTTTCTAACTATTCATAAATAACTTACCTGGAAACTGTGGTGGGACTAAGTCGCTCCTTTGTGAGGATGATGCAGTACTGTATAGAAACTACCCTGATCCTGCTTCTGTAAATGCTGGATTGGCAGAGGATTTCAAGGAGCTTGAAAACTGGTTTAAAAGGAATAAGCTCATAGTAAACTCAAAAAAGACAAAGGCAATGTTGTTTGGAACCAGGTGATAGGGAGTGGACAGAAGTGATCTATTAAAACTATGATATGTGTCTGGTTCTCAGAGAGATGTGGTAGATATATAGGGGATACATGATGGGCTGGAGTGTGATATGGAAAATATCTTCACTCCTGCAGAGTGAGCTCTGGATACTCACAAGTGCCGAAGGCACGAGTGAGAGTAACCAGAGCTCACGATGCAGGAGTGAAGATATTTTCCATAGCACATGATCTGCCCATAATGTGTTCGATTTATACAATAGAGGTAAGAGTTTCAGAAGTATTGTTATGATTTTATGTGTTCTGCTGCTGTTTCTGTGTGTGAGTTTTTTCTGAATGGGCTGGCAGTGTTACAAACTCTGCGGGAAAAGCTGAGTGTGTTTTGCAATGCTAAGTGAGTTAGCTTAAGGCAGCAGTGAGAAACAAACTGTTTTGTGAAGCTGTGTCCTTTAGAATTCTGGCTGCAGTCAATCTGAGAGTATCACAGTAATGGGCTGGGAGTGAGACAGTGTGGGAAGCAGGTGAGAATGTTTTGCCATGTTAATTAAGTTGGCTGCAGGCAGCAGTGAGTCATCTCACTCTGAGCCATGAGATAAATGTCAGCCCTTACATTTATCTCACTCTGGTGAAGATACATGTTTTTATCACACTCATTTATCCTTCACCTCTATTGTATAAAATAAAATGCCTTGGTGTCCACCTCGAACAGGAATTATGTTTCAAGTCCCATGCTGAACAACTATAAAAATCTGTCCACCAAAAGCTTGGGCTAATGTTTCAGCTTAGGGTCTACTTCACTCAGACTGCGTGGCTTACCATTGCCAATAATATTCTGCTACCTAGAGCACACTACGGAGCACCAGTACTTAGCTTAGTAGTTATGTGAGGGAAACTGAGCTCAACAGGCTCAAAGTGTTATGTCCTAAGACTGGGTGATTCGCTGCTGGTGTCCCCAGCAGGAAGTATCACTGCAAAGTAATCTTCCTTCTTAAATGGCCCTCATTAGAATGTAGGTTAGAATTCCCAGGACATCCTAAAGCAAAAGCTACAGCAGAGACCTTGTTGCTTCTCATCCAACTCCCTCTGGATGTTCCAAACTCAAAGGCAGGTATCTGGTCCTTTGCCTGCTTTGCTTCAAAATTTTGAATTACCTTCCTTCAGAAATCTGGAACTGCAGAACATTAACTATCTTCAAAAACAGTATCAAGATGCTCTACCTTGGGAGGAGCCACTGTAGATGATATTAGTGAGAAAATTGGTTCATGCTTGGTATGTTTTCTATCTCAGAATTTTTCCTCCCAATCCTATGATTTGTGATTGATCATGTTACTAACGTATTTATGTAGACCTCTGGCACTGATTCCTACATTTGTAAACTATTACTTGCTTTGTTACTGTCTGCATATTTTCTTTATATTACAATATTTGATATGTATATGATCTCTTACTAGTTAACTAAATCTGGGTCACCCCTGGAAAAGGAACTTTTAGGCTCAGTTGGCCTACTCAGTTAGCAAAATCCAATAAATAAAAAAAAAAAACTTGTACTACCAATATTTCACAGCAAACTGCAGGGAACTAAAGGTAGTGTACTGTGGAGTGACTAACAAAGGGATATGAGTGATCATAGTACTGATTTTATGCTGTATCTGAACTAGACTATGGCTGTATTGGTACATGGCCAATGCCTGTGTTAGACAGGCAACTGGCTGTGAGTGAGATCCAGCAAGGCTGGAACACTTACATGTCTCTGCCAGAGATATGTGAGGCTTTCACACTAATGTATCTTTGTTTTGTGCTCTTCATTGTGTATGCAGTGCTCAAGTGTGTTCTTTCATTCCATTTCCAGCAGATACCATGGAAAACTGGGAGAGACAGCAGAACTATAGGTTCTCAGAGGAGGAAGCACAAGTGCTGGCCCACGCCTATTTTAGTTCTCCTGACAAAGCATTCCTCTTCAGACGTGAAGTGCTGAGGTGTTTGTGCCAGCTGTGGCTCTCAACAAACTACACTGAATGTCATTGTTTTGAGTAAGGTTGCTCTTTTCATTTCTATCCCTAAAACTGCAGCCTCTTGTGTGTTGCTTCCTGGCCTATTTTACCCAGGAAAACATCATAGCCCAGAAAAGGGGGACTAAGGCCGAGATAAAGCAAGCCTGGCTAGATATTACTGAGGCAGTGAATATCTGTGGCTGAAACCATACAGTGGAGGGGTGAAGAAATGGCTGGATGACATCAAACACTGTATTAAACAAGTCCCTGGAAAAGCACACCAGGACATGGAGGCCACAAGAGGTGGGCTCAGGCAGCAGCAGCAGCAAATGTAGCCCATGCAGAAGAGGCAACAGCCTCAATCATCAAGGCCGTGGAGGTGATGGGTATGCCGGGAGGTGGCTACTAGAGCCAAGTGGGACCAGCAGAGCCATTGGAATGATGGACTTGAACAATCACATTGGGCGTATGTGTGTGGGTGTATATATATATATATATATTATGGTAGCACGCTAGTGCTACCATAGGGTTGAGGAGCCATTTCTATGTTAAACCCCAAAACTTTGCACCTTAATAACTTTTCAACCGTTTGACAGATTTGGCTGAAATTTGACATACATGATCAAGAACCATAGGCCTTGGCATCTACCAAGTTTTGTACTAGTTGGATACACGGCTGAGGAGTTATTAAGCATGATTTGCACACGCGTTTACGCCTTTTCTGGAATTCTACGGTCAGGCGTACAGGTCGCATGGTTTGCTCAACCAGCCCAAAATCTTCAGGGAATGTGTGGCCAGGGTCCCCGATGTGCCTTTTGAAGATTTGGTGAAAAAATATTAAACGGTTCAAAAGTTATTCAAAAACAATTTCCCATTATAAGTCAATGGGGAAAGTTAACAAAAAGTTCAACACTTTCACAAATGCATTTTTACTTTCGCAAGTGGTCCTGTTACTTTCACAAATCGGCCATTTTGTTTTCAGTTGGTGATTAGAAAAATGCTTGGCAGTTAAATTTGGGACCCTCTAGCAACCTAATTCTTTTTGTATTCACCTAGTCAGACCCTAAGGATGCTAGCCATGTCTTTATTTTGGGGTAAAACACCCCAGAAATATGTTTTTCAGATTTCTGGAAAAGGTACTTTCGCAAAGTACTTTCATGCTTACAAAAGTGTCACAAATGTTTGTGAAAGCTTTCACAAATTGCGACAGTAATTTTCTAGTCTGTGGGAAAATGACAGCAATTCTTTGGCACTGCACTGCAAAAGAACGGTTGGGAGTTTTGGGCTGAAATTTGGAGGGAACGCAGCCGACATCTCACCTCACAGATATGCCTTTCAGTGTTGTATTGAAAAAATATTACATGGCAGCAAAATGACGGCACTCCAAAGTTGATGGTTTTTCCCATAGGATAACATTACGGCGCCTGATGCATTACAGGAATCCTTTGGCACCCTGCTGCAAAATAACGGTTTGGTCTTTTTTCCTGAAATTTGGAGGGAAGACAGCCAACAGCCCACAGATGTGCCTTTCAGTGGTTTGGTGAAAAAATATAACAGGGAGGCAAAGTTATGGTGCTCCGAACTTCTCTTTTTTTCCCATAGGATAACATTACGGCGTTCGCCGCGCCTTTCAGGGCCCGTATCTCGGAAACGGTGCTAGATACGGACTTTTCATCAGAAAACTTCTTAGCCCCCTAATGGGGATTAAGTACAAAACTAGCCAGGACAGTCATAAGTCATACAACTTTTAAAATTTTTTTCTACGTCGTACGGTTCCTGAGATATAACCTATTTAGTATTCCAAGTCCTCATTTTCTGCTCCGATACCCATTATTATGCATACTTTCTTTGTACTCACTGTCTTTCTCTATTCAGATTTTGGGGAAAACCAGCCTGTGCGCTTACATTACTGTTACCATTGCCCTTTCCGCTTGCGGTTCCATGCCCATTTCACTTACCGTTGACGTCTACGCCACCACATGCGTCATCCTTTGCGCTTTCATTTGTGCTTATGCTTCTTTTTTTTGCCATTTGTGTCTACCGGACTGTTTCTCTTTCTGTTTCACTTTGTGTCACCATGCCCATTGACATTTCTGTTTGCAGGCACCATGTTACTATGTGACAAGACATCACGTGGCACACCGTTCCCGTCTACGCCACCATGTTCATTACCCTTTCTGTTCTCATTCGCACTTGCATTACCTTATGCGCCACTGTTAGCACTTCTGTTTGTGTTGCTGTTCCTGTTACTATGCCACAAGACATCATGTGGTGGGAATGTAGGTCCTTTGGGCCCTGTATGCTTGCCTTTTTCATTACGTGCGGGAGCGTAACTTATGTGCTTATCCTTTGCATTTTAATTTGCGCTTGTGTTTCTGTTATTTTTGCCATTTGTGTCTACAGTACTGTTTCTCTTTCTGTTTCACTTTGCGTCACCATGCCCATTGACATTTCCATTTGTAGGCACCATGTTACTATGTGACAGCACATCATGTGGCAGACTGTTCCCGTCTATGCCACCGTGTGCATTGCCCTTTCTGTTGTCATTTGCATTTGCATTACCATGTGCGCCACTGTTAGCGCTCCTGTTTGCATTGCTTTTCCTGTTACTATGCCACAAGACATCATGTGGTGGGCCCCGTGCTCCCGCCGCCACATTACATTCACTATTTCTCGTTATCATTCTCAAAAAGAAGGGAAATTAGAGGCAAAAAACTCCGTTTAATGCATTAGTTAGGATTGTTCCACAGCGACAAAAGTGAGGAAATTCACTGATAGGGTTGAAAACCCTAACTCGAATTCACCCCCCCCAGCACCACACACACAGACACACATGCAAGTATGGAGGAGGACCAAGTCAACACAACCAATGACAGACATCCAGCAGCAGGTGACAGAAATAACAAACAATTGTCTAAATGTACTACGAGACATCCCCACCCACCTGACCAGGTACTGCATGCTCAGTGGAGATCAACAGCAAAACTGAGGCCATGTACACCAAACGTACACATCCCTGATTGCAGCTGCACACAATGTACCACACTTAGTAGTTGCATGGCCTTACCTACAGATGTCCCACACCACACCACACCACAACTGGTACTGTGCCGTTAGTCAATATAAATGCTGAAGGTGCATGATGACAGTTGTAGAAAGGTTTTAACACTAGTGAGTATACATTAATTAAGAGAAGTACAGAAATTAACTACAAGACACTAGCATGCTCAAGATAAAAGTAGTGTTACATTTAGTATGTGATTTACATAGTAGTACATTTACTGCAACGGTTTACTCAAGATAGAGAGGCTGATGTAAACATATGGAAAAGCATTGCCTGTTCAACGCTGTGAAATTCGTACTGCCAGTATCAGATGCATTCTTACTGATGAAGGTGTACTGCTGATGTACATACATAGACCTTCAGTGTGTTTCAATACTAAAGATGCAGTAAGTATTCTTCATAAGAAACAGTGTAATTGCATGGATCAGGCCAAGCAACTTCTAAATAGCATAGCACTACTGAGCCAACAATGACGTACCTGTATCGGAGATGTATATAGGATAGATTTTCCTGTAGGCACTTACTGAGTATGTTGTACCTGATAAAGACAATCTCATTGCATCTGTGATGACTAACTTATTCAAATAGTAATACATTTACTATTGTTGCAATGAGTGATCTATGCCACTTATGGACACAGTGTAATTTTTTTAACAGTTGTTTCATACTCAGGCTATATGCCTAGTGTTTGGGTTTGCCACACTTCTGTCACTGATGCTATCAAAGTGATAACTATGTTAATTGTGGTACAACAGGAATCAAGTAGGTATGGTGTAGATATAAACAGAATGACTTTTAGTATTGATTTATCTCACAATGGGGTAACTGTACTAGGACAGCAGGGGTTATTCTCTAACACTGACTCTGTCAGTTATAATCACACTAAGGTTTCGATGACTGTAATGATCAAGTTACACTGTTCATCTTCATGAGTTCATATTCACAGCCATTCTCCAGTAACTAGACAGTGTATGGTGTAACTGGTGGACACTGTGTTGCAAAGCTGCTGCAGTGCCTAGCAGAGGGAGAGTATCTACCATAAAGACAATTAAGCAATAAGGCATGACCAACAGTTATGTTAAATGGTCTGTTAATCACCCTGTAGGGTTTAATGTTGAATGAGGCATAGTCGAAAGTGCCACATGTTGCTAGACAGTGATAAACTGATCATTAACATAATACCTGGGAGTGGCTTATTACTATCATAATAAAACTGTTTTTTAAACAACATTAAACCATGTTCATCATATGGTTAGGCTCTACATGTATGTTAATAAAAACTAAACATAAGGCTGTTACAATGTTTACAGTCAATTAGAAAGCTGCATTTCTCAAACCCTTGTTATAATCAGAGATATTATACCTGTACAACTCCTTGGTTTTGCTGAAATCTATTGCTCAGGTGGCCCACCACATGTGGTATGGTCTGGTGTGGGGCATCGGTAGGTAAGGCCATGCAACTACTAAGTGTGGTACGTTGTGTACAGCTGCAATCAGGGATGTGTACGTTTGGTGTACATGGCCTCAGTTTTGGTGTTGATCTCCACTGAGCATGCAGTACCTGGTCAGGTGGGTGGGGATGTCTCGTAGTACATTTAGACAATTGTTTGTTATTTCTGTCACCTGCTGCTGGATGTCTGTCATTGGTTGTGTTGACTTGGTCCTCCCCCATACTTGCATATGTGTGTGTGTCTGTGTGTGTCTGTGTGTGTGTGGTGCTGGGGGGGGGTGAATTCGGAGTTAGGGTTTTCAACCCTAACAGTGAATTTCTTCACTTTGTCGCTGTGGAACAACCCTAACTAATGCATTAAATGGAGTTTTTTGCCTCTAATATATATATATATATATATGTAATAGATAATCCACTCTAGTTTGTGTAGTCATGCTCTGATATACGCATGCCTTGGTGTGCGTTCAACCACCCAAGGTGTGCATATATCAGAGCATGACCGCACACCCTACAGTGGATTATGTATCTTATAAGATGGACATAAATATTTTGGGGGAGAGCAAAAAAGTAGTCCCTGTCTGGCATGAATAAATGAGTTGCTGCCAAAAGTTTAAAGTAAGACTGACTGTGTTGAAAAATGAAAAAAAGTTGTTTATTTTTCTATTTATTTGCCTTACTTGTCCAAGAAAAAAGTCTTCATCGGCAAAGATGATTTACTGAGATGGCACCCTGCCTTGATGAGTACACTCACTTGATACTTATTCGGATGTGGTGAGGACACAGTAGTGCACCCCTTCTTTACTTAATACTTCTCCTGAGCAACAGTCCTCCTGTAGGGGAACTCCCTCAGTAATATTAGACATAGATCCCTTTTACTGTATTGCTGGATGTTGGATACCCATTTCAGAATGTTTGTATCACCATTAAATATACTGATACCTCTCTGACAAAATAAACTGATATATGTTATTACCTCTCATATTTTCTCTTCTACCTCTTAATCCTTTCTTTCCCCCTCCTTCCTTGTTATCCCCTCTTCATACCTCCATTTTCCTTTACTCTGCCTATACTCCTAAATCCTATTCTCCTACCCCCCCCGTCCTTTTTCTGTTCTTTCTCTTTACTGGCACTTAGTACTTGTATAAAGATTATAGACGGCTAACTGTATGTATAGACTATGTGGATATATACTGTATCATGTCTACCTTTTTGAAAAATAAAACATTTTACAACAAGAAAAAAGTCATCATCTTTACAGGGAGTAGAACAAGTGGGGAGCACTTTCACTTTTATCAGTGACATGTACCGTGACCGAGCGTGGTCAATAATGGTAAGTAATATGCAGGTAGACACTGAAAGTAAGTCCCTCGCTGCTAAAAAAACAAAGTAACTGTGTATTTTATGTTATCTTTATTTAGAATCCTCTAAAAGAAGACGCCAGCTGAAGTGAGTGAAGAGTGAGTAGGCAGCACTTTCACATTTATTAGTGACATGTAGCATGGCCAGGCTGGTCAAAAATGATAAATAATATGCAGGCAAACACTGAAACTAAGTCACTCTCTGCTAGAAAAGCAAACCAACTGTGCAGTTTATGTTATTTTAATTTAGAATCCTCTAAAAAAGCTGCCGCCTGAAGCAAGTGGAGAGCTAGCGCAGAGCGAGGGTGTCAGCAGCTTCAGAAAGGTAACGCAAGGCAGAGCCAGTGTTGCTGTAGCAACTGTTGCTTTAGCAAAACTCGCTGTGCCTTGCGTTACCTTTCGGAAGCTGCTGACACCCTCGCTCTACGCTAGCTTTCCACTTGATTCAGGCGGCAGCTTTTTTTAGAGGATTCTAAATTAAAATAACATAAAGTGCACAGTTAGTTTGCTTTTCTAGCAGAGAGTGACTAGTTTCAGTGTTTGTCTGCATATTATTTATCATTTTTGACCACGCTTGGTCACGCTACATGTCACTAATAAAAGTGAAAGTGCTGCCTACTCGCTCTTCACTCACTTCAGCTGGTGTCTTCTTTTAGAGGATTCTAAATAAAAATAACATAAAATACATAGTTACTTTGTTTTTTTAGCAGCGAGAGACTTACTTTCAGTGTCTACCTGCATATTACTTACCATTATTAACCACGCTTGGTCACAGTACATGTCACTGATAAAAGTGAAAGTGTTCCCCACTCGTTCTCCTCCCTGTAAAGATGACAACGTTATTCTAAGAATAGTAAAGGAAAATAAATAGAAAAATAAACCTCTTTTTTTATTCTTCAACACAGTCAGTCTTACTTTAAACTTGGCAGTAATTCATTTACCGGGGCAGTTGTAATTAATGTTGGTAGCAGTCTGAATGTACCACTTGTATGTATGTGGCTGCCTATCTGTGGCAGGTGTGGAATGATCTCACTACTGGTGAGAAGGTTTTGAAGGCTAAAAAGTAGTTCAGGTGTGCGGTTATACTGGGAGGCTTGCAGTCATTGTGGAATAATGCACGGTCATGAGATGTGTTTCATCCAATCAGCACACTGGATTTTCAGTGCTTTTACTTACCTATTTTATAAAAAAAATATATATATATTTATAAATATATACACACACACATACACACACACACACCCCAGTAGTGGTATTTTGAACAGGAGGGAAGGTTCTATTTGTCCAGGATGGACAGGCACAGGGCGGAGGTCCAGAATGCATGTATAGATATGTGGTATGTGTACACCAATCCAACCATAGGCGTAGTCATGCATCCTACATGTTTCATGGGGCATAACACATGTGGCATCAAAGGCGTGTGCCTTCTTAGTCTCCCCTACTGATATCCAATGTTGTCCTCTGCATTAACTTGGCTGTCAGGTCACCAGTACCCCTGAAAGTCCCTGGATATTGGATGTATGATACATTGGTTGTAGACCAAGAGCTGGTATCCATGTATCCTGATGTCCTGGCCATCTGCAGGGTAATCTCCTACTGTGTAACATGTGTTGTCATCTGTATGATCACTTGTGATGGGGTGTGGGGTGTGTATGGCCCCAGTGGTGTATGGGCAGAGCTCTGCAAAGGCAGCATCGGTGTCAAGACACATATGCTGGGCATGCATGCTACCATGGTCAGCACACAGATATGTACATTACATTGCTCTATATCTCTCTTCTCGTCTCTTAACAGCTCAGTCCATCGAAGTGGATACTGACCTAGATGTTTTTGATCCATCATAGCGGTGCCTGCCCCTACTCGCCATCTGAGCTGTGAAGGACAGTGACTCCAGTGAGGAGGAGGGAGTGGAGAATGATGCAGTGGATGAAGAGGAGACTTATGTGGAGGAGTGGGAAGAGAGGGGTCCACCCCAGACCAGGTGGGCTTGCCCACCCTTGCTGGCCCCCCTACCAGTGGGCTTCAGCCTCCACCTCTTCCTGCCACTGCTATCACAGTAGTGAAACCCCTCACTGTCCTTGGCACAGCCATCACTGTGCTACCCCATGACCCCACCATTGGTACAGCCTGTCACCATAGACCAATCCCACAGGGCCAGCCACTGCTGTGGAACTCCCAGACCCCACCACAAGCACAGCACCACCCTGCCCCCCAGGCCAATCACTCTGAACCAGCCACTGCTGTGCCACCCCAGCTGCAAGAACACAGCACTGACCATGGTGCAAACTTGGGCCACACAATGGCCAAGGGTGCAGCCTGACCCTGTCTCAATGGATGATTTGTGGCAACAGCAGGAGGCAGTGGCTAACCAGAAGCTGCTGCTGTCAGCCATTTGGACACAGAAAATTGTGCAGGAGGAAGTGGCATTCATATGCCATATGCTGCATGACAACATGTAGCGTGCTGAGTAGTATGCAGAGTCACACCATTCACAACACATGGTAGCCATTTATGAACTGCAGAAGGACTTGTCTGCCAGCACAGATTGACTGTGTGCCACTGTGCATGAGGCTGTGACCATGATGGCAGGCACTGCAGGGATAGGCAGATCCATGGCCATTCTAGTGGAAGAAATGCCATCCCATGACAGACAATATGGCAAACCAGCACACTACGCATTACTGGTTCCTGGGCTTCCAGGGCACCCAGCACACCCCAGATGTCCAGAACACCACGCATCTCTGGCTAGGGTTTTCTCTTCCTTGGAGTCAACACCCCATGATGACCATTGACAGTTAACACTGTTCTCACAGCAGTCCCCCATTCCATAGATGAGGACCCCCTACCCTCCTGGGTACAACACATGGATACTATCCATACCTAAGGAAGTGGTAGAAAATGCACCTAGTGTGCATATTGCCACTCCTACCCTTTCTCACATGTACCACCTTAGGCTCCCCCTCACGTTACTCAAGGTTCACCAACCTTTGCCTGGCTGGTCTAAAGATTCCTTCCCCTCTTGTCAGGATAGCAACTTATTATTTTCATCACCCTTTGACCCACCCCCTTATTCAAATGGCATGTTATTTATTTTCATCCACCTTTGGGGCTGATAGTACAGTCTGGAGGTTAGAGTAATCAGCAGTGAATGAGCTTGGTACATCCAGCAGACATGGGTTTGATTACCACAATGTCCATCTGCGACTGTCACTCAACCTCCCTAGTGTTCCTGTGTCACCCATGAAAACAGGCACATGTGCCTAGTGGGCCTTACCTGGTTAACAAAGAATAAATAAAAAAATAAGAAAGAAATGAATCCCCACTTTCCGGGATGGTAACTTATTATTTTCATCCCTCTTCGAATCCCCCCCTTGTTGGGATGGCATTTTATCTATTTCGAACCTCTCCACTGAGATGGAATGTTATTTCTTTCCAGTCCTCTTACACACACACACACACACACACACACATGCTTGTGTGGTCTTTATGTTTTATGAACATTATTATTTACAGAATAAATTTTAAAAACACATTATAGTCTCCCGTGTGGTCTGCACTCACCTTCTGGGTCCAAAGAGGTCTGTGGTGAAGTGGGTTCTGTACTCCTGTGACCTCCTGGCTATCTTGGGATCATGCCTGTCAAGCTTCTCCTGCATCCCCTGATTCCCTGGCTTGGCATCCATTGCAGGATATTCCTCTGCATCCGGCAGGCATATCCAACAGCTAAATGTCATGTTGTGTAGTATGCAACATGCCAGGAATATGCCACAAGCCTTATGGGGGGGGGTTGAAGGACACCACTGGAATGATCAAGGCAGCTGAACCACATCTTGAGCATTCCAAAGATGCACTTAATGATGCTGCATGTAGCAACATGTGCTGCATTGTATATATTCTCTGCCACAGATGCGGGTCATGCGACAGGTGTGAGGAACCAGGAACGCAGGAGATATACGCTTTTCCCAGTGTAGGTAAAGGGCATGGGTTAGTGTCATCATCTGCAACATGGGGAGGAAGAGAGGCCCTTAGGGTATACCCACTGATGAGGCGTCATTAGGGATGTCCCTACCTTTGAACCTCTGGCACAGGATGGAGTTGTGCAAGATGAAGACATCATTTGCACTGCCAGGGAACTATGCCAGGACACTGATGAGGCATCCTGTTGCATCACACTTTGTCTGATAGTTGATGGAATGGTATCCCATCCTATTCACGTAAGCCTCCATTCCGTCACAGGTGGGTGTCCAGATGGCAACATGAGTGCAGTCAGTGGCACCAAGTACAGATAGTAGGTGTGCAACTTGATGAAACTATTGTGCAGTTGCTGTTCACTCTGCTAGTTTAGTGGGAAATATTACAAATTATACAATGGGATCCGAGAATCTTCCAGTCTGATTGGCTGACTGGCACCTTTTACCCATGGTAAATCCTGGCATAACCCACAAGAAAAGGTGCCAGTCAGCCGCATCTCAATGAGAAATCGGTCTGAACCCACCCCCAAAAAAAACCTCCAAGTCACTATCTTCTTTTCCCCGCTAAACCACTGGTAAAACCACAGTAGCAGCTTGTGTATAATTTCTACCATCCCATTCAGCTAAACAAATTTTTTTAAAGGGACTGTAGTGCTGAATGCGGTAAAGTATCATTGAAAGAAAAACTATGGCTATTAGGTTTACAAATCATGGTTGAAAAGCGGAACCATTACACTGCCCATGCAATTATTCATATGAATATCCCCAGATATGCATGCCCAATATCATGGCTCCACTTTTCTACTGTGATTTCTAAATGCAGTAACTCTTCAAACAGTGGGGAATACCCTCATGGGAGGCAAAACAGTGTTCTAATGAAGTCCCTTTCACTTGGCTCAGGTGTCAAGTGTTCTTTTTTTTTCTGTCTTGGTCTTTTGTCACTGTTGGTCACCTCCCTTGCCATGGTCTACAAATCATTGCATGTCCTGAAACTGTCCAGAAATGTCCGTCCCTTACTGCTCGGTAGTTGGCACCTCTGTAGTGTTCCATTAGGCTGATGAAGAGCAGACACAAAATGAAAAAAATAGCTGCTTTCATTCCCTGGCCAGAAGTCAAAGAGGGCCCAGGAACTAGTGATACAAATTGCAGCAGCAATCTATGCTGATGTGCATTCTCACAACTTGCAAACAATGGAGCCAAAGCTGTGTAGTTGAAACCAGCCCAGACTCCACCCACCTCACCTCCATCTCAGTTGAGCTTCTGCTCTCTCATTCCGCTCCATTCCCGGTCTCTGTCACACCGGCACTACCACTCTCACTATATCTGTCCAAGAATAGTAATAGAGAGAAAAAAAAACAGAAAAGAAATCCCCCCGAAAGACACTATTATTCGCTCTCCGATAGCAGCCCATTTGCACCACACAAGAATAGGTGCTCCATAGTCCCTTTACTCACTGTCCAATGGCAGCCTGTTTGCACTACAGAGTGACAGCTGTTCCATACTCAAAGGCTGTCTGTGAAAAAAAAAACACACAAATAAGCAGACCACAACTCATAGCCTTCTCATTAAGGGAAAAAAAAAACAAAAAACATGACAGTCCATAACTGTCTGTATATAGGACTGCATTATGATGTATGGAACCAGCACCATAGCTACAGCCCTAGCAACCAGGGACTATTCTTTTCTGATGCGCTAACAAATTCCACAAAAATAACTAAAACACGAAAAACACCCTTTTTATTTATTTGTTTTCTATCTACAAAAAAGGGGGAACATTGTATAATCGCAACAAACCACTCTGGGGTGTGGGTTATGCTGGTATTTACCCACTTCTGGTGTGAAATTGGTCACTCGGCCTATGGCCTCATGACTGAACCACACCAGGCATGGGTAAATCCCAGTATAAGCCACACCCTGTCATGGTTTATTGCTTATCTCTCCAACATGGACAACCAGATCATCTAGGAACTGACCAACAGCTACAAGGTAGCAGACTGCAAGATACTGAGGATGTCCCCCACTGGTGTCTGGAAGGTCCTGGTGCTCAGGAAACACAGTACAGCAATCACCTTGAGCTCTATGGACATTGCATGGCTGCACTGGGTGTCAGTCTGTAGCTGGTCATGCAACAACTCACACAGCTGCATGATTTTGTGCCTGTTGAGCCTAAGAACTTTGAATGCGACTTGTGGATGATACCATCTGTTTGCAGCATAGCACCTTCAGGGCCTGCACCTAGGCCCAGGAGGGGGGGCATTAACCATCTCTTCATCCTGAAGGATTAGCTGCATTAGGTACACCATGTGAGGCATTTGGTTTTCAGCTGGTGTTTTGTGTGTGTGCATGTGTGTGTGTGTGTGCAGCTGCATCAGGTACACAATGCGAGCCATTTTGTTTTCAGCTGGCAGTGTGTGTGTGTGTGTGTGTGTGTGTTCTACTATGCCTCTCGCCACCTCTGGGGTTTGCCCTAGGTTAAGATCTGTATTTGCTCAGCAGTATTGTGCTGCGCTATTCTATTTCTGCAGAGCTGTATCTTTGAACATTCCTCTGCACATGATATATGGTTCACTGCTCCCCAGTTTTGGCACTGCATATAGGAACATTGAGCTAGAATGCTAGCACAATATGGGAAACAGGTGAAAAACACATGCATCATAACTGCAATCACTTTGCGCAAAGTGCACACCTTTGAATATCTGGCCCTAACTCTATCCTTTTCTAGGTGGCCTGACCTAGCTCTACGGCCCCCCTTACCCCACTCCAGTCACTTTCTACATTCTTTCACCACCTCCAGTCATTTATTTTATAAAAAATATAGCTACTGGCAGTGAAGTACTGTGCCAGGTACTGACCGAACATTTAAAAAAAATGACTAGAGGAACAGGTGAGGGGAAAAGAGGTCAGAATTGAGTGAAGTGGGTGAAGGTGGAGGAGATGTGCCTCTTTTGCCTACATTTGGCCGACTGGACCCCTGTATCAAGGAAAAAAAAGTGTATTTTGCTCAGCTGACAAGCCAGATTGAAGTCAGTGATTGGAATGTAAACTAAACCGAAGTTGACAATTTTTACTTTTGCTCAAACAGTGTGGTTCACAATAAACACAGCCGCAGAGTCAAGCCATACAAAAGTGAGGGTACTGAACTTAAGGAGGGCTGACTTTGTCAAAATGAGAGAATGCCTCAGAAAAGCACTTGCAAACAGGCAAGAAGGAGGGGTAGAGGAACAATGGGGAAACATCAAATCTGCCATCACATAGGCAACATGACTTTGTGTGAAGCAAATAAATCAAAACGAAAGAAAAAAACACTATGGTTCTCAAAAGAGGTAGCGGGGAAGGTTAGGAAGAAAAAGATAGCTTTCAGGAAGTATAAGGATATACAGAAGAAGCAGGACAAAGAACTGTGCCAGTTAAAGCAGAAGGAAGCGGGGAAGGCAGTCAGAATAGCAAAGGCCCAAACCGAGGAAAAGATAGCCAACTCGGTTAAGAAGGGGGATAAAACCTTTTATAGGTACATTAGGGAGTGAAGAAAGACCAAATTAATGATAGTGAGGCTTAATAAAGGGAGGGAGGGTGGGACGAGAGGTGCAGTGAAAAAGCAGGGATACTGAATGAATACCTCTGCTCAGTATTCACAAAAGAAGAGGAGGGGGAAGTACCTAATCCAATCAATAGAAACACTCTGGATAGGGGGGTCGATATCAGTCCTTTCTCAGAAGAAAGGGTTCTGAAAGAACTCCTAAAACTGAAGGTGGACAAAGCAATGGGACCTGATGGGATTCACCCCAGAATTCTAAAAGATCTAAGGGGAGAACCAGTGGCACCACTGACTACCCTTTTTAACAAATCATGGGAGGATGGTGTGGTACCTAAGGACTTGAGGAGAGTGGATGTGATTCCCCTTCACAAAAGTGGGAGCAAAGCAGAGGTAGGAAACTACAGACCTTTTAGCTTGACCTCAGTGGTAGGAAAAATGATGGAATCACTTCTGAAAGAAAGAATTAATAAGCACCTAAAGACCAGCGGGGCACAGGACCCAAGGCAGCATGGATTCACAGTGGGAAGGTCAGGTCAGACAAATCTAATAGATTTCTTTGACTGGGTGACCAAAGTTGTAGACCAGGGAGGGGCTTTGGACATGGCCTACCTAGACTTTAGGAAGGCATTTGACACAGTCCCATACAAAATATTAATAAACAAATTAGCCAGCCTGGGAGTGGGTCCCAGGGTGGTAGTCTAGGTAAAAAATTGAAAGCAGGCAGGCAGCTTGGCATTCAGAAACTCATTATAGGATAAGTCATGATTTGTTGTCCTTGAATACTGGGGACTTTCAGCCTGAAAAGAAGTATGCTTTTAAAAAAAGACTATGGGAGTTTTTTGATGCTTAGCAGCTTACTCCTTTAGTGGAGAAAACACTTCAAAGAACTAAATACTAGGAAGGAGATTTTCCCCTCAGCAGGCATATCATGTTTAATTCATTCAAACAAATATAGTAGGATGTTATAAAGGCACCATTGGAAGATTCAAAGGGCACTTCCTGATGAAGCCTACTTGCTTGTAGGTGAAACGTTGAATATGGACCTCAAGAAAAATGAATAAAACATATTAACAGAAGAACATGTGTGCTGTCCACCATTATTTGTTGTGCCCCCAGTTCATTCTCATTTTGGGAGATCTTATCTGGATTTCTTACTCACATTTGGGAGACAGCAGGACTCTAAACTGAAGAGTGCATTGCCCGTGGAGCATTCTGGTTTTCCAGAGACTTTTTTCCATTCTAAAAAATTGGTTGGACAACAGGACACAGAGGATAATAGTAAACGGAGTACACTCTGAAGAAAGGGAGTTACTAGTGGGGTACCACAGGGTTCAGTACTGGGTCCGGTCCTTTTTAATGTCTTTATAAGTGACATTGCAGAGGGACTGTAAGGAAAAATATGCCCCATTGCAGACGACACAAAGATCTGCAACAGGGTTCATACACAAGGGGGAATGGAACAGATGAGAAGGGACTTGGCAAGGTTGGAGGAATGGTCAAATGTCTGGCAGCTCAGATTCAATGCAAAGAATTGCAAAGTAATGCACCTGGGAAACAAAAACCCAGGGGAAGAGTACACAATTGGGGGGGGGGATATTAACAACAACAAAAATGGAAGGAGACCTGAGGGAAGTCATACCAGATGATCTAAAGGTAAGCAAACAATATGAGAAGGCAGTAACGAAGGAAGTTGTTATCCCTCTGTACAGACAGTTGACGAGACCCCATCAGGAGTACTGCGTGCAGTTCTGGAGACCTCATCTCCGCAAGCACATAGACAGGATGGAGGCAGTCTAGAGGAGGGCAACTAAAATGGTGCAGGGTCTGCAACAGAAGCCATATGAAGAGAGACTAAAGGAGTTTAATATATATACCCTTGAGGAAAGGAGGGGAAAGGGGGACATAATGGAAACTTTGAAGTACCTCAAGGGATTCAACAAAGTCCAAGAGGGCAGAATCTTTCAGAAAAAGAGATGTGCAAGAACAAGTGGACACAATTTAAAGACAGAGGGAAGAGGCTGCTGGTTATCTAGGATCTGCAGCTTATCCAATAGGCAGGGAAATGAGCAGACTAGGTGGGCCAAGTGATCCTTATCTGTTGTCAAGGTCTGTGTTTCTAAGTTTTTCACCCTTAAATTGGTTTGGGGGGTGGAAGGATAACATAAGATAGAGCTTTGAAAGATGTATTAAGTTGAGTGTTATCAGCATATAAATGATACTTGGGTTGAATTTGAGGAAAAGGAGATCAAGGAGAAGAAAACAGACCAATGGAAAGAGAGGGAGAACAAGAAAGGTGCCTTGAGGAACATTATCTCATAGAGTTGGGTCAGAAGAACATCCACCGTTAAAGACAATGATGAAACTGGAAAGGTGGGAGTGAAGGGAGGAAATGAGTGTTCTACATATACCAAAATAGTGATTAAGATGGGCAAGAAAAAGGTGTGATCAACAGTGTTATCAGTAACCTACCCTTCAAAGGGTGGTTTCAGTGTTACTGAAGGAGAAAAGTGCAAGGGCCCAATACACAGTTGCAAATGTGTAGCACTAAGGCATCACAACAACCATTTTGAAACATGTTTGGGCTTTGCACCCTGTTATGATATACTCAGCAGGGTCACAAGCCTTCCCTGTGATGTTGCACCAGCTTGGGAAATGGTCTGGGGCAGCCAGGATTGTGGTCTGGGGTCAGATGGTTACCTTGCATTACATGCTTGGAAAACTTCATTTCCCCTTTAAACTAGATTCAAAAATAGGGCAGAGTAGATGTAAAAAACTCTTATTCAACCATCTACAGTATGTATCTAAAACATTATGTATTCAGTATATCTATTTCTAGATCGTGGGAGCATCACAGCCCAATCACAACACATCTAAACCATATTATAAACAAACGTATTTTGTATTCAAATAAAGTGATTTGCATTCACAAACACTGTGACAAATGAACACAGAGAACTGCAGGCCCCAACAATGATCAACTGTCTTGCAATTTATTAAATCATGTTTTTGTTTTATGATAGGACATGGGATGTTCATCTTGTTTAAAATCTAATACACCTAACAATTATGTGATAATAAAGTTTTATTGAATCACTTATAGTACAGTAAAGTTTCTAAATGTACATGCTTTGGCTTAAACAATTTTCTGTCTGCAAAGAAAAAATAATTTAGTTATACGCAGTATTGTTTTAGATGGTATACAGGAGAGAAATGCTTTCATACATTTCATGCACTTCACTAAGAAGAATACCATAATTTATCCTGACAGTCTACCAGTTTACCATCATTCTGGAATACAGCTGGCCAAAATGATGCTCATATTTAAAAAAGGGGATAATTATAAAGAAAACTACAACAGTTCTAATATAACATTACCAATGACAGTCAGGTTACTAAAAATGACACGAGTATCTCCAACATTAAAAACCTGCTTACTCTAGTTCAGTTCTGAAATAGACCTGACCATTCCAACTTAACAGCCTGGCAGCAGCTAATAAATAGTATTAATTCAGTTACAGAAAAAGACACATCATAGATACTAATATTGTCAGCATAAGCAAAGTCTTTGACCTTGTTTTTCACTAACTACTGATAATAAAGCTTGGCAACCTGGGAGTTTTTTTCATACTCAGCACTTAAATGGGTCGCTGGCTACCTGTCAGACAAAACAACAGCTAGTAAACTTCATGGAGACCAGAGCACCTTTGCAATCCATCAGTGCTGGAAACCCAAAAGGATGTAACCTTGGGTCCCTAGTCTCTATTTTTTTTTAAACAGACCTCTTAATTTTTGTGCCAAAAAATGTTCTTCTACCTGCGGAGAACACAGTCTGCAACAAATCTTCCCGTGACATAAATTGTGTAAGTGACCTCATATGTAAAAGGAGATCTGGTGCTACAGTAGACATGAGACAGGGCATGAGGTACTGCCGTGGAAGCAGAGTCATTATGTCTTGAAATTGTATAGAGAAGGAACAGGCATGCAGAACAAATCTGCAAAAGACCATCTGACACTTGGGAGTACTTTTATAAATGATAGTAGAATGGTAAAAATGTTTCTCAAAGGCCAAGTGGATATTAAGGGGAGACTACTGCTTTTACATTGATCAGAGCACACATAATAGAGAGCCTTTTTCCTTTACCAGTTTGTAAGAGAGACCCGGTTATGTTGGCATTTTTGTTTTGCCATAAAGCTTGTTCTTGCCTTGGTTGGTGCATGTGGGCAGGCTGTCAGCTCTGTCCCCATTGCCTCTCACCCAGCACCCAGAGCACCAGACCATCAGCCCCGAATCCCCCACAGATTTCCACCGGTGGAAGGGCAGGAAGGGGAAAAGCCATCCTCCCCCTGCCTGGTGTCACACATCCAGATGGGTCCAGTGATCAGCTTGCAGTGCGGAGCAGAGGCAGGCGGACAGGCTGCATTTAGCCTGCAGCATCCATTTTCCTCTTTTCTTCCTAAGTCTCCTGCCACAGTGGCACATAGGTGTGGACATGGAGGTACACAAGCCTACAGAAACTGCATCCCTTCCCTTTGTGTCACTTGAGGCTGCTGGCACTATCCCCAGGCCTCCACCTGGGGACAGCCAAGGGCAGAGATGGCAAAAAAAAAACTCCTCCAGGAAGTTGAGAATCTTTAGTAAGGGAGGGGCATAGCCCCCTGCATAAAAATACATTTGTTTTCGCCCGCATGTCTCCACTGGCAGTGTACATCGCCGTTCTGGTTTTTTGGTAATGTACACTCACTATAACGGCGATCACTATTTGGCAGTTGACATTATGACATGGAACCAGGCATGGCAGCATGGGTCCAGGTGCCTGCAGGGGCTGTTCACGCACCCGGACCCGCATCTTCTCGCATAAGTAATCCACTATGAGACCCAGGACAGGCATCCGATTAGATGCCCACCTGGGTCTGCACACTCCACCCTGGCTACACCCTGCCAGAGGGGGGGGCCATGGACAGGTGCCCTGATTGTGCATGTAGTAGTGAATATCATGCCCTGAGCTGTCTGGGCTGTATAGCTACGCTGGTGATATGCATCTCGCAGCATTTACTTCCTGCCACTTCGTGTACAGGGACAATTGTTAAGAAAGGGCTCTAGTCACCAGCAAAAATAGCAGCTGATACTAACAGAATTCAGTTACACAGCTAACTAAAAAAAAACAGTAATTTTGTTATACAATGGCTAGAGAGTTATGATTAGCCAAGACCCATCATTTGACTGTGTAGCAATATTGCTAAATGCATGGTTATGGATTTTGATTTATATTTTCTTTGCTAAATCCTCTTTTCACATGTGCAGCAACACACTCCAGAGTGCACATTAGGTAAGTATTTTTAAAATGGGTAAGTAAAAGCCACAAAATTCAGATACTTTATGACCAAAATGCATAACCTGGCCAAGATTAATGCAACACCACCTCACAGTACCCTTCTGAACTATAACCAACCTTAAAAAGAAGCCTCTGTCCACACAACAGATTAATACCTCACCCCCAAACTGAAACAATAGACAGCCATTGTATGGCAGGACTTCAGAGAAGCACAAAGAAACATAGATACATATAAACATAACATTTGACAGCAGATAAGGACCACTTGGTCCACCCATTCTGCCCATTTGTCCCTGCCTATACTGTCACCACAGAGCCTTCTTGATCTCGCCCCCACTCCTGCTTCCCAACTAAGATTCCTTTGTGCCTATCTCAACATGGCCTAAAGCTCAGTGCTGTTTTCACCCTCACTGCCGCCGCAGAGACTGTTCCAGGCATAAACCACTTTTTCAGTGAAGAAGTACTTCCTCACATCTTTCCTAAACTTTCCCCCTTCCAGCTTTACTGCATGTCTTCTTGTTCTCTTGCGTTTTCTCTGAAAAATGCTACTCTCCTGCACCTTGTTCAATCCTGTGAGGTATTTATAGGTCTACATCATGTTCCTCTTCTCTCATCTCATCTCTTCCATGGTGCACATATTGAAGTTTCTCAGCATCTCCTGATAGGGCTTCCGATGCAGCCCCTACACCATTTTAGATGCCTTCCTCTGAACAGGCTGAACCCTGTCTACTGTATGTCCTTCCTGAGATGTGGTCTCCAAAACTGGACACAGTACTCCAGGTGGGGTCTCGCCAATGATCCTTACACTGACAACACCACCTCCCTCCTTCTGTTGGTCATACACCTCCTTATGCACCCCAGCATCCCACTGGCCCTACCTACTGCTTTGACACACTGCCCAGCACATTCAGGTCATTCACAATTACTCCACTGTCCCTTTCCTGTTTAGTAACTGTCAATACCTCTTCCTCGATTTTATACTCTGCCTCGGTTTCTGTGCCCTAGATACATGATTTTGCAAATTATTTTGCATTGAAACCCAGCTTCCATATCCTTGACCACTCCTCAAGTTTTCTCAGGTCTCTTCACATTCTCCATACCCCCTCTGGAATGTCCACCCTATTGCAGATTTGGTGTCATCTTCGAAGAGAAATACCTTCCCTTTCAGCTTATCTGCAATGTCACTTATAAAGACAATGAAGAGAAATAGTCCCAGTACTGATCCTGAGGTAACCCACTGGTCACTCTCCCTTCCCTGAGTGAGTTATGTTTACCACTACCCTCTGCTGCCTATCCATCATCCTATTCCTTACACAGTTTACCACCTTATGACCCACCCCTTAGCTGCCACATTTCCCAATGAGCCTCTGATGTGGCACAGTGTTGAAGGCCTTGCTAAAGTCTAAGTTGGCCATGTCCACAGCCCCACCCTGATCTATCCGGTTTGTCTGACATGACCTACCCACCCCCATGAATCTGTGCTGACTCAGGTCTTGTAACCCACTGAATTCAAAATACTCTGCAATCCTGTCCTTTTGAAGCAACTCCATTAACTCCCCCCACCCTCACTGATGTCAGACTGACTGGTCTCACATTTCCAGTCTCTTCCCTGTAGAGGTGGGCAAAGTTAGAAAACTTCACTCTGCAGAGAAATTCATGAATTTTACTGAATTTGTAAAGTTATTTCACCTTAAAGGAGAACTTTGTAAATGGTGAAATTGTGATGTTCACCTGTAAATGTTGGCTCTAAGACAAAGCTTGAAAGGATTCATGGGATTGGAGATCACATGGTGCTGCAGTGAGCTGTATTGCCATGTGTCAGCTGAATTCAGTGCAGTGTGAGGAAGAGACAGTTAGGGCTTGATTCTCAAAACTTGATGCAAGCTGCACCAATGGTGACTTGCACAGGTTGCTGGTGCACCAGGGACCCTGTGCCTGATTCCCTGTTGGGTAGGGTCCCATCAACAAAGTCCAGCAGCTTGCAGCAACCATGGCCATGCGCCAAACAGACAGCCCATCCAGATGGTGTGCAACAAGCTGCAGTGTGGTCATGTGCCAGTCACCGGTGGCTAGCGGTCTCCCCCAGCCCCAATATGCCCATATATTGAAATATTAACAAAAAACAGTCCCTGTTGGTCTAGTGGTCCCCTCAGCCATGATATGCCCCAATATCACAATAGTAACCAAACCATTCCTTGGTGATCTTTCCCCCCAGACCCAATGTGCCAGTATTTTCAAATAAAGATAAATTAATTCCCTGGTGGTCTAGTGGACCCTTCCCCCTTGTCCCGATCTGCCATATATTACAATAGTATTAACGTCATTCCTTGGTGGTCTAGTGGACTCCCCAACCCTAATATGCCAGTATATTAAAATATTAGAAAAATCTTTCCCATGTGGTCAGTGCCCCTCAGCAGGTAGTGCCCACCCTAGCTCCCCAATTCTGAAATGAGTTAGACACAGTATCCTTCCTCACACCACTATCAAGTCATCGACTGAGCTGTCATAGGAGTGCATACTATATACAGTATGCACTTGTTGATTGACAGCTTCAGGAAGATGTAAATCAATGAGCATGTACTGTATACAGTACATACTCCTCCTTGACAGCTGAGTCAGCAGCTGGATGAATTGGTATGAGGAGGGCCGTGCTGGTTGCCAGTTCTGTTTCAGGGTGGGGGGAGTGGGGTGGTGAGCACTAGCTGTCATGGTGGGGTGGTGGGGGTCTGCTAGATCACCAAGGAATTATTTTTTTAATATTTTAATATACAGGCATATCAGGGATGGGGGGACCACAGCACATGTCAAAGTAGGGCTCCAAGAGTGGTGCAATTGGACAAACCCTCCCAGAGGGTGATATTCTATGTACTCTTAGACCAGCCCTGGCTGGTCTAAGGGTACTTAGAATTTTGCCCTCTGGAAGGGTTTAGAGATTACTGCTTTAGAGGATATGGCAGCTTTCAGCTGCCGCATGTGCCCTAGCACCATGCCACAGCCAATTTTGTGTTGCAAGGACTGCACAAGGCCCCTTTTGTGCATGCAACCTGCGATTGACACAGGCTGCATTTGAGAATCACTCCTGGTGCATCTTTTGGTGCAAGGTGCACATTGCACAATTCCTTAGGGTGCAAGCCTCTTGCGCCATGCTGGGAACTTTGAGAGTCGAGCCCTTGGTGTTAAGTGTGCTCTGTATCTTTGTGCCTAAAAACTTTTGGAAAGCATTTAAAATGCACAGCTGTTTCCAACAAATCACTTCATGAAGTAGCTGCTGTGCCTTGTGCCTCTGCATCACCAATTATTTGTAGTATTTTTGTGATTTACTTAGTGCAAAGTTGTAGTTTTATTCTTTATTATGTGGTGTGTAATGAGGCAGTGCTGTTGGAGGGAGGGGGAGGTGAGCTTAGTTGTTGTAACTTTCAGAAGAACAAACTCTGGCCAGAGCCAATAGGGCTGCAGCTATGGGATTTGGGGTAATAATATTGAAAATTATTTTTTTTATATTTGTACACAACATTTGCAACATAGCCTTGTTATGACCCAGCCTCATGAAGAAGGGCAGAGAAAATGTTCAGCTCATGGCCTAAAAATGATTTTGTGCAGGGACTGTGAAATCAATTTTCAGGATGTAAGAACATATTTGGGGCAGGAGTTGAAAAAAAAAAACAGCTGTCACATTCATAACCTGCTGTAAAGAAATAGCAATGTTACACATTTTGGGTAAAACTATTGAATATTATCAAAGTTATGAGCCTGTGTTTGCAAAATTCAACATAGCCTCTTAATATATATATATATATATACGCCAACAATTTAAAACATAGCCTCTTATAATCCCACATCATGAAAAAGGACAGAGAAAATGTTCAACTCCTGCCTGAAAGGTGATTTCTTGCAGGGACCACAAAATTACCTTTTGGGATATAAAAAACATTTTGGCCAGGATTTAAAAAATGACAGCTTTCTCATTCATGAGGTGCTGTAAAGTTATGGCTATATTGTAACTTTGGAGTAAAATTATTGAAAATTGACAGAGTTATGAGTCTGCATTCAAAAAGTTCAATGTAGGTTCATAACTTTAGTGTTTTTAACATTTTTACACCAAATTTTCAACATAGCCTTCTTATGACCCCATGTCATGAACAATGCAGAGAAAAGTTTTCAACTCCTGCCCAAAAGATAATTTTACACGGGGACAGCAGAATCATTTTTCAAGACAGATTTGTCTGTCAGTGGAATCGTTCTGGGGTGGGGGCAAAAGGCATGTTGAAACTTTGTCAAAATATGCAAAATTACCAAGTTATGCCACTGGGTTCAAACCCACATTAAAATACATTGAACTGCATACCTGTTTCTTCAATTCATTGTCCGGTTTTGAAGAGTGAAGACATGTCTGTGGTCCAGAGAAGATTACAGTGTTGGACCCCAATGGGTAAGTAAGGGCTTGGGGAGGGTACAGGTGGGGATACTGAGTGGGAGGGTTGGGTGGGCAGTCAGGAACAGTTGCAAAAGACATTGATGGACGGTGGGTTTTTTTTTTAGGAAAAAAAACAGGACCAAGGATTCCTGGTCACAACACTGGGGGATTGGGCACCCCCAGTGTCACTGTTATATGTGTGTGTGTGTTTGTGTATGTGTGTCTGTATGTGTGTGTAACCTAGAAACATAGAAATTGATGACAGATAAGGACTGCAAGGCCCATCCAGTCTGTCCATTTCTTTTTCTACCTTATAAATGTGCCATTGACTTTTGCACTGTCAATAGCCTATTTATTCATACTTATCTGTATTGCTCCCTTATGACTATCCCATGCCTTTTTGAAGCTCTGCATTGTATTCATATCCACCACTTCCTGAGGTAGGCCATTCCATGCATCCACCACTCTTTCTGTGAAAAATAACTTCCTCACATTACCCCTTAATCAGCCTCCCTCTAATCTCATGCTGTGTCCTCTTGTCCTGCTATTTTTTTTATATTGAAACATGTCAGACTCTTTCACCTTGTTAATGCCCTTATGGTACTTAAATGTTTCAATCATATCACCTCTCTCTCCCTCCTTTGCTCTAGGGTATACATATTGAGTTCAGTTAATCTGTCCTCATTTGTTTTCTGATGCAGTCCCTGCACCACTTTGATTGCTCTTCTATGGACTGCCTCAATTTGGTTACTGTCCTGATGAAGATGTGGCCTCCAGTACTGCATGCAGTACTCCAGGTGGGGCCTAACCAGTGTCTTATAAAGAGGGATTATTACCTCCCTCTTCCAACTTGTGGTACCCCTACTAATACACCCTAACATCTCCCTAGCCTTACCTACTGCTTTAGTGGTCTGCTTGGATGATTTCAGGTCATTGGTGATGATGATGCCCAAGTCTCTTTCTTCCCTTGTGACTGCCAGCAACTCCCCTCCGAGCCAATAGGTGACTTCAGGGTTTCTCTTCACTACGTGCATGATCTTGCACTTATTTGCATTAAATCCCATTTGCCACTCTTCCGACCATTTTGCTAGTTTATCCAGATCTCTTCTCATTCTGCCCACCCCATCTGGATCATCTACTCTGTTGCAGATCTTTGTGTCATCTGCAAACAGACCAACCTTACCCTCCAGTCTATCTGCAATGTCACTGATGAAGACATTAAAGAGGACTGGCCCCAGGACTAATCCCTGAGGTACCCCACTTGTGACTTGCATCTCTTCTGACTGTATACCATTTACCACCACTCTCTGTTTTCTGCCCGTCAACCAGTTTGCCACCCAGTTGACCAACTTCTGACCCACCCCGAGCATACCCAGGTTATTACTCAATCTTCTATGTGAAACAGTATCTAAAGCTTTTCTGAAGTCAAGGTAGGTGACATCAACTGCTCCCCCTTGGTCCACCACTCTGGTTACCCACTAAAAGAATTCTATGAGATTAGTTTGACAGGACCTTCCTTTTGTAAACCCATGCTGTCTTGGATCCTGTGCTCCTATGGATTCCAGGTGTTGCACTATCATACGAACATACAAACATACGAAATTTGCCAGCAGATAAATGCCTAGAGGTCTATTAAGTCTGCTCGAATGTGCAGCTAGCACCCCTTATTCTGCAGCTGCCCTTCCCTTCCACCCTTCTCCTTCATTAACCCTCCCCCTTGTCCTGTCCCATCCTCGTTTGAAGCAGTCCACTGTTCTACTGTATACCACTTCAGCAGGTAACGCATTCCACCCAGCCACCACCCTCTCTGTAAAAAAGTGTCTCCTCATCTCCCTCCTGAACCTTCCTCGCTCCAGTCTCATATCATGGCCCCTGGTGGCCTTCTCCTCCCTTACTTCGAACAGCCCCTCTGTACCCATCTTGTTTATTCCTTTCATGTATTTAAAGGTTTCAATCATGTCACCCCCATCTCTCCTCTCCTCCAGAGAGTACATGTTCAACTCCTTCAACCTCCTCTCATATGATAAGTCCCCCAGCCCCTTGATCATCTTTGTCACTCTGTGCTGCACCCCCTCCAGTAACTTAATGTCCCTCTTTAGATACAGATGCCAGTACTGCACACAGTACTGCAGGTGTGGTCTAACTAATGACCTGTGCAGTGGCAGAATCACCTCCTCCCTCCTCGAGGATATACCCCTTGCAATACAACCCAGCATTTTTTTGGCCTTTGCAGCTGCCTTCCTATATTGTGCCGAGTTGTTCATTGACCCTGTAATGAGCACACCCAGATTCTTCTCCTCCTCTGTCTGGGCTAGCTGCACTCCCCCTAGCTGGTAACTCCTCCTGGGTTCTTCATCCCAAAATGCAGCACCTTGCACTTTTGGCATTAAAGCCCAGTTGCCAGGTGTCTGACCAGGTTTCAAGCTTTGCCAGATCATCCTGCAACCCTGCCATCCCCCAGGTCATCCATCACCGCCGCCTACCTTGGTATCATCATCAAACAGACTGATCTTGCTCTTGATGTCCCATGATATGTCTGCAATGAATATCCCAAACAACACTGGTCCCAGCACTGAGCCCTGTGGAACACCCGTCACTGCCCTTGGGTGTGAGGGCTCCCACCCACCACCACCCTCTGTTGCCTTCCCTGCAGCCAGTTTCCTACCCATCTCACCAGCTTTGCACCCGCCTCTGTGCCTACTAACTTCCTTCCCAGCCTTCCATGTGGCACTGAGTCAAATGCCTTACTGAAGTCCAGATACAGGACATCCACTGCATGGCCCCTGTCCAGTTGCCTAGTTACCCAGTCATGGAACTCAACCAGGTTGGTTTGGCAGGATCTGCCACATATGAAGGCATGCTGTCTGCTGTCCTGTAGTCCTTTGGCCTCTAGGAGGGCCACCAGCCTCTCCTTCAGGATAGTCTCCATTAGCTTACCCATGATGGATGTGAGGCTCACTGGTCTGTAGTTTCCTGGTTCATCCTTGAGGCCACTCTTGTAGAGGTGCACCACATGAGCCATCCTCCAGTCCTGAGGTACACACCCCGAATGTAGTGAGGCATTAAATAGGTCTGCCAAAGGTCCTGCAAGGACCTCTGCCAGCTCCTTCAGTACCGTGGGGTGGATGCCATCTGGGCCTGGCGCCTTGTCCTCCCTCAGTGCCTTCAAACCCTCTTGAACTCTACTCTCCATAATTTCCCCATCTGTCACCACTTCCCACCCTGCTTCTGCCATTTCTCCCACCTTGGGTGTCACCCCCTCTTCTCTTTAGTAAATACTGAGCAGAAGTACTCATTTAGTGCTTCCGCCTTGTCGTGCCCTGCTTCCACCCAGCCCCCCTCTTTCCTAATCCTTACTATGTGGTCCTTACAGCTCCTTTTCTCCCTGATTTACTTAAAGAAGTCCTACTCCCCCTTCTTAATGCCTTGTGCCAGCCTGAGTTTCGTAGATGCTTTGGCTCCCCTTACTGCTCTTGTCACCTCCTTCGATTCTGTCAAGTACTCCTCCCCACACCCTGTTTTCTTGTACTTCCTAAAGGCGGCTCTTTTCCTCCTTACCTTTTCCATGACCTCCTTGCTCAACCAGATCGGTTTCTTAGCCCTAGCCTTCTTGCTCTGGGCTTTGCAGCAGGTTTTGGTTGCCTCCACTATCCCCAGCTTTATGAGCTCCCACCTCTGGTTAGTGTCCATACTAGATTGAATTCTGGCCAGGTACCCTTTTACCACTTCCCACATCCTCCCAAAGTCGGTCCTCCTGAAGTCCAGCACTATTGTGCCAGATTCCACTCCTTCCTTGCCCATATCCAATGTGAGCCATACTGAGCGGTGGTCACTCCCTGACAGCGGTTCCTCCACTGTAAGTTCTCTTACAAAGTCCCCATTTGCCAGCACAAGGTCAAGGGTATTTCCCAACCTGGTTGGTTCACTGACCATTTGCAGCAGGAAGCTGTCCTGAAGGCATCCAGCAGCACCTGCTCCCTTCTGTTCCTGGTTGTTGGGGTGCTCCAGTCCACTCCTGGCATGTTGAAGTCCCCACAATCACCACACTACCCTTCTTGAGGTCCTCCTGATCTGTCCCACAAGTTCCTGTCTAACTCCTCCATCTGAGATGGTGGCCTGTACACCACTCCCATTCTAAGAATCCTATTCTTGGAATCCTGGATTTGCATCCAAAGTGACTCCATACCACCCTCCTCCCCTTCCTCCCTTACACACTTCAGTTCTTCCTTCACATATAGTGCCACCCCTTTCCCAATCACTCTGTCCCTATGAAATAATCTGTACCCTGGTACAGACAGGTCCCAGTCATTGTATTGGGTGGCCCATGTTTCCATGATGACTGCAATGTCCACCTCTCCCTCTGCCATGAGAACCTGTAATTCTGCAGTTTTCCTCCCAAGGCTCCTAGCATTAAGGGTAACCACCTTCCACCCATTCCCCCCTCCCATCCTGCCCTCCTTTCCTAGCATCACCAACAGTACTTGCCATATGTCCTTTGTCACTGTTATGGGGGGTAAGCTCATATGGTTTCCCAACCTGTGGTCTCTGCATATCTCTTCCCCAACTGCCACCCCCCACTCCTAGTTTAAATTCCCAACTTCCCTATGTAGTCCTCCATTCTCTGTTTCAACACTTTCTTTCCCTCCTCACTCAAATGTAGTCTGTCCTTGGCATAGAGACTACTGTCCTCCCAGGTCCCCCCCAACAGCCCATACACTTTAGCACAACACCAGGTTCTTAGCCATCCGTTAAATTCCTCTATTCTCAGTTTTCTTGTTGTGTTTGCCTTTGGCACAGGAAGTATCTCTGAAAAAGTTACTGATCTCCTTGCCCCCTCACATAATTGTGCTAGTTCCTCAAACCTCCTCTGGACTGTATCTACTGTCTTGTCAGCCAGGTTGAAGATGTATAATTAAATGAGGCTTGTCCCTACCCCTTCTAGCATATTTCAGAACAGACTGTCCCACCCTTTCCGCTGTCATTCCTGGCATGGCCTCCACCCAAATGTGACTATGCCTCTCCCCCTTGCTACCCCACCTAACTCCTCTTAGTATTGAGTCCCCCAGCACTAAGATTCCACCCTCTTACTCCCTGCTTGCTTCCATTCATCTCCCTCTCATTTCCAGCTCCTCTTCTTCCTCCTGCACATTATTTCCCTTTTACCCCTGTTGCAATTCTCCCAGCAGAACTTCCCCCCGCTCCAGTTTGGTCCAGGCATTTATCAATTACTCCTCTAATTTCATAATTTCCCTCCTCCATCTTCTTCCTCTCTAGCAGTGCACAACTATTTTCTGAAGGCCCTTCACAAATGCCCACTCCCTCTCTCTTCATAGTAACCTGTTCTCTTCTTTCCACTCCATGACTTTTGCCACTTCTTTGCCTCCCCTCACAAGTCCCTATCTCCTCCTTCCATTTGTCTTTTGTCTCCTGACCTGGTTTCCCCGGCAATTGCTCTTCCTGGCTGGACCCCTTTGTCTCTGCTTCCCTTCTTCTGACCCTGTCCTCATCACTGTTGGCTTAAATCGCCTTCCCTCATCTCCCCTTCTTCCTTCCTCCAGTATTGGGCTAAACCCACCCCCAATCTGCCATGCCTGTCTTAGTTCCTCCTGCAGACCCTCAATCTCCTTTCTAAGTTTTTCTATGTGGTTGCACACTAAACATCCTCCCACACTCCAGGCAATTTTTTAGAAATATTGGTGCACCGCAGTTGCTGCAGCCTACCACCCTACCTATTGCTGTCGTTGCCCACCAGTGACCCCTCACCCTTCCAGATGCAGGATACCAAACACTCCCCCAAGTCTCCCCTCTCCCTCCTCTAACAGTGCAAAACATTTTCTTTATTTCCCTTACCTCCTTTGTTGCACATGTTTAGATATATTGAGCAACTGCTTTTTATATTCCTATCCTCCCTATCCACACTCAAAAACAGACTTTAAGTAGCCATTGCACAACCTTCTTCAAACTCCTACTCCTCCTTTCCCCAATGCAATATCAATGTGAAGTAATAATGAAAGCTCCTAGATTTGCATTTACTTCCCTTACACTGAGAGAGCAGTCACTTCTTCACTTGCTGCTGTTCCTTTCCTGGATGTCTGCTTTTGCTATGGCAGGTGCATATCCTTTGCCTGTTTGAGGAAGTGATGTCAGAACCCCCTGGTATAAAGGAAATAATGGACCAAGGGTGGGACCCGCCCAAGTCTTCCAGAAACAATCAGATAGCTGAGGCCTCTGGTCAGACCATTAGCACCCTTGCCCCACTCTGCACTCAAACTTTGCAGCTAGTGAAACCAGCAACAATGAATCACAATTCTACTCAAAGCCTTTCCTTAAGGAGTGCCTCCATAATCTTTCCCACTACTGAGGTAGGACTGACCAGTCTATAGTTCCCTGCCTCCTCCCTGCTACCATTCTTGTGGAGCAGGATCACATGAGCCCTTCTCCAGTCTTCTGGGACCTCTCCTGTGCTCAGAGACGCACTAAAAAGTTCTGATAATGGCTTTGCTAGTTCCACCCTTAGCTCCTTTAGTACCCTGGGATGTATGCCATCAGGTGCCATTGTCTAGTCCACCCTGAGCTTCTCGAGCTCTTGTAGGACCGTTTCTTTTGTGAAGGGACTAGTGTTCACCTCCTTCCCCCCGTGTACATGGTGCTGAGCTGTGGGCCCTGCCCTACCTTCTCTTCAGTAAATACTGAGAAGAAGAATCTAATTAGGATAGATGCTTTTACTTGGTCCTCCTCCTCACACACCCCCTTATCACCTTTGATCTTAGCAATACCTCCTCTGGACTTTCTCCTTTCACTAATGCAGCTATAGAATGTCTTATCAACTTCTTTTACTGTCTGTGCTAGTGTTTCCTGCCTTTGCCTGCCTTACTGCCTTCCCTGCTTTCCTTAAGAAAGTTTGGTATGCCTCACTATCTTCATTCCGTTGTGTTCCCTTATATTTCCTGAAGGCCAGTCTTTTGGCTCTGAACTTTTCTGCTACTGTTTTTGAAAAAAAAAGTGGTTTTCTTCTTCTTTTGCACTTCCTTTTCTCTCTAACACAATGGGATGTTGCTTCAAGTATTGCATCCTTAATGCTTGCCCACTTTGCCTGTACCCCCTCACCTGTGTTTCTTTGTGCCAGGGCTAGCATAACTTTGTTGGCCATCTTATCAAAGTCAGCTCCTCTGATGTCCTATATTGGTGCCTTGGAATGGGATGATTTAGTTGTAGTGGCCAAACTGAACCATAACATGTGATGGTCACTGGCCCCCAGGTGACCTTCTACCTGGAGATCTGTGATCCTTTCCCTGTTAGTCAGTACTAGATCTAAAAGAGCCCTGTCTCTTGTGGGTTGTTGTACCAGTTGTTTGAGACCCTCCCCCTGCAGGGAATCCACCATGTGTCTAGTTCTGGCAGATGCTCCTGCTGGTATTGACCAATCTGTATCTGGCATGTTGAAGTCTCCCCTTATCAGAATCTTCCCTTTAGCTGTTATGTTTTGTATATCTTCCAACAGTAATATGTCTATGTCCTCCCCCTGGTCTGGGGGTCTGTAGACAACCCCAGTTGTTATGGTTGTCCCATTTCCTGTTTCCAGGTTGACCCAGAGTTCTGCTGGCTCCTTATGTGTATTCTGAATTTCTGTAGCTTTGATATTTTCAATGACATACAGGGCCACTCCACCCCCCCCCTTTTTGCACCTCGGTCTCTTCTGAACAGTACATAGCCAGGTACTGAAGTCTCCTAAGTGTGGTTACTGATAAACCACATCTCATTAATTGCTACTATGTCCAGTTTAGCCTCTGTCATTACAGTCTGCATGTGTGGGAGCTTGTTTCCCAGACTGCGAGCATTTGCATACATGATTTTCCATTGGCCAGATTTCGGTGTGTTAGTTGTTGGGTGAGGTCTGGCATTTCCCCTGTGTATCATATGGGGAGCTGGATATTTTTCCTTACCTGGTGATGCAAATGAACTGCAAACATGCTGAACTCTTGTTTGACCACTAGCTGGGGGGGGGTGTTCTTCCCATTCGTTGTATGGGGTGCTACACCCCTCTCCCCATTTGCTAGTTTAAATATTCTGCAAAGGCATCAAACTTCTGCCCCAATGCACTGACTCCCTCCTTAGTCAGATGTAGTCAGTCAAATTTAAAGACCTTTCACTCCAAAAACTGTTGCCAGTTCCCTACAAATTTGTGTCCTTTTTCCTGGCACCAGCCCTTGAGCCACATGTTTAGCTCCCCTATCTCCCCTTCTCTGACCTTACGTCCATCTGCCCCCTCTCTTAGACTGGCAGGATCTCAGAGAAGGAAATGCCAGATGAAATGGATGATAGTTTGTCACTTAGCCTAGTCAGGTGTTCCTTGGTCTCCACAACTGACCAGCTGGTGAGATCATTATATCCCTATGTGTACCAGGATATCAATGTTTTCTCCTGCTTTCTGAACAATTTTAGCAATGCTGTCAGTGTCTCTCCAAGCTGATGTACCTGGGAGACACCTGATCATTACACCTGGCTGGAGATAGGTATCAACTCCCCAAATCATGGAGTCTCCTATGATCAGAAGTTTTTTGGATTTCCTTTTTGCTTTTTTTTTGGTTTGGTTCCTGTTTTGGGTGAGTTTTGTTGTGTTAGCTCCTGTGCTGCAGTGTCCTGCTCTGCAGTGTCCTCTGCCCCTTTCTTTGATTTTGGAGATAGAGGAGGATACCTGTTGTTTAGTTTTTATATGGTTTGTGGAGGTAATATGTTGGAGCACCAAGTGATGGGGCACCCGATTTGCCCCTCCTAACCACCTGCCAACCTCCCGGACCAACTACCCTCTGCGATTGAAGTGCTTCTGTTACATGTTGGGGAAATGGTGGGTGGTTCTTATAATATTTTTCCTCTTGAATATGAAATTTGAGGCATGCAATCTCTGCCCATGCTGCCTGGAGCTGAGCACTAAGATCTCCAATGGCCCATCATGTAGGACAGTGTCCTAAATCCTGTTAATCTGCCTTTCTGAAAAGCATTCCACAGTACCTGCAGTTAAAGATATCCATTCCAGATAAGTTGCTGGGTTTATAACCTGGTCAGAGTAATTAGAAGGAAGAACATGAAAGCTAAAGTTTGATTTTGTGTTTTGTTTTTTTAGTTTTGTATAACTTGTTATAACAAGTTAAATTACTAGTGCTCCTGTAAATGAGGTCACCGTGTGGATACCCCACTGATCCGACCCTTCCTGCTTTGCCACAGGAAATGTCATGACTGTGTTACCCTGTAAAAGGAGTGTAGTGTGGGGTGGTTGGGGATGGGGGTGGATGGCTGTTCCCTTCCCCTGCCGAAAAAGAAGAACCACGGACAAAAGAAACAAGGAGGTAAGAGCAGAAACAGTCAGCAACAAATGCAGTAACCCTGAAAGCTTATCCTAATGATAGATAAAACTGTAAAACCTGTAAACCACCACCTGTAATAATTTCACAGAATATATACCCTGTAAGAAACACTTTGCTACAGAGAAAAATAAAGCAGTAACAGAAGATATACCTTGCAAAAGACTATTTGAATCAGAAGATTACAGCAGTAATCTGTTAGCACACACCTGTAGGCACACCTTTTAATAATGCAGCAGAAGGTATACCCAGCAACAACAATTTGAATAAGAGAAAAATAAAGCAATAAAGTTTTAGCAACAAACAGTAACAATCCCTGTGAGTACAAAATAAAAATAACAACACACAGTAAACTTGCCTAGCCAAAAGAAGTCTTAATCCTTTCCCTTGCTCTGGTAAGGTTCTTTACTCTGTCCTTTCAAGCTACCTAGAAGGAAAGAGGTCAGGTGAAGCTAGGTGCCTTGGCCAGCAAACCTAGTGTGTGTGTATGTGTGTGTGTGTGTGTGTGTGTGTGTATATTTGTGTGTGGGGTAGTGGGTGCTGGGAGAGGGTTGGTTGAAGGGAGAAAATATAAATATGTATTTAGAGAGAGAAAGCTCGTGGTAGAGCACGATCGTGACACTGGGGGACTGGGCATCCCCGGTTTCATTGTTATGTTTCTGGGAGTGGTGATGAGATGGAGAGTTTGGTGGGGGAGAAGACAATATATATATATATATATATATATATATATATATGTATATGTATATATATATATTCATAAAATGGGTAGGCAAATTGCTGCTCATTTATTGGACCACCAGCATCTCATGATCGTGTGTATATCACAGCGCGACAGCACACTTGCACTTTTACTTCCCTGTAAAACAATTTTGACATTTTATAAGATAGATAAACCACTTTGAGGTGTGCGGTCATGCTCTGATATATGCATGCCTTGGGTGGTTAAGGCACTCGGCCTGCAGCCTCGTGTGTACAACGCACACCCAGGCGTGTGTATATCAGAGCACGACCACACACCTCAGAGTGGTTTATCTAATACATAGATATATATATCTATGTAATATACAGATAATGAAAATAATACCCCCAAAATGCATACAAAAAATACCTTGTAATATGTTAGTTAGTCCCATAATAGTGTATTTCCGGTCCTTGTAATACTATTCTTCCGGCCCAATAATACTATACTTCCAGTCCTCATAATAGTATCATTGGGATTACCGCTGTGACTACTGTGTGAACTGTGTTTTTAATTTTTTTGTGAGAGAAAGAAGAGGAATGGGACTGGGAGCGGGAGCAGGAGTGGCGGGTGGTGCAAACGAGGAGCGAGGAACAACACTCAGGAGTCCTACTAACTCTGCAGACTGCAACGCCATACAGCAGGCACAAGTAAGAACTTAAAATTCCTCATGATCTGTATATTACTAAAATAACAACACGTTTGAGAGCTTTATAGAATTTGATCTCGAGGTTTCAAGTAAACAAGAAACCTCTCAAGCTTTGCTCTCGAGGTTTCTTGTGTCCCCAGAACCTCTTGATGGAATTACTGCCTTGTAATATACCAGAACCTATCTATTATTCTATATGTAATAGATATATACTGTGTGTGTGTGTGTGTATATATATATATATATATATATATATTTATATACATATATATATATATATATATATATATATATATAGGGAGGCAGTATAGCACAGTGGTTTAAGGCTCTGAGCTGCAAAACTAGAGACCTGGGTTTGAATCCCACAGCCCTCACTTGCATACTTTGTGACCCTGAGCAAGTCACTTAACTTCCCAGTGCTCCCAGGTTGCACCTGGAAACAAGCTTTCAGCTCAGTGTGCTACTCCTGGTTAAACAATTAGGAATATATATATATACTTATATATATATATATATATATATATATATTATGGTAGCACGTAGTGCTACCATAGTTAGGGCTGAGGAACCATTTACATGTTAAACCCAAAAGTTTGCACCTTAATAACTTTACAACTGTTCAATGGATTTTCCTGAAATATGGAATACAGAATCAAGACTCAAATGCCTTGGGATTTGCCAAGTTTTGTACCAGTTGGATATACGGCTGTGGAGTTGTTAAGCATGATCTGCGCATGCATTTACCCTTTTTTTAGAATTCTACAGTCGCACCTACCGGTCGCACGGTTTGTGTGACCAGTCCAAAATCTTCAGGGAGCATGCAGCTGGGGTCCCCAATGTGCCTTTCAAAGATTTCGTGAAAAAATATTAAACGGTTCAAAAGTTATTCAAAAAACAATTTCCCATTATAAGTCAATGGGAAAAGTTAACAAAAAGTTTGACAATGTCGCAAATGCAGTTTTTACTTTCACAAATGGCCCTTTTACTATCACAAATACACCATTTTGTTTTCAGTTGGTGATCAGAAAAATGCTTGGCATTTAAATTTGAGACCCTCTAGGAACCTATTTATTTATTTATTTATTTATTTTTTCCATTAAATCTTTATTACAGATTTAGTTACAGAGAATGCATCCAAAAACAACAGGCACAAACATATGAGTACGCAATCATGCTTATTACAGCTAATAACAGGATCCATCCTCTGCAATGACCCCAAAACCCCACCTCCCCAGGCCCACCCCCTACCCCCAGCACAAGACAAGCTAACCTGCTCTACGCAGTCATAAGGGACCCTATAGGCCCTATAATGAGTAAGTAGTGTAAAAGGGACCCCAAATCTTATCAAACCTAGGGAGTTTGTTTTGAAGGACGGCTATCATTCTTTCAGCCCTCAAGCTAGCAAGTAGTTCCTCCAGCCATTCAGTATAACTAATCATGACAGAATCTTTCCAGTGTCTAAGAACCACCTTTTTAAGGGTGGTTGAGATTAGAGCCATATGGAACCTCCTATTCCTAACTGCGATATGAGAAACATCCCCCAGCAGGCATACTTCGGGGGTGAAAAGGTCCTCCAGGCCCAATAATGGATCCACTCTATTTTTAATGGCTGTCCAAAGCGGGGTTATCTTTGGACAGTTCCAGAAAATGTGCAACAGGTCCCCATCCCCTGAGTGACACCTATTACATATAGGATTTGCCACTATTTTTAAACTCGCCAACTTCTGTGGAGAGTAGTAAGTATTATGGAGAATTTTAAACTGTATCAGTCTCAACTGGTCCTGCAGGATAAATTAATGGCAGTTTTGCCAAAGGGCAGCCCAATTAAGTTCCTTATTAGGGAACACGGAAGCCCAATAGGAACACGGAGCCAGGTTCTGAGAATAGGTCCAGTCGAATAGTATGGAGTATACATTAGAGACCGCGTGTGAAAGTCCCATTAGAGGCCCCAGGAACTCATAACATTCTACTCTCGGAATCTGAATTGGCCTCATACCCATCTTGCTAATTAAAAAGTGGCGTAACTGATACTCCTTAAAGACCATCGTGGTGGGCAATCAAAATTTATTCAGGATCTCCAACGAGGAGAGTATCTTTCCATCGGGTGTAAGAAGTTCTTTCAAACAACACACATCAGGCAGGGCCAACCAAGAGGGGCTAAGAGGCTTATTATCAATTAGGAAATGTGGGTTGCCCCAGATAGGTTGTGACCAATCCCTGAGGTGATCATATTTTAAAAAGCTGCAGAACTGCGTGTGGGTTCTTACCGAGATCCCTATCGGGGATTTTCTGAGGTGGGGAGAAGTTTCGGGCTAAGATAGAGCAGGGTCTCCAGAGCGAGACCATGATTCTTAATGAGAGCTAACTCAATTTGTAACCACAAAGGTACGTATGATGGTTGAGTTGGGAGGTCCATACCCTTTACCCACCTAAAATACTTATTAACGTGACCTGCCCAAAAATAAAGAGCAAAATGCGGCAGTCTTAACCTCCCCCAATGGTTTCGGTGCAGCCATCTTATGGTAGGCCATCCTAGCTTTCTAGTATCCCCACACAAAATTGGCTATAAGCCCATGGAGTTTTTTAAACCATGAGAGCAGTAACCAAATATTTAACATACTCAGGGGGTAAAACAACCGAGGGAATACATTCATCTTAACTAAATTTATCCTTCCCCATAAGGAAATTGAAAGCTGCGCCCATCTTTTCAAATCTAAATCAATAGTATGCACCAGGGGATCCAGATTTAACTGGCGTACTCGTGTCATGTTCCTCATCAGGGTAAGCCCCAAATATTTAATGGAATCAGACTTCCAAGCTAAGCCTAGCTCAGTAATCTCTTGTTTAAAAAGATTTTTACTGAGGGGATATACCACGGATTTGTCTAAGTTTCATTTGTAATTGGCCAGATGACTATATTCCTGAATAGTTTCTAATAAAGCTGGGATGGATACGCTCGGCTTAGAGATATATACTAAGAGATCGTCTGCATATGCTGTTACTTTTATAACATTGTCCAGAATTTTAATGCCGCTTATTACTTGATTACACACTATATTTCTAATGAGCGGTTCCAAATACAAATTAAAGAGAAGGGGGGATAGAGGGCATCCTTGCCTAGTACCCACATGCAGGGCAAAAGGATCTAAAGTAGCCCCATTACAGGTGGTCCTAGCTGTGGGATTTAAATAAAGGGAACCTACCCATTTTAAGAACACTTCTGGAAATCCAGACTTTCCCATTGTAGTTAGTAGGAATCCCCAATGGACCCTATCAAGGCCTTCTTGGCATCCAAAGAGACCAGGGCCATGGTGGAACTGCACTCTTCGGACACCAAGAAGGCGTGAGCCAGCGTCTGGAGGTGATCAGTGGCTGATCTGCCTTTCATAAAACCGACTTGTTCTGCTCCGATAAGTCTGGGTAACACCCTATTTATTCTATCCGCTAATATCTTCACCAGGATTTTGATATCATAATTAAGCAATGAAATAGGCCTATAACTAGCTGGGTGTTCGGTGGGGTTTATCTGGTTTGGGGATTAGAAAAATGAGTGCTTCAAAAAGTGACTGATCCAACATCTGGCAACTGAGAATATACTGAAATAACCTAAGCAGTAATGGGGATAACTGTTTAGAAAATTTTTTATAAAAGTTGGACGAGAATCCATCCGGGTCTGGTGTTTTATCTAGCGGGAGACCCTGAATGACCAATTCAATCTCATTTTGGGTAATAACAGCAGTCAACTGTGCCCTTTGGGATTCTACCAGTGAGGGAAGCTCCAGATCTTTCAAGAAGGTGAGTATCTCCATTTCAGTGGGGGGAGTCACCATAGCACCATACAGGGATTCAAAATAGTTTCTGAATTCCTGTGCTATCTCCCTGGGGGTGGTCTTAATTTGGCCATCCTCCCTGGATTGAATACCGGAGATTATTCGGGAGGATTCTAACTGTTTGATACGTCTCGCCAGAAGCCTGCCCGCCTTTTCCCCCTGATCCAGGTAGTTAGCTTTAGTTTTAATTAGTGCTAGCTCAGCTTGCTCCCCTAGCAGGTTTAGGTACAAATCTCTCAACTTGACTAGCTCCAGTTTATCTTTCTCCAAGGACTGGGGGGATATGTTAGCCTCCTTAACTCTTATCCTGGCCAGTAAGTCCAACATAACTTGCTCTTTTTCTCTTTTCTTTCTAACTGCCTGCCCAATTAAAATGCCCCTCATAACAGCCTTGAATGCCCCCCAGACCATGTCTGGCTGGATATTATCTCTCAAGTTGTTGGCTATAAATTCTTCTATTTGTGTCGAAATATATTTAACTGTATTGGGGTTCCTCAAGATCTGGTTATTTATCTTCCACCTACTACCCCTCTTAGGCAGAGATGAAAAGGAGATTGAAACCGACACTGCAGCATGGTCCGAGGGAGGACCAGCCACAATTGCCGCGTCCATCACCCCTGGAAGGAGAGTACAGGAAAGTAAAATATAATCAATGCGGGATGCTGTACCATGAACTTGAGAGGTAAAGGTATATTCCCGAGATTTTGGATGGACAACCCTCCACACGTCTGATAGGCCAAGCTGGTCCAGTAAATCCCTCAAGGCCCGGAGCCGGAGAAAGAGCCAGATTGGAGGGTTTGGACCTGTCCATTAAGGGGTCTAAAACAAGATTAAGGTCTCCCCCCAGGATCATGGGGACCTGAATGAAGGGCGCTAATGCCTCCAGCAATTTTACAAAGAACTCCTGTGTGTCAGTATTGGGGCCATAAACCGATCCTATCAAGATCTCTGTATTTTGCAGTTTACCTTTGACAAGAACATATCTGCCCTCATTGTCCTGAATAACCTGAAGGGGGGTAAAGGGGAAAGATCTGTGCACAAGCACCATAACACCTCTACTCTGCGTGCTGCCTTGTGAGGAAAAAAATTCCCCATTTGCAAACGTCTCATACTATTACTCTCCGTGTGAAGTAAGTGTGACTCTTGTAAAAACATTATATCTGCTTTCACCACATCTACATGCTTCAGGATTCGATACTGCTTGGATTTCTGTCGTGCTCCTTTAACATTCCAGCTTAGAAGTTTAATGACCGTATGTGATGTCATGATCCCTAATATTAAGCCAGTGCAGTGATCTGCTCTGCCCTATCCAGTGTCCCCAACTTCCAATCCTCAAGTCTTGTGCTCCCACCTCCCCTTCTCCCCAACCAAGTAAAACCCGGAAATAAAATGCCCCCCTAATAGCCTCCATACCCCCCATCCAGCCATACCCCTCCCCTCCGCCCCTCTGTAGTATCGCAGTCCATGATGACAGCTCACATAGCTGTGTCCCCTCCCGCTCTGCCACCCCCTCGTCCCCTCCTAAAACCAGGGTATTGCATGCCCTTAACTTCCTAAATATTAAATAAGGCACCAGTAAACCCTTATCAACTGGCATAGAACTACTACTGGAGGGCACTGGACATCAAATCCGAACCCAGACCAAGGCCCTCCAAATTAACATCTACCTAATCTCAAGTTAGCATCCCTGGGGCACTCCCAGGAGGCAACGCTCTGCCCCTTTGAAAACAACTCATAAGCCTCAATAATGCCTTAGGATAGCACGAGTCACTAGAGCCACTATGGTCCACACTTGTTAAATTAAATTTTAACCAGAAGGGGTACGAAAACGCCCATCCCATGTGTGCAATATCTAAACTTACCCCCTGTAAAATAAAATAAAAGTGTGCCCAAACGCGAGGGTTCTGGAGCCCTCAGACTGCAACACTCCTGCAGTGCAATGATAAACTAATGGAGGGCTCTGTATACCATCAGCCTCCTAAACACTACAAATCCCACCCCCAAGAACATTGGTTACAACCGACCCCTTGTTTAGACATCTATCTAAGTGATGCCCTCGAATTAGGCACCAAGTAACTAACTATAAGACAGTGGAACATTCTTCCATGGCAAAGTCCAGATAGGCAAGGACCCGTATTAACATAACGCCACCATGCACACGGATCCCAAGTATTCGAAGGGACCCCCGAGAGATTCAGTTCACTCACTGGCATTCCTTCAATAACTTAGTCCCAGATAGATCAGGAGTAGTCCACATGTTTTTCATTAATATAACAGGAGAAAATTCAACAACTTTTAATCAACCATGAGACAGAGTCCATGATAGTGGAAACTAAACCCTCATTTGGGCTTAAACAAGGAGGGTAGTGCTAGTTGAAGCGTGGTAGAGGCCGATTCTGAATCCTCGTACATCTTCCAAGAGTCGGCGATATAGACATGTAATTTGGCTGGGTACACCATTTTAAACTTGATACCCGCTGCAATTAGCTTGGAGACAAGCGGTTGAAAGGATGCTCTCCATTGCCGAACCGATAGCGGTCGGTCTTGAGCCACTCTTAGATTTGTGCCTTCCCATTGCAGGATCTTGGTCTCCTTAACCTTTTGTAAAAAGATCTGCCTCTCCTGGTAATTTAACAATTTGGCGATGAAGATATGAGGGGGTGCTCCTTGTGGCAGCATAGGTCGGAGGGCGCGATGCACTCTTTCTATATTGTAGCAGGGGCCAAAAGGTGAGGGGCCCACTACTTTCTCAACGAACTTCTGGAAAAACTTCACTGGGTCACCTCCTTCCTCCTTTTCAGGTAAACCAATCAAAACTACATTATTTCACCGACTTCTGCCCTCGAGGTCTTCCACCTTGGAGTCCAGGCTTGAAATTCGATGGTTTATGTGCGCAATCATGGGGTCGATCTTATCAGCACGATTCTCCAAAGACCTTACCCACACTTCATTATCTGAGATTTTCCTTGTTAGATCTTCTAAGGTAGAGGTAATGCTCTTAATTTCAGATGTGATTTCTGCCATTTCCGCCTTGAATGGACGAAATTCCTCCAGGAATCTTACCGTGGTTAGCAGTTCCTCCCCTCCAGTACCAGGGCTGCAGGACTGGGCAGGCTGTTGCTGAGAGGCCTGTGATTCCTTCGGGGCCTTCTCTGGGGTTGCTGGTGGGGTATGCTTAGGGGGTGCTTTAGGCATTTCTGCTTCCATCAGTGCCCCAGTCATATGCACCACTGTATCAGGCAGCAATTAGTCTGATTTTGAGTGCAGTTACACCGCTGATGAGTAAAAAATACCGGATTTGGACAGGAATTAGGCAGAGCTCTCTGAGAGTGCAGCTAGCAAGAGCACTACATCACATGACTCCCGCAACCTAATTATTTTTGTATTCCCCTAGTCGGACCCTGAGGATGCTAGTCGTGTCTTTATTTTGGGGTAAAACACCCAGAAATATGTTTTTCAGATTTCTGGAAAAAATACTTTTGCAAAGTAGTGTCGCACTCTTGAAAGTGTCACAATTTTTTGCGAAAGCTTTCTCAAATTGAGACAGTACTTTTCTAGGCTGTAGGAAAATGACAGCAATTATTTGGCACCCTGCTGCAAAAGAATGGTTTGGAGTTTTGGGCTGAAATTTGAAGGGAACGCAGCTGACATCTCACAGCTGTGCCTTTCAGTGTTTCTTTGAAAAAATATTACATGGTGGCAAAGTTACAGTACTCCAAAGTTGACGCTTTTTCCCATAGGATAACATTACAGCATATGACGCATTGCAGCAATCGTTTGGTGCCCTGCTGCAAAGTAACGGTTTGGTCTTTTGGGCTGAAATTTGCAGGGAACACAGCCAACATCCCACAGATGTGCCTTTCAGTGGTTTGGTGAAAAATACTACAGGGAGGCAAAGTTATGGCACTCCGAACTTCTGTTTTTTCCCCATAGGATAACATTACAGCGTTTGCCGCACCTTTCAGGGCCCGTATCTCGTAAATAGTGCGAGATACAGACTTTTCATTGAAAAAATGCTAAACCCCCCAACAGGGGCTAAGTGCAAAACTAGCCAGGAAAGTGATAATTCATATGACTTTTAATTTTTTTTTCTATGTCGTACGGTTCCTGAGATATAAGCAATTTACTATTCCGAGTCCTCATTTTTCTGTTCCGAGAGTCATTATTTTGCATACATTCTTTGTACTCACTGTCTTTCTCTATAGAGCTTTTGTGTAAAACCAGCCTATGCGCTTACATTACTGTTAGCATTACCGTTTCTGCTTGCGGTTCCGTACCTGTTTCACTTACAGTTCATGTTTACACCACTATGTGCGTTACCCTTTGCGTTTTCATTTGCGGTTGCATTTGCGTTGTTTTTAACAGTTCTGTCTACAGTACTGTTTCTCTTTCTGTTTAGCTTTGCGTCACCATGCGCATTACGGTTTGCGTTTGCGAGCACAATGTTACTATGTGATAAGACATCACGGGGCCCCGTGCTCCGGCCACCACATTACATTCACTATTTCACCCTTTGCACCTCTCTAGCCCACCCCCCAACTGGAATTGGGGTTCGTGTTGGGGTCATCGGTCCTAACTCTCACCCCATTCTCCTATTCTTCAGCTTCTTTCCACATGTGATGGGGTGAAAGTTATGGCCGATGACCCCAATGTGCACCCTGATTCCAGTTGGGGTGGGCTGGAGGGGTGCAAAGGGTGTTTCAACCCTAACATTGAATTTCCTCGCTTTTGTCACTGTGGAACAACCCTAACTGATGCATTAAATGGAGTTTTTTTCCTCTAAAATATATATATATATATATATATATATATATATATATATGTATATGTATGTGTATATATATATATATATATATATATATATATATATATATATATATATATATACATACACACAGTGGTGCAAGTGGTAGAGAAGAAGTACAGGAACCCAGACACTGGCAAATATGAAATGCAGAATGAAAATCTTCAATCTGAAGGATAGCTTTGTGAAGGCACGTCTATCTGTTTAGACGCTAGTAGATTCAGTTAGAGTCATTGAAGTATTTCTACCAAAATAGCACTGTTACACAAATCAGATGTTGTTATGGAAACCCTGATTTCAGGTCACAAGGCCATATACTGTCATGTTGTTGCTGGTTTAAGAATTTCAGTTCCAGTGTCAGTGAGAAGAAGTACAGGAAATCCGTTCCTGCTGCCAAAAAGGTACAGGAACTGAGTTCCTGTGTGTTCCTGTTCACTTTCATCACTGTATATATATATATATATATATATATATATATATATATATAGTCACAGTGGAGCACAATCACAATACTGGGTGATTGGGTACCCCCAGTCTTATTGTTAAAGTCACTGTGGAGCACAAATGCGACACTGGGGGATTGGGCACCCCAGTGTCATTGTTGTGTTTCTGGGAGAGTGGTGAGTGCTGAGAGGGAGGGTTAGGTGGGAGGGATATGCATATTTAAAAAAAAATCAGTGGTTACTGTGGAACATGGGATACGTCATCATGTACAAGATGGCTGCCACTGTCTACTGCATACGTGTTAGTGGTTTGGCATGTGCAATACAGTTTAGTGGCCATCTTGAACATGGCAGAGTGTCCCATGTTCCGCTGTGACTGCCGACACAAGAAAAAAATAGTGCAGTGTGACTTCTGATGGAAACAATGAGTGGAGTGCTCCATGCATGCGGAGGCAACTGTGTTGCAACTCCATCATGTTGTTCAGTCAGAAGGAATGCGATGAATCCTTTTCTGATAGCAAGAGGTCTGTAGGGATATGCCCACTACAGCCACAAAAATATGGTTCTGCTACTGCATTTCTAATAGAATTCTGCATAATTCAAATTTTCATAAACTCTGCAGAATCCCATTCTGATGGAATTTGAAAAGTTCACACGGCACCTATAGCTTCTGAAGCTGATGAAGTATAATTCAGGCACTTCAGTACCAATTCTCTCCCCAGGAAATACAGGGCCAAACTGTCTATTCATTTTTTTATTGGGTGGGTGTGGTGAGCAAACCAAGTTCAAGTTTATTTGCAGGAAAACTCCATTGAGCATGCTCATTCACAAGGAGGTCCTGGTAGGAAATCTTGATACAAGTATGCATGTGAATATGTGTGTGTGTGTCTCCAGCTTGACTCCGTCATCAACGTATGGAACAGAGCTGCACTTTAGTAAACAGGCTCAAAAGATATATAGCTCTGTTCCAAATCAATTCTGATCACAAAAGCTTGCTGTTCCCCCTCAGAAGATGGAGATAAAAAGAAAACATAATAATCTGTTTTGTTTTATTCTGTACCAGAATTGTGCAGCATGTCTTTTAATGCCCTGTTAAAAATATTCCCATTTAGTGAGTGAGAAGAGAGTTCTGAAGCAGGTTTAAAACAGAAGTGTGTGCTCTCCCTCCTACTGGTTCTCTTTCCTGCAGCGTTCTCAGGTGCAGTACATTAACGATTGCAGTGAACAGTAGAAATTAGGGAATAACATTTGTTTGGTTGTAACTCTCCTATAAATCTATATACCAAAAAAATATGTATAAATAAATACGAAGAGCTAAAAAAATCTTGTAAAAGAGTGCTGCAACCAGCCACGGTACTGGACAGCACTCAAAGAGAATGAGGAGACAGCAGCTAAATCCTGGGGTTGCTGCTTGCTATGTCATCTCTTGTCTCTCTAGGCAGCTCCTTGGCAGCAATCATGTTATCTGTGCTGGATCTGGGAGACTGACACAAAAGGTGGCGAGCTATGAGATTTGCAGGCTGGGGGGAAAGGGGGGTCAAAGACAGCAAAAACTTTAAAAACTCAGAACTCCCACAGGAACAAAGCTCCATTCTTTATTTTACATAAAACCAAAAAAAATAGTGAGAGTGAGAGTGATCCATGGTGCACAGAGGCGGAGACAACTTTTACACCTCATGAGGTTGTGCATTAACAAGCTCCTATTTTTAGCAAGAGGGCTGCAGGGCTCCACCCACCTGCAGCTCTAAACAACATTTTCTTTTGTCCACCGTTTCTTTGGGGAGAGCACAGCAAGCTTGTGTAGCTTTAATGGATTTGTAACAGAGATGTGTGAATTTCTAATGCATTTACAATAGTGCAGCTTTGTTCTGCAGCTTGGTTGCCTTAACTTAAAGGTGCTTCTTTGCCAAAATATGTGTAAGAGGGGAATTTTATATATGGGAGCAGCTTTTCAGCAGCTGCAATGCATATCATGTTGTTCATTTACAGAGCAAGTGGTGGAGTTTCACAATCAGGGTTGGCCCGTTAGGGCATGGGGTCATAATGTCACAGGCAAAACTGTGCACATCATGACCATGCACCAACAAACAGCATGCAGCAACACCGAAAAGGTCTTCACCCCACACCCATTGGAACTATTATAATGAACTCCGAGGGTGTGTGGACACAGGGGCAAGAAAAAAAATTAAAAGTAAAAGATTCCCTGGTAGGGAATCAAGCCATGATCCTCCCAACCCATGCAGTGCAGGGTCAGGTGCTCTAGCCACTCCACCATGGGAGCGTCTCGACTGAGCACCTTATTGGCAGTGGCTACATTCACTTCCTCCTCTGTGGTGAGTGACAGGGGGTAGCGATACTTTTGTATTGCTAATATTCCCTTGTCGCTCTAATCCCATGTGCGGTCTTGATGTGGGCGATTTAGTCTGCATGATTATGATTCTGTACCGCATGTTGGGTGGGGCTAGCCACGTGAGGTGGGCCAAGTCAATCTGGGTTCTTTAAATCCTAGGAAGGAATGCAGAGTCGCTTTACTCATTGTAAAAGGACTGCAGGGCTACACCCACTGCAGCCCTCAAAAGGCAAGTTAGGCAGCTTTTTCTGTCTTAGCAGTTCTAGTGCTGTTGTAATCAATGTTTTGTGTGAACTTTTTTCCTTGTTTTCATTGGTTTGTCAGGGGTGTAGCCAGGATTTGTTGGGGGGGTGATTTTTTTTGTTAATTTTCACTTCCTCATTTTATTTTCTGTGTTGAGCTATCGCCTTGGCTTTTATGTTCCACCTCTCCCACTGCATGTATTTCCCCTTTAATTGCCAACTTTTTATGGCTTCTCTATAAAGGATTATCAGAATACACACACAACACACACACACACACACACACACACACACACACACACCATTTACAAGTAATGAAAGTAAAGTTCCCAAACTGCACAGCAAATTGAGTCTACTTATGCAGAATGCATTTGGGCAAGTATAATCCATCTTTCAGGTTGACAACTGTAAAGACAATGCTGTCTTCAAACTCTTGTCAGAGATCACAAAGGAATGGATAAGGTCATGGATCCTTTTAGCAACAATTTGCCAACCTGTGGGTTCCCTCTTTAGGTTTTATGTTTTACCTGGCCTTTTCCTTGATGCAGACTTCTAAAGGGCTGCTTAACACAGTCCATCATTTGTACATGAGGTTTTTACCAGTTCATAATATCTCACCTCTCACATCCCATGTACTGTAATCATGCAATTAAAAAAAAGCTATCGTTCTCATTTTCTGCTAGTCTCAGTAAATGCCTTTTTCCCTAAATTAACCAATCAAGCCATCCACTGGGTTTAAATTGTTCCATTGGTACTCCCTGCTGACTGATAAAAGATTTTGTGCATATATTGTGTACGTATAATGATTATATTCTGGTAACAAGGTTAAAGATTACTCCCAGATGTCAGTATAAGGCTATATGCAGGCCAGGAATCCATAGATAATTGCCCCCCCAAAATAAAATGATTTTGTGATGAGTTGAAAACCAGTGAAGGATAGGCTAAGAAACTTGCAATGTAATTGCTAGTACTGACATAGTATAGGTCCTTTTAATTAATTAACCTTGTTTTCTCTTTTTTTTTCTTTAATTCCAAGGGCTTCATCTCACTTACTGACAGATTGTGGTTTTTCAATGGTGTTTTATGTTAGTTTTAACCCACAGTGGACTGAGACAAGTCACACACTTGATATAAATCAACCATAATAATGTTTGACCCAATTCTGAATTACAAGCTCTCTACCTTGTCTTTTCTGTCACTGACAAAGTGATGACTGTGCAGGTTAAACTGCTAATGCTGCTGTGGCCCTCAGACTATGTGGGGACACAATGATTCAGTTACTTGCCGGAAGCAAACTTAGGTATCATTTGAGGTGAGCTTTTCAGTCTGCCCTGGCCATGATGACCACTGAGACCTAGTAGCTACAGAAGGGAGGAGTGACACAGAGTCAGACCACTGGTTGGATTTATTTAAGCAGCCATGTCTCTGCAAAAATCAAGTAATAAGAGCCCAGAGAGCATCTGTGCTGATCAGACAGCACTACCAGCTCTCTCACACACACTGAGGAGGGAAAGTGTCTGATGTTGTGCAGGTCTGCACATTCTGGCTGTTGAAAGCCACATGACCACTCCTCTCATCAGTCATCTGACTGCCAGACTCATTGATCCAGTCTGAGGCTCCTCATCCGTCTACGGTGGGAGGTGGGGCTGATTGCCACATATTCATAAACTGATGCCCATCTCCCATCTTGCTAGGGCTGCAGCACTTAAAATACATGGACCACCAGCTTGTGTGGTGCATGCTGTGAGTAAAAGCATGGGGTTGCGGGCAGGGAGATCAGATTTTACAGCAACAAGCAGAAATACAGTTTGGGCTGGTGGGGGGGGGATCAGATTTTAGAATCACAAGTCAGACAGTTTTGGAAAACTGGGCAAATCAGATTTTACAGGCACCAGACAATTTTGACAAGTGGGGATGGGGTCCCGTGCACCCAGGAAACCCCCCTGCTATGCCTATGTTTGTAATTTTACTTCTGTAGAACAGTTATATGCGTTTTACTGAATTATTTTTGTCACTGTAGTTTGACTATATTGATTTAATTTTGTGTATTGATTGAAGTTAGTGGTTTTCATGTACACAGTAATGTCATTGTAATTACCTGAGTTGCTGCATCTTGTGTGCGTCCTTTAATCCCTGAAATTCCTGTCATGTTTTGTTTGTGTAAAAAAAAGAAAAGTAAAACTGGTGGCAATGCAGATGTTGCTGAGGATGCTGGTTCAGCAGGAGCTTGAACTTCAACAGAGAGTACTGTCACTTTCGCTTGGTGTGCCTGCTGCCCCACCATGACACAGTAACTTTCTTTACACCCTCCACAAACTGCAGCCAGCATGGAAAGGCCACCACCCCAACTTGCCACTTCTTTCTGCTTTTTCTCCCACTTAGCCCAGTGATTTGCTATGAGACACTCTAGGTCCTGTGGCCCCCAATGCCCAGGCAGGTCCCCTTCTTGCCCTGTGGGACATGTTTATTGCATAGATTGCAAGTGACCACACTAACCCAAACCCTAACCCTAACCCTAACCCTAACCCTAACCCCAACCCTAACCCTAACCCTACTGTTCCATATGATAATATTGCAACTTGTAGTAAGTGTAATTTGAACAGTATTTGGCCTTAAGGGACACTCTATATATCCAAACAAAGGCCTCAATGAGTACTATACTGTATCAGTAACTTATAATACCCCATAAAAATTCATGGGGTATGCACAGCATTCCAAAATCGTGTCCCAAATTCACCATGGTTTCAAATTGAGAAATAAGTCTAATAAAAATCAAAAATGCACAAGATGTGCATCTCCTCTTGAACTATAGCCATATAAAATTTCAGACAAATTCAACAAAAGTTGACTGAGTTATGCCTAAACAATCCAAAATGAGCAGTTGATAGAAGTGGGTGCTGGCATTTGTGTTGCCAGATTATTCTTCCAAATTATTCTCTACCACATCTGTGTCATCCATGCATGTGGGGTGCTAGGGGAGGTGGCAACACAAGGATTAGTAAGAGAGGAAGCAAAATATCTTGCTCGGGAACAGTGGTCAAGGAGGAGGTTGCTGGTGTCCTTTGGACTGCTGGTGATATGGTTGCACTGGTGACCCATCAAAACAGCGAATGCAAAAGGGCGATGACAGAAACTGTGACAGCAAAACTATACTTGCCATTTTAGTGACTTACAGCTTCCCCCCTCCCTGAGTTTCATCCCCCATCCCTCCCCTCTGGAGTTGGATATCTATAGTAAGGGGGGGTGCGGAGGGCACAAACCCCCCAAAAAAGTGTGCTACGCTGTTTTGCCCTTGCATTTCTGTCGTCGCCGTTTTGCGCTCACTGTTATGACATAGAACCAGTGGCACTAAGCTTGATCTGAATAATAGGTCCCCACTATTGATATATGGACCAGTGACCAAACAGTTGGTAGCTCCTTTCTGTGCATTGCAACAAATTGGGCAAAGGCACCTGAGATAGTATATAACTCTGCCTGGGGGGGGAAAAACTGTACTAAGCCCAGCTGTGGTGGTAGCAACAATCTGAGTATTTGCCAACATTTCACACTGGCAGTGAAGAGTGTAATTGGATCACAGACAGGTCAGAAAATGTTAGAATTGCTACTGACTGAGATTGATGAGTGGATGCAGTCTGTGGTGGTGGTAACACTGGACTGGGTGTGGTACAGGGTCTTCAGGTTGTGGAGTTGGGGTTGGAGAGGACTACTGACCTTGAGATTTCTGTATATCAATAGCTTCATTTTGACCCAACTTCGCCTTGGTGTACCCCAAGGAAAAGTTACAGGTGAAGCTGCAAGGCAATCACCAATGGCAAATTTCCTATTAAATAGTAAAATATTGTGAAATTAGCCACACAGTGAATTTGGAAACTTTACCTTAACTTCACCTGCAAATTAAAATTTCATAACATCTCTACTTCCCTACTACCATGTTTACGAAGCAGGACTACTTCTGCCCACCTCCAGTCCTCTAGAACTACTCTTGCTTCCTGTGAGTTGTTGAATAGGGCTACCCAGAGGTGCAGCTGCTACCTCCTTAGCCGCTCAACACATTTGGGTGCACCCCATCTGGCCCCAAAGCTTTGTCCACTTTCAGATAAAGATCTATAAGGACTCTCTCCTCTGTTAAAGGACTTGCATCTACCTCCTTCCCCCTCAGTGTTCCTGCTGCTATTAGGAGGTCCATCCCTATACCCTTCATCTGTGAAGACTGAAAAAAAGTGTCTGTTCATGATATCTGTTTTTTCTTGATCTTCCTCTGCACAGTTCCCCTCCCTTGCCTGTCATAACATCACACTCTCTCCTCTAGTGTTCCTCTTTCACTTACATACCTAAAAAAAATATTTTGTTCACTTTAACATAGAAACATAGACTTTGACGGCAGATAAGGACCGCTTGGTCCATCTAGTCTGCCCATTTCCCTACCTTCAGGATAGGCCGCCGATCCTAGTTAACCAACAGCCTATTTCTTCCTACCCCCCACAAGAATTGCCTTATGTCGGTCCCATGCATTCTTGAATTCTCCCACAGTTTTAGACCCACAACCTCGTCAGGAAGGCTGTTCCATGCATCCACTACCCTCTCTGTGAAATAATACTTCCTCACATTGCCCCTGAACCGCCCTCCTTCTATCTTTAAATTGTGTCTCCTTGTTCTTGCAAGTCTCTTTTTCTGAAAGATGCTACCCTCTTGGACTTTGTTGATTCCTCTGAGGTACTTAAAAGTTTCTATCATGTACCCCTCTCCTTCTTTCCTCAGGGTATACATATTAAGTTCCTTTAGTCTCTCCTCATACGGCTTCTCTTGCAGACTCTGCACCATTTTAGTTGCCCCTCCTCTGGACCACCTCTATCCTGTCTATGTCTTATTGAGATGGGGTCTCCAGAACTGCACACAGTACTCCAGATGGGGTCTCACCAACTGTCTGTACAGAGGGATAACAACTTCCTGTTTTCTGCTGATGCCTCTCCCTATACATCCCAGTATACCCCAGCCCTCCCTACTGCCTTCTCACATTGCTTGCAACTTAAGGTCATCTGATATGATTACCACCAGGTCCCTTTCCTTTTGTTGTTGTTGTTACTACCTCTCCACCCATTGTGTATTCTTCCTCTGGGTTCTTGTTTCCCAGGTGCATTATTTTGCACTTCTTTGCATTGAATCCTAGCTGCCATACTTCTGACCATTCCTCCAACCTTGCCAAGTCCTTTTCATCCTTTCCACGCCTCCTTGTGTATCAACCCTGTTGCAGATCTTTATGTCATCTGCAAAAAGGCATACTTTTCCTTCCAGTCCCTCTGCAATGTCACTGATGAAGACATTAAAAAGGACTGGACCCAATACTGAACCCTGCGGTACCCCACTAGTAACCCCTCTTTCTTCAGAGTGGACTCCATTTACAATTACCTTCTGTGTCCTGTTGTGCAGCCAATGTTTTACCCAGGCTACCACCCTGCGACCCACTCCCAGGCTGGTTAATTTGACTATTAATCTTTTGTGTGGGACTGTGCCAAATGCCTTGCTAAAGTCTAGGTAGGCCATGTCCACAGCCCCTCCCTGGTCTACTACTTTGGTCACCCAGTCAAAGAAATCAATTAGATTCATCTGACATGACCTTCCCACAGTGAACCCATGCTGCCTTGGGTCCTGTGCTCCACTGGCCTCTAGGTACTCAACTGTTCTTTCCTTCAGAAGTGACTCCATCACTTTCCCTACCACAGAGGTCACAATGATAGGTCTGTAGTTTCCTGCCTCTGTCTTGGTCCCACTTTTGTGAAGGGGAATCACATCCACCTTCCTCCGGTCCTCGGGTACCACACTATCCTCCCATGATTTATTAAAAAGAGTAACCAGTGGTTTCACTAGTTCCTCCCTTAATTCTTTTAGAATTCTGGGGTGAATTCCATCAGGACCCGTTGCTTTGTCCACCTTCAGTTTTAGGAGTTCTTGCAGAACCCTTTCTTCTGTGAAAGGACTGGGATCAATCCCCCTATCAAGAGTGCTTCTGTTAATTGGATTAGGCACTTCCTCCTCCTCTTTTGTGAATACTGAGCAGAAATATTCGTTCAGTATCCCTGCTTTTTCACTGTCCCCCTCTGCCCACCCACCGTTCATTCTATTCAGCCTCACTATCCCTCCCTTTGTCTTTCTACACTCGCTGATGTACCTATGAAAGGTTTTATCCCCCTTCTTAACTGAGTTGACTATCTTTTCCTCAGTTTGGGCCTTTGCTATTCTGACTTCCCTCCCTGCTTCCTTCTGCCTTAACTGGTACAGCTCTCTGTCCTGCTCCTTCTGTGTTTCCTTATACTTCCAGAATACTATATTTTACTTCCTGACTTTCACAGCCACCTCTTTTGAGAACCATAGTGCCTTTTTCTTTCATTTTGATTTGTTTATTTGCTTCACACAAAAGCTTGTTGCCTCTGTGATGGCAGTTTTGATGATTCCCCATTGTTGCTCCACACCTCCTTCTAGCCTGTTTGCTAGTGCTTCTCTGAGGCACTCAGTGTGGTTTAGACACTATAAAAGCAGGTGAGTCAAATTACAACGTCCTGTTGCTAGCCTTTTTTCTTACTAATTGGCTGCCATCCCACCCCTCCACCCACCCACCCAAAGCCAGTTCTACTTTTATAGCCACTGGATTTGACTGTCAATAGGAACTTCCTGTTTGGCAGTGGGAAGGAAAGGATCATAGAGAAACACTGGTTTTGTCAACCCTAAAGGAAAAAAGTAGCTCACTCTCCCCCCCCCAAGCTGCTGGTGGTCTGATATTGAGCAAGGAAGGAGGAGGCTACTGAAGAAGGTAGGAAGTTGCTGTCACAGAACAGGAAGGGTGAGAGTTGTAAGGAGAGGAGAGAATAAGCATCTAGAGAAACAGTAGAGAGGACACAAAATAAGACATGATAGGAGTGGTGCAATGCAATGGCTGTGGGGTGACAGTGTTCCAGGAGATGTTCTGGAGGCTGCGATGCTGCCCTATTTGTAGGCACCTCTCTAGTCTGAGAGAGGAAGTTGCCCGTCTCCAGGCTGACCTGGCTAGGATTTGTGAAACCTCCTCCCCCACCCAGAGATCACCAGGGCCAATGCCACTACCTCAGAGGTTGCCAAGAAAGAGGAGAGGCTGGACCAGGGTGGGTTCAAGGAGGGAGAGGGTGGTGGAACAGAGTTGCATCCCTCCAGCTGTACCTCTCCACAATTCATTCACTCTTCTGGTGGATAGTGGTTCCTCTATGGAGGCATCTGCAGTGAGACCAAGGAGGATGCTGGGAACATTCACAAAGGAGACCCACAGGAGGGTGGCATGGGACCCCACAGAGGAAGGAAACAACTCCTGGTGGGGACTCCAATCATTGGGGTAGAAATGGGGAGGAAGGGGAGAGGAGGTAGGTGCCTTCCTGGCGCCATGGCTTGGAGGGACAGGAAGCGAATCCTCAGGATCTTGGGAGGAGCTGCATGAGGGAGGGAGCTGGATATCATTGTTCACCTAGGGACAAATGACCTGGCTAGGAATGGGATCAGAGCAGTGCAAGAGGAGTTTGTAGAGTTGGGAAGGGGCCTTAGACAAGTAGTGCATACGGTAACCTTCTCGAGGTGCTGCCTGTCTATGGCAAAGGAGATGCTAGGGCACTTCTCACCAGGGAATTCAAAGAGTGGTTGAAAAACTGGTGTGGAGCTCAGGGTTTTGGCTTCATTGGGGACTGGGGAGCACTTGAGGATGCAGACCTATACTGGTGCGATGGTCTGCATCTGTCTGGGGGGGGGAACCAGGATCCTAGGTGAGAGGTTTAAATGCTTCATTGGCAAGCATTTAAACTAGCCAAGAGGGGAGGCACTGAAAAGGAGCAGGGAAATCTGAGTCTCTCCCCACAAAACATGGTAATTAGTGAGGTAAACACCAAGATACCGAAGTTATTAGGGAGCAGAACAGATTTAAATGTAAAAAAAGGCAAAGGCAGTAAGGACAGAAATGGGGCTAAAAGGGGTAAGGCTATCAAAAAGTGGAGGGTGATGAGTACCAATGCCCGTAGTCTGTGTAACAAGCTCCCTGAACTAGTGGCCTTGATGGAAGAGGGTTGCCTGGATATTGTGGCAGTCACAGAAACATGGTACACAGAGAACCATGACTGGGATGTCAACATACCAGGATACACAATCTACAGGAGGGACAGGGAGGGTAAAAGAGGAGGAGGAGGAGTAGCTCTCTATGTAAGGGAAGGGATCAAAGCAACAGAACTAAAGAGTAAACAGGGAGCAGATGAGGCACTTTGGGTCACCCTGGAGACAGGAAATGGCACCACAATCCCCATGGGGGTTGTATACAGACCCCCATCTCAGGGGGAGGGAATGGACAAGGAAATGATTGAAGGCTTTCTTAGAATGGCAGAAAAAGGGGAGATATTGTTGATGGGGGACCTGAATGTGCCAGATATCAACTGGAGCACCTTTGCTGCAGGCACATCCAAAAGCAGGGTCATTCTTGATGCCCTACAAGGGGCATGCCTCAGACGCTAGTATTGGAACCCACTCAGGAGGGAGCAATCTTAGACCTGGTACTCTCAAATGGGGATGGAGAAAGAATCTCAGATTTAGAAGTGGGTAGCCATCTGGGAACAAGTGACCACCAAACAGTGTGGTTCACGATAAACACAGCCATGCAATCAAGCCATACAAAAGCAAGAGTACTGGACTTTAGGAGGGCTGACTTTGGGAAAATGAGAGAGTGCTTCAGAAAAGCACTAGCAAACAGGCAAGAAAGAGGGGTGGAGGAACAATGGGAGTGATCAAAACAGCCATCACAGAGGCAACAAGCCTTTGTGTAAAGCAAATCAATAAAACACAACTAAGGAAAAAACTCTATGGTTCTCAAAAGAGGTGGCAGGGAAGGTTAAGGAGAAAAGGACAGCATTCAGGAAATATAAGGAAACACAGAAGAAGCAGGACAGAGAACTTTATCAGTTAAAGCATAAAGAGGCTGGGAAGGCAGTCAGAATAGCAAAGGCCCAAACCGAGGAAAGAATAGCCAATTCTGTTAAGAAGGGGGATAAGACCTTTTATAGGTACATTAGGGAGTGAAGAAAGACCAAAGGAGGGATACTGAAGCTTAATAAATGGGAGGGAATTTGGGTAGAGGGTGACAGTGAAAAAGCAGGGATACTGAACGAATATTTCTGCTCAGTATTCACAAAGGAAGAGGAAGGGGAGTTACCTAAACCAAACAAGAGAAACACTCTGAAGATGGGGGTCAATACCAGTCCATTTACAGAAGAAAGGGTTCTGAAAGAACTAATAAAATTGAAAGTGGACAAAGCAATGGGGCCTGATAGGATTTACCCAAGAATTCTAAAATAACTAAGGGTAGAACTAGTGACACTGCTGACTACTCTCTTTAACAAATCATGGGAGGATGGCATGGTACCCGAGGACTGGAGGAGAGCAGATGTGATTCCTTTTCACAAAAGTGGGAGCAGGACAGAGGCAGGAAACTATAGACCAGTTAGTTTGACCTCAGTGGTAGGGAAAATGATGGAATCACTTGTGAAGGAAAGAATTGTTGATTACCTAGAGGCCATTGGGGCACAGGACCCAAGGCAGCATGGATTCACGATGGGAAGGTCATGTCAGATGAATCTAATAGATTTCTATGACTGGGTGACCAAAGTAGTAGACCAGGGAGGGGCTGTGGACATAGCCTACCTAGATTTTAGCAAGGCAATTGATACAGTCCCACACAAAAGATTAATACACAAGATAGCCAGCCTTGGAGTGGGTCCCAAGGTGGTAGCCTGGATAAAAAATTGTCTAGACAACAGGACACAAAGGGTAGTAGTAAATGGAGTACACAGTGAAGAAAGGAGGGTTACTAGCGGGGTACCGCAGGGTTCAGTACTGGACCGGTCCTTTTTAATGTCTTTATAAGTGACATTGCATAGAACTGGAAGTAAAGTACGCTCTTTGCAGATGACACAAAGATCTGCAACAGGGTTGATACACAAGATGGAGTGGAAAGGATGAGAAGGGACTTGGCAAGGTTGGAGGAATGGTCAAATGTATTGCAGCTCAGATTCAATGCAAAGAAGTGCAAGGTAATGCACATGGGAAACAAAAACCCAGGGGAAGCGTACACAATGGGGGGTGAGATACTGACAACAGTAAAAATAGAAAGGGACCTGGGGGTAATTATATCAGATGACCTAAAGGTGGGCAAGCAATGTGAGAAGGCAGTAAGGAAGGCTGGGGGATACTGGGATGCATAGGAAGAGGCATCAATAGTAGAAAACAGGAAGTTGTTATCCCTCTGTACAGACAGTTGGTGAGACCCCATCTGGAGTACTGTGTGCAGTTCTGGAGACCCCATCTCCACAAAGACATAGACAGAGTGGAGGCTGTCCAGAGGAGGGCAACCAAATGGTACAGGGTCTGCACCAGAAGACATATGAAGAAAGACTAAAGGAGCTTAATATGTATACCCTTGAGGAAAGAAGGGAGAGAGGGGACATGATAGAAACTTTCAAGTACCTCAAGGGAATTAACAAAGTCCAAGAGGGTATCATCTTCCAGAAAAAGAGATGTGCAAGAACAAGGGGGCACAATTTGAAAGATAGAGGGGGGGACGGCTCAGAGGTAATGTGAGGAAGTATTTTTTCACAGAGAGGGTTGCGGATGCATGGAACAGCCTCCCTGAGGAGGTTGTGGAGTCAAGAACATTGAGGGCTTCAAGAATGCATGGGACAGGCATAAGGCAGTCCTAGTGGAGGTAGGAGGAAGTAAGTTGTTGGTTAACTAGGATCTGCAGCTTATCTGTTAGGTAGGAAAATGGACAGACTAGGTGGGCCAAGCGGTCCTTATCTGCCGTCAAATTCTATGTTTCTATGTTTCTATGTTCCACTCTCCCATCTTGCCAAAGTCAGCCCTCCTAAAGTCCAGTACCCTCACTTTTGTATGGCTTGACTCTGTAGCTGAGTTTAACATGAACCACGCTGTTTGATGGTCACTTGTCCCCAGATGGCAACTCACTTCTAGATCTGAGATCCTCTCACTGCCCCCATTTGAGAGTACAAGGTCTAAGATTGCTCCCTCATGAGTGGGTTCCAAAACTAGCTGTCTAAGGCCTGCCACCTGTAGGGCATCAAGAATGGCCCTGCTCTTGGATGTGGCTGCAGCAAATGTGCTCCAGTTAACATCTGGCATATTCAGGTCTCCCATCAACAGTATCTCCCCTTTCTCTGCCATTCTAAGAATGCCTTCTATCATATCCTTGTCCATTCCTTCCCCCTGACATGGGGGTCTGTACACAACCCCTGTGCGGATTGTGGTGCCCTTTCCAGTCTCCAAGGTGACCCACAGTGTCTCCTGTCCTCGCTGTTTACTCTTTTGTTCAGTTGCTTTTATCCTTTCCTTTACATAGAGAGCTACTCCTCCCCCTCTTTTCCCCTACCTGTCTCTCCTGTAGGTTATGTACCCTGGTATGTTAACATCCCAGTCATGGTTCTCTGTTACTACTTTGGCTATCCATTTCTTGTCACCACTTTCCCTGCTTCCCTCTTCTTCTTCTTCTTCTTCTGGTACACCTCCTTATCCTCCTCCCTCTGCGTGTGTTTGTACCTCCTAAATGCTACCCCTTTAATCTTAACATTAACAGCCACTTCCCTACAGAACCATAGCGGTCTATTTTTTCTCCTGGATTTGCTCATATCTTTTGAAATTAGGTTTGTTTCCTACACTATGTCATCTCTTAAGCAGGCCCACTGTTCCTCCACCCCACCTAAGTCACCCCCCCGGGTCATCTCACCAGTTTATTTTTAAATTTCCTCCCCCAAAGACAAGGTGGAAGATTAGGTTTGCAGGCAAAGGCACCTTGCTTCATCTGAGCTGTTTTCTTCTAGGTTGCTTGTAAGGACAGAGCAAAGAATCTTACTAGAGCAAGGAAAAAGATTAAGGTTTCTTTTGGCTAGGCAGATTTACTGTGTGTTATTATTTTCTTTTGTATTCACAGGGACTGTTACTGTTTGTTGCTAACATTTTATTGCTTCATTTTTCTCTGGTTCATATTGTTGTTGCTAGGTATACCTTCTGCTGCTTTATCACAGGGTGTGCCTACAGGTGTGTGCTTACAGATTACTGCTGTAATCTTCTGATTCAAACTGTCTTTTGCAAGGTATAGCTTCTGTTACTGCTTTATTTTTCTCTGTAGCAAAGTGTTTTTTGCAGGGTATATCTTCTGTGAAATTGTTACAGCTGGTGCTTTATAGGCTTTACAGTTTTATCTATCATTAGGCTAAGCTTTCAGGACTGCTGCATTTGTTGCTGACTGATTGTTTCTGCTCTTACCTCCTTATTTCTTTCATTAGTGGTTCTTGCTTTTCGGCAGGGGAAGGGCCCAGCCACCCACCCCCATCCCCAACCACCCCACACTACGCTCCTTTTATAGGGTATCACAGTGGTGACAGTTTCTGTAGCAAAGCAGGAAGGAGCAGATCACAGGGGTATCCACAGAGTGACATCATTTACAGGGACACAAGTAACTTAACTTGTTTTAACAAGTTATACAAAAACAAACAAAACATGTAAAATCAGACTTTTGCTTTAATTTTCCTCTAATTACTCTGACCAGGTTATAAACCCAGCAACTTATCTGGAATGGATATTATTAACTACAGGTACTGCTGGACACTTTTCAAAAGGGCAGTCATAGAGGATTTAGGACACTGTCCTACATGTTGGGCCATTGGAGATCTAAAGGCTCAGCTCCAGGCAGCATGGGCAGAGATTGTGCACCTCAAATCACATATTTAGGAGGAAATATATTATAAGAACCACCTGCCATTTCTCCAACATCCAACAGCAGCACCTCGACCTCAGAGGGTAGTTGGTCCGGGAGGTTGGCAGGTAGTTATGAGGGGAAAATCTGGTGCCCCATCACTTGGTGATCTCCAACATATCATATCCACAAACCATATGAAAACTACAAACAGGCATCTGCCTCTATCTCCGTAATCAAACGAAGGGGCAGAGGACACTGCAGAGCAGGACACTGCAGCACAGGAACTAGCACAACAAAACTCACAAAAAACAGGAACCAAAACAAATAAAGCAAAAAGGAAATCCAAAATACTTCTTATCGTGGGAGACTCCATGACTTGGGGAGTTGATACCTATCTCCAGCCATGGGGAATGGTCAGATGTCTCCCAGGTACATCAGCATGGAGAGACACTTACTGTATTGCTAAAACTGCACAGGAATCAGGAGAAAACATCGATGTCCTGGTACACATAGGGACTAACGATCTCACCAGCTGGTCAGTAGTGGAGATCAAGGAACACCTGACCAGGCTGGGTGACAAACTATTATCCATTTCATCAGACATCTCATTCTCTGAGATTCTGCCAGTATGGGAGAGGGGGGCAGATGAACGGAAGGTCAAAGAAGGGGAGATTGGGGAGCTAAACATGTGGCTCAAGGGCTGGTGACAGGAAAATGGACACAGATTTGTAGGTAACTAGCAATAGTTTTGGGAGTGAAAGTTCTTTTAAATTTGATGGACTGCATCTGACTAAGGAGGGAGTCAGAGCATTGGGGCAGAGATTTGATGTCTTTGCAGAATTTTTAAACTAGCAAATGGGGAGAGGGGTGCAACACCTGATATGTCGTATGTGAAGAACACCCCTCCCCCCTCAGCTAGTGATCAAACAGGAGTTCAGCATGTTTGTAGTTCTTTTGCATCACCAGGTAAGGAAAAAGGTCCAGCTCCCCATACAACACACAGGGGAAATACCAGACCTCACCCAACAACCAACACACCAAAATCTGGCCAGTAGAAAATCATGTACACAAAATGCTCACAGTCTGGGAAATAAGATCCCAGACCTGCAGGCAATAATTACAGAGACTAAACTGGACATAGTAGCCATTAGTGAGACATGGTTCGCCAGTAACCACACTTGGGAGACTTTAGTACCCAGCTCTGTACTGTTCAGAAGATACCAAGGTGCAAAGGGGGGGAGCTGGAGTGGCCCTTTATGTCAATGAAAATATCAAAGCTACAGAAATTCAGAATACACATAAGGAGCCAGAAGAACTGTGGGTCACACTACAAAGAGGAAATGGGGCATCCATACAAACTGGGGTAGTCTACAGGCCTCCAGACCAGGGGGAGGACATATACACATTACTGTTAGAAGATATACAAAATATGACAGCTAAGGGGGAGGTGCTGATAATGGGAGTCTTCAACATGCCAGATACAGATTGGTCAATACCAGCCAGAACATCTGCCAGAACTAGACACATAGTGGATTCTCTGCAGGGGGAGGGTCTCAAACAACTGGTACAACAACCCACAAGAGACAGGGCTATCCTAGATCTAGTACTGACTAACAGGGAAAGGATCACAGATCTCCAAGTAGAAGGTCACCTGGCGGCCAGTGACCATCACATGATATGATTCAATTTGGCCATTACAACTAAATCATCCCATTCCAAGGCAAAAATATGGGACTTCAGAGGAGCTGACTTTGATAAGATGGCCAACAGAGTTAAGCTAGCCCTGGCAAGAAGAAATACAGATGAGGGGGTGCATGCAAAGTGGGCAAGTATTAAGGATGCAATACTTGAAGCAACATCCCATTGTGTTAGCGAGAAAAGGAAGTGCACAAGAAGAAGGAAATCACTTTGGTTCTCAAAAACAGTAGCAGAAAAGGTCAGAGCCAAAGGGATGGCCTTCAGGAAATATAAGGGAGCATAGCAGGATGAAGATAGGGAGGCATACCAAACTTCCCTAAGGGAAGCAGGGAAGGCAGTAAGGCAGGCAAAGGCCCACATCAAGGAAACACTAACACGAACAATTAAAAGAAGGTGACAAGACATTCTATAGATACATTAGTGAAAGGAGAAAGTCCAGAGGGGGTATTGCTAAGATCAAAGGGGATAAGGGTGTGTGTGAGGAGGAGGATCATGTAAAAGCATCTATCCTAAATAGATACTTCTGCTCAGTATTTACTGAGGAGAAGGTAGGGCAGGGCCCACAGCTCAGCACCATGGACACAGGGGGGAGGGAGGTGTGCACTAGTCCCTTCACAAAAGAAAGGGTCCAACAAGAGCTCTATAAGTTCAGGGTGGAAAAGGCAATGGGACCTGATTGCATACATCCCAGGGTACTACAGGAGCTAAGGGTGGAACTAGCAAAGCCATTATCAGAACTGTTTAGTGAGTCTCTGAGCACAGGAGAGGTCCCAGAAGACTGGAGAAGGGCTCATGTGATCCTGCTCCACAAGAGTGGCAGCAGGGAGGAGGCAGGGAATTACAGCCCAGTCAGTCTTATCTCAGAGGTGGGCAAGATTATGGAGGCACTCCTTGAGGAAAGGATAGTGCAACACCTGGAATCCATAGGAGCACAGGATCCAAGACAGCATGGGTTTACAACAGGAAGGTCCTGTCAAACTATTCTCATAGATTTTTTTGACTGGATAACCAAAGTGGTGGACCAGGGGAAACAGTTGATGTCACCTACCTTGAATTCAGCAAAGCTTTCGATACTGTTCCACACAGAAGATCAATTAATAAGCTGGGTAGGCTCAGGGTGGGTCAGAAGTTGGTCAACTGGGTGGCAAACTGGTTGATGGGCAGAAAACAGAGAGTGGTGGTAAATGGTATACAGTCAGAAGAGATGCAAGTCACAAGTGGGGTACCTCAAGAATCAGTCCTGGGACCAGCCCTCTTCAATATCTTCATCAGTGACAGTGCAGATGAACTGGAGGGTAAGGTTTGTCTGTTTGCAGATGACACCATGATCTGCAACAGAGTAGATGATCCAGATGTGTCGGGCAGAATGAGAAGAGATCTGGATAAACTAGCAAAATGGTCGGAAGAGTGGCAACTGGGGTTTAATGCAAAGAAGTGCAAGATCATGCACATAGGGAAACCCTGAAGCCACCAATAGATTGGGAGGGGAGTTGCTGGCAGTCACAAGGTAAGAAAGAGAATTGGGCATCATCATCTCAGATGACCTGAAATCATCCAAGCAGACCACTAAAGCATTAGGTAAGGCTAGGGGGATGTTGGGGTGTATTAGTATCAGGAGTAGTAAGAGGGAGGTAAAAATGCCTCTTTTTTTTAAATTTAATATGCCTCGTTGAAAGCATGAAAATTGAGTACACTAAGGATCAAACAAGACGTATGATATAACCAAGTACAGGTTACAAATAACATAGGTGTAAGCCAAAGAACAACCAAGAGTGTACTACACTAAGCTTGTCATGGTAACATGATGTATATTAAACATTAGGGTAAAATCCCCCCACATCCAACCCTCCCAACCCCCTCCCCAATAATCCCCACCAACCCGCCTCAACCCTTGAGACAGAGAACCAAAAGTAAAATAAGAAAGTGCCCTAAGTTCTCATTACAACCAGCAAGACAAGACCCTCAGCATGCCACCGCATAGAGATAGCGGTTTCGAGTATCCCACTGGCTTGAGGGCAGTTTTTCCTAGGTACCAGCCCCATCCTATTAGATGGAGAGGGAGTAAATAGTGAGAAGGGCCTCCAACCTACCCCATTTCCTGGAGTAGGATGGGAGCCGGTTTCTGATACTAGCAATCATTTTTTCCAGTCTGAGGTTGAATAGTATGTCATTGAGCCACTCTATAAATGAAACCATGTCCTGATCAAGCCAGTGATGCAGCACCAGCTTCTCTACTGTTAAGGAGATGAGCAGAATATGGAATCTCCTCTCTCTAACTGGAATACCGGCTATGTCGCCCAATACACGTATCTCAGGTGTGAAGTATTCTTGAAGCCCTAACAGGGGGCCTCATTTTGACTTGATCTTATCCCAGAGTGATGCAACCTCAGGACATTTCCAAAGAATGTGAAGGACGTTCCCTTCAACCCCATTACACCTCGTGCATTAGTTGGTGAGAAGCCTGCACATCTTGTTCAGATGGTAGGGGGTGAGATAACTATTATGCAGTATTTAGAATTGTGTGAGATGCAACTTGTCATTTGACACAAAGCAGTACATGCTTAACCACAGCTCTTCCCAGTTGATAGGAGAATTGGGGAAACAGGATGCCCAGTACTTAGATTCACCTGATATACCTGGACAGATGCGGACAAACAAGAAGGAGGCTAATTGAGAAACAGCATGTGGTTGTGATACTAGGGATATAACTTGGGAGATAAACCCCCCTTGGTCTGTGGACCAAGCAATAAGTAAATGCTGCAGCTGAAATACCTTGAAGATATCTCTTACCGGCAAATGCAGGTGGGCTAATAGGTCATTACTACTGGGGATCTGTCCCTCTACCAAAAGATCGGAGACTGTCATGCTAGTCAACTCCGGAAATCTGGCAGGGGACCACATTGCCCCGCCTATCTGAAAATTCGGATTGCCACAAAGTGGCTGCAAGATATCCAGCACATTTCTGTACTGCATTACCTTGCACAATTGAGCACGCACCATTAGAGAAGTATGTGCCACAGAGTTTTTAAGATCTTTGGGTAGCTTGATAGGAAGAGTAAACAAGAGGCTAGGGGGGAAGATACTTGCCAAACGAAACTGATGCAATTCAATTTGTAGACAGACTGGGATATATGAAGTTTCTAAGGGTGTCACTGCCCACCTGGCATATTTGGAGAGGTGACTGGCAAGATAATAGGTAAAGAAGTTGGGAAGTTTGAGGCTGATCAAATGTTTTGGGGCCCCTAATTTTGTATAAGCATTATGAGGTTTCCTACCCTTCCAAATGAAATTTGACACAATTGAGTGAAGGCGATGGAACCATTTGCAGGAGAGGAAAACATTTAGCATACTCATGGGATGAAATATCTGGGGCAGCACATTCATTTTGATCACAGTAATGCGTGCCTGAAAAGAGAGGGAGATGAGATTCCATCTATCCAGGTCATGCCTAATGGAATCAACAGTTCTGTGTAAGTTAAGCTGTTTCATTAACACAGGGTTTGAGCCAGGAATATACCATGGTATTTCATACTGGTCACCCAGGTTAGCCCCATAGAGTCATAGTCAGCAGGGATGGTTATGGGATTGAGTGGCAAAACCGTGGTCTTACCAGTGTTAAGTTTGTAACCCAAGAACTCCCCGAACTCTATAATGAGCTGAAGGACCTCAGGCATGAAGGAATGCAGATTCAACAGATGGAGCAGAATGTCATCTGTGTACACCAATATTCTGAGATCCAGCACCCCCACTGGGATTCCCAATATCAAGGGAGACGTTTTCAAGAAATGTATCAAAGGTCCAAATATAGGTTGAATAACAGAGGGGATAAGGGACATCCCTGCCGAGTACCTGAGAAAAGAGGAATAAGTTTGGAGAGCACACCATTACAATATACTCCAGCTTTCAGCCCTGAATATAACACTTTGATCCAGTTGATAAATTGAGCAGGAAAGTCAAATTTCTCAAGAACCTGAAACATGAAATCCCACCGAACCCAGTCAAATGCCTTTTCCGCGTCCAGCATGACCAATGCCATGGGCACTTTTCCTTCCCCAGACTCAGAGAAGACGTGTGACAGTTTCCTTAAATGGTCTGCTGAATGTCTGCCTCTCATGAATCCCACTTGCTCCAGCCTAATCAGACAATCCCACACCTTCATGATTCTAGAGGAAAGAATCTTGGCAAAAATGTTTATATCATAGTTCACGAGGGAAATGGGGCGTTAACCGGATACCCTATCGGCTGGTTTGTCTGGCTTGGGCAGAACAATTATGAGCACTTCAAATAGGGAATAGTCTGTCAATCAACTGTGGCAAAAAAGGGCAAAAATCTTTTGAAGGATAGGAGCAAGCTCCTCTGCCAGGGATTTACTGTATAAAAGTTCGGAGGAAAGCCATCCGGTCCGAGGGCCTTGTCAACAGGAAGAGAGTTAATGGCTTCTAGAATTTCTTGAGAAGAAATTGGGTGCTCCAGAGACTTCTGCTGATCCGGAGTCAGGACAGGCAGATGAATGAAGCTCAGATATTTGTAAGCCAAATGTGGGACAGGGGGATTATGGTGGGAGAAGTAGAGCTCGGTGTAGAATTAATAAACTTTGCACTATTTCATGTGGAGACACTTTGAAAGTCCCATCAACTGAGAAGTAAGCTGCTTGGATTATCCTAGATACTTCTTGTTTTTTAAGACAGAGGGCCAGAAGGTGGCCTGCCTTGTCACCTTGATCCACATGTGTGGAATGAGTTTTGAGAATAGCGTACTCAGCTTTCTCTCTTAGCACCTCCACATATGGATGTCTAAGTTTAGCTAGGTCTGCCTGCTTGACCTCAGAGGAGTCCAAGGACAGATTCTGCTCAATGGAGCCTATTCGGGCCAACAGGTCCTGTATCGTTGTTTCCCGCTTTCTTTTCCGGGTGGCCACAATGAGGATAAACTCCCCTCTCAGGAAGCACTTAAGGGAGCTCCATACATTATCATAATCAGGGATAGATGTAGCATTCTCATCCATGAACTGACTAATAAATGTTTTGATTTTTTTAATGTCTGGGGTAGTGGTGGGTGAAGGGCTCAATCCACTCCATAAGCGATATCTGCAGAGCAAAGCGTGATTCATGAGTACTCCATAGACGAGCGGAGTGCTGTGTTATAATGAGGGCGTGAAGTCCATTGGAAACAATGACTTCCGTTACTCCATATCTAATACCACTACTCTTCCAAATTTAAGGTGAAGTGCATTAGCAGCAGTGCACTCGCCATGTTTTGAGCTCCAAAGGCGAATTTTACAAGTGATTCATGGAATTTCAGGTCACATGCGCCTATATTGATCTGCACAGCCTCAGTTTGGTATAGTATGAATAGGAAGGAGTAGGAGACAGTGTGATGTGATAGCTGTCTGTGATAGGAATCTTGTAAAGCTGTTCAAAAAGCATTTTTGTGCTTTCTCTTTGGGCTCCAACTTTAGTTCACTCAATTGTAGAAACCCTCCTGTACTCATATCATCGAGCATTTTGTTTTAATAATGAGATTTTGAATGTTAATTTACAACATTGAGTGTGTGTGTGGTGAAAGACAGTGAAAGTGTATGGCACTATGCGTATCATCGTGGTAGCTAGATTTAAGTTGCAGAAATAGTATTTCTTTGTTTTTGGTTATATTTTTGTTATATAACTGATCGTGTTAATGCACACGCAGTAATATTGTCAGTAATAGTTGGAAATTTTCTTGCTGTTTGTTGTGTGGATGTGGTGCAGCAGTTCATAAGTTCAGGTTGCTTACATTACAAATTTACAATACGTAATGTGGCATAGTACTGACCTTTTGCATTTGCTACGCATTCCTCATTCAGCATTGTACACAAACTGTTCTGTGTGTGAGTGTTTATGCAGTGTTACGTGCATCAAATAATACATCTTTTATTGTGCCACAGACTAGTGTAATTGCAGGTGCAGCAGTGTGAACCTGCTATCCACTGCAGCTGCCTGATTTTGTACTGCGATCATGGTATCTGTTCTTAGTTTTGCTGCTTGTAGTGCCATAAAAATCTGCACTGCCTACATTCAGTGCTCCTCCCACCCCCACGTTCAAAAGGTATTTTTTACCAGATTGGATTGTTGCTGCGACCTCATCAGCACCACTGATTTACTGAAGTTTGTTTCAGTGCGTGACAGTCTCAGTGAGTAGTCTCTTACCTGTTGCTGAAGCCACAGTTGCTTTATTTGCTCACATCCAGCGTACATCCAATCAGGAATTTGAATTTAGTTATAATACTGTGGTTGATCCCCAAAATGCCTGCAAAGAGACGTGGCAAGAAAAGCTGCTTCGCCAGTGGCAATGTTGGCAGTAAGATGGTCTTGGGAAGTGGTAGTAGTATGCAGATGCAGAGAGGGCATTGCTGATGTGAGGAAAGAGCATTTCCTCCTGTGTTTTTACAGCCCAATCAGTAGCTTCACTCATAGTTGGAGGATGATGATTTTTTCCCAACTGGTGGTGTTAGTGTTACTGGTGTTAGTGGTGAGGTGGGTAGTATTAGTATTGTTGTTCAAGAGTTCCCAATTCCTACCAGTGTACCGATTCAAAACATTGGAGTGAATAGTGCAAGTGAGTGGCAGCACAGATGATGGCATACTTCCAGTAACATCCCAGTAACTGAACCTGAGAATTCTGATAATCATGTCAATGACAGCAAAAATGAGATATTCCATCCACCGTGGCACTTAACGTCACACATTTTCCATGCAGTGATTCACAGTGTGGTGAAAAATATCAGGTGATGGTGGTGTAGATGCTGATGATGAATGATGATTGATGATTATGTTGCTAGTTGTTGCAACATGCAGTCCACATGCTAGCATCCAAGCACAAGATGTGGATGTGTGATGCTGATGAATATGATGATGATGTAATTAACCCAGTTGGGAACCAGAGAAAAAGAAATTCAAAGTGGCCTGTCTGGAGTCTGTTTGCAGGAATCCCCCCCCAAAAACTTGTGATCTAACGGTTTTAGTTGATGATGATGATGACCCAGTAATCAATATGATAGCTAGTCATGGTGGTCAGTTGCAGTACAGGTGTGCAGTGCCTAAAACATAACGTGCCCTCACTTCATTGCTTAAAATAATGGACTTAAATAAGCCACATCATGGCACATGTTAAATGCAGAGCATCACAATCCCTTTGTTTGGTATTTTTGTTCAAGATGCAAATGATGAAATAGGTTGCAATCTGTCAGGTTTGCCATGCATGTGAGTCAAGGTAAAGAACCATCTGGGCACAGGAGGACAACATACGCATCTTAAGAATAGGCACTTGGCACTGTGGACCCAGCACAAGCTGGTGCTAACACCACAGTGGGTGTTCACCTCATCACCGCAACACTAGCCAGCCTGTTATCCCCTTCCATGACTGTTAAGCTCCAGTAGGAAATTAAACATGCAGTGAAACGGTAATAAGAGCAGAGGATTACTACAGGCGTAATGAGGAAGGACTATAATGACTTGGAAATGTTGTCCAGTGCCGGTGAGAGTAGCAGTTTTGTGGTGGTGGTAGTGGTGGTGAATGCAGTATATCTAGTGCAAGTAGTACATCAACCCCGGTTGGCAAATCTGGCAAAATAACTGCATTTCTGGTTTGTCATCATCACCTGTACAACCGTCTTCATCAAATGTCCACACTCCACCCCCCTGCCAATGCCATTCATCACAAAACACAACCATTTGAGATCAACACACCCCGTGTAAAACGTTTAAGACAGCCCACGTTACACAGTGTTTTTGTGCATAAGATGAAGTACCCCCTGAATCATACAGTGTCACATGAACTTAATGCTGCTGTAGTGGAAATGCTGGCACATGATCTTTTGCCCTTCTCCTTTGCGGAAAATTCTGGGTTCCAGTGGTTTGCTGCACATACCTGTCCAAAATGGAAAGTCCCATCCAAGACGTACTTTTCTACCTGTACTGTCCCCGAGGATTTCTGCACTGTGTCTGACTCAGTAAGACATGCCTTTCAACATTCCTCCTCTCCATTCATCCATTTAAGTATGGATATGTGGACTAGTGGCAAAACAGTGGGAAGTTCATATCTGTGTATAACTGCACACTGGGCACAGGGTGCCGGGGTTGTTTAGATGTTGATATGTGAATAATCATTGCAGTAAGGTGGATTAAAGTCATGGTAGCAATCTTCCAGAATTCGACAGCATGCAACGATTACAGGTGCATGTGGTTTGTTCCCACACTGGTGAGAACATATTCGGATGTGGCATTGATTGAAACTGACAGATGGCTAAACCTTGTCCCTGAGAGCTGGTCGCATAGTGACACACGGGTCAAATGGTGAAATGTATCATGAATGAAGTATTTTCTTCAAGTATCATGCATGGCTCCTGCTTAAATCTTATGGTACAGGAATTTCAACAGCACCCTGACACAAAGGAAAATGACCATTGCACAACGATTTGTTCTCACTTTCAAGATCTGGAAGGTCGTGACCAACCGCGTGCAGTCGCAGATACAACACAGCCTGCCTCGGCACTGCTTGAAGCTGGAAGTTGTCACCTGATGGAACTCCACTTTATACATATGCAGAGGTTGTATGGAACAATACAAAGCCATCTCAGAATATCTTGTTATGGACACTAGCCATGACAGTTCCAGACCTCCATGTCTATAGACGACTGAACAGTAGCACCTCGTGGACTCTGTAAACAACAATTTTGAAGCCTTTTGAACATGTCACACAGGCAGTGAGTGGCGAGTCTGCCTCCATTAGCCAATCAATTCCACTGCTGCAGGTGCTGAGGCAGACATTGGTGAATGTATAGCATAACCTTGATGTTGCCGGAGATAGTGGTAGCAGTATGTTGCTGCAACACATGCTGACAGTATTAGACCAGAATCATCACATTGTGAGCATTCAGTGTAGTGACAACTTTGCCATTGCAACAATGCTGGACCCATGATACAAATGTGGAATTGCATCAGTACTAGGGGGAGGGCCCGAACAGGTAAAAAATATCAGTGGTCAACTGGTGCACTTGGTTCATGAACACAGAAGTCACATGCCAAGGTCAGCAAACCCAGCAGCATAATCCATCTGAAGGTGTACCTAGAGGACCATCAAGCATATCCTGTAAGGAGGCAGAGACTACGCAGTTCCAGGTGGTCTGTCATCCAAGTGGCTGGCATCAACCCACTTTGGGAGGTTTTGTCCCAGGTAGTATTTATGAAATAAATGATTTGAGAGAACAGGATGATGCATCAACAACTGGACTTAAGTGTGGCACAAGAGAATGGTTAGAGTCATATTCGTCTGAAAACAGGCATCTGACAATAACTGAAGATCCTCTTTGTACTGGGTGGAAATGTCAGTGAATGGCCAGAGCTGACTGCAGTGGTGACAAAGTACCTCACATGCCCACCCTCCAGTGTAAGTGTTGAGAGGGTATTCAGCTCAGCAGGTGCAATAGTCAGGGACTGTCAGACAAACCTAGAATCCTGCAAATGTGGATTTTCCTAACATTCATTAAAATGAATGAAAGACATACCAGCACAGACTGCAAAGAGTCACTCTGTTTGATATGGCACTTGGGACGTCCCAGAGTCACTCTGTTTGATATGGCACTTGAGAAGTTTCAGAGTCACTCTGTTTGATATGGCACTTGGACGTTTCAGAGTCACTCTGTTTGATATGGCACTTGGAAGTCTCAGAGTCACTCTGTTTGATATGCACTTGGGACGTTTCAGAGTCACTCTGATTGATATGGCACTTGGGAAGTTTCAGAGTCACTCTGTTTGATATAGCACTTGGGAAGTTTCAGAGTCACTCTGTTTGATATAGCACTTGGGACGTTTCAGAGTCACTGATTGATACTGCATTTGGGAAGTTTCAGAGTCACCCTGTTTGATATGGCACTTGGGAAGTCTCAGAGTCACTCTGTTTGATATGGCACTTGGGACGTTTCACAATCACTCTGTTTGATATGGCACTTTGGAAGTTTCGAGTCACTCTGTTTGATATGGCACTTGGGAAGTTTCAGAGTCACTCTGTCTGATATGGCACTTGGGATTTTCAGAGCTACTCTGTTTGATATGGCACTTGGGAAGTTTCAGAGTCACTCTGTTTGATATGGCACTTGGGAAGTTTCAGAGTCACCCTGTTTGATATGGCATTTGGGAAGTCTCAGAGTCACTCTGTTTGATATGGCACTTGGGACGTTTCCGAGTCACTCTGTTTGATATGGCACTTGGGAAGTCTCAGAGTCCCTCTGTTTGATGTGGCACTTGGAAGTCTCAGATTCACTCTGTTTGATATGGCACTTGGGACATTTCAGAGTCACTCTGTTTGATATGGCACTTGGGACGTTTCAGAGTCACTCTGTTTGATATGGCACTTGGGAAGTTTCAAAGTCACTCTGTTTGATATGGCATTTGGGACGTTTCAGAGTCACTCTGTTTGATATGACACTTGGGACGTTTCAGAGTCCCTGTTTGATATTGCACCTGGGAAGTCTCAGAGTCACTCTGTTTGATATGGCACTTGGGAAGTCTCAGAGTCACTCTGTTTGATATGGCACTTGGGACGTTTCAGAGTCACTCTGTTTGATATGGCACTTGGGATGTTTCAGAGTCACTCTGTTTGATATGGCACTTGGGACGTCTCAGAGTCACCCTGTTTGATATGGCACTTGAGAAGTTTCAGAGTCACTCTGTTTGATATGGCACTTGGGATGTTTCAGAGTCACTCTGTTTGATATGGCACTTGGAAGTCTCAGAGTCACTCTGTTTGATATGGCACTTGGGACGTTTCAGAGTCACTCTGATTGATATGGCACTTGGGAAGTTTCAGAGTCACCTTGTTTGATATGGCACTTGGGAAGTTTCAGAGTCACTCTGTTTGATATAGCACTTGGGAAGTTTCAGAGTCACTCTGTTTGATATAGCACTTGGGACGTTTGAGTCACTGATTGATACTGGCATTTGGGAAGTTTCAGAGTCACCCTGTTTGATATGGCACTTGGGAAGTCTCAGAGTCACTCTGTTTGATATGGCACTTGGGACGTTTCAGAGTCACTCTGTTTGATATGGCACTTGGGACATTTCCGAGTCACCCTGTTTAATATCTCAGCCTCGCTCAAAGTTACTAATGACTGGCAGCATAATCTTGAGAGCAGAAACTTATTTGTGCTGTTTTCCTTGATCTAATCAAGGCTTTTGACACCATCGACCATAGTCTGCTCCTCTCTCCTTTCAAACCATAGGTGTGGACCCCTCCTCTTTGTTGGTTTACTGACTATCTTGCAGGTCGCCTTCAACAAGTTAAAGCCAAAGGCCTGTCCCCTTAAAAATCCTGCAAAGAGGGGTACCTCAAGGTTCTATATTAGGGCCCTTACTTTTTGCAATCTACATTAATAACATCGACTACTCTATAAAAGAAGCCAGCAACCATGTGTTTGCAGATGATACAGTCTCACGTGAGTCGCCTAACACCTGAAGCTGGCTGCAATGACCTACAGTCAGAATGCAACCTTTGCAAAGCCAACTCCTCAAAAAAGCTACTCCTTAATGCTAAAAACTAAAGCGATGGTCCTCTCCCTTTCATCCATACAGCTAACCCTGTGTCCAGTGGGACAGTTCACCAAATTACCACAGTTCTAGGTGAAAACTAGAATTTGTTACAAAATTCAAGTATCTAAGAGTTTGATAGACCAAAGACTCGCCTTCATTGAACATATCGAGGACTTGCTAAAATTACTGCAGCAAAGACTTGGCCTATTTTTAGAATGAACCAGATTCTCACCAGAGATGCCAAGAAACAACTGGTCCAATCCATTTTCCTATCATTGGTTGATTACGCTGATTTCCCTACAGCCAATGCCCCAACTCTTACATGGCTAAACTGGACACACTCTACCATCAAGCACTGAGGTTTATAATGGGACTTCCTTCGACATGCATCACTGCACCCTATATGCGACAGTGGGTGGACATCACTAAAGTTCAGGCACCACAGAAACACCGTTCTCTGGACCTATAGAGCCATCTCTAATGAGCTGCCTTACTATATTTCCTGCTGTCTTCCCTGAGTATAATTGGAAATATCGTTAAGAAGTTACTCAGCTATTACGCTTAAGGTACTGAGCAAAATCCTGCTTCAGCAGGCAGCCATAAGTCGCATACCCACCATGGAACGATCTACAAAACCTCAAATTAAGCACTCTAATCGGTATAAATGCCTTCAAGATGCTTTATTTCCATACAATCAGAGAAGTATGTAACTGCTTCACTAACTCAGACCCAGTACCGTGTCTGCACTGGTATAGCCACTGCCTAGACCCAATTTTAGTACTGACCCCAGCTTGCTCCTCACAAGCCTAATTGTTCTCTCTTATCCCACTGTCTCATCAACACTAGGCCCGTCCATCCCCTTATCCTTCCTTTCCCAACCTCGGATAGGAGCTCACTACCCCTGGGCTGTGACATCCTACCATGCCCCACACTTTATAGCATTCAATCCCGGGTTCACACATACCCTTTTCTCCATCCACCTTCTTTACATCCTGTTTTACCAACTTCTCTGTGCACTGTGCCCTCCTAGCCTTTCTCCCTCACCGCCCTACCTTCGCTTCTACCTGTGTGTATATTTTTTCTTCCATTACTTCCTCCTGCAACCTTAGATAACCTGCTTTATCTTCCTATAGACACTTCTATGTATGTAAATACCCTGTAATCTGTACAATATCTGTATAATTCTATGTACATATGAACTTATTTTCTTCTCTCTGTAAGCAGTATTATCTGTATTGCCTTTTAAATACCTGTGTTGACCTGTATATACAATTGTTCATTCTACCCAGGTCCATCTTGCAAATGAGCTTCTGCTCAATGATGAGCGCCTGGTTAAATAAAGACTTGATTGATTGTTTGATATGGCACTTGGGAAGTCTCGAGTCACTCTGTTTGATATGGCACTTGGGAAGTTTCAGAGTCACTCTGATTGATATGGCACTTGGGAAGTTTCTGAGTCACTCCGCTTGATATGGCACTTGGGAAGTTTCTGAGTCACCCTGTTTGATATGGCACTTGGGAAGTTTCAGAGTCACTCTGTTTGATATGGCACTTGGGAAGTTTTAGAGTCACCCTGTTTGATATGGCACTTTGGGAAGTTTCAGAGTCACTCTGTTTGATATGGCACTTGGGAAATTTCAGAGTCACTCTGTGCAGAGGGGAATGCCCTTCAGCTGCCTGTGAAAACTAGCATCTAATGGAAACTATGAGTAATGACTGGGGTCTTGGACCAACATCCTGGGATTTTAGTAAGTTATGGGATGGAGCCTTGGAAATTCTGAACTAGAACTGAATCTTTATAACAGAATTTGGACCAAGCAGAAAACCTGTGAATGGCAATTGGACCACTTAGATTATAGAGAGGGTCACTTTGTTCCATTTGTTTCTTTTGAGTTAAAGTACCCACAGCAACAAAATGAAGCTCTCAAGGCTTTTAGGGATAAATGTGGGTGTGACCACTAGTGGAACTGTGGGACTGCTAGGGTTGTTGAACTTGTGAGGTTGATATAGTTTGTTGCCTGATTATCTGCTATCCTTCTACTTTCCCTTTCCTTACCCATCTCTTAAATCTGTTATTGATTTGTCTTGTAACTCTGAGTATTGGTAGTTCCTGTATGGATCCTGCATTGAGGTGCTGTGGAGTGGATTGTGTGGTACAGGAGGTCTGCATTATTTCCTGAAGGATAATTATATTGAGTTCTAGCAGGTATCCCAGTCACATCTGCAGATGGAGGCACTGTACCAATTAAACATCAAGATTACTATTCAGTACATCCCCTTTTTGTGAGTCAAGGCTGGCCCCTCAGAGCAGTGTAAGGTTTCACCAAGGGTCCCCAACATGTGCAACATTGGCACTGTTGGGATAGTCTGTTGACCACACAGATAGTACCACAACTGTGACTCCCTAAATGTTTATCCTCATCTGAAATTTTGAGATCCATCATAGTGCATGAAATGTTTCTCAGCTGGTGCAGGGAGGAACCTTGATCCCACTAAAGGTGCAGTAGATCCCCAAAGGACCAATGGAAACACCTGAAGAGTATAATAGGAAACATAAATTGTCTGGGAAAGTGTTTTTACAGGAGAAGCTACAGTTCTGCCCAGCAAAATGTGAGTGTGATTGTGGATGCCACAAAAGTATGAACCTCTCAAAGGTACAGGATCAAAAGTTGCCTGATGGGGATGGCTTTACATCACACATAGTTACTCTCAATAGCCCAGACCCTCCATCCATGGGACTGCCTGAGTTTGAGAAGATATTCAATCTCTCCTGTCAGCCAAAAGAAAGACTGCTCAGAATGTGAGACAACTGTTTAAATCTGATGCGTTATCACCTCCTGTGTCTGCTGGCAGACCTCAGCAAGGACACAGGAAAGGCAACCTACCAATGATGCCCAATTGTAGGCATTTTCTGTTGTCACCCCACTACTGCTGGAGAGGATGACAATGAGAACTGGATAACCAAGTCACTTAGAAGGTCCAAGACTAGAAGTGTTCCAATGACAGGAAGTGTAACAGGGTAGTAGAGAACCTTAGAGGCATGACTCTGATGTAATCAGATCTCTGTGCACTGAACAACCCAACTGCCCAGTACAAGATTATCTAGCAATGATTAAGAGAATTTATGGTACTATAGAAAGTGGAGAAGACCTGCTATATCAGTTGAGAAAACTGGAGGCATCACCACAGAATGCAGGTGACAGCTACATGTAGCTCAAGTGCAAACAAGAACACTGTACTCCTATTGAATGGTGATCTTACTCCAGTTAAAGGAACTCAAAGGTAGTTTCATGAATTTTCACCAAATCTTGGATTAAGTGCAAAAGGAGTAGTCACAGTAATTGGTTCTTTGTAAGTGCATAGGGACTGCACCACCAGCTGCTATGAGCCCCTATAGAGAAAGCTTAGAACACCTTCTTGGATGTAGGGGCTCAGATAAAAAAAATGACAATCCAAGTGACCATGGTGATTCAGATCTCTAGCAGCCATGCTCAAGACCCTTTCCAGCGATGCCAAGAAGGGAGGAGAGAGCATCCAATCTTTTATCTGCCCCATGAGTTGGACCCCGATCATCACCTTTGCCCCAGGGTATCAATTTTGCTACAAATGTGGGAGGTAGACACATCACTTGGAAATGTCTCAATTAATCAGCAGCTGGTTGGTGAAAATGGGAAAACAGCAGAGGTAGCCAAGAAATGACAACAGAGCCCAGTGATTAAACAAACTGTAACTGCAGCAGTGCAAAGCTCCATACCATGGGCTGAGCCTTCCATGCTCACTAGATCAAATTTGCCACAGGGTATTAGATCCAAAAGCAAACAACTCAATTTCTGTATAGGGATGCTTTGCAAGGCTTTACTGGACAGTGGATCTTAATTCACATCATCTAGTAGTCCTCCTTCACGACATACCTGAGATATCTGTCATCAGTGTCTTTGGAAGGACTCACCATTTGGGGTTCAAGCAGTGCCAGTCACCCTGATGATTGTTACACTGTAGTACAAGCTGAGTTCCAAGAGACCCTAATGGGGGTGCCACAAAAGTTTGAGACCCTGACATTAATTGGCATTGATGCCTAAATCCTGAGAAGACATCTGTGTCAATGTGGCTCAGTTGGTAGCACATCTGCCTCTGGGTCAGAACGTTGGGGGTTCTGGCTCCACACTGATTGGGGCCCATACCATAAATGCTGTGGCCCAAGTGCAGTAAAAGGGAGTGCTATACTGTCAGGGTGTGCCATCATTTGGATGAGATGTTAAACCAAGGTCCCTTCTGCCCATCTCTGGTGCTGTCCTGGTGGGTGTCCAGGTGAAAGTAAATAAACCCAAGGTATTTTTCGCAAGAATAGGGATTTTTTTCCAGTGTCTTGACCAACAGTCCACTTCTCATAAAACCAGTTCAGGCAATTGTCCAAGTTTGTGTTTGATGATTGACATGTGAAATGGCTGCCACTACATGTTAGACACGTCACTATTAGTCTTACTGCTTATAAAACACTTTGGGATACAATGTGTATGAAAGCACTACATAATTGCTAATTCTTATTTTTTTCTTCTTCTAAGGAAAGTAAGTCTGCAGTTGGAGACCCTGACAAAAGCTATGCCTGAGGAATCCAAGGGCATAAAACAGAAAGTTGACATCAAGGAATTGGTTTTGCCTTTCAGTGCAGAGTGCATAGTGATTAGGATAGCTGAGTTCACACAGAAAGAAAAGAGTCTAGCCCCAATAATTGATTCACCTGCTGTCAAATGTTTACCTTGGCCTGATAGTACAGTGAGGATTTTGTCTGCTGCCACCATTGCTGAAAGAGACTATGAAGGTGAAGGAGACAGGAAAGAATATAATTCTGTAGAAAAGGAAGACTTTTGCACACATATACTGTGCTGATAGTGTCACCATTGTCCGCTGTCTTAACTAAATTAACCCTAGACTCATACATTTTAGAGACTTGCTGATATTTAGTCATTATCCCTGGAGCCTGAGCCACAAGTGTGACAAGAGAAGAAAAGTGCTCTCACTGAGTGAGTGGAATATGGAATGTGTCATGGATGAGGAATACCATATCCATCTCAAAACTGAGCGACCATTCACAGAAAGATCCAGATATCTTGCTCCTGCTGATCTGGAAAATATATGACAGTACTTGCAGAAGCTGATGTCTGCAGGTGTCATTAAGAATTCCAGGAGTCCTTACACCGCTTTGACTGTTGTGGTTAGAAAGAAAAGTGGAGCTGTTAAGAGTTGTAGAGGATACCAGGCACTGAACAAATATATGGCACTAGAACAGTGTACCATGCTGAGAGGAAGATGCCTTGGCAGTTTGATGGGGAGCAAGTGGTGTTTTGAACCACTGGAGTAGGTACTACTAAATCCCGTGAGCAGGGCAAGATAAAGAGAACACTTCTTTAATCTACCAGCGCACAAACAGAAAGTGCAAATCAGGTAGCTGCTAAAATGAGTTTACTTTCATGCATGCAGACTGCCATAAAATGTTGCTTTTATCTGCCCACTTGGTTTCTACCAATTTCAACAGAGACCCCAAAGTAAATCCAGGCCCCAGCCACATGTTAACGGGTTGACGAAAGCAGTAAGGATATGAATTCACTAGAGGTGCTGGTATATTTGGATGACATGATAGTCTTTAGGAACACCTTCAAGGAACCCATTACCCATCCTATGAATTTTCTAGAATAGCTTGAGGAGTTTGGCCTGAAGATTTCCATCAAATGCCAGTTTTGTCAGTCCTCAGTGAAGTACATGGGTCATATTGTTTCAAATAAGGCTAATAACATCCCACTTACTTATGTCAAGAAAACAGCCAAATTGGATGCCACAGGGCACCAGTGGGTATAAGCCTTATCCACCTATGACTTCAGACTGGAGTATCAAAGTGGTTTGAATAACATCCATGCAGATGGCCTGTTCTGCACTCCATCCTGATCAGCAGTCTGTAGATCTCTGGATCTCTTTTCCAGTCACTGAAGCAAATGCCATGTTTCAAGTTTGAACTTGAGGACAGAGTTGCATTAGCCAGTCCCCATAGCACCACTGATATGTTAGGAGATGCTCTAGGTGGCATCCTAGAGACATACTACAGTTTCATTGGATTGACTCTTTTTTTGCCTTAGCCTAACTGGCCTGAACTAAAGCAAACACAAAGAATGAACCTTGGACTGAGTGAAGTAGTGACTGCCCAGGAGAATAAGCTGGATGTATCCAAAATATGACATGTACACCCTGATGTCCTGCTGTTGCTATTAAAAGTTTTTAATTTAATATATAATACAAACATTCTGTACACTGCAACATATCCTTCTGTTCATATCCTACTACTTAAGCCAAAGTTCAGCATTTCTGTTTTAGTTGAGAATATATTTATCTAAAGAGCATATGTTCAAGTCTAATAAATTGACAACTATTTTATTTATTGTGTTTTGATGTGCTGGTAATTATTTCTACTTTTATATGGTTAAATATTTGTTTGTACAGTCAACCAAATGGGTTTTCACCCTTACTTTTCACACTGCTAGTCAAAACAAATTCAATGGAATTCTGGTATTATGATGTCAGAAACTGCCAGCTACCTAGGAGCCCAGTGTAGTTCAGTAAGATACTAAATATACTTTACTGTGTTTTCAAAGAAATAGACACTTCTTTTAGTAACAAACTTTGCCTTTATATGTTTGCACTACTGGGTCCATCTGTATGATTTAAATTTTAAAACAGTAATTAGCTTGTCTTTTCTTCTAAATCTGGTTAGGAAGAAAATATTACCCGCTAAATGATAACAAAAGATCACAGCTTATGAAAAATCACAAATTTCTATCAAATTATTTTAGTGGCAGAAAGTATTATACCTCTATAAAAATCTGAAAACAGATTAGCAGTTCCCCATTGAAATACACTGCCAGCCTTGCCAGTAAAGATTGTTTGACCTTGTAATACAAGGATTCCATCAGATTATTATGCTTGCTTGCTAATCCTGTAGTTACTGTACATGTTTGTTGCCTGCAATGACATTGCAATTGCAATGCAGTTACAGTGTAGTTACACTGTGACTACAGTGTAAAGTGATACTGAAAGTGTAATTGCTTGCATGCATGTGCAAAGCAAACATTTTGTCTCTACTGGGAGAGTATGGCTGGAGAGGTGTGGCAGTATAACATCCGATGCAGGTGAGCCTTCTGGAGGCCTGTCAGTTGCATCCCATTAAGGAGCAGACTGATGATGCTGTTGTTCAGGCTACCTACTGGGAAAAAACTGTGTGTAGTTGAAAAGAGGCAGCTGCACCTGTTAGAGTGTGACTGGATCCTTTCATGAACAAGAAGTCTACCTGGCAGTCAGCTGAGTAGTATCATCTTCACCCTGTTCCTCATCCTCTTGTCAGACCTACTTTGTAGATAAACAAAAAAAGCTCTGGCTCCTTCCTCTGCATGATCTCCAGCCCTCACTCCATTTTCCAACCCTCTGGTAGGAAACAAAACCTCCTGCTCCTCTGTCTGTGTGATGTCCAACCCAACCCCGTTTCCTGGTCTTCTGTAAAAGAAGTACCCTCCCACCTTCTTCTGCATGATCTCCAATACCCACCCCATTTCTGGGGCCCCAGTGTAAGAGAAAAACCTCCTTATTCCTCCCTCTGTGTGATCTCCACCTCCACCATCCTTTTATCTAGCCCTGGTGTAAAGGAAAACCCTCATATTATTCCTCCAATGTGAGCCCAGGTTTTGCCTCAAAGCTTGATTGGCATGTGTTTTGGGCAGCGGGGCTAGCCATTCCACCTCCTTGATTGGATGGGAGCCACCTTTCTGCATTTTCCGAATCCTGATTGGAGGAGAGAGCCGGCCAGTGGTACTTCATAGAACACATTCAGTACTGGGAGATAGCATCAAGGCCAGTGTCTCTCAGGGTGGACAGAGGTGTGAACCATTCAAAGTGAGACCTTGCAGGCAGCATTTACCCATATGTGCCTCAGGTAGGCAGGCAAGAAGGATGGCTGAGTATGAGAAGCCATGCTACCAAGCCAGAGGAACAGCAATGACAGCAGTGACAAGCAGACCCTGGGCTATGGCTACTTCTACAGTTATGGTACGTGAGTCAGTTATAAGCTAAACCAAGGGCACCCTGCAGTGTTGCTGCAATTTTCACATTTCACAAAGCCCATTAATAGTTGAGAAGTTCACTGGGATTAAAGATAGGAACAGTGTGACTGAGCCAGAGCAGCAACAGCAGCAGCAGTGGTGGTGAGTAGGCCCCAGGCTGTGGCTACTCCTATACTTACAGAAAGTAGAGTCAATCACTACCAAACCAGATGCACCCTGCAGTGCTGTGGGATTTTCACATCTAGTGGAGCACATTAATAGTTGAGCAGTTTCTGGGATTTAAGATAGCTTCATATCTGAAAAGAGTTAAAAGTTGTGATATGGTCCGTCATTAAAATACTTTGCCCAACAGACAAGCTACTTTTGTGGAGCTCCTCTGCTACAGATTAGAGAACTCGCTTAAAACTAGTGTAGTTTGCAATGTTAGCATTGTAAACCAGATAATTATCAGATTCAGTTGTTTTGAGCAAACCGGTCAATAGTTAGTTAGTTAATTAGTTAGTTTTAGTTAAATTTTGGCAATGATGAGATGACTGAAAGGAGTTAAAATAATAAAACAATCACATGCTTCAAAGCATGGGGACCCACTACAACAACCACTCTGGCAGACAGAGATCAACCTGTGGCACTCAAGATCCTGCATAAAGCCATAGCAGTATTAAAACAGTGGAATTCATGTACAGAACAAAATTAGACTCTTATACAGACAGACGTTTTACCTTGGAAAATAGAGCTGATGCTATGTCAGGGACAATAACTGACTACACTGCCTCTGTGGGGAAAGCCTTAGCAACTGATGCAACTACAGTTAAGGAGCAAAGGCTGATCTGGACCTCGACCAAGCAGCTGGAAAATGCAATTCATGCCCCTAGTGTAAGAATCCTGGTGGTACTGGAGGCATGGATGGAAAAGAATCCAGCCACATTTCTTGAGCAGTGGCTTCCACAGGTATTGGAACTGGGCTATGTGTCTCATATTGTAAAGGCCTGTCAGATAAATCCTTGGAGGCTTAGGCACAAACAGAATGTCCTTGTACCACTTAAATGATCAGTGGCTCTGGAGGGAAAGGATCTCTCCTCCAGTCTGCCTGTGAACAGTTATCCACAATTGAAGATTCAAAATTTAGTTTTTCTGGATTATACTTACAAGACCTGTCTCAGGTGCAAATTATTTGAAGGGGTAACTGCAAAACTGTGCGATGTCAGGGTACAGTATAGATTAAGCTTAAGCTTCCCAGCCTGACTTTAGTTCACTATTGCTGAAAAATGTATTGCTTCACAGATCCAAAGTCAGCAAGAGCTTTCACTGGGAAGCTGAATCACAGACCGGAGATGGAGATGCTGAGAGTGGTGAATCTGAAGATGAGAAGGAACAGTAGAGACTTTTCTGGTTTCTCTTCAATAAAAGTGGGACTTTGTGGATGTAGCTGAAATGGACTGGCAAACAGTGAGTACTGATCTCAGCCCTCATCTTTTCTGATGACCGGATATACTAACTAGTGAACTTACTGGCAAGTGAAACCCTCTAGCAGGAACAGCTCAACATAACTTTTGGCATGTTTCGACTATTTGGAACAGTAGAAACAAAGTATGATCCTAATTAACAATGGGATTCCTCTAACAATAGTGTTGTTTGCTGTTTTGGGACTGTTCTAGAGTCTATTTCCAAACTTCATGAGGGTCCTGGTCTAACGGTTTTGCTACTACCTAACAATGTCATACAAGCCTTTTGTTGTTAAATTATATGTTGCTGCACAATGCGGTCCTATATGGAATTTATTCTCCAGTGCACAATGTTTAGCAGACCATATTGATTATAGATTGAGGGAGCACTCCTGACCAAGTGGGAGCTCCTTTCCCCTGTGCATGAGACACTCTTATTCGGTGAAGAGCGACTTATGCGCAGATGCCCTGCAAATGGGCACATTCCAGGAACAGTTTTTTAAATACATTATTGATCACTCTCGAGCAATAATATACAGTATTAATATGTCCCTCATCCCCACTTATTGCTGTATTAGAGTGTTTCACTTGCCTTCATCTTGAGCCAGAACAGCTCAGCTTCGCTCTTTGCTGTTCTTGCTGTAGCCAAAGATGTGTGAAACCACTTTTATACAGCAACAAGTGGCTCCAGGGATGTATTAACATATATTATATTGTTCCCCATTATGTCTTTTGTTCTCTACACTGGTTTTGCCAGATGAAGATCTGCCAACCAAGTACAATGTGGTGAAGTCCTTTAAAATGGTGTCTCCCTCTGTGTGCTTCATGGCTTAGATAGTTGAGGTACAACCTCAGGTATGCCCCATGTCACGGTGACACCAACACAGCGAATACATCCCTGTCAGCAAAATTGACACTTTGCCAACATGGACCAGAAGACACACAGGAATCATGTAAACTGCAACTTGCGGTGAGCATGATTCCCTGTAAACCATATGCCAGTCGACAATGGGTTGTCAAACCGGCATCATAGAGACACATCCTCATAATGCTCCTGTCTGCTGCTGCAACAGTGAACTTGGCAGGCAGCAGGGTGCATATTGTATTAGCAGAGCTGTGGACACCGATCTTCTGTAGTCTTAAGGATAAATTACAAAGGTAGGATCTGCTTCTTTTGCAGGTTAGACTAATTGAAGTGGGACGATGTATTTTACATTAATACTGCATTTTTAAGTCAGTTTAAAGCGTTATACATGGAGCTTTGCTGATCTTTTGAAATACCTCAGAATATCTTGTTGACAGGTTACAATTGTGCTAGTTTTATTACTTGCTGGTTTTGTACAAGTATTGGCTGCACTATGGCTCCTTGTGAATATTGTTTTTGGACACTAACTAATGGCAGAGCACCAACATTGTCATACCACTTAGGAGTATATGGCAAATATTCTTATTAATTTGTATGGACATATGCTTACTCTGCCATACTGTCTCCCTGTAATACAATTTTGATTAACACTTTACGTTCCCTTAACTACAGCAGCACCAACCAGGATACAACACATTAATGCTGCATTATAGCACAAAATGCCGCAGTATACTACAGGGAACAGTGTTAAATTCAATGGCAAATAAGCCCTTTTGTCATGCAGTATTTTGTGACATGTTACTTACTGCAAGGTACTGCATTGCATCATGACTCGCTCCATTGTACACTGTAACTGCCTTGTAACTATGATGTAGTTACATGCAACAAACAATGTAATTTCCCTGTTGCATGTAATTAATGATGACCTACCCACAGTTACATTGAAATTTGACACTTAAAATAAAGTGTGACCCAACTTTGTTGTACTGTGTCATTCAATATTACAATAAAGAAAAGTTAAAAATACCTTCATGAACCATTTCTCATCTCAGTTGCCTCAAAGGTCATGTAAGTATTAATATTATTTTGCTTTGCTGCTGCCATGTTTGTATTAAAACAGGTCACTATATTGGAAATGGACACCTTTGCCTTTAATTCTGCAACATTTAACAGTATTTGGTGACACAATAAAAAATCCTTTGCCAAGTTTTATGTTTGCTTGCTGGCATATTGTGGTTACTCACAGAGTAGGGGCTGGAGAGTGTGGCATTGTAGCAGCAATGCACCCAAGCCTGCACGAGGTGTGCAAGTAACAGGTCAATGAAGAGCAGGCTGATGATGACCTGTTTAGCTGGCTGATGGCAGAAACTTTGTATAGTTGAAAGGATATAGCCACACCTATCAAAGTATAGTTGCATCCTTCCATGTACATGATGCCAGCCAGCAGCTAGCTGAGCAGCATCACAATCAGCCTGTCCTTCCTCCTCCTATCCAAACTACTTTGTAAATGAAACAAAAGAAACCTCCCACCCCTTCCTCTGCATGACCTCCAAACCCACCTCCATTTCCCATCCCAGTGTAAGAACAAAACTCCCGCTCCCTTCCTCTGCATCATCTCCAGCCTCCACTCTTCATGTCCCATCCCAGTGTAAAAGAAAAATCCTCCTGCTCTCTCCCTCTGTGTGATCTCAACCCCCACCCTCAATTTCCAGGGCCTTGGTGTAAGAAAAAAACTCCCCTCCCTCCCTCTGTGTGATCAACAGCCCCCACCCCTGTTTTCCTGGTCCAGGTGTAAAAGAAAACCTCACCAGCTCTCCCCTGTGTGATATCAAGCTCCACTCTCTGCTTCAGGGAGACATTTATTTATAATTGCAAATGGAGGACTTGCACTCAAGAAATGGATGCTCTTAGCCTTTGAAGCACAGAGAAGTGAAGGAGGCAGCATTAGGTTAGGGCACAAACCCATGAAGCAAGTGACCATAATATTCAGCACTTACAGTGTGATAGTGATGAATCATGCTACAAATACAAGCAAGCAAACATACGGTATTAAAAAAAAATTGTCAGCTCCCTGATCTCCCCTGCAAGTACTCAGCTCCCACCCTCACTGCCACCCCATGCCCAGGCTAACCCCCTGGGCAGGACCACAAGGTGGGTGCCCCAAGGTCCATTGTAACTTGCCCTGACTTACTCCCCTGGTAGGGTCTCAGGAGTTGGTCCCCACCTAGCGGATACGGTAGGTAGTGGAAGTGGAAAGCAGATCTTCACACTTCAGGGCCAGCATTTTTTGTATGCTGTATTGAGGGCAGGGACTTGCAGTGATGGCCAGTGTCCACCATGTCCCCCCACTGATACAGCGCTAGCACTGTGGTTCCCTGGTCTCTGCTAGGGGTCTGTAGCATGCCGGACACACAATTTCCCCCACCCACCGAAGAAGGAGAACAGTCCCTAGGATGCTCAACCCTCTCTCCTGGCTGGCCCTCAATATCCCTGGTCCATTCCCAAACCTGGGTCATTGGGCGCATGAGATGGACACCCTGCCTCTGCACGGGAGGGCAGCCTCATGTTAACAAATGCCTGCTTGTTAGTAGCTGGCAAAATAAAAATAAATTACTGAAAATGTATGTAAAGAAACAAATAAAAGCAAACAAAATGATTATCAAGGCATCTCAAGGCCTCAAATAGTCATTCTTTAAAATATACATGCAGTATATATCCTTACTAATATTACGGTGCAGAGTTGAAAAAAGCTTTGCAAATTTGCTGCAGTTCACAAAGTTAATCTGCCTTTGCAGTGCCAAATTGCAGTATAGGAATAATTTTGTAAATTGTAAATTTGATGACTTCATCAGTGAGGTGGAGCCTACAGGTGAAGTTTGCTATGTACTATGGGACTGGAGGTCACATGGTACTGACATGAGCTGTCTGCCATGCAGAGGCTATTTTTGTGTGTAGTCTTCTAAAGACAGAGTTGAAGAGAAATATGTCCTTGCTTGTCTGAACAAATACAAAACTGTAAAATAAATCTGAAATCTCAGTATTTTGAAACAAAATCACTCACGAAAAGATCTAGAGGGCCTTGTGCGGCTCGATCAGTGTTCTTTGTTTCTGGTTTTGCTGATTTATTTTGTTTAATGCAGTGTTTTCTTTTGTCTCATGAAGCAGTGCTGTGAGGGAGGATTCAGTTAGCAAAGCAGCCCAGAAAGATTAGTGACTCTGTGCATTTTATTGTGAGAATTAATCTGTGGGCAGCAGGTTGTGTTAAAAACTTTTAGTGGTTTTACTGTAGCTACTATTAACTCAGTAAACAGTTTTGTTCAGGTCACTCAGCTGATCACTCAGAGGTGGCGTTGTTTGCTGCTATTTCATTGTACAACAGGGTTTCTTTGATTTTTTTCCTCATAGTATTGTAAATCTAAATATACAAAATGACTGAGAAGAGATGCTCAAGTAAAGGGAGAGGTGCAGGGGACATGGCAAAAAAATACATAAGTTCTGTGGAGCAAAGGGTGTTGCAGGTAAAAAAAGTCTGCAGCCTTGTCTCCTATGGGCTCCAGGGCTGGAAGCAGTAAACAAAGAGTTGGCGACAGTGACAGTGGTATTATTGTGGACACATTTTCTCAGCCATATCTGTGGCATCCATGATGGTGGGGGTTGGGGAGGTGGCAACAAGAGGAGCAGTCCAAATCTTTGGCTCAGGCACAGTGATCAAGGAGCGGTTGACAGTGTACTCATAACTCCTGGTAGTGGTGGCACTGAGCCTGTTCTTAATAACAGTTTCTCATTCTCAAATGACAGTGTGGAGCTTAACCATAAGTCAGAACCTGAGGAGTGAGGTCTGACTGTTGCACAGTCAGAAGTGACTAAACTGAAAATGTTGTCTCCAGCTAAAGATGATGAAAGGGCAGAGAGCCTAGAGAAAGTGAAGATGAGGAGGATAGAGCTCAGGAAGAGGAGGATATCAACAGCGGTGGGATGATGATTTGGATCCACTATGAGAACCGAAAAGAATTAGAGGAAGGTGATGGTGCTGAACATGGGGCTTGCACAGCAGAATGTCATACAACTACCAAAGTTCCCACCGTACCACCACAATTGCTCCTGTTACTCCCGTAGATGTTACACTGCATGAGTCAACCAGTGTTGAAGTGCATAAATCATCCAAAATAACACCCATTTCACCCTCCTCTGTCCCTCCACCACCATGTAAAATCAAAGGTACCATATCAGTAGTTTGGAATATTTATATTCTGGATCCAGCCAATGAAACAGTTGCTATCTGTCAGCTGTGTTAACGGTGACTTAAAGAAACAATCTCTGGTCAGAGACACAACGGCTGCTAATGCATTAATATGATAAAAGATTTATTTATTTCAAAGGTTTTATGAAGAAAGATATACTGAACTAGTAACAGCTGTGTCCTGGGGAAGGGAAAGGGAAAAGATAACAGATACAAAAATACAGAATATAAAATTTATAGAAATTGAATAAATGTAACAAAGATAAAGAGGATAAGTATGTCAGGCTAGCTTCTCTTCCGCTGTCCTAAACTTTAGAACTCTCTCCCACTAACCATTCTTTCTGCCTCTTCCATATCCTCTTTCTACTCTCTGCTTCATGACCACACGCTACCTCCTGTGCCTGTCCTTGAGTTATTGTCCTTCCCACTCCTCAGCTTACCTTATTCCGTCTTTTCCATGACCACACGCTACCTCCTGTGCCTGTCCTTGAGTTATTGTCCTTCCCCACTCCTCAGCTTACCTTATTCCTTCTTTTCCATGACCACACTGCTACCTCCTGTGCCTGTCCTTGAGTTATTGTCCTTCCCCTCCTCAGTTTACCTTATTCCTTCTTTCTCCACCAGCCACCTGCTTCCTCCTGTGGCTGCCCTTTAGTCATAGCCCTTCCACATGCCTCAATTTACCATCTTCCCTCTTTTTTCTCCGCCTTGGCCCTTCACACACTTCACCAACTCTGCTCCTTTTCTTCATCCCTCATTTGTCTGCACTTTTCCTTCTCCCCCATCTGCAATCCTTCCTTCAGTGCCCCCTGGTGCCCTCACTGCTGAAAAGTACTGTTGCTTGTGCCCATGGGACAGATTACCTGCTGTGTCCTTGTAAACTTTTGTTTATAATTAGAGCTGTCTGATGAACCCTGCTCATGTTCATTTTGTACTGTTATTTTTGTTCTCTGTATGATGTTTTATTGTGTGTTATTGTTCTATGTTGCTCTTGCATCTCTCATCCTCCATGCCCTTCCCATGGATGCATCTGGAAATTAGCTATTTTTCAGCTTATATATATTTCCTGGTGAAACCTTGAAATAAATAATACATACTGTGCATAAATAAGTAATGTAAAAGTCCCACATTTACACCACAATAGTAGAAAATCAAGTCCATAAAAATCAAGGTAATGCAGTGAAGTGTTTTTGGTTCTGGACATGCACCCCCTTGAAAATGCTGACAACACACAAACACACACGTACATACACACGTAGCTATTACAACATCTGTACACACACATGGGGTGTGAGTGTCATTAGTAGGATAGAGCAGCTGCAATATTTCATTTTCGTGGGTCCTGCTTTTACACATTTTTCCAGTATATTTAGTAGAGTTAGCACAGGTAAAATGCAGAATCTAATTTTACTGGGGTCCTGCTTTTATACATTTTACAATGTAGTTACCAGGATAGGTCAGTTAACATGCAATATCTCATTTTCAGTGAGGTCATGATTGTACCTATTGTAACACTAACCAGTCTGGGATGCCCTAAAGAGTTGGCTCCATCACAGCCTGTATGTTTTCAGTGACCAGATACTGTACCTCTTTGGCCAGCAGGGGATGTAAATTGTGCAGAATGCACCTTTAGAGCCTCATTTGTGCTTTGGGGAACTATATTCAAACATGCTTGGGCACTTACACTTTGCTCCAAACATGTTTGAGTAAAGCAAATTTAGTGAACTGTGCTAATTTGCACTAATTTTCCAGGAGGGGCATGTGAATTGTGCTGAGTGCACATTTTAATGCCTCATTTTGCTTTGGGGGCTATATTCAAACATGCTTGGGTCACTGCACTTTGCTCCAAACATGTTTGAGTATAGCAAATTTAGTGAACTGTGTTAATTTGCACTAAGGAAAGGGACTCTGCAAAGGGCAGTCTGATACCTTTTCATATGGGGCCATTTCTCTGTGTAGTTCTGGTTTCCAGTTCTAGGTTTGTCTGCTATTTCTGTTTCAAGCTTTTAGCTACTGAATTAATTTCTTTTAGCCGCTGACTGTCATGCCAGCAACCTGGGTTCAAGAACAGACGTGGGTCTCTTGGGGACTGGCCTGGGAAGGAGAATACACATCAGTAGGACAGGGAGAGGAATCTAGGCGGCAGCACCATGGGATAGCATGGGAAGTGACCCCACACCTGGATGCCTAAGGTATCTCCATGGAGACTGAGTACACACATGTCTGGGCCAAATAGGGGAGAAAATAGGAGGAAAAGCCCTCCGACTGTAGAACAGTCATGGCCTGCCCTCTAGTAGGCCCCACACTGATGACTAGGTGCCTCTGACCCAAGGTCCTATTACAGGATAACCAGTAAAAGTAAGTCCCAGAGAAGGTGGGTTATGGGGCTAGGAAGACTGGCCTGGATAGGGGAAGTCACAGTGCTGAAGGAGATAAACAGCTTTGTCCCATGGACACAGTGGGGTGACGTGCCACTCATCATGGTTGTGTACTGCATGCCAGTGAATGGTAAGGGACTGCCTGCATGGAGGAGTGATGTGGAGAAGCAATGCAAAAACACAGTGGGGCAACATGATACCCATCAAGGTGGTGTACTGTGTGGTGGTGAAATGTGAGGTACTGCCTGCACTGTGGAGTGATGCTCAGAAGCACTGTATGAACAAAGTAAGGGAATGTTTGAAGAGGGAGTGATGCTGAGAAGCAATGAATGAACACAGTGGGGCAACATGGCACCCACCACGGTGGTGTAATGCACATTGGTGAATGGGTAGGGTCTCTTTGCATTAAGGAACAATGCTCAGAAGCACTGTATGAACACTTCTGTCTAATTTATTTGAACTATGTGTGTTAGAGGTTTGATTTTAACTGGTGGGTGATGAGTTCATAGACTGTAATTCCATACAGCAGACCTGCTGTTTCTAGTACACACACACACACACACACACACACACTCTCCCAACTTACTTGTAAGACATTTGGGCCCACATTTTCAAAGGAGATGCGTGATGCAAAGTGGAGATGTGCTGCCAATCTCAAAACATGCCCAGAACCATGATATTTTAAAGGAGAAATACATTCAGATGTGCCATGCACAAAGCTAATGTATGTGGCACTTGTACAGGGTGTTCCCATGAATATGCCACGCATCCCTATATTCAGCCAAAATGTGTGATGCATCTGCCGTGCATCTCAGAAATAAGCTGCTCAAAGTTAGGCATGGAAAAAGTATGCCTAAATCGGCCAGCCACCCATAGGCAGGCGCTGAACTGCAGGCAGACTTCTAGAGACAGCTCTTAGAGGTGCACCAGAACATGCCCAGGCACCCACACACAGCTGTCATGCCAGGATGGACATACCCTGAGCCACAGATGCCATGTCACCACCAGCACTGTCCAGGAGCAACCCCCACACCACACCTTGGACATAGACACCCAGTGGTCACATGCCAGTGCTGTTGTGTTCCCCTGGACACACCAGCAGAGTGGACAAGCACAGTGCAAGAACTGTACTGGGGCCATGCCCTGCACCCATGTGGCCTGTGAGTTGCCACCTGAGGTGGCATGCACCCAGGGTGCCATCTGGGGCAATGGTGCCCAGGCAGCCTGGTGGATGGGTGGCAGCCTGGCACAGGCCAGGGACTGACCTCTGGCACACACCCATGGAACACCATAAGTGCACACATGTAGGACCCACCCACCAGGTACCTGGTCACCCTCTGTACACTGCCAGTCCCTGCAGTCATCACCATGTTCCTCTCTATGGAGTGTGTGCATGGCACTGCAGGAGACTGTACACTGCATATGGGCTGATGTATCACATGCATGTGGTATCCCAATCAGACTGTGTCACTCTGTGCCCTCCCTGTTGCATGTCCCGTGGGCTCCTGTGGTCACTGTCCAGGTGTACCTCCTGTACCCCAGTCCAACCCTGTACATGGCTATGGGTAATAGCATTGTACCCAGGGCAATGAAGTCCACCACACACACACACACACACACACACACACACACATACACACACAAACAGTCCATCACACCTGCCTGATAGGCTGCAGTACCTCCTGTTCACCTTTGTGGAGTGGTGGGACAGCCCTGCAAAGCTGGAACTGAGTATGCCCAGGGTATGCAAATGGCCTGCATACATTCCAGTAATGAGCTGCGCATGGGAGATGGGCTTGGAATGTGCAATGAGGTCATTGCATATCCAGCTGAATACTGCAATTTTGCACACTGCGCAAGTGACTTTGCGCATTTCACCACTCGCCCGCATATGGCTGAGGTCTCCTGTTGCATCGCGCATTTTTGGGATATTCAGCTGGACATGTGCAAGCACATCTTATGGCGCATCTTCTGAATATCTCATTATTTTGGGCGATGTATCTCAGATGCACGGGCGCAGGCACTGTGTGATTTTCCAGGGACTTTTGAATAGGGGGGCCTAGGTGTTTACTTCTATGAAATAACCAAATTATTATTTTATTTATTGTATTTTGATGTGTTAGCAATTACTTTCTACTGTTGTAATAAAATATGTGTTAGCGCATTGGAACAAGTAGGTTTTTGCCTTTATGTTTCACACTGTTAGTAAAAGAATTCAATAGAATTCTGGTACTGTTATGTCAAAAACTGACAGTATTTCAATGAAAACTAAATATAGTTTTCTATCTTTTCAAAATAAATAGATACTTTCTTTCAGTAATAAACATTTCCTGTTATATGTTTGCACTATTGTGGTCCATCTGTATGACTTAACCTTTTTAAACATCAATTAGCTTCTTCTTCTTCCGAAGAAAAATCTGGTTATGAAGAAAATTTATTGCAGGAACATTCCATTCTGTGACATTTGCCCCATTCCTCTCTATAGATTTCAGGGATGCTCCTTATGTCTTTAGCTGTATTTCTTAACTCAATTGCTCCTCTAATCTGTCACACTGATGTGTAAGTTTTTTCAGTCTAATATTGCTCTAGGTTCTTAAAAGACAGCTCCTGTGACAGATAAAATGAGTAACTCATGTTCATGAACCAGTTTAGCTCTTCCTGGCAGACAGAGAAAGGAGAGACAGTCAGAGACAGAAAACAATGAAATAACAGTCCAGATATAGTGCAGGCACAGTGACTTGAAATGGAGAAGGCAGAAAGAAACAGACCACAGCTATAAATGAAATAACCTGGACCAAAGCACTAAAGTATGTCCACTCTGAAGCACTTAAGGAAAGAACACAGTCATCATGTCCTGTCAGTCCTCTCTCTCTCCTAGTAATCTCAAAATGCCTGCAGAGGTCCACCCATGCAGCTGTAAAGGTAGCCAATTGGAGGCACGGTGTACAACACATATACCTTAAGTCCAGGCACCTGCTATGTTGGATTCAGCACCAAAGGAAGCCAGTGCATGGGGTCCCTCTCCTTATCATCTGCATTTGCTAAAGCATCCAGAAACAGCAGGGAAGTAGTCCAGGTGGAGGAGGGTTGACTGAGGAGGACTACTACAGATATGAGGAAGAGTCTTGAAATGCCTAGTGGTCATAGCAGTAGTGGTGAGTTGAATACCAATACCAATGGGGCACCACACCACAGCAAACCCAGTGCAGAAGACACCCGAATCATTGCTTTCATTCAAGCAGCACCCTGAATCTACAGGTGTCAAATACTGCCCTATCAGCCATGCCGTCATGCTGAGCACAGCAGTTTGGTAGCCAATACCCTAGAAAGTCCCATCTATGCTGAACAGCATGTTTAAGTATCATGCCAAAACCCACCCAGTCTTATCCTTGCACGTGAAATGACTGCAGCAATAGCTGAAATGCTGTCAATTGATTCATTGCCATTCTCTTTGTGGAGAAATGGGGATTTAGAAGGTTGGACAGTGCGTGCTTATCCCAAATGGCAGATTCACTCCAGAACTTAGTTTTCTATATGTGCCGTTCTTAAACTTCATGGAACAGTGTCGTGCACAGTAATCCATGCCCTGCTGCATTCAGCATCACCATATATATACACCTCAAATATGGGTATGTGGACCAGTGACTAAACAGCTGGTTGCTCTGATCTGTACATTACAGCACATTGGGCATAGATACCTGGAGTAGTATTTGACTCTGACCAGGGGACAAATTGTGTTAAGCCCAACTGCAGTGGTACAAACATATGAACATGCCAGCAGAAGCAGGCCTTGTGGTCTATCGAGTCTGCTCGATTGTGCAGCTAGCCCCTCATCTTGCAGCTGTCCCATCCCCACCCTCCTCATCATTATCCCCTTATCCAGCATGTTGCTACGTGAGTGGTAGCAACACTGCAGGTATTCACCAGCATGCCATGTTGGCAATGAAGAGTGTGACACAGGTCATAAAATGCTAGAATTGCTCCTGACTAAAATTGATGAGTGGCTGCACCCCATTCACTGAAAGCAGGTTTTATTGCATGCAATAATCTCTGAATGTAATGAAATGCATTAGTGTTGTGTCATGTCTGGCACACTGTCTTAATTTTGTTATGAAAGAGTTTTTAGCATATCCTGATATCAAGTCCATGTTGACTGTAACCTATTGCATCTGTGCTCACTTTCCCATTCTACTAAGGCTGGTGACCATCTAAGGCACCTGCAGATCCAAACCAAATTACCTCAGCACTGTATGAAGCTGGAAGTTGTTATCAGACGGAACTCAACACTATACAAGAGCTAGCACATGTACAAGCAGTACAAAGCCATCTCTGAATATCTGCTGCTGCATACAAGCCGTGACAGTGCTGGAGTATCTATGTCTCTGACAACAGACCAGTGGTGACTAATGGATGACCTGATCATGATTCTAAGAACATTCAAATGTGCAACACAGGCAACGAGTGGCTACACTGCCCATATCAGTCAGGCAATCACATTTCTACAGGTGCTGAGGATGAAGCTGTTGAATGTACAGCAGGTGCTGAAGGCAGTTGGTGATATAGGAAGATGTGCCTTAATGCAACACATGCTCCATGTCTTGGACTGCAACAACCCTATTTCCAGCAGTCTGCAGATATTGGATTAAAACAATGACAACAATACAGCTCCTCCGTGTTAAGAGGTACAGTGATAAAACGAAAATGCAAAACAGCAAAAACTGCACTCCTCAGTTGCAAAACTAGGCTTTAATGATAATAAAACAGGCCGCTGTAACAAACAATGTGCTACATGCCTCACTCAGACCCGACCGGTGTTGTATGCAGTACATCATCAGGGTTGTCTTTTCAGAGTGGTAATGGCTACTTATATCTACACCAGATTTAAAGTAACAGTGCATCTTCATTAAAATTGTAACCTTATTACCACTATTATAAAATACTGCAAATAAGGAATATATATGTGAACAGTATATATTTTCATTTATAAAAGCATATATGAACAGTGATATTGGGATTGCCACCATACTGGACCCACGTAATAAACAGCCTGTCATCAATACTTGAAGATGGGCATTTTCATGTCCAAAATTTAACAGATCTAACAGGACAGGTATGGGGCATAGAAGTTAAAGTCACAGTTATCTAAGGCACAATATGCAACTGAACAGAGACCAGGTGTTGCTACCACCTTGCAAGGTAAACAGGCTGATAAAACATGCAAGGTAACAGAAAAAATAACCACAAATCCTCTGGCATGTTTTGTACCAGGTGGGAATTGAAGATGTGTAGGAAAAGGAGGAAGAGGCAGATGAAGCAGCAGGATTTCGGCAGTGCAATGCATGGTAGATGCATATTTGGCAGACACCAAACACCCTACCATCACAGAAGGGCCCTTACTGTACTGGAGTAACAAGGCCACTGATTGGCCAGCACTAACCTCAGTGGTAATCAGATACCTGTGCTGTCTACACTCAGGTGTGTCATTGTGGAGGCGTGTACAGTATTCAGTTATCAGGGGCCATTGTGCAGAACAGGCATACAAACATGTCCCTTAAAAGTGTTGGCATGCTAATATTTGTTAAAATGAATGCAGGGCACATTGCATGCAACACAGTCATGCGCGGCATTCCTACCATATGGAAGGTGCCAGTGGTGGTGAAGATGAACCTGAAGAGCCTGATGCTGTTGGCATTGGCAGATTGCCTTCCTATGGTAGGTGAAGCATGGATGGAGAAAGACTTCTCATGTGGGACAAGTCCAGTCTGGAAGACTGTGAGGGCTGCTTCCTTGACGAGGATGATTGAAGCATAAAAATAATGCATTCTATTTATCCTGTTATCCTCATCAGCTGAATCTTTTTTATGATTCAGTTTTGTTTTCCTGTCATTGTATTTTCCCTAAGTTGTTCTACTGTTCCTTACATCCATCTGATTACTTGCCTCTGCACTCTTCTATATGATGCCTACAGACAAACTAGAAATTAGTGAACACTGCATCATTAAATGCCTGGTTTGCCAGCAATAACACTAGCCACCGCTGGCTCCACCACATTCATCCAGACTGAATAACCTGGACTCTTAAGCCCGTGAAAATGAAATTGCCTGCCATGCAGACCATGCATCCTCCAGCAATCAAGACACCGTCCTCCTCCCCTTCTCTGGTCTGCTTGTGTCCTCCATATCTACCGACAACATGAACCACTGCCACCTTCACGCATGCATCAGACTGAAACCCCAGAGTCTTAAGCCAGTGTAAATGCATTTGCCTCAGATCTCCAGCCAGCCAGCCCTCAAGTCAAGCCACCAGCCAGCCAGCCCATCAAGACAGCAAGATCTGAAGTCCAGCAAGGCCCAGCTTTGTCTGCTGTGATGGTAAGTTACTTCACCGTTGTTCAGACTCCATATGCTCACTGGTGGTGGTGACTCTTGTCACACAGGAACAGGTTCCACTTTGCTTGCAAGACAATAAAATGTGATCTTTCTTGCATCTTGCTTTCACTACAGGTCTAACCATTCACAGGGTGATTGGCAGCCAGTTGCAAAGTCAGGCAGCCCTCAAGGCACAGACATAAGTTACGTCTTCCCCACCACCCCTCTCTGTTGCACCATCATCTCAGTACATGGCATGGCCCTCATTAATTTGACAGTAAGTATCATTGTATGATTTTTTTTTCTTTAATTTTTATTTTAAGTTTTACTTTCACAGATACACAGTGACACAGTGGCTCAGTGATGCTAATAATTTCTATTTTTTCTTCACAGCTGACAGATATAGTAAGACTGTGAGTGGACAATGAATATGTCAGGCTATATAATGCAGCCACCTTAGAGGGCAAGTCAAGCTAAATAATTTTCTTTTTATTCACAGATGACATGTACAGTAAGACTAGGGTGAACAACGGATATGCCGCTTGTGCGGTCACCCACAGTGGCTAATTGAGCAGTCTAAATAATTTTCTTTTGTCTTCACAGGTCTCCTGTCATGTCACTTTCTCATCCAAAAAGCAAGACTTCCCCTCCTCCTCTTCCTCTGCCTTCTCTGTCTGGTCCCAACCTTGTCTGCTGCGATGGTAAGTTACTTTTACTGTTGCTTATACTCCTTATTCTCACTGTTGGTGGTGTCTCCATCCTTGCACACTAGGGTCTTCCACCTTGCTTACAAGATATTAAAATGTGTTACTGTCTTTCCTTTTGACTTGTTCTAACTATAGGTCTAACCATTCATTGGGACAACTGACAAGTCAGCTGCAAAGCCAGACAGTCCACAAGGCACAGTCCTAAGTTGTCTCTTCTTCTACCATGCCACTTTGTTTGCACCATCATGCCAGTACACAGCATGGCCCTCACAAATTTGATGGTAAGTATCATTATATGGTTGTATTCTTTTTATATATTTTAAGTTTCCATTCTCAGGTATACAGTGACATAGTGGCCAAGTGAGACAAAATAATTTCCCTTTTCTTCTCAGGTGACAGGTATAGTAAGACTGAGTGGACAATGGATGCAGCCACCATGGTGGCCAACTCAGGAAAAATAATTTGTTTTCTTATTCATAGATGACAGTTATAGAAGGACTGGGGAGTGGACAATGTATATACGCCTGTGCTGTCACCCACAGTAGCTAATTGAGTGAAGTCTAAACAATTTTCTCTCGTCTTCATAGATCTTCTGTCCTGCCTTCTCATCCAGCAAGCAAGACTTCTCCTCCTCCTCCTCCTCCTCTATCTGCGTATCCTTCATGCCATTTCAAGGAATGCTCATTACAAATGTGCACAAATGTGATGGTAAGTGTCCATTCCCAAAAATATTTTTCTTTAAATTGTTTCATTATTTTGTTTCTTTTCATAGATCCGTCACACTAGGAGTGCACTAGAGTCTAAATAATTTATTGTATTCACAGGCCTCTTTCCATTCTGTCATGTATGCCTCCTCCTCCTCCACCATGCAAGCCATCACTCTCCTCCACCAGACTAATGACATGATCAACATTGTGGTCTCATGCTTGATTCTCCTCCTTCTCCTCCTCCAGCTTCTCCATCACTGTGTTTGGTCTTATTAAAGTTAGCCTGTCCTCTGTATTCAGCATAAATACCCATTATCAGCCTGATGCTGCTGTTGTCTGATTCTACTGGTTACACAGCTGTAAAATACACGAAATGAGAGAAACAGGAGCATAAAGCGGTATACACACCCGACAGCGACAGTTTGACAGAGGGTCCCCTACAGCGACAACAGTACCATGTCACTGTGGGAACCCACTGGAACCTGGCACTGTCTGGAGATCTACACCCAGATCAGCTCCGACCTGGAGTTAAGAATTTTAAGTGGACGGGGTGCAGGGGCCAAAACCCCTGAAGAAAATGTGTGCTACACAGAAACCAGCAGCCAACTGCAAATTGTGGTTGACCTGCCGGTTTTGCTGTGTGGTTGTTAGACAAAAGTTTTATTGACGACTAGTCATGGATCCACAGAAAACAGAAAGTGACATATGAATAATATTTAAGAATTTAAAAACAAAATGGGAAAAAATGACTACTTACCTTCCTTGGTAGGAAACACTGCTAAACTAAATTCCAGACCATGCAGCAACAGGATATCATCACCCTAGTGATAAATACCTGTAATCAGAGAAACAGAAACAAAAGGTGGTTAGAAAGACACTGTTCCCCCCACTCACAGCCAAAAGTAAAAAAAAGTTATAAATAAATCTTGCTTTTGGTGGTAGGACACACAGAGATGCTCAGACATCATTATCTGGATCTGCACACAAACAGGCACTAACATTCCATGAGAAAACATCAGACTTTCTGGTCACTACAGTTAATCAGAACAGGTGCTATGATGGAGACTTATAGGCGTAGAAGCAGACATTAATTCAGGGCCCATCTCATTCCATTTCCTCATGTGAAAATTTCTCACACTATCAGCCCCCTTGCAACTGTAGTGTCTAGCGGTGCACTGTTGCATGACCTACAGTGTGGTTGGTTGCATGCAGCATCACCACCACCACCCCTTCCTATGCTGTGCTGTCCCCTGGGGTATGTTATGCTATGGTATGCTGTACTGTTCACATGTAGCCTGCAGCTATCATCATGCACTGCCTGACTGACATACAGATGGAGCTGTGGTCGGACCTGGCCAGCCCCTGTACTTCCAGACTGACCTACAGGTGGAGCTGTGGGACCCTGCAGTAATGCTGGGCAAACTGCATGCAAATCAGGGCATGATGAGATACTAATGTGGCTGTTTGCCCAGAGGCTATCTAAGTAGGCTCCTTTGCATGTCACTTTGAATATGGCAAAGTTTAGTGCCCGAGCTCATGTGTTTGCACTGTGCAACCGCTTAGCTCCACGCTAAAGCTATGCTCGTGTTAACCATGTGCTTCGGTCGTATATTTTGCAATTCCTATTACTGTTCTGTCACATCTGCTGCTGCCTGAAGCTGTACTTGGTGCACATATTGCTGGCACACACATTGGCCCCATAGTTCCTCTCTACCTACCTCATGTCGTTGTGCACTGTGCTGTTGTTGTGGTTTGCACTTCCTGGTTGCTATATTCAGTGCTGCTATATTCAGGGCTATGGTTGCCCTGCACTCCCAACCAGTTTGGGCGGCCTCTTTCCATGCCTATATTCAGAGGCTGTTTGCCCCGGGCTATTCCTTTGAATATAGCTTGCTTTGTGCTCCAGGCTACGTTTGCTCGCCAGGCAGTGTTATCTTGGCCCAGGGCAAAGTTTTGAATATCTGGCCCAAATGTGTGGGTTCCTACAATTATTCTCATTCAATCCACTCAGAGAAGAGGAAGAACATCGGGAGACTTACTATTGTAAAATCTAGCGGGATGAAAGTCGGGGAGAAAGTTGGGGTGTGGGGGATTTACTAATATTAATCCTGGTAGGGTGACAGTCAGAAGGGCATGGCAGTGTGTGTGTATGTGTGGGGGAGACTTTACTAATACTTACCCTGAGAGGTGACAGTTGGGGTGCAATAACATCCTGACTCTCTTTTGTCCCATTCACTGGTTTTCCTGATGCGATTTTTTGTGGTGCAGTTTTTGCAGTATATTATTTCCATGCTAACTTGACCAGATACCTAATAGCTGGTTTTCCTGATCACGATTTTTGTGGTGCAGTTTTTGCAGTATGATTATTTCCATACTAACTTGACCGGATACCTAATAGCTGGTTTTCCTGATGCTATTTTTGCAGCATGTTTTTGTGGCATGACTATTATATTGTAGGGTCTCGCACTGATTTAACTTAAGACTTGCCAAATAAAAGCCTTGATTGAAAATGCCAGATGTTATTCCAATGCCAATCCTCAGTACATTTACAGTATCTAATTATATTGACTACCAACTACTGTTTTCAACAGAAGACCCTCTAACCTCATCTATAAGTGCTTTATAGAAGCAACTGTATACATTTTGGCTCTATTTACATGCATCAAATAAAATCTTTGGTAGCTTCTGAGACTCCAATTATGTTTGCTAATGAACCACATGTTCTCAGGATACTGTTCTTAAGAAGCAAATAAAATTGTTGTCTCCTAACAAGATATGGATTGTTTCGCTAGATACTCAAAGGAAATAAAATAATTTTGTTGCACTATATACTTAATCCTTTTCCATTGTGTTATAATATATATATATTTTTTTAATAGAGGTTGTTCCATTTATTTGTTTAAATTCATTTGTATAAGATTAGACACGCATATGTGCTGTCGCTTTTTTGACCGGATACCAATTAGACTACTGTGAAATTTGTGCTGCTGTCCGAAATATTTTAAGGTGCTTATCAACAGCATTGCCTTCAGATCCATAGCTAATTGGGTTAGTATATCTGATTCAGTTGTGAGCCATTCTGGAATATAAGCTGTGGCAATGCTAAAATTATTGAGCTCTGCATGCCATACAGTAAAAATAAGTCGGAGGTCTTTAGTCTTCCTTTTCCTTTGATCTAGTGAGTTTGTTATAAGCAGTTCAGCTTTTGTTTAATCTCCCAAATGAATGATGAAATCAGAGAAAACAATGTGGTTAACCATTTCTTAGCCATACAAAACAGTAACATAAAAGACATAAAAGATAGTTCTGGAAGGTAAATTCATTTTATAGTATCTGTGTAACCCAATGGTAAATTATTCCACTTTTCAAAATACTCTTTCTCTGTAGTTTTGAGTGAGGTCAGGTTAGTCAAAATTGTTTTAGATACTGTTCTTATTTTTATGCCCTGATAGTCAGTATATTCTTTTCCCAGGGAACTCCCATGTATGTTATCTCACCTTAAACACATGTGTTGTTAAGTGTAGAAAAACAGATTTTTCATTATTCAATTTATTTCCCAACAACATTCCAAAAATACTGTAGGTTGGTTATAAGCTTTGGGAATTTAATTTTGGGTTCAGAGGTTGAGATTAGCATATCAAACAGTTAGTATCATGCACTCCACAGAAAAGATCCACACCAGCTTCTTGGTAATCCCAAACATTTATTTCTTTTAAATTGTACAATACCATGTCAGTGTCAAAGACATGCTCATTGGTCACTCTAAAGCCCCTAAGAGATTAATACATCAATTGGTAAAGTATACAAAGACATTCCTTTCCATAAACCTTAATCCCTTTATCCTTCTGTCATTATAGCTTCCTAATGAATCAGTCTATGATAAGTTAAATAATAAGGAGGGGAGACAAAGGACATCCTTGACAGGTTCCTCTATCAAGTTGAAAACAAGGTGATGTTATATCGTTTGTAGTTACAACACATAATGCTTCACTGTTTAATAATTTAATCCAGTTTATGCATTTATCTAGGAACTGATAAATGTTTAAGATGTCGAACACATAAGACCAGGAGACAAGGTTGAAGATCTTCTTGGCATCTAAAGACAGAAGGCTCATTGAAGTTGAAGCTGTTTCTGCTACAATAAGTACATGGAAGATTTTCCTGATATTGTCTGATGCTAATCTTGACTTCAGTAAATCCAGTTTGTTATGGACCTATTTAATAATGAATTGTTTTTCAAGTCTGCTAGATAATATTTTAGTTAAGATTTTGTATCTGGATTAATTAAAGAAATGAGTCAATAACAAAGCTGGAGAAAGAAAGGGAGTTTTCCTGTGCCATCCCAAGAAGTGAACCACCTGTTTTATAATTAGAAAAACTGTTATATGATCCTTTAAGAGCCTGAGGTAACACATTTTGGTCCTGTGCTTGTCCATTCTGGTGAGCAGGACTGAGTCTAGTGTGAAGAGACTGGTTGGAAACACTGTTGAAGGAAAGCCAAGAAGGTGCAGTGGAAAGTGAACTCCTGAAAAACATATAGGATGGGGAGAGACTTAATGGCTTGACTCGATGGCAAGACAGCATTGTGGTAAGAAATGAAAGCTAGGAAGCACAAGCCTTCTCAAGAGACCAATAACTCTGAGCCATAAATCCTTCTTGCAGTTGGGTTCATATTTAACAGCAAACCAGATACATTTCACAGTTGCCAATCTATTTATTCTGGAGTGTGCCACTGCCACCCAAACTGTAAACAGAAAGACCAGAGTAGACCCCAACTGTGAACTGAACCATGAAGAGATGTATGACCTGTGCAAGTCTTTCAACCAGTGTGCAGCACAGGACCCGGGATTGGAAACTTGTTCTAGAACTGTGAAGTCTGATGTGAACTCTTACTGTTTGAACCCTGAGTCAAGTGGCTAACCTACATGTGCCAGAGATGAAAGGATGCTCATGACAGAAACACAGAACATAGAAACATAGACAATGACAGCAGAAAAGACCAACGTCCATTTAATCTGCCCAGAGTTCTGTATCTGCACCAGAACTTACTGAGAACAATAATATTCAGGAGGAGAAATTCAGGCTCACTTGACTCCTCCTTCACTGTCAGTGGCTTCAATTCAAGCTCTGAGGACTATGTCCCTCACACTGAAACAGATAGTAGTGTGGGTAAAAAGTATGAGCCAGACTCAAGGTGTTTGTGTGTTAAGTGCAGTGTTGATGATATGAACTTTTCATGCTTCTATTGTTCTTGATGCTGAATTAATTAACATTTGATTGAGTTACATGTCTCCATTGTCACATCTGTATCCATTACATGTAATGAACTTCCTGTTGTTTGTCACTGAGTCAGTCACCATTGCTGAAGTACTCATGTAAAAGGATCTGTAGGGATTCACCTGATATTTGTTCAACCAAGATTAATTAGCTATCTGCCCTACAGCTGCCACCTTCAACATTTCTACCAATCATCTGAGCTCACCAGCAGGGATCATACTTTCTCACTTGGAATGGCTGGGCAGATTCAAGCTCAACCCCTGCAGTCAGTGACCAGGCTGAGATGACTGGTATAGTCCAGCTGGCATAGTTGCCGCAGGCCACTCCTCTCTCCTGATCACAATTGTGAGATGACTGCCTCACAGCCCTCTAGCTGTAAGCTGACAGTTCAGGATCACTCAAACAAATCTCAGTGGTTCTGTATGAAGTAGCTTCCATAGCAACTGAAATAGCACACTTTTCCCTCTCCAAGAAAGTCTGTGCAGTGCTGGCTTTCACTCATAGACAGTAGGTCTGACTCCTCAGGAAGGCAGGAACCCAGTCCCTGAGCTGGACAAGATCTGCATAGCAGATGAGCAGATAGCCTCCCATTGGACAAAGATGGGTGTTAATCACAAGGAGGATCTGTCTGTTGGCTGCTTGACAGCTGATTGGGCCCTTTTAACCTGGGTAAATTAATAAAGTCCTCCAGTAGCCCATTAGTCCTCTGATGACTCTGGAGTAGCCACTACAGTCAAATTGGTTGCTTGTTATCCTCTTTACCCTGGTTGTTAGACTGAAAGGGGCTTAGAGGGCAAAAGATGGCCATCAGTCCCAAATATGCAACCTCCAAGAGTCCCTTTCAAGAGAAACAGGATCCTGTAACTCACTCTGTGCCCTTCCACTGTTCAGCATGGGGAAATGCTAATGACTGGTCATGGCCACCATTTGTGGTAATTCCCACTTGTTGCAAGCATTTTCCATGCTCCCACTGGCGGCAGAAAAAACACTTAAGGCACTTAAATAAACAACCTGTCCAGGCACAAGAATCACCAAAGAAGCAGCAATCCTTCAATTACTCCATGACACCCCAGTGATGGATCCACAGTCTATGAAAATATTGGGGAGCACCAAATGTCCACATCACAAAAGGGCTCTCTATGTACATAATACAAGTAAGCCCCACTAATGGGGTGGGGTTTCATGTAGATGAGTTGCAGAAAGTGTTAAACAAAAAACATGAATAATTAAATAATCAGAATGTTCCACTAGGTGGAAAGGTGAGAAGCTCAACCAAATTACCTAATTTTGACACAGAAGGAAAAAATTAAATAGTACGCTTAAACTGCTGCTATGATCAGTTTTTTTTCCTGTGGTATAGGTACTCCCTGGACAAAGACACTAGATATGAGGTTGCTTTAGTAAGGGTTTATTTGAAGACTTTAAAATAAATCTGTAAGTGGATATGCTGTCAAAACTAACTTCAGTCCTAAAATAAACAAACCAGAGAGTACCACATCATTTCAAAAGCTTTGCATTTATGTAGATGTCCTGACTGGGAGATGCATGACTGCATGCTGACATCAGCAAAGGTTTGGTATGATTACACCATAATCAGGGTGACAGTGACAGCCAGGAATATGGCTCTATTATTACACACAGAGGGGAGCATACATCTGCAATTGTCCATCTTAACATTTCCACTGCCTCAAGCTGCACATGCCCCAGCACCCAGCACTTACAATCAGTCTTTGCACCCCTATCACCTTACCTGTCATATTCCCTCGACAAGGCCCCCTGGCTGCACTGTCTCCCCGCCGCCCACCTCCCTCGTATCTCCACTCCTGCCCTGCCCCAACCACTTCCTGCATCTCTTAATCCCTGCACCTCCTACCCCGCCTGATCTCCTACCCTCACTCCCCACCCACCCACCCCGCTTCCCTTGTCTTGCTTCATAGCTCATGTCTTTGTACTGGTTATTACATGTCTGTAAGTCAATGACTAAATGTTTGTAACTAAAATGATGACTGTTGCACACGCTGACGTGGAACCTTTGTAAAAGAGCCTCAGCTCAAAGGTATTGTAATCCTAGATGGATGAAATAAATAAATGAATAAATAAAATACATGAATGTATTCTTAAAGAGAATATAAGGGCTCTCTGGGAGATTATAGAGACAATCATGATTGCAAGTGACAGCAATAAAAATACTCATGTTACAGGAAATCCAAGACCCAAAATGAAATTAATAAACAGATCTGAAAATAAAAGAGTAACGTTTATCTGCTACAAACTAAAGGCTACTAACATGAGGAAAGAGGCAAGTGTGCTGGGAAAATACAAAAAGTGACAGAAGAGCGAAGAGTGTGACAAGTAAGGAGAGGGCCTTCACCAAGGGTGCAAGCTGCTACAGTAGAGAATGTGTAAATGGAACTATAGCACATGAAAGTGGAACAAACAATGGCAAGTATTAATCACAGGTATCAGTATTTCTGCAGAAAATGAGAAACACTACCGACACTGCTGCTTTTAGATTGTACTCCTGCTCAATGGATAGCTGCTACTCAGCAAAGCCAAGATTTACTAATATAGTAAGTATGGGAATTGTGCTTTCACCATCTTTGACTGTTTGTTTTATGATAACACTACAGTGAAAAGGAACTCTGGACATTCCATACGTTCTTGAGGAAGTCACTGGATCATCAAGGAGGGGTTATGGAGGATTGTCTGTATTGTGATGTAATGTCTGCAGTGCTGTGTTGTACTGTGTGTTTTGTGATTACGCCAAAACTTCAATAAAGCACATTAAATTTCAAGAAACTATAGCACATATGGGAGAAAAGACAGACAATACTTAATTTAAAAAACAAATGTATTATAGAAGTTCATCACATTAACTTGTCCATCAGAAAAAGAAACAAGGTTACAAGAAGCAGTTCAGTGGCATTCTTCATGCATCCCATCAGCTTGCAGGAGTCTCCAGTGTCATGACCCTGAATGACTCTCACTGGAGCAATTTAGCAGCAGATCTCCACCTCTTGATTCAAATCAACTTTCTTAACGCCCACAAAATGTAATGTGGATGCTCCATGGTTTCTTTCACATAATGCTTGTGCTTACTCCCACCATGCAGCTGGAAAAGCATCACAGTTTAGTGTGTTCTTCCTGGTCAACAATGTACAAATTTCCATTTTATTTAATTTTATTGTTTACCCGAAAGGCATGTTGAGCAAAAATTGCCCTTTTTCAAGTGCTACTCAGCATTTACAAATAAATACCGCATATAATAAAAACACAGTGTTATAAGATTATTTACAACAATATGAAGGTTGTGCCTCTAAAATATTAAAAAAAAATGTTCTCTAAAACAGGTACTGATTGAACAGACTTAAGTAACTGTGGTATTCAATTGTGTAAGTTATTGTGGTAATCGATTATATGTGTTTGACCAACATAATCAAAGACTCTTTGCCAAAACTCTTCTTGCAAAAAGAACATGGAACAGAATTTATTCTTGAGATCTAGTACAACGGGTTTTGTCCTGTAAAGTGAATAATTCTCCAAAGGAGAGAGGAACTTTGACCAAAATAACCTTGTGAAAAAAGAGTAAGATTTTCATCTTTACTCGGTCTTCCAAAGAAGGTAAACTCGAGCTGTCTGATATAATAAATAATGGTGGGTTTTGAAAGAAGACCAATTATGAAGCTTATAGACTGCATTGTAAACTACCTTTGTTATTGCTCATAAAGGCATGGGTTTCAGGTAAAAGATTGTTTTGAGCCGATATAAAGAACCCAGGTGGTGGTGGTGTATGGTTTTATCATACATTCAATGTGAGGTTCAAAAAATCATAGCACTGTCAAGTATAACTCCCAAAATCTAAACTGATTCACTGTTTCAATTGATTCTCTGCCAAGAACTTTCAAAAGGAATTTGCCATTTACAGTTTTGGCTCTACTGAAAACCATAGCTTTAGTTTTCTTAATGTTGTGACTGGAGCTCCTGCCATTCTTGAGGATGCGACCTTTCCTTAAATCTGTTGCAACAGTTCTTCTATTTCTTAGCCTAAGCACCATTCATAATTTCTAGTCCATAAGGTTGCCACCCATGGGCACCCTTCCCTTTCTTTGGACTATGTTATAGTGTCCTCTTTAATTTTTCCTTTTCTCTCAGGTCCTCATACAGGAGGTTACTGTGGTGACTCCAAACATGTGTAAAACAGGTTGTCTTTATCGCTTGTTGGATTTAGTATGTAATTGCACTATGTCATAAAATACCTTGATCTATATACCTTCTGTTTATGAAACCTGTAATGTTGAAAATAACATGCCACTAGATGTTTTTGATAATGGTAAAAAGTACTAGGTGACTGTTATAGAAATTAAGTTAGTTGTGCTATTTAAAATACATGTAAATTGCTGTAAACTGAACAAGTCTTAAATGTCATGGTGATTTGCATATATTCCATGATGCTTTGTATTATGGAAGTATGTATGATGTATTTCTTTGAAACTTGATTTGTTGCCAATGCCCTTTGAGTAACTCATGTTTCAGTGTTTCTGCACTGATGTTCTTTGTTTTAGCTTTTTCTTTTTCTTTTGAGCTCCCACTACCCAAGCAAACAGGACCCACACAGGGATGAAGGGTTTCACTGAAAAGTGGTTAGATCAGAGATCAGTGTTAGTAGGTGCTGGCTAAGTGCAGAGAAAGAACATACATAGTTTGTTGCTACAAACTGATGTACTGAAGAAGGAATATGACATTGCTGAAGTTTATTTTCTGTATTTTGAATAAACATCACACAGAGATTGTGTGTTGAACCTGAAGTTTGGTGTCTGTCCATCTGTTATCCCACAACCCTTCCACAAATGTTAAGCACCATCCTCTGGCAATGAACCAAAGTTGCAAGTTATTGAACTCTTTTGAAGAGTATCATTTAGGCCCCATAACAGTACCACTACTAAAAATGACCACATCATCAGTATATAGCATCCCCAGGATGCATCTGAATTCAGTGTTGCATCGCCAGTATGCCTTCCTGGCAAAACTTTAAATAAATAAATATACAGTAAAAGCATTTCTAAGGAAGGACAAGCTGACTGCAGGTAATTTAAAACAGTGAAAAAGTATGGGCCCCAAAATATTGAACTCTGTGGGACACCACAATATTAATTAATTTACAAACTAAAATGGTGTGCTTGATTAATTGTTCTGTGTTCACAGCCCAAGAGATAATCCCAAACCATTTGATTACATCCTCTGAAAATTGCAATGTGATAGTGAATGAAGAAGTAGTAAGCCATGATCAACTAGACTGAATGCTTTGGTGAGGTTCACAAATACAGAGGCCACCATATTTCCAGCATCTATGGCCTGACGGATATAGTCCATGAACCTCAGCAAGGCAGTCTCAGTATTATGTAATAACTGGAAGCCATGTTGCACATGAGTCAACAAATCATAATTTGACAGAAATTCAACCATTTGGCCCATTATAAATCATTCATAAGGTTTCAACATGGAGCCAACAAAGAGATGGGTCTATAGTTAGAAACTGTTTGTTTAGAACCTGATTTTGTATAGCACAAATAATGGCTTGTTTCAGTTCTGTGGGATATACTCCCTGGCACAATGAAAATTTTAACAGTTTAGTGAGAGGGAAAACAATGCTATCCGTAACCAATTTAATTATCTTAAAGTCCAGACTGTCTATTCCATTCGATGGGTGTGAATTCAGTTTATCTAATTAACTCCATGCCAATTCAGGTATGAGTATTTTGAAAAGAATTTGAGTTTGGATGATAAATTAGAAACAACGTTAACATTACCATCATGAATGTGATTACCAACCTCTGTCTTGTAAGAAGACAGATCATTGAAAAATTCATTACATTTTCAGCAGCTACAGAAGGATTGCTTATAATCACATCAGTTGAGAGAATAGAAGAGGGCTCCTCCTCTATCCCGTGACCAGTAAGTTCCTCTAATCCACCACAAGTAATGTGAATCATGAGAAAAATTCCATTGCTTTCCCATATAATATTCCTTTGCTTTATGAGTAAGATTTTACATTTGTCTACACTTGACTCAGACAATGATATCAACTAAGCCCTGGACATGTTCATCAACCGCTTTACTGCGGCCTATGACATATATGCACCTGTGAAGAAGTTTAAGGTCAAAGAAAGGTAACCCCGAGCTCATAACACATCTCAAACATAGGACCACCTTGGGTCTGCGGCTTGATCCACATCTACTTGGGGATATAATTAAATATAAAATATTCTGAAATGACTATACACGCGCATACAGAATGCGAAAAGCAAATATTTCGGGACACACTCTCCAACACATGGGGGATGGGAAAAATTCTGGAGTAACATGAAAGACCTCACAGGAAAGACCTAAATCTCCACCCACCATGCTAAACATCGATGGAACTCCTACACTTGATCTTGGTACTATCACCAACACCTTCAACAATGCATTCAAACCTGGACAGTGTACTACCACCGACTTTTTCAATGCCCTTCCACAAGCACTCACCATGACACTGCTGGCAACAATTGCTCACTTCCAAAATTCTGCTTGAAAAATTATCCCAATGCACTTAGCCTGTACATATATTCACAAAGCCATCCACACTTCAAAGTACAGCGTGACTCCTTCGACCTGAAGCTGATTGCACTTGTCCTAGATGAAATCCTTTGAAACCCTGACAAAGATCTTCAACCTTCTCTAAGGCTGGCCTAATTCCCATCTCTCTGAAACAGGCAACCATTACACCTGTACACAAAAGCGTGATAGGTCACTGCATACCAACTACAGACCCATCTCCATCCCCCATCTAAAGCTGTGGAACGAATCGTATCGGACCAGCTAACCGAGCATCTGGTAAAATATGATATCCAGTGTCCTGAGCTACATGGATTTAGAAAGAGCACAGCACTTCCACTGTACTACTGGAATTTACAGTATTCATCCACACCACCCTTGATCAAGGAAACTGTGTGGCAATATTCATTGACCTTAATGGGTATTTGATACCGTCAGTCATCCACTCCTACTCAGGCAACTGTCAACTATTGGGCTCTCCAAGGATGCCCTGCTCTGGATAACAAGCTACCTTGAGGGAATGGTCCAGCGAGTTAAGATTGCTGATGTCAACTCTGATAAGAAACCGTCCTCTCAGGAGTGCCACAGGGTCCATCCTTGACCCTTATTCTTTAGTCTCTTCCTGAATGGCCTCCCTAGCATCTGCCATCAGAAAATACTTCTCGTGGATAACGCAGTCCTGTTTTCTAGCCATCGCAACACCAAGCATCTAGAAGGGCAGCTACAGCGTGACTTCAAACGCATTGAGAAATGGTTCAGCTCACACAAACTTGTCATGAACTACAGCAAAATGAAAGTTTATGACTTTCTGCAATGCAAGGAGCAAACATAACTTTCTACCCTTCATCATCACTAACCATTCTGGGGTTACACTGGAGCAGGTTCCACAGCTCAGATACCGGCGTTACCAGGACAGTTTCCTCTCCTATGCTCAGCAGATTGACAATGTTGCAAAGGCCGCTAACATATGGATTGGCCTGCTCCACAGGCACAGACACTGTATGACCACAGAGACCCTAGACTGGTTATCTACAGTTCTGTCACCTCCATCATAGATGATGGGCTCATCATCTACAGCTCTGCTTCTCCTACAGCCCTCCATAGGATATCTGTGGCACTCAACAAAGCATGCAGACTCTTATAGGCGCTGCCTGCCTAACACATACTTGTGACTTGTACGCCCAGTCTGGGTGGCTCCCTCTCATCAGCAGGATCAAATACCAGGCCTGCCTCTTAACCAAAAAGGTTCTCCTTGGGCTCATGCCACCTGGGGTTGAAAAGCTTCAGCACTCCACTACACCCAAAATATGCTAAGTCAAACCTTCCAGGTCCCCAGATGCCAGACCATTATGGGCCAGAGGTCATTCACCACAGGGCCCCAGTGGTTTAATTCACTCAACAAGGAACTCTTTCAGCTACTACACTTAGCCCATTTAAAAGGCAAATATGACTTCACCTCTCTACTACCAGCCAATGTGACTGCTTCTCCTAACTGGTCAACCAGACGTGGAACCTTTGTAAATGAGCCGTTCTTGCTCAAGTAGTGTCAGTGGCTCAGTAGGCAGCACACTCGCCTCTGAGGCCGGGAGATCAGAGGGCTGTGGGTTCAGTTCCCACATCTGGCAGTTGGGGTAATATCCTAGTACTGACCCTGTAGTGCAGCATGAGAGGGTGCTGCACTTCTGAGGTGCCGCTCTTCGGATAAGACATTAAACCAAGGACCCATCTGCCTGGATTGGTGGTAGTTCAGGTGGATGTTAAAGATCTCATGGCACTTATAAAAGAGTAGGGAACTTTCCTGGCCAATTTCCTCATTCACTAAAAATACCACCAACAGCTTAATCTGGTTCAAGGTCAGTTGGCATTCATCTGTATCCCCTCCACGGGTCGTGCCTGAAAATAGGCAGGATTTGTCTAGTGCACTTACCCAGTCAACAAAAACTATATAAATAAATTAACCTCTACACTCACGACTGGCATTGTGTGGTCCTAAACTCCCTCTGGCCAATTATCCTTGTCTCCACTTTCCTCCCTCTCACCTTACTCCTCCCCCATTCCTCCCCTACCTCACTCCACACCCTCCCATCTTTTAGCACTTCAGATTTCTGTCCCTCTACCTTGCACTTCTTATATCAACCCCCAGACAATAGCCCTTCAGCCTGCCCACTCCTTCCTGGCTCCCAACCACCCTCCCACCCCTACTGGTTGCTCATCTGGCCTTACTATCCTTTTGCTGTCTCTCCGCTTGAAATACAGTATTTTGTTTTTGAGACTCTGTATTAATGTTTACTTTTTGTATGTTAACTTTCCATCTTTTGACGTGGAACCTTTGTAAACGAACAGTTCTTGCTCAAAGGTATTTGTAATCCTAGAGTTTAATAAATAAATAAATAAAACATAAAATAAGTAATTTCTTTTGCTATAGGCCTGCAAAGTAGGGGGTCGAACATTTTCCTATAGTGGGCCCATTTCCTGTTAGCGCTTCCAAAAGTATTTAAGTATTTCATGAGCAATCCAATCACTTCTACATCCTTTAACGTAAAATGTTTTTGAAGGAGCCAAAACATCACAAATATATCTTTGAGGATATTACAGAAACATTCATAAGCAATATTTATATCTGAAATAGGGCAGATATTCAAAACTTTGCCCCAGGGCTAAATTAGCACTGCCGACGTGCTAAATTAGTTCCAGAACCAATAGCTCGCTAGATTCAAAGGGATGACCCAGGTGCTAAACCTGCTGAATATAGCATGCTAAGGAAGCCGGGCAAACTGGGCTGGGAGTGCAGTGCAAAAGTAGCCCAGGAAATAAGACAGCTCTGAATATAGCAACCAGGAGGTGCAAACCACAACAGCAGCCCAGTGCACAGCGACGTGAAGGAAGGTAAGGTGAATTATGTGGCCAATGTGTGTGCTAGCAAAGGAGTGGATTCATTAAAGCTGCAAGCACAGAGTATGTGAAATTCTGCAGAAATGTACCATGTTTCCAAAATGTTTGTGCAGTGCGGACACAGTTGTGCAGGTTTTACTTGGAGCTAAGACATTTGCCTGGTGCTATCACGTTTGCCCGGGCAAAATTTGCTATATTCAAAAGTGACATGCAAATAAGCCTACTTAGGCAGTCTGTGGGCAAACATCCAGATTAGCATCTCATTATGTCCTGATTTGCATGCAGTTTGCCCAGTGCTATTGCAGGGTCCCACAGCTCCACTTGTAGGTAAATCTGGAAGTACAGGGCTGGCTGGGTCTGCCCAAAGCTCCACTGTAGGTCAGTCTGGAAGTGCATGGTGGTAGCAACAGGCTACATTTGTATAGAACCATAGAATATTGTGCCCCAGGGAACTACACAGCACAGGTGGTGGTGCTGCATGCATAGTCAAACTGTAGTTCCTGCTGCAGTGCACAGCAGACACTACAGTAACAAGGGGCCAGTAGTGTGAGGGACACAGCAATGCCTATGGTGTGTAGGGCATCAATGACTGCTGCACTTTACACAGTGACAGGCCCATCTTGCAGGTGTGTACTGACAATGGACATTACTGTTATGCTGTTGTGTGACCCACAGACACTGCACCACTGGCATGGGATACTCACAGTGACATATACATGGCTGGCTGTGTGTGCTGTGGTGTCTGTACAGATATGCAGTATGTGGCTGGGGGGCACATACCATAAGACAGGCACACTGGTGTTGGGGTATTCCTCATTGAACCATTTACACTGCATGGATTGTCCCAGCCTTGTGGCAGCACCAGTATGTGGTGCAGCCTGGCCACCTGTACACCCTCCCTCAACACCCTCCATGCCCCCAGTGCTGCATGTGGGTGCTGGATTCTGTGGTGTCCACCAAACGGTGGTCTGCAGGTGTGTGTTGTATGGACACACTTCCATGGTGTCCACTGGGTGCTGGGTCACCAATTAATGCCTGGCATGGTTGGGACTGGTGGCAGATGATGGCAACATAGGAGGTGCCATCTGTGTGTAGCATGTTTATACCCTGTCTGGTGCCTGTCTATGTTTATTTATACAATAGGTGTGAGTGATAAATCAGTGTGATAAATCTGTTATTTTCACCAGAGTGTGATAGATGTAAGAAATGACATTTTTCACACGGCCATGCAAACCCACGCCATCCCACGCAAATGATAACTTTTGCAACAATAGGTGCCCCTATTGTATAAATTGGATACATGATGTGCACTCATGTGATATGGACAATATTTTCACTACTGCACAGTGACCTCTGGATACTCACAAGTGACTTCACCACTCATGAATATAGAGAGGTTACTCTAAAGGAGTGAAAATATTTCCATATCACATGAGTGCCATCATGTATCCCCTATTTATCACCTTGTTGTCTGGGTAAGTACATTGGGCCAGAGTCACAACATGTATGGCTGGGATGATACAGTGTACACTAAACTCAGACCATTAACAACACACAATTCACACTGTGTAACATATTGTCACACTGCAAACCATTACTGCTGCAGGTGCTGTTTCAGCATAGTTCTATCATTGACTGGCTGGTTGGCTTCTAAGCAATATAACTGCATTGTATTCCACAGTTTGGGTGCCTGTGCATATGGAGTGGCCTAGGAGGCAGTCTGCCCACACTGCCTCCTCACTGGCTGCAGACAGCTTTGTTCCCTGTTGCTGCTGTGTCTATGCCCCCAACCTTTGTTTGCCCGGAGTCAAGACTACCTTTTCCTAGGTGGTAATTTGCACCATGCAAAGTGTCATGCTTAGTCACACAAAACACTTTGTGGGCACTAATGCACTGAATATAGCATTGCCCTGTATTCATGTACACATACCCTTTTCGTCCCTTGCATACATTATACTTTTGCCCTGCACTAATGCAGTTTGCCCATGCTATTTGGCCTTTTGAATATAGTGGACCCACTCAAACCTGGCACAAACCAGCACAAACAGTTTGCGTTTCAGTGCAAAGTTTTGACTATCTGGCCCACAATGTCTAAAATGACCAGTTGGTAGATGAAATGGCTATATTTAACTTGCTGACATCCAACTTTCTATGGTTTCTGCAAGTAAAATAAACAGGTTTAGATCTACTTAATTTTGCTGACCATTTACAGTAGACTGGGCTGTGGTCACTCATCCCGTCAGGCAGCACACTGACTTCTTTAACTTTGTGCGGTGGTGACCATAATCCAGTCCAATGTTGATTGGTACCCTGTATTGTAATAACATCTAGAGGTAGCTTCAATGGCCTGGAGCAAACTAAGCAAAAGAATAATTCTCAGAAAATATCAGATGATTTACCTTCAATTTGTATTAAAATCAACTAAAATAATCCACTCACGGCCCTTGGGAAGCAGATTATCAAAATTTGAGATCAGTTCCTTACCAATTTGAGTAAATCCTGGAGGAATGTAGATAATACTAACAGAAATTATCTTATTTCTCTCTAGTATTAAATTTAAGGATAATAAATCGTAAGGGCCACTATCATCATTGTCTGTAGTAATTTAGCTGTTGTAAATTTGACAGATATGTAAAATAAACAACCCCACAATTTTTCTAACTCTTTCCTTTCTATAGGTCCTATATCCATATACAGAAATTTTGCTATTAAAATAGAGCCATTTAACCAAGTATTGGATAAAGCAATCACATTAAATTTATGATCTGTGACCCAAGCTTTTAATTAAGCTTTTGAGAGTAAATTCTGATATTCAGGTGAGCTAGCATAAGCTGAGTGTCAACCTTTTAGGAATCTAAACTGTTGTTGGTTACAGTAATAAAGCCAGGTTGAAGTCGGACATTGCCTGATATTAATAAGAGAAGCAAAATCATTTGTCTACATTTTTTATTTTACTATAGTATGCCCTGTTTGACTTATTTATCACAAATTTTAGATGACAAGTTTTTTTAATTAACCTTAGTGAACAGTTAAAGTTAAGTAACTCAAATGCAGCAAACGTGGCTTTAACATTAATATCTAAAAACTAAAATTGTTAAGCATAAAATTGACTGTTCATAATTAGTGGCTCTACTAATCCAGCAGGACAAATTTTGTAGACTCTTACTATGTATCCCACTGTACTTAGCAACCTGTCATATCCTTACATTATTATTGTTAAATATCGAGTTCCCGAACATAGCTATCAACCGATTATCAGTGTTCTGAACACATAAATCAACACTGTTTTACCATGAATGATGTATAGCAGCACAAAATATATGGCCAGTGCAATATTCATTTTTCAATAAAACTTTAGCATGTTAATAACTTAGAAATAACTGTTATTACTTGACTTTAGACCAAGTACTCCCTAGCTGCTTTTGTAACACTCCACCACTGATTATTAAGCAATACAGTACAAGTCACATTAAACTGTTCCATCAACTCACTGGTGTAGCATTTTTTGTGATTCTGCTGAAGTGGCAACTTGAATTGTTGAAGCTTTTAATTCTTTTCCAACCGTTCTTCACTGCCTATTCAACTCACTTGTACCTGTTTAGTGATATGGCAGTAGCGGTTTTGCAGTGTTTATACAAAGCATTTTCATGACATTGTTTATAAATATCACAGCATTCCTTAAGAGCATTGTTTATAAATATCACAGCATTCCTTAAGAGTTGTTTAGTCTGCCTTCTGAAATGAAACTCATAAGCACTCAGCTGAAGATGAAGCTTATAATCCTAACAGCTAGTTGCAAGCCAATACTAACCTTTTACTAAGTCATTGAATTAAACACTGCACAGGTTAGGAAACTCAATGAACAATGCTACACCAGTGAGTTGAGGAAACAGTTTAATGTGACTTGTACTGTAGATAAATAACAATATATAGTACTGCTAACTTTGCAAAAGACTGAATGTTATAGTTCCACATCCGGCTCAGGTTATCTTCTGGTAGACTTCAGTCAGACTCCAGATGCTATACTTCACATCCATGATAGCTGCTGCTGCTTGGAAGCCTCTGTGTCTAAAGAAGTTGATGATTTAAACCAACTAGTCCCTCCTCCTCCTCACAGCACTGCCACCACCATGACTGGGACACGGACAGGCAAGTCAGTACAGGTAACAATCAGGGGCAACACAGGTGTGCTTGATAATAGGCTGTAATGCAGTAACAACAGTCCCAGAGACACAGGCACACATGCTGTTTAGAGGTGTTAAGTGTTGCCCGTGGTAATGGTGCTCCACAGATGGAATAACAGCAATGTACAAAGACAGGAATACAGCAGTTTGGTCAGTCAGAAAGGAGGCCAAACAGTTTAACCGCAGATGACTTCGGCTGTGGAGTCAGATACAGAGCCTACTACCCTCCAGTCAGACACCAGACACTATACTTCCCTCTGTACTTAGCAGTTGCTGCTTAGATGCTGCTGCATCTAAAGAAGTTGATGATTTAAACCAACTGGTCCCTCCTCCTCATAGCGCTGCCATCACTGTGACTGGGCCATGGACAGGCAAGTCAGTACAGGTAACAATCAGGGGCAACACAGGTATGCTTGATAATAGGCTGTAATGCAGTTACAACAGTCCTGGAGAGACACAGGCACACATGCTGGTCAGAGGTGTTGAGTGTTGCTAGTGGCAAAGGTGCTCTGTAGATGGAATAGCAGCAATGTGGAGTTCCAGTGCAGCGGCAAGTGATTTTGCTCCATGGTGGGTCACTCGCTGTTCGAGCATTTGTCTGCAGCAACATCTCTCATCTCCCATTTCTACCCATATTGGATAGTGCACTAACGCCTCTGGTATTGAAATATTGGTTCTTTTTAGGTTTAGGATGGAGGATCCGTGTCAATGGATCTGATGCCACTTGTTACTTCTCCTCTGAGTCCCAACCAACAGAAACCACCGAAGCACCACAAGATTTATTTTGGAAAGTGCAACCTTCCTGACATCCCTGAACACTTGGATGCTGGGCCAAATGCCTGCATGACTGAGTTTGCCTCTATAAAAGCTATCCTGGTGGAACTGGTCTCAGGTACAAAATCCATTCAGGCATCGGTGGAATCTTTATCTATCCAAGTTGGGGATGTTGAAATGTGGGTGAGCTCGCTTGAGGACTGGGCTTACACCAAGGAGAAGGAACTGGTATCCATGGGAAGGCAGCTCACTAAAATGGAGGAAAAGGTGGATGATCTAGAAATTAGGTCTCGGAGAACAACCTGTTGCTCATTGGTATTCGAAGGGTGCAGAGCAGTCGAACACTATCACTTTTCATAATGTCCTCTTTTGCCAAGTTGCTGGCCCGCCAGACTCTGGGAGTGCATACACTATAGAGAGAGCCCATCGCCCACCATCCTAAATATAGCCAGAGAGCTTTTGCCAATTCCTGAACTTCCAAGATAAGATGAAAATCTAACAGGCAGCATGTTCACAACCAGCTGTACTGGCAGCAACACCACTTCTTTATCTTTGACAATGTCAGCCAGCCAGTTAAAGAGAAACAGTGGGTTTATGAGGAGATCAAAAACAGTTACCACCAAGAAGGACTAAATTTTGTATTCAGTACCCAGACAAGTTGGTCCTTCAGCTTCCTCAAGACTTCTTCTCTTTTGGTTCTGCAGATGCATAAACCAGCAGTTACTGATTATTCTCCTGATTTGTTCTCAAGCAAGCTGCTCGTACAACAAACCGCTACTCTTATTAGAATCTATATCTTTAGTCATCTGGCTTCTGTTTATTACTGGTCTTTACCGTTATGCCCTGATTTGTGGCTGTTTTTTCTAGCCATTGGACTTACTGTAGTATGGTGGACCCTGTCTAATATAGCATGGACTTATTGCAGTTGGATATTAGTGTTATTTTAATGTTAGCAAATGTTTTGGCTTTTGGCAACCGTTGTATGGCTTGAGTCAATGCCCGATATTAATGTGCCTTGCTTTTCTTTGTTAGTGCCTTTGGCCTTTCTATTTTATGATCACTAGTTTGGGTTTTCCTTTGTTTGCAGTATACCCTTGTTTCATCTCTTGCTATATGTCTTATTTGTTTTGTGTCATCTTGGCTCCTCTCGACGTTCACATTCGAGTAGTACTGGACCCTCTCTCTTGGTTTGTATTTCTAGTTTCTCTTTCCTCATCTTCATATTTTTCTTTGTGCACTTCAGTTTTGTTGGCTCCGGGTCCTCTTTTCAGTTGAATTTCTTTTCTGTCTCATTCCCCTTTTGTTATGTTGGAGACTTTCTTTTTAGTTCTAACTAATGTTCTGGCACCTCTTTGACTGTATGTAACTATCTCTTTCAGCATTTGTGGTCTAGCTAGTTGTGTGTCTATTTGTCATCTTTAACTATCTATTTCTCTGGGCCGAGCTAATGCAAGTTTCTGGGTTTTCCTCTCGCACTATTGTTTGATAGCTGGACTGTCAGGGAACCCATTTAGTCAGTGTCAGTGGCTCAGCAGGTAGCACACTCGCCTAAGAGGCTGGGAGATCAGAAGGTTGTGGGTTCTATCCCACACTGGGCACTTGGGTTAATATCCTAATACTGACACTGCAGTGCAGCATCAGGGGATGCTGCACTCCTGAGGTGCCGTCTTTCAGGTGAGACGTTAAATCGAGGTCCCATCTAGTGGTAGTTCAGGTGGATGTTAAAATCCCATGGCACTTTTCAAAAAGAAGGTGAATTTCCACGGTGTCCTGGCCAAATTTCCCATTCATTAAAAATAAAAAATGCCACCAACAGCTTAATCTGGTTCAGTTTCAGTTGGTTGCCATCTGTATCCCTCCCGGGTCTCCTGAAAAAGGACTTCTAGTCTCAGTGGGCCTACTGGGTCACCAAAATTCAATAAATAAATTTTACCTTTTGCAGCTGATTCTCCTGGACCAGGCACTTATTCAGTGTATTCTTTTGTCTCCTCAGCTGCTGGGCTCCCACCTTACTAATTTCTTGTTTTGCAGTCAGTATATCATTATAACAGCCCTAGCCTCACTCTTATGGCCTGGTATTTAGGAACCATTATTTTGTTTTGTTTTCTTCTTTTATACTGGGGTTCCTCTGGGCAAAGGTGTTGTGGTGCATTCTTCTTAGGTGACCTGCCCAGACTACCCTTGCAGTAGCTACCTATGGTGTCACTCTGGTCATAATTTTGGGAAGGGGGTTCGAGGGTGTTTGAAGAGTTCCTTGTTATTTTGCTTTCTTACTTCACCTTGTCAGATTTTGTTTGTTTTTCTTCTACATTGTATAGGAGGGACTGGGGGTTCTTGGGGTTGATACAGCTGGGCTTTGGTATAAATTATTTAATGTTATAGCATACGGAACTTAAGCTATTTGCTATTTGTCTTTCTGTGGAGGTCTGTCATTTGGATTTCCTGGCTTCTCTGGATTTTCTTCCTTTCTTTAGCTAGGGGTTAATGCCTTCAGCAGTCCTGATCTAGCTAGCTGTTATTTTGGTTTCTTTTATCTGTGTCATTCATTTTTTTTCTTGGAATGTCAAAGGTTGCTAATTCCCCCATAAAACATTCTCAGATTCTTACCCTCATCACGAGAAATAAAGCCAAGCTGTGTTTTTTTTCAGTAGGAAACCTATTTATATAATGGTAGACGGTTTCTCTATAAGGTACCAGTGGGTTAGTCAGGTTTTTGGGGTGGGTACAGACAAGAAACGCAAGAGGTGGCCATTTTAGTTGCTTGGAAGGCAGATCTTATTATGCATCCAGTGGTAACTGATTTCAGCTCCAGGTATGTTATTATCTGGATTGCAGTAGACTGTACTGAGATAGTCTTAGCCTGTTCTACGGCCCTAACAAGGATGACCTGCAACCTTTTATTGATGTTTTGTTATATTTTACCACAGTAAGTGGCCAGATTTGCCTTGCATTATAGCGGAAGATTGGAAAATGTTCTTACCTGGTGATATGGATCGGTCAGGGCCCCAATCTTTTCCCTTTCCTGCAACCAGGGCGGTGTGGTAGTTACTCAGCTCTCACTTTCAGGTGAATCCCTGGCAGGCGCTCCATCCCATGCTAAGGAGTTTACATGGTCTCCTCCCCATAAAATTAAGTCCAGAATTGATTGTTTCTTAACCAGCTCTTCTTTACTGGTAGGACTGCGTCAGGGCTGCAATTCAGCCTTGAGGTTCTTTCTGATCACTCCATGCAGGTTTTCTGATGTTACAGCCCAGCATTCAGATTGACAAAGTTTGACATGAACAATTACTTGCTCAGGGATGATCAAATAGCTACTTAGAAACCTGTGAGTGCTTCTTTCAGGAAAACTGTGGTACTGTAACCAGGCAGGCTATTCTGTGGGCCACTTACAAATGTGCTGTTCAAGATGAGATCACCTCTTGCCACCAAGGTTAGGAAGCATCATTTGTCCCACTCACAGGATCTTCTTCCGCAGACTAGGTCTTTAGAGCTCCAGCTGCCCTCTGGTTAACCTGAGGGTGCCCTTACGGGTTCCTGTGGCTCACTATCCTGACATGCACCTGCCCGGGCTCTATTGCCCAACAAATACAGTGTCCCAGTAAAGATCATCCCAACCAATACATGCCCAATGGTGTTGCAGAAAGGTGTAAGGTAGTGGAAGTGGCAGGTTGCTACTGTACCATAAAACATGGTCAACTCCAGAAGATGGCTGAGCTGCCCCTGTGGTATGGAGGGCTAAAAGCACAGGCAGCTCAGCCAGCGTGCACCGTTGGACCTGGGTTCTGGTCCAGCCCGTCCCTTTTGCCCCCACCGTAACTAATAGGTTTTACTCTGGGGTCCACTCCCCTCAAAGGTTAGTTATTTTGGTTATGGGGATGCGTGCAGCCCCCTGCATTGTAACAATTAGCATATGTTGCTGTGTTGCCCGGTTGTATATCGGGTAAGTGGCGCTTCGGTCTGTGGATTTTGGTCATCTGTACTTGGTATCCTGAGTATCAGGATACTGAGTTTCAGATGCCATAATATGTCCATTCTGAGCCGGTGGCATTACAATTGCATGCTGCTAGGGAATGTTACCATGAGCTTAACAAGGCCCAAGCGGAATTTGTTACTGAAATCTAAAACTAATCATGTCTCTGTCGGGAAAGTGCTGGTAAGCTCCTGGCTCTGTGTCTCAAACAGCAGGCAACTTCTCACATGGTTAAGCATCTTATTAAACCAGGGACTCAGCATCCTATCACCCACCCCGTGGATAGTAGAAGAATTTTGGGCTTATTACAGTGCTCTTTATAATTTGGGTGGTTAGGGTCACTGACCAACAGGCTATAGATGAATATTTAGCCCAAAGTCACCTACCCTGCCTAGGTTAAGGGAGCACAATTTTTGCACAGCCTCTTCTGGTCTCTGAGATTCAGGAAGCATTGCAGTCTATGGCTTCCGATAAAAACCAGGCCATGACAGGCTCTCTGTTCCTTTAATAAAGTCTTTTGGCAGAATTATTACCACAATTGCTGGAGGCTCATGATAGCGTAAATTGGATGCCTCTACACAAGAAGCTCTTATTTCAGTTCTGCATAAGCCTGGCAAGGATCCAGCTCTGGTGTCTAACTACAGGCTCATTTCTTTATAGAATGTTGATTTGAAAATTCTGACAAAAGTGTCAGCACTTTGGCTGCAGCAGATCTGGTCTCTGCTTTGGTTAGTCCTGAGCAGGTTGGTTTTATGACTGAGTGATTTTCCACTGACCATCTGCAGAAACTCCAACACTTTATTTCTGTGTCCAGGGATGCCATGACTCTAGCGGTCCTGGCCTCCCTGGATCTTGGAAAAAACATTTGAAGGGTGTCCTGGCCATACTTTTTTGAACCATGGAGCATTTTGGTTTGCCCAAGCTGTTTCTTCGTTGGTTAAAACTGTTATACTCTCACCCTCAGCACAGGTTCACTGTAATCAGGTTCTTTCATCTTCTTTTCCACTCCATAATGGTACATGTCAAGTCTGTCCCCTCCCAGTTTTTATTTAATTTATACCTTGAGCCCTTAATCCGGCATCAAATTAAGCCCTTTGATTCAGGGTGTGGTTATTGGGTCGTGCAATACAAGCTATCAGCGTATGCTTATGACATTCTTTTGTACTTAATGAATCCTGTTGTTTCTCTATCACATGCCCTGGATGAAATACACACTCTTGGTTTGGTTTCTTTTATAAGCTTAATGTTGGGAAAGCCCAGGTTCTTCAATTAAACTCTGATATCAGGAAGGGGATTTTGTGGGTATGAACCTTAGTTGGACGTCCACAACCTTAACCTACTAGGGTATTCAGCTTACGCTTCCACTGCTAAGTTTATTTGCAGTAATTTCACTGCCCTCCGTAACATTAAAGCAGATCTTGATAGGTACTCTTGATTGCCTTTATCCTTATGGAGCCGGTTAGCATTCTTAAGATGACTATTTTGCACAAGGTGCTTTACCCTATGAACATGTTAACGGTCAAATTTCCAACCTGAGTGAATGCTATACAGCCCAAAGAAGCTGTTAACGTCCCACTGGCGTGCACTACTTGGAGGTACAAATTTCCATACCGATGGTTCCAGGATCTCCATACTATGCTGGACACTTTCCTTTAAGATTGTAGACTGAGGCCTTGCTATATCTTAGGTTGGAAGCTCTGAAACAGTTAGGAGACCTTGGTGCACCAGATTTCTTTGGTTATTTTCATGCCACCCAGAGAGTGAAGAATTTCTGCTGGATACTTGGAGAGAAGGGGTTTATCCTCCCTATGTCCCTCTTTGGTGGTACAGAAACACAGAAATTGACAGCAGATAAGGACCATAAGGCCCATCCAGTCTGCCCATTTCTTTTCTACCTTACGAATGTGCCATCAGGCTTTGCTCTGTCAATGGCCTATATATTCATACTCATCTGTATTGCTCCTTATGCCTATCCATGCCTGTTTGAAGCCCTGCACTGTATTCATATCCACCACTTCCTGGGGTAGGCCGTTCCATGCATCCACCACCCTTTCTGTGAAATAACTTCCTCGCATTACCCCTTAATCGGCAGAGGCGCCATTTGGGGGAAGGGGCAGTCACCCCGGCATTGCAGGCCATTGTTGTTTTGTTTTTTTTTCAGCTCCTGGCTCCACCCCACAGCCCCTCTGACCAGTTGTTACCCTCCCGGTGAGTGCTGAAATGGACCCCCATTAATTGGTCTCCTCTAATCTCATGCTGTGTCCTCTTGTCCTGCTATTTTTCTTATATTGAAACATGTTAGATTCTTTCATCTTGTTAATGCCGTTAAGTGTTTGAATGTTTTGATCATATCACCTCTGTCCCTCCTTTGCTCTAGGGTATACATATTGAGCTCCATTAATCTGTCCTCATATGTCTTCTGATGCAGTCTCTGCACCATTTTGGCTGCCCTTTTCTGGACTGCCTCAATTTGATTAATGCCCTTGTGAAGATGTGGCTTCCAGTACTGCATGCAGTACTCACATGAGGCTAACCAGTGTCTTGTAAAAGGATTATTACTTCCTTCTTACGACTTGTGATACCCCTACTAATACACCCCAATGTCCCCCTAGCCTTACCTACTGCTTTAGTGGTCTACTTGGATGAGTTCAGGTCTTCTGTGATGATGATGCCCAAGTCTCTTTCTTCCCTGTGACTGCCAGCAACTCCTCCCAGCCTATAGGTGGCTTCAGAGTTTCTCTTCCCTATGTGCATGAGCTTGCATTTCTTTACGTTAAACCCCAGTTGCCACTCTTCTGACCATTTTGCCAGTTTATCCAGATCTCTTCTAAGGTGCCATTATGCCTGTAGCTTGCCAGAGTGGGTTAGTAAGTGGCTTACCCATTAATTGAAATATAGAGCAGCCTTTGTGTCAGCAGTATGGATTACCTTGCAAGCTCTCCCATATTTGAAATTGGTTATGTTACCTAGAACTCCGAGGGACACACAGACTGACATTTTCCTAATGAATTATAGCCAGTTACTTCGACACCTAAAACAGCTCTTACGAGTCTTTGGACCAGCCTCTTTGGTCCAATCCTAATTTTCAATTAATGGGTAAGCCACTTACTAACCCACTCTGGCAAACTACAGTCATAACGGCACCCTTACAATTAACTAGCAGTTCCCAGTGGATTCCTTTTGTTGAATAGCCACACATTTATGCCCTGGACAATAAAGAGTGTTTTTAAATACCAATTCGCCACTTGCTTTTCTCTAAACTTGGTAGGCCTGTTCCAATGACACATCCCTCTCCAACATTGGTATCTCTCTTGGGATATTGACCCTGGAAAGACATGCCATATCTTGGCTTTATCAGGCTGTCTCTCAGGTCTGGGTTCATAGATATGGCTCAGTCTCAAGATACTGGTTTGTGGCCCTTGACTGGGAGCCAGTGATACTCAATTAACCGAGGTATGGCGTAATATCCATCATTATATCGAGTTTGATGGCAACAGGTACACCCAGTTTACAATTTTATATGTGATGTACCACACTCTGCAGAAGTTGTTTAAATGGGGATGTCTGGATTCTACTATATGTACTCAATGTCAACAAGCAGAAGGTTCTTTACAGCACATTCTGCCACTGCTGTAAGGTTCAGCCCTATGGCAAAAGTCAGGAGCATATTGGACCTGAGTTTTGGTATTGCAGATGCCTTCACAAAGTGAAATTGTATTTTGGGTTGGACATACAGATCCTGAGGGGCCCCAGGCATGTTTATTTTATGTTGATGAATTAATAAAAGATTATATTGTGACATTGTTTGGACCAGCAGGCTCCATCCTTTTCCAAATGGTTCCTGGAGATGCTTCAACTCTTGCATATAGAGCGAATGCTGGTCTCTATTCGCAACACCTTACTGATCTATTTGCAACATTGGGGCCCTGTAGAAGTCTGGCTGTCCACCCTACTTCAGGAATGACAGGCTTTGTTCTTTTCTGTTTTTCTTATAACTTTGTATACTCACGTGATGCTGTATTTGGTTCCCCTATGCTTTTATGTCTTGTGGGTAAGGGTGGGATGGGATGGGGGCAGGGGTGAGTGGTCACTAGCTCGCTGGTTTCGCTGTACTCTTTTCACATTCTCTTTGTATGGCTCACTTTTGTAATGATTGAAAATCTTAATAAAGCTTCTTTCATTTAAAAAGAATAGCAGCAATGCACTAAGACAGGGAAAAGAGCAGTTCAGTCAGTCAGAAAGGGAGGCTAAACAGTTTAACAGCAGATGACTTGATTGTGGAGTCAGACACAGAGCCTGCCACCTCAGATCAGACTCCAGACAGTATACAGTACTTCACCTCTGCATGTAGCTGCTGCTGCTTAGATGCTGCTGTGTCTAAAGAGCATGATGATTTAAACCAACCAGTTCCTTCTCCTCACGGCTCTGCCACCACTGTGATTGGGCTCTAGACAGGCAAGCCAGTACAGGTAACAATCAGGGGCAACACAGGTGTGCTTGATAATAGGCTATAATGCCATAACAACAGTCCCAGAGAGACACAGGCACACATGCTGTTCAGAGGTGTTGAGTGTTGCCAGTGGCAACAGTGCTCTATAGATGGGATAGCAGCAATGCACAAAGACAGGAAAACAACAGTTTAGTCAGTCAGAAAGGGAGGCTGAACAGTTTAACAGCAGATGTCTTGGCTATGGAGTTGGACACAGAGCCTGCCACCCACCAGTCAGACTGCAGACACTATACTTCACACCTGTACTTAGCTGCTGCTAAATAAATGAATAGTGTAACAACATCCTCCTACAGTGGAGGGGTTGTTCATCAAGGTGGGCAAGCTGGTGACTGATGTTGTGGCATCATACGTGAGGAGATAGACTAGAGGAGGAGTTTGGTAAATTAGATAAGTAGGGTGTCCTTGTGGCAACAAGGGGATGGTGAAGTAGCGATAGAGCGAAAAGTGAGAGGAGGGTGCTTGGCAATGTCAGGCTGTGTGGGTTGATGAAGTTCAGACACCTTGATGGTTTGAGGCGTGAAGACTGTTTCTCCCTGGACTCTGGTAGCCTTCCAGGAAGGGACCTTATGCACCAGGGACAGATCCTTGGGACCTAGGTTCTGGGGGCATTTTGTGTGTGCTTCACCCATTATGAGGTGCAGGAACATCAGGAGTTTTCTCAAGAGAAACAACCCAGTGGTTGGTTGATCTGTGGAGGGTTTCCTGAAGTCATTCAGGAAATCCTGGTGTGAGGGTGGGGAATGATCCTGGAGACCAGCCCATGTAGAGAGACAGTGCACTTGAAGATGGTCAGAGAGTCCAGCGGCAGAGCAGAAAGTGTCCAGATAACGGAGTAGAATCACCTCCTGGATACATATGTAGTCTCCTCCACGCTAAGGGTATGCTGGTGGAATCAAAGAGAAGTAAGGGCGGCCAAGGCCAACAGGATGCTGGGATGCATCGCTGGGGGATCACCTCCAGAAGGAGGGAAGTGATACTCCCTCTGTATAACTGCTTGATGAGGCCGCACCTAAGTACTGCGTGCAGTTTTGGAGGCCACACTTAAAGAGGGACATTGAACTCCTGGAGAGGATCCAGAGGAGGGCAACCAAAATGATCTGGGGCTTGGGGGACAGGACCCTATGGGGAAAGTTCGAAGAGCTAAATTTGTACACATTGGAAGAGAGAAGGGACTGGGGGACATGATAGAGGTCTTCAGGTACATGAAGGGGTTAAATAGGGAGGAGCAATCAGGGTGCTCCAAAGGAAGGGGCAACTAGGGGCATCGGTAGAAGCTGGGGAGGGAGATTCAGTGGAGAAAGGAGGATGTGCTACTTCACTGAGAGGGTGGTGGAGCCATGGAATGTGCTGCTCAGGGGCTGGTGGAGGCAGAGGCGGTGGAGGGGTTCAAGAGGGGTAGGACAGGTACAGGGAAGGGTTCTGGAATCAAAGTCCTATGCGGTGGGAATATCCAGGATTGGGAAGGGAGAAGCCAGAGAGGTGTGAGGGGCAGTAAGGTCAGCTCCCAGGGTGGGGACTGACCAAACAAGCAGACACAAAAGACTGTTAGGCCTATTCTGCTGGCATTTTAGTATATTAGTATGAAGTGGAGCATACAAACAATAACGTGCACTTACTTGACCTTTCAGGATTGTGAGGACCTTCCAGGTACACAAACACTCTCAGGGCAGTGCAGGGCTGCAAAGAAAGGAGTTAGAAATGCAACTTATCCCACAAGAACTGAAGGGCCACACAATGTGTAAAGCCTAAACCTGGATCTATTTAATGACCAAGTTCATGAGCACAACACTTCCAGGTAATCATGCATGTTTCCACATCATTGTACATTTTCCCCAGTTCATTTGCAATGTCCAAATTCAACATCCCTTCTTAAATTTATTATTCCCATTGGGGAGGTACATCTTTTTTTATTTTTTTAACTCTGTTTATACTGTACTCATGGGGAACTCTCTCAGGCATCCACCTCTCTGCGTCACTCTACCTCCATGCCTGAAACTCTCCAACCCCTGGCAGCAGCCTGGCGATCCCCCAGCTCTGAGCCCCCTGAGGTGGGCCGCCCTTTTCCTCCCAGGGCGCTCTATCTACAATTTGGTAGACTGGGCGGGGCTTGGCCGAGGTGGAAGAGTCCAGCAGCTGGAGTGTGGCGATGGCGATGGTGCCGTCGCCTATCCCCATGGACATGATTTCTAGCTTTTTGTTGCCCTCGGGAGGTGACGTGCTATGACATCTGCGCACGGCTGCCCTGCTGATGTCTGCCACATTCCCCGCCTTATAACTCAAGCTGGTGCTTCAGAACCTCCGAACTGCATCATGGGTCACTGACACCAAGCTGCCCCAGGAGCCTCCCCAGGGAGAGGAGAGCCATCCTGATGCTCGATCCTCTCCCTCCCAGGCCGACCCCCGGCTCCCTAAGCTTGTTCCCGAACATGGTCGCCGTGTGGCATGAGGTGTGGCATCCAACCCTCAATCCTCAGTGCCACTGGGCAGGCTGGGGAGGTACATCTTGAACCTCTAAACATCCAATCCTCCCAAAATCACCCTTGTAGGAGTCCAGAATTAATTTAGGGGCTTCAAGCACCAGTGGTGTACAACTCTGAAATCTTATAATGACACAATGCTGAGATATCATGGGCTGGCAGTATAGCTTAGAGGTTAGAGTAATGGGTTGAGACTGAGCTTGGTACATACAGCAGACCAGACCTTGGTTTGAGTCTCACAATCTCCACTTGCATACTGTGTGACTCTGAGCAAGTCACTTAACCGCCCAGTGCTCCCAGGTCGCCCCTGAAAATAGGCACTTGTGCCTAGTGGGCCTACCAGTTACCAAAGACTAAAATAAAACATTTTATCCTCCCAAAACAGATGTCCCTTGATCTGCTGTGGCACTTGTGACTGTAGACTGAAAGGGATTAGCTTCACCCTCTTGTAGCCTTTGAAGGACATTCATCATGACCCACAGAGCGTCTCCTGAAGGGGAAAAGCTACTTAATTTGTGTGTCTCAGAAACATCCATTCTTGCAGCCATCCTGACATAGTAAGGGGCATATGTCTCCATAGAGCTACCCAGGGACATCCACCCTTCCATCCATCCCATGGCATGCAGACCCATTGCTGTCTGCCTGCCATGTGTGGTCTTACCACAGTCAACTACTAACCCTTGGAGCTACAAATGCTCCACCAAATATCTAGCACCAACTTGAAGGTCTGAAACATATGGGGATGGCCCAGCAATTCAGAGTTGGCAAGGAGAGGCTGTCACTCCATGGGACTCTGTGTTTGCCAGAGCTCTATCCTCTCTCCATCTCCCAAGTATTGACCCCCATGGGCAGAGGTCCAGAACCTATTTAGTTACACATTCTGTAGCACTCCACATTGTCAATGGGATTCATCACAAATTGGTAATGTGCACCCTTACTAGCAGAATGGCACAGCCAAGGCTGCAATCAACATAGAATCCTGGGCACATGAGCATTCCAGACAACAGGGACTCTCCAGCGTTTGCTGTGCCATTGAAGAGGAAGCAGCATAGGAATTCCTCTGAAGAAGAATATCCTTTCTTTTGGTGTTTTCTTTCTGGGCTGCAATTCTGCAGAGCGGGTTGTTGCTACCTGATGACAGAGAGCGCCACTAAATTTAAAATCATGCTTGTTAAGCTGCAGCTTTCCAACTGGCTAACCTGCCCTGTTTTTTCCCATTTCACTGCCTGTTTGTGCTTGGATTGGGGCCACGCCTGCCACACTGGTTAATAGGTGTTTATTTTTAGCAGGTCTTGATTCCTTCTGTTATGGTGCATCGGTAAGTACCTGTTCTTGGGGTTACTCTTTGGATCTAGATTTTAGGGCTTTCCTGTGTCTCCTTCCATCTAGTTTGACACTGGGCCCCTGCCACCTCCCAAGGATCATAAGGTAATAGTGTGTGTGCATATATATGTGTGTGTGTGTGTGTGTGTGTGTGTGTGTGTGTGTGTGTGTGTGTATGTGTGTATTTTACTTTTCCTTCACTGCAGGTGCTTTTGAGTGCTCATTACTTGTAATAAAAAGTCAAGGAAATAGCAGAGGACTTCTGCTTAAAGTCTTTCTCAGGTATTTTCTTTGGGGAGGTCCATTTTCTACAGTTGATGGGATTTTTTCTTAACAGCTCTCCTGAGCTGTGCGGCTTCCTGATTTTTTTTCTGAGCCCAGGCCATTGTGCTCATGCAGTGTTTTATCCCTAGGCTTCTCTAAGCCTGACTGCATCTTTTTCATGTGCCTGGGCTAGCATGCATGCCCCCTGATGTGGTGATGTAATGTGAAGTATCGACACCACTATGTGCTCTTTTTCCATGGGTGCATGCATGTCAGCACTTTTTCTGGTGCTATCCACAGCAGCAGAAGCTTTGTTTTCTTCCAGCTCAGCACTGCTGGCTGGGGCGGATTGTCCCTACTACAGCCTTGGCAGGTTGTAGGCTGGTAGAAACATTTCTGTATGTGCTTTTCTCCTGTAGAGGAGGTGATGATTGTGGCAGCATTCTGTTATTGGTTCTTTTACAGTAGCAACTCCAGATGGTTTCTTACTTTCATTCTTTGTCCTGACTGCTGTTTTTGGCACCCTGGCTTATCGAATACCTCTAGTGTTCAAAGATGTAAGATCTGCAAAAGGGTAATGCAACCTCTCCACTGGGTTCCTACTGCCCCATTGTATTACTCAAAGAAAAACATCTCTTACAGTTTCCGCCAGTCAGAATTCGAGTTGGGGGGTACCTGGGGTACTGACTGGCAGCAGCAAAGTAGAATTGTGTAAACTTTGTGGTTGCTCTTAGGAGAGCTTTTGAGCCCCAGTGTTCCTCAGGACATCCTTTTAGACATACCCCACCCCAAGCCAGGCCCCTCAGGTCAGGGGGCCCAGCCATGTCCAGGTGCACCAGAGCATTACAGGTCTACTGCATAGATCTGCAGACATACCCTGACCTTGACCAAATAAAAGGTCAGGATGAGGATGTTGGGATCTTGGGGAAAATACAGACCTAAAGAAGTTACTTGAGGATGAGGAGGAGGAGGGAGAGGAGGGAGAGGATGGAGCTGAATATGAGGATTCCTATCCCTCCCGTTTGATACCAAATCATTGTCCTATCTGATAATTGGAAAGGCATTGCCTAGAGTTCAGTGGCCAAGCAGCCAGCCTTCTGAGCTATATAAGCTGTTCCTCTCAGCCTCATTGTGAAACATTTTTATTTGCAGCCAAAGGCTCTGTCGGTTTGTCCTCTGAGCTGGTTGGTCTCCCTGGCTGGATGGGGCCTGTGCCCCCCCACCTTGCTGCTCCTGCTCATCTCTGCTGGGCTTCTGTGTTTGTTCTCCTGCTTCTGGTTTGTATTTTGCCTTCCACTGTGTGTGCTTCCTTCTGTTTTTTATTCCCTGTTTTCTGTGTTTGTGTGTCTTTGGTTTTGTCTTTGGGGCTTTGTTTTTAAGCTCCTAGCATACTGTTACTCCAAAGCGCATACTACTTGCTTTCAGTTACTCACAACCTCAAATTACTTGGCACTGCAGCTGCAAACCTGATCTGTGTGTTTCAGCTCAACTATAGCTGCTCCATGTTGCATTACTTTCACCTAACTTAGATTTACTTTGAACCTAGTTATACAGCTCACTCATGCTTGTTCTAATTACCTCATTGTAGCAGTCTTATTGCACTGCCTGGTGACAGTGTTTCAGAGCACTGTGCCTCCTTTTATTTTGTTTATTGCAGTTAAAACTCTGTGTACTCAGTTGTTTTCACCACTGCTGCACAGGTCTAATTACTCACTGATATTGCTTCATTTACTTCCATTGCTATTGTACCTTGTTCTACTCTGAGGTTAGCTAAAGCTCCTGCTGAGGCTATTAAATTAGCTTTAATATCTGCATGTGGTTCTCTACCCTTCCATTGCTTCCTTGTTTGTCCTACAGCGGGGACTGGGAGGTGTTTGGGGGCCGTGGCCAATGTGGCTAATTATTTCTGTTCTTAATCCTGTCTTTGCCACCAAAATCCTCAGAGTTAGCCATCTTGATTTGGCTTTGAAATGTCTGGCTGGCTTGCCCACTATTCAGTGTTGTTTGTCTTTATCAGATGCAGACCCACGTGCAGGTCCACTTACTACTACTCTGTTTACTGACCTATGTGCAGGTCCACACTTGCTTACACAGTCATTGCTCCTTGCTTATGCAAACCATTGCTTCATGCCTACTGCCATCCCCTTGGTTTCAGCCTCTGGGATTCTGCTGCACTCCATTCTGCATTCGACCTGCAATGTCTCATCACCAATGCTCATTACGATCTCAGCACGCTGTGCTCATTCAGCTCACCAGCTTTCAGCTCTTAATCAATTTCTGGGACATGCCAGTCATTATATTCTGGTGCAGGGTTCCTGCGACTAATGGTCTTGCTCTGCATTTAGTCCACATCTCAAACGTCTCCAACTTGGGGTGGGATCCTTCTCACTTGGTCCATAGCTGGGAATGTCCTTGCCCCAAGCTTCGCTTTAGCTGCCTGCTACATGACAGCAGCTCCTGGTGTAGAATTTAAGACTAATGGTGAAGGATGGAAAAGTTACCTCCTTTGGCTCTAGTGTTCCACTATAATGGTTAGCCATTGATTTTAGTGGTTTCCCTAGCAAGGCACCTTCACTGCATTCTCCCTATGACTGCCTGTAGTTCACCTGGTTTGATTTTAGGGTGGGTAGGCCAGGAGAGTGCCTCAGCAGTCATTGCTCTCCTCCTGCACCTTGGTTGCACATATTGTTGCAGAGTTTTCATGAACCTTCCATGGCTCCCGCTAGAGAGTTTGAGTGAGAGCCTTCCTCCACATTGGAATATTTTCCACCTCCCTTTAATTGGGTTTTCCAAATTGCAGCTGCAGAGCCATCACTAAATAAACTATCCCAAGCCTGGAGGGAAGGTGACCTAGGCCTTGGATCCCCAGAGATTTCCTCCTCATAGGGGTTTTGTCTCTCATCCATTGCCTCAGGTCATAACTCTTAGTTAGTATAGTAGTGTCCCTAGTTTCTTTAGCTAGGTTCCACTGTTGGATGGAGGTGGAGGATGTCCTGCCATTCCCTGTCTCCTTAGGGATCCCCTAATCTCAGCGCAAACCATTAGTATCATGCTATGTAAACCTGGGCATTTAATTATGTTATCAAACTGAGCATCTCATTACAGTATCAAACTGTCTATGCTTCTCTACTGCTATGTCACAGTTCCTGCTACTACATCACAATTACTGCTTGCTCATATGCTTCGAGTGTTGCCTCCTTCTTTGGGGATGATTGTACTACATTTCTTTTGGGATTCCTAAGGTACCTTTCATCATGGGAATTGTCCCATGGCACCTCTAGGGGTGGAGCTCTCTGAGGGTTCCTTACCTTCGTACCTCTACAGGGTGGTAATTCCTCTGGAATAGAGTGCGAATGACCAAAACCAAACTAACACAGTTGCACAAGCATAACACTATACTGGCTGGGTCAGTGAATTGGAAAAGCTTCTGAGCTATATAAGCAGTTCCACCCAGCCTCATTGTGAAGCATTTTTCCTTTGCCCCACCATCCTCCCTCCTCCTCCAGCGGCAGCACTTCTCCATAGGGGATTCCTAAGGTACCTTTAGCCATGAGAATTGTCCCTTGGTAGTCTAGGGGTGGAACCTCTCTGAGGGTTCCTTGCCTTCATATCCCTACAGGGTTGTAATTCCTCTGGAATAAAAGAGTGCAAGTGGCCAAAACCAAACTAACACAGTTGCACAAGTGTAACCTCCCATACAAATGAGGGTTCCTGAAAGTCTTCCTTGAGCTTGCCTAAATACTCACTGCCAGGCTAATGTTCTGTGTTTTAGCAGTTCAAATGTATTGCCAGAGTGCCTGTATAGCCTCCACGTACTGTCTCTTTAAGAGCTGCCTAGATTGCAGTTATAATTGATCTGAGAGGGGCTGAGTGTTTCCATGCTCGAGTCCCGCCCGCTCTCAGATAATCGCTCTGTTCTGCCATCGCTATTAGCACAGAGGAGCTCTATTAGAAGATGTACTTATTTGCTGATCATTTGTTAGAATAGTAATAATATTGCAGTTTGTTCTAACCTGCCTTCTTTGCAGCATGGACAGTTCTGTTTATTTCCACCATCTTGGTCCTGGACTGCTGAAATGGGCCAATCAGTACCTTTGGGGACTTTAAATGGAGTCTGTCCCAAGGATCTTGTGGGAGCAAAATTCTGTAGAAATTGTAGTTTTGGACTTTTGGTGCCTAAATGAACCTGGAGGGAGCCCTTGTTGTGACTGACAGACAGATCAGTCAACTGAACCTTTTGGATCTGGGAAGCCCCAGGCTGCTTGCAGCTTCAGACAGATCTGAGTTGGAAGTGAAGGAATAACAGCTCGAGATAGTCGAGCAGCAATCTTGCATGGATTCAAGCGGAGAACTATGAAAGGGCTGAGTTTTGGCCTGTCTGCTGTCCCTGAGAGGAAAAATAGAGTTGATTCAGACTGAATCCAAGTTGGGAGAACAATTTAAGCCACTGAACTGTGACCAGGCTTTAACCTGAAAAACACTCAAGATTTGCTGAATGCGATCGGCCTGTCAAGATTTCCAGCCACCTCTGAACTCCGGTTTGTACAGACTCTGTAATTGTGACTGGATAGCAATCAATCTGGTACAGTAGAAATTTTTGCATGTAAATGTTCTGCTAGTGGGTCGTGATTTGGTTCCCCACTGTGAGCTGAACTGCGTTCGCTACTGGAGGCTGCAGCTAGCACCAACAGACTAAATCCGTTTGCATCTCTCTTTGATCTGGGCCTTGCTATGCTGGCCCAGCCAGACCACCACTACACAGAGAAAGTCATCGACAAGAGACCAACCTGGGGTTAGCCCTGCTCAATGCCTTGAACAGGAATGATGCCTCGGTGATTTGTGTGGGCCCTGTTTCTCCTGGCACTCCAGCTCAACAAGCTGCAGTCTCAATTTCATCCTGCCTTTGTCCTGTATTGGGTATCATGAGTAAACATCAGGGTAACTCCTGCAACGACTGCTAAATCTAAAGTGTTATCATCTGATTGCTTTGTTATCTTTTCTCATGAACTGAGCCCTCTGGCTCAGGATTACAAATAGTGTGTGTTGTGCATGTTGCTTTCTCCACCACAGGGCCCCAACCAGCTGTGATGCTGGCCTACCCGGCAATGTTCCTGGCTAGCCCACCTTTTTCCTACCTGGGTACCCAGAGGTGCAACTGTGTAGGGACTCTGAAGTGCATGCATAACTGTCTGATTGATTTAGCCTTTAAGCCAATCAACCTGATTACGCCTCTTCCTTGTTCAAGTCCCTGAATAAATCAGATCTAACTCTTTTTGCATTTAACCTGACTGTGGTTCCAGTTTGTGCCAAGAGTACTGTACTGTTGCTATTTGCTGTACATGACCTTGTTTTACAGGGGTCCCCAGGGTCAAGCTAGAGGAATCGCCCTGGTGTTAAGTGCAAACAGTGTGGGTAATTGCATGGTAAATAAGGGTCATTGTGAAAGTGATTATTGTATATTGTTCAGGCCACTAGAAGGGAAAAGGGGGTTACAGTGTCCTGGAGGGCTGTGCCCAGGTTAGCTAGATCACTAACAACTCTGACTCCGTTTCAGTACCCGCCCTTAACCTGCTACTAGCCATGCAGGCAGGGGTAGTAGTCCTTGGGATAGCGCCACCTAGGGGTTACACAAGCATAACACTATACTGGCTGCTTAGGCCAGTGAACTGAGGCTTGTAGGACATTACAGCTGAAGGAGATGCAATCTATGGAGGTCTCAGATTGAATCCTATCCTGTTCACATCCTGCTCCTCTGCTCCAAAGTGTTTTCCAAATTCTATTCACTTTGACTAGATTATTGAGCAAGAATGGGCAGGTGTGGACCAGAGAAAATATCTGCCAAAATCCAAGGTATGGTGTTTCCCTTTATGGAGGAAAATATCCGCAAGTGGAAACCCTCCCTTGGCTGATAAAACTGTACATAATTCCATACAGCACACGATTATCCTATTTGAAGGGTCTTTGACCTTAGCGGATATGCATGACAAGTGAGTGGATGCTTCATGCAGAAGAGCCTTTGCCTCCAACAGTGCAAATCTCCGCACCTCCTATGCCTCCTTTATTGATGCCAGAGCTCTGAACTGTGCGTATCAATGCTGGGTAGCTTTGTTCCACTGGATTCTGAGGGGCAAGCATTTTACAGTTGATATCCTTTCTAGGGATGCTATGGTGGAGAACTTATGCATATCAACTCGCCACGCTTACCACATTTTTGTCCGCTATATGAGGGGTGTGACTTTGGCATTGGATCGCTGACCAGGCATCAAAGACCAGGTTGCTTAACTTAGCCTTTGAGGGAGGCTTACTAGTTTTTTAACATATCACTATTTTCTCTCCTACCTTGTGGAGCAGTCCCAGTGATTGTCTGGTTGCCGGCTCCACACCCCCGGACCAGATCTGGCATGCTGATCTATATGTTTCAACCCACAGGCCAGCCAGTTGGCAGGTCCCCCGACAGGGACCCAGGCAGACCTGGGGATGCACCCTTGTATCCGGAGGTACAGGGCCATCAGCCACCATGCTTGCCCCACAATTTCCACCATTTATTTTTTTACATACCCCTGAGCCAGATGTGCAATGGTGTCAGCGACAGTCATGCAGACACCTTCTGTGCTCCACCCATAGAGTGTGCTCGCTACCTGCAGTGCATCTGGCCTCCACCAGTCACTGCTACAGAGTGATGCAACTTATCCTACCCATCCCAGAGGGAGGAGAGTAGTCATGGGATGCTCAATTCTCCCTCTCCCTGCCAACCCTCGGCAATCTGAGTCCGTTCCTAACCTGGGTCACCAGCATGGCACAAGGTGTGGCATTCAGTGCCTCAACCCTTAGCACCACCAGGCTGGTGAGGCTTATTGTTTCAATCTTTCCCTCAAAGGATGTTTTCTGTCATCTCCTGTACCAAAGGACCCTGAAAAGGCAAGCAGTGTTGCAGACATTGAATCATCTCGCACAGGTTGGGTCGATTGCTCCAGTGCCTCCTAAGGAACAAGGCCAGGGATTCTACTGGATTTATTTTGTGGTTCCCAAGAAGTTGGGGTGTTTCAGACCTATTCTGTGTTTGAAACACCTAAACAAGTTTGTTTGCCACGCAACCTTCAAGAATGAGTCCTTAAGGTCAATCATCTGGGCTGTCCAGCCAAGGCATTATTTACAATCTACAGATGCATATCTCCACATTCCCATCCAGCAGTCTCATCAGAGGTACCTCAGGTTCATGGTCCTGGGGTAACACTTCCAGTACAGTGTACTCCCATTTGGGCTGGCAACCGCCCTGGAGTGTTCTCTCAAGGGGCTTATAGTCCTGGTAGCTCAACTCTGACAGGAGGGATATCATGTCATCCCTACCTGGACAACTTACTCATTCAAGTGCTGTCTACTCCACTGGTGAGGAAATCAGTGACTAGGACTCTGGAGGTTTGAAGTCTCACAGCTGGGTATCAAATTAGAGAAAGGCTCTCTCGAGCCAGCGCAGACTCTGGATCACCTGGGAGTGGTGTTCATGGGACGAGGAGAAGGACTTCCTTTGTCAGCCAGGAAGGAGACCCTGTTGAGAGAGGTTCAGTGGCTGAAGAGCCAATCATCAGCTTCAGCTTACAGCCTACTGTGGGTTCTGGGCCTCATGATGGTGACATAGTACTGGTTCCGTGGGCTCACCTTCATATGTGACCCCTCAGATCGAGTTGCTGTCAGCCTGGGATTTGACCTCAGAGGATTATTAGGCCAGGATTCCACCCCCCACCCTGGGTCAGTCCTTGAGTTGGTTGCTGAGTTCAGAGAATCTGAATGAAATGCCTTGCATATATTCATTTTCAAAACTGGTGCAGCAAAAGCAGTGAAAAAAGATCAGACAACACTGTCACGGTGGCATAGATAAATAATCAAGGGGGTACAAAGAGCAGAGATATGCTAAAAGAAGCAACCACTCTCCTACTGTGGGCAGAGGAGAACCTTCTCTCTCTGTCATGAGTTCACTTGGTGAGGAGCTGAACATTCAGGCCGATTCTGCTAAGCAGCGACAATGTCCACCCAGGTGAGTGGATTCTGAACCCGAGGTGTTCGAACATGTGTGCAAAAGATTTGCTCCTCCACAGATTGACCTGTTCACCTCCAGTCAGAATGCTCAAGTACAGCAGTTCTTCAGCCTCTACCAGTGTCCACAGCTGGAGGCAGTAGATGCTCTGTCACAGAGGTGGAATTTCAGCACAGCGTTTGCCTTCCCTACGCTCTTCCCAGGTCATATGCAAGAAATAAGGTCCTCAGGAAGGAAGCTTTCTTCTAATAGCTCTGGAATGGCCCAGAAGGCCATGGTTCTTGGACTTGTGAACCTAGCTTAACACGCACCATTTCGATTCCCAATATGGGGGGACCTTCTCCAAAGATCCCATTCTGCATCCAGATGTCTGTTGGAGCACCCATACTACAGTCACAGCAAGTAGCAGAAACATCCTGGAAGCTCTTCAGGGGCAGCACTCAGACAGCTAGTTGTAGAACACACCCATGAGGGGCAACATTGGACCTGGTGCTCACCAACAGAGAAAGGGTGATGGATATAGAAGTGGGGAGTTACCTGGGGTCTAGTGATCACAGTACAGTATGAATTATCGTGAGGATAGTACAGAAATCCAGCCACACAAAGGCAAGGGTCATGGATTTCAGAAGGGTCAGTTTTGCAAAGATGAAGGTATGTCTGAAGAAAGCCTAGGGGTAGAGGGGAAAAAGGGATGTAAAGGAACAATGGGCATATCTTAAGGGAGCCATAATGGCATTAGGCAAATAAGTAAAACAAAGGGGAAGAAAAGCCATTCTGGTTCTCACAGGAGGTGGCAGGGAGGGTGAGGGAAAAAAGGCAGCATTCGGAAAATACAAAGAAACACAGGGCAGTAAGATAGAGGAATGTATCTGGAAAACTAAACAAGGTGGGGAAACCAGTCAGAAAGGCCAAGGCACAGACAGAGGAAAGAATATTCAAGGCACTAAAAAGGAGACAAGACCTTTTAGATTTATTAGACAGAAGAGCAAAACAGGGGTGGGATTGTAAGACTAAAAAGGAAGGAGGGTCAGCAGAAGGGACCATGAAAAGCAGAAATCCTGAACAAATATTTTTGTTCAGTTTTCATTGTAAATGGGGATGGGAAGGGACCACAGCTATGTGTAAGAAGTACCAAGGGAGGAGTGCAGATACCAGTCTGTTCACAGTAGAGGAGACCTGAAGGAAACAGAAACACTGAAAACAGATAAAGCAATGGGGCTGGATGGAATACATCCCAGAATTCTAAAGGAACTAAGAAGGAGCCAGCAGAACCCTGACAGCCTTGTTCGACAAATCATTAGAAATGAGCGTGGTTCTGGCAGACTAGAAGAGGGAGAATGTTGTCCCTCTCCATAGAGCGGGAGCAAGGAGACGGCTGGCAACTATAGGCAAGTCAGCCTCACCTCAGTTGTAGGAAAATTGATGGAATCATTACTCAAGGAAAGGATTGTGACATACCTTGAATCCAGTGGACAGCAGGATCCGAGACAGCATGATTTCATAGGAGGCAGGTCTTGCCAAACAAACCTGATAGATTGTTTCGACTGGGTGACAAGAGAGATTGATCAGGAGGGCAATAATGTGGCCTACCTGGGTTTTAGCAAGGCCTTCGATACTGTCCAGCATAAAAAGCCAACAAACAAATTGAGCAGCCTGAAGTCAGATCCAGGGTGGTTAACTAGGTTAGGAATTGGTTGGTAGTAGGACACAAAGGCTGGTAGTGAACGGAGTTCAGTTCGTAGAAAGGGAGGTGACCAGCAGGGTGGTCCAGGGATCAGTGTTAGGCCCAGTCCTCTTTAATGTCTTCATAAGCAACATTGCCGAGGGGCTAGAGGTCAAGATATGCCTCTTTGCAGATGACACAAAGATCTGAAATAGGGTAGACACACGGGGTGGGGATGAGAAGGGACATGGGCAAGCTGGAGGACTAGTAAAATGTATGGCTTTTGAGATTCAACACGAGGAAGTGCAAAATTATGCAATTAGGTCATGGGAACCTGAGAGAGGAGTTCTTAATGGGGGGTACTGGCAGACACCAAACAGAGAGAAATCTTGGAATAATTATATCTGAGGACCTAAAGGTGATCGGACAGTGTGAGAAGGCGATTAGAAGGGCCAGCAGGATGTTGGGGTGCATAGGGAGAGGCATCACAAGCAGAAACAAGTATTTTTTAATGTCAAATGTTTGCTTGCTGGTATTGGCATTGGTAGTGCAGGAGTTAGAGGTGCATAATAGGAATGGCAGTGAAGTACTGAGGAATAATGCCAACCTCACCCCCACCCTGCAGAGACTGACAGGCATTGGGGTGTGCCTTTGGGTTGTCGGCCATAACATTTATGCCATTGGCCGCACCTCACCCTGCAGACACCGACAGGTGTTGCAGTGTGCCTAGAGGTCTTTCAGCCCTTCACGACACCCCATTCCATAAGGAAATAAATTGAGATGGGTGCAGTATAGGAGAATGGGGCAAGCGTTGGGGCTGAAGATCCCAAAGCACACCTCGATGCCTGTCCAGTGGCTTCAGGGTGGGGGTGAGTGATGGAATGGGGTGAGCATTTATGGCCGACGACCCCAAGTCACACCCCGACACCTGTCAGTCTGTACAGGGTGGGTGTTATGGTTGGAAACCCTAAGGCCCTGGGCATTTGTTAGTATTTTTGCTCCAGATTTTCAACATAGGCTTTTGGCACCCCGCCTCATGAACAGAGGCAGTATCATGTGATTACTCAAGCCCAAAAGTGATTTTGCAGCGAGTGTGCCATTCAGTGCCACAGGTGTGAAAACACATCTCAGGAAGGATGTGAAAATGACAGCTGTACTGTCCACGAGGAGGTGTAAGAAATGGCAATGTTTAAAATCTGGAGTGAAAATATTAAAAAGTGGTGAAGTTACAAGTGTGCATAGAAACTGTGCAATGCATGCTCATAGCTCAGTCATTTTTTGAATGTTTCACCAAATTTTCAACTTTTGAGACCTCCCTTATGAACAGTCACACTAGGATTCCATTAATCTGTCCAAATTTGATTTTACACAACGACTGTGCCATTCTGTGCCACAGGTGCAAAAACACATTTCAGGAAGGATACAAAAAATGACAGCTGCACTGTTCAAAAGGGGTGTGTGAAAAATGGCAGTGTTGGAAATTTAGAGTGAAAATATTAAAAATTGATGAAGTTACGAGCATCTGTAGAAACTGCAAAATGGACGCTTGTAATGCAGTCATTTTGGGTTTTTTTCAGCAAATTTGCAAAAGAGCTTTTTAGACCCCTCCTCATGAACAGTGGCACTGTCACTTTGTTAATTGATCCTGAATGGTGATTTCCCAGTGACCATGAAATCACCTTTCAGGACCGAGAAACAAAATGACAGTGACAGTGCTCATGAGGTGGAGTCCCAAGAACCCCATTTTGAACGTTTGGGACTAAAACTCTGAAAATTGGCTGAGATATCAACTTAAATTGACACCCTCCATTTACTGCCATTATAAGGCTTACCATCATTTCTTCAGTTTCAGGTTGGTCTTTGAAGAGTGCAGATGTGTTCCCAGTCCACAGAAGATCACTGCTCCTGACCTCCAGAGGTAAGTATGGGTGGGGATGGAGGAGGTGGGGTGCACAGAGGGAGGGTGTGGGTTGGAACAGGGGGCTGGCAGGAATGACAAGGGACCGTTTCTTTTTTTCAGGTTTAAAATAGTACAAAATGAATTTAGGCACACTGGGGAGGGTTCCCAGTGTGCCAGAATACTGGAAGGAGGAGGGATTAATGCCGACCTGTGGATTGGGCACCCTGGGGGTCAGCTGAGAATGTAGGGGTATGGGGGCAGTGCATCTGACACTGGCAGTGGGCATCCAGGTGTTGAAAACATCAAAGAAGTGTTTTATGGTGCACTGGGGTGGGCTCCTAGTGTGCCACATTAATGGGGGAGGAACACATGCTGACACGGGATTGAGCACCCGATATCGACAGGGGACAGAGAACAGACGATGCAGGGTGGACAGCAGCAGTGAGAGGGAGCTAATTTATTGTCCTTCTGTGTGACTGGTTGGGAGGAGTGGGGACTGCTGCTGGAATGACAAACTGACCCTTATTGCAGTGGCAGATTTCATGGAGGGTGGGGTGGCAGCAGCAGTAGGAGGGAGATAATTTGTTGTCCTGCTGTGTGACTGGTTGGGAGGTAGGGGGACTGCTGCTGCACGATGAAACTGCCCCTGATTGCAGCGCAGATTTCACGGAGAGTGCGAGGCGGCAGCAGCAGGAAGGGAGCTAATTTGTTGTCCTGCTGTGTGACTGGTTGGGAGGAAGGGGGACTGCTGCTGCAATGAAGAAACTACCCTGATTGCAGTTGCAGATTTCTTTCAAGTGCAACGCTCGCTCTGAAACTGCCATCGTCGCAACTTAGCATTAATTGGTTGCCGATGGGCGTGTCCATTAAAGTGTTTGCTAGATTGGCTACAACACTGCCACACCTCTGCAATGCTCTACTACTCATTATGTTTCTTTTGTGCTGTGCACACAAGAAAATATAAAAGGAGGTGGTGATGCCACTATACAGATCATTAGTGAGATCTCATTTGAGTATGATGTCCAGTTTTGTAGGCCGCATCTCAGGAAGGACATAGACAGAGTGGAGACAGTCCAAAGAAGGGCTACAAAATGGTACAGGGCTGCACCAGAAGTCATACGAGGAGAGGCTGAAATACCTCAATATGTATTCTCTAGAAATATGAAGGAGGGACATGATAGAGATGTATAAATACCTTAAAGTATACAATAAGGTACATAGGAGGTAGCATCTCCCAGAAAGAAGATGGGCAAGAACTAGGTGACATGAGATGAAGTGGATGGAGGATGAATTTGGGGTAATGTGAGGAAGTAGTTCTTTACAGAGAGGATGGTAGATGCCTGAACAGCCTCTCAGGGGTGGTAGGAGCAAAATGGTGGAAGAATTCAAAAATGCATGGGACACACACAAGAGAACCCTAGAAAAAGGGAAGAGTAGCAAAGATGCAGATCAACTACAGTCTGCAGCATAAGTTAAAGGTAGAAAAATGAGCAGACTAGATGAACCATGTGGTCCTTATCTGGCAACAAATTCTACATATCTATGTAATGGTTTTTTCAGTTGCTGTGTGTTCAGCCAGAAATGTACTACAGGTCTTGTCCCTAAAGAACCTTACCTTGTCATTCATAAGGACAAGGTGGTTCACAGAACGGTTCCATCTTTCATTCTGAAGGTCCCTATGGCCTTTCATGTGAACCAGGAAATCTGCCTCCCATCCTTCTGTCTGCAATTAACTCACCCTAAAGAGAAAGAGTTGCATAAGTTGGATTTGTGACAGGCAATTAGGACATACAGTGGCGTGAAAAGTATTTGCCCCCTTCCTGATTTTCTCTATTATTGCATATTTGTCACACTGGATGTTTTCAGGTCTTTAGAGAAAATGTAATATTAGATAAAGGGAACCTGAGTGAACAAATAACACTTGTTTTTTTTTTTTTACTTCACTTATTTAATGAAAAAGTTAACCAACACCAACTGGCACTGTGTGAAAAAGTAATTGCCCCTTACACTTAATAACTGGTTATGCCACATTTAGCTGCAATGACTGCAACCAAACACTTCCTATAATTCAATATCAGTCTTTCACATCGCTGTGGAGGAATTTTAACCCACTCTTCCTCGTAGAACTGCTTTAATTCAGTAACATTTGGTAGGTTTTCTAGCATGAACTGCTCGTTTCAGGTCCTGCCACAGCATCTCCATTGGGTTTAAGTCTGACTTTGACTAGGCCACCCAAAACTTTAATTTTACTTCTTTTAGCCATTCTGATGTGGACTTGCTTTTGTGTTTTGGATCATTGTCTTGCTACATGACCCAACTACACTTCAGCTTCAGCTGAGACGGAAGGATGACTGGACATTCTCCTTAAGAATTTTCTGGTACAGAGCAGAATTCATGGTTCCTTTAATTATGGCAAGTCATCCAGGTCCTTAGGCAACAAAGCATCCCCACACATCACACTACCACCACCCTGTTTGACTGTTGGTATGGTGTTCTTACTGTGGAATGCTGTGTTTGCTTCACGCGAGACATTATGGGATCTATGTTGTCCAAAAGTTCCACTTTGGACTCATCTGTCCATAGAACATTTTCCCAAAAGGCTTGTGGATCATCCAGGTCTTCTTGGCAAATGAGAGACGAGCATTTATGTTCTTCTTGGTTAGCAGTGGTTTCCGCTTTGCTACTCTCACATGAAGCCCATTTTTGCCCAGTCTCTTTCTGATTGTGGAGTCATGAACACTGACCTTAGCTGAGGCAAGAGTAGCCTGCAGTTCTTTGGATGTTGTTTTAGGATCCTTTGAGACTTCTTGGATGATTTTACACTGCGCCCTTGGAGTAATTTGGCAAGCCGCCCACTCCTGGGAAGGTTCACTACTGTTCCAAGTGTTCTCCATTTGGAGATTATGGCTCTCACTGTGGTTTGATGGAGTCCCAGAGCCTAGAAATAGCTTTGTAACCTTTCCAGACTGATAGAGGGCAAAATTTTTTTCTGATCTTTTCAGGAACTTCCTTTGATCATGGCATAATGTGCTTTTGAATCTTTGTGCTGGCAACGTGACTCTGATGGTAAGGGCAAAAATAAGTGAGGTTTATATTGAGCAGGGCTGGCTGTAACCAAGCCTGGCTGTGTTCAATCAGCTGACTCTAATTATCCCTTTAATTGGGTTGATTTAACTAGGGGGCAATTACTTTTCACACAGTGCCAGTTGGTGTTGGTTAACTTTTTCATTAAATAAATGAAATAAGTAAAAAAAAAGTGTTATTTGTTCACTCAGGTTCCCTTTATCTAATATTATATTTTGTCTAAAGACCTGAAAACATCCAGTGTGACAAATATGCAATAATAGAGAAAATCAGGAAGGGGCAAATACTTTTCACGCCACTGTACTTTAGACCATGGGTTTTCAATCATTTTTGTAGTGGACCACCCTTCTGAAAGTCAGTAGTAGCGGGACCCCCTACTTGAATTGGCAGACAGAGAGTCGTGGGTGTGAAGGGTGGAAGTTGTTAGTTACCAATATAAAAAGCTATTTACCAATACTGTATATTACCAATATAAAAAAGTTATTTACCAGTACTGAATTTTACCAATATAAAAGTTATTTACCAATATATTACAAATATAAAAGAGTTGTTTACCAATATATTACCAATATAAAAAGTTATTTACTAATATATTACAAATATAAAATAGTTATTTACCAATATAAAAGTTATTTACCAATACCAATACAAAAAGTTATTTACCGATATATTACCAATAAAAAAGTTATTTACAATATAATACCAATATAAAAAGTTATTTACCAATATATTATCAATATAAAAACACTTTTATTGATTTTCATTTTAATATAAGCATATCACTCATTTTAAGAGACTAAACGAATGCCAATGTATACACACTGGTGGCTATAGAGGTATCTATTTATATTTATCACCTGAAGTCACCAGAGGAAATGATTAGAACAGAAATATTAAGGCAGTTGCAGATGGATAATTTTAACAACAGTTAAGCTGTCAATAATGGGCTATGAATTTAAAAAACAGTGCAACTCATAATGTGTGTGATTATGTGTCTCGGGTGAAACATTATTGTGGGGCACAGCAGATCTGACAACAGCACAGACAGACAAGAAAGGAATTCAATTATGCTCTGATGTACACAAATTATTAAGTGATGTTACCTGGAGAACTGATTAGAACAGAATTCGGCCAAGTGTGAAGCCGTCAGTCATGAATAATGCGTTGTGTTGCTTCAACATTACAGCTTCTCCTCTATTTTTAAATGCATGCCTGATAGCACGCTAGGAGAAACGTTAGTTGTTTGATTTTTGCCAGTTTATGCGTTCAATACTTTTATATTAACAAGACCGCACTTACTAATAGCCTGTTTTGTGTGGTATTTGTTTTGAGTGTTAGTATGTAGCGGGTGCTACTAGCCTTTTTCAACATACCTTTAGTCATTGCATATAGCACTGCTACCTAGTGTCCTGGTGCTTAGTTTCTTCGCTCTTTTATGCCCTCAAAGGTGGACAAGGTGGAAGAGGGCATGCTTTCCAAGGCTTTATGTCACAGGAAAAAAGAGGAATCCTGTTCTCATCAAGGCCTCACCCACCAGAGCTATGGACACCTCCTGGGTGGAGAAAGGTGATGCACCTGTCTTAGAATTGTGCAAGGCAAACTCGTGGTCATCCATCCACACACTCACCAAGCACTACAGATCGGATGTTCAAAGTTTCACTGATGCAGCGTTTGGTCACAGAGTTTTGCAAGTAGCAGTTAGCAGGTAAATTCCTTTTCCCCTTTTTGAAGTTGGCATATGGGACAATATTCTCCCTCACCCATTTTGTGATGAGTACTGCTTCTTATGAATCCCATTGACAATGTGGAGTGCTACAAAAGAAGAAATTTCTTCATATCGTAATTTCCTTTTCTGTTAGTTCCAACAATGTTAATGGGTCCCGCCCGGAGCCTTGATCCTCCAAGAGAATATTGTCCAATATGCCAACACTGGATATTTGTTGTTGTATAATAAATTTCTGATTGTAAGTCTGCCTGGACATCCTTCTGTAATTTACCTGCTGTGTTTATGTATATAGATATGTGCAAAAGATATATATATATATATATATATATATATACACACACTTAAATATTGGCTACTAGGCACATAATTTACAGGTTCCAGTTTGATGATAGATAAGGGTGCCTCTTATTGTTACAGGTGAGTGCTTACACTGTTTATAGTCTTTTTGTTTCCAGTGTTATCTATTTGATTAATTCCTTTGACAAGTCCCTTCTAGTTGGCTTGGTACCGCAAGGAATTTCCACAACATTAGAGAACTGGAAGACGAGCCTTATTCCCCCATTAGCCTGATGAGGTAGGGAACCATTTACTGTAGCTTATTCTGGTTAAAGTTCTGTCTGTGTAGACAGCTTATAGGCATTACTTCATGACGAGATGAACAGATAAGAGATATGTAACAGGGACCTGTGGAATACATGATTTATTTTCACAAGAGCTGTTTGACCTTAGATAACCTCATGAGTGGTGTATGTCATGAATGATGTGCCCAAGTCAAACAGCTCGAATGAAAATAAATCATGTATTCCATAAGGTCTCTATTATATATTTACTTTTGCAATAAGGATCCTTTTGGATAGTGCAGGAGTTTTGTTTCAGATCATTTACATATTCAGTTTTTAATGTAAACTTAACATGAACATGTTGTGACTTTCCCAGTATAGCTCCACTTAGCATAGTAGTTGCTGAGTGGTTGCGATGGATGCTCCAACTTTACATTATGGCCAGTACACAATAAAAAGTTTGATGCACAAGTCTTTTTTTTTGCTTTTTTTTTTGGGGGCATTTGTTCATCAAAAAGCAAATAGAAACAGATTTTTCTGCCATTTTGCTGATTATAAAAATGTAAATGGTAGCTATAAATGAAACACCTCTCATTTTATAGACATGTTTGTGTTGAACAACTTTGTGCTCAAAGTACCATGCTATCATTTTCATTTTAAAGTTATTCGCATTTGTTTGTCAAAACCCATGAAAAAAAATGTCTGTTTTTGCTAATTATTAAAAATTGAAAGGTCTCTAAAAATGAAACACCACTTATTTTGTAGATATTTTGTGCTGCACAAACTCCATGCTCACAGTACCATGCTATCGGTTTTGTTTTAAAGTTATTCCATTTGAATATGGTTAGTACTACTACTTAGGCTGAACATTCTAAATGAGTGCTGAGTGATTGACAGCTTGCATATATCACACATATATGTGATAAATTTTGGGTTCTAAAATGTATCACGCATATGTGGAAATAAATGGATTTATTACATGGCTTTTGGGTCCACGCCAATAGCATAATATAATTTATATGGATCTGTTTTCATGTACTTGGAGGCACTGCATAGACAAAAGTGACTGGAGAGCAGGGCCACTGGAAAATTGTGGAAAGGTTACCCAAATTGCAGAGCATTTTGCAAAAATTGAGGATTTCTACTATAGACTCTGAGTGCTTCACAATAAATCTTTTAATGTTTTCTGCAGTATATATATGGTGTTTATGCCTGGTTAAGTAAAGTGATTGATTGGTATTAGTCAGTATAAATTGCTAAAGGAATACACTGACACATGAATATGTTTAAAAATATAAAGAAAAATTTATGTTCCTAAACAGAATACTAAACTAATAAACCAGGGTTTCTCAAATGGTGAGGCCCCAACCTGTTCCAGATGAGGCTCGAAGCAACCAGCAAACAAGCAAGCCTGAAAAGTATTGTATTTAAACATTCAACTTTGATACATTGGTTGAAGGGATGAAACAAATTGAAAGAGCATAATAGTAGGTGAATTAATGTATTTGTTTACAAATCAGCGGATCAGGAAAGGTATGCTAACTAGTAGGGTCTATTTCAGGTGCACCTAGGGAAGGGTAAACAGTAAATAAAATTCAAAAGGTAACTGCAGAACAGTCAAGCAGTATAAAATGAACAACAGGGCAAACAAATAGGAACAATAAACTAATAATGAGAGATAACAATTGACCAATTAGATTGGTGGCAGAACAGCAAAATGAAAAGGTTAACAGAGAGGTACTAGGAGAAAGAGCAGGAGGGAGCAAGAGGATCCCAGAAAGTTGCTTAAGAGCAGGGCAAGATGTGAAGGTCAGCAGTGGATAAGAAGGTTATTCCAGCTTGAGGGAATAGGAAGAGAAACAGTCTGGCCCATGAAGTTACTACAACTGGTTGAATGACAGAAGACAGAGAGTGTTGGTCAGGGTATATATTCTGAATTAGGTATGGTGACAAGTGGGTGACTCAGGGTTCGGTGTTGGGGCCATGCATGTTCAATGCCTATATATCAACTTTAAAATGAATATCTCAAATATTTGGTTATCCAAATTTGCAGATGATTACAGATTAGGAACTATTGTAAGAAATCCATTAGACGTATCAATCTTACAACAAGCAATTACAAATATAGTATCTTGAACAGAAGCAAACAAATTAGAATTCAACATTGATAAATGTAAAATGCATTTGGGTAAAACAATCATAAAGCATTATATAAAATCAGATCAATAAATTTATTTGATACTATTGAGGAAAGAGATCTGAAAATTAGTATCACCCCAATTTTCATTTAGTTATCATCGTCTCTTCAGATAAAAAAGCAAACCAGAACTTAAACTGTATTCTCAGACACATATCTAGTAGGAAGCTAAAGTTTTAGTATCACTGTTTAATTCTTTGGTTAGACCAAATGTTGAATATTGTATGCAGGTGTGGTCACCATATAAACGTGAAGATATAAACAAAATTGAGGGTATACAAAGAAGAATGACAAAAGCCATTACTGGATTACACATAAATCCTATAATGAAAGGCTAAAATACTGGGAATTTACTCTCTTACATATCAAAGATTTAGAGGTGATATGTGTATGCTTTTACATAATATTAGGTGATTACAAATTACAGGATGAGTTAGGCATAAAATTTAATAATGACAGATTAAGTACAAGAAAGCATTCAAAACAATTGTTTCTGCCAAGGTGGAACTTAAATCTACGGAAAATGGTTCACCCAAAGGGTGATGACATCCTGAATGAATTATCAAAAGCAACAATAGATAGTCCAAACATGGAAACATTTAAAACAAGATTGGACTTGGAATTTAAATCAAGTGTTACTGATTTTGATGAATTAAATTGGTATAAGGCAAGCTATAAGGATTCATATCCGAGAATGCTTGAATTTTTCCTATGAATCCTATGAAAAAAAACAAGGGTAACAATGGTTCAACGGTCAAAATAGAGGAGCAAGTAGGCTAGGGCTATGGGGTTTACAAGGGGTTGCAAAGTTGAATAAAATGAGAGCCAACTACTTAAAGGAGTTTCATTTTATTTCTGGTGTATCATGCAAAGTACAGTATGCTATTTTCTATGGGGAGGCCCAAGATTATTTCAATATATAGGGGTGCTCAAAATCTTTCCATGGTTTGGGGCAGGCTCACTATGACAAAGTCTGATAAATAATGTGATACGCTATCATAACCATTGCCTAGCTTCCAAAATTTAAAAGCATCTGCCTCATACAGTGCTAAATAGATTCTATAAAGTGAGCCACAGTAAATCTATATTAAATAAAGCCAGAAGAAATATATATTTTGTTTCTGGCTGTAGAATTATGAAGTTAATCATCAGCTGTTTACAGTGCTCTGCCAGCTATTCATCACTTTGGTACAAGAAAAATAAGCAGATAAGGGAAGCAGGTAAGGCAGCAAGGCAGGCAAAGTCCCAAACTGAGGAAACACTAGCACAACAGTAAAAGAAGGTGACAAGACTTTCTATAGATACATTAGTGAAAGGAGAAAGTCCAGAGGGGTATTGCTAAGCTTAATGGAGAAAAGGGAGCATGTGAGGAGGAGGACCCTGTAAAGGCATCTATCCTAAATAGATACTTTTGCTCAGTATTTACTGAAGAGAAGGTAGGGCAGGGCCCACAGCTCAGCATCATGGACACAGGGGAGGGAGATGAGCACTACTCCTTCACAAAAGAAAGGGTCCTACAAGAGCTTGCTAAGCTCAGGTGGATAAGGCAATGGGACCTGATGGCATACATCCCAGGGTACTTAAGGAGCTAAAGGAGGAACTAGCAGAGCCATTAGCAGAATTGTTTAGAGAGTCTCTGAGCACAGGAGAGGTCCCAGAAGACTGGAGAAGGGCTCATGTGATCCCACCCACAAGAGTGGTAGCAGGGAGGAGGCGGGAACTACAGACCAGTCAGTCTTACCTCAGTAGTGGGCAAGATTATGGAGGCATTCCTTAAGGAAAGGATAGTGCAACACCTGGAATCCATATGGGCACAGGATCCAAGACAGCATGGGTTTACAAAGGAATGTCCTGTCAAACTAATCTCATAGATTTCTTTGACTGGGTAACCAGTGGTGGACCAAGGGGAGCAGTTGGTGTCGCCTACCTTGACTTCAGCAAAGCTTTTGACACTGTTCCACATAGAAGATTGATAAATAAGCTAGTAGGCTCGTGGGCTGTGAAGTTGGTCAACTGTGGCAAACTGGTTGGCGGCAGAAAACAGAGAGTGGTGGTAAATGGTATACAGTCAGAAGAGATGCAAGTCACAAGTGGGGTACCTCAGGGATCAGTCCTGGGGCCAGTCCTATTCAACATCTTCATTAGTGACCTCGCAGATGGACTACAGGGTAAGGCTTTGTCTGTTTGCAGATGACACCAAGATCTGCAACAGAGTAGATGATCCAGATGGGGTGGGCAGAATGAGAAGAGATCTGATAAACTAGCAAAATGGTCAGAAGAGTGGCAACTGGGATTTAATGCAAAGAAGTGCAAAATCATGCACATAGGGAAGAGAAACCCTGAAGCCACTTATAGGCTGGGAGGGGAGTTGCTAGCAGTCGCAAAGGAAGAAAGAGACTTGGGCATCATCATCACTGATGACCTAAAAATCATCCAAGCAGACCCCAAAGCAGTAGGTAAGGCTAGGGAGTGTTAGGGTGTATTAGTAGGGTATCACAAGTCGTAAGAGGGAGGTAATAATCCTCTGTACAAGACATTGGTTAGGCCCCATCTGGAGTACTGCGTGCAGTATTGGAGGCCACACCTTCACAAGGACATTAACCAAATTGAGGCAGTCCAGAGAAGGGCAACCAAAATGGTGCAGGGACTGCATCAGAAGACATATGAGGACAGATTAACGGAGCTCACATGTATACCCTTGAGCAAAGGAGGGAGAGAGGTGATATGATCGGAGACATTTAAACACCTTAAGGGCATAAACAAGGTGAAAGAGTCTAACATGTTTAAATATAAGAAAAATAGCAGGACAAGAGGACACAGCATGAGATTAGAGGGAGGCCGATTAAGGGTGAATGTGAGGAAATTCTTTTCACAGAAAGGGTGGTAGATGCATGGAATAGCTTACCACAAGAAGTGGTGGCTATGAATACAGTGCAGGGCTTCAAACAGGCATGGGATAGGCATAAGGAGCAATACAAATGACTAGGAATAGATGGGTCACTGACAGAGCAAAGGCCGATGGCACATTTTATAAGGTAGAAAAAGAAATGGGCAGACTGGATGGGCCTTCTTGATTTATCTGCAAATCACTTCTATGTTTCTATGTTTCTATGTAGATAGGGTGGTAAATAATTGAGTTTTTGTAAAATGTTGTTAAACTGTTTAATGGTCATAATTTGTAATTGTAGGTACTGTACACTATTTTGAAATCACATATTTAAACATTAAATCTGAGGGTTATTGGGTCTGGCAGGATTCTCTAGAGGATAACGTGAAGAAACTGTGAATGAACTGCCAACATCTAGCAGACCTGGTTTGATTCCCACAGCCTCCACTTGTATACTGTGAGAGTCTGAGCAAGTCACTTAACCTCCTCAGTGCTCCTGGGTTTTACCTGAAAACAGGCACTTGTGTCTAGTGGGCCTTATGTTACCAAAAAATGTAAAAATATCAATTTAGTTATGCATGTGATAATGGGAATATTAGAAAAGTATGAGGTCTACACAGAAGTGAGGTACAAATATGCACAGTTTCATAAGAATGTGCTCAGAGTGCAGGCAAATGTGATATGCAGGTTTGTTTTACAAATAGGTAAAACTAGCAATACATACAATTAATAGAAAGACAGATAATTACATAGACTTATAGAGACAGGGAGCGAGAGACAGACAGACAGGCAGAATAGGAATGGCAGTGAAGTACTGAAGTGACACCAACCCCACCCCCACCCTGCAGACATGGATAGGCACTGGCGTGTGCCTTTGGGTCATTGGCCATGACACTCATGCCATTTCACCTCACCCTACCCTGCAGACACAGACAAGAGTCGAGGTGTGCTTTGGGGTTTTCAGACTTTATACTTATCCCATTCTATACAGAAATATGCTGAAATGGACACAGTATAAGAGAATGAAGTTAACTTTGGGGTTGAAGAGTCAAAGGCACACCTCGATACCTGTCACTGGCTGCAGGGTGGGGGTGGGGTGGAAAGATTTGAGTATTACTGTTGACAATTCAAGTCACACCCCAATGCCTGTCAGTCCCTACAGTGCAGGGTGTTATGGTCAGAAACCCTAATGCCCTGGGTGTTTCTTGGTATTTTCACCCAAGTTTTCAGTATGGGCTTTTGTGACCCCACCGCATGAACAGTGACACTATCAGTTCATTAGCTCAAAGGAGATTTTGCATAGCTACTGTGCCATTTGGCACCACAGGTACAAAAACACATTTTGAACAGGATGTAAAATGATAGCTGTAACATGTCTTACTTCAGTAACCACTCAGCACATCTGTTGCATGGCCTGCTTATTGACATTTTATATCTGCTATGCAGTGTACTGCTGCTATGGCTGTATGGCTGAGAGGGATCTGGGGGTGGTGGTGGATGTCAAGATGAACAACTCAGAGACTTGTGGAGGGCACCGGCCAAGACCACGATGCTGGGATGCATCGCTAGGGGATCACTCAGAAGAAGGAAGTGATACTCCCTCTATATAACTGCTTGGTGAGGCCACACCTTGAGTACTGCATGCAGTTTTGGAGGCCACACTTAAAGAGGGACATGAAATCCTGGAGAGGGTCCAGAGAAGGGCAACCAAAATTATCTGGGGTTTGGGGAACAGGACCTAAGGATAGAGGTTCAAGAGCTGAATATATACACATTGGAAGAGAGAAGGGACGGTGGACATGATAGAAGTCTTCAAGTACATGAAGGGGTAAACAGGGGTGGCAAAGTCATGGTGCTCCAAAGGAAGGAGGAGGGGCAACTAGAGTGCATGGGTGGAAGCTGGAGGGGGATACTCAGGGAGAAAGGAGGAGGTGCTACTTCAGTGAGAGGGTGATAGAACCATGGAATGTGCTGCCTGGGGGACTGGTGGAGGAAGAGACTGTGGAGGGGTTCAAGAGGGGTGGGACAGGTACAGGGAAGGGTTGTGGAAGCAAGGTCCAATGAAGTGAGAATACACAGGACTGGAAGGAGACACCGAGAGGGTGGGTAGCAAGGTCAGCTCTAGGGTGGGGACTGACCAAACAAGCAGATATGAAGGCCCACTAGGCCTATTCTGCTGGCATTTTGTATGTTAGTATGTTGGTATGCTTACTACACCAACATCATGAACCATAAAACAGTTGACTGCTATAACTAGGGAGGAAGTATAGTACAGTGGTTTAAGGCTCTTAATTGCAAATCTGGAGATCTGGGTTTGAATCTCACAGCCCCCCAAAAAAAATGAAAATGTTCTTACAGAGCAAATCAGCACAACTGTTCATAGAATGCTGATACCTACATTTATAGCTCAGCAAATACTTGAAATCTGAGTGGGGTTTCTGTAAGAAAACAGCTAGAGTTTTTATTAATTATAGCATTGATGATCTGGGCAGTTTCTGTGCTTTTTATGGTTGTGTATAGTTTGATAAAATGAAAGGTTTTAAATTGAAACACTCCTGCTAGCTAGACCTGACACACATAGAAAACAAAATAGTGAATTAAAGCTATTTAGTAGCTGTTGTCTTACAGAAATCCCAGTTAGCTAGCTCTCCCTAGACTGGGAATGGAGAAGCCCAATATGGCAGGGGGCAGCAAGGTCAACTCCCATGGTGGGGACTGACCAAACAAGCAGACACAAGCCCGCTAGGCCTATTCTGCTGGAATTTTTGTATGTTAGTATGTTGGTATGCTTACTACATCAACATCATGAACCATAAAACAGATGACTGCCATAACTAGGAGGTAGTATAGCACAGTGGTTTAAGGCTCTTCACTGCAAATCTGGAAATCTAAGTTTGAATCTACAGCCCCAATAAAAACATGAAAATCTTGTCATAGAGGAAAATTAGCACTAACTGCTAATAGAAAGCTGATACCTACATTTACAGTTTAGCGATACTTAAAATCTAACTGAGTGGGGTTTCTGTAGAAAACAGCTAGAGTCTTTATTAATTATAACACTGATGATCTGGGCAGTTTCTGTACTTTTATGGTTGTGTATAGTTTTAAAAATTAAAACTTTTAAAATTAAAACACTCCTGCTAGCTAGACCTGATTCACATAGAAAACAAAAATAGTGAATTAGAGCTATTTAGTAGCTGTTGTCTTACAGAAACCCCAGTTATAGCTAGCTCTCAGGTATCTGCTAAACGTAACTGCTGATGTGTCAGTGATCTGGCAAACTACACTTAAAATCTCACAAATAAATAAATAAAATATCAGAATAGCATTTATTTTAGTAGTATCTTCTTTCTTTTCAGGTGCCCATGACACTAGGTAGATATATATTTATATATTTTAACTTCAAAGCACTAAATCTATTCAAATGCAAAAACACATGACTTTATTCTCTTCACACATTATTGTTAAACTTTAGATCCCAGAATGGCCAAGAAACAATTTAGACTTCACTCTGTACCAGTTAAAGCAGATGGAAGTGGGTAAGGCAGTCAGAATAGCAAAGGCCCAAACTGAGGAAAAGATAGCTAACTCAGTTAAGAAGGAGATAAAATCTTTTATAGGTACATTAAGGAGCAAAGAAAGACTAAAGCAGGGATACTGAGGCTGAACAAAGAGGAAGGTGGTTGGGCAGAGAGCACAGTGAAAAGCAGGGATACTGAACGAATACTTCTGCTCAGTATTCACAATGGAAAAGCAGGGGAAATATCTAATCCAATCAATAGAAGCACTCTGGATAGGGGGTTGATATTAGTCCTTTCACAGAAGAAAGGGTTCTGAAAGAACTCTTAAAACTGAAGGTGGATAAAGCAATGCGACCTGATGGGATTCTCCCAGAATTCTAAAATAATTAAGGGAAGAACTAGTAACACCACTGACTACCCATTTTAATAAATCATGGGAGGATGATGTGTATCTGAGGACTGGAGGAGGGCAGATGTGATTCCTCTTCACAAAAGTGGGAGCAAGACAGAGGCAGGAAACTACAGACCTGTTAGTTTGACCTCAGTGGTAGGGAAAAATGATGGAATAACTTCTGAAGGAAATAATTGTTGAGTACCTAGAGGCCAGTGGGGCACAGGACCCAAGGCAGCATGGATTCACAGTGGGAGGGTCATGTCAGACAAATCTAATTGATTTCTTTGACTGGGTGACCAATGCAGTAGACCAGGAGGGGGCTGGGGCATGGCCTACCTAGACTTTAGCAAGACATTTGACACAGTCCCATACAAAAGATTAATAAACAAATTAGCCAGCCTGGGAGTGGGTCCCAGGGTGGTAGCCTGGGTAAAACACTAATTGGACAACAGGACACAGTGGGTAATGGTAAATGGAGTCCACAGTGAAGAAAGGAGGGTTACTAGTGGGGTACCACAGGGTCCAGTACTGGGGTTGGTCCTTTTAATGTCTTTATAAGTGACATTGCAGAGGGACTGAAGGAAAGTGTGTCCCTTTGCAGATGACATGAAGAGCTGCAACAGGTTGATACACAAGGTGAGGCGGAAAGGATGAAAAGGGACTTGGCAAGGTTGGAGGAATGGTCAAATGTATGGCAGCTTAGATTCAATGCAAAGAAGTGCAAGTAATGCACCTGGGAAACAAAGACCCCAGGGAAGAGTACACAATAGGGGTGAAATACTAACAACAACAAAAATGGAAAGGGACCTGGGGGTAGTCATATCAGATGACCTAAAGGTGAGCCTGCAATGTGAGAAGGCAGTAAGGGGGGATACTGGGAGGCATAGGAGAGGCATCACCAGTGGAAAACAGGAAGTTCTTGGCCCTCTGTACAGACAGTTGGTAAGACCACATCTGGAGTACTGTGTACAGTTCTGGAGACCCCATCTCCCAAAGACATAGACAGGGTGGAGGCTGTCCAGAGGAGGGCAACCAAAATGATGCAGGGTCTGCATCAGGAGACATATGAAGAATGACTGAAGGAACTAAAGATGTATAGCCTTGAGAAAAGGGGGGATGATAGAAACTTTCAAATACCTCAACAGAATCAACAAAGTCCAAGAGGGTAGCATCTTTCAGAAAAGAGATGTGCAAAAACAAGGGGCACAATTTGAAGATAGAGTGGGGACAGCTCAGAGGTAATGTGAGGAAGTATTTCTTTACAGAGAGGATTGTGGTTAGGCGGAACAGCCTTCCTGAGGAGGCTGTAGAGTCAAAAACAGTGGGGGACAGACATAAGGCAGTTCTAGTGGGGGTTAGGAGGAAGTAGGCTGTTGGTTAACTAGGATCTGCAGCTGATCTATTAGGCAGGGAAATGGGCAGACTAGGTGGGCCAAGTGGTCCTTATCTGCCATCAAATTCTGTTTCTATGTTTCTTGCATGCTACTGTCATGCCCACTTCTCATGTAAACAACATTAACAGAAACCCTTTCATTTCTATACTATGCACTCTTATTTCAGAGAGACATAAATCTTATGGAACTCATAAAAACAAATTTATCAAGACTGGATTTCTGTAAGAAAACAGCTGCTAAGTAGCTCTAATACATTATTTGTGTTTTCGTGTGTGTCAGGTCTAGCTAACAATAGCATTTTCATTATAAAATGTTATTTCATGAAACTACTCACAACAATAAAAAGCACAGAAATTGTCCCAGATCATCAAACTGTGAATAATAAAGACTGTCGCTGTTTTCTTACACAACACCTACTTAGCTTTCAGGTATTGTTAAACTGTAAATGTAGGTACCATCATCTCTACTAGAAGGAACTGGAGTTAGGGTTGATTTTGCTCTGTGACATGCTTTTCATTTATTTATTTATTTTTGTTTGTTTTTGTTAAAATGTGGAGTATATTTTAATAAAGTATAAACTATGTATGTGTGAATTATTTTGTTTGGAGAATATTTGTTTCATTAATTGAAAAAGTATGATACACTAAATGTGTAGTGCAGTGAACCATTGTAATATGGAATCAAACATGTAGCTGAAATAACTGCATGATTGTTGCCATTTATGCTCACTGATAAGAACAGTTGCATAGCTCTACTGTTGTAAATGATTTTAAAGCAGTGCACATACTAAATCCTACTGCCACATTCAAAACACCATCCCCTACCTACTTGCCACATATAAACTCAGCTATATTAAAAAATAATTCTAGGCACTTGTTTTGACCTGAGAGGCACACTAAGCTGAAACCTTGTTTACAGGTGCGACCTGGGGAGCACAAGGAAGTTAAGTGATTTGCTCTGGGTCACACAGTATGCAAGCTGGGCTGTGGGATTCAAACCCAGGTCTCCAGGTTTGTAGCTCAGAGTCTTAAACCACTGTGTTATACTGCCTCCTTAACCTACCTACTTGCTTACCCATTATCCATTCCCCAGTCCCATTTACAACACGGTTACACTTATATATAATACATACTTCTCAAACTTGAAAGAAAAATACACTTTATCATCAAAGTCTGTTTACCAAGTACTGTGCCCATGATTACAATAATTTGAACCCTCCCCCAAAATGTGCCCTGACATGAAACTGCATGTTTAACTGTAAAGGCGATTAAAAATGTTATTTCTAAATGCATTACTAACACCAACGCTTCATGATTAAAACTATTTCAACTCCCTTCACCAAAAAATGTGCCCTGACAAACTGCATTCTGGGAAGATTACCTGGGACAAGATGCAATAAAAAATGAATAACAGGTTTCATGGAGTAAATGTTGACATCCTGTTTCTGGTGTCCATGATAAAATAAAAAATATAGTTAAGATTTTTAATGTCTGCTCTGATCAGAATAGCTTTTAAAATCACCAATTGTTTTCTTGTTCAATGTTTTCTAATACATCTCAAACTTAAAAGAAAAACACACTTTATCATCGGTCTGTGTTCGCCAAGTATTGAGCCCATTACTAAAATAATTTGAACCCTCCTCCAAAATGTGCCCTGACATGAAACTGCATGTTTAACTGTAAGGACAATTAAAAAATGTATTTTAAATGCATTACTAATGCCAATGCCTTCAAAGTTTTGAAACTACTAAAGACAAATGATATATAAACTATACATATATAAAATGTTTAAGAAAACATGTATCTCTTACTGTAAATTAGAATATTTGTCTAGGTCTCCTTCTGAGGCCCCAGGTGGCTCTGATAATCATTTGTTTCACAGGTTTTAAGTTCATTTGAAGGCATTAAATATCTTCTGTTCTTCTAATCCTTAATAAAGGCATTAAGTATCTTCTGTTCTCCACTGCACAGACTTGTTCTGTTGGTTGATACAGGTCCCAAACTAGTGTGTCCTGTTATAGCATGATAGAGCCATCTCATGTCCCTCCCACATGAATCAGAAAAAAGTTTGGGGTGGATCTTTAGGAGCTTCTGGTGGAGGCGGGGTGGATCTTACCCTCCCAAAAAAAACTAATGCAGCGCCCACTACTCAGGTTCCGTTCTTGTATCACCCATTTAAGAAAGCAAATAGTACCCTGCAACCATTGACTAACATGAAAGCATATTTATTTGAGGTCAGAAAACATTGCTTGGAAGAGGGTAAGGTGGATGAAAGTATTTATACCTTCAGTCAGTTCCACGGACAGAAAACATGGCATCACTCCTTTTGTACATGCAAAAGCGTCTGCAGGCTCTGCCTACTGCAGCTATAAAAAGGCTTCATAGTTGGCACCCCATTTAAGCCGAATGGGATAATTTGCACCTTTGCTCCCATCTTTTGTTTCAGTCTGTGTGGCAACAAAAGTTTTCTGATAGCAACACAAAACAATTGTTAAGTGTTTATGTACTTATGCTTGGCCAGTGGATTTTGAAACCAAACAAGACAATGATTAAAAAGAAATCAGTGTCACATAAAACCCTTTGCCCTACCTTGCACTGCATCGCTTTGGTCAAACCCAAGTCTGAATGCAAAATTGTCAATATATTTGAGAGTATTTTATTACAAATGTTAATACTTTTTACACAGCTCAATACAAAAACTCAACAATTGCAAGAAATTGGGGACATGTCAGTTTTTGCAGAGAATGATGAAAATTGTGGATTCTGCAAAAATATTAAGTAGTGTAATTTTCCAGTGGCCCTGCTGGAGAGTTATTGCTTTCCTGAATGTTCATGTGCCCAGGATTCTATGCTGATTACAGCCTTGGGTGGTACCATCCTCTAGTAGGGTGCACATTACCCATTTGTGATGAATCTCATTGACAATGTTGGAGCAAGCAGAAAAGGAAATTGTAAGTATGAAGAAGTTTTTGCTTTTATAGCTATGACCCCACTATTGGGACTTCATGAGGATTGCTACACAATTTAGAAACGGTGCTAGAGAGGTAGCAGCCCCCGGGTCCAGGTTTGCCACAGGAATTGCCTACCACCCTCTCCCAAGCACTGACCCTTGGGCACAGTGTCCCTGGCCAAATCTTCACTCAGAGGGCCATACACATACCTCTCATGACTGGATTCTAGTTCATTTTAGTCACCAGAAATGATGTCAATCAGTGTTCAGAAACAATGCATTGAGAATACTGATGAAAGTCTATGGCATGTTCCTTTTATTTCGTTATTTATTTTTATTCTTTGGTAACTGGTAAGGCCCACTAGGCCCAAGACCTGTTTTCAGGTGCTACATGGGAGCAATTGCTCAGGGTCACACAATATTCATGTGGAGGCTGTGAAATCAAACCTAGGTCTGCTGGATGTATCAAACTTGTTCATAGCTCCTTACTCTAACCTCAGCACTGGAACCATAGCCTAAAGCATCGGAAATTCTAAAACAGTCTCAAAATGAAGAAGAAAGGCTGCAGTATTCATTTCAGAGTGGGATTGGGACTAGTGCCACGCAGTTTTCAATTTTGACCCAAATATAATGTTATGTTTGTTAACGATAGCATAGCTATAGAATTGTAACCATGCTGGTTGTAACATAACTGGAGAACTGTGGTGGTCAAGCAGAAGTAATGGCATCTGGGGTAAGGCTTCCTGACGCCTGGAATAACTGGGAAGAACAAACAGGTCCAGAACTAACTGTCTCTACGGCTTTTGCAACCCTGTACATACTAATGCAGAAGTGAGGATTAGGTTATAAAGAAAGAAAAGAAAATGGAGAACATAACCTAATGATAAACAGTAGTTTTATGTTTACAGAGAAGCATGAGCACCACACTTTAAGCTATTTCTTAGACCCACCTTTCTCCAGTTATGCCAGGAAGTTGGATAGGTCAGATAGTTTTGTGTGTGAGGGGAATGGTGGGATAAAGTCCACTAATTTTGTTTATAAACCATCTTTATTAAGAAGACAATGATCTGATCAGTAAGAACGCTGAGTCCAATAATGAATGCAGGGGAGATAATCTGTAGATATTCCGTATTTTGTGTGTGTGGGGGAGGGCGGGTTGTGTGTGTACAGTATCTCAAATAGCAGCTGACATACTCCTAGCAGGCAACTGGTACTAAAGAGCTGGTTGCCCAAAGAGGTAGCTTTAAAAGAAATCTGTGCCTTAACTTGCCTGTCATGTAACTTCATTGTATGAGCCATGTGGCTGCTGCACTGCAGCAGCCCTGCCCCTAAAATAAGGTAGCAGAAAAATTCCCTACCCCTGGAGCAATCAGCTCGAGTTGGAACCCACAGCTGGGACATCTGTCATACCCAGGGCGTGGTGCATTTGTTAGAGAATCTTAGTGTAAGGAGGCCGAGGCTCGGGTTCGCAAATTAGAACCCTAACAGTTTTGAAAATGAAAACATTTTCTGGAGAGTTGGTTTTGGTGTTGAGAGGAGGAAGATGCCAGAAAACTGGGTGGATAGTTAGGGCTTACCTGAGGGTGGAAGCTTTGCCTGGTTGTCTGGCTGCCTCGACTCCTGCTCCACCATAGAAGAAGACTACATAGATACATAGACAGTGTCGGCAGATAAGGGCCTATGGCCCACCCAGTCTGCCCATTTGAGCTTTGTAAGTTCAGTTTATGTTTTCCAGAAGTCTGTTGCCCTCACCCTGACCTCCAGAATTCCTTTATGTCTATCCCATGCTCTTATATCCCATGATTGTTTCAGCCCCCACCACTTCCTCTGGCAGGGTGTTCCACTTGTCCACCACTGTTCTGTGAAGAAATTCTTCCTCATGTTTCCTCTGAATCGTCCTCCCTCCAACTTCATCCCATGCCTCTAGTCCTGGAACATATTTTTTGCTTAAAAATAGTGTATTCCTGCACCCTGTTCCTCCCTGTAAGATACTTGTATGTCTCTATCATATCCCTCTCTCCTTCTCTCTCCTCCAGGGAGTACATGTTCAGTTCCTTCAACCTGTCTTCATAGGACTTGTGATGCAATCCATGCACCATCTTTGTTGCCCTCTTCTGAACCTTCTCTACCCTGTCTATGTCCTTACGTAGGTATGGTCTCCAGAACTGTACACTGTACTCCAGGTGGGGCCTCACCAGTGTCTTGTATAGCGGAATTATGACCTCCTTTTCCTGCTGGTGATGCCCTGCCTATACATCCCAGCATCCTATTTGCTTTACCTGCTGCCTTGTCACACTGTTTCCTACCTTGAGGTCATCAGAGATGATAACCCCAAGATCCCTTTCCTGCTTGGTGCATGCTATATTCTCACCCCCAACCGATATATTGTGCCAGGGTTTTTGTGCCCAATATGCATTATCTTGCACTTCCTTGCATTGAATTTCAACTGCCAAACCCCTGACCATTCTTCAAGTTTCTGCAGGTCCCTTCTCATTCTGTCTACACCTCTGGTGTGTCTACTCTGTTACAGAGCTTTGTGTCATCAGCGAACAGTGAAATTCTGCCTTCTAGGTCCTGAGCAATGTCACTGACGAAGATTTTGAATAGGACCGGTCCCAGCACTGATCCCTGTGGTACCCCACTGGTCACTCTTCCCTCTGTGGAGTGACAGCCATTTACCACCACCCTCTGTGTCCTTCCACCCAGCCAGTTACCTACCCACCACACTATTGTCCTGCCCACATCCATATTCCCCAGTTTGTGTAATAGTCTCCTATGTGGCACAGTGTCAAAGGCCTTGCTTAAGTCCAGATAGGCCATGTCCACTGCCCTCCCTGATCCACCCTCCCTAGTCACCCGTCAAAAATTCAATGAGGTTGGTCTGATATGACCTCCCCTGATGAATCCATGCTGCCTTGGGTCCTGTAGTCCATTGACAACCAGATGTTCCACCAATCTCTCCTTCAGTAGTGCTTCCATGATCTTCCCACTACCGAGGTGAGGCTGACTGGTCTGTAGTTCCCTGCTTCCTCTTTGTTCCCCACTTTGGTATAAGGGACTACATCTGCTGTCCTCCAGTCTTTGGGTACCTCCCTGTTTCCAGTGATTGGCTAAACAGGATAGCCAGAGGTTCAGCTACCACCTCTTAGTTCTTTAAGGACCCTGGGTGCACCCTATCTGGCCCTATTGCTTTATCAACTCTTATTACTTCCAGTTCCTTCAGGACCCTTTCTCGTAAAGGGACTTGTGTCCATTTCTGCACCATTCTCACCCCTTGTACTCCCTTCAGACCCATTACCCTCCTCTTCCTCAGTAAAGACTGAGCAGAAATACCTGTTCAATATGTCAGCTTTACTGTTGTCATCCTCCACTCAGCCCCCATCCTCCCCTTCAGTCTCACTATCCCTCCCTTTGCTTCTTTTTTCACTTATGTACCTGTAAAAGGTTTTGTCCCTCTACCCACTGATTTTGCAATGTGTTCTTCTGTCTGAGCTTTGGCTTCCCTTACTGATCTCCCTGCCTCCCTTGTTTCTCCTGGTACTTCTCCCTATCCCTTCTGCCTGTGTCTTTGTATTGCCTAAATGCAATCTTTTGGCTTTCACTTTCTTTGCTACCTCTGTGGAAAACCATAATGGTCTCCTCTTCCTTTTCCTCTTGCTAATCTTCTTAATGCATAATTCTGTTGTTCTTGTAATCCCCATTTTAAATACTGCCCACTGTTCCTCAACCCCTGATTCCTGTCCCATTCCTTAATGCCTCTTTCAAGATCTCCCATTTTCCCAAAGTCTGCCACCCTAAAATCCAGGATACGTGTTTTTGTGTGGTTTGGTTCTGCTCTTTCTGTGATTTCAAACCACAATGACTGGTGGTCACTGTTCCCAGGTGCTCCCCCACTGTTACCCCCATCACACTGTCCCTGTTTGTGAGCAAGTTAGGTCCAGTATTGCCTTTCTGCCGAGTTGGTTCCATGACCAGTTGCTTGAGGAAGGCACCCTGAAGGGAGTCCAGGATAAATCTGCTCCTAGTTGATGCTGCTGCTGGGATGCTCCAGTCCACGTCTGGAATACTGAAGTCTCCAACCAGTACTACCTCACTCCTTGTCTGCCATCCTTGGATGGCTAGCATCAGCTCCCTATCTGTTTCTTACTCCTGGGCTGGTGGTCTATAGACCACACCTGTGCAGATGGCTGTCCCCATTTTTCTTTCCAGCTTAACCCACAGTATCTCTCCCCATTTTGTTCCTCCTGGATCTCTGTGGCCTTATGTAATTTTTCACATACAGTGCCACCCTCCTCCCTTCCTGCCTGCTCTGTCTCTTCTGAATATGTTGTAGCCAGGTATGGCCATCTCCCAGTCGTGATTATCAATATACACCAGGTTTCAGTGATGGCCACAATGTCCAGGTCTGACTGCACCATGACAGCCTCCAGATCTTCCATCTTGTTGCTAAGGCTCCTGGCATTTGCACACATGTCTTTTCATGATTTGACCTCCTAGACTGTTTCACTGTTCTACTCCAGCCCCTTCCTTGGTTGTCCTTTATCCCTAGTTCTCCTTGCTGTCTGCCCTTCTGCTGAATTTTGCCCTTTTCTGCCTATCCACCCTTGGGCAATACTCTTGGGCAAGACTGCTATACTCGTTGTCCTCTGCTTGTGGTCAAGTCTGGCAGTTCTTCAAGTCCTGCCCCTGCACTTGGTGTGGGCTCTGTTCAGCCCCATTTATTGTTTTCAGTCCCTGCTGCCTGTACTCGGTCCCTTGTCAGTGGCAAAAGAAGAACTGCATCAAAAAAGAAGGAGCCTCCTGGGTCCAGAAGTCTTGTAAGGCCCCCTACTGGCCTGCATCTGCCTGAGACTCCTCCTCCTCAAGCAGCACCTCCTGCTACGCTTTCTTCCTCCTGAGGTGGTGAGTCATGGCAACAGATTGCTACATGTTATAGGGCCAGCAGTATTAGTGACCCCATATGGTTAAAGAGTTTAGCTTGATTTACAGAACCGCAGTAACAGGAAGAACCTAATTTAGTCAGAGGGACCCTGATAGTTTAGGTCCACCAGTGCTAGGATTCACAAAGAAAAGTGATTTGCCTGTATATTTGCTGTGGTCAGGACACTGTGACTGATCTATCGACCACTGAAATAAGAACTAACACTTGATTGAGATTGCTAATTTTGCTACGAACATTTACAGCGCTTAGAAGTAATACTTGTGGTCAGCATTTTGTGTACAAGGGATGTGAATCAATCTTCATTTAGTTCTCGAGTCACTTCACCATTTACAGTTTGTCCCAACACAGACAGTGGGTCACGTCGGGGACAAGTTGAGACCATTGAGGGCGGTCAGAAGAGGGACAGCGCATAGCAGTTTGCCCCAACACAGACAGTGAGTCATTGGGGACAAGTTGAGACCATCGAGGTGGTCAGAAGAGGGCTGCGCCAGAGTAGTTCACCCCAAGGTGACAACAGGTCACATGGGGACAAGTTGAGGCCATCGAGGGTGGCTAGAAGAGGGCTGGCGCTATAGCAGTTGCCCCACCACATACATTCTTGGCTTCTGGGTCAAGAATTTGGCAAGCCCAGTGCTTGTGATGTGCTGCTTCTCCCAGCCATTGACTCTAAGACTCTTTGTATCTTGTTGAAACCTCCCTCTTCTTGGAATCTAATATTTTGTGCTACCTTTCCTTCCCTGTGGAGTATAGGTCTCTTACTATTCGTTGTTTGTTACTGTCTACAAAAATTCAGTAAACTGTTGTTCTAACTGACTCTCTTATGTCTGTCTCTTTTCTGCTGATCACCCAGTGGCACCCACTTAGGGGAACAGAGCCGACCCTTTATTCCGTCTCTCTCTAAACTTTCCATTTGCCAGTGCTGGTTGGTCTGTGTTTAAATCTGGGTGAGTCACCCAGCTGTTGGGCCAAACAACCCAACAAGGCTCCTGCCCTTCCTTGGTTATTGGCTTTGAATCCGGGCAGGACGGTTACTATAAGCTTAATGAGGACACAAAGTAAGGAACAGGCTGCAGGTGGGCTACAGTATGTAGATAATAATAGGATACATGGGGATGGGGACTCTCTCAATGTACTTGTATTATTTTTGCTGGAAGTTCTATATGTATGTCATATTAACCCATACATGTAGAACTGCCAGTGAAAATAATGCAGCTAGGTTTAGACAGTCCCTACCCCCACCAATCCTGTTAATACTGTTTCTACATCGAGCTCCTGCAAACCCCATTCCCTAGTTTTTGTCATCATTAAATGTATTTTAAGAGGGGCTGCAACTGCAGCATTCTATGGCCACTCGCTAATGCACAGAAGTTATGAGCCTAGCAAATTAGGGTATGTATTTCTTATTACTATATTTAGAGAGTTGGCACAGATGTAAACACACTCTGAACTAGTTAAAAGACCAGAAAACAGTGGTACACCATGAACCATTGATGGTAGTATCACCTCCCACAGTATTGATAACATGACTTCTGAGACTGTGAAACTGTCATATCATGATATCATTCATTCTGATCTCACAGTTTTGAACCACCCTCTGCCCATGCTAGCCTTTCCTCTGCCTTGTCACATGAACCAGCTACCTGTAGGTCAGCAGATATGATGACCCTGAAGATGTTTTCTTGCTTAGTGACTGTAAATACATCTCTCCCCCATTTTATAGCAGCTCATGGGTTTCCTGCCCCAGGTGTAAACCTGCACTTTTTGGCATTGAAACCCAGCTGTCATACTTCAGACCACTTCTCTAGTTTCCCATATCCTTTGCCCTCCATCCCTTCCTGAGTGTTGACCCTGTTGCAGATTTTTGTATCATTTACAAAGAGAGACACCTTCACTCTAGCTCCTCAGCAATGTCACTTATGAAGACATCAGAGAGGACCGGTCCCAGCATAGATGCCTGTGGCAACCTGCGCTAGTCAATTTCCTGTCCCTGAGTATCTGCTATGTACCTCCACCCTCTGCCTCCTTTCCTTCAAACAAATACCCAGCTTATCACTTTCTCCCCCGCCCAGGCTGCCTAGTTTTAACTAGCCTCTTGTGTGGTTTAGCCTTACTGAAGTCCTGATCGCTACATCCACTGCTCTCACTTGATCCACCTCCTAGTAACAAAGTCAAAAAATCTGTGGAATTTGTTTGATGTGATCTCCCACCTGTGAAACTGCTGCCTTATGGCCATGCACCCCTTTTCCTCGAGGTACTCCATGAGCCTCTTCTTCAGTAGGGTCTGCATTAATTTCACCACCACTACTGTGAGACAGACTGGTCTGTAGTTGCTAGCCTCCTCCCTGCTGCCACTTTTGTGCAGAGGGATGACATTAGCCCTCCTTGGGTCTTGTAGATCTATATATGAGCCATAGCTCCACAGGAGCTACTCATAGATCTCCCAGAGGTGACACTGTTGGCCTGCCCTGCAGGAGAAGGGTCTATGTGGACCCATTGATGTTTGGCATGAAGTGCACATGGCTGTGTGTGGATATAATCAAACAGACCATAGCTTGTATTAGAGCAGAAGGAGAGTCAGCTGGTGATCATACAGAGTGAGAAACCGGCCCATATTGTCTCTCTTGACAGACACGGAGCTCAACAGTGGGGCATATGCCTTCATGGTATTGTATCAGAAAGAAACCTTGAGATGTACTGTAGTATGGGAAAGCTGCAAAGAAGAGATATGGAATTCAGTAATGGAAATATAACAACATCAGGATTAGAGGTGGACACATACTGTTTGAACATTGCCAATTGCAGTTACTGTGGGGATAGAGAAACAGGACTCTTATCAGAGCCATGTTTGGCAGAGATGGATAGGACCATCCATGGAATATGTGCATAGGAGAAAGGAAGACAGAGATTATTATGGTAACAACTGAATATTAGGATGAACTGAGAAGTGCTGGATCAGACAGTGTTACAATAAGTTCCAGCAAGAGGTTTTGTAAGACTTGGGAGACTTCAGTTCCTGGCTATGTACTTTTCAGAAGAAACCGAGGTAGCAAAAGGGGGGTGGAGGGCTCTGTATGTCAATGAAAATATCAAAGCTGCAGAAATTCAGAATACACATAAGGAGCCATAAGAACTGTGAGTCACCCGAAACAGGAAATGGGACAGCCATATGAACTGGAGTTGTCTACAGGCCCCAGACCAAGGGAGGACATAGACACATTACTGTTAGAATATAGAAAACATGACAGCTAAAGGGGAGGTTCTGATAATGGGAGACTTCAACATGCCAGATACAGATTGGTCAACAGCAGCAGGAACATCTGTCAGAACTAGACACCGGTGGATTCCCTGCAGGGGAGGGCCTCAAACAACTGGTACAGCAACCCGCAAGAGACAGGGCTATCCTAGATCTAGTACTGACTAACAGGAAAGGATCACAGATCTCCAGGTAGAAGGTCACCTAGGGGCCAGTGACCATCACATGGTATGGTTCAATTTGGCCACTACAACTAAATCATCCCATTCCAAGGCAAAAATATGGGACTTCAGAAAAGCTCACTTTGATAAGATGGCCAACAGAGTTAAGCTAGCCCTGAAAAAGAAATACAGGTGAGGGGCATAAAGTAAAATGAAAAGCATTAAGGATGCAATACTTCAAGCAACATCCCATTGTATTAGAGAGAAAAGGAAGTGCAAAAAGAAGAAGGAAACCACTTTTGTCCTCAAAAACAGTAGCAGAAAAGGTCAGAGCCAAAGTCTGGCCTTCAGGAAATATAAGGGAACACAGGGATGAAGATAGGGAGGCATACCAAACTTCTAAGGGAAGCAGGGAAGGCAGTAAGGCAGACAAAGGCCCAAACCGAGGAACACTAGAACAAACAGTAAAAGAAGGTGACAAGACTTTCTATAGATACATTAGTGAAAGGAGAAAGTCCAGAGGGGTATTGCTAAGATCAAAGGAGATAAGGGGCATGTGAGGAGGAGGAGGAGGAGGATTCATGTAAAAGTATCTATCATAAATAGATACTCCTGCTCAGTATTTACTGAAGAGAAGATAGGCAGGGCCCACAGCCCAGCACCATGGACACAGGGGAGAGGAGGTGAGCACTAGTCCCTTCACAAAAGAAAGGGTCCTACAAGAGCTCGATAAGCTCAGGTGGACAAGACAATGGGACCTGATGGCACACATCCCAGGGTACTAAAGGAGCTAAGGTGGAACTAGCAGAGCCATTATCAGAACTGTTTAGTGAGTGTCTCAGCACAGGAGAGGTCCCAGAAGACTAAAGAAGGGTTTATGTGATCCTGCTCCACAAGAGTGGTAGCAGGGAGGAGGCAGGGAACTACAGACCAGCAGTCTTACCCCAGTAGTGGGCAAGATTATTGAGGCACTTAAGGAAAGGATATGCAACACTTGGAATCCATTGGAGCACAGGATCCAAGACAGCATGAGTTTACAAAGGAAGATGCTGTCAAACTAATCTCATAGATTTCTTTGACTGGGCAACCAGAGTGACGGATTAAGGGGAGCAGTTGATGTAGCCTACCTTGACTTCAGCAAAGCTTTCATACTGTTCCACATAGAAGATTGATTAATAAGCTAGGTAGGCTCGGGGTGGTCAGAAGATGGTTAACTGGGTGGCAAACTGGTTGGCGGGCAGAAAACAGAGAGTGGTGGTAAATGGCATACATTGAGGAAGAGATGCAAATCACTAGTGAGGTACCTCAAGGATCAGTCCTGGGGCCAGTTCTCTTCAATATCTTCATCAGTGACATTGCAGATGGACTGGAGGGTAAGGTTTGTCTGTTTGCAAATGACACCAAGATCTGCAACAGAGTAGATGATCCAGATGGGGTGGGCAGAATGAGAAGAGATCTGGATAAACTAGCAGAATGGATGGAAGAGTGGCAACTGGGGTTTAATGCAAAGAAGTGCAAGATCATGCACATAGGGAAGAGAAACCTGAAGCCACCTATAGGCTGGGAGGTGTGTTGGTTGTCTCACAAGGGAAGAAAGAGTCTTGGGCATCATCATCTCCCACGACCTGAAATCATCCAAGCAGATCACTAAAGCAGTAGGTAAGGTTAGGGGGATGTTAAGGTGTATTAGAGGGGTATCACAAGTTGGAAGAGGAGTGGCTAATCCTCTTACAAGACACTGGTTAGGCCCCATGTGAGTATCATGCAGTACTGAAGGCCCACCTTCACAAGGACATTAACCAAATTGAGGCAGTCCAGAGAAGGGCAACCAAAATGGTGCAGGGACTGCATCAGAAAACATATGAGAACAGATTAACGGAACTCAGTATGTATACCCTAGAGCAAAGGAGGGAGAGAGGTGATATGATCGGAACATTCAAGCACCTTAATAGCATTAACAAGGTGAAAGAGTCTAACATGTTTCAATATAAGTAAAATAGCAGGACAAGAGGACACAGCATGAGATTAGAGGAGGCCGATTAAGGGTAATGTGAGGAAGTTCTTTTGACAGAAAGGGTGGTGGATGCATGGAACGGCCTACCTCAGGAAGTGGTGGATATGAATACAGTGCAGAGTTTCAAACAGGCATGGATAGGCATAAGGAGCAACACAGATGAGTATGAATAGATAGGCCATTGACAGAACAAGTGCTGATGGCACATTTATAAGGTAGAAAAGAAATGGGCAGACTGGATAGGTCTTTAGGTCCTTATCTGCTGTCAACTTCTATGTTTCTATGTTGGTGGAGGTCCGCCAAGCTGGTACCAGACTGATGGCAAGGTTTGAGACTTAGGCTGGGACCCCAGAAGAAACAGTGTAAATAGCTGTGAAGACGGGGAGAAAAATACAGGAATTCAGAGTTAGGACTGAATGCCTGAACCTACACCATGATGCATCATGATCTTTGAATCTGTGCAATGAGTGTAACTGAACTTACACAGTTTATTCACCTGTGAAGGGACAAGAGCTACTGTAGAAGCTTTTATGTCCTTGGTTTATTTACTTAAAACACCTGAGAGGGCCTCAGCGTGTCCCAGAAAACTCCAAACCTGACTGTGACTGTATCACAAGAAGCCGAACTCCCAGTGGGCTTAAGAGTATTCCTAGATATGGAAATTCCCAGGGCCATGCCCACCCCTCTCCCAGGGAGAGGAGAGAGACCAGAGGATGTTGCACTTGGTGATTGAATTTGCAAATACTCTGTCTGTATGGGTGTTTTGTGTTCAGAGATGTCTACCTTATGAATCTGCTGCTCACCCAGGGTCTCTTTTTATTTCAATCGCTCCCCATTAGGATCCTGGAGGCTTTATGAAAAAGGTGCAGGGGACATTATTAACTTTACCTGGGGACAAGAGGCCCCAGGTACAGAGGACTCTGCTGTCATCTCCAAGGGAATGAGGGGGCTGGCAATGGTGGACCTTAAAATGTATTACTGGGCAGAATAGAGGGCAGCCCTGATGAAATGGACAAAGCAGCGGGTACAGTCATAGTGGTACAATATGGAAAATAACCCGAAGGGGATCACTTCATCCTCATCTCCAGGACCTTAGACAGAGAGGTAGGGGCCAAATATTAAATAGGTGGGTTAAACACTTACTAATGGTCCTGCAGCAGCTTTGCAAGCTTACAGAAACCTCCAAAGGGCTGGACCCCTTAGCATTGATAAGACATTGGGATACATTTCTTCCACCAAGAACAGATGGGGGTACCTCAGATGGGAAATGAGGGCTCACCTATTTCAGCCAGTATATTTCTCAAGGAAAGATGGTGAGTTTTCAAGAACTGAGACAAAGACATTCACTACAGCAGGCTGACATGTTTGTAAACCTATAAATAAGACATTTCATCATCTCAGGCAATAACATACAAAACTGACAAGAAACCTTTCAAGATTGAAGGATTCATTTTATTGAGGATAACATTACGAACAAAATTTCACTACATCTCAGATTTATACAAAATTTTGGTAGATGGGGCCCTCCCCCAGAGAGAACTAGGCAAAAGTGGGAAAATGAAGTAGGGAACAGTTAAATCAGAAGGAACAGGAGAAAAGACTGCAGAGGGTGTGGAATACAATGTCATCATCAGTGTGGAGAGAATTTTCTGGAAAGTCATGGCTTGCTTTTTAGGACAATAACAATCACAAAGCTATAGAAGCACCAGGCCGGATTTATGTTGAAGACACTGCGGGATAGAGGCTCGCATTTTCATGTATTTTTGGGGATGTCCAAGGATTCAGATATATGTGCAGGTGGTACACTAGGCTATACAGACAATGTTGGGAATGTTCTTTCCAGTATATGGTGTTGGGAATTCTGTGGGTGTTCCTAAACAAAAACACAGAAAAGGGTTACTACAGGATTATGCAAAGCATGTCCCTAAAGGGAATTACTCTACGCTGCTTAACAGATGTTACCCATATATATCAGACTGGATAACCTGAATGCAGGCTGTCTGAGAGATGGAGAGCATCACAGCAGACATCAACATCTGAAGATAGACCTTCCTGGAATTTTGGAGGCCATGGGACAATAACAGCAATGCAACCCTCTGAAGGAACACAAGGCAATAGCCAGGACTTCGAATCGCAGGACTTAGGTAATGGGTGCCCTGGGGCTTTGACTCAGGGTACTTATTTCAAGGGACCCCACCTCAACAATGGTCAGTAATGGACTTAAGTATATGTGACAGACTTTGTGACTTCAAGAGTTGTTGACCCTGCACCAATGGGACATGTTTGCCCTCCTGAATTTTGTGCAGGGTTATGATTCTGTTCTAATAATGTTTACTTTTCTTGATATTTTTATAGTTACACAACACAAGGAAAAAGGAAAACAGTTCTTTAGAACGTGGAAAAAGGTAAAACGTGACAGTTAGCTCTATGATATCTGATGTACTGTATGGCCTTAGAGCTGTATATAAAATATAGGGTATGTTTGTGCACATGTCATGTAATACAGTCCTAAATGTCATACTTGCTCCCACTGCTTGGATGGTTGAACACTTTAGTTTTAATAGGTATGGGAACACTGCTTATATTTTGGATTTTTTTTCTTCCTCACATCATATTCCCTACGCTTGATGCTTTATGTTGAAACACTAACTGATAACATTAACATAAATATTTTTGTGAAGAATATGAAACAAGCTAAATTGGGTGTGCTTGTATTTTTCAGTGCTATCCTGGCGGTGTCATTGGATCCTTAAAGAACCAAATGCACATACAAAAAGTTATTTAAGGCAGTGGCAATAGCTGGCCTGTCAAAACACATGGCAGCTTGAGTTCAGTGGAGCAATTTGTTCTGTACTATTATTAAACCAAGACATTTTTAATCTGTTCTAATACCTCAGAAGTTTTACAGTTTGATGCAAGCTTTTATCCTTGAAGTGGAAGTTGACCTTTTCAAATTTTATGGTTTGTTTTCTTTGGAATGACATTTTAGGGCTCTTAGCTCAAGAAACAGGACTACAGTCTGCTGAATATGGTGCTGTTTTTCACTGTAATCAGCACACTCTGTGGAAACTGTCACCATATGTCAAACTGTATCTCAACATTCTGTACCTTCTTTGAAACACTGTGATTTGGTAACAAAATTATGTTATTAACATAGAGATTCTCAGACTCCATGTTTAGTGGTTTAGCTACCTTTGTGCTAACCCAGACTCCACTGTGTGAAGCCACCTGTGCTCTGTTTATGACTTCACCCTGGGTATGTGTACACTTCAGCATATGTGAGCTACCAGTTTTGTGCTTGGTGGCCTTTAAAGAACCAAATGTACTTACAAAAAGTTATTTAAGACAGTGGCAATCGCTGGCCTGTCAAAATCACATGGCTGCTTGAGTTCAGTAGAGCAATTTATTCTGTACTATTATTAAACCAAGACATTTTTAGTCTGTTTTAATCTCTCAGAAGTTTTATGGTTTGACTCATATTTTTATCCTTAAATATTTTGCCTTGGCATTGTAAATGAATGCTTTGTATGCGTCCTTAGTGTTTTGTAATAGAACTAATCACTGTGAACCTAGAAGTTTGGCCTTTGCTCACTGATTATCTCTGTGCAGTAGGTGCACTAATCTCTGCTGACACTCAGGAAAAGTGACTGCCTTTTACTTTCATATACCTAGACAGAACATAGGCATCAGAGACCTTAGAAAGCTCATCATAAAAGTAAGCTTGTGCAGAGTCAACATCTGCAATACATTTAGATGGCATCAGTGAATGAGATCTGTCATAAGTACAGTATTTATTTTTATTTATTTATTAAATTTTGTTAACTGGTAGGCCCCTGGGCCCTGAAGGTCCCTTTTTCAGGGGTGACTTGGGGTTAGTTACATATCTTTTGCATATACAGGCAGGTAATACAGTGAAGGACATATCATCATACAGGATGACAAAGACAGTATACAGTTTTGTGGAAGAGGCAGTAGGTACATTACATTACTGGATACAACAGTACAGTGTTGGACATATTGTCCAGAGTATAACAACAATATAAAGTTTAGTGGAAAGGGCAGTAGGAACATTACATCTTAGAATACAGTACAGATGGCAGATGGATGTGGGGTGGTAGGAGTTTTAGGTGCACACAATAAGTTCAGCATAAGACAGTGTAGCATTTTAAGCAGACATTAGACAATACCATAGTGGGAACAGTATTGTAGTAGCATAATTGACACAAGGTAGGCTAGCCGTCCGAGCAGAGGCAGGGACTAGGGTTAAGGAGTTGAGCGTATAGCCTTTGAAACATGGCTAGGGTGGGTGCCTCCTGAAGGTGGCCGGGAAGATTGTTCCATGATACAGGAGCTAGGTGAGCAAAGGATTTGCTCCCTGCAGGAGCTGGCAATGGGAATTTCTAGTAGTTTTTGCTCACAGAGCGGAGCGGTCGCCTGGTCTTCTTTGGGGCAAGTAATCTGGTCAGCCCTGCTGGGAGTTGGGCATCGAGGAACTTGTAGGTCCAGCTTAATAGGGGTACTGGAGTCTGTTATTCTAGGAGGGCCAGTTGAGGGCTGTGAGGGCTACACAGTGATGGGTCCTCGGTGGGATTTGGATGCGATTTGTGTAACTTTGTGGTATAAGGTCTGTAGTCTACAGTGATCCGATTTGGAGATGCTGAGTAAGAGAGGGACTGCTAGGTTAAGGTGGGGAGTAGGATGCTTTGTGCAATTGCAAGTCTAGTCTCTGGTATCATGTTGTGGCTTAGACGATAGAGGAGGCCCAACTTTTGGTGGATACTTTTGTTACCAGGTCCACATGGGGCTTCAATGTGAGCCCCTGGTCTAGTGTGAGCCCAAGGTGCTTATGGTTTTAGTACCTCAATCATGGAATCAGACATGGTGGTGAGTGGAAGAAAGTGGGCATGAGAGGGACCCAGGGATTTTGGCCCAAATAGTATTGCTTTCGCCTTGGTAGGGTTTAGAACCAGGTGATTCTTGGCCAGCCAGACCTCGGTTTTGGTGAAGTCTGCTTGGAGCAGGGGTCCTAGGATGGATGTGTTCTCTCCCAATCTATAGAGCACTGCATCATCAGTGTACTGTACTATGGAGCTGCCCCACAATGGCCATGAAGGTAATTTCTGAATAGGGAGACTAACACCAGGCCTAAAATTGAACCCTGTGGGATCCCTTCAGTTAAGTGTGAGATCGGAGGTGACCCCTCCACTTGACCTGTTGAGAGCGATCAGAGTGATAATTATGGAACCAGTTGATGGAGTGCTAGTCAAGTCTGAATTGTCTAAGTTTTGTAATCAGGAGTGGGTGATCTACCAGATCAAAGGCCTTGGAGAGGTCGATGAACATGGCCCGGTGGGGGTTCCTTATCCATGGCGGCTAGAACATCAGAGGTAAATCTTATGAGGGCAGTATTGGTCCCATGCTTTGTTGAAAGCTGTGTTGCGAGGGGGCCAGGAGTCCATTGACTTCCAGGTAGTCCTTAATTGGCAGTATACCAGTCGCTCCTGGATCTTTGCCAGATGGCATAGGGTGGAGATAGGTCTATATTGGCCAATCATTTCTCTAGCTCCACCCTTGTGAATTGGAACTACATGGGCCGGCCTCCATATTGTTGGAACTGTTCCTTCCTGCAAGGATCTGTTTATTAACAGGGCTACAGGCAGGGCAATGGCTGGGGCAGTGGCCCTGAGTAACCTAGGTCTAGTCCCTCAGGTCCTAGTGATCCGTTAGGTTTTAAGGATTGTAGGAGGGCCAGCACTTCTTTGGCTTGCACTGTCTGCAAGTGAAAATGGACAATCGGGGAGTCCTGAGATTCAGTGACCAGAGTGCCCTGAAGGCAATGTGTTGGGCTAGATCAGAGCGCCCCAGATCAGTGAAGAAGGGATTAAAGGCTGAGGCAGCTTCCTCTCAATCCGTAATAGTTATGCCATTACTTATTATGTTACCCTGCTGGGGTGTATTTGTACCTTTAGCAGGGTGTTGATGCTAGACCAGAAGGATTTGGGGTCAGACAGATTTTGCCGCTGGAGGAATTTATGTAATCCCTTTGGCTGACTTGGAGATTTTTGGCACTGGTTCCACAGCAATCTGTAGGCAGCAAAGTCTGCGGGGCTGGCTGAGCTCCTAGCCTTTTTCTGGCCTTGTCTCTAGCTATCATTAGCGATTTTAACTAACGTGATATCCATTTGTGGCAATAGCTTTTTGCTCGCCTCCCTCCTAACCGGGCATGTAGGTTGGCCACTGCAGAGAAAGGTACACTGAAAGTACTGGGCAGCATCGTCAATACTGCCCAGGAGTTTAAGCTGTGACCTGTCTGTGTTTCTCAGGGAGCTCTGGAAGGCCTCGGCAGAGAATCTAGAGAAGTTCCTGGTCACTATGAGCCTAGGTGGAACCCTGGGAGGCAAATTTTTCCATATGCAGAAGGTGGGTGAGTGATTGCTTATGGCGTCTGACATCATGCCAGTTGCTTGTATGTTAGTAGGGTTGGAGACCAGTATCCAGTCAAGGATGGAGTGGTTCCCTGTTTTTGGTTGTGCCTTGTGACCTCAGAGATGATCTGGGTCAGGTTTGCATCAAGAAGTGTGGCCTTGTAGGTTTGTTCAGTGGTGGATTCCATTTCAAGTTAAAGTCCCCAAGAACCAGTATCTCTTTGAGCTGTGCCTCGGCTAAGGAGTGGACTAGGTTCTGGAGTGCTGAGGTGCCACCAGTAGGGGGTTTTAGATACAGTCTATGGTCAGGTGTTTTGCACGTCCGAATACAATTCTTACATATAAAGATTCTAGTGCTGTAGGGCCTGGCATGTTGACAGGGGACAGGAGGCTGCCAGGGAGGAGCTCACATAAACAAGAATACCCCCTCCTTTTTCCTCTCTCTATCCTTTTCTAACGGAGTCACAGTGGTCGAGTGCCACTTCATGAGGGAGAATGTGAGGTTTCAGCCATGTTTCAGATATGGCTAGCACGCCAGGCCTATATGTGTCTACCCAGGATTGTACCTCAGGCATTTTGGGTTGTAGGCTGCACACATTCATGTGAGCCACCCGCAGGTTTTGGTATGGCACCATATGGGGTCAGTGGAGGCCCCAGTATGGAATTAATGAGTGGTGGTCCAGGGTTGGGCTGTATGTCATCTCCATGCAATATCAGCATTAGCAGGATGAGGCAGAGGACCCTCAGCCCAGTGAAGGGATGAGGTTTTGATCGTTTATCATGCATGCAGGAGAAGATGAGGTAACAGGCTCCCTTGCATGCTAAGCCATACTTTAGGGCCAGCGAGTGCAGGACTTCTTATCCAGGGCATTCTGTGAGGTGGGGTAGATGACTGTCCTGTGCGCCCTAAGCAGCCTAGGGTCTTGGCAGTCACTAATTTTGCATTCACCATCTAATTGTAGCTGCATACAGAAGTAGCAGCATCGGTACTCTGAAAATGGCAGGATTTGGGTACAGCCACGTAGAGCCATCAGTGCTAGTGGTAGAGTTGGGCTGCTTTGATATGGTGCATTTTCCACCGTGCCTCCGGACCTTAGAGTGGTTCTGAGGGTGCAAGGTTCCCTATCCTTGAGCTGTTCAATTGATCTTGTGAGGAGTGTTGGTCTCTCTAAATTGTTTGTTTTTTCCTTGGGTAAGATTACTGCTATTCTTTCACAGCAACAATAGAAGAGGCAGCTGGCTAGGGGCAGGGCTAAACAGGGTACCTACTGGAGTTAGTAGCAGTGATAGTGGGACAGGCAGCCCTGCTAGGTAGCCTCTAGTGGCAGCCGTTGAGAAGCTGCAGATGGAGAAGTGAGCTGATAGGCTTAGGCGCAACATGACCTACATGATATTTAGAGGAGAAAGTACTGTATTTAGAGGAAGAAAATTCTTGAAAGATCTTCTCAACAAGAAGTAAATGGAAGACCTCATCCTGTGATGCCCACCACACAAAACATAAAATTGTGGTCACTGGGACCATTATTTATAGAACCAAATGTGAGGCTCTAATGTGACTCATATAAAAAATCAAATCTAGTATGGTTTCTGTGTTTTATATACAATGCATACATGTGGGAGTCTGGTTACATGAAGTAGGTTAAACTGTATTAGGACCACTCTGAGTTTTAACCTGGGAGGTTTTCAATTAACATTAAAGTCCCTCAATGGTGAACTGATATGAGCAGTTCAAAGAGTCGGTACAAGAAAGCAGGACATCACATTTAAAGAAATTAACACTTGGGAGAGACTATACACACCCAAATAGATTATTTTACCTTTTGTGTTTGCATATCTCAATACTGAACCTAACAATGGCTTGCCTATAAGAGTGTTGAATGCTGATAATAATGGTGATCTTACCTGACTGTATCTTGCTGGTTGATGCATTACCTCTTGATGTACCCCCAACCACAGTCAGTGCTCCTGCTCACAATTCGATATGTCCAGTTTGCTTGTCATCAGTAATCAGTCCTGACTGGATATTATGTCTCTCACCCTCACCTAGTGCTGAGAATTTCCCAGGTCATAAAAGACTCAACTGGAGATCTTTCAGTGTCCATAAATGCCCCAGGTTTTGCTATATTATCTTCTTGGCAATGATAATACTTCTTGTCACAGGTGATATTGAACCTAACCTGGCCCTATCTCTCGTGCACCCACCAACTTATGCCCACCTCCTTGGGTCTGGGATTAAAGTGCATAAAATTGCCAAGTTATATATTGTAAATCTGCTCACTAATCTTCATTACCTACTTACTTGATACATCACTGTCAGCCTGATGTATTGGGGATTTCTGAAACTTGGCTTAAACTTAACATTTCAGACAATTTTTTTGCCCTACCTGGCTACATCTATTTTAGGCAGGATAGACAAAGCTCCAAAAGGGTTACCTTGTTCTACATTAAGGACCATTTAAATGCCTTGATAGTGTCTTGCCTAACATCCCCTGATGTGGATCTGAGTACTGTCATGTAGTGCTATTAGAAAATATTAAAAATTGCACCTGTTCTGTGTATACATACCTCCTTTTGATGGCCTCAATACTCTTGCTAAACTAACTGAGTTAGTAGGTGCCCAGATCAGGGTAATGAGTTAATTACGGTGGGTGATTTCAATGTTGACTGGCTTGGTAAAATAGAACCACTGTTGATCACTATTTAAGTAAACTGAATGCCACACTAGGCTGACAAAGGCTGGGGGAATGGCTACCTTGCAGGATTGGATCTTAATATCTAGGATGGATAGAACCTCCCTTTCTGGCATGCTCCCTGATTCGGTCAGTGACCATTCCTCCACCTATTCTCTGTGGAAGGCTAAACTTTGACTCCCCACCAAGAATGATTCATTTTAAATACTTCTCTAAACTTGACCACATAGCCATTAAGGCTGACCTTGCAGTTATGGACTGGTCTTATCTGTGGGCTTCTGATAATGTTAACAATGGAGTCTCATATTTTAGTAAGGTGTTTAAGACCCACAGGATAAACATGTACCTATCACCTTTAGAAGAATTAGGGCATTGCTATCAAGTGTCTTGACCAACTGTTGTTTGCTTATTAAAAGGCTGAGACAAATACTGGTGGAGTTTAAGGCTTCTGGAAGAGTCTCTGACCTGGCAAAATACAGTCAACTTTGATCCCAGTGTAAAAAGTCATAAAGTAAAATAAGTGTACCTACCTTAGAAATGTCCTCTGCCACTGTGGATATTCCTCGACATTACTGAAACATATAAAACAAATGTTGGGCCAGAACAATAACTCCATGCCTTCTGATATGGTCATAAATGATATAAACTGTAATAATCCTTCCATTATAGTCAATGCATTCAATGTGCAATTCAGTGATCTAGCTATGTACATGGGTTTCTTTCCTTTAATGAAATCCTCCTTGGTAAAGCTGCTGCCTATCCAGTGGATAAGCAGGATGGCCTCCCTCCCTTCTATCTATGAGTGGTCAAGGTGACGAAAGTGTATGAATTACTCAAAAGGATTCCTGTATCTAAATCTGCAGGATTGGATGGGCTTGAGCCTAAACTTCTCCGACTAGCTGCAGTGGAAATCACACTTGTGGTGACCAGATTATTTCATTTGTCCTTAATGAAAGGTATTGTTCCTTCTGCCTGGAAGCTGCCCCATATTATCCCTGTATTCAAGAAAGGGAACCCAAAAACCCTTAATAATTACAAGCCTGTTTCCATTCTACCTGTGCTGAATAAAACCTCAAAAATTGATCGCTGCTCAGCTCACCAAATACATGTTAAATCATAATCTTCTATCTCCACACCAACATGGCTTTGGCAGTTGTCATAGCACCTCCACTGCATTACTAACGCATACCAACCATACAGCTACTGGTATGGACAGAGGTGATTACTCTGGTACTGTGTTCATAGACTTAACTAAGGCTTTTGACCTTGTCAACCACTCCTTACTTAATTGCCCTTAATTGGTTTAATAATTATCTCCAGTATAGGCGGCAGTTGGTCACAACAATAACTCCATTGCGATGTCCCTCACGACCCTGGGGGTGGCTTCCATATGAATCAAAGTTATGCCTATCCACCCTGTGTCTCCTGCACAAAATGGTCCACCATTATACCCCCACCTCACTGACTTAATTAAACTTAAGCACCTGTCAAGGGCTCTTCGTTCAGCTTCCTTCCTTTAGTAGATACTCCAAAGCCCTGGCTAACAATTCAAAGGAGAGACTTTGCATTTGCTGCTCCCACCCTCTGGAACTCCCTCCTCATGCATTCCTCACCACCACCTTTCCCTCTCTACTCCATCACTCCCTCTCTCATTACCTTTTCACCTCCTCCTCCTGCACATGCTCCCACTGACACCTTACCCTGGGCTGAAGGTCCTAGATCTGGGCCTGGGCCACTCTACCTTGGCTGTCATGCAGTCCATGTATCGCACCTCTTCTTGCATGTTGCTCTTGTTAGTCATGCCTAATCTCTGTCTGCTTCTTATTTTACCTCCCTGTACTTGTATCATGCTCTTCCCTACAATAATGTATAGCTATCTTTCTTAAATGACTGCTTGTACCACAGTATATACTCATTGTTATTTTATGTATAGCTCCCTTACATATTGCATAGTTCATATTGTTATGTATAGCTCCCGAACATATTTATTGTTCTGCACCAAGCAGTTGAAAACCTTGTATGTTCCAAGCTGATGCATAGATATCAAGCACTGTTTCAGAACTGCCTACTTTGTATCATGTGTATGTAAGTTCTACAACCTCTGTAACCTTATATTCCCTAGACTGACCCTGAAAAAGGACTGTACTGTTTCAGTGGGCCCACCTGGTTATCAAAATTCAAATAAAATAAAATAAATCTGGCATGTCTATCTCTGAGCCTGTGGCATCCATTGCCAGGGTCCCCCAAGGCTCTGTACTGGGACCACTTCTATGCCCCATACATATTAACGAACTGCATGAATGCTTGAAGTACAGTATGCCAATACTATGTGCAAATGACTTTGTACTTGTTGTTAGCTCTAATGACATCTGCAAAATAAATAGTATGCTTTCTCATGACCTACAGGTAGTGCAAAACTGGTTACTTCAAAACAGACTGCTCTTAACCATGTCTAAAACACAAGCTACATTTTTGGCTCGCCTCCCAGACTTCAATTCACATTTTCTGTAATGATAGTACATCGTTTGAGGTTGTGCAGTCCTTTAATTATCTAGTGTTGCCCTGGATCCCTCCCTTGATTTTCACCTGTATGTCTCAAAGACATGTAAATTCTACTCAGTTTAGCCAATAGAATCAGGCATAATTTACCTCATGTTCCTGTTTATCTCTTGCAAGGGTTACTACTTCTAAGTTAATGTACAATGCAGCTGTTTATGCAGCCTCAGCTTCAAAGTTGGCATTATGAAATGGGATGTCACCTGTAATGACATATGCCACCTTGTGTTTGCAACAAATAGGTTTGCCCACCATTGTACATTGTGTAAGAGGCTGGAGTGGCTTCCTCCCAGAGCACTGCATGATGTAAACCACAGAAGGTACTGTCTATAACATTTTGAACAGTCAATGTCCTCAATATCTTGTTGCCTTGCTTCACACAGAATAACCCTTATCCCTTAAGGTCTACAGATCTTGATCTGCTTGTCATTCCCAAATTAAAGACTAATCTTGGGCGGCTGCATTTCAGAACTTTACAGATGTGGAACAAATTGCACCCTGAGATTCGAAGATGTGCAGCTCCTTGGGGCTTTTACGTACATTTTGTTGCATGTACTAAGTACTTATGTGCAATTGCCTTTCAAGTTGTAAGCTGATGTTTGTGGACATAATCCTGTTCCCATGTAGTGAATGTTATAATATGCTGACTCCTCCCTTTCTTGCTGTGTTCCATATCTGATGACGCTTTGTACAAACTGTTGTAATTTTTACTCCTGTAAACATTGTATTTCTGTGTATTTTGTGATATATATGCTCATCCCATTCCTTTGTAATCTCCGAGTCGTGTTGAGAAATAGACAGTTCCTGTCTAGTGCACTTACCCAGTTAACAAAATGAAATAAATAAATTACCTGAAAACTGTGCAAGTGATGGAAATTGTCTCTACTAGAGATCCAGAATTAGCACAATATACTTGACGCTTGGTGAGCCAGAAGGCAGCTTGTGTTGCCCACCATGTAATGACAAGAATAACAATGAATGAGCTCAGAGAGGAAGTACTAATAAACTCTCAGTCTGCATAACTTAGTAAACAGAATGCTAACCTTTATTTGTTTCTGAAAAAATAGAAAAAAAATTAAATTACCTATTAAAAACTGGGATTTTTTATGCTACTAAATTACTGTAATGCAAAAGGACAAAGAATAGCAAGAGATATGGCACAATTTGATGCTTGTAAGAGCTAGAAAGTATCTCGCCCAGCCTCTTGACATAATGAAAAAACAGCTGAGTTTCCAGTCAATCCAAGTAGCCTGGCAAGGTACTAGGAAAGAAAGGGGATCAGTTGCTGGAGGAAGAGTGGGCCAGGAAGGCAATTGTAAAACAACTCTTAGCCAACATAAAACATACTAACATACTATTTGCCAGCAGATTAGGCCTTATGGTCTATCAAGTCTGCTCGAACCTAGATCCTTAGTTGGGTGCAGAGACCTCCCATCCCTTGTGCTCCAGAAACCCCTATCATCCATCCCCACCCCCGGACAGGCCATCATCTGATACATCCACTTTCTGTGTCTGTCCCACCCTCTCTTAAAGCCCTCCACTGTGGATCTCTGAACCAGCTCACCAGGCACAGCATTCCAAGGGTCCACCACCCTCTCAGTGAAAAACCTCCTCCTCTTTCCCCTCACCCTTCCACCTTCCAACTTCAAACCATGCCCTCTGGTGATGCCTCCCTGCTTTAGTCTAAAGATCCCTCCATGTTTACCTATTTATTCCTTGAGGTACTTGAAGACCTCAATCATGTCCCCCTGTCTCCTCTCCTCCAATGAAAACAGGCAGAGCTCCTCAAGTCTGTCCTCGTAAGTCAAATCCCCTAGCCCTTGTATCATCTTTGTTGCCTCCTCTGTACCCTCTCCAGGAGCTGTATGTCCCTCTTCAAGTGTGGTCTCCAGTACTGTACACAGTACTCAAGGTGTGGTCTAACCAGTCCATTGTACAGCGGCAGAATCACTTCCTTGCTCCTTGAGGTGATCCCTCGGTATGCATCCCAACATCCTGTTTGCCTTGCTAGCTGCTCTCCTGCACTGCTCAGAGTTATTCATACATGTATCCACCATGACACCTAGGTCTTTTTCCCCTGTTGAGGCTTCCAGCACCTCCCCTCCCAGGGTGTACCTGTGTTTAGGGTTTCCCCGACCAGATGCAACTCTGCACTTGGTGATATTGAAATTTAATTTCCATGTGAGCCCAGCTTTCCAGGGTGTCCAGGTCCCTGCAGGCCAACCTCCCTCTTCTCCTCAACTACTGCTCCCATCTTGGAGTCATCCGCGAAGAGACTCATTTCACACCCTATACCATCCCTGATGTCTGATATGTATGCATTAAACAGGATTGGACCCAGGACCGAGCCCTGTGGTACCCCACTACCAACCTCTGTAGGGTTCGAGAGCTCCCCACAGACCACTACTCTCTGAGTGCGTCCAGCTATCCAGTTTTCAATCCATCTGACCATCAAAGGGCCTACTCTAACCCCATCAGTTTCTCCGCCAGACCATTGTGGGGACAGAGTCAAACGCCTTGCTGAAGTCCAAGAATAATACATCCACAGGCTTACCCCTGTCCAGTTCTGATGTTACCCATTCATAGAACTCCACAAGGTTGGTTTGACATGATCTACCTGGCACAAACCCATGCTGCCGACTATCCAGACCTCCCACCTCCCCAAGTAAACCCCAATCGTTCCTTTAGTATACTCTCCATTAATTTTCCCACCACCGAGGTTAAACTGATGGGTCTATAGTTTCCTGGTACTTCCTTGACCCCCTTTGTGGATTGGTACCACATGTGCCTCTCGCCAATCCCTAGGTACCCTCCTGTCTCAAGTGACCTGTTGAAAAGCTCCGCCAGGGTTGCAGCCAGTATGTCCACCAATTCCCATAGTACTCTCGGATGAATGCCATCCTGCCCAGGAGATTTGTCTTTCTTTAGGGCCTTGAGGGCAAACCACACCTTTGGTGGGGATGGCATCATCTGTCCCCTCCACCTTACTGGTCTTTTTATCCTTATCCAGATGTGACACCCTGGGTACCTTTCCTCCCTTTGCTCCATTTCTGTTGCTCCCTGATCCCACTCCCTGCCGCTTCTATCCCCTTTGTGCCTTGCTTTGTAGATATCCCATCCCCTCCCTAGTGAACACAGAGGCAAAGTACTGTTAAATACCTCTGCCTGGTCCTCGCCTCTTCCACCCACCCTTCTTCTGATCTCAATCTGCTGAGATGGCCCTTAGTTTTTCTCCGCCCCAATGTACCGGAAGAACCCCTTTCCCTCCATGTATCCTGTGCCAGCCGTTGTTTTACTGACTTTGCTCCTCACCATACGGGTGACTTTTCTAGATGCAAGCTGGTACATTTCTTATCCCTATCCCTCTTGTTGTTTTATATTTTTGTAAGCCGCCTTCTTTTCTCTGACTGCTACCTGAACCTCACTGGACCACCAGCATGGTTTATGTGACCTTGCTCCCTACGTTTCAACTTAGCGCAGATCCTGACTGCCTCATGAAGTCCCGCTTTATGACCTCCCATCTCCTTTCCACACTTGTCGTTGAGGTAATCCCTTCAAGTGATCCTTGAGAATATTTCCCATGCCCATAAAGTTCTGCCCCCTGAAGTCCACTGCCAGTGTCCTAGATCTCACCCCCAATCCCCAATGCTTATTTGAAACCAGACAGTATTGTGGTCACTCCCAGTCAGGGGTCCTGTACAACCATGTCCCTTACCAGATCCCCATCTGCCAGAACCACATCCAGGACATGCCCCTCCCTTGTGGGCTCCATCACATGCTGTGTTAAGAACACATCCTGGAAGCCATCCAGCAGCCTCTGCTCCTTGGCCACCTTAGAGGACATGGTTCCCCAGTTTGTACCTGGCATATTAAGGTCCCCATCAACACCACTCCTTCCCCTTTGGACCACACTGGGCAATGATGTTGTCCAGCAAACCATCCTCTAGAACATCACTCATCCCGGGGCCTATAGCTACTCCCAGCTTGACCTTATCTCCTGCTGGGGATCGTAAGGTGACCCATAAGGCCTCCCACGTTTCCCTCTGCCTCTTCTACCATAGCAATTTCTATGTCATCTCTAATGAACATAGCCACTCCACCCCTCTGCCCTCCTTTCTATCCTTCCTAAGCTAGTGTACCCCTTTACATTTAGGTCCCAGTCATGGTTTTTGTTGGCTCCACGCTTCCGTGACTGCCGCCACATCCACCCCCGAACAGCATGGCTCTGGAACTCTGGCAACTTGTTTCCCAAGCTCCTGACATTTACTAACACTAACCCCACCCCTTATCCCTGATCCTTTTGTTGAACCCCACCCAGATTCCTTATACTTCCATCCTCCCCTGCTCCTCCTGAAACCTCCACCTCCAGTCTGTTTCCTCCCCTTGGGCTTGAAGGCTACCCTTCATCTGGAGGGAGGGCTTCTGGTCAGCCCCTCCCTTATCCCTTCCCCTACAAGTTTAAACCCCACCTTTCTTGTATGTAGTCAGCCATCCCTGTTTGAGGACTTCCTTCCCTAATGGGGCAAGATGAAACCTGTCCTTGGCATATAGTCCCTTATCCTCCCAAACTCCATTCCAGTTCCCTAACACCCCAACCCATTCTCTTCACCCCACTTCCTGAGCCATTTATTAACCTCTGTGAGCTTCATTTTTTCTCCACTGAGGCCTTTGGTACTGGAATATCTCCAAAAGGAAATGTTGCATCCATTATCCCGACAGACTCTGGCAAGTTCTTGGAACCTTGCTTGGATTTCCATAATGCTATTTCCTCTAGATCATTAGTTCCCAAATGCACCAGGAAATCCGGTTTCCCTCCACAATCCCTAACCATTTCATACACCATGAACTTTGCTCTGTGCACTGTCAGCCCAGAGATACTCACTACCTTCACCTGGCTATGGCATCCATCCTCTGTCCCTCCCAATGGATACCCTTAATCATCGAGTCTCCAGTAACAGAACCTTTACACCGCCATCATCCTTATGGTTACCTCCACTATGCCCTCTCAGCCCCTCCCCACTTTATTCATGATCGCAACTTCATGGGAGTCTTCCTGCCTTATTAGAGACCCCTTGTCACCCTCCCTTTCTGCCTCCCTTGCTATTTGCCCACTTAACTCAAACCCTTCTGAATAGGTGTCCCTTTAACCTCTCTTATCTGAACCATTTATCCTGGTCCTGATGGTTTCCCTTCCCCGCACCCCATCCCCTTTGTAATAGTACCCCGTCTCCAGAGGCTCTCTGTGGGTCCCTTTAGCTAGGGCCCCATCCTTGGTACTGACCTTCCTGCTGAAGGGGCTCCTCTCCCACCTCCTTGTCTCCCAGTTTCTCTCCAATCATGCTCTCCTCCTCATGTCTGGAATATGTTGCATCTCCCCATTTGCTTAACATATATGTTTCCCTTCTCCTCTGGGACTATGTCTATCCTTTCCATAGCTGTTCTGTGATGCCCTATGGGTATCTGACTCCCTCCCCGGCCTCTGTATAAGTTTCCTCATTTCCACCAACCCTTCCTCCCCTCTAGGATGCTTAGTATCTCAAATTTATTGTGACACTCTATGTCAACCTCCATCAAGTAACCGAGTTTCCCTGACTGCATCTCTAAACTGACCTCTTCTTCCTCTCTTGCACTGTTCACCTTAGGAGCTCCCTTCCCACAGTCTGCTGTTTTAGGCTTCCGCACAACAGCCCCTCCTGACTCTTCCCTCCAGTCTCCTTGAATTCAGAATTTTCACCCTGTACGCTTTCCCTTAGCATCAACTTCCCTATCTAAGGGTCCTCTGTCCCTAATATCCCCCTTCTGCTTGCTGTAGCATAATGTCCTGTAATTTCAGGCGTTGCCCCAGCCTCCCCTCAGCCCCACCCTTCTGCTGCTCCATATCCACACCCCTTATCCTTGTACACCCCCAGCTCCCACAGCTTACTCCTTAACCAATATACCTACTCCTGATACAAGATAGCTGTCTACAGAGTGGGCAGCCTCCCTCTCCAGGCCCAATTTAGAATTATTGCCATCCCACAGCCTGTGCAGCCTACAACCCTTCCGAAGATGCCTGCCATGGTGGAATATGGCCACCCTGATTATCCCCTTCTGTTTATAATAGCACACCCCTTTCTCAGTCCCTTTCCCTGGAGTACAGTTTCTCTCTATACTGACTGTAGTTATTTACAAACCCAATTTCAATCCCACCAACAAAGTTCCTAAGTCTCACAAACACATACAGTCCAGTATGTGCTCAGTCCCACTAACAGTGTGTGTAAGCAGACACCAGGTACCGTATGATGTCACAGGCCCACCAACTTCTGTTGCTTCAAATTTCAGTCCCAAACAGAAATACTCAGCCCTTCAATCCCAACCCCAGTGGCTTTTCAGTATTTAAGAAAGCCTACAAAACAGGGTGGGTGGGGGCTCTACCAACACCAGGCAAACAACACATTTAAATTACCTTCTAATTTTCCCTGCCAAACATCTATCCCCAAACCTACAATATCACAGCCCAAGTATCAGTTCAAATTCAAGGTAATAATTTTTAACACATAGAACTAATTTCACTTACAACTATTCAAATATTTCAAATATTTCAGTTTAAAACAAAATATAACTCCTGGCCTCTTTTCTACCAACCTGTTGCTTAAGCTCCCAAGTGAACAACAGTTTTAATCTTTTCACCATGCTTACTTACAAGAGCATAATGGGGCCAGATATTCAAAACTTAGCCCTGGGCTAAATTAGCACTGCACTGCATGCTAAATTAGCCCTGAACCAGTAGCAAGCTATATTCAAAGGAATAGCACTGGGGTTAGACCTGCTGAACATAGTATGCAAAAGGAAGCAGTGCAAACACAGTTGGGAGTGCAGTGCAAAATAGCCCAGGAAATAAGACAGCTCTGAATATAGCAAAAGGAAATGCAAAACACAACAGCAGCTCAGTGGACACAGAGGTGGAGTAAGGCATAACTGAAGTTGATGGACAATTTGTGTGATAGCAATGAAGTGTTGCACAACAACTGCAAACATTAATTCAGGCCACACACTGCAGAACTGTGCTATGCCTTTGAGAGGATCACCCGGTTAACCCGATTGCATAGTGCTAACAAATTAGCCCAGGGCAAATCCATTAGCCCAGGGCAAAAGTTTGATATATTCAAAATTCCTATGCAAATGGGCCTACTTAGGCAATCTGGCCCAGATATTCAAACTGTGCCAGGCTGTGGCACAAGCCTGGGGGCAGCTCAACTTGGTTGCACAAGGGTGTGGCCTGGGTGCGATATTCACGGAGCTGCACTATGGTGCAGCAGCTTTGAATATCACACCCTGACCACCCCACTGTGCGTGGCGCAGTGGCACTGGCGCCAGCGCAAGTGGCTAGAGTGGGAGCATGAGATGCGCTAGTGCAAGTGCCATTGCGCCATGCACATCACCTGGATATTCAAAAGGGACATGCAAATGGGGCCATAATTTATGCAAGGTGCACATGGGACCATTTGCATGTCATTATGGCCCTATTGCATCCCATTAGCATGCAGGTGCAACGATCCCCGATGACTTGTGCCTGGCGCCCTGCCAGGCAGCAGCCGCCAGGGACCGACGCCTCTGCAGCCCAATCGCTGGCATTTGTGTAAAACAAAATCCTCATCTAATATCCTGGTGGTCCAGTGGACCGAAAAGCGTGCCCGAACACGGCATCTGTTAAATAAACCCCTGTCCTATATCCCTGGTGGTCCAGTGGACCACTATGTTCCTGATTGCGGCATTTGTCTACCAAAAAAGCCTAGTCTAAGATCCCTGGTGGTCCAGTGGACTGATCGCTGCCTGATCACAGGCATCTGTGTAAATCACCCCCACGCCAATATCCCTGGTGGTCCAGTGGACCCATCACTGCTTGGAGTCGGGCATCTGTGTAATCACCCTCGCCAATATCCCTGATGGTCCAGTGGACTGATTGCCGTCGATCGCGGGCATCTGTAATCAACTTCCTCAGTATTCTTCAGGTGTCAGTGATTACTTCTGCTCGATCGCTGGCATCTATAAAACATAGTGACCTTTACCCTGGTGGTTCAGTATCCCCTCATTACCACCGAGCCCCACGCCTCTCCGTCAGCCGGATGGCAGCAGCACCCCACCGCTTGCAGCCGCCCGCTGACCGACAGCTCGGTAGGGCTGCATGCCCATTGTTGACAGCGTGAGCTGACGGGTGTGGTCCATACTATACTACACATTCCAGATATGTGAATGATTTGTTCACATATCTGGAATGTGTAGTATGGTATGGGCTGCATGCCTGGCTCACGCCAGAACCACTGGCGTGCAGCCCCACCAGCTGTCAGTCATGCGGCAGTAGGTGGTGGGTGCTGCCGCCGCACAGCTGACCGGGGCGGGTAGTGGGGCTCAGTGGGTGGGTGGGGAGGGAGTCCACTAGGACCACCAGGGTAATAGGTCATCTTTATGTTTTACAGATGCCTGCGTATCGGGCAGGAGTGTGGTCCACTGACCACCAGGGGATATTGGCGAGGTTTATTATACCGATGCACGCGATTGGCAATATAGCGTCCACTGACCACCAGGATATTAGACGCAGGCTATTTATTGTAGACAAATGCCCACGATCGAACATAGCAGCCCACTGACCACCAGGGATATTGATGGGGTTTGTTTACACAGATGCCCGCGGGTGGGGCATGGGGTGTGCCGCCAGGTATGGCAGGAATCTGGTGGCACTCACAGGTGGCAGCTGCCATGTTGCTCCCTGCAGTGTGGCAGCTCACCCGTGGGTGGCCATCATTTATTCCTTTTTGCTTAACTTTGTGCAGCACAAGTAGGGTTGCACATGTATGCTCTGCACATCCCAGGCTGAATATCAGGCTGTGCAGGTTATGCATGGGCACGCCCCCACCTGTGCTCTGATACATTACTGATGCGCTCCGGTGCATCAGGATTTGTGTGCACACTTTTCCTTTTGAATATTGTGCAGGGCTTAGTGGGTAGTGCATGGCGAACACTGTTGCGTCATGCAACTCCTTTTGAATATCTGGGCCTCTATGTGCAAACAGCCACATTAACATCTCATTAAGGCCTGCTTAGCATACATTAGCATGAAGATTGCCTGGTGCTATTCCATGGTGCACACAGCTCCACCTGTAGGTCAGACTGGAACTACAGGTCAAAACTGCAGGCTCAATGGTGCCCATAGCCCCACCTGTAGGTCATTCTGGATATACAGGCTAAAGCCAGAGCTGGGGTGTATACACAGCTCCACCTGTATGCCAGCCTAGGGTTGCCACCTATCTGGTTTTGACCGGATAATCCGGTTTTAGGTCCTTATCCAGTCATCCGTTTTGATTAAATGCAGTCCAGTTTTTGGGCCATTTAAGTGCTCATATACTGTACTCTTAAAACTGATGTATCAAATCAGTCACTGTTTTGGCTGCATTGCATGTCCAGGTTACAAAGAAGTTCTGATGTCACAGTCATTCAGACCTGCCTTTGTTTGTAAAACCAGACTGTCTGAGAGGTGTAAAGTATGGCCATTAAGATAATTTGCAGTAAATTAACCTAATCTTTTCCACTCTGAATTTTCAGTATGGTCTTTTACCGCTATGACAGGGAACAGCTTTACACTTTTATATGCCCTCATGTGTTTCTTTTTGTTTGTCATATATTCTGATATGTTTTAGACCCATTTTTGTTAAATTAATAATCTAACTTTTATTGCCTTTATCACCACATTTACTCTATTTTTTGTATTACCTGAACATTCTATGATATTAGTTACACTTTACAGATCATACAGACAAACAGCATAGAATGGTGTATCTGAAATTGTGGAATGTCTTAGAAATATGAAAGGAAACAGTAGTAGCTGCTGAGCTAAAGGGAACATAGTGCAATATTAAGGGTACCACAAGCATCGATAATTAAGTTATCAGAAAATCTGTCAAAGCATCAGAATACATGACTGATATGGAAAGGAAAATGGGAGGCGTTTAACAGAGAGCTGAGCAATAAGCTGTGGATCAGCTTGGACATCCAGCAGACCTGAGCTTGATTCCCACAGCCTCCACTTACATACTGAGTGACCCTGAGCAAGTCACTGAACCTTCCTGTGCCCTCGGTCACTATGTAAATGGGCCATGTGGCCTATGGAAGTTAACCTGGTTGTCAAAGAATAAAAATAAATAACAGAATAAACAAATCAAATAAATAACAGTATAAAAATGATTTCCTATCACTAGTAATGTCTATTCCAACATTACAAATGGCTTTGAGGAGGAGGAGCGATATACTGACTAGTCATAAAAGGGTGGAGTTTGGGGTGTGGTTTAGCATCCAGTTTTACCTCATCCAAAGGTGGTGACCCCATGCCAGCCTTCAGAAACAGTTTGTTAGCTGCAGCCATGGATGTCAGCAGGCATATGCAGTGCATACCTCTCACTCAGTCAGCACTGGAATGAGGAACACAGACACTCTGAATGTGGAAGAAAGAGAGGACACTGATCCCCATAATGACAGCTACATCTGCAAACATGGAGACACAAACTCAGGACACAATGGAAACCATTATCTTTGTATGTACACAGGGTAAGAGTCATGCAGCTCAGAGAATAATATAACTCTGTGCTTGAAAGTCTGGATGTACAGTACAGTCTCTGTGTGTCACCACTGTTCAATGCAGGTCAGAGCTATATTGAGAGGAACACAGCAGGCTGTACACTGTACTGAAGGACACTGTAGAGGTGTATAACTGTGTGTGTGTGTGTGTGTATATATATATATATATATATATATATATATATGGTATATTTGGATACATGATGGGCATGAGTGTGATATTGCAAATATTGTCACTCTGCAGAGTGAGCTCTGGATATCTCACAAGTGCCGAGTGACAATATTTGCCAAAAGCACACGATCTGACCATTATGTATTCGATATATACAATAGGGCCAAGAGTTTTGAAGTTTTGTTATGCTGTCTTATGTTCTGTTCCTGTTTAGGTGTAACCCCTGCAAATGGGGGTTCCCAAAAGTCTTCCAGGAGCTTGCCTGAATGCTCCAAGTCTGGGCCATTCGTGTCTGAGCTGTTTAAATGTGGTTTCAAGTGAGTGCTATTTGAGCCTCCACGCACTGTCTCTTTAAGATCTGTCTGCTTGCAGACTTAATTAGTTTGTGTATTTAATGCTCAAATCCTGCCTGAGCTGCTGCCAATTCACCTGATTCTGCCGCTTATGTGTGCAGAGAGGAGCCTTGTTGAAAGATATAACTGTTTGCCATAAATCATTTAGAGTGACTGAGAAAATGTAGTTTGTCTAACCTGTCTTTATTTCATCACAAACTGTTTCAGTGTAGTTTCTTCATTTTGGTCCTGAGTTGCTGACTTGGACCAATCAGGATGATAGGGAGGCCTTAAATGGATCTTGTGGATGATTCAGAACTTGGACTCTCACTTTTGAGCCAGCCACAAGGGGATTGTATGAGCAGTGACCCTAGGAAATGTAGTTTTGATCTTGGTGCCTTTTTTCACCAACAGAAGGAGTCTTATTGTGAGTGACAGCCGAACCAGCCAACAGAATGGTGTAGAGCTAAAGGAAATGCCCTGCTCTGTGACTGGAAAGATCAGATCAGTCTCTGTGCTTCTACGTGTGTATAGTTTCATGCAGGAAGAGCGTGTGAGGCTCTGTGTTTCGGTCTGCAGCCTTTGTGAGTGCCAGTTTGGACTGAATCTGAGTTGTGAGAAGAAAGAAGCACCAGAAGTGTGGAAACCAGGCTCACCCTGTAGAAGACTGGAGAAATTGCTGAATCGCACTTGGTCTGTCAGGAACTGAAGCTGCTGTGTGAGCGCCCAGGTATTTTGCAGTAAGTGCGATCGGGATCGAGGAGCAGCCTGCCTGTTATAGTCCTTTTCTTTACATATGAATGTGCGAGTGCTTGTGGGGAATCACTATTTCCAATCCCAAGTGCTGTGTGTTGTGTGCTGAAGCTGGAAGCAAACCCAGCTTGTCTCGACTAAATCCATTTGCTATCAGCTGCAGTGGGTCCAGTCACAAGGACTTTGTCTCCATGCCTTTTGTTCTAACAATCCAGAAGAACATCCACCATCAAGTTCTCAGCTTGGGTATTGTGAGTACAAGTCAGGTATTCCCCTTCAGCCTGTTTTCAATTACAAGTGTGTCATCTAATTCTTGTTGTTTCACTGCTTCATGGACTAAGCCATCTGGCTCCGGATTACAATTGGGTATTGTGCACATATTTTCTTCTACAGGACCCTATCCATCTGCACCTGCTGGCCAGCCCAGGGCAACAGACCTGGCTAGCCCCTCCCAACCTGTGTACCCAGAGTGTGACTTTTCAGACCCAGTATGTGTGCACAGTACTGTGATTTAATGCCACCAATTAACTTGTATTTTCCCTTCCATGTTACTGTCCCCTAATAAATCAGATTTGATGTTGTTAAACTTTAAACTGTCTGAAGTGTCAGTACCTTCATGCCAAGCACTGTATTGGCTTGTGTATGCTGTTTAACCTTATTTATCAGGGGGTCCTCAGAGACATGCTGCAGAATCAGTCTCGAGGGTAAGTGGTGCTTTATGAGTGAACAGTGTGTATATGTAGGGTATTGGGGCTGTAACTCCTGCGTACTGTGTGAGCCACTAGAGGGAACCAAAGGGGTCACGGTGTCCCAGAGGGCTGTGATCAAGCTAGTCTAACCACTAAAAACCCTGACTTCTGGGTGGAGGCACCTGCCATAGAACCTAGGCCCCTCAACCTGTCAGTAGTCAGCAGGCAGGTAGTAACCCTTGGGATAACGCCACCTGGAGGTTACATATGTGTTTGCTCATTCTCTGTGTGAGCTTTTCTGAATGGGCTGGCAGTGTTATAAACTCTGGGAGACACATTAGTGTGTTTTGCAATGCTAAATGAGTTAGTTTTAGGTAGGAATGAGAACATAATTTTGTGAGACTGTATTGTTTGAAGTCTGGCTGCAGTGAAGCTGAGAGCATCACAGTAATTGTAATGAGCTGAGAGGCAGAGCGCAACATCTGATACTGTTTTCATTGGTAATTAAGTTAGCTGCAGGCAGAGTGCTGAGTGTTATGTGAAATTGTGCTCTTTAGGATTCTGGCTGCAGTCAAGTTCAAAGTATCACAGTAATTGTAATGGGTGAGAATCAGAGTTTGAGGAACAACGTGAGCGTGTGTTTCAGTGGTAGTTGAGTTAGCTGCTGGCAGTAGTTTAGACTGTTCTGTGAAGCTGTGCTGTTTAGAATTCTTGCTGCAGTCAGGCTGACAGTAACACAGTAATAAGATGGAAGTTGTGGGATAGGTGTGTTTTGTAATGCTCACTGAGTTAGCTGTAGGCGCAGTGAGACCTCTGAAGTAGTTCTGCATTTGTGTTCATGGTAACAGCACAGGTGTTTTTGCATGCTGAGGGAAAGCTGCCTAGAGTGATGACCTTTGTGACCTGTGTGTGTAAATGGCTGATATCATCACAGTAGAGCAGAGGATAAAAATATCACACTGCAGTGGATGATACACTGTTTCATCTCACTCATTTACCATTCATCCCTATTGTGTATATAGGAGATACATGATGGGCATAGTGTGATATGGCAAATATTGTCACTCCTGCAGAGTGAGCTCTGGATATCACATAAGTGCGAGAAGGCACGGTGAGATATCCAGAGCTCACGACGCAGGAGTGACAATATTTGCCATAAGCACTCGATCTGCCCATCATGTATTCAATATATACAATAGGGCCAAGAGTTTTGAAGTTTTGTTATGTTGTCTTGTGTTTTGTTCCTGTTTATGTGTTTGCTCATTCTGTGTGTGAGCTTTTCTGAATGGGCTGGCAGTGTTATAAACTCTGGGAGACACATCAGTGTGTTTTGCAATGCTAAATGAGTTAGTTTTATGTAGGAGTGAGAAACATACTTTGTGAGACTATATTGTTTAGAAGTCTGGCTGCAGTGAAGCTGAGAGCATCACAGTAATTGTAATGAGCTGAGAGGCAGATTTTCAGAACAGCTGAGACTGTTTTCCGTGGTAATTAAGTTAGCTGCAGGCAGAGTGCAGAGTGTTTTGTGAAATTGTGCTCTTTAGGATTCTGGCTGCAGTCAAGTTGAAAGCATCACAGTAATTGTAATGTTTAAGAATCAGAGTTTGAGGAACAAGTGAGAGTGTGTTTCAGTGGTAGTTGAGTTAGCTACAGGCAGTAGTTTAGACTGTTCTGTGAGCTCTGCTGTTTAGAATTCTGGCTGCAGTCAGGCTGACAGTATCACAGTAATAAGATGGAAGTTGGGGGATAGGTGTGTTTTGTAATGCTCACTGAGTTAGCTGTAGGCAGCAGTGAGACCTCTGAAATAGTTCTGCATTTGTGTCTATGGTAACAGCACAGGTGTTTCTTGCATGCTGAGGGAAAGCTGCCTAGAGTGATGACCTTTAATGACCTGTGTGTAAATGGCTGATATCATCGCAGTAGAGCAGAGGGTAAAAATATCACACTGCAGTGGATGATACACTGTTTTATCTCACTCATTTACCACTCGCCCCTATAGTATGTGTGTGTGTGTGTGTATATATATATATATATATATATATATAATGCAACAGTTAGGAGTAAATAATATAGTGACAAAAGCAGGAAATTAGGTATTAGAGTTTTCAACCCTAATACCCCAGGGATTCCCTCACCACTCCACTCACCCCTCCACCCTGTGCACTGGGGGCTCATCAACCCAATCTCACCCCATTCCATGTATAAACAAGATGAGGTGCAGTACAGGAGAATGGGGTGAAGTTAGGCTGACAACCCCAACACATACCCAGATGCCTGTTGGTGTGTGGAGGATGGAGTGGTGGGGGTGGAGTAGTAGGGTAGGAACCCTGGGATGGGACGTTAGGTTGGAAACCAATATATAATTTCCCTGCTTTTTTCACTATAATATTCACCCTGATGCATTAACGGAGTTTCTTTCAATGAATGTCCCTTCTTTTCTGGATGGTAAATTGTATCCTATTTGCTGTGGAGAGCAGGTCCTTCGACCTCACACTCCCATCCCTCCATCCAGATAGTGCAACAGTATTCATATGTCACAGTGAGAGTGCAGGGTCTCGTCCCATCCCTCCACAGATGCACATATGCATCTAGCTGTGTGGAAGCACAGGGTCTGTGGCCCTGCGCATCCACATATAAAGTTACGAGCAGGCGTGGCAAAATCACAACAAATAATCGTAACCATGCCATCTTAAATAATTTTCACCCCAAATGTTCAACATAACCTTCTTATCACCTCACTGCAAGTGCCCAGTACAGAAAACCTTCAAATCCTTGTGGAACTATAGTCCTGTGCAACTGTAACGTTGTTTTGCATCACAGGTGCAGAAAAACATTTTGGCAGGATTTGAAAAATTGCAGCTTTACTGTTCATGAGGTTGTGTGAAAATGGTAATGTTGAAAATCTAGAGTGAAAACATGGAAAATTGGTGAAGTGATGAGTGCAGATACCGCGAATGCACACTCGTAGCTCTGTCATTTTTGGGATTTTTCACCAAATTGTCAACATTGGTTTTTTGGGATTCCTCCTTCATGAACAGTTGCACTGTAATTTTGTTAATCCATCCTGAAAGTTGATTTCACACAGTGACTGTGCCATTCTGCACCACAGGTGCGAAACACATTTTAGGCAGGATGTGACAAATGACAGCTATACTGTTCATGAGGAGATGTGAAAAACTGCAATGTTGAAACTCTGGGGTGAAAATATTAGTGGTGAGAGTTACGAGCATGCATGGAAAATGCACAGTGCCCACTAAATAATACAGTCATTTTTTTAATCATTTTTCAGATTTGCAACACGGGGTTTTAGGACCCCACCTCATGAACAGTGGCACTGTTTTTCTTTAATCAGTACCGAAAGGTGAGTTTCACAGCAAACCGCAAAATCACCTTTGGGACTGAGTAAACAAAACAACAGTGACAGTGTTCATGAGGTGGGATCCCAAGAACTCCATGTTGAAAATTTGGGGTCAAAATTCCTAAACATGGCTGAGATATTATCATAAGTTAAAACCCCCATTGATAGCCATTATATGGCATTTACCTTGATTCTTCATTTTGTGATTCAGCTTTGAAGAGTGCAGACATGTCCCGTCCTCAGAAGATGATAGCGCCACCTCCGGAGGTATGGGGTAAGGGGGGGCAGGGAGGTGGGTGCTCAGTGGGATGGTGGGGTGGGGAGGGGACTGGGAAGATGATGAGGAATCGTTTTCTTTTCCAGGTTAACAAAACAAATAACATGTCGGGGATGGTTGTCTTTAATTACAGGAACAAACAATGAATAATTAATGTGGGCACACTGGGATGGGCCCCAGTGTGCCACATAAGTTGGGGGATACATGCTGCTGACAGGGGATTGGACACCCCATTTGCAATACAAGTGGGCTGTGGGGTTGGCACTAGATTACCAGGATTGGACCTGGTGGTAATTAGAAGTTACACTTTGAATTACTATGGTAGTAAGTCGAAGTGTCACTTTGAATTACTTCGGGTTCCACCGCCACTTACTGCATGCTTTTTGCAGGTGGTATTTAACACTGCACTACCGGTGGTGTAACAACCTGTTGCACTGCACTACTATTTTGAATATGTCAGTGCGCTGGCATTCATGGCTCTCCTCTCCCTCCCTCACTCCCCTGCATACATTAACTTTTAGCGTTGGTGCTATCACACAGTGCTGGCGCTAAAGCGGCTTTTGAATATTGCAGTCCATCAGCGCTATTCCAGCACTACAGATTTGCACTGGGCACAAAGCTTTGAATATCTGGCCCATTACATCCAGCCTACACAATGTCATGCATGCTCACACTGCTAGTACATTGAAAACTGTCATTAAAAAATGTTATGAGCTGGCCTTGGCTACAGTAATTTTTTTCTTATCAGTAAAACAGGCAAGAAAAAAGACTGTGATTTTACATGTTGCTACATTCCATAAGGTAAAATACTGGATCCCTTTCTTTATTTAAAATTAGCTATAGACATTAGAAATCTTTCTGTGCTTATAATTACTTAAATTGAACAAAACCAAGTGTATGCCCAAAACAGTAAGGAGTTAATCAAATTTATTTCATGTAAAATATATTTTACTTGAAAGGACAGAGCACAATTAGTTTGCAGTCTAGTACAATCAACAGGAACATCACTACACATACTGGTGCTGTTTTAGTAGCTTCCATAACAAACTCCGGCCAGAGCCAATAGGGCTGCATGGGAGGAATTTGGGTAAAATATTGAAATTACCAGTTACGAGCCTGCATTAGCAAAATGTAACATAGGCTCATAAATTTGTTGTTTTATAATATTTGTACACCAGATTTGTAACATAGCCTTATGACCCTGCCTCATGAAGAAGGACAGAGCAAATGTGCACTGTTGCCCGAAAGACTGATTTTGCAAAGGGACTGCAAAGCAACTTTAGGACACAAAAACACATTTTGGGCTGGAGTTGAAAATGACAGTTGTCACATTCATGAAGTGTTGTAAAGAAATGCTTATGTTGTAAATTTTGGGTCAAAATATTGAAAACTACTTGTTACGAGCCTCCGCTCACAAAATTCAACGTAAGCTTGAAACTTTGTTGTTTTTAATTTTACACCACATTTTCAACATAGCCTTCTTATGACCCCACCTCATGAACAAGGGCAGAGAAAATATTTAACTATTGCCCAAAAGGAGATTTTGTGCAGGGACTGCAAAATCACCAGTCAGGATGTGAAAAGCATTTTGGCCACGATTTGAAAAATAACAGCTGTCACATTCATGAAGTGCTTTTAAAATATCACTATGTTGTAAATTTGGGGCCAAATATTGAAAATGATCAATGTTATGAGTCTGCATTCGCAAAATTCAATGTAGGCTCATAACTTTGTTGTTTTTAATATTTTTCACCAAATTTCCAACATAACCTTCTTATGACACCACCATGAATTCACCTTTCGATGTGAAAACATTTGGCCAGGATATAAAAATAACAGCTGTCACATTCATGGGGTGTTGTAAAGATATGGTTATGTTGAAAATTTGGGGTCAAAATATTGAAAATCAAAAATGTTATGAGTCAGCATTTGAAAATTCAACTTAGGCTCATAGCTTAGTTGTTTTTAAATATTTTGACACCAAATTTTCAACATTGTCTTCTTATAACCCCACCTCATAAACAAGGGCAGAGAATTTTCAACTCTGCCAAAGCTGCAGTTTCACACAGGGACCATGAAATCACCTTTTGGGACAGATCTGCCTAATGACAGTTCAATTGTTCATGAGGTAGGGTCCCAAGGAAGGCATGTTGAAAATCTGGGCCAGAAATACAATGTATGCAAAATGCCCAGTTATGCCACTAAGTTCAAATCCCTATTGATTACATTGAACTGCATACCTGTTTCTTCAGTTCGCAGTCCAGTATTGAAGAGTGAAGATTGTCTGTGGACCAGAAATGATTATGTCATTGTACCCATGATGGGTAAGTAAGGATTTGGGAGGGTGCAGGGTGGAGGGTGCTGAGTGGGAGGATCAGGTGGGGAGTGCAACAGCTAGAAAAGACATTGATGGACTTTTTTTACCTGTAGAAAACAAAATTGTGCACCCCAGTGTATTAAGTACTCTGCTGTATTTAAGTTCTAGTTCCTTGCATACTGCTGTATCTGTCTCCTTCTTGTAACTAATTCCAGATCGCCCCTGAAAAAGGACCATGGGCTCAGTGGCCCACCCAGTCATCAAAATTGAATAAATAAATAAATAATGTTACTATTACATTTCTGAGGTGTGAGTGCTGAAAGGAGGGTAGGATGGGGGAGGAAACTATAAATAAATTTAAAAATGCAGAAACAACCATGCATGCGTGGTAGTGGACAGGGGGTATGACGATTTTAGATTGGGACACTGGGGATTGGGCATCCTCAGTGTCACTATAATGTTTCTGGGGAATGGGATGGTGGGTGCTGAGAGGAGGAGGGTTGGGTGGGGGAGAAAACAATTAAGTAAAAAAAAAGCTGCACAACAACGCAGCATTCATGGTAGTGGACGGAGGGGCAGTACAAGGATTTCAAATAGTGCAGTGCAACTGCCTATAGAGACAGCGAGCAGAGTGCTTCACAGACACAGAAGCGACTGTGTTCACACTCCAACCTGTTGTTCAAGCTGAAAGAATGTGGGAGTGCTTTTACATAGCAAGAGGGCTGCAGTAGAGGTATGCAGGGTTCTGCCCACTGGAGCCCTAAAAAATGGGGCAACAGTGAGTGTCTGTGTCCACGCCCCCATCCCTGTAACACAAGAAGCATCCAGCCAGAGCTGAACAAGGTTATGAAATCAGTGAAGGAAAGCTAGTAACATTCAGCCAAACAGATGAGAAGGAGCAACAACAAAACAGTGAGTGGAGGGTGGAAAAAGTGGTACTCAGCTCCTGGGTAGTAAAATGCTGTTCTCTCCATACCCATCTATTCAGGTTGCAGTGAGGTCTCAGACACTGCAATGGCTACTTAGGGCTATTGCTGCACTGCTTGAATTGCAGTGTCCAACCAAGCATATATGGGACTAAAAGAAATATGTCCCCTCTCCTAGCTACCCGATGGATCCTGTGCCCATACCAGCCACCAGGTAATTTTTTAAAAAGTAGTTACGTAAAAACTTACTATATCAGTAGATCTTCAAGAGGAGCTCTTACAGCAGGCAATCATATTTTGGATGCCTAGAACATGGACGACTAAGCCACCTGGCACCAGGACCACACAGAAACCTTTCTAGCTAGCAGTGTACCACAGGGGACTACCCACCTCTGATGTCACTCCACCGACATCAACCTATCCTATAAAGGTGGTGATCCCACACCCTCCTCTGTTGTCCCGCCACAAACCCAAAATGGGCAGAGGAAGAAGAAACTGAGATTTTCTGAGAGCCAGGAGAAAGAAAAAGGAGAGGAAGCAGAAGACTCACTCGCATGGAAGGGAGAAAAGCAGACAAGGAGCAGGGGGAAAGAGGAAGGAAATAGAGCTCAGTTGCAAGAGCTCCTCCTCAAGATCTGCTGTTACGGTAAGTTCCTGTGTAACTGAACTATCTTACTTCAAGGGAGGATCTTGCAGCAGGCAATCACATGTAGGACTGAGTCTCAAGAGTTTCAGGAACCCAATGAACAGCAGCGAGAGGAGAAAAACAGCAGCCAGAAGCTCAGCTGCTGTCATTCAGCGAGTGTACTGTATATGGTTGCTGATCATTACAGTTCAGTCGATGGCCAGCTGTGGTGGTGAGAGGAGGGCTGTGCCACGCTGGCTGTCATTTGGGTTTGGGAGGTGCAAGGTGGTCGGACAATACCTGACGGAGTAGGGAGGCAGGGGTCTACTAGATCACCAGGGATAATTACACCACGGCAGTTATCATGGGGAGGGAGGGCAGTGTGCTGTTCCGGTGGGTCTTCAACCAGATCAAGGGTCCATGAGACCATCAAGGCTAGTTTATGACATATGGGTGTCATCAGGGAATGAGGGTGGATATGTGCAGAACATTGTGCTACAGTATATGGCACACGCACACCAACAGGTGCTCTTTTGAATGGCCTTATTTCCCAATGACCACACTGCCACCCCACGGCCCCTGGTATGACCCTGGCACCCCAGCTACTGTTTCCTCCCTCCCACTGCCCTGGGCCCTCCAGTGTTGCATCAATTGAGGCAGGGAGGACGTCAGACTCCTGTGCCACATTTCACAGATGTGGCCAAGTCTTTGGCACCCTTGCAGTCTTGCAGGCCCTCATGTGTAAGGAGCCTTATTTGGTTTTCACCGATTTCCAGGACCCCTTAGAGATGATGCAACTTAGGCACTCTAGGGGTTGTGGAAAACCTGGGTGTTTGGCTCTGGGACCCTGCAGATTCTAAAATGTGGCTAAGGTCGCTGCCATAACTAGGTTTGTTACAACCCTTAGAGTAATGCAAGTTGCATCACCTCTGTGTCATTGAAAATCGGTGAAAACCAAATAAGGTCTGCACACATGAGGGCCTGAAGCTTGAACCCGAGCATAAATAACAGCAATTATAAAGAGTGCTTTCATGACATGATAGTGCAGTTTCCAACTCGAGACTGGTTCAAGAGAGGTAACTAAAGCTTCAACACAAAATTGAGGTCCCAAGGAGGGACCGGGTCCCAAATGAGAGGTTCGAGATGCAAAACGCCTTGCAGAAAAGTGCAAGACACATCAGGGGGCCACAGCCCTGCCCTCGACAGGTACATGGTATGCAGAGATGGCAGAAAGATGTACCTTGTGGAGGAGTACCTCAATCCAGAATCAGAGAGGGACAGGAAATACTAATGCTTGATCCACCAGGCAGGTGAAAGGATCCGACTGGTGAGAAGTGACCCAAAGGAAAAACGCTTCCACTTTGTGGCATAGGTCGCACTGGTGGAGGGCTCACTGGCAGCCACCAGGATGTCAATGACCCTAGGGAGACTCCAAACCAGGCAATGGCTACATTCTTTGGAGCCATGCATGGAGATGCAGAGATATGAGATCTGGATGGACGAAGGTCACCTGCTTCTGGGAGAGGAAGCCAGTGCACAGGTGCAAGGGCACTGGGGTTCTACTGCCAGCTGTTGCAGCAAGGGGAACCAGATCTGATGAAACCAGAAAGGTGCCATAAGCATTATTTCAGCCCACTCCATTTGAGGCTTCAGCAGGACCTGCTGCAGGAGCTGGAAGGAAGGGAGGAGGGAAGGTACAGAAACCTCCCTTTCAGGAGAGGGACAATGGGTCTCAGCAGAAAACCCAGACCCGAGACTGAGCAAGCAGAAAAGTGGCTGTTTTGCATTGTGTGTTGATGCAAACGGTCCAGCTCTGGATGCCCCCACCTGCTGAAGAGGTCTTCAACCACTGAAGTCAGAAGATTCCACTTGTAAGCCCATGAGCAGGAGCAACTCAAGCTGTCCATCAGGATGTTTTGGATGCCTAGAACATGGACCGGCCGAGAGCTCCAGACCATGTTCGATTGCCCAGTACCAAACCCTCATTTCCTCCCTGCACAGGGGCAGGAAATGTGTGCCCCCTGCTTTTTTATGTACTAGACCACGCCACTATCTGTCTGCACCAAGAGCAGACCCAGGAGGCGGCGAGTCTGGAAGGCCTGAAGGATGTACAAGACAGCCCGCACCTCCAAGACACTGATGTGGAGGCCCTGCCCATGTCTGTCTACATGCCCTGAGTCTGATGAGACCCTAGGTGGGCTCCACAGCTGAGATCTGAGGCATCCAGTGTCACTACCTGGTGAGGGAGAGGACCGCAAAGGGACCCCTGACAGAGTTTGGATGGTTCTAGCCACCAGACTAGAATCCATTGGACTGGATCAGAGACCATGACCAGAGAGGTCAGCTGAGCATTGGTCCCATTTGACCTGCAATGTCCACTGGGGAATCCTCATATGTAGCTGGGCTAGAGGCACTGTGGCAATAGCCACTGCCATGTGACCCAGCAGATGCAGGAAAACCTGGTTGGGACCCAACAGCTGGAAGAGATCAGACGGGCCTGTTCATACATGCTCCACCCTGTCCATGGGAAAGAAGGCCATGCCCTGGGCTATGTCCAGGATGGCCCTTTGTACTGGAGCTGTTGGCAGAGTATCAGGCAGGACTTCTGCACATTGATAGTGATCCCAGGGCCCAGAAAAGACTGAAAGTATGCTTCAGGATCTGGAGAAGGCATTCCCAGGATGGGGACCATTAGGAGCCAGTTGTCCAGGTTAGGGAATATGGAGAAGCCCGCCTCCTGAAGGCAGCTACCACCACTGCTAGGCACTTGGTAAGGACCCTGGGGCTGAGGACAGGTCAAAAGGAGGGCTGGAACTGAAAGAGCATCCTGGAAATGGAAGTAGCGGAAGCCCTTGTGAGAAGGAACAATCTTGATGTGCAGGGAGGCACTGCATGTACAGAACAGAGCAAGTCCACCTGGTGCAATAGGGGCAGGAGTCCCTGAAAAGTGCTTGTACTCTATGAACAGGTTCAGATTGCTCAGGTTTAGAATGGGCCAGAGGTTCCCATTTTTTAGGGACCAGGAAGAAGTAGAAGTAGTATCCCTGCCCCCTGAGCCTGAGGGACGGGCTATGTGGCTGTTTTTGCAGCAGAGCCTGAATTTCTTCCCAGATGAGAGGCAGATGATCTGGGAGGTAAAAGAAATTGACCAGAAGGTGGTTGGGAGGCCATTCAATGAGTTCTAGGGTGTGACCATGCTTGATTAGCTGCAGGACCCAGTCATCTGAGGTGATTTCCTCCACCCGCGAGGTGGAGGGAGAAGTGACCTCTACCACATCCCCCAGAGACTCTACTGGAGGGGGGTCTGGCAAGGAGTCAGGAAGTAGGAATAGGCACCTGAAGAGCCAGTGTGGCTGCCCGGGAGGCCTTAGCAATGGCACCTACTGAGCCGACGCCTGCTTGCACTTGCCCTGGCCTTTAGCCAGAGGACAGGATTGCCTGTGGGAACAGTGACAGAAGGGTGGCTACTAGTCAGACTTCCGCTCGGTAAGGATACAAGGAATGGATGGACCGGAGAGCTCCTGCATGATTCCTGGAGGGAGGAGATCAAGTTCTGCACATCACCCCAAAGAGGACCAAACCTCAAAAAGAGGCATCCAGGATTTTAGACTGACATCCTCAGTGAAGCTGGACACCCTAAGCCAGGAGTGGCATCAAAGAAAGATGCCTGAGGCTGCTGCCTGGAGGCATCAACGGCATCATAGGCAGCCTGCAAGATGTGATTGCCAATGTCCGAGTCCACCTAAAGCATCTCAGCTAGTTGCTTCCTAGAGGGATCATCTGGCAGGGCCTGAACTAGGTCTCTAGCCTGGTCCCACAAGACATTCTGGTACTGGACCATATGAGTCAGATAATTAATGGCCCTGATAGCCAGAGTAGCTGAAGAGTAGACTCTCTTTCCCAAGTGATCCAACTGCCTGGGATAGGGAAGCACCGTAGTCTGCAGCGGGCATTGCCTGGCAGGACTGTTTCCAGCCCCAAGAAGGGACCAACGCAGATAGTGCCTTGACCAGGGGATGTCAACCTGAAGGACCGTGCCCAAAGAACCATCACTGGCCAGGTACCTGGCTGACAGCCTGCAGAGGAAAGGGCCTGAGCATCAGGGTTTGGGGCAGGAGACAGGTCCCTGCCTCAGGAGCCACCACCCACCACTGAGATAAGAGCAGGCAGCAAGGCCACCAGTAGCCCAGAGGAGTTAAGGACTGGTGGAGCTGAAGTGGCCGACCTCCCGTGGAAGGGAAGACCCAGACACAGTCGAACGCTTATGGGGAGACTGCGAGTGGGAAGCAGACCAGGCTCGGTCCCGGTCCTGGTCCTGGTCTTTATTTCAGTGTCTGTGCTTCCTGCTAGACTTTACTGGGACTAGAGGAAGAAGAAGCACCAGAGGACTGAGGAGAAGTCAAGAGCTCCTGGGCTGCAGTTACTGTTCTATCGTGACAAGCTTCGACTTTAGGAGATGTCTCCAGAATTTTCAGGTGGAGTCTTTTGTGGCCTGGTTATATTTCAGGCAAATCTGGCAGGCTTCAGTGTTGTGGTTGGAGCTAGGCACAGGATGCAAACAGAATGTCTGTCCTTTTCTGAATCTGTTTGCCGCAGACATGCTTCATGGAGCTGTCAGAAGACAAGGCAAGTTGAGAAGACGTAATGTGAATGCAGTAACATTGAAAAATCAATGTTAATACTTAAAAGAAAGGAAAATAAAAAAGATGAAGCACGGGAAATAGCAGTTGACTGTAGCTGTGGTGGTGGTGTCAGTGGTCGGCATGGAGTCACAATGTCGCAAGACAATATGTTGCAGCAATATACAGTGCTGCCAATACAGCGCAATATATTGCACGTGGCATAAGTCTTGTTTTTGCAGGAGACTCCTGCCCCATGCCACTTCGCTACGGGAAGCTGTGTCCCCGTACCCCACCCAACTAAAATAACTAACTCTGTGGGGGATTTAAAAGTAAATATCACACTGCCTGCCTCCCTTGCTGCCAGTGGCTCATCCGTCCAGCCATGGCATATGCTCAGTGGATCCCCATCCCAGCAGAGATCAGACCCATTCATGGTATTGCACCCTCTCGCTGTCCTATACTGCACTGTTTCTGTTTCGGGTTTTGTCGATGCTAGTAAGCATATGACATATTGACCCGGTAGGTCAGTGGTCTGATGTGCATGGATCGATGGCAGGAAAGAACTGAGGAGGATGTGGGGACCGCCCACCTTTATAGGATATGCCAACGCGGCAGAGTGACGCCGGTGGTGGGTGGTCCCCTGTGGTACACTGCTAGCTAGAAAGGTTTCTGTGTGGTCCTAGTGCCTGGTGACTTAGTCCTACCAGTGATTGCCTGCTGCAAGAGCCTCCTCAAGTAAGATCTGTACATATCCTCAGCTATCTGATGGGTGCAGTGCAACCTGGCCCATCAGAGAATATAAAAAGATATGTCTACCTCCCAAATACCTGACAGATGCAGAACATGACCCACTGGTGAATAAAAATCTGGCCCTGTTCTCAAACTACCTAATGTGTTCAGAGCCCAACACGGCTGGCAGGCACAAAAAAAACGGTACACCTCCTCCAGTTATGTGATTGGCCTGAGCCCAACCCAGCCCATCAAATAATAAAAATATGTTTGCTTCCCAGCTACCTGACAGATACATGCAGATCCATCAGTAATAAAAATAAAATAAAAAAAAAACCTGACGCTGTTTTCAAACTACCTGACAGATCTGGAGCCGAACTGGCCAGCCAGGCAATAAAAGAAAACTGTACACCTCCCTCAACTGTGTGATGGGTCTGGTGCACAACCTGGATCATGAGGAAATTAAACAAAAACTGTATCCTCCTGCCCATAACTATATGTACAGAGCCCAGACTGGTCCTTATGGGAATAAAAATGTCCCTTCCATTCAACAACCTGACAAATCTGCCAGCCCGCTGGCACAGCAGTAGTGCAACCATTTATGTGGTGATGACACGGGTCGAAGGAATTTGTGTGTCTGAGGACCAGTTAGTGGCAGAGGACTGAGAGTCCAAAGGACTGCTGTTTTCCTCTTGGGGGAGTTGTTTGCAAAGCCTGGTGATTGTCTGGCCCCTAGCAGAATTCTGGGGCTAGGCACCTGAAACAAGTCCAGGTATAAATAGCTTTTGTGGTCTGGGTGGAGAAGTGAGGCCAGGGGCCAGGTGGGGTGTGGGGATGTTTCTGCCAAAACCCCTATAAAAACTGAAATGTTAGATAGATTGTTGAAAGTATATCCGAAAAGACAGGAGGCAAAAGCACTGCAGGAGGGTGTTCAGAGGGGTTTTAGGTTGCACTACAAGTGTCCACGGGTCAGAAAGGAAATGGATAACCTGAAGTCACTGGCAAAGAATCCAGAGATAGTGAGGAAGAAAATTCAGGAGGAGATACAGACAGGTAGGGTGGAGAACCATTTTCCCAGCTACCTTTAAGTAACCTTAGGTATCACCACGGGGCTTATCCATAAAATGAGCAGGGAAAATCAGGTTAAAGAGAAGGTTCTCAGCCTTTTATTCTGTTTACCTTTGTAATTTGTAGGCATGAACAATGATTGCCTCTATTGCACTGTCCTACTTTCATCAGGATTTAAATGTAAATGAAGGTACTTAAGTCTGGTGTGAAACCTGCTTGACTCCATTTCAAAGATCATAACCTGACTCATGTAAGGCATCCTGGAATTTCATAATGTTCTAGACTAAAGCCTGAAGTAGTTATATATGTATCAGTCATGCTGTTGCTGTTCTAAGCAGTCCCTATGATCTTGCCTTATGCTAACCATAACATTTTAAAGGAAAGTCCAGGTCAATACAGCATGGAGAGAAATGCATGATCAATCCTCACACAGACAAACTGCAGACGGCAAAAACACACATCAGCAATATAGCGAACTGATGACCGCGCATCCGGGGCACGGAACTTGGGAAGGGAGAAAGTCATTGGGGATTAACTTTTCCAAACTCCCGGGGATGCAACCGGGGATTACTATCACTAACCCGGAGGCTGACAGTTGGGGGTTGCATAGTCAGGGGGTGGAATTTATTGGTATTAACCCTGGAGGGTGACAGTCGGGGCAATAACGCGTTAATGCTCTTTGTCCCATTCACTGTTTTTGCCAATGCTATTTTCATAGCGCGTTTTTGTGGCACGATTATTTCGACGCTTAACTTGACTGGATATCTTTCAAGGTATAGTAATTGCCCTGCTGTTTTCTGTAGTTTAAAATGTATCTGAGCTTATAATAAAATGCTTTTAGAGAATATAGGAACTTCACAAGACATGTAACATAGCTGAATGAGAATATAATCTCAGCTGGCTTGTGCAGGTGCATCGCAACTCCCATGATGTCTTGCATGAATGAGGTCCTGACCTTTGCAATGGAGACAAACCAGTTTTCACGCCAGGGCAACACAAAGTGACACAACCTCATTTATATTTAAAATTAGGATGAAGTTAGGGGATGCAAGAGAGGGAATCATTGTTCATGCCTACAAACCACACAGGTATAAAGAACATAGGTTGAGGGTACTTTAATTCACCATTTGTTCTATCCAGAGAGTGTATCAGTAAATAACTATATATACAGGAAAAAGTGTGCCACGTGTTTTAGTTTGATGCACAAGGCCACATAGTTTATAAGGACCACCCACTCACTCTGCCTGACCCTCTCTATCCACCACCCATGTCCCTATCCTCGCTCACTTAGCTAGTACCTGTTATATTAGCCTCTGTATATTCCAAACCCACTTTTCTTCTCCATTCCTGATTGCTTGTACCTGTTCTGTTCCATTCTCAGTATTTGTCAACCCCAACTAACTGCACTAACAATGTATAATACTGTAACTGACATTTTTAGCAACTGTGAAATACTGCTTCCTATCTCTCTGTATATGTTTTGCTGACTTGTTAGCAATGTTATCAGTGCACTTTCCTCATGACATTTTTTAAATAAATAAATGAGGACAGTGGGAAGGGGGCTCTGTTGGCTAAATGTGATATTCAGTCAGCCTTAGGCTGCTACCGCACACCGCCTGGATTGGGACTTGCTAGGTTTTGAGGGGGACTATTACTTCACCAAGGCCATGCCCATGGGGTGTTCAATGTCCTGTGCAACATTAAAAAAATGTAGTTTTCTGAATGGGTAACCAGGAAGTTTCAAGATGCAAAGGCATAATACATGGCTGTTAGAGGTTTCCGCTATTTTGGCAGCCATTAGGATGTGGGAGAAGCATGGACTAATAAAAGGTGTGATTTTTGCCACCCAATTTTTAGCTCAAAGCGGCCTTGCAGGAACTGCAGCATTTTGGCACTATTTCTCTATATAAGCTACATTTGGAGAAAACCCAAGTGCTTTCATTAACCATCTCCATTCAAAAGGTCGATTTTGCATCCATGAGGGTTGGTTGGGTGACCATAGAACTCATCTATCTGGGCATAAAATTGACTACCTCACTGAGCTGGCTGATTCAAAAGAATTTTACAGACCTGTTGTGGGCCATAAGGGCTAACTTAGACCACTGGTCTGGGCTTCCTCTCATGCTATGGGGTTGGGTAAGTATAGTCAAAATGATTGTCCTTCCCGAACTCCTGTACCCTATGAACATACTAACAGTTCAGCTTCCTTTAAAATGATTTCAAGATCTTCATGCTGTGGCTTCAACTTTTGTCTGGAAAGGCCACTGACCTCGCTTCACTATCTTAAATTGGCCACTCCCAAACTTGATGGAGGTTTAAGCCTCTGACTTTTGGGTTATTATCATGCTGCCCATGGTGCCAAATAAGTTCGGTGGGTCCCACAGGATGAGCGCCTTTTTCCTATATTCTGCAATGGTGGACTATTGATGACCTCTCCTGGCAACAGGGTATAAGCCTCTGAGCTCCTTTATACAACATATGCCCTTTACCCTTGTTCTTAAAGGATACCCCGCTAGACAGCTCCATTATGATCTATAGTCAGCTCAAATGACTCCTGAAGTTCTCATAAGTAGCCTGTTAGATCAACCTTTGTGGCTGAATCCTAATTTGACAATTCCTGGGTAAGCTCTTCCATAAAGATGCATGGCAATGTAAGGGTATAGATCAAGTCTCCCATTTGTGGCAGGGTAGACCTGGTCCTCTTTAACTGTCCTTCAGCAAACCTATGGTTTGGACCCTAAAGACTATTTTTCACTCTTAGCTCCTTCACCTATTACTGAGGATGATGGGGCTGGCACCCCAGATTGGCCCAGACTTACCCTGGTCAAGCTGGGGTGACTCAGCACCAATCGGCATGCCTTCTCCAATCTATGGGGCTCTTCAGCAGGCCTGGCCCCACCATTATGGTTCCCTTCTACATATTGGCCTTGAGTCATGGCCTGGGGACCCGATCGGCAGCAGTAGCATGAGGTATGGCACAGTATAAATTGCTATCTTAAATATGATGGTTTTCAGTTTACCCAGTATAAAATTGCCCATGCTATTTTCAACACATGGCGAGGGCACTCTCCTTCATATTCTGTGGGATTGCCCCAAAACTCAACCTTTGTGGCATTGCATCTGGGAATTATTGGATCCAGTTTCAGTTTTAGGCCTCACCGAGGCCTCTTACATCAGAGCGATATATTTTGGGGTGGGCAATCAAGAGCTATTGGGGGCTGCTGCTATCACTTTGCATTAATTACTATGTTTGTTAAGAAAATTATACTTTGCCATTGGTGGACCAAGTTGTTCCATCTTTTACTGAGTGGCATAAAGTAGTGTTAGACATGCTACGGGCTGAATGCATATGTAACCCTAGATGGCGCTATCCCAGGGGCTACTACCCCTGCCTGATTTGCCACTAACAGGTTGAGGCCTGGATCCAATGGCGGGTGCCTCCACCCAGAGGTCAGGGTTTGCAATAGTTAAACTTACTTGGTCACAGCCCTCTGGGACACTGCAACCCCCTTTCTTCCCACTAGTGGCCCACACAATATAGCAGAATTACCTTCACAGTATACACTTACCCCAAGGCTGGTTCAGGCACCGGACATCCTGTAAAATAAGATACAGTGCAACAATCACAGTACAGTACTTTAACATAGACAAATACCCAGGCAGTATAACTTTGTTGAAACAAACAGCTCTGATTTATTTAGGGGATATAACAAGGACAGGGGAAATCAGGTTAATTAGCTTATCACTTTACTATTCACTATGGGCTCTGTGCACAGGCCTATCCTCACACAGTTACTGTCCCTGGGTACCCAGGCCCTAGTGGCTAGTCCAAACCGTGGCAGCTGGTAGGGGCCCTTTCACACAGAGAAAAGGAAAATTAAACAGTCAGCAGTACAGTAATTCCATTTGATTTAATGTGGCAATTCAACAGGGAGCGACTCTTAATTAGTACTCACGACCTCCAAAGAAGATATGGTCCTTCAATGTCAGCAGGGCTACTTTTGATCTCCAAGAGACTCTCACACATTTATATGGTAAAAAAGAAAGCACTATACCAGGCAGGCTGCATCTGTATCCCAATCGCAATTACTGCACAATAACCAGGAGAACACACAGCAGATTCAGTTCCTGACAGACCGAGTGTAATTCAACAATTTCTTCAGTCTTCTCAGGGTGAGCCTGGTTTCTACTCTTCAGAGATCCTTTGATTCTTTTCACAGGACGGATTCAGTCCTAACAAGCAGTTACACAAGTTGTAGACCGGAACTCTGGGCCTTGCACACGTTTTTTGACTGAAACTGTGCACTGAAGGAGCACAGGGTTTCTTTCCCTTCACTTTCAGATCTCAAACTGAAACTCCCAACAGACAAAAACTGGCACTTCCTTTGAGTTCCTCCCAGTTCTTGACTGGATTGGCTGTCACCACATAGACTGCTGCTGTTGGTCCAAAAGGCAATCAAGTCTAAACTACATCTCCCAGAGTCATCGCCATACAATCCTCTTGTGGCTGGCTTGATTATGAGTCCCAAGTTCTGATTCGGCTCAAGGCATCATTTTAGAGCTAGTTTACCCCACACTGATTGGTCCAGTTCAGCAGTTCAAAACCAGAATGGGAACTAGGCAGACAGTTCTGACTGCAAAGAAAGCAGGTTAGACAAACTGTAATTTTATTATTACTGTAAATGATTTCTGGCAATCAGTTACATCTTTCAGACAGGTTCCTTTGCACTCCTAGTGACTGCAAAATGGGGTGAATTGGAGCAGCTTGAGTGGTACTCAATCAAAGAAACACACAGTCCCCCATATACACTAATTATGTCTGCAAGCAGACAGCTCTTAAAGAGACAGTACCAGAGGTTCTAAAACACTCACTGATAAATGGCTTAAACGCCAAACACTATTCAGGCTTGAGCATTCAAGCAAGCTCCTGGAAGTCTTTTGGGAACCCCATTTGCAGGGTTAGCACCTTCCTGGTCTGGGAAAAGCTTGACGTCCACCACACAAGTTCCCCATAAGTTTCAACTGCAACCATATACATTTGCATTAGGCTCACACATGTAATCATCAGTCAATACATCATTTTACCAAGAACCATTTCTGAAACATTGCGTACGCCACTTTACACAGTATAACACACACATTGTACCATAACTCAAGTTATTCCTCTTGTACATGAAACCTGGAGAGAGGGACCCTTCCTATCAGTTACCTTGGCTGGACGGGGCAAGGGCACCATACTTAGAGGGCAACACAAGTAATTTGAGTTAGCACTAACGCCAGTTTGGGCAATGAGCCTGGGACACATACACTCCTTTATGGACAACATTGAGGCAGGTCCACTGGCTGGCCCAGGAATCATAACTGAGGTGCACCACAGGCTTTACAGCTCGACCAGTCTTTCTAGGGGAGCTGTTACAGTCTCTGCACCTGAGCCTCATTTTCAGCATTGTTCTCACTGTCAGGGGAGTCTCCATGGGGTAGAGAGGCTAGAACTTGGGGCACTTTCAGCTCCAGGAGTTAGCTCTCTGAGTCCACAACATTTGGCTCTGCATGGAGAGCTTTCAGACACTGGCAGTGGACTGTCAGGGCACTCAAAATACTCTTCTTGTTCGGTGTATCACCAGTCTGCCCTAATCTATCATTTTCCCCCTGAAAGCTCAAACAGTTCAACCATGCACAATGATTCCATTTCATCTGATCTGATGCTTTGCACTCACTTTCTGGGAGCATTGGCTCCAGGGATGAAGCTGGGGGCATAGACAGTCCAGAAGGCCCAGCTTTGTCTCCAGTATTGACTAGGGATTGCCCAACAATTGACTCAGTTCGTAGAAGGATAGTATTCAAAGTCACTCTCACTTTCTTCTGATATGGACTGACAGTCATGCTCAACTGGGACTTGTAGGGGAACACTTTAACTCTGCTTCTGTAGGTGCAGACTTCCTTGATCTTTCTTAGCAGCAGCTCTAGTCACTGGTCCAGAGGGGCATCTTCTGGGGCTCAGACTCAATCAGGATTTGTCCAATGGGTAGTAAATGATTTCTATGCATTGTTTTTACATCTTTTGAATTGTTCTCAGGCCTTACTTTGTACACTGGCAGATCATCTAGTTTGCCCACTACAATGTGAGGGAGGGTGCCATCTGTCAGCAATCTTGTGTTTGCTATGCAGTCCCAGATTTCTTAGCACACCCGACCTCCTGGAGTTCTAAAGCCACCTTTTATCATACCTTCTTGTTGGCCAGATTTCTTTGGCAGCTATTGGTTTGAGCCAGTTGGTACGCATGAGTTAGCTGGGCCTTTAACTTTTGCACATACTGTAAATAGTTGTCAGCTTGAACCCCATCAGGAGAGACCCCAAACACACATCTACCGGTAGTCGAGCTTTCTTCCAAACATCAGGCGGTAGGGGAGAACCCAGTGGCATCACTTTTGGTGCAGTTATAAGCATGTACCAGGGTGCAATTTGTTGGCTCCATCTAGGCTTGTCCTTTGGGTGCAGGGTGCCTAGCATATCTAGCAAAGTGCGGTTGAAACGCTCAGGCTGTGGGTCCCCTGGGGTGGTAAGGAGTGGTTCTGGACTTTCTTACTCCCCACAGAGAAAGCATCTCTTTGATCAGACGACTCTCAAAGTCTCCCTTGATCAGAATGGATTCTTTGTGGAGCCCCATAGTGAACAAAAAGTTTTCTACAGTACTTTGGCTACAGTGGATGCTTTCTGGTCTTTGGTGGGGAAAGCTTGGGCATATCTCGTGAAATGGTCAGTGACCACCAGCACATTACTGATATTTCTTTGATCTGACTCCAAACTCAGAAAATCAATACAGACCAGCTCCATGGGTGCACTGGTGGTTATGTTAACAAGCAAGGCCCTCGGGCAAAGCTTCTCTGTAAGTTGTGCCATTACAAGCTCAGAGTGTGTTGCTCCACATCAGCCCCCATCTTAGGCCAATAGAATCTGGATCTCACCAGTCAAGTGTTCTGTCTATACCAAGGTGCCCCATGGTTGTGCAAGGACCTCAATACTGAGTCTCGAAGGCAGTAGGCAGCACCAGTTGTTGTTTGTCTACTTGTCCCCTCTGTCTACTGTTTCTATATAACAGTTTATTGATCAGTTTCAACTTAGGACCTTCTTGTATAACAGTGCAGTTCTCAAATCAGTGGAGCAATTTGACACATCTTTCCTGCATGAGGGCTTTTAAAGCTGATTTGATCATAGGATCGCGGGATTGAGCCCACTGATCACTGTCATTGTCCAGCTGAGGCAGTGCACCAATGTCTATTGCAGAAAAGTGGCACAAGCAGCAGGTATGCAATCCTCAGAGGGTCCCAAGCATCCACCATGCAGTCCATCGCGTCCGTGGACATTGTTCCTCCCTGTCAACCTTCTGGCAGAGTGCCCGGTTGTCAGGTTCGCTAATCGGACCCAATCATTCTGGGGAACAGGCCTCCGGAGAGCATCAGCATCTATGTGGTTCAGACCTGCTCGGTATTCGAGAGCATAGTCATATGTAGATAATGCAGAAAGCCACCTGTGTCCAGTGGCATCCAACTTAGCTGAGGTCTGCACATAGGTCAAAGGATTATTGTCAGTTTTACTAGTATTTTAGCCCCATACAAGTACTCATGGAATTGGTCAACAATAGCTCACTTCAAAGCTAGGAACTCAACTTGTACAGGATAGTTCTTTCGGATGGGGTCAGGTTCTACTGGCAAGGCGTCACTGGTCTCAAGGCCATTGCGTTCTTGGCACAATGGCCAACCTGCAAGCTAGCATCAGTGTGTGCAGGATTTAAGGTTTTCTCGGATCGCATAGGCTCAGCACTGAGCATGGGTAAGTGATATATGATCTCATGAAAAGCAGTCTCACAATCAGGAGTCCATAGGGCCCCAAATACTTCACTCGGATGAAAATACTCTTTCAGTCTTGAGGATGCTGACTTTGGTATTTTTTGTGGGTTGGGGGATACCCTTTGTAGGTTGGAAAGGCGGATCACTCTTGAATAGTCCTTGATGAAGCGCCGATAATAACCACAGAATCCCAGGAATCTTTGCAGTCTCTTTTAGATTTTTGGGCTGTGGCCAGGTGGTCAAGGCCTCAACTTTACTTGGGTCGGGTCTCTATTCCCTCGGTGGATACTATGTCCCACATACTTTACTGATGTTTGAAAGAATTGACACTTATCAATGGACAGTTTAAGGCCAAAAGTCCTCCAGTCAATCCAATACCTTAGCTAATCTACTCATGTTCCTCTCAGTGAGCTGCCAAACACAATAACATCAATCTAGGTATACCAGGCACTCTAGTAAGTTCATGTCCCCACTGCACGCCCATCAATCGCTGAAAAGTGGCTGGGGCACCTGAAACCTTGAGGCATCCTCATGAATTCATAGACAAGCGGACAGATAAAGGCTGTCTTCTCACGGTCGTCTCAAATATCTGGATCTGTAGTACCCACTGCGGAGATCCAGCACAGAGAACCACTTGCCCCGCTTAGGCAGGTCCAAAGCATCCTGAATGCGGGCATCAAATTGACCAGGATAGTCCGCCGTTTATGTGCGATAATCCACCATCCTTACTGTCCCATTCTTTTTCCTCACTACCAATGGGGGAAGCATAAGGCTTCTCGGATTTTGTATTACACCAGCCGCTAACATCTCTTTGCAGATGTCGCCTCACATCATCTATATCAGGTGCCAGGCGTCGAGACCTCTCACGAAATGGTCTTCGTCATGCAGCCGGATATTGTGCTCAGCCCTTCGCACCATCTCACGTCCCATTCCTTTAAAGAAAACACTGGTCTCTGGGCAAGCTTCACTGATCCTCACTTTTCCATTCAGCTGGCAGCGGGAGTTGCGAATCAAACAAGTCATCGTTACCTGTCATTCTTCCTGAACTCTTGTTGTTGGTAGCACTGCAGTGTCTGCACAATGCATATTAGCCAGGATGCAACTCTATTTACCTCAATGTCTCTTTCAGACACATTATGAACTTGGACCATTACCTCTGGCATAAGCATGGGCTCTAGCTGGCAAAATACTAGGGCTTGACCAGCAGTCCTCTGGCAATTTTTCCATCGCCTGGTGCATCCAACATTAATTATTTTATTCTTAACATCCTTTCTGATATGGGACCTCTCCCTGTAAAGGTACACTGGCATTTGTGCCAGGATCAGAGACTCAGGATCCTTCTTCCATACAATTCCAACCGTTCCTCTGGTTCTATATTTTCAGCATCTCTGTGCCTCATAGGCCTTCTTAATTAAAGCCGAACTCTTAAAGCTCACTAGTCTTTGACCCCTGTTTTCATAACACAATTTGCCAGCCTTCTGAACATATGAGCATTTGTTCCAATCAAAAGGACACCATCATACAGTCCAGTGGGGGACACACTAAGGCTAGGGTCTCTACTTGTTCGGCCACCCAGCCACGGAGGTGGGTAAAGACAGCCAAATTCGATACCCAGAATAGGGGTAGGCCTTCTCACTTAACCCCATACATGCAGTCCTTTCTAATGGTTGTAGGGTACGCCTGACAAATGCTTGATACCAATCTTGAAACATACTTGTCATGGGGAGCCACTGTCTAATACAGCCTGTAGACACTCCATTTACCTTTACAGTGGTCTCCATGGAGGGACCCACTATTCTGGACCAGTCTGGAGGCGGTAGTGGGGGCCTGGGCAACTGACCTGCCACAAAGGACGTGAATTAGCATTTTGGTGCCCTCACTGGATCTATTCTTGCGCACCTCTAACCACTGATTTGTTCTCCCAAGCTCCCTTGTAGCCTATATGCAACTTTGTTAGTGTCTTTTGGGATTGGCATTCCTTTCATGTGCCATCTTCCCACAATTATAGCAAAACATACTTTTTGAGTTTGATTGGCCGAGTGCCACACTGGGAGCCAGGGCGGGGGTATTACTAACTGGAAACCTTGGTGCCATCTCTGTCTCTGCGGCGGATAAGCATTTGGAGACATCTGCCAGTTTCTCCACTTCCATGGTCAAGGAATCGGTTCGGAGCTGCTATCAGTAGGAGATGGCTGGTGGGTATCCCCACCCCATAGCAGATGCAGTTTCCATATAGGTCGGGGCCTGCATTGCAGGCGTGGCCTCATAAAAGGGACTGTTTTGGAATTCCTCGGATCTCTCTCAACAGTTCGCCCCATTGTGGCATATCTTTCCTTATCAGAGACTCATTGACTGCCAAACTCTGCCTCCTGAACTTCACTTGATGGGCCACCTCAGTCACTGGTCACAGCCACAGCTATTGGTGCAGGTCCTCCCGAGGTCGCCTTTTCTCAACTCTCTAATTTCTCTCATTAACTCATCATAGGAGGGTGGGGATTCCAGCTCGATTTGCCAGGATGTAACTAAGAAGCAACAGCAGTTCTGAGAAGGGGGCAGACTTTATGATTCTGTCCAGTCTGGTTCGTCCAGTTCAATCGCTGGCAAACTACCCTTTCTGAGGCATTCTTGCAACAATTTTTCCAGCCGAGAGACACACAGACAACAACTCTCCTTGGTACTGTGTGCATTTCTTACTCTCCACCATAGGTCCTCATCAGAATCTGGGCTCCCATACAATTCTCCAAGGCCTCAAGATAGGCTTGTGCAGTCGCTTCAGGGTTACTGGCCCGCTTAGCACGGATGGTAGCCAGGGCAGGAACCTGGAGGCTCTCACTAACCCTCTTCGCTGCTTCCCGAGCATTGCCATATTCTAGCACTTGGGGCAACATAGTCTATCCAGGTTCTCAGTCATCCTCCCCTTGGGGGTGGGAGGGTGCCAGAGAAGATCCTCAACCTTCGTAAGAGTCGCGACTGCATGGCAGGTGCAGAAATAGAGTCTGCATTGGTTCAGCTACCACCGTGGTACTGGAGCAGGAGAGGTGTTGGGGAGGAACACCCAGGTGGCAAGAATAGTTTCTTCAAGTCCTCCACAGTTTTCCTCTCCCAGCAACCATTAGCAAATTCTCCTCAAAAGTTTCTAGATAGTGGTGGGGGCTCATCTCCGGGTCTTCATCACTGTCCTTAGTTATCACTCAAGCAGTGAGGGCTCCTCTGGGGTAATGGTCTGTGGTACTTTTGAGCTATCTATGGGATCCTTAAACTTACTAGGCCAGGAAAAGTGGGTGAGCAGATTAGCGTCGACCCACCACCACAGGATTTTGTAAACCTTCCAACTTGGAAAGTACTCCTGCACAGTGTCCGATTGATACCAGGGGATGTCCAGGATAAGCATAGCATTTTGGGGTCGATCTCCTCCCCAGTACACCACTCCACCAGCCGGTGCACAGCCACTTCTGGTCGGGTACCCATTTATTTATTTATTTATTTATTTTTCTCTAACAGTGGTTTGTAAATATGGCCACTCAGAGGACACACAATCCCAGCGGTGAGCTCCAAGATGTAACCCTAGATGGCGCTATCCCAGGCTACTACCCTGCCTGATTTGCCACTAACAGGTTGAGGGGCCTGATCCAATGGCGGTGCCTCCACCCAGAGGTCAGGGTTTGCAATAGTTAAACTTACTTGGTCACAGCCCCTGGGACACTGCAACCCCCTTCTTCCCACTAGTGGCCCACACAATATAGCAGAATTACCTTCACAGTATACACTACCCCCAAGGCTGGTTCAGGCACCGGACATCCTGTAAAATAAGATACAGTGCAACAATCACAGTACAGTACTTTAAACATAGACAAACACTTAGGCAGTATAACTTTGTTGAAACAAACAGCTCTGATTTATTTAGGGGATATAACAAGGACAGGGGAAATCAGGTTAATTAGCTTATCACTTTACTTATACATTTATGGTTTACTGTGGCTCATCCTCACCAGTTACTGTCCCTGGTACCCAGGCTCTCAGTAGCTAGTCCAAACCGTGGCAGCTGGTAGTCTCTTTCACACAGAGAAAAAGGAAAATTAAACAGTCAGCAGTACAGTAATTCCATTTGGATTTAATGTCATTCAACAGGGAGCTGACCCTAGATTAGTAATTTCACGACCTGGAAAGAAGATATGGTCCTTTCAATGTCAGCAGGCTACTTTTTGATCTCCAAGAGACTCTTCACATTTATATGGTAAAAAAAGAAAGCACTATACCAGGCAGGCTGCATCTGTATCCCAATCGCAATTACTGCACACTAACCAGGAGAATACACAGTGATTCAGTTCCTCGACAGACCTAGTGTAATTCAACAATTCTTCAGTCTTCTACAGGGTGAGCCTGGTTTCTACCTTCAGAGATCCTTTGATTCTTTTCACAGGACGGATTCAGTCTCTAACAAGCAGTTGCATGTTGTAGATCGAACTCTGGGCCTTGCACACGTTGACTGAAACTGTGCACTGAAGGAGCACAGGGTTTCTTTCCCTTCACTTTCAGATCTCAAACTGAAACTCCCAACAGACAAAAAACCGGGCACTTTCTTTGAGTTCCTCCCAGTTCTTGACTGGATTGGTTGTCACTCACAATAGACTGCTGCTGTTGGTCCAAAAGGCACCAAGTCTCAAACACATCTCCCAGAGTCACCGCCCATACAATCTTTCTTGTGGCTGGCCAGATTATGAGTCCCAAGTTCTGATTCGTCCAAGGTATCATTTTTAGAGCTTAGTTTACCCCACACCGATTGTCCAGTTCAGCAGTTCAAAACCAGAATGGGGAATCAGGCAGACAGTCTCTGACTGCAAAGAAAGCAGGTTAGACAAACTGTACTTTATATTACTGAAATGATTTTGGCAATCAGTTACATCTTTCAGACAGGTTCCTTTTGCACTCCTAGTACTGCAAAATGGGTGACTAAGCAGCTGAGTGGTACTCAATCAAAGAAACACACAGTCCCCATATGACCATTATGTCTGTAAGCAGACAGCTTTTAAAGAGACAGTACCAGAGGTTCTAAAAACACCACTGATAAATGGCTTAAACGCCAAACACCATTCTGTGCTTGGAGACTCAAGCAAGTTCCTGAAGTCTGGGAACCCCATTTGCAGGGGTTACACTTTCCTGGTTTGGGAAAAGCTTGATTCTGCTACAAGTACCTCCACAGTTTCTTAACTGCAACCATATACATTTGCATTAGGCTCACACATGTAATCATCGTCACATCATTTACCAAGAACCATTTTGAAACATTGTGTACGCTACTTTTACACAGTATAATAATATTGTACTATAACTCGTTATTACCTCTTGTACATGAAACCTGAGAGAGGGGACCTTCTCATCAGTTACCTTGGGCTGGACGGGCAAGGGCACATACTTAGAGGCAACACAAGTAACTTGGAGTAGCACTAACTCCAGTTTGGGTAATGAGCTCGGGACATACACCCTTTTGGACAACATTGAGAGGCAGTGGTCGCCTAGGAATCATAACGAGGTGCACCACAGGCTTTACAGCTCTAATTCTAGGGGAGCTGTTGTCTCACCTGGAGCCTTATTTTCAGCATTGTTCTCACTTGTGTGAGCTCCATGGGGTAGAGGGTAGAACTGGGGCACTCAGTCTAGAGTTACAGTTTCTGGAGTCCACAACATTGGCTCTATGGAGAGCTCAGACACTGGCAGTGACTGTCAGGCACCAAAATACTCTTCTTGTTCGGTGTATCACCGTCTGCTCTACCATCATTTTCCCCCAAAGTTCAAACAGTTCAACCATGCATAATGATTCATTTCATCTGATCTGATGCTTGCACTTCACTTGGGAGCATTGGGTTCAGGGATGAAGTTGGGGCATAGACAGTCCAGAAGGCCCAGTTTGTCTCCAGTATTGACTAGGGATTGCCTCAAACAATTGACTCAGTTCGTAAGAAGGATAGTATTCAAAGTCACTCACTTCTTCTGATGTGATCACAGTCATGCTCAACTGGGACTTGCAGGGGAACACTTTAACCTGCTTCTGTGGTGCAGACTTCCTTTGGATCTTTCAGCAGCAGTTTCCAGTCAATACTGGTCCAGAGGGGGCATCTTCTGGGGCTCAGACTAATCAGGATTTGTCCAATGGGTAGTAAATGATTTCATGCATTGTTTTTACATCTTTTGAATTGTTCTCAGGCCTACTTTGCCACTGGCAGATCATCAGTTTGCCCACCATGAGGGATGGTGCTATCTGTCAGCACTCTTGGTTTGCGCAGTCCAGATTTAATATCCGATCTCCTCCTGGAGTTCCTGTGTTTTCACTTTTTATCATACTTTTCTTTGTTGGCCAGATTTCTTTTGCAGCCATGGTTTGAGCCAGATCCAGAGTTAGCTGGCCTTTAACTTTGCACATACTGTAAATAGTTGTCAGCTTGAACCCATGTGAGACTCTTAAACACACATCTACCGGTAGTCGAGCTTCTTCTTCCAAACATCAGCTGTAGGGGAGAACCCAGTGGCATCACTTTGGCAGTCATAAGCATGTACCAGGGTGCTAATTGTTGGCTCCATCTAGGCTTGTCCTTGGGTGGAAGTTTCATATCAGCGCGCGGTTGAAACGTTCAGGTTGTGGGGTCCCCTGGGGTGGTAAGGAGTGGTTCTGGACTTTCTCGACCCCACAGAGAAAGCATCTCTTTGATCAGACGACTCTCAAAGTCTCCTTGATCAGAATGATTCTTTGTGGAGCCCCATATGAACAAAAAAGTTTTCTACTAGTACTTTGCCACAGTGGATGCTTTGTTTTTGGTGGGAAAGTCAGCATATCTTGAAATGTCATGACCACCATCACATTACTGATATTTCTTTGATCTGACTCAAACTCAGAAATCACAGACCAGCCCATGTGCACTGGTGGTTGTTAACAAGGGGCAGCCTCTGGGCAAAGCTTTCTCTGTAAGCAGCGATACAAGTTCGTATGTGTTGCTCCATCGCCCCATCTTAGCCAATAGAATCGGATCTCACCAAGTCAAGTGTTCTGTCTATACTCAGTGTCTCATGGTTGTGCAAGGACCTCATACTGAGTCTCGGCAGGCAGTGGCAGCACCAGTTGTTGTTTGTCTACTTGTCCCTCTGTTATTGTTTCTATATAGTTTATTGATGTGTTTTAGGACCTCTTTGTATAACAGTGCAGTTTCAAATCAGTGGAGCGAATTTGACACATCTTTTCCGCAGAGGGCTTCTAAAGCTGTTTTGATCATAGATCGCGGATTGAGCCCGTGAATACTGTTATTGTCCAGCTGAGGCAGTGCAACGTTCATTGCAAGTGGCACAGCAGGTGCAATCTTTAGAGGGTCCCAAGCATCCATTATGCAGTCCACTGCGTCTGGTGGACATTTGTTCCTCCCTGTCAAATCTCAGAGTGTCAATGTCAGGTTCCCAATCGACCCAATCATTTGGGAACAGGCTCGGGAGAGAGATCAGTATCTATGTGGTTCAGACCGTCGCCCTATATATAGTCATATGTGGTTAATGCAAAGTCACCTGTGCCAGTGGCACTAACTAGCTGAGGTCTGCACATAGTCAAAGGATTATTGTCTGTTTTTGCTAGTATTTTAGCCCATAAGTACTCATGGAATTGTTGGCAACAGCCCACTTCAAAGCTAGAACTCTAACTTATGTATAGGATAGTTCTTCGGATGGGTCAGGCTTCTACTGGCAAAGGCCACTGTCCAGCCATTCTCGTGTTTTTGGTACAAACGTCTGTGCCCCCCAACCTTGCAAGCCAGCATCAGGTGTGCAGGACGTAAGGTTTTTTCTTGATCGGGTATACAGTCAGCACTGAGCATGGGTGTTTTACATGATCTCATGAAAGTAGTCTCACAATCAGGAGTCTAGCGGGCCTTAAATTTACCGGATGAAAATACACTCTTCAGTCTTGAGGATGCTGACTTTGGTATTTTTGTGGTTGTGATACCCTTTATAAGGTTAAGTGTATGGATCACTTGAATAGTCCTTGATGAAGTTTCCGATAATAACCACAGAACTCAGGAATCTTTGCAGTTCTTTAGATTTTGGGCTGGCTAGGTGGTCAAGGCTCAACTTACTTGCCTGTCTCATTCTCGGTGGATACTATGTCCCACATACTTTACTGATGTTGAAAGAATTGACACTATCAATGGACAGTTTAAGGCCAAAGTCCTCCAGTCAATCAATACCTAAATAATCTGCCTCATGTTCCTCCAGTGAGCTGCCAAACACAATAACATCATCTAGGTATACCGGGCACTCTTGTAAGTTCATGTCCCCACTGCACGCCCATCAATCGTTGAAAAGTGGTTGGGGCAATTGAAACCCTTTGAGTGCATCCTCATGAATTAGTAGCTGCTGAAGCTACAGTTGGCTGTCTTCACGGTCCTTTAGCTATCGATTGAGTACCCACTGTGGAACCAGCACAGAGAACCACTTGCTCCCTGCTAGGCAGTCCAGCATCTCATGCGGGCATTGTGTACGATCAGGATAGTCCGCGGGTTTACAGCGATAATCCACGCATCCTTATTGTCCCATCTTTTTCCTCACTACCACAATGGGGAAGCATATGGCCGGACTTGTATTACACCAGTCGCTAACATTCTTGCAGATGCTGCTCGCATCTATATCAAGGTGCCAGGCGTCGAGATCTCTCAATGAATGGTCTTTCGTCGTAGCCGGATTGTGTCAGCTCGCACGCATCTCACGCCCCATTCCTTTAAAGAAACACCTGGTCTCTGGGCAAGCTTTCATGATCCTCGCTTCATTGAGCTGCAGCGGGAGTTCGGAATCAAACAAGTCATGCATTTGTCATTCTTCCTGAACTTGTTGTTGGTACTGCAGTGTTGCACAATGCACATTAGTGGATGCAACTTATTTACTCTCGAATGTCTTTCAGACACATTATGAACTTGGACCATTATTCTCTGCATAAGCATGGGTTTAGCTGGCAAAATAGGCTTGACCTGTAGTCCTTCTGGCACTTTTCCTTCGCCTGGCATCCAACATTAATATTTTCTTCAACATCCTTTCTGATACGGACCTCCCTTAAGGTACACTGGGCATTTTGTGTTGTGATCAGAGACCAGGATCCTTCCATACAATCCAACCTTCCCTCTGGTTCTATATTTTCAGCATCTCTGTGCCTCATATTCTAATTAAAGTCGGAACCTCTTTAAAGCTCTACTAGTCTTTGACCCCTGTTTTTCATAACAATAAATAAAAGCAGCTTTTCTGAACATATGACATTTGTTCCAATCAACAAAGGGACACCCACCAGTCCAGGGGGGAACACTAAGGCTAGGGTCTTACTTGTTCGCCACTCCAGCCACGGAGGTGGGGAAAGACAGCCAACGGATATACCCAGAATAGGGTAGCCTTCTCTCTAACCCCATACATGCAGTCCTTCTAATGTTGTAGTACGTCTGACAAATGCTTGATACCAATCTGAAACATAATTGTTACTTAGCCACTGTCAATACAGCTTTGTAGACACTCCGTTTACCTTACAGGGTCTCCATGGAGGGACCCACTATTCTGGATCAGTCTGGAGAGGCGGTATGGGGGCCTGGGCAACTGACCTTGCCACAAAGGCGTGAATTAGCATTTTTGGTGCCCTCACTGGGATCATTTCGTGCACCTCTTAACCACTGATTTGTTCTCCAAGCTCTCCTTGTAGCCTATATGCAACTTTGTCAGTGTCTTTTGGGGATTGGCATTCCTTTTCATGTGCCCATCCTTCCCACAATTATAGCAAAACATACTTTTTGAGTTTGAGCTGGCCGAGGTGCCACACTGGGAGCCAGGCGTAAGTATTACTAACTGGAAACCTTGTGCCATCTCTGTCTGCGGCGTGATAAGCATTTGGAGACATCTCGTCAGTTTCTCCACTTCCATGGTCAAGGAATCGAGTTCGGAGCTGTTATCAGCAGGAGATGCATGGTGGGTATCCCACTCCATAGCAGATGCAGTCGGATATAGGTCGGGGCTCGTACTTGCAGGCGTGGCCTTCATAAAGGGACTGTTTTGGAATTCTGATCTCTCAACAGTTCGCCCCCATTGTGGCATATCTTTTCCTTATCAGGCACTCATTGACTGCCAACCTCTGCCCCTGAACTTCACTTGATGGGCCACCTCAGTCACTGGGTCACAGCCACAGCTATTGGTGCAGGTCCCTCCCGAGGTCGCCTTTTTCAACTCCTGAATTCTCTCATTAACTCATCATAGGAGGGTGGGGATTCCAGTCGTTGCCAGGCGTAACTGAAGCAACAGCAGTTCTGAGAAGGGGCAGACTTAAGGATTCTGTCCAGTCTGGTTCGGTCCAGTTCAATGGCTGGCAACTACCCTTTCTGAGGCATTCTTGCAACAATTTTTCCAGCGAGACATATACACAGACAACAACTCCCTTGGTACTGTTGTGCATTTCTTACTCTCCACCATAGGTCCCTCATCAGAATCTGGGCTCCCCATACACATTCTCAAGGCCTCAAGATAGGCTTGTACTGCAGTCGCTTCAGGGTTACTGGCCCGTTTTGCTTGCGGATGGTGGCCAGGGCAGGACCTCGAGGCCTCACTAACCCTCTTTCGCTCGCTTCCGAGCATTGCCATCTAGCACTTGGGGCAACATAGTCTATCCAGGTCTCCCAGTCATCCTCCCTTGGGGTGGGGAGGGTGCCAGAGAAGATCCTCAACCTTCGTAAGAGTCGTGACTAATGGCAGGTGCAGAAATAGGAGTCTGCATTGGTTCAGCCACCATTACGGGTACTGGAGCAGGAGAGGGTGTTGGGGAGGAACACCCCAGGTGGCAAGAATAGTTTCTTCAAGTCCTCCACAGTTTTCCTTCTCCCAGCAACCATTTAGCAAATTTCTCCTCAAAAGTTTCAGATAGTGGTGGGGCTCATTCCCCCGGTCTTTACTGTCCTTAGTTATCACTCTCCAAGCAGTGAGGGCTCCTCTGGGGTAATGGTCTGTGGTACTTTGAGCTATCTATGGGATCCTTAAACTCTACATAGGGCCAGGAAAGTGTGGGTGAGCAGATTGGCGTGCCGACCACCACCACAGGATTTTGTAAACCTTCCACCTTGGAAAGTACTCCTGCACAGTGTCCGTATTGATACCCAGGGGATGTCCAGGATAAGCATAGCATTTTGGGGTCGATCTCCTCCCAGTACACCACTCCACCAGCCGGTGCACAGCCACTTCTGTCGGGTACCCATTTATTTATTTATTTATTTATTTTCCCTTAACAGTGGTTTGTAAATATGGCCACTAGAGGACACACAATCCCAGCGGTGAGCCTCCAAGATGTAACCCCTAGATGGCGCTATCCCAGGGCTACTACCCTGCCTGATTTGCCACTAACAGGTTGAGGGCCTGGATCCAATGGGGTGCCTCCACCCAGAGGTCAGGGTTTGCAATAGTTAAACTTACTTGGTCACAGCCCTCTGGGACACTGCAACCCCTTTCTTCCCACTAGTGGCCCACACAATATAGCAGAATTACCTTCACAGTATACACTTACCCCCAAGGCTGGTTCAGGCACGGGACATCCTGTAAAATAAGATACAGTGCAACAATCACAGTACAGTACTTTAACATAGACAAATACCTCAGGCAGTATAACTTTGTTGAAACAAACAGCTCTGATTTATTTAGGGGATATAACAAGGACAGGGGAAATCAGGTTAATTAGCTTATCACTTTACTATCTACCTATGGCTCTGTGCACAGGCCTATCCCTACCAGTTACTGTCCCTGGGTACCCAGGCCCTAGTGGCTAGTCAAACCGTGGCAGCTGGTAGGGGCCCTTTCACACAGAAAAGGAAAATTAAACAGTCAGCAGTACAGTAATTCCATTTGGATTTAATGTGGCAATTCAACAGGAGCGACCCAATTAGTACTCACGACCTCCAAAGAAGATATGGTCCTTCAATGTCAGCAGGGCTACTTTTGATCTCCAAGAGACTCCTCACACATTTATATGGTAAAAAGAGCACTATACCAGGCAGGCTGCATCTGTATCCCAATCGTCAATTACTGCACAATAACCAGGAGAACACACAGCAGATTCAGTTCCTGACAGACCGAGTGTAATTCAACAATTTCTTCAGTCTTCAGGGTGAGCCTGGTTTCTACTCTTCAGAGATCCTTTGATTCTTTTCACAGGACGGATTCAGTCCTAACAAGCAGTTACACAAGTTGTAGACTCGGAACTCTGGGCCTTGCACACGTTTTTGACTGAAACTGTGCACTGAAGGAGCACAGGGTTTCTTTCCCTTCACTTTCAGATCTCAAACTGAAACTCCCAACAGACAAAAACCGGGCACTTCCTTTGAGTTCCTCCCAGTTCTTGACTGGATTGGCTGTCACTCACAATAGACTGCTGCTGTTGGTCCAAAAAGGCAACAAGTCTAAACTACATCTCCCAGAGTCACTGCCCATACAATCCTCTTGTGGCTGGCTCAGATTATGAGTCCCAAGTTCTGATTCGTCCAAGGCATCATTTTAGAGCTAGTTTACCCCACACTGATTGGTCCAGTTCAGCAGTTCAAAACCAGAATGGGGAACTAGGCAGACAGTTCTGACTGCAAAGAAAGCAGGTTAGACAAACTGTAATTTTATTATTACTGTAAATGATTTCTGGCAATCAGTTACATCTTTCAGACAGGTTCCCTTGCACTCCTAGTGACTGCAAAATGGGGTGAATTGGCAGCAGCTTGATGGTACTCAATCAAAGAAACACACAGTCCCCATACAACTAATTATGTCTGCAAGCAGACAGCTCTTAAAGAGACAGTACCAGAGGTTCTAAAACACTCACTGATAAATGGCTTAACGCAAACACCATTCAGGCTTGGAGCATTCAAGCAAGCTCCTGGAAGTCTTTTGGGAACCCCCATTTGCAGGGGTTACACATATTAGCATCTTTGAGACATTGCTTTGAGAGTATCTTAAGGACTGCCCCCCAACCTCGGATGCCTGTCTGTCCACCTTACACTGCTAACCCCATTCCCATTGCCTATGTTCTCCTTTTCCTTTCTTCTTGCTTACTTCTGTGTTTGTTACTTTCCTTCCTGTTCCAGGGCCTTCTGTATGGGGGTGGGGGGGTAGGTGGGAGAGATCATGTTCTTGTATTTGTGTGGTTTGCTCGTCACAGTTTTGTAGCCTGTTTGCTTGTTATATTTTTGAAACTCAAAGTGTATTCAATTTAAAAACAAGAAGGTGTGGCTTTGGTGTGACAATCAGGCAGTAGTTGAAGTTCTAAACAGGCAGACAGCCAAGTCGCCTCAGTCATGAGGGTGCTGCACATCCTAGTCCTAAGATGTTTGCAACTAAATGTTACATTCAGGGTGAAATACATACCAAGTTACAATAACATAATTGCTGATTGTTTTTCTCATTTACAGCTGAAGAACTTCAGGAGATAGCTCCCTATGCAGAGACAGAAAGAACACCAGTGCCACCCATAATGTGAGAAATTGGGCTGAAAGAGCTGGGTTCCTTTTCACAAATTTTTGGGCACCTAGTATGCTGAGGTCATATGAGTCATCCCTCAAGGTATTTCATGAATTTTGGGAGGGCCCAGCTCTCGTAAGTTAGCCAATGCCAGTTCAGCAGGTAATGCAATTTATTGTTCAACTAGTGGAGGACAGGATGGTGCAGTCCACTGTAGCTACCACCTGGCAGCCATTTCAATGGGCAGCAATCTTAGGGGCACAGAGAATCCATGCAAGATCAAAGTAGTGAAGGGATGATGAAGGGATGGGTCAGACTGAGGTGGAGGGTATAGAATAGAAGGCAGCCCATGACCATTAGTTTAAAGAAGATGCAGTCAGAGTTTTATCCTCAGTATGTTCCACAGGTTATGAGGCTAGGCTATTCATCACTACATTCAATCTGCTATTTTTGAGTATTCCAGATTAATTGAGTGGCTGCCAGGGCAGCATTAGATCAGGACACACAACGGATAGTTCAGAGGAGGGATATGCAGATGCGGAGGAAGGGATGAGCATACACATTAAAAGATCTAAGACAGACCAAAGGGGAAAGGGGCGGTGCAGATAGCCAAAGGCACGGAGTAGCTACTGCGTCCACTGAGGGCAGTTCAGGGATTGCTAGAGGTCAGGCCAGCGGGAGAGGGGTATTCTTATTGCATGGTAATGGTAGGCCAGTGACTAGGTACCAGGTAGCGGCAGTGTTAAAGAAGGCAATAGCCTTATGGGTTTGAATCCAGCTGAGTCCAATACATCTATTCAGAACTGGGGTGGCATCAAAAGCAGCTGTGGCAGGTATTTCTGGGTGAGGCACTCAGAGCATTGATAGGTGGGCCTCTGGCAGATACAGGGCATACATACATACACTGCAATGCAATTGACTTTGTTCCTTTCTCTTGCAGGCAGGGCGCTATACAGTAAGTGGGAGTGTGGACAATCATCCATGTATTGGGTAAAGAGAAGAGCGGCAGTGATACTGGGAGGATGAAAGTTGGGCCTGAATGTCAACAAAGGGACAGTGTTCCGATCTGGGTTGAGGAACATGCTTGGCTGGGCGAGTTGCTAGCCGGCCGTGGCATCTTGGGAAGAGTGGGCAATGCCAAACATCCTGGTGATATATTTGTGAGGAAACAACTTTGCACAGATGCCTTAGATAGAACTCCTAAGAAGATAGTGAGGGACATTGGCAGCATTCAAAAGTGTGGAATGGGGTAAAAGTGATCTGGTCAGCACAGGGTCATGACATCATGGTCAAAACCACACAATCAACAATGCCGCACGAGCAGCGTGAGGCAAAATAACATCAGAACAGCACGCCAAACACCACAAACAAAGCTCACACCAGAGGAATATCTTATATCCAATGGTGTTCTTCCCCAGGTATACCCACCCAACAGCAACAGTTCGACAGCAGGTGTTCTATAGCAACTACAGTGCCATACCGCTGTAGGGGACCTGCTGGAACCGGCACTGTATGTTAGTCCTGCACCTCTCTCTCAAATCAGCTCCAACTCGGAGTTGATAATCCTTAGTGGATGGTGCGGGTATTTGGGGCAAAGCCCCCGAAGAAAAACACTTTGTGTGGCATGAGAAACTGGCAGTCGAATGCTAAATGCAGTTGACCTGTCGGTTTCGCCGTCGTGGACATTCAATGAGAACTTTGTCGATCACCCGTTGTGGATCCCTTCCCCACACTACCCAGACTAATGATAATCACTCCAGGTGGTTGTGGACTTCAGGGAAAAAAAATAGATTGGTACCATTTTTTAAAATGTCAGCATAGTGGGACCTGGGAGAACCAAACCACAGCCCCAGGTCCCCGACACCACCAGAGGCAGGTGCTCTAGCTACTCCATCACGGGAATGGCTCAACCAGGCATCACCCGTCAGCATCCTTTACCTTCACTACTGGCAGCATACAGCGACTGGGGCAGTGGTTCTTACCGCAAGATGAAAAATCCTGTTCCCGTAGAAATATTTGCGATTCTTACAGCACTGTATTTCATGCGCGGTTCTCTCCGTTATATTGACCCGGTACTGATCTGGCCAGCTATGATCCCCAGGTGGGTTTAGAGGAATGGGGTATCACAAAAGCATTGGACCTGGCAAGAAAGGTTATGAATGGGAGGGGAGGCGAGGGCACTGGCTCAGACAGTGAATTTTATGGTAATGTCACACACAGAAATAACAGTGGACTGCCCAAGGTTGAACAAGCCAGACAGAGTGCATTTGTCAGATGTCAGCATACACATCTTCAATGTGCAAATAGGAGAAGCTGTCAAGACAGCAATGGACTAAGCCATGGGGGTAAGAAGGGTTGGCAGGGCAAGGTCACCTTCCATACCAAGTGGGAGGTGGCTTGGTAGCCAAAAAGATAGAGATTCAGGGTAACAGGGACCAAAGGAAATGTGGTGACCCAGGTGCAGGGGTAGCCCGCTGGGGAGAGCATGGTGCAGTGACCCAGGTGTGGGGTAGCCCACTGGGGGAGAGCATTATTTGGTGACCCAAGTACAGGGGTAGCCTGTTGGGGAGAGCATGGTACAGTGACCCAAGTGCAGGGTAACCTGCAAAGAGAGCATGGCCGGATTTACATTGGTCATGGGCGTGGCCCAATTTACATTAGGCATGCCTTAGTTAAGGGATGGGTGGGCACAGTTTGATTTACATTAAGTGGGCCTGAGCTGGCCAAAGGGAGTGGCAGGACCCAATTTACTTCAGGCCTGGGTAACTGGAGGCATGACCAGATTTACATTGGGTATGCAGCCAGGGACAGTTGCTGACATGAAAGGTAATAAAGACTGGGACAGTCGGACAGCATCTTAAGGGTGGGAAAATGTATATATACTATAGATACCATTATAAAGTCTGACAAATTGAACAAATGCTGTTAATATATAGAGAGCAATCAGAATTTAGAGTTGCAAAATGAGGATTTTGAGTGCAATAAAGTTGAAGGCAACAATCAACAACAGTTTGTCTGTCAAGTTCTTTGGGGAGTCACTGACAATGGAGTTCGATGCTCACCAGCAGGAAAAATCATCGGTAAGATGATCCTGCTGGTGGGTCAGAGCCGCAGCCGACAGTGCACGGAGATGGCCCTTGCCCTCCCCGACTGCCTGGCTGTGCATGTGTGGATAGCAAGAGCATGTGCAATTGCCAATAGTGCCAAAACAAAGGTAGTTAAGTTGGGGGAGGTACAATAGGCATGTAGCAATAGGAAAGGAAGGAATGGGGAGAGAAAGAGATCAAGGCAACAAGGAGCCAGGAATTGGCTGGGAGGGGGGTAATTTAGCCAGCTGGAACAGAGGGAGAGCTTCTTCTCCAACTGATTTCAGGACACCCACCCAGCCACCCTAACAATAAGAGGGTGAAAGATGTTCAAAAGATGGGGGGCCCAGGGCAACAGGGACATAAACAAAACACAGTGACCCAGGTGCAGGAGGAGCCCACTGAGAAGGAAACTAGCTTGATTTATATTGGGCATGCAGGCATGACTCAATTTACGTGGAAAGCATGTGTCAAGGGACAGGGGAGCACAACCTGATTTACATCATGTAGGCCCTGAGCTGGACGTAGAGAGAGTGGCAGGACTCGATTTACATCAGGCCTGGGTAACCGGGAGGCATGACCTAATTTACACGGGCATACAGCCAGGGACAATTGCTGATATTATGGGTAATAAAGACTGGGACAGTCAGACAGCATGGACAAGGGTAGGAATATGCATATATAGATACCATTATAAAATTTGAAAAATTGGACAAATGCTATAAATATTTATATAGCAATCAGACTATACAGTTGTTAAGTGAGGATGTTTGTGTGCAATAAAGCCATGGGCAACAGCCAACAATAACAGTCTGTCTGTCACGTTCTTGGAGTGGGCAGTCACTGGCAAGATGAGATGCCATACATCTCACCGGTGCTGTTTCTGACAGTTCTATACAGCTACCTGAGGATGCTGTTTAACTCCAGACTTGACAACAGTTTTGGAAATTAAGGCTTGTTTTTTGTTTTCTCTGAGGCAGTCAAACTGATTCACAGCCCAATTAGTCTGTATGATTAACTTGCTTTATTAAGATTCATTTCAAGCAGTGACAGGTCTGTTTCTGAGGCTGTCAGATAATGATTTATAGTGCTGGTATTTCTTACTTCTGTGGTATTTTCACTTACTGTGTCAGGATGTTCTGTTTCCAGTACCGTTTCCAAATTGTTTTCTTCTTTGTTTGTGTGTAACCCCAGGTAGCCTTCTATTCAGGGCTACTACCCTGCTTGTAACTGCTAACAGGTTGAGGGGCCTAGGTTCTATAGGTGCCTCCACCCAGAGGTCAGGGTTTGCAGTAGTTAGACTAACTTGGTCACAGCCCTCTGGGACACTGAGACCCCTTTTATTCCTGCTAGTGACCCACACAATACACCATGAGTATCTTCACTATTTACACTTACCCCCAGGACTGGTTCGTCAGCTTGACTCTGGGGACCCCTGTAAAACAAGATAATGCAATACGATAGCCACAGTACAATACTTTAACATAAATGAATACCTCCAGTCAGTGTAACTTTGCAGAAACAAATAGATCTGATTTATTTAAGGGGCTGTAACAAGGACAGGGGAAATCAGGTTAATTAGATCAGACACATTAATAATCACAGTACTGTGTGCATGTTCAGAGTCCCAAAATGTCACTTTACTGGGTACCCAGGATGGTGAGGCTAGCCAGGATCGGTGCAGCTGGTTGGGGCCCTGCGATGGAAAAACACTTGCACAATATCTAGTTGTAGTCCGAACCAGTTGGCTCAGTTCATGAAAAGGAAGAAAGAAATCAGATGAAACACTTGCAATTTGATAGACAGACGGCAGGAGCTACCCTGATTTGTACTAACAGATTCAATGCTGAAAGCTGGATGGGATGCAAATTGTCCTGGGTTGCCAGGAGAAACAGAATAGCTGGTCCAGCCCTTGTGGCAGGGCTCACTTGCACTTAATGCAGGTGGATGCAGTCCAAGTGATGCTGGCTATGACTTCCAGCTCACTGCACATTTTATATGTACACAGAACACTACCAGACAAGCAGCTGGTCACTTCAGGAGATTGAGCCTGGCAACTGAGGCATTCTTCTCTGACTCAAACGTGGATTCAGTCCAAACCTTGCTGGGGAATCACACTCCCAGCACAGCACACAATTCGCAAAATGGGGAATTACTCAAATCTCAATCTCCACAAGCACTACACACATTTATATGTAAAGGTCACTTACTGTACCAGACCACAGAGTCCTGACAGGCCGATCGCAATTATGCACACTTTTGGTCCTCCTCAGGTTAAGTCTGGTCCCAAAATGACTTTGGCTTCTTCTTTCACTCTGACAGCTCAGATTCAGTCCGAACAACGCTTATTAATGGCTGTAGGCCAAATTTGTGGCCTCACCGTGCTTCCCACGTGAACTACTGCGCACTCACGGCTGCACGAACACTCAGTGGTGGTTCCCCCTCAGCTTCCAGCTCAACATGGTTCTCTTCTGCCCAAACCTCAGGGCACTTCAGCATTTGCTTCCTCTTCGGAGTCGCTGTCCGAAAATTAAGGTTCCTCTTCGGAGTTGCTGTCCGAAAATAAAGGATCCTCTTCTTCACTTCCTCTCCACACTTGGTTGCCCATGATCTAGGCCACAACGGCTTTCCTTTTTCTCACATGTTCAGATTCTTGGTCCGAGAAAACACAGTCCTTTCTCTCCCTTCAGGAGAGCTGATGACAGACAGGCCTTTTTAGGCCTCCCTGATTCCAGCTCTGCTGCGTGGCGCAGCCCCACGAGCTGCTCACTCTTCCAGCTCCATGCTCAGACTGACTCTCTCAGCAGGCAGTCCGGCATTTCCCAAATCCAAGAGGTTTCCATTGGCTGAGCCTCCTTGTCAGTCACAACAGGCTCCCTCTATTGGCGAGAAAAAGCACCACGGTCCAAACTACATTCCAAGAGGCTCTCTTTATACAAGCCCCTTGTGGCTGGTTCCACTTGAGAGTCTAAGTTCTGATTTGCCAGCAGGCTCCATTTTAAGGAACCCCTCCCTATTGGTTGGACCCCTTTAGCAGTTCAGATCTGAAATGGAGGGGCAAAACACACAGAGTCCCAGCTGCAAGAAAGGCAGGTTAGACAAACTGTACTGTCATTATCACTCTAACAAATTACCAGCAGATAGTTACATCTTTTGAAAGGCCCTACGCATATAGCGACTGCAGAATGGAGCGATCTGCTCAGTGGCCCAGGTGGGACTCAGTAGGAACACACAGTTCCCCAGTTCATATTAATTATACTGCAGTTTGGCAGCTCTTAAATTGACAGTACACAGAGGCATTAGGCACTCTCACTAAATTATTTTTAAATCAGCTGAAATACAGGACACCAGCTGGTGGAGAGCATTTAGGCTCACCCAAAGAAGGTTCTCCAGTGACCCCCATTTGTAGGGGGTTACACCTGTAATCAGGAGATGTATCAAAGTTGGTGAGCATTTTCACTCTTCCTGACAGTGAGGTACTGTACAGTAATGGCTGGCAAACTAGCATGTTGCGTTCTGCGTGGTGTGCAGTGATTTGTGGTGATGTCATTTTAGGGCCTGCATGCTGTTGTGTTGAGATAATGGTCCTGATCATCTAGCTGACTGACCAATCAGACTGCAGTAGTTTTAATGTCCATTTCATAATTTATGTTATTGTAACCCCTAGGTGGCACTATCCCAAGGGCTACTACACCTGCCTGCTTGGCTAGTAGCAGGCTAAGGGACTTGAGTTCTGAAGCGGGTGCCTCCACCCAGAGGTCAGGGTTGGTAGTGGTCAAGCTAACCTGGGCACAGCCCTCAGGACACTGTAACCCCCTCTTTCCTTACTAGTGGCCGGAACAATACACAATAATCACTTTCACAATACCCTGATACACACAAGTACCCACACTGTTTGCACATGCCACCAGGGCTTTCCTCTGGCTCGGCCCTGGGGACCCACTGTAAAACAAGGTTATACACAGCAAAGAACAGCAGTACAGTACTCTTGTACAAACTGGAACCACAGTCAGGGTAAATGCAAACAAAAGTTAGATCTGATTTATTTAAGGACTTGAACAAGGGAGGGGTGTTCTCAGGTTAATTTGCTTAAAGGCTGTATCAATCAAACATTTATGCATGCACTTCAGGGTCCATAAACAGTCACACACTCTGGGTACCCAGATGGTAGTGGGCTAGCCAGAATGTTGCAGCTGGTTGGGGCCTCTGTGATGGAAGAAAACAACATGCACAACACACACTATGTGTAATCTGGAGCGGAGGGCTCAGTTCGTGAAAAGAAAACAAAAGACAATCAGATGACACACTTTTAGATTAGGCCATTGTTGCAGGGAGCTACTCTGATGATTACTCACGATACCAAAGACTGGACACAGACTGGATGAAAATCGAGACAGCAGGTGGCTCATCTGGAGAGCCAGGAGAAGCAGGGCCCACACGATTTGCCAAGGCGTCTTTCCTGTTCAAGCATGGAGCAGGGGCTGACCCCAGGCAGGTCTGTCATCGGTGGCTTTCTCTGTGCAGTGGGTAGTCTGGCAGGGCCTGTGTGACATGGCCCAGGCTGAATAGGGATGAGCGTGGATTCAGTCCGAGTAGGCTGGATAAAGTTTCCAGCAAGCAGAACACAGTTGGGGAACCAAATCACGACCCACTTTTAATACACAGCACATTTACATGTAAGGAAATTCGACTGTACCAGGCAAACCGCCTCCGTCACGATTGCAAAGTCTCTGCACAAACCAGGGTTTCAAAAGTAGCTGGAAATCCTGACAGGCCGATTGCAGTCAGCAAAATCTTTGATCTTCTTCAGGTATAAGCCCGGTAAAAATCAATGGCTTATTGTTCTCACAAACTTGGATTTAGTCAGAAATAATTCTCTTCTCTCCTCTCATGTGCAGCAGGCAGACATGCAGGCCACAATGCAGGCCTTTCACAGTTTTCCATTGCAAAACTACACAGAACTAATGCCCAAATCACTTGAGATGTTCTCATTTTACTTCCCAGCTCAGAACTAACTGAAAATTGCAAGCTGTCTGGGATTTCCCAAGAATCCAAAAGGTTTGGTTGGCTGATCTGTCTGTCAGTCACAACAAAGGCTCCCCTTCAGATGCAAAATGTGCCAAAAGCCCAAAACTACAGTTCCTACAGATTTTGACTCCAGACAGCTCCTGTAGTCCGGTTCCATTTTAGGTCCCACCAGAACTGATTGGTCCAATTCGGCAGTCCAGGACCAAGATAGTGGAGATAAACAAAACAGTCCTTGCTGCAAAGAAGGCAGGTTAGACAAACTACATTATCATTATCACTCTAAATGATTTTCAGCAGATAGTTACATCTTTCAACAGAGCTCCCTCTCAGATTACTTATGACTGCAATCCAGGCAGCTCTTGAAGAGACAGTGCACAGAGGCTATACAGGCACTCTCTGGCAATCACATTTAAACTGCTAAAACACAGAACACCAGCCTGGCAGTGAGCATTTAGGCAAGCTCAATGAAGACTTTTTGGAACCCCCATTTGTAGAGGATTACATTATAAAATAGCAAGAAAAGTCTCTTGGCCAATAGCACTCACCTAACTGTGCATTAAATATCTGTAATATATGGATTTTAAAAATAATACCCCAAAAGCATACAAAAACCCTGTAATACCTTAGTCAGTGCCGTAATACTATACTTCGGTCCCGTAATACTATACTTCGGTCCAATAATACTATACTTCGGTCCTCGTAATACTATCGTTGGGATCACCAACTTTTCTAGTGTCCAAAGCATAGTTTTTTTGTTTCTTTTCTTTTTATTCCTGAGAGAGAGAAGCAGGACTCCACGCAGGAAGGGGGATGTGAATGAAGAGCGAGAACAAGCAGCACGGAACCATCCCACAAGGAATCAGAGGTAAAACCTCGTCAGCATTTAAATATCCATATATTACAAAAAATAACAGTTAGGTTCAAGTGAATCACTTGGCTGTAATTCCATCTCGAGGTTCTGGGAACGCGGAACCTCTCGGGCTTAAACTCTCGGGGTTACCTATGTCCCCAGAACTCGTCAGGAATTACAGCCTTGTAATTCACTCAAACCTATCTATTATTCTATTTATAAATGCACAGTCAGGCACCAAATCTCATTTTCCTCCCAAAAAATCTACTTACAGCCATTTTATAAGTGTAATAAGCCCCTCAGGGTGTGCATCATATGATTTTAATACACTTCCCAGCGGTGTAGGGACACTCTGCCTTCGACCTCATGCTTTATTACACCCTTGGAGTATGCATTAAAATCCTATAATGCACATACTGGCATAGCTTATTACTTATCACACATAATAACCCACAGATTCTCTCCTCCTTTGTCTGCTCTACTCTCAATCTACCCATACTATATTTCGTTCTCAGATTCTGCGCCTGTGTGCATGACTTTACACTTCTTTGAACTGAACCCCAGCTGCCATATGTTGGAGGACCACCTCTCTAACCTCTTCAAATCCCTTTTATTACTTTCCTTCCATCCTCGTTATCCACTGTCCTGCAGACTTTTATGCCACCCATGAAGGCAAATCTTGCCTTGGATATGTTAGCCTATGTCACAAAGATGCTAAAAAGCATCAGCCCCGGGACCAACCCTTAAGGCATCCACTTAACCATATTCATCTTTGAAAATTCCCATTGAACACCACCCTCTGTGCACCCCTAACAGTTTCCAATCCAGGTACTTAGTTTCTCCCCTACAGCTATGTCCACCAGTTTCTGAACTAGCCTTCTATGTGGAAATCGAATGCTTTTCTATCATCCAGGTGCTGTACATCCACAGCCTGATGTATGTTAGACCTTTATTTACCCAATTATAGAAGTCAATAAGGTTCATCTGACAAGATCCACCCACCAGGAATCCATGCTGTCTATTGTTCTGTAACCCATTTACCTCCAGGAATTCCACAAGCCTTTGGGATTCCTGTCTCATCTCCATTACTGATGTCATGCTGACAGGCCAGTTGTTCTCAGGTCATCCCTACTGCCATTCTTGTAAAGTGGCAACATCTGATACCCTCCAATTGGCCAGTAGTACTCCTGTCTCCATTGAGCGTTTGAAGAGATCAGTCAACAGTGCCAAGAGCACTTGGTCCTCACTTTTAGCAGCTCGGGTTCAGACCATAAGAATCTGAAGCTTTGTCTATCCCAAGTAACCCTAAATTACCTTCTCCTCTGCATAGCCCCTATGTCAATGCCCTGGCCCTTCTCCTGAATGGGCCTGATTCCACACTACAGGAGAGGGTCATTCTCCTCACCATAAAGGCAGAATATAAGTATGCACTGAGTATGTCTGCTTTAGCCTTATTAATTTCCTCCCACCCTCCCATGTTTTCAGCCTGACAATCCCTTCCTTGGTTTTCATTTCTTCTTGATGTAGAGACAGAAAGACTTGATTTCCTCCTCCTCTCTTGCAGCTGTTTTGAACCAGACATCAGCTTTAATTTTCCTCTCTATTCTATTCACCTCCTTCAGGCTGTTTACATCTCCCTGTTCCCATCAGTTTGATTATCTCTGATTGCCCTTAGCACTTCTCTTTCATTCCTCTTAAAGGGGCACTGTCAGCTTTTCACTCGTGTTTTCAGTAATTCAGTGTACTTATTGTTGGCACCACCAATGAAATGTGCACCTAGAATATTCCATAGAACTAAAAAGTATGCAGCTCTACCTGTTTTTATAATATTTAATGAAATTCCTTTTCAAGTGTCACGATTATACTTGACCATCACGAAGCATATGGAGGTTAGGAACTCATCATGAGCAGTACAGTCCTGAGTGCAGTTAATAGCATGCCACTCTAAAATGCATTGCCTTTGTAATTTGTGTTAAAAGGAACTGCTCCCAGTGCTTATGAACACAAGCTGAGCACTACAAGGCTTACATTTTCAGTTTTAGACCACAGCTGAAATCCCATGCATGTACAAAAGTAACACAGCAAAGATCTCATGCATGCACAACAGTGTCCTGCCCTTGCGATGTGCAGGATTTCGCTGCAGTTTAAAACTGTAAACTGTAAGCCTTGTGGTGCTCGTTTGTGTATTTGGCACCGGAGCAGTTCCTTTAGTACAAATTACAGAGGCAATGTATTTTAGAGTACGCATGCTGTAAACTGCATTTCAGGTCTGTGCTCATTCATGATGAATCTCTCAACCTCCATATGCTTCCGTGGTAGGTCAATTAAAGCTAGGATGCTCAAGAAAGGAATTTCATTAAATATTACAAAATAGGTAGGGCTGCATACTTTTTAGCTCTATGGGGACATTCTAGGGCACATTTCATTGGTGTGTGTGCCAACAAGTACAGTGTTTGAATTATTGAAAATGAGAGTGAAAAGCTGACAGTGCCCTTTAAACCATATATAGGCTTTCTTCTCCCTCTCCTCTCCTCTCCTCCTCCTCTCTCTCTTCTCTCTCTTCTCTTCTCTTCTCTTCTCTTCTCTTCTCTTCTCTTCTCTTCTCTTCTCTTCTCTTCTCTTCTCTTCCTTCTCATTCTTCCTTCCTTCCTACCACAGAGTTTATGACCTCTTCTAACCCTTCCTTGATTATATCTCCCTTTCTGTCTACACTTACTGCCAGCTTTACCCTCTAACCTATCCCTGAGTAATTACTGCATCCTGCTAAAATCAGCTCTCCTGAAATCTAGGACTCTGGCCACTAGCAAATCCATCTGTGTAGTGAAATAGCACCGTTACCTCAAGGGAATCAATAATGTCCAAGAGGGTAGCATCTTTCAGAAAAAGAGATGTGTAAGAACAAGGGGCACAATTTGAAGATAGAGGGGGACAGCTCTGGCAATGTGAGGAAGTATTTTTCACAGAGAGGGTAGTGGATGCATGGAACAGTCTTCCTGAGGATGTTGTGAGGTCAAAAACAGTGGGGAATTCAAGAATGCATGGGACAGACAAAGCGCTTCTTGTGCGGGGTAGGAGGAAGTAGGCTGTTGGTTAACTAGGATCTGCAGCTTATCCAATAGGTAGGAAATGTGCAGACTGGGTGAGCCAAGTGGTCCTTATCTGCCATCAAAATCTATGTTTCTATGTTTCTCCTTCCACACATTCACCAAGCACTACAGATTGGATATTCAAAACTCTGCTAATGCAGCCTTTGGTCGCAGAGTTTTGCAGGCAGCAGTTAGCAGGTAAATTCCTTTCCTGTTGGCATTTTTTCAGTTCCATGTCATCACATCGACAATGATGTTGTCAACGTATCTGACAACAATGGAACAATGCCAACAGTGGGCATTGTACCCATTGAAATTAAGTGTTTTTGCAGGGGCTTCACCACTACCCCCATCTCTAGATAACCAACTCCGAGCTGGAGGTGGCTCAGGGTGAGGCGCAACACCAGGAAGAAGAAGAGCAGCGGTGTGAAGCGAGACCATCACAGTGACCTGTCAAGATTTATTGCTGTGGTGGTCTTTGCTATTGAAATGTCATTCCGCTGTTTGTGGGCAGGTACCGAGGTCTTCCCGATGACTCATCCCACTTGGGTGGTGTTATGCAATGCTAGATTGTCGAGGAACAAGACAGCTATTATAGCTGATCTTGTTGGGACAGCAATCTGGCTTGCATCACCGAACCTGACTGAATCAGAATACAGTCCCTGTATTGGCCTCTGCAGTTCGGCTGGGTACTTTCGATGATACACACTCAAGGTTGGTTCAAGAGGGGCAGGGTGTGGCTATTATATTTAAAACTGAACTTGACCTTGTGGATGTGCCACTGGAAGTACCATCTCCTTCGAGTATATCCTGGGTGAGTGTGCAGGTTGTGGGATTCTCCTCATCTACCATCCACCAGGGGATGGTCGAGAATTCCTGCAGGAGATTGCAGACTTCATAGTCGATATGGTGTTAAGGTCCCCAGATTGTTGGTTCTGGGCTACTTTAATGACTCAATGATGAACTCTCACATTTTGGCCAAGATCTCCTCCAGCTGATGTCTACGCTGGGCCTGACACAGGTAGTTACCTCCTTAACCCATATAGGGGTCACTCATTGGATCTGATCTTCCTACTGGGTATGGAGATAGCTGATTTGGGGTGGAACCAGTCTGCTGGTCAGACCATTATACCATAAGGTTCGGCTTCAGAGCACCCCAAATAGGTCTGCCCCAGGAGATGGTCCGTATCACCCTTTGAGGGAGTTGTCCCCGATGACCCGTCAGTGGTGCTGGACCTATTGGGTTTGTCGAATGTATGGTTGAGTCAGGTGATCTCGTGTTAGCTTATAATAAGGTGGCGGAGATGCCCTGGACAAGATTGCTCCTGTTCATGTTCGACCTCTCACTCTCGCCCAAGGCCTTTGGTTTGATGGCTCCTTGAAGGATATACGCATGTTAGTAGAAGGATGGAGGCGTGGCATTAGTCTGGTCTCGATGCCAACAGACTTAGGTTGATGGCACATTATGATGGCTATCAATCAGAAATCACCCGTAGAAGGCAGAATTCCTGTCCATGGAGATTTCTGCTGCAGCGGACTTAACCAGTTCAGCTTTTTGGACTGTTGACAGACTATGCAATCCAGTCTGTCTCAGCCCAGAGAAGCATTTACTAAGCTGAAATGTGAGGAGTTTGCTCGATTCTTCACAGATAAGATTGCTGACATCAGGTCTGGCATTGCCTCGTCTTCTCCTATGAGGAATTGTGATGATCGGCGGAGGTGACATTCACTCGGTCTGTCTGGTCAGGCTTCAGCAGACTGGAGTTCATGGATATTGTTGAGATCATCCAAATATTAGTCCCACTAGTTATAGTTTGGATCTGCCCTACACCCTTTTAGTAGGTTGTGTAGATGTTATCTGCCGATCCTTGCTGAGATTGTCTGGCAGTCCTTGGAAAGGGGTATCTTTCCTGATACCCTTAAGGAGGCGTTGTTCGACCACTCCTTAAAAATCTTCCTTTGACCCAGACTGCTAGCTAACTACTGACCTATCTCTAACCTGCCATTTGTTGTTAAGGTTATAGAAAAGGTAGTGGCACGGCAATTGGATGATCATCTTACAACTCACAATATCTATGGTACTCTCAATTTGTTTCAGGAAGAAGCATAGCACGGAGACTGCTCTGGTCCAGGTATTAAATGACCTCCTAATGACCAGAGATCAAAAGGCACGTTCCATCTTGGTCCTTCTTGATCTTTCTGCTGCATTTGACACTGTAGACCATGGTGTCCATTTAGATCGCCTGCGGCTTTTGTGGACTGTCTGGTACAGTCTTCAGGTGGTTTCATTCTTACCTCATGGGCAGATCGTAGAGTGGCCACTAGATTTATTCCTCTGGTGCTCAACCTTTGCTCTGTAGGTCCCACAGGGATCCATTTGGCCCCCATTTGTTTACAGTGTACATGCTTCCATTGAGAGATATCATCAGGTGATACAGCTTGAGTTTTCACTGTTCTGCAGATGATACTCTGCTGTATACGTCTTTTTACCTGGACAGAATGATGCACTCGCCATGCTAAATAATTACCTTGCTGAGATCAGATGTTGGATGAATACCAGTTCACTAAGGCTGAATCCTGATAAGACTGAGGTGCTGGTAGTGGACTCTGGTCATCTCATGGCGGGTATGAGGGCTGGACAAGTATCGGGTTTGTTCCTTGACAACGTCCACTCATTACCTCAGGCCAGGTGCTTAACATGGGTATTATTTTTGATGAGGGTTTGACACTTAAGTCTCAGGTGTTGGCCATCATCAAAACCTCTTTTACCATCTTAGGAATATTGCCCAGGTGAAACACCTGGTTTCCCCTGATGATTTTCCAATGTTAGTCCATGCCTTTGTTACTTCCCACTTGGATTATTGTAATTCCCTCTACCTAGGGCTACCTGCGGTTAACATCCACTGCTTGCGTAGCTAGTGCAGATCGCAGCAACCAGGCTTTGACTGGGACTTCTCAGTCTAGTCATATTACACCTGTGCTTCGTGAACTGCACTGGCTGCCTGTTCAGTGGTGGATCACCTTTAAGGTAGTTTACTGACCTTAAAGCCCTACATGATCAGGGACCCGGTTATCTGCAAGACCTCCTTGTTTCCCTATTGTCCCATCCGTCCCTCCAATCCACCGACAAGGATTGCTGGAGATTTCAGGGTTTGTTGAAGACATCTGGCCCTTGTGCCTTTTCTTTTTCTGCACCAACCCTGTGGAATTCTCTACCTCGGGTTAAAAGAGTGCCTGACCATTGATAGTTTTAAAACTGAATTAAAACCTATTTATTTGAGTTAGCATTCCTAAGTTCAGCTAATTCTAATTCTGTTGTAATTTTATTGTATTTTATTGTATTAATCTGTTTTAGTGCTGTTTTATCTAATATTTGTTTATTGTTTGTTCAGCGCTTAGGTTATGAAAGCGCTTTAAAAAATAAAATTGATTTTGACTGCATACAGTTTTTCATGGATACTGCTTCTCAGAAACCATCTGTAATTACTACCCATTGATGGTGTAAAGTGCTACAAAAGAAGACATTTCTTCATACTTACCATGATTTCCTTTTCTGTTAGCTCCTACATTGTCAATGGGGCCTCACGAAGTCTCGCTCCTGTGGGAGAATATTGTCCGGTATGCCAGCATTGGGATGTCCATTGTCCTGTTACAACCTCTGTTTGTAAGTCTGTCTGGGCAACCCTCTATAGTTTACGTGCTGTGCTTGTGTTCATATGCAAAAATAAATAAATAAGGAGCGCAGTTCCACATTAGAATGTTGGCTGCTATCATGCAATTTTAACAGGTTCAAATTTGTTGCTAATGGAGGGTGTCCTTTGTTGCAGGTGAGTTCTAAATCTGCATGCAGTTCCTTTGCTGTTTAATAAATCTTTCTTTCAAGTTGCTTAAGTTTTGCAAGTCCTTCCAAGGCATAGACTTTTGGAAGATGAGCCTCGATCACTCACTTGTCCGTCATCTGAAGATGTAGGCCACCGCTTATTATATTTTATTCTGGCTAGAGTTATATCTGTGTAGACAGATATTGTATGTTTTTGCATGTCAAGTCAACCGGTATGATTGTTATTTCCATATTTAGAGGCACTGCGAGGACAACAGTGACTGGAGTGTTGCTGTTATCCGGAATCCTCATGTGTGCAACATTCTGAGGCTGATTTAGCCTTTGGACTGTGCTAGTTCCCCAAGTGAGGTACACAGTATCCATCTGTAATCACTACTCATTGACAATGTACAGTAGGAGCTAACAGAAAAGAAAATTACAGTAACTATAAAGAAATGTCTTTTTCCCTACTGTGAGCAAGTTCACCTTGCTGTTTCTTCATGGGCCTCTTGTGACAAATAAATGCAGGGCTCTGTTTCCCACAGCAAAGCCCATGCTACTTCCGCCCAGCCGGGCCTTAGGGACATGGCATCATCTGGTAGGGTTACTAAGAGGGTCCACCTCTATGATTTCAGCAACTGTGAAGTACTCATTTGGCTGGATGTGTCTATCCTCACTACCTGCTTCTGGGTGGTCCCTGGCAGACTTATGGGGCAGCTCCTGCATTCTTGTTGGGGTTCTGAATTTAGACATAGGAAATGGGCAGACTGGGTGGGCCAAGCGGCCCTTATCTGCCATCAAAGTCTATGTTTCTATGTTTATTTATTTATTTTTTGAAATTGTATTTTATCCTCCCCGTCTCTCCAAGCCCTTTTCATTAGGACCACCAGTGGAGTCTGCCCCGCTTCTGCCACTTACCTTGGCCATCCAGCTCCCCCATGGAGCAATGGTTCTTTCTCCAGGTGGGGATGGGGGCTGCTACACTCAAACAATTCTGATTTTGTCAAGAACTTGGCTGGCCAGGCAGATGCGAACCATAAGAGGTCTGCTCCAGTGCTCTGTCTTCTCGGAGCCTGAGAGCATTTTTCCTGTTTTTCTGTGGACATGACATACGCCCTGGACATCAAGGCATGACCTCCAGTGTCCATCATGCCCTCCCTTCTGACCAACTGGGCACTTGTTGCAACCCAGGCCTCTGCCAGACCTCTGCCTGAGGCAGTCCAGTGCCGAGCCACCACCCCTCTCCCTTCCTGGAGAAGGTGAGTAGTCCTTGGCTGGCCCTCCGACTTCCCGGGCTCATTCCTAGCCTGGGTCATCAGTGTCACGAGAGGTAGTGCTACCGCTGCACCAGTGGGCCAGACTATTTCTATGTTTCCATGACTGCCTGGAGCCCTGACTCAGTCTCCTCTGCTGATGTGGCAATTGCATTGTTCTTCTAGCTACATCTTTTTCTTTGGCTCCTGATAAAAATGTTTTGCACTTTCCTCTGCTGTACAATGAAGCTGTCTGAGCTACCTGTGAGCACACATCTTCTGAGCCCACACGGGAGAGGGAGTGCCTTTTTTTGCAGATTTGGTGCCTTCCCCACACCGAGGAACCATGCAGCCAGTCATCCAGTGAAGCCTGCTGGAGGCTCCCATTCCAGCACTGGTGCTGTTTTTCTGCCAGTCGGCAGATGGAGGCATCTCCAAGGCAGAGCAGGGAGAGCACACCTCTCTTTATAAAAGTATACATGCTCAAATGGCCCTCCACTTGCAGCCCTCATGTGAAGGACCCGTGAAAAGGACATTGAGAGTCTGCTAGGAGTCAGCCAAGGAGACAGCCAACAGCCAGGAGCACTGTACATCACATCCCAGGTAATTCTGCATTGTTTCTGGGAGAAGGGGCAAGAGAGAGGGACTGACCTGTCCTAGCTGAAAGCTGACTGGGTGGTTCTGCAGAAAAAAATCTGCCACACACACAGTTAACACTATTGGGATAGAGGAGAGGAGGGAAAAACAGTTATATTCATACCTGTATCTGTGACATTGCTAGGATGGTTTTGGTTACAGGGTTGTTTTGTACAAACATACAAACACACAAAACTGCCAGCAGATATCAATCAATCAATCAATCAAATCTTTATTTATTCAGGCGATCATCAGATATAGGCCACACAAGCTATCAAGTCTGCTTGCGTGTGCAGCTAGCCATCCACTTACACTGCAGCTGCCCCTCCTCCCGCATAATGGCAACCCTCCCCTCACTTTGCCTCATCTCCTCTTAAAACTGCCCACTAACGACAGGAAACCATTTCTTCAGGCAGCGTGTTCCACATGGATACCACCCTTTCTGTGAAAAGTTCCTCCTCATTTCTCTCCTGAATCTTCCACACTCAACCTTATCCCATGCCCCTTATGTCTCTCCCTCCCTTTAACTTAAAATCCCTCTGTACCAGTCTTGTTTATACCTTCATATATTTAAAGGTCTCCTATCCCACCTATCTTCCATGGAATACATGTTCGGTTCCTTCAGCCTCCTTGTAGTGTTTGTCTTCCATTCCCTGGACCATCCTTGTTGCTCTGTGCTGTATCCCTCCAGTAACTTAATATCCTTCTTTATGGAAACCAGTACTGCATGCAGTACTCCAGGTGCAACCTCACCAATGACCATGACAGTGGCAGGATCACCGCCCCCTCCTGAGGTGATACCTCTAGCAATAAACCACAGCACCTTATTGGCTTTGCTGCTGCTTTCCTGCACTGTGCTGAGTGGTTTATCTGTCCTGTTATTATCACCCCAAGATCATTCTCCTCCTCTGTAGTAGTTATTTGTACCCCTCTCAACTAATTAACACCCCTTGGGTCCTTGCTCCCAAGTGCATGACTTTGCACTTTTGCATTGAACCCCAGCTGCCATGTGCCTGACCAGTTCCCAAGTTTTGTCAGATCATCCTGCAACCCCTGCCACCCTACTGTGTCATCCACCACTGTTCCGATCTTTGTGTCATCCACAAAAGGCTAATCTTGTTCTTAATGCCATGCGAGATGTTGGCTATGAAAATGCCAAACAACACCCAGACAAGTACCAAGCCCAGAGGCACTCCAGTTACCCTCAGAGATGAGAATTCCCTCCACCACTACCCTCTGCTTCCTCCCCTGCAGCCAGTTCTTGATCCAATGCACCATCTTTGTCCCTGCTCTCTGGTATTCTACCTTGTTAATCAGCCTCCCATGTGGCACCAAATTGAAGGCTTTACTGAAATCCAGATACAGGATATCCATAGCATGGCTCTTGTCAAGTGCCCTAGTCACCCAGTCATAATAGTCAACCAGGTTGATCTGGCAAGATCTTCCAGAGACAAACCCATGTTGCTTATCATCCTGGAGCCCATTACCTTCCAGAAAGGTTACCAACCTCTCTTCAAGGATAATGTCCACTATCTTCCCTACAATGGAGGTAAGGCTTAATGGTCTATAGTTGCCTGGCTCATTCTTAGGTCCACTTTTGTGGAGGGTAAACATGAGCCATCCTCTAGTCCTGGGGTATGCACCCCTTTCCCAGAGAGGTAGCCTGTGTAAAACATTGGCTGGACAACAGGACACAGAGGGTAATGGTAAATGGAGTCCACTCCAAGAAAGGGTTACTAGTGGGTACCGCAGGGTTCAGTACTGGGACCAGTCCTCTTTTGTTTTTTTTGTGAACAGTAAACTTTACTGGTGTAGGTAATAGTACATACCTACATACATGCTGTTACAGCAGTAAGGTGTACAGAGAAAAGCACATGACATAATTTAGATTAATGTAACATGGTAAAAAGCATATACAGTACAAAAGATCAGTGTGCTTTGTGACACAGAACTACCTCCTGCCAGCACCCAGGACAGAGGCTGGGTATATCCTGTTGAGGGCTTCAGATGCGTGCATCTGTGCATGTCTGGTCTCTGATCGGGCAAGAAGAGGGGCCCTGGAGCCCTGTGCATGACTGAGCTTGGCTGGACTGATTTTGACCAGTTACTCTATTGACAGTAATGCTTCCAGTGGTCCCCATCTGTCCGTGAGCCTCCGGCAAGTGGCACATGGTATATATATTTTTTTCCATGCGAGGGCCTCTAGTTTTGTGTTATGCCATTCCGCATATGAGGGGACCAGTTCATCCAGCCAGTATTTCAAGATTAATTCTTTGCCATAGCTGCAATAAGGGAGATGTGGTACTTTCTTCTACCCAGGATCACCTCCATGTTGATTCCCAACAGACACGCTTTGGGGTAAAAGGCTATCCAGCCCCAACAATGGGTTCATATGGACGCTATGTCTTCCCATTAGTGGTCTAGCCTTAGGACAATCCCAGAGGATATGCCTAAGGGAGCTCTTTAACTTGTTTGCATCTGGTGTATGTGTCATTGGTGAGTTTACCCATTTTGAAGAGCCTAACCGGGATGTAGTAGAGGTTGTGGGTTATTTGTATTGCATCAGTCTCAGGCCATGAAATCTGAGGTATTGGTGCACTCCCTTCCATACTGGGAGGCTGGTTGTGGGTGTGTAGTTCATTGAACTCCAAGTTCCAGTATGCACCAACCATGTGTGTGTGTGTGTGGGGGTATCAATAGAGACTAGTTATTTGCATAGTTGGGAGATGACGTGTCTTTTGGATGCCTAGACCATGGAGCTCGTCCAGTTTTCAAATCAGCTTGTGCTCCAGGGTCTGGGTCTTAAGGTCATGGACACCATGTACTGAAGCTGGAGGTAGGGAAATGCGGGACTCTGGTGTGTTCTGTCATTTGCTGGAACTGGAATAAAGGCTAAAGCAAGTTCCTTTCATCAATAGAAGGGCCCAGGTCCAGGGTTCCTAGCCAGCGATTGGATTGCTTTGTTTTGTATTATAAAGTTTGGGTTTCTGGTGAGTGGTTGGGTTAGGTCTAGGGGGCGTGTGCCTAGGAGGTTATGTAGCTGCTTTCTGACCATATGGGCCTTACTGATTGGGGTGTTTTTCAAGGAGGTTGGGATGGTAGAGTGGGTATCGAGGTGACAGCTTGCATGCTGAATTTGGCTCTGTCACATAGATGCCTTTCCATGCTTTTCCACTGGGAACAGGGACCGCTCGGTCTCAGTGTGTCTCTTCTCCACCATAGAAAGTGGGTGACATGGGCTGCCAGGTAGTATAGCTTAAAATAAGGATGCTGTAGCCGCCCTGTTCCTTGGAGGTGGTGAGTCTGTGGTAGGTTCTATGCGGTGGCCTACCATTCCAGAGGAAGTTGGACAGGGTAGTTTTAACTTAACAAACCAGTCATTGGTGAGTACACATTCTGTCATGGTTATGGCGTATAATAGTCAAGGGAGTATATTCATCTTATTGATGTTTATGCATGCTCAGAGGGTAAAGGGAGCGAGATCCAGTGATTTAGATCCTGTGTGATCTGGGCTGGAGAGAGGTGAGGTTAAGTGCAGTCATAGTGTTTTGGATTGGGATATATGAATATCCAGATATTTCAGTAGTGGGCACCATGTACCCCAAGTCTGTTTGTGGTCTGAGCGTGTGTCAGTTAAGGGGCATAACATATGACTTGCTGAGGTTAATTCTGTAGCCAACCACCTGTTTAAATTCTCATAGGATTAAGAGGCGGGGAAATGAGTGTGTCGGCCATCTAGGTGCAGTAAGATATTGTCTACATAGGTGGAGATTTTATACTCAGCCCTCTAACTCCGATCCCTGATACTGTGCTCCTCCAAGATTCTCCTAGTGAGGAGTTCTAAGTATATGTTGAATAGAAAGGGTGATAAGGGCAGCCTTGTCTAGTGCCTTTACATAGCTCAAAGGGGGCTGAGAGGGACCCGTTACAGAAAATTCTAGCCAGTGGGTTGGAGTATAGTAGTTTTATCCACCCTATGAGGAAGGCGGGGAAGTTGAATGTCCATAGGGTTTTGAATAGGAATGGCCACATGACTCTGTCAAGGCCTTTTCTGCATCCAGGGACAGCAGGGCGGCTGAGGTCTTGGAGTCTTTTGCTGCTGTATGTATGTGTGCGAACTTCCTTGTCTGATCCGATGGTAAGCATCCTTGCATGAAGCCTACCTATTGGGTTCCTATGAAGGGGTCTCAGACTGCTGAATCGGGATGCCAGGATCCTGGCCATTATTTTGAGGTACGTGTTGAGGAGAGAGATTGGCCTATAGCTGTCCATGAGGGTTGGGTCCTTGTGGGGTTTTGGGATCAATGTGATAAATGCTTCCTGTAGGGAAGGGTCTAGGTGGAGGTATCGCATTTTCGTTGAAGAGGCGTACTAGGGTCCCTCAAAGCTTGGTGCCAGCTTTGTAAATATTTGTGAAGACGCTATCTGGGCCAGGGCTTTATCCAAGGTCAGGGTGTTGATGGCCTTCCTGACTCCTCTATGGTTATGGGAGCACCCTGTTTGTTTTGAAGGGTTGGGGCAAGTTTGGGCAGGTTTGCTTTTTGTAAGAACTGACTGGTAGCGTTAGGGTGCTGGTGCATCTCTGGAGTATAGGTCCGTGTAGAACTCCTGAATGCTGAGGCTATGTCTGTGGGTGGGACAGCGTGATCCCCACTTCGAACGGATCAGTAGTATGGCTCTTTTGGTTTTTGCTGTTTAAATCGGAGGGCTAGGAGTATCCCTGCTTTTTCCCCTGGTCAATATAGTTGGATTTTGCTTGAAAGATGGTGAATTGCACATGTTCCCTTAGGAGTTCCCGTATTTTGCCCTGGCTGAGTTCAGCTGAGGTGAATAGGGCCTTCAGCCCCGCCCGACACCCTCCTTTTGAGGTCTCGGATAGTGTGCAACAGTGACACACTTTGGCCTCCTCTTTCTTTCCTGGTGGTGGCCAGGCATATTAGCTCCCCTGTGGGGTGCATTTGAAAGCACCACAAAGGAGTTAGTGTCAGAGCAAGTAGGACTGGACACAGTTCTTGATTTTAGCAAGACACGTTGGGTCCTTAAGCAGGTTATTGTTGACCCTCCATATTCTATCATTATGTGTCTGGTTTGGGGAAGGAAAACTAGGGTGACAGGTGAGTGGTCTGAGATGACCCTCAGTCGGATCTCGTAAAGACAGGTAGAATTGTGTATTGTTTGGTTTACGAGAAAGAAGTCTAGTCTAGAGGGTGTTGTGGACAGGTGACCAAAATGTGCAGTCTCCGGAGGATGGGTGCAGTATTCTCCAGACCTGCACCAGCGATAATGAATCCTGCAGCTCCTAAGTGCTCCTTGGAAGTGTTGAAGTCTATGTTTTAGGTTTGGACTTGTTACCTCGTTATTCAGGACCACGTTCCAGTTCCCGACCAGAATGGTGGGGAGAGGGCATAGCTGACAGGATGGATAGGAGCCTCATGAAGAACTATGGGTCATCGGCATTAGGACCATAGATTGATGCCAGGATGACCTCTGACTGTCCCAGCCACCCTCTGATAATTACGTACCCAATGGCTGGATCTAGATGTTGTTCACTGACCTGAAACTGGAGCTGCCTGTTTATCAGAATGGCTATCCCTGCTTTTTGTTGTTCGCTCCTGCTGCAAAGACCTGTCCCACCCACTCCTTCTCTAAAGTAGTGCCTGGTAGGTGATAGTATGGGCCTTCTGCAGAAAGGTGATGTGTGCTCCCTAGGATATGAGGTGTTTGAGTATTTGATATTGCTTTTGTTTTGTTTGAGCCCTTTGATATTCCAGGATATGCTTATGTAGGGATTAGCCATCCCTTTTACTGTAAGTTGGTTGTAGAAGTGATTGGGAGCACGGATGACTCCAGTGAGTCAGTTTGTGGAGTGTTGGGACCGCTGTTCTGGGTTTGAGAGAAACACATCTCGCTAGGTTGGTCCTCAGCGAGCTGAGGTGGTACCCTGTTACTGTTTTCCAGTGCAATTCTCTGGTATAAGACAGACATAAAACTAGTCTAACAAAACATGCTGTCTCTACCAAAATTAATTCTAAAAACAATGTACAATCTGTTAACAACCTATGTGAGGACGAGAGGGCTTGGGGGGCCGTCTGAGCTCGCTGCCCAAGCCACTGGGAGCTCGGGGTTAGTGGGTGGTAGCAGGAACACAGTTCCAAAGGTCCATGAAGGGCTCTCAAGAACTCCATGCACCTCTTTGTGTGGTATTTGATTGGTTAATAGAGTAATTCTTTCAGCTATATAATTGATTGTTCTGCAGACTTGAGCCATATTCCTCTGTGTTGTGTCACAAGTGTTTGAGAGTATTGGCGATAGGTATAAGGGGTCTCCAGGTTGTGTGTTCCATATGCCAAGCCCTTCCCCGTTGGTAGCTCGGTGACTAATTGGAGCCTTGGGGGTATGCACCCCTTCCTGAATGTCTCATTCGATCCCTGGTGCAGCTCTGACATCTCTAGTCAGAGTTTCAGGCTTCCGCTGATAGGCTAGCGTGGCTAGGGCTTCCAGCAATTACTAGGGCACAGGTTTGGTGTTGGCCCATCTTGGTGATTGGGGGTGGCTTTAAGGTGCCCTGTGAGATGGGGAGGAGCTGGTGAGCTTGCTACACAGACCGATAATGTTCTACCCTCCTCGCCCTCCATGTCCCAGGAGCCTCCTGTTGGTTGTGTTGGTGTGTTTGCTACCATGGCTGCTGCCATGGTGTGGTATGCCATGGGGGCTGCCGGTTACAGAATAGTGAGGGGAGAGTCCGAGAGGTCTCCTCTTTGCCTGGTACTGTTAACTGGTCAGGGCTGTGCAAGATGCACAGGTTTTTCTGCCATGTCTCATGCTTGGTTATGCCCATCCGTAGGGATGTGGCTATGTGTTTAGTGGGATCTCCCTAGACGTCCATAGGGAATGTCTGCCCAGTTGCTCCTGCTTGCCTGCGGTGAGCTGTCTGGTGATTGTGGGTGCTGGGCAGGTGTGTTCGCTATCCCAGCTGTGGTGATCAAGGGGTTATTACCTTGTGCCACAGCTGGTGGCCCGTCTCGACCTAGTCTAACCTTATATCATCCATTCCTACCCCTCCCGCTAGGTCACTTTTGCTTTCCGACCCCTTTTGGACACAGGAAGAGTGGTGGGTTGTGGGTTGCAAATCAACCACATGCCAAGAAACACATCATGCATAGTATGAAACAAGTATCAAAAGCACATTATTAAGGGCACCATAGTAGTTATCCATGCCCCACCCACAGAGATACATTGCCATCAGACAGTCAATGCCTACGAAGGGCTTTGGAGGTATCGGGTCCCGGTCTTGGCAACAGTGGTCCCGGGGTGGGGAGGCACCCAGCAGTAATCCTCACTGAGTTTATCTGTGTTCGCTGCTGCCTGGTGCCTGCATTCTCAGCTGCTGTGGATTCCAGCCAGCATGCTGCATTAACAACAGCGGTCCAAAGCAGGATGTCCCACGACCAGTGGTATCTGCACAGGGCTTTTAAGCATGGATCGCAGCTGGGGTCTGAAAATTTCGATCCTATTACTTGGCTCCTAGATCAGTATCATTTTCTGGATTATCTGGGAGGGGCAGCTCTAGGCTTCCCCTGAACCATGCCATACTGTGAAGAATAGTATCAATAATGTGGTAACCACTTACAAATAATTATGTTTACAGGCGAGTTTAAACAGTCTGTTCCTCCTTAGGCTGGTTAGGAGCAATCCATCTGTCCGATGTCTCTGCAGTGGCTCTGTCCACCCCCAGGACTGTGTCTGCTGCTGCACAGCTGGCATTTGAAATGTTAATAGACTAGCTCTGTGCCTGTAGGAGTCAAGAGTCATGCCTTTCTCTGAGTGGGCATCTTCCGGGTTGATGTGCTGATGTCCTATGGGCGCTGTTGTCTGGTCGGGCGCTGGGTTAGTCATTCATCTGATGCTCAAGTAAGCCAGGGTCTTGGAGGATGTGGGCTGGCAAGTAGTAAGGCATTGTTGTGGTATGAGTGGGCCTCCAGGGGTGGGAGGGAAAGGATCACAGATCTCCATGTAGAAGGTCACCTAGGGGCCAGTGACCCATCACATGGTATGGTTCAGTTGGCCACTAGAACTAAATCATCCCATTCAAGGCAAAATATGGGACTTCATAGGAGCTGACTTTGATAAGATGGCCAACAGAGTTAAGCTAGCCTGGCAAGAAGAAATACAGGTGAGGGGGTATAGGCAAATGGGCAAGCATTAAGGATGCAATACTTGAAGCAACATCCCATTGTGTTAGGGATAAAAGCAAGAGCAAAGAAGGAGGAAACCACTTTTGTTCTCAAAAACAGTAGGAGAAAGGGTCAGAGCCAAAAGGCTGGCCTTCAGGTAATATAAGTGAATGCAGTGAGATGAAGATAGGAGGCATACCAAACTTCCCTAAGGGAAGCAGAGAATGCAGTAAGGCAGGCAAAGGCCCAAACAGAGGAAACACTAGCATGAACAGTAAAAGAAGAGGACATGACTTTCTATAGATACATTATTGAAAGGAGAAAGTCCAGAGGGGTATTGCTAAGATCAAAGGGATAAGGGGGAGTGCATGGAGGAGGACCAAGGAAAAGCATCTATCCTAAATAGATACTTCTCAGTATTTACTGAGGAGAAGGTAGGGCAGGGCCCACAGCTCAGCATCATGGACACAGGGAGAGGGAGGTGTGCACAAGTCCCTTCACAAAAGAAAGGGTCCTACAAGAGCTCTAAGCTCAGGGTGGACAAGGCAATAGGAACTGATGGCATACATCCCAGGGTACTAAATGAGCTAAGGGTGGAATTAGCAGAGCCATTATCAGAACTGTTTAGTGAGTCTCTGAGCACAGGAGAGGTCCCAGAAGATTGAAGAAGGGTTCATGTGATCCCCTCCACAAGAGTGGTAGTGGGGAGGAGGCAGGGAACAACAGACCAGTCAGTCTTACCTCAGTAGTGGGCAAGATTATGGAGACACCTTAAGAAAAGGATAGTGCAACACCTGGAATCCATAGGAGCCCAGGATCCAAGACAGCATGGGTTTACAACAGGAAGGTCCTGTCAAACTAATCTCATAGATTTCTGTGATTGGGTAACCAGAATGGTGGACAAAGGAGTGCAGTTGATGTCACCTACCTTGACTTCAGCAAAGCTTCGATACTGTTGCACATAGAAGATTGATTAATAAGCTGGGTAGGCTCAGGGTGGGTCAGAAGTTGGTCAACTGGGTGGCAAACTAGTTGGTGTGCAGAAAACAGTGAGTGGTGGTAAATGGTATGCAGTCAGAAGAGATGCAAGTCACAAGTGGGGTACCTCAGGGATCAGTCCTGGGGCCAGTCCTCTTCAATGTTTTCATCAGTGACATTGCAGATGGACTAGAGGGTAAGGTTTGTCTGGTTGCAGATGACACCAAGATCTGCAACAGAGTAGAAGATCCAGATGGGTTGGGCAGAATGAGAAGAGATCTGGATAAACTGGCAAAATGGTCAGAAGAGTGGCAAATGGGGTTTAACACAAAGAAGTGCAAGATCATGCACGTAGGGAAGAGAAACCTGAAGCCACCTATAGGTTAGGAGGAGTTGCTGGCAGTCACAAGGGAAGAAAGAGACTTTGGCATCATCATCACAGATGACCTGAAATCATCCAAGCAAACCACTAAAGCAGTAGGTAAGGCTAGAGGGATGTTGGGGTGTAATAGTAGGGGTCTCACAAGTCGTAAGAGGGAGGTAATAATCCCTCTTTACAAGACACTGGTTAGGCCCCTTATATGGAGTACTGCGTGCAGTACTGGAGGCCACACCTGCGCAAGGACATTAACTAAATTGAGGCAGTCCAGAGAAAGGCAACCAAAATGGTGCAGGGGCTGCATCAGAAAACATATGAGGACAGATTAATGGAGCTTAATATGTATACCCTGGATCAAAGGAGGGAGAGAGGTGATATGAATGAAACATTCAAACACCTTAAGGGCATTAACAAGGTGAAAGAGTCTAACCTGTTTCAATATAAGAAAAATAGCAGGACAAGAGGACACAGCATGAGATTCGAGGGAGGCTGATTAAGGGTAATGTGAGGAAGTTCTTTTTCACAGAAAGGAGGTGGATGAATGGAAGCGGCCTACTCAGGAAGTGGTAGATATGAATACAGTTCAGAGCTTCTAACAGACATAGATTAGGCATAAGGAGCAATACAGATGAGTATGAATAGTTAGACCATTGACAGAGTACAGGTCTGTAGCACATTCGTAAGGTAGAAAAAGAAATGGGCAGACTGATGGGCCTTGTGGTCCTTAACTGCAGTCAACTTCTATGTTTCTATGTTTCTGTGTTGGTGCTCATCCTCATGGGGTCTGTGATGGGTTGGATCTTGGCTGATTTGTAGCTGTACAGCAGACAAAGGGTTGGTGGCAGTAGCACAGGGGTTTTGAGAAGAAGAGCCATAAATCCACCAGGTGTCCTTGGCCATTCACTATGTCCCAGAAGGTAAAATAACAGGGATAAGAGAAAAGAAAGGAAAAAGTGGGTGGGGTAGCTGCCTATGACCTTCTGCTTCTGCTTAACTGTGGTAAAGCGTCACACCTCCCTCCAGGGTCGGTTTCCTACCTTGTTCAGATGCTTTAATGTGGGGTTTGACTGTCTGTCAGGGCTATTGGAGGGTTTGAGGGTTCTTCCTGCTTGAGCGACCAGTTCTGTAGTTATCCAGCTGGGGAAAGTGACTGGGCTTCAGAAGCTGTTTCTGGATAAGGTTGTTGATGTTGTTCGAGGCTGCCCCTTCACATCCTGTGTGCTGCCCCTTTTGTTATTGTGCGGGTGTTGGGAAGACTTTGGGGAATAGTTGTGTCAGCTCCTTACAAGCAGTGTTCGCTTTTGAAATTCATTGTCCCCAGATGAGGTAGAGACTATCAGGCAGGCAGGATGAAGCATTCTGTAAGGAATGCCAGCTTGGTGAAGGCTTTCTTCATGCCTTGGTAGGCTTTTGTCTGTCCCTGATATCTGGCATCACATCGCTGTAGATGTGTATGTTGCCCATTCCAATGAAGAGCACCTTTTTCCTAGCCTGGTTTTGTATGAGTGCCTTGTCTTGTAGGCTCTGGCAGCAGGCGATGATAACTCTTGGTTTCTCTCCTGGAGTGCTGTGGATCTGAGCAATCTTAATAGTACTCCAGATGTATTGCTGCTCCTGGTGTTGGGAGTCTGGCTACGCCCTATAGCAGGCTTTGAACAAATGTGCAGGGTCGGAGCCTTCTGATCTTTCCGGCACTCGACGATGACCAGATTATTTCTCCTAAGTTTACTTTCTTGGTCCTTGATTCTGTCCTCGAGTTTGGCTAGCTTTTACAGGTATCCATCAGTTCCTTATTCTCCTGGAGCTGTTGGTCTTCCACTGAGCTGACGCTGATTCAACATCCATACCCTTCTGGATAGGATCTCCACTGCCAGCTTGAACGATTTAAAGTCTGTTGCTAGGTCGGTCATGGATAGCTTCATAGAGGCTAGTTTGGCTAAGAATAAGTTTTCATTTATCATTTCAGCCACCAGGATAGTGGGTGGTGAGACTAAGGGAGCTCTTGTTTTGCTCACTTGCAAGGTTGGCTGCTGGTTTTGTGAGGACGGTTGTACAGACACTTTCATTTGTTGTTGTTCTGAGATGTTCATGATTCGTTCTCACTCTTGATTTCTTTTCTGCTGTTGTTCCCCAAACAAAATCTTTGTTTCTTGTTTCCAAAGCTTTAATTAAAAATAGTTGAAAAGATGCATTTTAAGTGGTATCCACGGAGCTCAGAGGATTGCTTCCATTCAAGTCGAGCACATCACATGACTCCAGGACCAGTCCTCTTCAATGTTTTTATAGGTGACATTGCAGAGGGACTGGAAGGAAAGTATGCCTCCTTGCAGACGACACAAAGATCTGCAAGAGTGTTGATTCATGAGGGGTGGAAAGGATGAGAAGGCACTTGACAAGGTTGGAGGAATGGTCAAATGTATGGCAGCATAGATTCAATGCAAAGAAGTGCAAAGTAATCCACCTGGAAACAAAAATCCAGGGAAGAGTACATAATGGGGGTACTAACAACAACAAAATGGAAAGGGACCTGGGGTAGTCATATCAGATTACCTAAATGTAGGCAAGCAATGTGAGAAGGCAGTAAGGAGGGCTGGGGATACTGGGATTCATAGGGAGAGGTATCACCAGTAGAAAACAAGAAGTTGTTATCCCTCTGTACAGATAGTTTGTGAAACCCCATCTGAATACTGTGTGCAGTTCTGGAGACCTCATCTCCACAAGGACATAGACAGGATGGAGGCAGTCCAGAAGAGGGCAATTAAAATGGTGCAGGGTCTGCACCAGAAGCTATACGAAGAGAGACTAAAGGAGCTTAATATGTATACCCTCAAGGAAAGGAGTGAGAGGGGACATGATAGAAACATTTAAGTATATCAAAGGAATCAACAAAGTCCAAGAGGGTAACATCTTTCAGAAAAGAGATGAGCAAGAACAAGGGGCACAATTTGAAGGCAGAGGTGGGATGGCTCAGAGGCAATGTGAGAAGTATTTTTTATGGAGAGGTTGAGGATGCATGGAACAGCCTTTCTGGAGGAGGTCATTGGGTCAAAACAGTGAGGAAATTTAAGAATGCATGGGACAGATATAAAGCAGTTCTAGTGGGAGTAGAAGGAAGTAAGCTGTTGGTTAACTAGGATCTGCAGCTTATCCAGTACATAGGAAATGGGCAGACTGGGTGAGCCAAGCTGTCCTTATCTGCCATCAAAGTCTATGTTTCTGTGTTTCTGTATAGTGAGCAACTCAGTTAATGGCTCTGCTAGGATCTCTGCCAACTCCTTCAATACCTGGGGGGGTGTATGCCGTCTAGGCCACATCAATACAGCTCAGTCTCACTGACATTAAACAACTGCTCAGGGACCAGACCCTCCCCTTCGATTGTTTCAGCTGCTGTTTAATGAATGGCTCAATTTCGTCATCTGCGGCACTGAGACATTCGCCACAACTTCAGCTGTCTGATTCCGTGTCTCCACTTGAAGCAGTCCAATCACCTCTTACTTGCACAAAATAGACTACTGCTGCCCAGGCATTGGTGAAATTGAAGCACCTTTTCTTTTAGCAGTGGTCCAGAAATAGGGACCACTTTCTCTTTCTTGCCTGAACCACAGATATATAGCGCATCTCTCTGTTCCTCTCTACATGTCCGCATGTTCTTTCTGTCCTCAGATCCTGCCACAGTCTCCATACACACTGCAAAGTCCCGGAGTTTATCGTTAGCTGCTTTTGTGTCACCAACTGTGGACTTTCCCACACCATATTCCTCAGCCAGAACTACTGCTTACTCATCGTTTCAAGCCGCTCAACAATACAGATTTTTTGAGCAATGGTGAATACAACACGTCTGAGCTTGCGAGATGGGGATTCCATTGTTTGTTGCTGACACCAATACCAAATGCAGCATGACACAGCAAGGAGAAAGCAGGCATACTTAAGAAATATTGTCATCTGCATCTCATTAGCGCTGTCATTAGCATTGTTTAATACTGGTAGCTGGCAGCTACGATTTCCATTTGTAACCTTAAACACTGACAAAGCGGCTGTCAGTAATACCTCTGGGGACACAATTGCAGTTTGTTAAATAAGGAAGTTCAGATTTTTGGGGTGCAGATAATCAGGGTTGGACTGTATATAGAAGATTATGGAGTGATGGGAACACAGGGCCAGAGGGCTCTCCACTCCCACAGGAAATAAATTACAATCTCTGAAAATTATGGATGGTTGGTAGTGCAGGGCCCAGTGGGCACTGTGCTCCTAAGCAAATGAGCCTGCAATTACACTTTCTCAAAAAGTAAGGAAATACACTGCAAAAACTACATTAATGCACCGTTTGGGTAATATGACAAAAGTAGGGAAATTATGCTGTCTCAAAAAGTAAGGAAATTCTCTGCAAAACTACATTAATGTACCAGTTGGGAAATGTGGTCTTAGGATTGCCAGCTCTAAGACCCCATCCTCACCCTCAGTTTCAGCCCCACCACCACCCTGCATAGAGAAACAGATGTGGGTGTGTGTCTTGGTTGTGGACCTAATGCTCACCCCATTCCATAAGTAAGTAAGCTAAGATAGGTATAGTATAGGAGAATGGGGTGAGCATTAAGGTTCACAAACCAAGGCACACTATAGTTGACAGTTTGGGGTCAAAATATTAAAATACAAAGAATGTATTTATTTATTTAATTTTGTTTACCAGGTAAGTGTGCTAGACAAGAATGTTGCCTATTTTCAGGTACAACCCTGGTGAGTTACAAACAATGGAACATTGTACAGACAGGAAATACAATGGGCATCTCACAACAGAATTAAGCAAAATTTGAACAACAAAGCAGTGTTCACAGTTGGAACAAAAACAGTTAAAATGGCAAGAAGAACAGAAAAATACATTAATTAAGTGCACTAGACAAGAATGCTAACTATTTTCAGGCAACAACCAGGAGAGAGACATACGAGTGGTATTGGCAGGAGTACAGTATCCAAGTCACAAGCTGATTTATGCAGCAGTGGGTCCACAAGACAGTCTATTCAGTGGGTCAAATAACATTTTGATGTACTATTGAGGAGAAAGTACTCAGGCAGGTGATACAAGCTCAGATATGAGAGTATGTGCCATTTAGTGAAGCAGTTAAAGAAACTAGTTGGGAGACACAATAATTATAACATTGCTTACAGGAATGTCCACTGCACCACTGGGGAACACGCTACCTAACTGCACCAGCCAGCTGAGTTCAGGTGTAAACTCATTAAGCCAGTTTATTGGGACAAGGCTGATGGGGAAGGTGCTGCAGCATGCAGCACCCTGTCCTGGGTAGGGATGAAGCAGTGTTTTGGTACAGATGCCACGCCTTGTGGTGGGTAAAGGACCCTCACCCATGAGGTATTGACTTGTGTGCGGGCCTGCTGGGCCCATGCAATGGGTCAGGACTGTCTCCAATATTATATTTATCTCATTTTGCACAGGTCCCAAGGGACCTGCACAAATGAGGATGCAATTCCTGAGGTGCCATCTTTCGGATGAAATGTTAAACCGAGGTCCCATCTGCCTGTTCTGGTGGTAGTTCAGGTGGATGTTAAAGATCTCATGGCACTTCTCCATAAAGAGTAGGGGAATTTCCCCAGTGCCCTGACCAAATTTCCCATTCACTAAAATACCACCAACAGCTTAATCTGGTTCAAAGTCAGTTGGCATTCATCTGTATCCCCTCCTCCCGTGTCATGCCTAAAAATAGGCAGAATTTGTCTAATGCACTTACCGGTCAACAAGAACTAAATAAATAAATTCCACTATCAGAAAAGAAGGAAATTTATTGCAAAGCACTACGTTAATGCAGACATTAGGGTTGCTAAATGCAAAGCACACAAAGAAGGGAAATGAAAAACATAAGGGATTTGAGTCTGTGGAGTATTGGCAAATCAGTGGTGGGGTCTTACTTGGGGTTGTCAGCCCTAATGCTCACTCCTCCTGATCAGATGAGATCAAGTGTGATATCTTAATGAAGAAAGCTCTGACAGATTATATTGACCATACTACATCACTATGAGGCACTCACGTTGCAGCTGTATCTTGTGCTTTGAACAGGAGGCTATGGACTGGGAGTAGGGGGGTGGGCATTAGGATTGATAACCCGGTAAGACACCACCACTGATTCACCAATATTCTGGAGACCCAAATCCCTAATATTTTTCTATTTGCCTTCTTTGTGCGCTTTGCATTCTACAACCCTAATGTCTGCATTAACATAGCTTTTTGCAATAAATATATATATATTTATAAAATGGGTAGGGACGTTGTTGGGGATTTATTGATATTGAGCATTACATGACTGTGCGTATATCAAGGCTGTAACCGCACACCTGCTTTTACCCCCCCTCAAAACAGTTTTGACATTTTATAAGACAGATAAACCACTCTGAGGTGTGCGGTCACTCTCTGATATATGCATGTCTTGGGTGGTTGACGCTTGGTCGACTGTGGCCTGTCGTGCATAACAACGCAGACCAAGGCATGCATATATCAGGCGTGACCGCACCTCAGAGTGGTTTATCCTGACATATATTATACTGGCACAGTAGTGCTCATGAACATCATTATCTGGTACCATAGAACATTGTATCTAATAGATTTCGCCCGTCAGTTGTGCAGTTGCGGAGCTGTGGAGTGCCAAAATGTGAAATTTACCATTTGCATGCAAATTCTTTGCTTGGGCATAAGTCTGAAATGGTTTGGGGTCTGGTCTGAAATTGTCAGGGTATATGGTGTCTGCATCACTGATGTATCTTTTGGTTTGGTGAAAAATATTAATCCATTTAAAAGTTATTAAAGATTTAAGTTTTCCATTATAGCCTATGGAAAAATAGCTGTGCCGTATAAAAGCACTTTTACATTCTAAAAGCACTCTGTAATGCTGCAAATATGTTCAATAGTGTGGTGCAGCCACCATCTTGTTTTCAGTTAGCAACGCGCAAAAACTATGTAGTTACAAATCGGCTGCCCCTTGGTAAACACCAACAGTTGTATTTACCTAATCGTGGCCTGAGGAACACGATCCTACCAATAGTTTTCAAAATTAATGGTCTGAAATATGTTTTTGATATTTTGCCATAGGAAGTGTCGCAAATTTGCAACTTGCATTTATGAAAGTTTTGCAAATTGCAGCACTTCATAACCATGGTATCGAAATTTACAATACTTTTTTGAACACTGCCACAAATTTGCAGCACTAGTTGTATTAAAAACAATGGCCCCTGGCAAAAAACAAAAAACACTTCTGGCAATTTTTTCAAATAACTAATGCCAGAATCGGATTCCTCATCTCCTGTTTAGGTAAACAGCTGTTGGTGTTTGCCTAAAAAGCTGTTTTTCCCATTTTACAGCCTATAAGAGGAAGGGGCAGAGAATCTTAACATTCATTTCATATAAATATCAGTCCCAACATCAGGGTGCCGATCCCATGCTGGGAGTATAAGAACACCTCACACAACCCCCTTGCCATTGTGGGACACTGGGGAGCCCACTTCCAGTGTCCCCAAAACATTTACTATCTTATCATTATTTACCAACAACGGGTGTCCAGTCCAAGTGTTGGCAGTAGCCCCCAGTGTGGGGCACTGGGGAACCCATTCTCAGTGTCCCCATTCTGTCCTACCTTCCCAGTATTGTGGGATACTGGGAGCTCACCTCAGTGTCCCCAAACATTTATAAATTTGACCCTGTACAAAAGAAAACAGTCCTCCAGCATCTTTTTTATCCTGTAAAAATAAAACGGTCCCTCGTAATCTCCCCAACTCCCTCCCCCATCCTAACCCTTCCACTGAGTACCCACCACCCACACACACACACCCTTGCCCTATACTTACCAGTGGAGTGTCGGCTGCCATCTTCTGTGGACTGGGACACATCTGCACTCTTCAAAGCCAAACCATGTACTGAAGAATCAAGGTAAGTGCCAGTATAATGGCTGTCAATAGTGTTTTGAACTCATGTTGATATCTTGGCCATTTTATGGTATTTTCACTTGAAATTTTCAACATGGGCTTTTGGGACCCCATCTCATGAACTCTCCACTAACGTTTCATTTCTTAATTGGACAAGTAAGGTGATTTTTGCGGTCACTGAGAAGAATCACCTTTCAGGACTGAGTAACAGAATGACAGTGCTAGTGTTCATGAGGTGGGGTTCCAAAAGACTATGTTGAAAATCTGGTATAAAATACCAAAAATACTAAGGTTATGAGTGGTCATTGAAATTTTCTTCTCACGCTCATAACTTCAGCAATTTTTATATTTCCACTTTAAATTTTCAACATTGCCATTTTGCCACACCACCTCATAACAGTACAGCTGTCATTTTCCACATCCTGCTTAAAATGTGTTTTTGCTCTGTGGTGCAGAATGGTATGTTTGCTGCATGAAATCACCTTTTGGGACCAATTAACAAAATGACAGTGCCAGTGTTCATGAGGTGGGTCCCAAAAGGCCATGCTGAAAATCTGGTGAAAAAATTCCAAAATGCCCGAGTTATGTGTGCCCGTGAATTTATTTTGTGCACATGCATAACCTTGGTACTTTTCAATATTTTCACACCACCTCATAAACAGTACATCTGTCATTTTTCACATCCTGCCCAAAATGTGTTTTTGCTCCTGTGTCATAAGATGGTGTTGCCATTGCACATAATTACGTTTTGCCTTGCATTTCACAATTTCTCTGTACTGGGGTACATGAGGTGGGGTAATAATAAGATGGCTATGCTGACAATTTTGTCACTGTTGTTTGAAAATGGAAGCACAGGGGCTCAGAGGGCCCTGGCGCCCACACCTATGTACATATGCACAGCTACGGAGGGATTGGAGTGCAGGGTCTGAAATACACTGTGCCCCACAGTAAAATAAGTATACTATTATACTATTTCAAAAGTAAGGAAATTCATTGCAAAAACTCTAATGCATCAATTAGGGTACCTATTACAGTGATAAAAGTATAGAATTCAGCATTAGGCCTAACTCTACCCCATTCTCCTGTACTGCACCATCTCAGCTTCCTTACACATGGAATGGGGTGAGAGTTGAGCCTGACAACCAAGAGCACACCCCATTGCTAGTTGGTGTGTGGAGGGTGGGAGGTGGGGGTGGGTGGGTGGTGGGTTGGGAACCCTAACACTGAATTTCCATACTTTTGTCACTGTAATAGGAACCCTAACTGATGCAATAACTGAGTTTTTTGCAGGAATATATATATATATCCTCCCCAATATCACATCATTTACCATATTCAGTAAATGGAAATGGGAATCATTAAAAAGTCTCATCTCTTTACTGACAAAAGGCTTAACTACATCTTGACTGCTTTTGACACTGGTATTGTTGTAACCCTACAAAACTGGTTCAAAACTAAGCCTTCTGGATGTGAACCACATGATAACCCCAGGCATGGAATGACGTCAGGATGTTGACAGCTACAAACTGTTTAGGAAAGCTGGCTTCCAACCAGCAACAACTCAGGAATCAGAGCCGATTACAACCCCCTCGACCGACCAGACCGAGTTCAATGAATTGTCCACATAGGTGACAATGCTGTGTGTTCAAGTGACCTCAGTGATGCAGAACTTGCAGCCATGGTAACGTGAAAGGGAGGTCTAGGGGGACCACAGTGAAGAGGAGGAGGCCAAGGAGGTTCCAAATGTTCCAACTAGAGCTGAGGTCCAATCCTGCCTGAACAAGCTATGCTGCTATTTGGAAGTAAATTCAATCTCTACAAAGGATATTAAAGCCTACTACAAGATCAAGGGCATTGTTTTAAAACAGTCATATACAAGCAGAGACAGGATACGATCAGTGAACTTTTTATGAAATTACAAGAATAAAATGCACATTATGTATATGATTTTACAGTACTGAGCATTTTATTACATTTAATGCATTGAATATCTGTCATTGCAGCAAGACATCTGGTCTAACTTTGTGTAGTACACTACTGTACCACAAAACAGCACTTAGGCTCTGTTATTGCACTTGCTGGCTTATAAGAATAGCCACTTAAATAGTTTCACAATCAACTATGCCTATTCATTTAAACAGGCTGCACTGTACTAGCAAGTATAGACTTTTCAGCCTTTACTGCCACCAATCTATTGTGTACCGTTGTTGCCCCTTTCTGCCCTGTCCAACTTATACATGTGCACACAGCGAAGGACCTGAGACGTAGGCACTCCAGTTCACTTCAGACATTTCTAATCCTACTGTCACTTGAAGCAGCCTTGCTTTGATTTGTTTGTCTGCTATCAGAGATGGAAAACAACATGAATAGTAATGAAACATTTCACACAAACACATTACACACAGTTAATGTAACACCATACTCTACATGTCAAGAAGTCAGGGTTCCATTTAATCAAAAAGCAAGGAATACTTATAAAATATTGCCAACCAGATCAGCAATATAGGTGGTATAGGAACCTGCATAACAGTCAGTTTGCCACAACCACTCACTTGCTGTTTAACCAATACTAAACCATCTTTAAGTGTTAGGTAACTGTGGTACTTCAAACAGATGCTCTGAAGCAGGCACACAAAATAAAACGACAGGCCCTGCTGAGGTAAACAGCCAGCTGATATGCACAACACTACAATCACATGGGAAGATTAAACCATGTAAAGTTAAAATACTTGAGTCCTGTGGGAATTTTTCACTAAGTAATGTCTAAAAAGTCAAATAGCCCCACAAAACTTTATAAGGCAGAACTAAATTGCAGTGCAAGAAGAAAAGAAGTAAGATTACTCACGGAAACAGGTCAGTTTGTGCAGTTTGTGTGTGTGCCATCACAGCACCTTGCCCACTGTCCCAAACTAACAGCATGTGCATTCCACCATCTTGCTACCTCAAAGGAACCAAGCATATGTGCAAAATGAGGAATTAGTTCAGGAATGTATTCCTAAAAAACAATCAGATACAGTATACATTGGGCAACATGGAAACTAGTCCAGCACAATTAGAATCTGATTCCCTATCTTCTGTCATCTTGGATTCCGTCTCACTTGTAGTGCTCCTGACCAGTTGCTGGATTCTTTTGCCATCTTCTCTGCCCATCTGCCAGCATCTTTACTGTTTGAAAATTGAACTTGTTTCCCCAAACTTCGTTCCTACACACCTTGCAAGGTATATCCAAGATACAGCCTTAAAACAGATTGGGTTTCACATTCATTAGTTTCACTTTTCTGCCTGCAGCTATAATATACATCAGTTCACATATATGGTGAAATGTTTGTGTTTCAATTTTGATAATAGTTTCTTGTCAAAAATGAGCGACAGGAACTGAGCTGCATATTAACAAAGTAAACTACTGAACTAGTGCTATAACAAAACATATGAACTAGTAATGCAGAAATTGCGTATCAACCGTGTTACTACATAAAGTGTATTGGTTCTCAGTGGTTACATCTGAAAAATAACAATCGGTGGAGTAATCATAATAACAAATATATAACAGTTCCAACATTAACAGAAATATACTTGTTTAGTTAACCGTTTACTTTTCTGGCTGGAAGTGTTGACACTGTAAAGGAACCCAGCACTGGCGTTTAGTGAAATCAATCTACTAAGGAATGCAAAAACTTTTGGGCTTAGCTCTTTTGATGAGAAGGAACTACTATTTAAATCTCAGAATTGAAGTGGGATTATTTAAATGCTTTTGTTCTCTAATTCAATTCCAGTAACTAGTTTGGCAAGCTCGCATAAGAATCAGGAACATAAATGTATTGGTAAAGTTCTGTGATCTGAGTAACTATATGTCACAAAACACTTATGCCAGCAATAAGACCACGATGAGGTGTAGGTTGTGGCCTGATAAGAAACACACCCACGTCTTTGAATTATGAGGCATGAGGCACTCTTGCCAGTGCCTTTAGCACCTGAAGTGCTCTTATCAGGACATAAACTCACACTTCGGAGTGTCTTATTGCACTTATAAAATGGGCCCCCAAGTAGAAATTAAAAGTAAAAAAAATAGAAAAAGCTGCAAAATGGAAAATATTAGGAAAAATAGGTTTTCCAGTTACATTAGTTAAAATAGTCCCTCTATTTCCTATGCTGTACTGTATAGTGTGTTTAGCTTTGTCAGCTGTAGATTCCCCAGCCCTCCCTTTTAGGTTAAGTTCCCCCACTGACACACACACACATACTGTAGGTGCTTTTCATAATAGGAAGCGCGTGTCCCCTTCAGCCAGCATAGTGTACACTGTACAGCATGTTTCCCTTCACACGTCTGGCAAGGAGTGCATTTTCAAACAGAATGAAAAAGTCAGTGATTTTCATGTGAATCTGTCTACAGTGGCTTATACTTGTGGTAATGGTAGCTGGAGCAGCGAGGGCTGCCTTACCACTGAATGTAGTGAGAAGCTGAAGAACTGGGTGATAGATCAGGGACTGTAGACAAGCATTTATTTGGGTAATTTTAGTAGCAAGCTATGTACCTTTCCAGCCACCATACTAAATGCCTCCCACGAGTAGGCAAATGTTTTCCTGGGTGAGTGGTTGACAGCAGTTCATGCAGGGTTTAATAAAAGCTAAGATTTGATTTTGAGCACTTTTGAAATTTTTTGTACATGTTTGAAACAGCTGGTGGAGGCACGCTTGTCGGTTTTCATTTAAAAGCCATTTCTCAACAGCACGCAGACAATGCTCAGTGGATCTCAAGTGGCTATTTTCTGAAATTGATATTAATGGCAGTTCTTTCTGAGCTGGGGAAAGTAGAGGTCAGAGATTTTATTATGAATTGTTTTACTTTTGTTGACTGGCTTGGGCAATATATTTGAATCCTATTACTGGGTAAGCGGGTGGGGTGGGTAGATTGGCAACTAGAAAAGGCAGTAGTCTCGCTGTAGCTCTTGGAGTTCCATACTTAGTGTGGAGTTGCAGCAGGACAGCCTGAGAGCAGTGATTTCAAAGAATACTGTGTTTTGGTTGGCATAAGTAGTGCCAGTTTCCAGTATATGTTCTGATAAGGACAAGGCAAATGGTAGCTCTTAGCCAATCAAAACACTGAAAATGTTCTACCCATTTTATAATTATTGTCAACAACAACAGCTAATTGCAGCAGCTGTACAGTTTCAGAAATTGTGAACTTTTATTGTGTGTTTTAATCGACATGCCTTTCTTAAAGTTCCTTGATTGCTGGGGTTAGTTGGTATAGACCTCCTAATTGCTGACAGACTGCAGTAAGAGTGCTTGCGAGTTGAACTCAGGACTGTGTCCTATTACAGGTTGCCCTGAGGATGTGGTATTCAGATGGCACCAGTCTGTGATGGAACAAGAATACTCATCCCTTTGGGGCTCTGAAAAGTCTGGAAGAAGACAAAGGAGCCCATTACAGAAAGTGTTAACTATAATTTTCCCATTGAGGCTCGACTGCCTGCCCACAATCAGGGACCCGTCAGATTCTCGACTAAATGAGACTCGACAACTATCCTCCCCCACTGGCTTCATGGGGGGTGGTACAGCAGCAACTAGTGAAAACAATGACTAATAGTATCATTATTATTATCATCATTATTACTGCTATCCTCCCTCATGCCTATACCTGTGGCCCGGAGCAGTGCCAGTGCACAAGACAGGGCCTGCTCTAGATTGGCTGGCTGAGTGGGGTTCTGCAGTCACCACTAACGCATCAATGAGCTGTACACAAGGCAATAATTATGTCCTGGATGGTAATTACACAAACAGATTGCCGCCTGCCCATTGAGTTATCAGTGACCTGTCAAAAGGAGTAGCATAGGAATTTGGAGATGGCACTATATAGACAGGGAGAAAGAGTAATGGACCTTGTTGCTAGGTGCTTACCATTAACTAGTACCTAGAAATGTTGGGAGGGGGACCTTACATTTGACTGTTGTGTCAACTGCAGAATGCAGACTTGGGCCTGGCTCTAATTGTTGGTGTCAGTCGAATGTTCCATAACGAGTTTCAGATCATTTTAACAGAAGGAGACAGATGTTTTACACCATTATCTCATTGAACCATAAAAAGTCACAGTTATTGAATGTCTTCTGATTAGGAGATCAGACCTCTCAAACCAAATCCTGTCCTGCTACACACTGTACTAGAATTTACAATTTGAAACAAAAATATATTAGCCTTGCTTCATGTTCACATGTGCTCAATAAATTGTCTGTGCCCTGTGAGAATATTAACTTCTTAAGTGACAGTTCTTTTTTTTTGAAAATAATAAACTTTATTGAAAAATTTTCACTATTCTACAATACTACAATAGAGATTTTACAGTTTCAGTTGGAAGTTCTCACATCTCATTAGCGTTCAACATTACATCCCATCAACATTCAGGGATGAGCTGGTTTGGACAAAGAGATACACATTTTTTGACAGCAGTCATGTTGTAGCCCTGAGGTGGGTGGGTATACTAGATATACACTGTGTTCTTACGCACCTTCCCAGGGTCATCTATGCATTGCTCAGATCAGTACTCTGCTTTGAGACAGGAGCTACCTCGATTGTAGCAGGTGGGTTTCTAACCAGCTCCATCTGCTAAGGTACTGTTTAGGATTGTTTCTCGTGTAACAGATCATTTTCTCTATTCTAAGTGCCTCCAGAATGACATTGAGCCATTCATCGTAGGTTGGCAGTTTGTCATCCAGCCAATGTTTTCAGATCAGCTTCTTCACCATTGCTGAGTGGAGTGTAATGTGGAATCTCATGTTACCCATTAGCTTGTCTAAGCCTAGGCCCAAAAGGCAGGCCCCGGGAGAAGGCTTCTCCAGACCTAGTAAGGGATCTAAGCTTGATTTCACCTTCCCCATAGTGGTTTTGTCTTTGGGCAGTCCCATAGAATGTGCTCCAGTGTGCCTGTGTCTGTCTGGCATTGTGAACATTTGTCAGAGTTTAGCTTCCCATCTTATGGAGCTTGACTGGGGTTAGGTACAAACTGTGGTTGATGTTGAATTGCATAAGTCTAAGCCCATTGAATTTCAGGTATTTGTAAGTTCCTCTCCAGACAGCGGCTGTGATCATGGGTGATTCGAGTTCTGGGAATTCTGGCTGCCAGTATATACATGTTGTGCTTCGGTCTGTGGTGGTGTGTAACATAGAAACATAGAATTTGATGGCAGATAAGGACCGCTTGACCCACCCAGTCTGCCCATTTCCCTACCTACTGGATAAGCTGCAGATCCTAGTTAACCAGCAGCCTACTTCTTCCCCCCACCCCTAGAATTGCCTTATGACTGTCCATGCATGCTTGAATTCCACCACTGATTTTGACTCCACAACCTCCTCCGGAAGGCGTTCCATGCATCCACAACCCTCTCTGTGAAAAATACTCCTTAAATTACCTCTGAGCCGCCCCCTCTATCTTCAAATTGTGCCTCTTGTTCTTGCACACTTTTTTTGAAAGATGCTACCCTCTTGGACTTTGTTGATTCCCTTGAGGTACTTGAACATCTCTATCATGTCCCCTCTCCCTTCTTTCTTCGAGGCTATACATATTAAGCTCCTTTCGTCTCTCTTCATATGTCTTCCAGTGCAGACCCTGCACCATTTTAGTGCCCTCCTCTGGACAGCTTCCATCCTGTCTATGTCTTTATGGAGATTGGATCTCCAGAACTGCACACAGTACTCCAGATGGGGTCTCACCAGCTGTCTGTACAGAGGGATAATAACTTCCTGTTTTCTACTGGTGATGCCTCTCCCTATGCATCCCAGTACCCCCAGCCCTCCTTGCTGCCCTGTCACATTGCTTGCCCACCTTTAGGTCATCTGATATGACTACCTCCAGGTAGGAGTAGGAGTTCTTTATAGATGAGAGAGACTGCATGCCTTTGGGTTGATAATGTTAGTAGGTTGTCCCATTTGGCAAAGATACTTGTGTTCCATGGTTTGGGGCTGAGCGATGCGTGGAGCATGTGTTGTACTTGTAAAAGGGAAGGGCTGGATTCAGGTTGGTTTAATTTTTGTTGAAAGGCAAGATGAGTGAGGATGGTGTCATTGTCCAGTAAGATGCCGAGAGCATTTAGTTCTCGTTGCCCATAAAGCTGGATGGTAGGAGTGCTCTGTTTATTTTAAAGTTAGGATTTTGGTTTATTGGTTGGGTTGGTCCGCTTTTGGTTAGAGCCCAGGAGGTTGTGTAGTTGTTTGGAGACCAGGTTCAAGATGCCAATGGGCAAGTTCTTCAGTTTGTTGGGTAAGGCCTTGTGTGGTAGGCAGGATAGTGCTTTTGTGCTAATGTCTGCAGATTGGCATAAGTCTGTTTCTATTACCTTCCACAGCGGGGTGTATGTGTTCCTGTGCTGTTCCAGGGGCCTGCCACCATAGGAATTGGCTGGCATGGCTTGCTGGATAGTAGAGTTGAAAATCATTGAGTTGCAGACCTCCCAACTCCTTCCTCTGGGTTAGTTTGTGGAATGCTTAGGCAGAGGTGTACCATTCCACAAAAAGGTGGTTAGTGTGGATTGGAGTGTTCAGAACCAGGTGGTTGGGAGAAAGCAACCTGTCATGGTAATGGGATAAACTAATCTGGGTAAAACATTAATTTTAATAATGTTGATTAGGGCCCATAGGGTTAACGGGAGGGCAGACCAGCATGTCAGGTCTTGTTTGATCTGTGTTTGTTTGGTGTCTAGATTATTTTCCTAATTGACCTTTTGTCAATGACCCTTTGTCAAGAGATACTGCTATTCCCAGGTAGTTCATGGTGGTTGGGCACCAGGTGCCCCCTCACTCATGCTACATGTGCTTTGTGTATGTGGTGATTGAGGGACATGATGGTAGTTTTAGATATGTTTAATTTGTATCCCCTATCCTTTCAAATTCTTGAAGTGCACTCAGGAGGGAGGGAGGGATGGTTCTGGTTTATCTAGATGCAGGAGAATGTTATCTGCAAAACAGAGCATTTATTTATTTATTATTTTTGTTTATTTAGCTTTTGTTGACCGGTAAGGCGCCAGACAAATCCTGCCTATTTTCAGGCACGACTCGGGAGGGATACAGATGAATGCCAACTGATCTTGAACCAGATTAAGCTGTTGGTGGTATTTTTAGTGAATGAGGAAATTTGGCCAGGACACCGGGAAATTCCCTACTCTTTTCGATAAGTGCCATGGGATCTTTAACATCCACCTGAACTACCACCAATCCAGGCAGATGGGACCTCGGTTTAACGTCTCATTCGAAAGACGGCACCTCAGAAAATGCAACACCCTCTCATGCTGCATTACAGTGTCAGTACTGGATATTAACCCAAGTGCCAGATGTGGGAACTGAACCCACAGCCCTCTGATCTCCCGGCCTCAGAGGCGTAGTACTACCTACTGAGCCACTGACACTGACATTTGTATCTGTGTTTCCATATGCAGATGCCTTGTATGGTGTCTTCATTGTTTGTTGTCCTGATTAGTGGTTCTAGGTATAGGTTAAACAGGTAGGTGGATAGTGAGCATCCCTGTCGGGTTCCTCCTCTCAGTTCCAGAAGTTGAGAGGGAACTTTATTACACAGGACTCTTGCTGTGGGTTTCGATTATAAGAGCTGGATCCATTCAACAAAGGGGGTAGACCATGGTGGTTTAAGGTTTCAGATACAAATGGCCAGGATACTCTGTTGAATGCTTTTTGGCATTGAATGAGATGAGGGCTGCTGGTGAGTTCTCATCCTGGCTGCTGCTATGATGCGGTTCAGTTTCCTCATCTGGTCTGTGGGCAGCCTTCCTTCATGAAATCCACCTGGTCTGGGCCTATGAGTTTGCCCCAGACTTGGCTCAGCCTGGTTGCAAGCATCTTAGAAAGCATTTTTAAATCAGTGTTGAGGAGGGATATTGGTCTGAAGTTCCCCATTAGTGACGATCTTTCAGTAGTTTGGGGATTAATGTTATATGTACTTCCTGCAGGATTGGGTCCAGGTCAGAGTTGAGTTTGGCTTCGTTGTATAGTTTGGTTAGAGGTTCTATAACATCGGTGCCAGGATTTTAAAGAAGTTTGAGGACAGACCGTCAGGGCTGGGGTTTTGTCTATAGGAAGGTTCCTATGGCTAGCTTCACCTCCTGTGTTGTTATGGGCACTTCAAGGTCTTTGCCAGATTCACCATCCAGTTTCGTAGGCGGGCCTGTGACTGGAATACACGGTATTCCTCTAGCATTGGGGGTGGGAGTCTGGGTGTAGAAAAGTCCTTAAAGGTCGAGCTACTCCTTTGGGTTGGAGAGGGTGTTACCCAGTGTGGATCAGATGGTCATAATCATTTTGGGTGCCTCTTGTTGTTTAATGAAGAGTGCCAGTAGTTTCCTTTTTTTCCTTGGTTACATATTTAGCTTTGGCTCTAAAATGGTATAACATGGCTTGCTCCCTGAAGAGCTCGCTGTATTTTGCTCTAGTTTTACTAAGTTGGGAGAGGGTAGGGGAGGATTTGTCCCTAGCTGTCTTTTTCTCCAGATCTCTGATTTCCTGCAGTAGTATTCTGCAGGCCTCTCTCTTTTGTTGTGTGTTGACGCTATGCATATAAGTTCCCCTTATCATACATTTGAAAGCTCCCATATGTTTCTCTGCCCTTGGATGGAATTGTTATTAAGTTCAAAGAAGCATTTGATCATCTTTTTATGCTGTCTAAGGTGGTTGGATCTTTGAGCAGGTTATTATTTTTCTCCAGATGAAGTCTTGGTCCATGGACTCTGGAGGAGAAGTGAGTGGGTTACTGGAGCATGATCAGATATGACCATAGGGAAATCTCACAGGCCTGGGTAATGTGGAGTGCGGATTTGGATGTTAAGAAGTAATCTATCCTAGAGTTGGATTTGTGGACGGTTGAGTAGAAGGTGTATTCCTATCTGATGGGTATATGACTCTCCACATGTCAATGAGGCTGAGTGAATCCTGTAGTTTGTTGAGGGATCTCTGTGCTGGGATAGGCCTGGGCATCACAACTGGGATCTGTCCATTGTGTTATCCAGCACTAGATTCCAGTCCTCAGCTAGGATGATAAGTTGTGTTTGCAGTGTTGATGGTGTGGTGAGTACGGTGGTGTAAAACGGTGGTTCATCTATATTTGGGCTGTATATGTTGCTAGAGTTACTTTGGTCTGCCCTAATTTGCCCTTTAGAACTAAGAACCTCCTTTGGGGTCTGCGTGTTCTTTGGTTTCAAAGTGGATTGATCTTGTGTATCAGTATTGCCACATTGTTGTCTCCTGCTGTGAATGCCTGTCCCACCCAATCTCTTCTCCATAGCTGGGCTTGTTGGGATGTGGTATGTGTTTCTTGTAGGAGGGAAATATTGGTTCCTATGGATCTTAAGTGTTTAATGACCTGGTATCTTTTTTCTTTTGTTTGTGCGCCTTAATATTCAACGTGGTGTAGTGATGTGTATTAACGATTTGGAGACGGGTGTATGTTTGTATAGGTGTGAATATGCCAAAGGATAGAGTTCCTTTACTCATCGGCCAGTTTGTATAGTGTTCTGGTTCAGAGCTTTGTGGGCCCTCTTCCTGGTCCCCTGGGGATTGGGTTTGCCTTGTGGCAGGTGTGATCCGAGCAAGCACTTACATGCTAGTGTTAATTGTACAATGAGGGGCGCTGTTGATATGAGAACATTTGTGGTACACACTACTAATCTAAAAGAGAATAAACTACATAGAGATGTAAATATCAAAACTAATAAAGAAACTAAAACTGTTTGGTTGTAGTAAGTTGTGTTCCAAGGTGGGTCTCGTTCCTCCCTCTTGGGTATCTGGCATGGGAGAAGGGAAGGACCATTGCCTCTTTACATCTGGTCCATAATATGCTGCCATGGTGGTGGATCCTCTCTGTCCACTGTCCTGGTATGACCCTAGCCCCATTTCAGGTGGTGCATGCCTTAGGTTTGGGGCTTGGGGAGGGACTCTGGGGGTGTGGGTCAATGTCCTTCCAGATGATTTGGGGGCTGTCTGATTGGGTGCTTTCGTCAGCTGCCCTTGGGATGGGGGTTGGATTTGACTAATCTCCCTGTTGGTTATTCCCGTTCTGCTGCGGGGTAGGGTGTTGGTTGATGATGCTGAGGTTTGGTTGATGTGAGGGATTGGAGTTGGTGGAGGGATAATGATGTCTACAGCAGTGTCTGGTCGCAGTACTTTTCAGAGAGCCCCTTGACTGTGATGGCCACTCATTAGTAGTAACTACGAGCTGCTCCCTAGAGGGTACTAGGCTCACCCTGCCTGCACGCGATTATCTGGCATGTATAGCCAGGGCTGTTGGTATAGGACGACAGCAGCGGCAGTTGCTCTTGGGATGGCAGGTATCACACATGAGATGTGTGTATGACAGCCCAGGTAACAGTGCAGTGAATATGTGTCTATCCTGAGGTGGATGGGGAGGGATGGAATCACCCATGGATCTTCTTGTAGTATCTTATAGGTATAAATCCACCTCCTTTCTGGGCATCTTTTGGGGCTGTGTATGGGTTTCTCGAGGGTTTCTGTTATTCTAACCTTGTGAGAGATGGGCTAGTGGGTCCCTAATTATGGTCCGAGTTACAGTGTGATCATTCAAATTGATACTTTTAGTTACATACCTCCCCCCACGCATACATGCACACACACACACACGTTCAGGAAACAACCCATTTTGATTTTCGGTTTGATAGATTATTCTGCCCTGCTTTATAATTATCTGAGTCAGTAGCATTTACCTTTTCCTTACTCAGTGCAGTGTTGTCTGAACACAAAGTCTTAGGATCTCTGTTTTGTCCATTTCTGAGTCTAAGTTTGCAGCCCTCATACTGGTTGCACTGTTCAAGTCTGTGCCCATGTGTTGCATTTAGTCTGTACGGGCTCTGGGGCTTGTGTTTTGGCTCATGTTCCCAGCTAACTAGATTGTCTTTCCTGAGAGTCCTGTCCCTGCTCGTGTTGGTTGTTGATTGTCTAGTGGCTGCAGGGAGAGTCGGGGAGGTCTCTAAAGTGTCTTGTCCTGTTTTCACTCTCCTGCATCCTCCTTATGAATGGTCATTTTAGCTTAGGCACCCTGCAGTGTGTTTGGATTGTCAGGTGTGTATAGGGCTGTGGCTATGAGCTGGAGGCATTCCTTAGTCCTTCTTTTGTCTTTGATGTCTGGTCCTGTTGTTAATCACTATCCCTTATCAGTGAGGAAGGCAGGGGTGGATTTATTTCTGATTGGAATTTGCAGATGTATGTTGATTGTTGTGGGACAAAGAGATGTTCGAGAGGTGGGAGAAACTGGGAGTGTTCCAGGACAAGAAAGGCGATAAAGATGCTCCGCCATGTTTGGTCTCAGATCCTTCATTGATTCTTGACTCTTTGACAGAGACTTTGCAGCAACATTTCAGTTCATGTTCCATTACTGAGTGGTTAATTCTAGGCTGGCAGTCCCTTGTGAGGATCATATTGGGATTGCTGTGTAGTTTCCTGTGGTCCAGAAGGAGTGAGTAAGGGACATTATGTTTTCTACCCTCTTAAAGAAGCCCTCCCTTTTTAACAAGGAAGAATTTTAAAGAGAAACAATTGGGGTCTACAGTACCTTTGTGAGAGAATTGGGTCTGTTAGCCTTTTCCGACCCTCCTCAGATCTGGCTGTGATTGCCTTTGGTTATGTGTTGGGTAAGAATACTTTGGGGAACAGCTTTAAGTCTCTTCAGCTGTTTCTGCATTGGGGAATTTAGGTTCTTGGTGTCAGTGGTTATTACTAGTCTAGCTGGGTGTAACATCCTAAAGGGTATTTTCACTTCATGAAGCTTTGCTTTCATTTCCTGATATTCCTTTTGTCTGTCTCTCACAGCTAGTGTAACATCACTGTAGATGTGCACTCTCTGTTCCAATGCAGAGTACCTTTGAGTCGGGCTGGGTTTTGTATGTGTGTTTTATCCTGAAGGTTTGAGCAGCAGATGATAATTACTCTGGGTTTGGCCCTTGCCTCTGTGCTTGCTTGAATGATTGGTAGGTAGAATCCAGGGTGTATGTATTACCATTCTGTGGGGATCTGACAAGATCCTGCAGCAGCGTAAACTGTAGTATGTTGGATCCTTCTGCAGTTTCTGGTATCCCTACAATGAGCAGATTGTTTCTGGCGTAGCCTGCTTTCTTGATCCTCCAGCCTATCTTTCAGTTCCACCATTTGTTTCTTAATTTCTGATAGCTCTTGTGCTCTCTGGTTTGCTGGTCCTCCACTGAGCTCTCCTGGCTTCCACATCAGAGACACACATGGTAATGTTCTCTAAAGCAGGTTTGAAATTTTTTTAAATCAGTGGCTATTTCACAAATTGCTCATTTCATTGCAGTCAGCTCAATAAAGAATGTGTACATAGTGGTTTGAAAATGGTTGGCTGCTAGGAGGATGGGTGGGAGCTTTCAGATGAGTACTGCTGCTTCTGTCGTTTATTCGATTGTCCTACCATTTACTGGGTGGCTGAGGTTTGTAGATCTATTTGTTGAGTTTCTGGTTCTCCCATTCTCTGGCTTCCTTTCACAGTTCATTACAGTTCATTTTCCCAACGAATTCTGTAGTTTAAGTTGTTATTGGCACATTATTTAATTAAAAAGCTACATTTTTAAAGTTCGGACTGCAGAGCGCTAAGAGAGGCTGCTACTCAGGGCAAGCACATCACGTAACTCCTCAAGTGACAGTTCTTAATACAAGTGATGTTTGGAGCTGAGCAAAACAGTATGACCCACATTCATCACACGGTTCAACCCTAAGTTAAAATTTTGCAGAATACTGTAGTAAGCAATCAAAATACATGCCTCAATCACATTCAGAAATTGCCTTAACTATCTCTACGGGCATGTGTTTAGTTTAATGTCAGCATCCATGTTGTAAACAATAACACTAGACTGCCAGCAGTATATTTATAAAATAACTCAGTAATGCTACATGGCAGAATTAAAAACATATTTAAAATGCCAATGCATCCGCATATGTGTTCGGAAACTGAAATCGGCTAGTTCAGCCTTGCTATGACAAGTATGAAATAAAATAAATTGCAGTTTTATTGAAAAGGAAACCATCTTTAACTTCTCCAGCAGGGGTCTCTGGGCATTTTTTGTGCCTCATAATTGCTTAAAGATACGTGGCATATTCTATTACTGTAATTACCATCAAGCTCGGGCTGTTGGAAAGAAGTTAGTCCAGATTTGAGGCACTGTTGTATGGGGTCTTATTACCACCAAGGCAGAGATTAGAGGGACAGAGACAGCGAAGGTCACATATTTATAAGAATGGCAGGAGAACAATGTTCTTAAATTTAAAAAATCAAGTCAAGGCTAAAGAATTAACGTAGTAAAACCCCTGCTGTAACCAAGTGCTCAATGTATTAAAACAGTGGGATTTTAATGTGAAGTCACAGCATTCATTCATTTGAAAGAGACCAGTTATGGAATGGCATGTCATTTAGACAGGACAATAAACAGTTCTTATCCATGCAATAATTGTTGAGGATTTTTAAATATGTTCTACAGTACAACCATATTTGCTGTGTGTTTGATATATGCTGTTTGATGGTACCATATCTGAAAATAATCTGTATTTGTTGTCTGCTGTTGAAATTGCTTTGTTGGGTGGAGTTGAACCACTTTTGTATGTTTCCTATCACATACATGGCATTCTGCAAAGTTGTACGCTATATTTTCTCTGACTATGCAATGAAAAACTCAAAAGTTCAGAATTTAGCTCATTCAACTACAGGAGTGAATGTATAAAATGATTTTATGTTTGCATTTTGTTTGTGACAAGACATGTATGAGCATAACCAGTGTGTGATGTGTCTGTATCTATCTGTCTATCTATCTATCATCTATCTATCTATCTATCTATCTATCTATCTATCTATCTATCTATCTGTCTGTCTGTCTATCAGTAGGCTATAACAGTTGACTTTGAATTATATTGTTTTAATCCTCATTACTTAAACTTTAACTATGGTCCACTTCCTCACTTCTTCCATGATTCACATCTTTACTTCTAATGGAGAATACTTTCCCCTTTGGCTATCATAGCCACTCTTGAAGCTCAGCCCATTGCAAGTGTCCACCACCCTGTGTGTGAAAAAGTGCATTGTCAGATTGCTCCTGTATATCGGTTAAACACACACCATGTTATACAGCACATTCCAAAAGACTTGTTCCCTTGTACTAACCAGTAAAGAATTTTCTGCAAGTTTTATACCATGTTTTTCTTTTTCTTAACAATTCATTCCATCAGTGGTACAGCCTGAATGAACTTCTTCTTTGGGAGCTACAGTAGCATTCAGCATCTCACCCGCTTCTTACTATGCACCTATTTCTACCTGAAGCAGCTGCCAATAAAATACTTTTTTCTAAACCAGACAGTGGGTAACCAGCTGCAGTACTGTGGGATGGAAAGGTCACAAATATGAGTTGCGTGGCTCAGATAAACAACAGATAATGTGCAGCAATGTTAAGCTTTTCATTGTGATTGCTGATTTGAAAACAGATATACCTGAACACTCAAACAGCTCTTCAAGCAATCCACTGTTAAAGTGCCAATGTAACTGGTTTCTGGGCTTGTTTCTTCACTGGTTAATGAAGGGAAGGTGAAGGGAGGCAGCTGCAGAATAGGTGCTAGCTGCACATTCTGAGCAGACTTGATAGACCTCTAGGCCTTTATCTGCTGGCAAATTTCAGATGTTCGTATGACCACCATTGGGTCATGATACATTCACCACAGGGTATAATATATTTTTCTCTGTTTGTCGATGCAGCCAATGGATGCAGGTCATAAACCAAATTTAATGAGTTTGGTTTGATGAAAATTGTTAACATCAATTTTAGCCTGCAGAGGACCCCTGAGCTGGGGGCAGACAAACTGGCAGAAGATTATTACTAACACCTCACAATGGCAATGCAGGCCTTCAAATAAGTGAACATACAGAAGACACTGGTGCGACACGATGAAGGAAATGTTTTGCTTGGTAATGGTAATTAGAGCTGCAAATCTTGATTCCTATATGGAGAGCCAGTAATTAATTGTGGCTAACAGCAGACTGAACTCTTTGCTTTAAAAGTCTACATAGACTCACTTATATTGCACTGCAACTCCATTTCTATCTGCACCCTCTGTCCCTGGCCTTGCAGTGCATGAAAAAACAAAGGACAAAAATCTGTGCTAGAAAATAATCCACTTGCTCCCTCCTCTGCATGTTCTCCCACCCTCATTAATTTATTTCCTCCTGTTTCCAGAGATGCTTTTCATTTATTTTGCCCAACCAAAATTATTTCACTCTTTCCCTTTCTTTGGTCAGCTCATAGTTCTTTTAATTTCTTCACCACTTTGCCCTCCATCTTTACTATCAGCACCCTTTCTTAGCATCCAGGTTTTGTTCTTTCTTACTTGCCCGGCCTCTTTTTAAAATAATTTATTTTTCAATGGTTTGTTGTGGTGGAATGGGGATGGCTTGTACTTCATAAGAAGCTTTGTCCCTCTCCACTGCTGCTGTATAATAAGATTGTTTTCATGGCTGTGTAGTAGAAAACAAGGTATTAGCATTATTGCCATCAATTCGGATATTCAACAGTCAGTGCTTCGGTAGCAGGATTAGCACCCTGCTAATTGGATATAGCGTGGCTGACAGCCTGTTAGCACAGCTGCTGCTATATTCAAAGAGTCACTCAACATGTTGCTAAGTTGATAGTGTGATCATGCTAAATATATCACTATGTCCCTGCAAATGAGGGAACCTCCTGCATACTGGGCACAGTGGCATATGGAAAGGGTTTTAGAAGTACTGGAACACACTGCTTGGGCAGCACTGTTAGCACTTTGAAAACCCTGCTTTTAAGAGTGCACACAGTGGTGCATGACTTCCTGTCCCACCAGTACTGGTGCCATGTTTTTATATCAAACAAAATAAAGGGCCTCTTCCTCAGTCCTGGTCAGAAAACAAATACAGTTCCCTGATGTCCAGAGTTACAAGTCACCACTAGTGGGGAGTCATCAACATATCAGTAAGGTAACAGAGGAGGACAGGGAGCAGTAGAACTGGGTATTTATACAGGGGAAATGGAAGAGTATATCAAAACTTTAAAGTCAGGGAAATAACCAGGTACCTATGTGTAAGCAGCCCCTTGACTCACCTTGGTTGTTCTGGGGCCCTCGGGTCTCACCTGGACACACCTCCCAAGGAGGACAGTGTGGGTTCACTAGATGGCAGGAGAAGCACAGGTTAAATGGCATGGCGCCGCCTGGGTGGTGATATGGGGTACCTGTTGGATAAATTCCAGGTTATCACTACCAGGAAAATGGAATAACTACCTTCACAGGCACTCCCCACACAATAACAGTATCCCTTTGCAGTAATCCACAATGACAGGATATAACATGAACCAAGAACAGTTTTTATTAGAGGGGGGGTAAAGGGAGCTAGACAACAACACAGTTTGCAAACTGGCAAACTGACTGTACCCCACGCCTCCCATACCTTTCACCTGTGGGTGGACCCAGATTTTACCTTATGGACGTTATGCAGTTCACAGTTAGTTGTGGTGCCTACCTCACCAGGGTGATGTTCTAAAGGCTGGATGCTAGGGTTCAAACACTCTTTAATGTGAACAGAATACCTTCATTGGGGCCCAATAACTTCCAAGAAAGACAACTATTAACTTGTCTGCTTTTGGCATAGCGTGAACTTCAGCACATTCCTGCTCAGGACATAACCCCTTGTCCGCACTTACAGTTCTGAAGCAGGAGTTTCAGCAGATTTGTTCATGGCACCGTTGTGGTATCAGGAACTGCTGGTGGTGCACCATGATGCAGGTTAGAGATAGACAGCTGCTGGTCTTCACCTGTCAAGCCTTTCAAGTCTTTGCCTCTCGCAGATTAGGTGGGCCAAGCAGTCCTTTTCTGCCATCAAAATCTATGTTTCTATGAGGCCTTTGTATTCAGTGTTCACCTATCAGGCCTCCCAATGTCTTTCTCTCTGCGGTCTGTGGGACTGGGAAGTTCGGTGTCCCCTAGACTTGCTGCTTAGCACACAGTTTCTCAAGAGCAACAACTGCAGCTGGGCTTTTGCAGTCTGTAGCCCCAGCTCAGACAACTTCTCTGAATCAGCAGTTGTGCCTTACTTTGGCATAGTCTGTAGCCCCAGCCCACACACACAAAGTCTCATAAGCTATCCAGTGAGGCAGTCACAGCTTCCTATCCTTCATGGAACAACATCTATTCCTTCCCAGGGGCTTACAGGGTCAAAGTCTCTGGGTTCTCAGCTTCAGAATCTCCTCACTCTTCACCTGTGGCTGCAAAACCTCTGCACTGTCTGCTGCGACCTTCCTGTGCTCCGATTCTTGCCTCTCATGCTCCCTGGTGGACAGACAGGCCGTTAGGCTGAAGAAGCAGGACTTGGGACTGGGCAGTCTCTTCCTTCTTCTCTCCTCAAAATCCTCTCCCAAATGAATCTCTCTCTGGGGGCAACCAGTCTCTTTTATAAGTTTTCAGTCCTCCCACCTAATAGGCTGCTACAGTCCTGGGCAATTCTGGTGCTCCTTGAACTTTTGCAGCAGCCCCTGCTGCTAGAGTCCTATGAGGATGCTATTATTATTTCCATTTTGCCTCCCAGACACTCTGCCCCATAACTTCTAAATAAAGCCCATTTAGGGACTAACATTTATTTGTCCTGGCTCTGCTTGGCCAGTGGGAGCCAAGACACCCTTTGTTTCAGTTGAGGGAGCCCCTTTAGCTCATCAGGGCTCCCAAAACATATTTTCCCTTTGTGCCCTTTTTCGTGCTCCCAGCATTGGAGCCACTGCTCCTTTAAAATGATGGCCCCACTAACTGAGCATGCTCATAAAGTGCATCGCAGCTATCTTTATTATTTACATTTGTTCAGTCTGTTCATCACAACTCCCCAGACTGAGTGAATTGATTCCCCAGCACCCAGAGGTGCAGAAATAACTTTGAACCTCAGCCCTTCTTGCTCTGGGGCCAAGGAATGAGCATTACAGTGCCCATAGCCATGGAGATCAAATGGGTGCAATGCCCGAAACCCACCATAGTCACTTGCAGGGGATACCAGTGGCAGCAATGGGCTGTAGCCCACAGGTAGGCCCAAAAACGGGGCCTTACATATGGAATGGTGGCAGACTTCCATAAAACCATTAGAGAAAGACTGACATTATTACTCACCAGGGTGTACAGAGATGTACTGGGAGGAGGGGGCTGGCCTCCTGGTCCCTGGCTCAAATCTTAGTTTTATATAAATAAGGAAAAGACCTGGGTTTTGAAGTTCATAACGGCCCATTTCTCCTCAAAACTGATCTTCTTCACCTTGATCAAATGGGGAGTGCCTCACCTTGATCAAATGGGGAGTATCAAGAGGCACCATCTTCTTGACAACATTAGGCAGCTGCTTAACATAGTCAAATAGCAACACTCAAAATAACTAGCTACAGTACTGTTTTTGGAGCCACATAGAAAACTGTAGAGACCTCACAAGCAGTTGGTTTGACCCTACCCTTATAGCTGTTTGTTTTTCATTGTTTTGTTCTGTCTTTATAGAAACATAGAAACATAGAACATAGACTTTAACGCAGATAAGGACCGCTTGGCCCACCTAGTCTGCCCATTTTCCTACCTACAGGATAAGCCGCAGATCCTACTTAACAAGCAGCCTATTTCTTCCTACCCCCACAAGAATTGCCTTATGTCTGTCCCATGTATTCTTGAATTCTCCCACAATTTTAGACCCCACAACCTCCTCAGGAAGGCTGTTCCATGCATCCACTACCCTCTCTGTGAAAAATATATCCTCACATTGTCCCTGAGCGCCCCTCTTAAATTGTGTCCCTTGTTCTTGCATGTCTCTTTCTCTGAAAGATTTTGCCCTCTTGGACTTTGTCCTCAAGCGTATATATTAGGCTCTTTAGTCTCTCCTCATATGGCTTCTCTTGCAGACTCTGCACCATTCTAGTTGCCCTCCTCTGGACTGCCTCTATCCTGTCTATGTCCTTGGCGGAGATGGGGTCTCCAGAACTGGACGCAGTACTCCAGATGGGGTCTCACCAACTGTCTGTACAGAGGGATAACAACTTCCAGTTTTCTGCTGGTGATGCCTCTCCCATGCATACCAGTATACTCCAGCTCTCCTACAAGGGTTGCTAAAAATGTGAGGGTGGGGTGCTTGCTGAGGTGGGAGCCTAAACCTGAGGGGCTGCTCTAGGTCTAAATCTGTGGGCTATTCCTCTGTTAGGGATACACCCCACGATAATAATTTTCTAGCCTCTCAGTCTGACTAGGCTGTAAGCACCATTGAGTCCACCCATCCCCAGTAGCCAGCTACCAATAGGTGCATTGCTGCATGATGATCCTGAAAAGGGAAAGTATTTGATATAGCTTCCACGCTTGTACTCGGTGAGACCATCCCAGGCAGATTGACTCTTCCCAGAATGCCCTGTGTCTGTATTTGTTCACGCAGATCCCAAAGGGTCATGTGTGAATGAGGATACATTCTACTGTAACCCCTGGAGGCGCTATACTATGGGCTACTACCTCTGCCTACATGACTAGGTACAGGTTAATGGGCCAGAGCTCAGTGAATGGGTGCCTCCACCCAGAAGAATGGTTTTGGGGTACCGTAGCTGCTGTTGGAATAGCCTCTGTGATGCTAAAACCACCCACCAACCCTTCTAGTAGCTTAAACAGTACAGCAAGAGGACATTCAAAATTACCATATGACAGTATGGTTATGCCTGCACTATTTGCACTTATCACCAGGGCTGGATCTTTGGCAATTGCCCTGGAGACCCCTGAAAATAAGACCAATGGTGCAACAATATAAAAGTAGTACAATATCCCCACCAAGAAGGTACACACTAGCCAGGATAAACATGAACAATCACAATCTGATTTATTCAGGGTATGTGAACAAGGGTGGGGCATGAATCTAGCAGGTGATTAGCAGATCTGATTAAATTCAGGTTGAACAAGCATGCACAATGAGTTCCTTTAGCACACTCCTCACAACCCTGGGTACTAGTATGGAAAACAGGCTAGCCTGAAGCATTGCCCAGGGTAGGCCGGCATTGTAGCTGTTGTTGGGGCCCTTAGCAAGGAAAACAATTAGCATGCACACAAACCAAATATTTGTAATCTGGAGCCAGATAGTTCAGTCCTTTGCAATAAAACCCCAAAAGAGCAAATCAGATGACACACACAATGATTGTAGCTTATGTTACAGGGAGCTACCTTGTTTGCACTCATGCTACCCAGACCAGGATGCAGGACAGGATGGTGGAAGACTAGGTTTGCTGACCAAGGCACCTAGCTTCACCTGAGCTATTTTCTTCTAGGTTGCTTGAAAGGACAGAGCAAAGAACCTTACCAGAGCAAGGATAAGGATTAAGGCTTCTTTTGGCCAGGCAGATTTACTGTGTTGTTATTTTTATTTTTCACCACAGGGATTGTTACTGTTTGATGCTAACATTTTATTGCTTTATTTTCTCTGATTCAAATTTTAGCTGTTGGGTATACCTTCTGCTGCATTATTACAGGATGTGCCTACAGGTGTATGCTTACAGATTACTGCTGTAATCTTCTGATTCAAATTGTCTTTTGCAGGGTATATCTTCTGTTACTGCTTTATTTTTTCTGTAGCAAAGTGTTTCGTACAGGGTATATCTTCTGTGAAATTATTACAGGTGGTGCTTACATTTTGTGACTTTTTATCATTAGGCTAAGCAAAATTACTGTTTGCCACTATTTTATTTTATTTTGTGTTTTGCAAAAGTTTTTGTTTGTCTCACAGGTGTTGCAGTCTCCTCACATTGAAGGAGCTAATTGCTTTCCTCACGCAGCTCTTCCAGGGGATTAGGTGTGTATCTGGGGTGAAGTTGACAAACTGTCAGTAACTTCCAACAGAGGAAAGGGTTAAAAGGTCAGGCTAGTTGATATCTTGGAGGTGGAAGACTAGGTTTTCTGGCCAAGGCACCTAGCTTCACCTGAGCTATTTTCCTCTGGTTGCTTGAAAGGACAGAGCAAAGAACCTTACCAGAGCAAGGATAAGGATTAAGGCTTCTTTTGCTAGGTAGATTTACTGTGTGTTGTTATTTTATTTTGCACTCACGTGGATTGTTACTGTTTGTTGCTAACATTTTATTGCTTTATTTTTCTCTGATTCAAATTGTTGTTACTGGGTATACCTTCTGCTGCATTAGTACAGGGTTTGCCTACAGGTGTGCTTACAGATTACTGCTGTAATCTTCTGATTCAAATTTGTCTTTTACAAGGTATATCTTCCGTTACTGCTTTTTTTTCTCCATAGCAAAGTGTTTCTTACAGGGTATATCTTCTGTGAAATTACAGGTGGTGCTTTACAAGTTTTACAGTTTTATCTGTCATTAGGATAAGCTTTCAGGGCTACTGCATTTGTTGCTGGCTGATTGTTTCTGCTTACCTCCTTGTTTCTTTCATCCATGGTTCTTCTTTTTGGCAGGTGAAGGGCTCAACCACCCACCCCATCCCCAACCACCTCACAGTACACTCTCTTTTATAGGGTAGCACAGTTGTGACATGTCCTGTAGCAAAGCAGGAAGGGTGGATCAGAGGGGTATCCACATAGTGACCTCACTTACAGGGGCACTAGAAATGTAACTTGTTATAACAAGTTATATAAAACAAACGAAACACAAAATCAAACTTTTGCTTTCATTTTCTTCCTTCTAATTACTATGACCAGGTTATAAACCCAGCAACTTATCTGGAATGGATATCATTAACTGCAGGTACTGCTGAACATATTTCAGAAGGACAATTTTACAGGATTTAGGATACTGTCCTCATGCTGGGCCATTGGAGATCTAAGTGTAACCCCTTGCTACCCGGGTTACTAGAATCCAGTAAGACCTAGTGGTAGGCAGGGAAGGCAGCTTGGAAACTCCAGTTAAATGGGTTTCACACTGTCTCACTCTGTCCTCAGTCACAGCTGAGACTTGAGAGATGACATCACCATAGAACTGTCGCGAGCTGCATGAGCCACATTGGAATCTACAGCTCAGGAGTGAGTTTAGAACTTTGGGAAATTTCAAAGGCATTCTTCTTCAGTTTGTCCTAAAGCAAACAGGAAGGAAGTCGGTCAGTCTTCAGTTTGTTTCAAAGAAGAAGGAAGTGTTCCTGTGTTTACCTTTTTTTAAAGTGGTGGAGACCGCTCCCTGGTCTCAGTGCCCCCTTCCTTCCGGGGAAGGAAAAGTTCTCTGTGGGTTCCAGGGTAATCCTTTCTCCCAACATGGAAGGAAGCTGCCTGGTTTTATTTAGTCTGTTCTGTATAACAGCAAAGAAAGTGTTACTTGCCTGTGGGGCACCTGCAATGAATGGGTGTTTGGCTCCATTTGAAGGGGCAAACAAATTGTTTTCTTCAGTTGGGAAATGAATGTGGACTGCTATTTGAGAGGACTATGTTTACTAGGACAAACAAATGGAGCAGTCAAACAGTCTAAAGTTTTAAATGGATTTCAAGTAATGGGACTGCTATTTGGGAGTACTGTTACTAGGACGAACAAATGGAGCAGTCAAATAGTCAAAAGTTTTATTGGATTTCAAGTAATGCTGTAGAGGGGTGCTTCAGGTCATCCACCATTCAATCTACATTTTAAAGTTCTAAAGTTTTCTGTGTGTATCCAGAGAAATGGCCGGTATGGGCTGTGGGAGCTGGAGGTGGGAAAACCCCATCTTTAATAACCAGGTCCACCTCTATGGATTTCTTCTGTGTTTTGCTACTTGCCTCATGCACTTGGCCAGTGATGGGGTGGGTACCCAGATGTGGGTCGAACTTGAAAATCTCTAGGAGTCACAGACTCTAAGTGGTGTGGGAGCCACAGGAAGGGAAAATTACTCCTTGTTGGATGGGAGTCTCCTTGTTTGATGGGAGTTCGATTGGAAGTAAGAAAACAAATCTCTCTAGGAGTCACAGACTTTGGTGGTGGGAGCCACAGTTTGTGAGTCTCCTTGTTTGCTGGGATGTCTTCCAGGCAAAGTTTGGGTTCATTCTTCAAGTGGACAGTCAGTCAAGTCGCCGCAGGGAGCCGGCCAGTCGGGCTATGTATCCAAAGCGCATGCAAAGTCCGGCTGAGTGCCTGGTGTGTCCAAAGCCAGACAACAGTAGTAATGTGTTCATTCTTCAAATGGACCATTTGTTAACCTCTAATCTGCACATACAGTGAACATAGCCCTTTGGGGACCATGCAATGCTTTGTTTATGTTCAGTTAGTTAATAAATAAAGCCACACTGAAAAATCCCAATTCTGGTTCTGGACATTACAGTTATTGCTTCCTGTAGTTGGATTTACTTGGGTGCCCCTGTGCAGAGTAGCCAAACCTAGGTCCCTTGTGCCAGGTAACCTCATCCTCCTGAACCCAGGTCCCCACCAGGTATTGCTGCCAACGCCAACAGCATGCCACCTGTCATTTTAGTAAAAAGACAGGGGTGGGGTCCTTACAAGGGCTCAGTTCCAGCAGCATGCGCAGAGATTGTGACCTCAAATTGCATATTCAAGATGAAATATATTATAAGAACCACCTGCCATTTCCCCAGCATCAAACAGAAGCACCTCAACTGCAGAGGTAGTTGGTCCGGAGGTTGGCAGGTGGTTAGAGGGGCAAATTGGTGCCCCATCACCGGTGCTCTCCAACATATTACCTCCATAAACCATATAAAAACTACAAACAGGTATCTGCCTCTATCTCTGAAATCAATCAAAGGGCAGAGGACACTGCAGAACAGGACAATGCAGCACAGCAGCTAGCACAACAAAACTCGCCAAAACAGGAACCGAAACAAAAAAGCAAAAGGAAATCCAAAAATTTCTGATCATAGGAGACTCCATGATTCGGGAGTTGATACTTATCTCCAGCCAGAGGTAATGGTCAGATGTCTCCCAGGTACAGCAGCATGGAGAGACACTGACCGCATTGTTAAAATTGTTCAGGAAGCAGGAGAAAACACTGACATCCTGGTACATAGGATTAATATTCACCAGCCGGTCAGTTGTGGAGACCAAGGAACACCTGACCAGACTGGGTGACAAACTATCATCCATTTCATCTGCCATCTCCTTTTCTGAGATCCTGCCAGTCTGGGAGAAGGGAACAGATGGACGGAAGGTCAGAGAAGGGAGATAGGGAGCCAAACATGTGGCTCAAGGGCTGGTGCCAGGAAAAGGACACCAATTTTAGGGAACTGGCAACAGTTTGGGAGTGAAAGTTCTTTAATTTGATGGACTGCATCTGACTAAGGAGGAGTCAGTGCATTGGGGCAGATGTTTGATGTCTTTGTAGAATATTTAAACTAGCAAATGGGGAGAGAGAGGTGCAGCACCCGATACGTTGCATGGAAAGAACACCCTCCCCTCAGCTAGTCAAACAGGAGTTCAGCATGTTTGTAGTTCATTGCATCACCAGGTAAAGAAAAGGTCTGGCTCCATACAATGCACAGGGGAAACGCCGGACCTCACCCTACAACTAACACACCAAAATCTGCCAGTGGAAAATCATGTACACAATGCTAGTAGTCTGGGAAACAAGATCCCAGACCTGCAAGCAATAATGACAGAGGCTAAACTGGACATAGTAGCATTAGCAAGACTTGGTTTACCAAGAACCACACTTGGGAGACTTCAGTACCTGGCTATGTACTGTTCAGAAGAGACCGAGTGCAAATAGGAGGGTGGAGTGACCGTGACCCTTTATGTCAATGAAAAATATCAAAGCTAAAGAAATTCAGAATACACATAAGGAGCCAGAAGAACTGTGTGTCACCCTGGAAACAGGAAATGGGACAACCATATGAACTGGTGTTGTCTACAGGCTCCAGACCAGGGAGACGATATAGACATGTTACTGTTAGAAGATATACAAAACATGACAGCTAAAGCAGAGGTTCTGATAATGGGAGACTTTAACATGTCAGATACAGATTGATCAATACCAGCAGGGACATCTGCCAGAACTAGACACATGGTGGATTCCCTGCAGGGGAGGGCCTCAAACAACTGGTACAACAACCCACAAGAGACAGGGCTATCCTAGATCTAGTACTGACTAACAAGAAAAGGATCACAGATCTCCAGGTAGGAGATCACCTGAGTGCCAGTGACCATTACATGGTATGGTTCAATGTAGCCACTAGAACAAAATCATCACATTCCAAGGCAAAATATGGGACTTCAGAGGAGTTGACTTTGATAAGATGGCCAACAGAGTTAAACTAGCCCTGGCAAAAAGAAATACAGGTGAGGGGGTACAGGCAAAGTGGGCAAGCATTAAAGATGCAATACTTGAAGCAACATTCCATTGTGTTAGTGAGAAAAGGAAGTGCAAAGAAGAAGGAAACCACTCTGGTTCTCAAACACAGTAGCAGAAAAGGTCAGAGCCAAAAGGCTGACCTTCAGGAAATATAAGGGAACGCAGCAGGATGAAGACAGGAAGGCATACCAAACTTCCCTAAGGGAAGCAGGGAAGGCAGTAAGGCAGGCAAAGGCCCAAACTGAGGAAACACTAGCACAAACAGTAAAAAGGTGACAAGACTTTCTATAGATACATTAGTGAAAGGAGAAAGTCCATAGGGGTATTGCTAAGATCAAAGGGATAAGGGGCGGTGAGGAGGAGAACCATGTAAAAGCATCTATCCTAAATAGATACTTCTGCTCAGTATTTACTGAAGAGAAAGTAGGGCAAGGCCCACAGCTCAGCACCATGGACGGGGAAGGGAGGTGTGCACTAGTCCTTCACAGAAAAAGGGTCCTACAAGAGCTCGATAAGCTCAGGATGGACAAGGCAATGAGATGTGATGCCATACATCCCAAGGTACTAAAGGAGCTAAGGGTGGAACTAGCAGAGCCATTATCAGAACTGTTTAGTGAGTCTCTAGCACAGGAGAGGTCCCAGAAGACTGGAGAAGGGCTCGGTGATCCCGCCTCCACAAGAGTGGTAGCCAGGAGGAGGCAGGGAACTACAGACCAGTCAGTCTTACCTCAGTAGTGGGCAAGATTATGGAGGCACTCCTTAAGGAAAGGATAGTGCAACACCTGGAATCCATAAATCCAAGACATCATGGGTTTACAAAAGGAAGGTCCTGTCAAACTAATCTCATAGATTTCATTTTTTTATCATACAACACTTTTTCTGCCTGTGGTGTAGCTGACCCCGCAATCTCCGGCACCGACGCCTGTGCCCCCAACCAGGTCATGCACGAAGGACACACTTGAACCCACAGAACCAGGGATGGGCCACATCACACTTTGCCCTGGACAGGCACCTCTCGGTCCGGGTGCAGAGCACGGCCATGAGCTGCTAAGATCACCCCTGCTATTTTTCCTCCATTAACTTTCTGCTTCAGAGAGCGGACATGTAATGACATCAGGGCACAGTGTGCCGACATCCGCCACGCCTGCTCCTATACTGTCATCGCCTAGTAGTGCCCCTGATCATCACCAGGGGCTGCTACAGAGCAATGAAACCCTGGATCCCTCCTCAGGATAGAAGAGCAGTCCACTGGATGCTCGATCCTATCCCTCCCCGCCAACCCCTGATGACCCGGCTCGTATCCGAACACGGGTTGCCGGTGTGCCACGAGGTGTGGTGTCCAGTTCCTCAACCCTCAGTGCCACTGGGCTGGCAATCTCACAGACTTCTTTGACTGGGTAACCAGAGTGGTGGACCAAGGGGAGCAGTTGATGTCGCCACCTTGACTTCAGCAAAGCTTTTAATACTGTTCCACATAGAAGATTGATTAATAAGCTGGGAAGGCTCAGGGTGGGTCAGACGTTGGTCCACTGGGTAGCAAACTGGTTGACAGGCAGAAAACAGAACGGTGTTAAATGGTATACCGTCAGAAGGAATCAAGTCACAAGTGGGGTACCTCAGGATCAGACTCTGGGGCAAGTCCTCTTCAATATCTTCAACAGTGACATTGCAGATGGACTGGAGGGTAAGGTTAGTCTGTTTGCAGATGACACCAAGATCTGCAACAGAGTAGATGATCCGGATGGAGTGGACAGAATGAGAAGAGATCTGGATAAACTAGCAAAATGGTCGGAAGAGTGGCAACTGGGGTTTAACGCAAAGAAGTGCAAGATCATGCACATAGGAAGAGAACCCAGAATCCAGCTATAGGCTGGGAGGGGAGTTGCTGGCAGTCACTAGGGAAGAAAGAGACTTGGGTGTCATCATCACTGATGATCTGAAATCATCCAAGTAGACTACTAAAGCAGTAGGTAAGGCTAGAGGGATGTTGGGTTGTATTAGCAGGGTATCACAAGTGAGAAGAGGGAAGTAATAATCCCTCTTTACATGATACTGTTTAGGTTCCCCATCTGGAGTACTGCACAGTACTGGAGGCCACACCTTCACAAGGACATGAACCAAACTGAGGCAATCCAGAGAAGGGCAACCAAAATGGTGCAAGGACTGCATCAGAAAACATATGAGGACAGATTAACGGAACTTAATTTGTATACCCTAGAGCGAAGGAGGGAGAGAGTGATATGATTGAAACATTCAAACACCTTAAGGGCATTAACAAGGTGAAAGAGTCTAACATGTTTCAATATAAGAAAATAGCAGGACAAGAGGACACAGTATGAGATTAGAGGGAGGCTGATTAAGGGTAATGTGAGGAAGTTCTTTTTCACAGAAAGGGTGGTGGATGCATGGAACAGCCTACCTTAGGAAGTGGTGGATATGAATACAGTGCAGGGCTTCAAACAGGCATGGGACAGGCATAAGGGAGGCAATACAGATGAGTATGAATAGATAGGCCATTGACAGAGCAAAGGCCAATGGCACATTCGTAAGGTAGAAAAAGAAATGGGCAGACTGGATGGGCCTTGTGGGCCTTATCTGTTGTCAATTTCTATGTTTCTATGTTTCTATGACAGGCAAAATGAAGACCTTTGTATATTGTACCCAATTGCCAGGGGAAGCAGGCCTACACGACTCACCGTGGTGGTCGCCACCTGTTCAGTGGTGTTGAGCTGGGGCAGAATCCCTCAAGCGAGTCTTTTGCTGAAATGTCTCTGAATCGGAGCAGCGGCCTAGGTTGAGATGACAGTGCCCAGGCAGAGCAGGTAGTTTGATGAAGTCCGAGATAAAGTGCTGGAACAGCCTCCAGCTGGTGTAACAGAACTCGTTGTGGGGAACCAAATTAGCATCCAAGATACACATTTAGCACACTTATAAGCACTTGAATATTTTGCCACGGTTCAGATAAAGTCAGTTTGCAAATCGCAGGTTCTCTGCTCAAACCTTTTGATCTGAGGCTCACTTCTGTACCTGGTGGGCCGATCGCTTCTGGAGCAAGTGTTCGGTCCACTTGCAGGCAGCAATAGCTCACTTTTTCTTCAGGTTCAGGTCTCGATCCAGTAATCAGATAAATCTGACTCTTACTGTCAAAGGCAATGCTTCTCTCTGGAAGATGTGACAGGCAGGCCGGCAGAGCCTTCACACCGATTCTCTGTGCTCCTAGCAGGAGCAGCTGCTCAAGACCGAGCTTTTTACTCTCCAAACTCCAACTCTTGATTGACTCACTGCTGCAGGCAGTTCTGGGCTTTCCAGTCATCCACCCGTATTGCTTCTTCATCAGTGACAGTAGATGAACTGAGGGTAAGTTTGTCTGTTTGCAGATGACACCATGATCTGCAACAGAGTAGATGATCCAGATGTGTGGCAGAATGAGAAGAGATCTGATAATCCAGTAAATGGTTTGAAGAGTGGCAACTGGGGTTTAATGCAAAGAAGTGCAAGATCATGCAATATAGGAAACCCTGAGCCACCAATAGATTGGGAGGGAGTTATTGGCAGTCACAAGGTAAGAAAGAGAATTGGGTCATCATCATCTCAGATGACCTGAAATCATCCAAGCAGACCACTAAAGCATTAGGTAAGGCTAGGGGATGTTGGGTGTATTAGTATCAGAAGTAGTAAGAGGGAGGTAAAATGCTCTTTTTTAAATTTACTATGCCTCGTTGAAAGCATGAAATTTGAGTACACTAAGGATCAAACAAGACGATGATATAACCAAGTACAGGTTACAACAATATATGGTGTAAGCCAAAGAACAACCAAGAGTGTACTACATAAGCTTGTCATGGTAACATGATGTATATTAACATTAGGTAAAAACTCTACATCCAACCTCCTAACCCCCTCCCCAATAATCCCTCACCAACCCGGCCTAACCCTTGAGATACAGAGAACCAAAAGTAAAATAAGAAAGTGCTCTAAGTTCCATACATAACCAGCAAGACAAGACCTCAGCATGCCACCGCATAGAGATAGCGGTTTCGAGTATCCCACTGGCTTGAGGGCAGTTTTTCCTAGGTACCAGCCCCATCCTATTAGATGGAGAGGGAGTAAATAGTGAGGAGGGCCTCCAACCTACCCCATTTCCTGGAGTAGGATGGGAGCCGGTTTCTGATACTAGCAATCATTTTTTCCAGTCTGAGGTTGAATAGTATGTCATTGAGCCACTCTATAAATGAAACCATGTCCTGATCAAGCCAGTGATGCAGCACCAGCTTCTCCACTGTTAAGGAGATGAGCAGAATATGGAATCTCCTCTCTCTAACTGGAATACCGGCTATGTCGCCCTATACACGTATCTCAGGTGTGAAGTATTCCTGAAGCCCTAACAGGGGCCCCATTTGACTTGATCTTATCCCAGAGTGATGCAACCTCAGGACATTTCAAAGAATGTGAAGGACGCTCCTTCAACCCCATTACACTGTGTATTAGTTGGTGAGAAGCCCGGACATCTTGTTCGATGGTAGGGGTGAGATAAATGACATGCAGTATTTAGAATTGTGTGAGATGCAACTTGTCATTTGACACAAAGCAGCATGCTTAACCATGGCTCTTCCCAGTTGATAGGAGAATTGGGGAAACAGGATGCCCAGTACTTAGATTCACCTGATATACCTGGACAGATGCGACAAACAAGAAGGAGGCCAATTGAGAAACAGTGGTTGTGATACTAGGGATATAATCAGAGTTAAACCCCTTGGTCTGTGGACCAAGCAATAAGTAAATGCTGCAGCTGAAATACCTGAAGATGCTTCTACTGCAAATGGTAGTGGGCTAATAGGTCATTACTACTGGGATCTGTCCTCTACCAAAAGATCGGAGACTGTCATGCTAGTCAACTCGAAATCTGCAGGGGACCACATTGCCCTTAATTGAAAATTGGATTACCATAGTTAATGGTAAGATTATCCAGTACATTTCTGTACTGCAATACCTTGCACAATTGAGCACGCACTATTAGAGAAGTATGTGCCATAAGTTTTTAAGATCTTTGGGTAGCTTGATAGAAGAGTAAACAAGAGGCTAGGGGGAAGATACTTGCTAAGCTAAACTGATGCAATCAATTTGTAGACAGACTGGGATATATGAAGTTTCTAGGGTGTCACTGCCCACCTGGCATATTTGGAGAGGTGACTGGCAAGATAATAGGTAAAGAAGTTGGGTGTTTGAGGCTGATCAAATGTTTTAGTCCCTAATTTTGTATAAGCATTATGAGGTTTCACCTTCCAAATGAATGCACAATTGAGTGAAGGCTATGGAACCATTTGTCAGAGAGGAAACATTTAGCATACTCATGGGATGAAATATCTGGGCAGCACATTCATTTTGATCAGTGTACGCGTGCCTGAAAGAGAGAGATGAGATTCCATCTATCCAGGTCATGCCTAATGGAACTGCAGTTCTGTGTAAGTTATTGTTTCATTAACCAGGTTGAGCCAGGAATATGCCATGGTATTTCATACTTTGGTCACCCAGGTTAGCCTTCCATAAGTCATAGTCAGCAGGGATGGTATATGGGATTGAGTGGCAAACCGTGGTCTTACCAGTGTTAAGTTTGTAGACTCAAGAACTCCCTTTAACTCTATAATGAGCTGAAGGACCCTCAGGCATGAAGGAATGCAGATTCACTAGATGGAGTAGTATGTCATCTGTGTACACCAATATTCTGAGATCCAGCACCCCTACTGGGATTCCCAATATCAAGGGAGACGCTTTCAAGAAATGTATCAAAGGTCCAAATATAGGTTGAATAACAGAGGGATAAGGGACATCCCTGCTTAGTACTCTGAGAAAAGAGGAATAAGTTTGAGAGTACACCATTACAATATACTCCAGCTTTCAGTCCTGAATATAACATTTGATCCAGCTGATAAATTGAGCAGGAAAGTCAATTTCTCAAGAACCTGAAACATGAAACTCAATCAACCCAGTCAAATGCCTTTTCCGCTATTCCAGCATGACCAATGCCATGGGTACTTTTCCTTCCCTAGACTCAGAGAAGACGTGTGTTTCAGTTTTAAATGGTCTGCTGAATGTCTGCCTCTCATGAACTTCTACTGTGCTCCAGCCTAATCAGACAATCCCACACCTTCATGATTCTAGAGGAAAGAATCTTTGCAAAAATGTTTATATCATAGTAACATTAGGAAATGGGCGTTAACTAATAATTCTATCGGGCTGGTTTGTCTGGCTTGGGCAGAACAATTATGAGCACTTCAAATAGGGAACAGTCTGTCAATCAACTGTGGCAAAAAGGGCAAAATTTTGAAGGATAGGAGCAAGCTCCTCTGCCAGGATTTACTGCTAAAAGTTCGAGGAAATTTATCCGGGTCCGAGGGCCTTGTCAACAGGGAAGAGAGTTAATGGCTTCTAGAATTTCTTGAGAAGAAATTGGGTGCTCCAGAGACTTCTGCTGATCCGGAGTCAGGACAGGCAGATGAATGATGCTCAGATATTTGTAAGCCAAATGTGGGACAGGGGGATTATGGTGGGAGAAGTAGAGCTCGGTGTAGAATTGGTCAAACTCTTGCACTATTTCATGTGGAGACACTTTTAAAGTCCCATCAACTTGAGAAGTAAGTGCTTGGATTATCCTAGATACTTCTTGTTTTTTAAGACAGAGGGCCAGAAGGTGGCCTGCCTTGTCACCTTGATCCACATGTGTGGAATGAGTTTTGAGAATAGCGTACTCAGCTTTCTCTCTTAGCACCTCCACATATGGATGTCTAAGTTTAGCTAGGTCTGCCTGCTTGACCTCAGAGGAGTCCAAGGACAGATTCTGCTCAATGGAGCCTATTCGGGCCAACAGGTCCTGTATCGTTGTTTCCCGCTTTCTTTTCCGGTTGGCCACAATGAGGATAAACTCCCCTCTCAGGAAGCACTTAAGGGAGCTCCATACATTATCATAATCAGGGATAGATGTAGCATTCTCATCCATGAACTGACTAATAAATGTTTTGATTTTTTTTAATGTCTGGGGTAGTGGTGGGTGAAGTGGGCTCAATCCACTCCGCAGTTTATCGTGCAGAGCAAAGACGGATTGCAGGAGTACTTCGCGAACGCCAAGCGGAGTACTTTGTGTTATAAATGAGGAACGTGAAGTCCATTGGAAACAATGACTTCACGTTACTCCGCCTCCCAATACCACTACTCTTCCAAATTTAAGGTGAAGTGCATTGCAGGCAGTGCACTTCGCCATGTTTTTGAGCTCCAAAGGCGAATTTTGCAGTGATTCATGGAATTTCAGGTCACATGCGCTCTATATTGATCTGCACAGCCTCAGTTTGGTATAGTATGAATAGGAAGGAGTAGGAGACAGTGTGCTGTGATAGCTGTCTGTGATAGGAATCTTGTAAAAGCTGTTCAAAAAGCATTTTTGTGTTTTTCTTTTGGACTCCAACTTTAGTTCATCAATTGTAGGAAACTCCTCCTGTGCTCATATCTTGTCGAAGCATTTTGTTTTTGTTGTAGATTTTGAATGTTAATTTATAACATTGAGTGTGTGTGTGTGGTGAAAGACAGTGAAAGTATGTTTTCTATGGCTATGTATCTGTGGTGTAGCTAGATTTAAGTTGCAGAAATAGTGATTTCTTTGTTTTTGGTTATATTTTTGTTATATAACTGACTGTGTTAATGCACTACGTAGTAATATTGTCAGTAATAGTTGAAATTTTCTTGCTGTTTGTTGTGTGGATGTGGTAGCAGTTCATAAGTTCAGGTTGCTTACATTAAATTTCTATAACACGTGAATGTGGCTTTAGTACTGACTCTTTTGCATTTGCTACGCATTCCTCATTCAAGCATTGTACACAAACTGTTCTGTGTGTGAGTGTTTATGCAGTGTTACATGCACTTAAATAATACATTCTTCATTGTGCCACAGATTAGTGTAATTGCAGGCAGCAGTGTGAACCTGCTATCCACTGCAGCTGCCTGATTTTGTACCGCATCATGGTATTCGTTCTTAGTTTTGCTGCTTGTAGTGCCATAAAATCTGCACTGCCCATTCAGTGCTCCTCCCACCCCCACGTTCAAAAGGTATTTTTTACCAGATTGGATTGTTGCTGTGACCTCATCAGCACCACTGGTTACTGAAGTTGTTTTAATTGCGTGACAGTCTCAGAGTAGTCTCTTACCTGTTGCTGAAGCCACAGTTGTTTATTTGGCTTCACATCCAGCGTACCTCCAATCAGGGAATTTGAATTTGGTTATAATACTGTGGTTGATCCCCCAAAATGCCTGCAAAGAGACGTGCAAGAAAAGCTGTTTCTCGCCATGGCAATGTTGGCAGTAAGATGGTCTGTGGGAGTGGTAGTAGTATGCAGATGCAGAAGTGCATTGCTGATGTGAGGAAAGGCATTTCTCCTGCAATGTTTTTTACAGCCCAATCAGTAGCTTCACTCATAGTTGGAGGAGATGATGTTTTCCCAGCTGGTGGTGTTAGTGTTACTGGTGTTAGTGGTGGTGGAGGTAGTATTAGTATTGTTGTTTCAAGTTCTAATTCCTACCAGTGTACCGTATTCAAAAATATTGAGTGTGAAGTAGTGCAAGTGAGTGGCAGCATAGATGATGGCATACTTCCCAGTAACATCCCAGTAACTGAACCTGAGGATTCTGATAATCATGTCAATGACAGCAAAAAATGTGATATTCCATCCACCGTGGCACTTAACGTCACACATTTTCCATGCAGTGATTCACAGTGTGGTGAAAAAATATCAGGTGATGGTGGTGTAGATGCTGATGATGAATGTGATGATGATGATTATGTTGCTGTTGTTGCAACATGCAGTCCACATGCTAGCATCCAAGCACAAGATGTGGATGTGTGTGATGCTGATGAATATGATGATGATGTAATTAACCCTAGTTTGGGAACCAGAGAAAAGAAATTCAAAGTGGCCGTGTCTCGAGTCTGTTTGCAGGAACTTCCTGTGAAAAACTTGTGATTCTACTGGGTTTTAGTTGATGATGATGATGACCCAGTAATCAATATGATAGCTAGTCATGGTGGTCAGTTGCAGTACAGGTGTGCAGTGCCTAAAACATAACGTGCCCCCCCCCACTTCATTGCTTAAAATAATGGACTTAAATAAGCCACATCATGGACATGTTAAATGCAGAGCATCACAATCCCTTGTTTGGTATTTTTGTTCAAGATGCAAATGATGAATAGGTTGCAATCTGTCAGGTTTGCCATGTGCATGTGAGTCAAGGTAAAAAGGGGAGCCATCTGGGCACAGGAGGACAGCATACGCATCTTAAGAATAGGCACTTGGCACTGTGGACCCAGCACAAGCTGGCAGCTAATACCACAGTGGGGTGTTCACCCTCATCACCGGCAACCATAGCCAGCCTGTTATCCCCTTCCATGACTGTTAAGCCCAGTAGGAAATTAAACATGTGCAGTAGTGCGGTAATAAGAGCAGAGGATTACTACAGGCGTAATGAGGTGAAGGACTATAATGACTTTGAAATGTTGTCCAGTGCTGGTGAGAGTAGCAGTTTTTGTGGTGGTGGTAGTGGTGGTGAATGCAGTATATCTAGTGCAAGTAGTACATCAACCCCGGTTGGCAAATCTGGCAAAATAACTGTATTTCTGGTTTGTCATCATCACCTGTAACAACCGCTCTCATCAATGTACCACACTCCACCCCTGCCAATGCCATTCATCACAAAACACAACCATTTGAGTGATCACACACCTGTAAAACGCTTTAAGTCAGCCCATCGTTATACAGTGTTTTTGCGATAAGATGAAGTACCCCTGAATCATAAGCAGTGTCACATGAACTTAATGTTGCTGTAGTGGAAATGCTGGCACGTGATCTTTGCCCTTCTCCCTATGGAAAATTCTGGGTTCCAGGGTTTGCTGCACATACCTGTCCAAAATGGAAAGTCCCATCCAAGACGTACTTTTCTACCTGTACTGTCCCCGAGGATTTCTGCACTGTGTCTGACTCAGTAAGACATGCCTTTCAACATTCCTCCTCTCCATTCATCCATTTAAGTATGGATATGTGGACTAGTGGCAAAACAGTGGGAAGTTCATATCTGTGTATAACTGCACACTGGGCACAGGTGCCGGGGGTTGTTTGTGATGTTGGTAGTGTGAATAATCATTGCAGTAAGGTGGATTGTCATGGTAGCAATCTTCCAGGAATTCGACAGCATGCAACGATTGCTATGTGCAATGTGGTTTGTTCCCACACTGGTGAGAACATGTTGGATGTGGCATTGATTGAAACTGACAGATGGCTAAACCCTTTGTCCCTGAGAGCTGGGTTCATAGCAAGTGACAATGGGTCAAATGTGGTGAAATGTATCATGAATGGTGTTTTTTTTCATGTTCCATGCATGGCTCACTGCTTAAATCTTATGGTACAGGAATTTCTGCAGCACCCTGACATAAAGGAAATGCTGACCATTGCACAACGTATTTGTTCTCACTTTTCAAGATCTGGAAAGGCCGTGACCAACTGCGGCAGTTGCAGATACAACACAGCCTGCCTCGGCACTGCTTGAAGCTGGAAGTTGTCACCTGATGGAACTCCACTTTATACATGGCAGAGAGGTTGTATGAACAATACAAAGCCATCTCAGAATATCTTGTTATGGACACTAGCCATGACAGTTCCGGAGCCTCCATGTCTATGACGACTGAACAGTAGCACCTCGTGGACTCTGTAATAACAATTTTGAAGCCTTTTGAACATGTCACACAGGCAGTGAGTGGCGAGTCTGCCTCCATTAGCCAATCAATTCCACTGCTGCAGGTGCTGAGGCAGACATTGGTGAATGTATAGTATAACCTTGATGTTGCCGGAGATAGTGGTAGCAGTATGTTGCTGCAACACATGCTGACAGTATTAGACCAGAATCATCACATTTGGAGTATTCAGTGTAGTGACAACTTTGCATTGCAACAATGTTGAATCTATGATACAAATGTGGAATTGCATCAGTACTAGGGGGGAGGGCCTGAACAGGTAAAAAATATCAGTGGTCAACTGGTGCACTTGGTTCATGGGGCACAGAAGTCACATGCCAAGGTCAGCAAACCTCAGCAGCATAATCCATCTGAAGGTGTACCTAGAGGACCATCAAGCATATCCTGTAAGGGGAACGGGACTGCAGTTCCAGGTGGTCTGTCATCCAAAGTGGCTGGCATCAACCCACTTTGGGAGGTTTTGTCCCAGGTGAGTATTTATGAAATAAATGATTTGGGAGAACAGGATGATGCATCAACAACTGGACTTAGTGTGGCACAGAGAATGGTTGAGTCATATTTGTCTGAAAACAGGCATCTGACAATAACTGAAGATCCTCTTTTGTACTGGAGTGGAAATGTCAGTGAATGGCCAGAGCTGACTGCAGTGGCGATGAAGTACCTCACATGCCCACCCTCCAGTGTAAGTGTTGAGAGGGTATTCAGCTCAGCAGGTGCAATAGTCAGGGACTGTCAGACAAACCTGAATCCTGCAAATGTTAGTTTTCTAACATTCATTAAAATGAATGAGAGGCACATACCAGCACAGACTGCAACCTCGGTATTCATACCCCGACCTAGTCATGGTGGTCTTGCTGATGTGGAAATGAAGCATCCTGGTGGCACTGGCAGTGGCTGCCTGAAACGGCCCACCACTGATGTAGATGATGACACAATGGAGAAAGAATTTCCCAGTGGTCAGACTTCAGACAGCGATGACTGTTAGGGCAGTTTTCTTTATGAGGATGATGACGTGGTTAATGTTGGCAGGTTTTAACTGAAGTTTTTAAAAGGCTGTGTGCCCCCTCAGACCACCACCACCACCGGGACTGATGTTAGCCACTGCCACCACTGAGTCTGAGTCTGTTCGCCTCCCGGACCACCACCACTGGGACTGATGTTAGCCACTGCCACCACTGAGCCTGAGTCTGTCAGGACCACCCCATCCATCAGCCAGAGACACAAAGCCTTTTAATATTTAAACCGTAAAGTGAGTATGTGTACTCATGTTTGTTATGCTACTTCACTTCCTTTAGTTGTATGTTTTGTTTTCTGTAGCTTTTCAGAGCCGCAATAGTAAAACACATACGGTACACTTATTTTGTTTCTTTTGCAGGGTAACAAAAAAAGGCTCCATCGCTAAAACTCATTGGGAATGGTACTGTAGCTGTACCATACTGAAAGGAAGCGATGTGATATCCTTGTGAAATCCATTCTGGTAAGTATGAAGATTTTATTTCATCCATTTCATTGTTTTGGAAAGACTGCAGCAAATATTGCACACAGGTTGTGTTAGTTGACAAGATGTGGGTTTGAAATGTAACTTGACTTTAGATTGAGATTTGAGAACCAGGAAGGGACACATAACAACTTAAGCTGTAAGAAGTCATTTTTCTTTTTTTTAGGAAACTTCCAGATGCTTTGTTGTTCTGTCAAAGTGACCTTATCCAAAAAAGTTCTTCAATATCAGACACCCCCCTCCCCCAAGCTTGGGGACACATGCAACACGCAGAAGTCGTCTCATTAGATGATCATGACCATCATTAACAACCGGACTCCAGAAGGATGCAGATGAAATCTGTGAAGAAGTAACAACATAAGAAACCATTACAGACAAACCTGCAAATTTGATTCCCACCACCCCCCCCAAAAAAAAATACTTACCTTCATGTGCTTGAGAGTTATCCTTTTCCAATTTCAGCACAAAAAATTCTCATTGAGCACTGGAATGTGCACACCAACAGTTTCTGTGTGACCTGTGATGTAGAACAATACCATGAGTACATGTCCATGTCAACCCCCCCTCCTCACCTACAAAATCCACAACCATATATCTATATATATATCTACTCACCAAGGCTACCATTAGTGTACAGCCAAAGGGCACCCTTCAATCCAGCTGAGATGATCCCATTGCATTTGCTAGAATCATCTCACAGAACACATTGGACTAGCAACACAATGCTCACAGTCATCATTTTATATTGGGGTATGTGCTGAAACACTCTCATTCCACTGTGATAACACTGGTCGATTTTCTGCACACAAGCAGGATGCATTTTGGGCATACAGAAAAAAATCTGGGACTCTGTGCTACCACTGCTCACATGACTGAGTGCACCATTAATTCTGGGAGACTTTATATGTGCTGAAACACTCTCATTCCACTGTATTAACACTTGTCAATTTTCTGTGCACAAGCAGGATGCATTTTGGGCCTGCAGAAAAAATCTGGGACTCTGTGCCACCACTGCTCGCATGACTGAGTGTGCCATTAATTCTGGGGGACTTTGTATGTGCTGAAACACTCTCATTCCACTGTGTTATCACTTGTCAATTTTCTGCACACAAACAGGGTGCATTTTGGGCCTACAGAAAAAATCTGGGACTCTGTGCCACCACTGCGCGCATGACTGAGTTCGCCATTAATTCTGGGAGACTTTGTATGTGCTGAAACACTCTGAAGCCATTGTATTAACACATCAATTTTCTGCACACAAGCAGGATGCATTTTGGGCCTACAGAAAAAAATCTGGGAACTCTGTGCCACTTTTGTGTGTTCTGTGATTATTGCTGTGAGCTCATGATATCATACTGACATTTTTACAATTAAAGCAGCATTGCTAGAATGTCCTGACAGTTTTGAACTATACTTTTTTATGCTACTTTACATTGCCACAGCCACCACTAGTTACCACCAAGTCGTGACTTGAATGATACGCTTCTTTTCACAATTTATATCCGCTTTACTTACTTGACTACTTTTTTTCATGTATGAAAAAAATGAGCACACCTTCCAATATTGTTCGGACCCGGTTTGTATTTATTTGCAGCTGTTTTTCAATAACTATTGTTCCATGGTGTCATAAAACACTGCCTGCTGCATAACTGTTAATTAACAACAGAAGTGATATATAACAACTAATTGATGTGATGGAGAAAAGCAGAGGAAAACAATGACAAAGATTTGGTCAGCACCAATTTAAAAGGAGTGCTCCTTTCATTATTTCATACATGAAAAAGTAGTACAGCAGACTCAACTACTGCAAATTTGCATATCATTCCAGTCAGTCAGGATGTAAGTAAAGGAAGTTGTAACATAGCATTCAAAAATATAGGTCAGAGTTCTCAACAGATTGTTACGCTGCTGCTTTACAGAGATTCACCACATTACATAGTTATGGTGATGCACATAAACTAATATGTGGGGGCATTACTCCCACTGGAATATTTCTTGCTCCTCAGAGTGCAATATATTTCTGTGAAAACCACCCATAATTTCATTACAGTGTGTCATGTGATGGAGGAATTACTGATCAGAAAAGCCACCCATTCTGCCCCCCTTTCTCAGCAACGTTAGAACGTGATGCCAGGGGAGTGCAGGTGCATGCTCCACTATAGTGAATGTCCGCAGCTATCCTAATGTTTCCTTATGTTATAAGGTTGACTTTGTGGTGAAATGTGGGAATGTTTCCACTAACAAGGCTCTTCTTACTGGAAACGTGCCCACACGTTTCACCACATACTGACCATTATAACATAAAGAAGCATTCAGAAAGCTGCCGGACAATCAGATATTCACTGTAAGGAGCATGGACATGCGCTGTCCCTGCCATCATGTCCTAATGTTGCTGAGAAGGGAGGCAGAATGTGGACAGATTTTCAGAATGGGAATTCCTCCATCATGTGACACACTGTAATGAAATCACAGGCGGTTTTCACACAAATGTAGTGCACTATGTGGTGCAAGAAAGATTCCCTTGGAAGGGAAATTGTGTATGATTAAACAACAACAAAGAAAAAACACACAAAAACAGTACAATACAGTAGTGTGGTGGGGTTGAGGGGCAGAAAATCCCCTAACTTACTGTGGCCATGGGATGCCGGGGTGGTCCAGCAGCAGGTGCAGCACTGAAACTATTTGCTGCTGCTGTTGTTCTATTCTGTTCACCTGCTGCTGCAAAGCACCGAACTGCTCATTGTTCTTCAAGAGCTACCCACACCAGGGTGATGTCAGACTGTGTTGCAGGGACTGTGGTGGGGTCCAGTGCAGCAGGGAATCCAGGTAGTGGGAGTGGTGGTGGAAAGGGTGGTGCTGGTGGCTGTGGTGGTGGAGCAGCTGCTGTACTAGCCCTTCTACTGCTGCGGCAATGACGAGGCACAACTCCCACCCCAGTAGCACCCTAGGCCACTGCTATGGAAGGGCCAGCAGCTGGATGCCTGACCCCTTCCGTGGCAGCCTGCCACTCTGCCCTGTGGTGGTTCAGCATGTTCAGCATACCACACAGATGGCACACCACCACTGTGCTGTCTCCCCCCACAGAGTTAAAAAACTCCCACACTGGGGAGCTGCAGAAGGGACCAGACACAGTCCTCGCATGAGTCCCACCACCTACATTTTCCAGGGCCACCTCCTGTGGCTGTGGAGGTGGTGGAGAGGGTGTTGCTGGAGCCCCTACAGCTGCTGCTACCATTGGTGGTGGTAGTGGCAGAGAAGGTGGATGCACAGCAGCCACTGGTGGCACTGGTGCTACTGCCGCTGTTCCTGTTGCTTGAACATGGGGGGAAGCAACACCCAGGAGTCGGGCGTGGTCCAGCATGACACAAACGCCCGCCCCCATGGCTCTGCACTCCTCTCCGACCACGCCCACGGGCCAGCAACTCGCCTTCTACTTGGTCCATCCTGACACACACAAGTCCCCGGGCAGACACAGACACAGACACACACAGACTGACACTCACTGACACACACAGTCACACACACAAAACAAAACAAAACTTATACAAAGAAAATCACTAACAAAAAAAAACACAAATACAATACAAAAACTAAATAAAGATATAGCTTTTAAAAAAGCTGTTGGTTTTCTCCTGAAATGCAAGTGGCAAGGGAATCAAGCACTTTAACTCCTAGTCTCCACTCACAATGCTTTCTCCCTCTAGAAATGCAAAGGAGAAAGTGAAATTGCTTCTCTGACTCACTCCCTTCCTGTCTGGCTAAAGCATGTGACTTACAGTACTGTAAGTCATGTGATGTGTGGGGGGCTGCCTAGTCTCTTCTCACTTCACCTTACTTCGCGTTAAGGCATAATGGCAATGAGAAGTGGTAATAATAATGATGAAAAGCGAGCACCTTGCAGTGCCCACTTCTCGTTGTGCCTGGCTAACGAAGTGGCCACTTGCGCCTACTCTAGCTGCAGATTAAACATTTGCTGCATCTCTAGTCTGGGATCTTTTTAAGAGCTGTATTAAGTTTCCAAATGTGATCTCTGTTAATGTTAGGGAGAGGGGTATACTCAAGCCACACAGGAGAATAATCAGATAAGACCGGAGCTGAGATCCCACTATCCAGGACCCCAGGCAGCGAACTATTATTGATTAAAAAAAAAATCTATGCGGGAGTACGATTTGTGGACTGGAGAGTAGAATGTAAACTCATGTGCATCTGGATGTAGCACTCTCCATGGGTCACATAACCCTCCCATTGCAAGCAAGTCATGCAAGGCTAGTTGGGTAGGGGAAGGCCTTACATGATGATGGTTAGTCCTGTCCAGGTCCATAGTGACAGTTACATTCCAGGCCCGCTGCATATTATTGGAATGTGCAAATAGGGAGCACTTAGAGTGGTCAGATGGGAAAAAAATTCAGGTGTGAGGCTATTGGGACCATAAATACACCCGAGAAGTATTTCCGAGTGCTCTAGAACCCCATGGAGTAGTACTGTATATAATGACCTGAAGAGTCTACTATACTATGCTTGGTGCTAAAATTAATACCCTTAAAGAACATTATTGCTACCCTTCTCCGTTGAGTAGAGTTGCCTACCATAAAGACTTGCCCAATATTCTGCCATCTAAAAAGCAAGTTCTCTGTGGTCAGGAGGTGGGTTTCCTGCAGGAAGGCAACTCCACAATGGAGCAAGTTAAGATGTCTGATGACTTGGTATCCTTTCCCCCTCACTCTAGCACCTTTAATGTTCCATGAGATAAATTTCATGTACATAAGGTATTATCTGGTGAGTCCTTTAGTGGGAAGATATTTAAAGTGCAAGTGGTAGAAGAGGGACAATATAGATGCAGTTTCTCCATCTCCATTTCCAATTCCCCTTAAACCCCCCACTAACCAAAACCTCTCTCTCCCTAGCCCTCCCCACCACCCTGTGTGCATACAAGAATGGTGTGACACAGGGCTGCCACCCCTCTCCAACATAACCCCAAATGCCCCAAAAGACTACCCCAAGCCTCCTAGTACTCCCAAAACCTTAATAAGACCCCAAAAGCCTCCAGTCCTAAAGACTGTTCTATCGCATTCCTGGCCGCGATGAGACACATCCCTCCCCGTAAAGACAGCCCTCCCACCACACCACGCTCCTTCCAAAACCAATGCTTACCCAGTCACCTATTATACATGAACATTAACACTTGCAAACCTTGTATTATGAACTGCAACCCATTGTACAGACAGATATTAGGCACTTGCTAACAGACAAGTATCCTAAAATGCCCATCTAGACGCTAACTTAAGCATATCCTCATCAGGTGCCCCAAATAGCATAAAATAGCCCAACAGGTTTGTTACAAATGAAAAAAAGATAGAGCCTGCACATAAAAGATAACTGGTGCAACCATGCAAATTACAATTCCAGAACTCAGGAAAGCCTAATTCTACAAAAGGACACCCATGGGTGCCACAGCAAAGCAAATGGCCCCAAAAGAGGCCCCACAAAAAATGCTAAGACAAAAATAGTTTACATAGGGGGCCCCATATGAGGCGAATTCAAATGAGGAGGGCCACTGGTAATAAGAAATGCAGGAAATCAAAACACAGGTGAGCATCAGAGTAATAATGCCCATATAAGAAATTGTCCCCCTGAACAAAACAAATGTAAACAGATAGCAGTGATGTCTGCGTAGACAACCTCGGCACCAGTCCTGTGAGTAACGGCAGGATTAGTATACGATCCTGAGACAAGTGATCAACAGGCAGGATAACAGGTTCCTAAAAAAAAAGAGCCCATGTCTTTGTTTATATTGGCTCTTCACAAACAGTCTGCCATGCCAGTCTCGGGGGTAAGGTCCAGGTGTCTATAGGGGCAAGGCAATTAAAGAGGACTCGTCTTGGTATTCTGTGGTCCATAGGCGATGAAAGAAAATGCTTGCGGCATAAAAGGGGCCATATCAGTTCAGGCCTATGCAAGAGCTTGAGAAAGCCTCTTCGAGTGAAGCAATACCCTCATTTCACCACAAGATGGAGTCTCCAGTCCATAGGAGATAAGGATTAGATGGGCCACTAATTTTGAAAGCAGTGCCCAAGTTGGCTAACTAACACATTCATCAGAAGCCCCAGTACCATCAGAACTTGGTACGAAGGAAAGGGAGATAGTTAGGGTAGGAGAGAAAAAAATCATATAGAGACATACTTGTACTTCTATTGCCTGCCACAGTGGCATAATGTTCACTTCACTCCACCTTAAATAGGTCTGGATATAGCATTTTGAGAATTGCAGAGGCCTGTTTGCAGGATTCGTAACTGCGCTAGATGTCCGTATGCAAAACTTGCAAAAGTTGCTGGGTACCCTGTGGAATTTTACCCATGTAGCAATCAGTTTGGACACCACTGGGTGTAACTCTTTCCTCTTTGCCCTCACCGACTTGGGGAGATCTTGTGCAATTCTGATACGGCGCCCTTCCCACTGAAGTTCTTGCAATTCTTTCACCTTATTAAGAATATGCTGTTTCTCTAAAAAATTGAGCAGTCAGAAAATTAGAGGTCGTGGGGGAGACCCTGGGGCAGGAGCCAGCTGCAGTGACCTGTGAACACGTTCAACAATGTATTCAGGCCCATGTAGAGAAGGGGCAGTGATTTTCTTACAGAATTTCTGGATAAAAAGCACTGGCGCCGACCCCTCCTCTCCCTCTGGGAGACCAAGAATGACCAGATTATTTCTACGGGATCTCCCCTCAAGGTCTTCCAACTTCCCTTCAATCGATTTAACCCATTGCCTCAGCTGCACTATCTCTGGATCAACTCTAGCCCTCCAGTCATCCAATGAAGAGATTCTCACTTCATTATCTCCGCTACGCCTGGTGAGTAGGTCTAAGGAAGATCTGATGCCTTGCAACTCTTGCACCAGTGTTTTGAGAGTAGATCTGAGGGAATTCAATCCTTCCAGAAACTTGGCTTCAGTAAGGATGGCCTGGGAGGTTGCAGCAGAGATTGCCCCAGAGGCCTGAGGCTTTGAACGCTTTGCCGTTTTCTCCTTCATCTGTGTTGTGGGAGGGGTATGCCATAGGAGCGAATCCCTCATTTCTGCCTCCATATTCATGATGGAACTTGCACTGCAGGATGGTAAAACTGTTCAGCAGATTCCGACTATCCAGAAAAGGTATTTTTATTAAGTTAGCACAAATATAAGTTGAATTTTAAAACAGGAGAAGCAGGAGTGGCAGAAGGCATGTCTGCTCAGGCAGTCATCACGTGTCCAATCGTAATAATCCCTCTTTACATGACACTGGTTAGGCCCCATCTGGAGTACTGCGTGCAGTACTGGAGGCAACACCTTCACAAGGACATTCACCAAATTGATGCAGTCCAGAGAAGGCCAAACAAAATGGTGCAGGGACTGCATCAGAAAACATACGAGGACAGATTAACAGAACTCAATATGTATACCCTGGAGCAAAGGAGGGAGAGAGGTGATATGATTGAAACATTCAAACTTCTTAAGGGCATTAACAAGGTGAAAGAGTCTAACATGTTACAATACAAGAAAAACAGCAGGTCAAGAGGATACCGTATGAGATTAGAGGGAGGCCAATTAAGGGGTAATGTGAGGAAGTTCTTTTTCACAGGAAGGGTGGTGGATGCATGGAATGGCCTGCCTCAGGAAGTGGTGGATATGAATATAGTGAAGGGCTTCAAACAGGCATGGCATAGGTATAAGGGAGCAATACAGATATGTATGAATAGATAGGCCAGTGACAGCAAATGCCGATGGCACATTCATAAGGTAGAAAAAGAAATGGGCAGACTGGATAGGCCTTGCAATCCTTATCTGCCATTATCTTCTATGTTTCTATGTTACCCTCGTCCTTGTGTGGTTTGTTCCTGCTACCATCCTAATGTTGAACCACACTGTACAGTGCTCACTGGCCCCCAGGTGGCCTCCTATCTTGCTGTCTGCAATACTGTCCCTGTTTGTGAGCACCAGGTTCAGTATTGCCCCATCACGAGTGGGTTCCCTGACTAGCTGTCTGAGAAACACCCCCTGCAGGGAGTCTAGGATGTCCCTGCTTCTAGCTGAGGCCATGGCTTGGAGGCACCAATCTACATCCAGCAGATTGAAGTCCCCCATGAGCAGCACCTCTTCTTTTTCTGTCCTTGTCCTAATGGCTTTCCTCAGTGTCTTATCCAGTTTCTCCCGCGTTGGAGGTCTGTATATCACACCAGTGTGAATTGTGGCTCCAGCTCCTGTCTCCAGGGTGACACACAGTACTCCAACCCCTCCATTCCTCCCTAGGTTCCCTGCTTATCTATCACTTTGACACCCTCCCTTAGATGCAGCACCACCCCTCCTGCCTTCCTTCCCACCCTATCCTTCCTGAACTCAGTATAGCAGGTTATTGTCATTTTCCAGTCATGGTAACCTGTTCACCACGGCTCAGTAATGGCCACAATATCTACAGTAGGTCTACCTCCATCATGATGGCCTCTAGGTCTGGAATTTTGCTTCCAAGGCTCCTTGCATTTGCACACATGGACTTTCACACCTTGTTCCTATTCTGCCTGCAATCATCTTTTTTACCCTTTTGCATCACCCCCTTTAATCCTCTCTTTCTGAAACACTTGTTCCAATCCCTCTTTTCTTGTACCATACTGCTTTTTTCTTTATCCTGCTCCCAAGGGATTCTCCTCCCCAAAGACCTTCCTTCTTACTGCTTCAGTCTGTGGGGAGGGGAGCAGGTAATGCCTACCTTTTTATTTCCTCCACCCCCCTTAACAGCTAGGTTAAATGTTCATCAAAGTAACATTTAAACTGTCCACTGAGGACTATGGTTCCTCTCCCAGATGGATACAGGCCATCAAATCTGTATAGGCCAACATCTTTCCAGGTTGATCCCCAGTCCCAATGTAGCCAAACCCCTATTCTATACACCATTCTCTGAATCATGAGCTGAAGCTCCTGGTGCTGAGAACTATATCATTCCCAACCCCCCAAGTTGTAGACAGGCAGCACTTCAGTAAAAATCACTGTGCATGCTACCTGCCTAAAACTCTTCCATAGTTTCCTGAAATTTCCATGCACAATCCCAGCCCCATCCATAGCTAGATCATTGGTCCCCAGGTGGGAAAAGATATCCAGCTCTCCCTCCTGCCCTGTTGCCCTAGAGATCCTTAGGATCTCCTTTCCAACCATATTAGCCATGGTGCCAGTTAAGCACCTTACCTCCCTCTTTCACACCCTTTATGTTCCCAAATCTACCCCCAACAATCGATTCCCGCCCTCCACCAAAAGTTGCTTTTTCTTTTGCAGGAGTTCTCTACCCCCCACCTTGGGCTTCCTCTAGGAGGATTCACACAACTACCCTTGCCACTGTTTCAGGTGTCTCCTCCAAGCAGTTCCATCCCATAAAAGAGGTGAATTAATTTTGTTGTAGCACAGGATTAGAAATGTGCCCCTGACCCATGACCCCCACCATCCCAGAGCCCTCCACAGGCCAGCTGATCTTCCTTCTCCTAGGCAACCTATGAGGCAATGGTGGTAGACTCAATGACCACTGGGAGGAGGAAAAGGTCCTCTGGATTCTAGCCACCTAAGACTGGAGACCAGCAACCTCCTCCCTCAGCCCAGAGAGGAACATGCAGATGGGACAGCACCTTAGTTTCCTGAAGATCTCCCAGAAAACTGCAACTCCACACCCCTTACACTGCATTACTATAGAAACATAGAAACAGAAACATAGAAACACAGAAGTTGATGGCAGATAAAGACCACAAGGCCCATCCAGTTTGCCCATTTCTTTTTCTACCTTATCAATGTGCCATAGACCTTTGCTCTTTCAATGGCGTATCTATTCATACTCATCTGTATTGCTCCCTTATGCCTATCCCATGCCTGTTTGAAGCCCTGCACTGTATTCATATCCACCACTTCCTGAGGTAGGCCGTTCCATGCATCCACCACCCTTTCAGTGAAAAAGAATGTGAGGAATCATATTACCCCTTAATCGGCCTCCCTCTAATCTTATGCTGTGTTCTCTTGTCCTGCTATTTTTCTTATATTGAAACATGTTAGACTCTTTCACCTTGTTAATGTCCTTAAGGTACTTAAATGTTTCAATCATATCACCTCTCTCTCCCTCCTTTGCTCTAGGGTATACATATCGAGTTCAGTTAATCTGTCCTCATTTATTTTCTGATGCAGTCCCTGCACCATTTTGATTGCCCTTCTATGGACTGCCTCAATTTGGTTAATGTCCTTGTAAAGGTGTGGCCTCCAGTACTGCACGCAGTACTCCAGATGGGGCCTAACCAGTGTTTTGTAAAGAAGGATTATTACCTCCATCTTCTGACTTGTGATACCCCTACTAATACACCCCAACATCTCTCTAGCCTTACCTACTGATTTAGAAGTCTGCTTGGATGATTTCAGGTCATCGGTGATGATGACACCCAAGTCTCTTTCTTCCCTTGTGACTGCCAGCAACTTCCCTCCCAGCCTATCGGTGACTTCAGGGTTTCTCTTCCTTATGTGCATGATCTTGCACTTCTTTGCATTAAACCCCAGTAGTCACTCTTCCGACCATTTTGCTAGTTTATCCAGATCTCTTCTCATTCTGCCCACCCCATCAGGATCATCTACTCTGTTGCAGATCTTGGTGTCATCTGCAAACAGACAAACCTTACCCTCCAGTTCATCTGCAATGTCACTGATGAAGGTATTGAAGAGGACTGGCCCCAGGACTGATCCCTGAGGTACCCCACTTCTGACTTGCATCTCTTCTGACTGTATACCATTTACCACCACTCTCTGTTTTCTGCCCGTCAACCAGTTTGCCACCCAGTTGACCAATGTCTGACCCACCCTGAGCCTACCCAGCTTATTAATCAATCTTCTATTTGGAACAGTATCAAAAGCTTTGCTGAAGTCAAGGTAGGCAACATCAACTGCTCCCCCTTGGTCTATCACTCTGGTTACCCAGTCAAAGAAATCTATGAGATTAGTTTGACAGGACCTTCCTTCTGTAAACCCATGCTGTCTTGGATCCTGTGCTCCTATGGATTCCAGGTGTTGCACTATCCTTTCCTTAAGGAGTGTCTCCATAATCTTTCCCGCTACTGAGGTAAGACTGACTGGTCTGTAGTTCCCTGCCTCCTCCCTGCTGCCACTCTTGTGGAGCGGGATCACATGAGCCCTTCTCCAGTCTTCTGGGACCTCTCCTGTGCTCAGAGGCTCACTAAACAGTTCTGATAATGGCTCTGCTAGTTCCACCCTTAGCTTCTTTAGTACCCTGGGATCTGTGCCATCAGGTCCTATTGCCTTGTCCAACCTGAGCTTATCGAGCTCTTGTGGGACCCTTTCCTTTGTGAAGGGACTACTGCACACCTCCCTCCCCCCTGTGTCCATAGTGCAGAGTTGTGGGCCCTGCCTCACCTACTCTTCAGTAAATACTGAGCAGAAGTATCTATTTAGGATAGATGCTTTTACATGGTCCCCCTCCTCACACTCTCCCTTATCCCCTTTGATCTTAGCAATACTGTCTCTGGACTTCCTCCTTTCACTAATGTATCCATAGAAAGTCTTGCCACCTTCTTTTACTGTTCGTGCTAGTGTTTCCTCAGTTTGGGCCTTTGCCTGCCTTACTGCCTTCCCTGCTTCCCTTAGGGAAGTTTGGTATGCCTCCCTATCTTCATCCTGCTGCTTTCCCTTATATTTCCTGAAGGCCAGCCTTTTGGCTCTGACCTTTTCTGCTACTGTGTTTGGGAACCAAAGTGGTTTCCTTCTTCTTTTACACTTCCTTTTCTCACTAATACAATGGGATGTTGCTTCAAGTATTGCATCTTTAATGCTTGCCCACTTTGCCTGTACCCTCTTATCTGTATTTCTTTTAACCAGATCTTATTAAAGTCAGCTACTCCGAAGTCCCATATTTTTGCCTTGGAATGGGATTATTTAGTTATAGTGGCCAAATTGAACCATACTATGTGATGGTCACTGGCCCCCAGGTGACCTTCTACTTGGAAATCTGTGATCCTTTCCCTGTTAGCCAGTACTAGATCTAGGATAGCCCTGTCTCTTGTGGGTTGTTGTACCAGTTGTTTGAGGCCCTCCTCCTGCAGGGACTCCATCATGTGTCTAGTTCTGGCAGATGTCCCTGCTGGTATTGACCAATCTGTATCTGGCATGTTGAAGTCTCCCATTATAAGAACCTCCCCTTAACTGTCACATTTTGTATATCTTCTAACAGTAACATGTCTATGTCCTCCCCCTGGTCTGGAGGCCTGTACACAACCCCAGTTCATATGGCTGTCCCATTTCCTGTTTCCAGGGTGACCCACAGTTCTTCTGGCTCCTTATTTGTATTCTGAATTTCTGTAACTTTGATATTTTCATTGACATAAAGGGCCACTTCCCCCTTTGCACCATGGTCTCTTCTGAACAGTACAAAGCCAAGTACTGAAGTCTCCTCTCCCAGGTTTGATTACTGGTAAACCATGTCTCGCTAATGGCTACTATGTCCAGTTTAGCCTCTGTCATTATTGCCTGCAGGGCTGGGATCTTGTTTCCCAGACTGTGAGCATTTGTGTACATGATTTTCCATTGGTCAGATTTTGGTGTGTTAGTTGTTGGGCGAGGTCCAGCATTTCCCCTGTGCATCGTATGGGGAGCCAGACCTTTTTCTTTACCTGGTGACGCAAATGAACTACAAACATGCTGTACTCCTGTTTGAACACTAGCTGAGAGGGGAGGGGTGTTCTTCCCATTCGACGTTTTGGGTGCTGCACCCCTCTCCCCATTTGCTAGTTTAAATATTCTGCAAAGGCATCAAACTTCTGCCCTAATGCACTGACTTCCTCCTTAGTCAGATGCAGTCAATCAAATTTAAGGAACTTTCGCTCCCAAAACTGTTGCCAGTTTCCTACAAATTTGTGTCCTTTTTCCTGGCACCAGTCCTTGAGCCACATGTTTAGCTCCCCTATCTCCCCTTCTCTGACCTTCCGTCCATCTGCCCCCCTCCCAGGCTGGCAAGATCTCAGAGAAGGAGATGCTGGACAAAATTGATGATAGTTTGTTACCCAGCCTGATTAGGTGTTCCTTGATCTCCACAACTGACTGGCTGGTGAGATCTTTAGTTCCTATGTGTTCCAGGACATCAATGTTTACTCCTGTTTCCTGAACAATTTTAGCAATGCGGTCAATGTCTCTCCATGCTGATGTACCTGGGAGACATCTGACCATTACCCCTGGCTGGAGATATGTATCAACTCCCCAAATCATAGAGTCTCCTATGATCAGAAGTTTTTTGGATTTCCTTTTTGCTTTTTTTGTTTTGGTTCCTGTTTTGGGCATGTTGTGTAGTGCTAGCTCCTGTGCTGCAGTGTCCTGCTTTGCAGTTTCCTCTGCCCCTTTGTTTGATTTCAGAGATTAAGGCAGATACCTGTTTGTAATTTTTATATGTTTTTTGGAGGGGATATGCTGGAGAGCACCGGGTGATGGGGCACCCGATTTGCACCTCCTCACCACCTGCCAACCTCCCGGACCAACTACCCTCTGCAGTCGAGGTGCTTCTGTTGGATGTTGGGGAAATGGCAGGTGTTTTTTTAATATATTTCCTCTTGAATATGCAATTTGAGGCACGCAATCTCTGCCGATGCTGCCTGGAGGTGGGCCCTTAGATCTCCAATGGCCCAGCATGTATGACAGTGTTCAAAATCCTGTAAAACTGCCCTTCTGAAAAGTGTTCCACAGTGCCTGCAGTTAATGATATCCATTCCAGGTAAGTAGCTGGGTTTATAACCTGGTCAGAGAAACTAGAAGGAAGAAAATGAAAGCAAAAGTTTGATTTTGTGTTTTGTTTGTTTGTTTTTGTATAACTTGTTATAACAAGTTAAATTACAAGTGCCCCTGTAAATGAGATCACTGTGTGGATACTCCTCTGATCTGCCCCTTCCTGCTTTGCTGCAGGAAATGTCACAACTGTGCTACCCTACAAAAGGAGTGTAGTGTGGGGTGGTTGGGGATGGGGGTGGGTGGCTAGGCCCTTCCCCTGCTGAAAAAGAAGAACCGTGGACAAAAGAAACAAGGAGGTAAGATCAGAAACAATCAGCCAGCAACAAATGCAGTAGCCTTGAAAGCTTATCCTAATGACAGATAAAACTGTGAAACATCTAAAGCACCACATGTAACAATTTCACAGAAGATTTACCCTGTAAGAACACTTTGCTACAGAGAAAAATAAAGCAGTAACAGAAGATATACCTTGCAAAAGGCAATTTGAAACAGAAGATTACAGCAGTAATCTGTAAGCACACACCTGTAGGCACACCCTGCAATAATCCCGCAGAATGTTTACCAAGCAACAACAATTTGAATCATAGAAAAATAAAGCAATAAAATGTTAGCAACAAACAGTAACAATCCCTGTGAGTACAAAATAAAAATAACAACACACAGTAAACCTGGCTAGCCAAAAGAATCCTTAATCCTTATTGTTGCTCTGGTAAGGTCTTTTGCTCTGTCCTCTCAAGCAACCTAGAAGAAAAGAGCTCAGGTGAAGCTATGCGCCTTGGCCAGCAAACCTAGTCTTCCACGATTACCCCCATTTTTGCCTTTATATTTCCCTCTCTACTGTTACTGACTGTGCCTATCTCCTATTAATCCCTTCCTCTTGCTTTAGTTATTTTCTGCCTCCACTTTCTACTGGTAATTCTGCTGTCACCCTACCCTAGATAGGGTTCTTCTTGTTTTCCCCTTTTTTCCTTTGTTTTATCCCTTCCTTGTTTTTGTATCCTACCCTTGTAGTGATCTGCCTCCCTTCTACTTAACCTTCCCTTTTGTGCCCTTCATTAACAATTTTCATACCCCTATCCTAGATTAGGGTGTTTACCCTTTTTCCAACAACAGGTACTCACCGCTTGTAAGGACTGTTTCTTCTCTACAGCTCCCTCCTTAACCCTACTCCAGTACTTTCTTCGAAGACAGCAGCAAGTTAATAGGTACTGTATCTTAAATTACTGGTAGGGCTGGACAAAATTTATCTCCACCAGCAGGGTTCTGGAGAAATTATAATTTCACTTCTGTGAAATTTCACAAAATTTCCATGATGATTTTGTGAAATTTTGCCAAAATTGTGATTTCCATTATTTCCATCTGACTTAAAATGTATTTTTCCAACATTCCACCCAATATGGTATGATGACCTTTCCATGGTCCATGCAGATGTGCTCCAAGTTTGCAATCTCTGTCTTAAAGGTGACCGAGCTATTAGCCTCCACACTTTCAGAAATGTTAAAATTACATTTCACAATTATGTAAACTGCAGAATTTTAAGCCCCTATAAGTTTAAAAATAGAGAACAGAATATCATCAATTTTGTTTGGTTTATTGATCCTAAATATTAGGCTTTGATGTGATTCTCATGGCCCAGCAGCAGAGTGCCATGCTGCCATGCTGATGACCCAGGTTCAGAAGCAAGCCTTGGAAATCATATTAGGAAGCAGGCCATGGACAAAACAGCTGTTGCTCAGCAGTAGATCTCAGTCAGGGAGGGTTGGCAGAGGGTTCCACTCACACAGCAATCCCTGCAGCTGTGTCAGGCAGCTTGCTCTTGCTTCACGGGTTGCTGTGGAGAAAGGAGGACCCATCACAGAAATCTCCACCAGATTTCTCGAAAACAATAAAATGGAAACAATGGCCCCTATGCACTACTGGGCATAGGTTACGTGCCAAAACTGCGTAACCCACCTGTGCAGCTCTGCACCTGCGGACAGGTACATACTGGCCAGTATTCATTACTGGCCACCATCTGTCCATGGACCTGTTCCCCCAACACACAGGAATCTGCAGGGTGGCCAGAGGCTGAGTCGCAGTCCTGTGTGGGCATCCAATGGGATGCCCATAACAGGTCCCAAAGTGGATCCCTTGTGCAGCATGGCATGGATCCAGGGTAGTGAATGCCTACTGCAGGCACCCAGACCAATGCACACATGCCCCAGTGACCAGCCAGTGGTTGGAGTCCCCCACCCCAAACACACAGGTGCCCTGCATTGCAAAAAGACCCCTGCCTGGTACCCTGCTGAATCTGTATTGTCCAGCGGTCCCCACACCTACCTGCAGCACTTACCTCCACTATGGCAACATACCTGTCTGTTGGTGCCATGAGAATGTCTGTCCAGTGGCACAGCCCTCACCACACCTCCTTGGCAGCTGGCCATCTTGGCTGGGAATGCACCACTATAAATATCAGTGTGCTTCAAGCAGTAGTTAGATGGCCAGTGGTAGAGGCAGTGTGGGGAGGACTGTGCCGCTGGCCATCCAGTCCCACAACACCATGGGGGAAGCCATCCCAAGAAACAATGGGATTGGGCTGTGTTGGGGCAGGGGCCTGCTTCTGATAGTCCAGAATGGGCCAGTGTGGTGTTGGAGGGGCAGTGGAACCCTGTTACCCCATGGACGGGGCTGACCTGGGTTGGGGGCATGGCACTATGGGACACACAGGCACCTGCCCAATTGGCAGCCCCAGCCCTCCTGTTCTGCTCAGTGGGCTCAGGCAACACAGGGGAGGCTCTAGTCCAAGTCCAGCTGTGCATGGCAGGTGGTGTCAGAGGGGATGCACAGTGGGTTATGACAAGGTCCTGGCTGCTGTAACCTGCTCCACTCTGCACCCCCCATGAAGAGCACTACACACCTTGGTACATGGTGTGTAGTGCTGGCACACACCCCCACCTGCCTTCAGCACATTGCTCTCTCTGCAGCTGGGGGATCGTGCGCATAGCTGACTTGTGCCCAGTTTGTGAATACTGCGTGGGGTCTGCGGCATTGGCATCATGCATAGGGCCAATTATCTCTTACCTCGAGATGTCTTCTCTTGCCATCTTGAGTGTCCCACCATGGATATGCTTCCTCAGAGGCTTTCGGAGGAGGGAACAGCACCATTAATCTTCAGTGTACAGCTTCTTATTCCCCCTGCCCACTGGTCACAGGAGCAAGAGGGTGCAGGAAAGAGCAATTGCTTAGAATCCCTTAAAAAGAACTCACGGAAACCTCTAAAACTAAGAATTCAATTTCATTAGTATCCTTACTACTAAAATCACATGCAGGATTCCAGGTTTTCTCCCCAAAAAGAATCAGGTTTTATTCTCCTAAACCCTTACCTACTTAACAGTTCTCAGAAGTCCCAATTGTTTAAGGAGCAATAAACTGCCAGCTCCATGGGGCAAAACTTTTATACAGAACTTTCTGGGAGAGGCACCTTTTTTCTGGGTGGTACCAGAGGCAGAGAAAATGTTTTACACTGGCACAAATATTCAGCAGCAGCCCTTCACATAGGAACAAAGACCTTTTCAGAAATCCTGGAATGTGAAGCTCCAATCAACCCTCAGGCACTGGTAAGTACCTACAACCTCGAGCTTCACTACTACTAATGGTGCTTCCTTCAAGCTATTGCCCCAGTGCTCCAAAACATTCCTTTTCCTCATGAATGCTGTATAACCAAGACGCAATGAACTCCTCTAAACCACCCCCAAATATTCCATCTGTTATGGAGTACTAACCCTGCAGCCTGCTAAATCCTCAACTGTCTTTCCTCCAGCCTCACAACTACAGCCCCAAATCCTTGTGCCCGGACCCACCTCGTTCCCTAGGCCTCTTATATGGCTTCCAACTCCTGTTTTCCACCAATCTGGTGGTCCATAAAACAGTCAGAATGAAACCATTTCTTAACTTTAAATCTCAGATGTCCAAACTGAGTCACAGCCTAAAAGGCCTGCAGGGATAAGCAGGGGGCTCTAACCCCATGCCTGAAGGCCTGCCCTGGTGCTCTAACCTAGTGCCTCAGGATCTGCCCTCCAAGCAGGCCCCATGTGATTAAAGGTAGCAATACAGAACCCCTACTGTAATCCTGGGCCACCCTGCTATGCAAGGTAAGGACCAGGACCACTCTCACCTGCCCCAAATCCCTGCAGAGGCCCTGCCACAGACTACTGCAGCCCCAATGTCCCAGGAACCTGTTCAAACACACCAGGGCCTAATCTACCCCAAGAGGTCCTGATCTACCTCACCATCCATGCTGCCTGGCTGCTCTCAACAACCAGCCCCCCCAGGGCCCATGACCCAAATGACTGAAAACTGCCTATCAATGACCTCCCTTGGATGCCCACCCAGGGACCTGGTGCATTGTCTCTGAAGCTGTTGACTACCACCTTAGGGGGGAACCCCCCATTATAATTGCTCTGCTGCTGTAACTGCTGGTCTCTACCCTTTCTCGCTCTCCAATTGCTCTCCTCCCTCTCTATATATTGCCCAATTCTCTACTGCCCCAAGTGGTAGCCCAAAGAAATTATTCTTCCCCAGTGCATGAACTACCCTGAGGTACTGGGGGAAGGTGGAGGAGGACCCTAAGGTGAGCAATAAGCCTCCTCAAATTGAGAGGGGGCTTACACTCTCCCCTCACTCAAGAAATCTTTCCCTCCTGGGAATGACGGCAAAGGCCACAGCAAACACCCTCACCAGCAGATCAAGTATGCACAACTCCCTGGACCACCAGCAAAAGTGATTGTGAAGATGGACCCAAGGGAAACCCTCCCTGACACTACTGTTACCTCTAAAAACCAAAAACTCTACATTACCTGTGCCAGGAGGTTCTAAACTTGACAGTAACAACATTTTAAGGAAAAACAGTTGCAACACATTTCTAAAGCACTGATACATTTTGATTAGCATTTATATACACTGATTGAGGTAGACCTTTGTTGCAATTACCCTGTAATCCCTTATCATACCTCCAACTGGGTTACAGAAAACATTTTAAACAAAAATAAATGTTATTATACTACAGTCTCCATTCACACACACATACACTCTCACACTTACAGTCACTCTCACCTGATTAAAGCAATGGAAAAAATGTAAAGGTAATTTTTCCAAGTTAAGATTAAAGTCATTTGCTGTTACTGGCAATTATTAGCAAAACAACATTTGGTCCATTAGCACAGTATGTTACCACAACCACAACCTGCTCTGATGAGCAGTCATCCTGGCACAGCCTATAAGTCTGTAAGGGGCTCAAATAGCAGGACCTCCACTAGGTGGAAAATAAAAGTCTGGATCTGGCTTGGTGGTAATGTCTCCAAAGGAATCCTTGGCCACTCTGTAATATTTAACATGACATCCAGCAAGGTCCTGCACCAGTGCAAAGTTTTTAAATAAAGTTAGTCCAGACCAAGGCGCAATGTGGCACATAGCCTGTACCTTCTGAAACCATTCCTGGAACGGTCTTCCTCCATGACCAGGGCAGTGTTTTAACTTCTCCAGTTGCTCCTTATACACCCAGTCCTCTCTCATCTCCTTGATTATGTCCCAGACCCTTTCTGACACATTTGGATAGTCCAAGGAAGGATATTCAATATGAATCATTCTTCTGACCCATCTCTCAGCTTGACTCCACTCTGGCAAGTCTTTTACACTAGTCCTGCAAGCCATGCCTGACTCCAGCCAGATCCCTTTCGGTAGGCTAGATTCAAGGGGTCACTTCAATTTAGACCATCCATCCTTGTCCAGAGAGCTTTAGCACAGATGGGCAGGCATGGGGTGGAGTCAGCCAAAGTAATCACCTGGTGATGGAATGGCCTGTGGATAGCTGTGTAGATCTCATAATCCAGAACTGGAATATATTATTGAGCAATTTCTCTTCATCAAAGTCCTAATCCCCTGGAATTTCTTCCTCTCTATGGTTACACCCAGTACTGCACCAGGAGGGCCCAGCTGGATTACAGCTCTAGACTCAGTTGTTGAGGACTATCATGCTAAGGACAGGGCCAGAGGGCTGCCCTAGGGCAGGGACATCAGCAAGGACCCCCTCTGCCCTGGGGGATCCCCCAATGGACTTCTTAGGCCCCTGCCCCTCCCTCTGCCATGGGAATAGTGGGCAGCTGGTGGCAAGGAGTGGAGCAGATGGCTGTGCTCCTCACCACTCCTGACTTCACCACCTCTGCAGTATCCTCTTCTTCTACTGCTTTCACTACTACCTCTGGGGAAGTGCTTCTGGGCTTCTGGTCCTCCTAGGCTGGCTCCTTAATAGAAAGGGAGAGTTTTTCAAAAGCCCCAGCCTCCACACTACCCAGTGACCACAACGATGAAACATCTTCTGAAGCACTGGGAGAATATCTCCAATGGAAGACTGGTGCGGAGAGATCAAAGATTCCTCCAGGATTAGAACTGGAGCAAATCAAACAAACAGGCAGCCTTGCAGTCCCATCTCTCCTGTAACCACACCTAATGCACTACTCATTGTATTCCACAGCTATGCCAGAAGCAACACAAGAACCATGGTCAATGGCTCCTCTTGGGCAGAAACATCTTCTGCCTTGAACCCTATGCCCTTCATCCTATAAAATGGGTCCATACAATCACCTCCCAAACTCTCTTTTCTTTCTAGTCTTCCTGTGCAGAGGAGCAACAAAATTGTTCTTACTTGTTCCTTCTTTTTTTTTCTTTCTTCTTGCTCTCTTGTCCTTTGCAAACAGGCCTCTGGTTTCTTTTCCAGGTCTCCAGACAGCTATACTCTCTCCAAAACACTGCAATGAAATGGCACTGAGCTCACTAGTCTGTCTTTCTCTCTCTCTCTATGAGCCACAAGCCAATCAGTGCACAGGAGCAGCAACATGTGACCACAGGTCACACGCAGGCATCATGCCAGAGAGTGTGCAGAGGCCTAGTCACTGGTTTGGGCCTTAACCCCAACCAATGTTTACTGCTCCACACAGCCTCAAATAGGTTTGAGTGCCCCACCAGACCTCTTCCCCCGGTATTTGTGGACATATTTTCATCTCAGAGGGTTTGATAAAATCCCGGATGAGCCCTCACATGTAAACCTCCCCTCTTTCTCATTTGTCTGGGGTGTGCTGTTCCGGAGAAAGGGAGGCCCACCACAGAAATCTCCATCAGATTTCTCCAAAATAATAAAACAGAAACAATATCTCTTACCTTGAGACAGATATATTGTGGAATCTAGAAACTCAGAACCCTGACTGCTGGGAGACCGAGTATAAGACACAGAAATTCATCAGACCACATGGTACAACAGCCCGATACTGCAAGAGATGAAATTGGACTGTTGTACCATAAAAACCATGTAATGTGGGAAGCTTCACCCGCTGTATCCCTGGTAATTAAAAATACATCCTCCAAGGCTGACTTACCTCAGGGATGTGGAGAAACACCATTGCTGGCAAAAGTCATTACCGGCTCACCCAGAAATCCTGACTGGCACACTAGGACATCCTGACACTGCCTTCATCATGCACAATGCTCGGAATGCTGGCTGTTCTTCTCCTGAGCATCCTGAGCTTGTGGACTCAGGGAAGTCAGTATCGAGATTTCAAGTTTCAATCTTTTAAATGGATATCCTTGAGATATATTCTCTTGCCTTCTTGAGTGCCCCACCATGGATACCCTTCCTCAGAGGCCTTTGGAGGAGGTAACAGCAACATTCATCTTTGGTGTCCACCTCCCCCCCAACTGGTCCCGGGAGCAAGAGGGTGCAGCAAAGATCATCTGCTTTGAATCCTCTAAAAAGAGCTCATGGAAACCTCTAAAACTAAGGATTAACTTTTATTAGTATCCTTACTACTAAAATCACATCCAGGACTCCATGTTTTCTTCCCAGAATGAATCTGGTTTTAGTCTCCTGAGCCCTTAAATGATTAGCAGAGCTCAGGGATCCCAGTTACTTAAGGAAGAATAAACTGCATGCTCCATGGGGATATACTTTTTTACAAAACTTTCTGACAGAGAAACCTTATTTCTGGGCAGTACCTGGGGCAAAGAAAAGGTTTTACACTTGCACAAATATTAAGCAGCAGCTTTTTACGCAGGAAAAAATACCTTTTCAGAAATTCTAGAAGGTGAAGCTCCAATCAACCCTCCTGCACTGGTAAATACCTACAACCTTGAACTTCACCGCTACTAATGGGCCTTTCTTCAAGTTGTTCCCCCAGTGCTCCTAAATGTTCCTTTTACTCACAAGCACTGTACAACTGAGAAGCAATGAGCTCATCTAAGACACCCCAAATATTCCATCCATTACGGGGTGCTATCCCTGCAGCCTTTTTATTTATTTATCAAGTCTAGGATTACAAATACCTTTGAGCCATGGCTCTTTTACAAAGGTTCCACATCAGAGAAATACAAATTATGGGGAACGTCAAGACAGGCATTACAACAATGTGGACATTGCAAACAGAGTACAGATTAATACAGTTCAAGGGTAGCATTGTAACAAGGCAGTCAGCGGCATTTGTGAGAGAAAATAGACAACAGATAAGATGCCAGAGTCATAGGGAGAGGGAAGAGGGTGGGTGGGGGAGAAGGAATGTAGGAAGGGTGGCAAAAGGGTGAAAAGTGCAGCCTGACAATTCCTTGCCTGCCTTTCCTCCTGCCTCAGAACTACAGCCCCAAATCTTTGTGCCCAGAGCCACCTGTTCTCCAAGGCCTCTTATATGGCTTCCAAACTCCTGTTTTCCACCAATCTGGTGGTCCATAAAGCAGTCACAGTGGATCCATTTCTTAACTTTAAATCTCAGATGCCCAAACTGAGTCACAGCCTAAAAGTCCCACAAGGATAAGCAGGGTATTCTAACACCAAGTCTGAATGAAGGCCAGCTCCAGGGCTGTAAAGAACTAAGAGAGGTGGTGGCTGAACCTCTGGCTATCCTGTTCAGCCAATCACTGGAAACAGGGGAGGTACCCAAAGACTGGAGGACAGCAGATGTAGTCCCCTTATACAAAAGTGGGAACAAAGAGGAAGCAGGGAACTACAGACCAGTCAGCCTCACCTCGGTAGTGGGAAAGATCATGGAAGCACTACTGAAGGAGAGATTGGTGGAACATCTGGTTGTCAATGGACTACAGGACCCAAGGCAGCATGGTTTCACCAGGGGAGGTCATGTCAGACCAACCTCATTGAATTTTGACTGGGTGACTAGGGAGGTGGATCAGGGGAGGCAGTGGACATGGCCTATCTGGACTTCAGCAAGGCCTTTGACACTGTGCCACATAGAAGACTATTACACAAACTAGGGAATATGGGTGTGGGCAGGACAGTAGTGTGGTGGGTAGGTAACTGGCTGGGTGGCAGGACACAGAGGGTGGTGGTAAATGGCTGTCACCCACAGAGGGAAGAGTGACCAGTGGGGTACCACAGGGATCAGTGCTGGGACCGTTCTATTCAACATCTTCATCAGTGACATTGCACAGGATCTAGAAGGCAGAATTTCACTGTTCGCTGATGACACAAAGCTCTGTAACAGAGTAGACACACCAGAGGGTGTAGACAGAATGAGAAGGACCTGCAGAAACTTGAAGAATGGTCAAGGGTTTGGCAGTTGAAATTCAATACAAAGAAGTGCAAGATAATGCATATGGGGCACAAAAACCCTGGCACAATATATATCAGTTGGGGGTGAGGATATAGCATGCACCAAGCAGGAAAGGGATCTTGGGGTTGTCATCTCTGATGACCTCAAGGTAGGAAACAGTGTGACAAGGCATCAGGTAAAGCAAATAGGATGCTGGGATGTATAGGCAGGGGCATCACCAGCAGGAAAAGGGAGGTCATAATTCCACTATACAAGACACTAGTGAGGCCCCACCTGGAGTACAGTGTACAGTTCTGAGACCATACCTCGTAAGGACATAGACAGGGTAGAGAAGGTTCAGAGGAGGGCAACAAAGATGGTGCATGGGTTGCATCACAAGTCCTATGAAGACAGGTTGAAGGAACTGAACATGTACTCCCTGGAGGAGAGGAGAGAGAGGGATATGAGAGACATACAAGTATCTTACAGGAGGAACAGGGTGCAGGAAAACACTATTTTTAAGTGAAAAGATGTTTCAGAACTAGAGGGCATGGGATGAAGTTGGAGGGAGAACGATTCAGAGGAAACATGAGAAAGAATTTCTTCACAGAACGGGTGGTGGACAAGTGGAACACCCTGCCAGAGGAAGTGGTGGGGGCTGAAACAATCATGGGATTTAAGAATGCATGGGATAGACATAAAGGAATTCTAGAGGTCAGGGGTAAGGGGAAATAGACTTCTAGGAAAACAAACTGAACTTACAAGCTCAAATGGGCAGACTAGGTGGGCCATAGGCCCTTATCTGCCGACACTGTCTATGTATCTATGTATCTATGTATCTATGTAACTCTGGGCCTTGGGACCTGCCCCTCCAATCTGGCCCCATGCGAGTAATGGCTGCAACCCAGAATCCCTACTGTAATCCTGGGCCACTACGTCATGCACTGTAATGACTGGGACTGCTATCATCAGCCCCAAGTTCCTGCAGGGGCCCTGCCACAGACTACTGCAGACCTGGTGACCCAGGAACCTGTTCAAACACACCAGGGCCTAATCTGCCCCCAGAGGTCCTGCTCTACCTCACCCTCCATGCTCCCTGACTGCTCTCTCCAACCAGACCCTCAGGGCCCACGACCCAAATGACCACAAATTGCCTACTGATGACTTCCCTCAGATACCCACCAGGGACTCAGTGCATCACCACTGAAGCTGCCAACTACCACCTAAGGTGGGTGAGCCCCACCTTCTGACTGCCCTGCTGCTGTAACCGCTGGTCTCTACTCTTTCCCTCTCCAATTCCTCTTCTCCTACTCTACACATTGCCCAACTCTCTGCTGCCCCCAAGTGACACCCAGCAGAAATTACTCTCCCCCAGTGCATGAACTAACCTGAGGCACTGGTGAAAGGGAGGGACCCTATGGTGAGTAATAAGCCTCCTCAAATTGAGAGAGGGCTTACACATAAATCATTATTTTTTACTACAGTTACTTTTACTTACTTTATTTAACTTATTTTTGTACAAATAAAGTAGTTATCATGCTGTACTATAATGAACTACCTTATTGAACTATTAAAGTGGAATGACACAATAAATATTTGTCTTTTTGGTAGCTAAAAAAGACTTATAAGACTTTAATTTTTTTTTAACATATATACATTTTATCAGTGCATTAACCCACTATGGGGCATGGGTGTATCAGGCATTAAAGCTCACCCCAGGTGGTTGTGAGGGCACTTGGCCTTTCACCTTGTATCTCTCAACCACCTGAGTGTGCATTAATTCCCAGTACTCAGATGCCCTTTTGTGGTTAAAGCATGCATAAGTGATGACAAGGTGCTGGATGTGCTCTGATAAACAACCCTCCCTTCTGAAAGTGCATTAATCCTGGCAAAAGCAATACTCTACGGTGTCTTATTGTGATTAAAAAAAGGTTTTATTTTGTTGTTTTTGTCCTTGCAAAGTTTAACAAAATCAATAAAAAAGTTTACACAATGCTTTTCAAAATAAAGTAATATACTTCTGGTGCAGCTGGATGCCACTCAGGATCAGTGACATGGCTGCCATCTACCATCATGCCATAGCATCTCTATGATAACTGGTCATTTGTACAGTGCAAGCTGTGCATGTCCAAAACTCTCAAAGTTACTCAGATGCTCGTAACTGCCATTACATACTATATGAGGGTGCGTAAGGGCATATGAGATTTACAGTCACAAACAGCTGTAATTGGTTACAAGCAAAACAAGAGACCAGAGCACTCCAAAGGCAGAAGCTAGGCAAATTGATTCACTGCAAGAAGTGTGTTTATTTAACCAAATAGTCTCAGTTGGCACAGATACATTTTGCATGGCTCAGGCTAGAACCCCAGCGCTTTGACTGGGGTTTTCCTCAGGTGGTCAAATTCCAGTCCTTTGGAGACTGCTTAAATAGTGGTTTGCTGATGACCTCATCAATACAGGTGCAAATACCTTACCAGTCATCATCAGCAATTCGGTCTGCAGGCCAACCAGACTTTGAAACCCCCAGCAACAACGCAATAAGTGTTCTTATAAAAACTGTGCAAGTAAAATGTTAAACAATATTCACTCACAATTTGACAAAACAAAATTAAAAGTGCCCTACTGATAGACTTTATATCTAGTGAACATATCTTACACTTGAACATAATAACATTTTCAGAAATCATTTCATTTAAAATCACTTCTATGTTATTGTTTATCCCAAGTCAAAACATAGAAAATTAGAAAATCAGTTTACAGATCAAGTTTAACAATAGATAGAAAAATTGTACCCCTATATTTACACAAAAAATGGCCCCAGGTTTCCAAACTAACAAACTTTCTGTCTCATGTCATGTTTTGTCTTTTGACCTGGGATAAACAATAACATGGAAGTGATTTTATTATTTCCAAGTTTAATATGTGTTCACTAGAGACAGAGTCTGTTCATACAGCACTTGTAATTTTCTTATGTCATCTTGTGAGTGAATATTGTGTAATATTTTAATTACACAGTTTATATAAGGTCACTTAATGTGTTGTGTGTCTGGTTTGGCAGCAGAGCTAATTACTGATGATCACTGGTAAGGTATTTTCACCTGTACTGACGAGGTCATCAACAAAGCAGGCTCCAAATGGTTGGAATCTGACCCCCTGTGGAAGACTCTGGACTAAACACTGGGGTTTAGCCTGAGCCCTGGAATATGTATTTGTGCAAAATGAGCCTATCTGGTAAAATAAACATACTTTTTGCAATTAATTAATTTGCCTTGCTTCTGTCTTTGGAGTTCTCTGGTCTCTTGTGCTGCTTAATGATTATCAAGGGGTTTTACACACCCCTGTTCCTGGAGCACCACAGACTGTTTTGCACTGAGCACTTTCCTTTCCTTTGCTGGGTCCATGTAATTGGTATGCAAACTATTCCTAATCACAGAAGTACCAAGGCTCATAAAAAATAAGCAGGAACACAATACATAAGGTTTGTGCAGATAGGTGAAGTGGGATGGTGTTTGGATTGTAAAAATTGAAAATGGACTACAAATTGGGAGTACACAGAAAACAAATACTAGCAGTGGAGATAATGAATTAAAATGCATTAAAAAACAAAAGTTGTCTGGTCTCGTAATGACAATGATATTATATAGGGCAAAATATGATTTGTTTACACTCTTCACCCAGATGTTATCATGGTCACCAATTCACCTAGTTTAGTAGAATAAATTATTGTACAGTTGCAGCCAAAGACATTGTTAAATATTTCCGGAAATGTCTGTGATATCTCTGTAGCAATTCCCTGCCTGCCTGTAGTACCACTACGTGGCCACCAGGGAGATCCTCTTTTAAAATATTGGGAAATATCTTTAAATATCTCACCAAGGGCCAAATATTCAAAGGTTAGCACACCTGCTAATAGGATTAGTGGGTGCACTAACCCAGGTTTGTGTGATTGCTCCTGGCCAGGCCATATTCAGAAACCCCAGGAGCACCTTGCAAACCCAGCAGCACCAAAGAGTGAATATACCACTGAGCCTATGCAAATTAGGGTGTCCCTCATCCATACTGATGCAATAATATATTGAAAGGTTTGCAGTGGTGATAAACAGTCCCACATTTGGCACTGTTTTCCACCGCTGCAAACCCCCTCTTAACTGGGCACTAAGCCCACACCCCAATCCTCTGAAGGTGAGGCAAGCTGTTCAGCAGTTGCCCACCTCTTGATCACCCATACCATGTCTAAAGTAAATCCCTTGTGTTTTGTGGTACCCCAGACCCCCAATCATCCATTCACACTGAATCCAAGTTGGCCCTGGGGTCTAGTGGTGCTCTTCACCCCTATCACCCTTCATGGTGCATCTTAGTCAAACCCAGTGTCTCGTGGTACCTCCCACCTCCAGACCACCCTCTTCAAGCTGCATTCAAGTCAGCCGTGGTGTCTATGGGTAGCCCCCACCCCTGATCACCTGTTCATTTTGTCTCCAAGTCAGCTCCAGTGTCTACTGGTTCCCCAACCCCCCAACTGCCCATTTACATGCATTAAATATGCCTTGGTGCCCGGTGGTTCTCTCTGCCCCTGATGGCCTGTTTACAACATTAAATATGACCTGGTGTCCAGTGGTTCCCTTTCTCCCCAATTACCTGCTTATACACATTAAATATGACCTGGTGTCCAGTGGTACCCCACTCCATGATCATCCATTACACATGTTCAAGGATGGAGTGATAGTCCAGTGTACTCCCCACCCAACCTCCCTGCACAAAACCCAAGTCTCTGCAACCCCCTCTTATCTGGGTGTCTGGCAATCATCTATACATGATATGGCAACCAACACAGTCCTCCTCTCACCTCCTCAGCCAGGCACCATAACAGCTGTTAGTGAGCCCATGTACAAATACTGTACATGTGCTCTCTGACAGGTCATACAGAGGCTGTTCAAGGAGATGTGAGGAGGGCTGTGCCAGTTATAGCATCATGCTTGTAGTATCCCAGGCCAGCCAGATAAGGGAGGTGAAGGGAGGTGGGATGTGATCAGTGGGCTGAGTGGGAGGATACTGGACCACCACTGCTTCTTTGTACATGTTAAATTTAGGATTGGGGGAGTCTGTATCAATCAAATTTAAAATATCAATAAATTATGTGTTGCACAGTCTCCTTCATGCTTTACTGAAGTATGTTATAAGGGCAACAAACCACTCACTTCATTTCTGTTCCTTTTCATGTAATTCTGTCACCATGTGAAAAAGAAAATGAAAGTACTTAAAACATGTGTTCTTGTTTCATTTCCCTAAACATTTGTGTACTTACAGTAAATAACTAAAAATAATCCATACTAAATGTCTGAGTAATGACTTCTTGTTTCCTCTGGTAATTTTCATTTCATCAGCGAGAAAAGTGATGGTATCAGTCATGCATTTGGATATGCAGGCCGAGGTCCAATATGAAAGGTAATACCATCTGGTCATCTGTGAACACACCCTGTTTCCAGGTCTCCAAGAGGTTGTGATAGTAATTAAACATAGTTTACCTGCCTATGTGTTGCTGTTTGGCTAGTTTAGGCCTGTCTTATGAAATGAAAGTTCAATATTATACCTAGTAGATGCAGTTTGAACCTTTATGGCTGTATGCCATTTACACCATGTACCACTGGGGTCAATGCATTTTTGGGCTATACCAACTGGTGACAGTGCTTGTGACATTTGAAAGAACCCTCTCCTGGATCTCTTTTCCTTTTGTTTCCTGGGACAGAATGTTCCTAGGTATCCAGTAGTGTGGAGCCCTGCTACTGGGTATTGAGTATGTGTCTGGTATGCTTCAAGGAGGTCTAGTAACATGGCACTATGAAGCATAGAAGTGTTGGTGCAGGAGCAGAATATCAATTCTGTCATACTGTAGTCAGATAGATTTAAAAGGGTACCTAGAGTGACGATGCAACCAAACCACTAGTTGGTCTAGGTTGCTGCATTGGACCTTGGGTAGTTTTTCCTCTGTTGGGGGAATAACAGTTGGGAATATTCACAGTGTTAGCAATGGAATGAAGTGCACAAATATTTGGGTTTATAAGTACAGTGTGATTGTATAAACCTGTGCGGTGTGTCTTGGCCTGGCATATAGACAGGGTACAACTGGGTGAAATCCTGGTGTTGGGCCAGCCTTGAAAGGTGTCTTTGGCTAGGCAGGCCATGTGGATTGGTTTTTCATTGCTATCAGTCTGCCTTTTAATTCGTAGTGAAGAATGGTCAAGTGCTACCACAATGGTGTTTAGGTGTGCATGATTCACCTTGTTATAATTAATGTGGCTATGACAGCCATGCTGACCCTTGTGTCTGAGCTTGGTGATGGCACATAACAAGGAGGAAAGAAACAGTAGATTTGGGTTGGTGTTGGGAAGCTGTAGAACAGTTTGAGCCTGTGAAAACAACTAATTTGTTTTCCAAGTTGTTATGTATTTCCCTCCCCATGTCAGGTTGGCACATGTAACCTGAATCAGACTAACACACTCCCCACCAGGTCTGTCTCACCCAAATCCCACTGAGGGCATATGAAGTGGAACATTCCTGCATGTGGAGCAGTTTCCTAAATTTATGCTTGATAAGCTACAACTACATGTAAAAACAATAGCATTAAATCTAAACATATTTGTGATGACACAATGACCATATTAGACATAGTGCACAACAATATATCTAAATCTACAGGGGCACTAATGTAGTGGACATTCCTAAAACAGAATCTTAGAAATGTAAATTGTGGTCAGGCCCCTGGATGGGCCTGTCTTTAAGGTAGGCCTTGTGAAGGTCATGGTTGAAGGGCGTATGCATGCAGTTTATTGTGCACATTATGAGATGAGTTACAGAGGGTGGGTATTCCATTAAGTTTGTGGAACCACATGGTGTTGCATGTTTTTATTACAGGAGAATTATTATGGTATTCCACCACTTTGTGTTGTTGGTTTGAATAAAGGGGGCCTAGCTTGGCTGTGTTGCCAGGCATATGGTTTAGGACTGGCAGAGCCTTGTCAGGATATGCCAATTGGAACCATAGAAAAATCAGGTGGAGCTTATGTATGTTTGAAAAAGGCAAATGTTTCTTCTTGACCAGTTGAAATATTTTGCATTGTCCAGCAAAGAGAAGAAGAAACAGGTGAAGGTACAACCCCCCCCCACATCCCTTCCCAGCTCAGCTGATTACTTATTAAGGGCTTATTGCCCTTTCACCAGGCTGGTGCTGGTTGGGATGAAGTCACCTGTTAACAGGTTTTGTGCTGTTTTGACATCACTCTTAACAAACAAAGGGGCTGAGCTAGTTTACAGTGTTAGTACATGGGGCCTTTCCCAAATGTAAGCAACAAATGGATTATTTGTAGATATTTATTTTTCTGTGGGTATGGAGCGATATTGATATACTTCCTTTATTTCTGGATCTGCCAGCTATGACTCAGTCAGATCCAGAGGGACTTTTTTTTCTGTTGTTTGCAGCCACCATAGGTGTTGCACTGGAAGGAGGCATGGTCCATCTCCCCCTTGAGCGCCTTCTTTGGTGAAAGAGGCAGCTTGATTATTGTAGTAATGGAAGGGTTCTGTGTGGGTTGGCCAATGCTGGAGCAGAGGCCAGGCAACACATCTGTAACTTCCTACTAAATTTACCTGTAACAGTTGTGCATAGATGTTAGATGACACTCTATTCACAGTAGGGGTGTGGACATTTGACCACAAGTGTTTTGGCAATCTTATTTGCCAACCAGTCAGCATCTTGAAAGGTTCATGCTGAATAGATACTGATGGGTGGCCCTAATTTGCCATTAGAAATAAAGGCAATAGAGCATCCCAATGTTTTTTAAACTTTTAACAGTATTTGACAGTAACCTACTTCATGCATTACTAGAGGTGGTTTGTCGGGTATTGAGTGTTGTTGCTCCCCCCTTCTGGAGGGATGGGTCTTTGTGCTTTGAGTGATTCAGTTCCTGGCTAGAGGGACCCTCTTCTTCCTGAAAGAGAAAGAAAAACAAAAGCACAAAACAAAGAGCAAGGTCCTGTAGATAATTTTCTCAGTGATAGATTAGCATTGATTTTTAATATGCTGCTGCATTAGCTTTATATGGATGTATGCCTTCAGCTACCCTAGGCAGGGTTGATGGTCCTGTGGCTTCTAGACACACACTACTCAATTCCTGAAAATCAAATAGGATTAAATATAAAACCAGAGAAAAGACGACATTCCATTTTTCCTTGTTTTAAGATTACAAAACAACTTCAGCTGAATTATAGAAAATCCAGATTAATGCCACGGCATTATGTACATACATTTTATGTTACATATAAAAGGTAGTAACACTCAGGCCTGAAACAAAAAAAAAATTAAAGCAAGTCAAAATGGTTAGGAAAAATCTCCCCATGGAATTGCAGCATCATTTCCGGTTGATTTGCCCCCTGGTGGTGCACAGTAGGTATTGCAGAAATGAATTTGTGGAAAACATAGTGCTAATATTTTTCCTTCTTTAGCAGTTTAAACTGCATAGCAAGTGACCTTACTTTATTTTCCTGTGGGTTGTCAAAGTACATGGCTTGTTATGGATACTGGGGTGCTGGAAAACCTGGTCTCCCCTTCCCGATTGCTTTGCCTGGCAGGGAATCATCTGTAAATGATACTGAGGAGCCATGCAGACAGTGAACCTTCATGAAATAACAGCATATGTATGGGTGGGTGGTGTTAAAAGATAAGCTAGAAACTTCTGGCTGCAAGCCAAGAAGAAAAATGGCTGAAGTGTTGCTTGGACAGAGTACAAGCATAGTAGAAAAAAAGTAAAATGTCAGGGATCACAGTTGATGTGTGTCTCTGAAAACTTGCATTCAAGTGAAAAATAGTTACTTAAATAGGGAAACACATCAAGTCTGAACTGGTAGTCAGGTTTAACTTGGAAGGAAAAAAAGGTCAAGTGATGTGCCAAAGATCACACATTGTGCAAGTAACGGCTGCTGGGATTCAACCCCAGATGCATCTACAGTGTCCTTAAACACTACACCATATTCAAGTGTCTTTTAATGATAAAAGAGCACAAAGGGAAGCTGTTAGATGAAGCAATGGGGAGTTACTTGACACCAACTGTGTGATGACATTAGCACATCATTGAGTGCTGACGTAGTGCCCATATTTTTTCTTACAAAACTGTAAAAGCGTTTCAGATATGTGCTGCTAGTTTTCTGTCATTCAACAAATTATCTTTCAACAAACTGCAATTAACTTGAACCAACACATCAATATATCCATGCCAAATCTTTGTAGAATACAACTTTTTAAACACTTTCGAACCACTTTGTAAAATAAAAAAAATTATCATATCAATTCCTTTCACACTAGCAATGTCTTTATCTGTATGGACTTATAGTTGCAACAGAAGGTTTTGCTGTGGGTAGAAAACACATTGAGTAGTCTGGGTGATGCCCTAGGGCTCAGTGCCAAAAGCTGGCTCTCGGACATGTTGAAACCTCTGTTTTAAGCATTTTTCTTTTTAGAAAAGATTTGCTTGTTTAATTAAAACCATGTTAAAAGCACGTGTGGCTGTTAAAACATGGCATTGAACCTAGCAATCTCCTGCATATTGCCTTGGGGGGGAAAAAAAACCTTAAAACCATGAACAGTAACAACCTATTATGTCATATCTCTTCACATTCAAAACCTGTCTGTTAATCTCCACACAAACAGCACATTCTGCCTACCCCTTGTGACATACTTAATCATTCTGTACCAATCGTCCTTGTCAGGCAGCACAATTAAACCAATTTACTGTGTGAACACTAATAAACATCACAATATGAAACATCTGGGCAACACATGTTTAAAGCAGCCAGATAAGAAGAGGCAAAGAAGCTGTTGCTGTCATACCATGATATTGCAAAACATTTTCTGTTTTTTTTAATTCAATGTATTTTATTCAGATTTTACTCATTGTACAGAAGTAGATTCCAGCAATCAGTCTGGGTTACAGAAATATGAATTACATCTGAGCTATGAGACTGCATGCAAAATATAGTATACAAATTTATAATCAATGTGGAAATAAAAGAAAAAAAAAGAAATTCCAAAATCCCCAAACATAATATCTTAACTTATTCCTTCTTCAATGGTACCAAATGCAGAAGTCTAATAATATTAATACACTAAACTTTAACTAATGAGTGTGTCACATGGGGATCTATGGTTTCCATGCTGTTAGAAGAGCATCAAGAGAACCCCATTTATTCAAGTAAGACTGTAATCTATTGTGCATCACAGCTATGTGTTTTTCAAGTTGGAGAGCCAGAAACATTTCAACACAGAAGGCAATGAGGTATCCACCCAGTGTCTTATTATAACCAGTTTGGCTACACCAGTTATTAAGGCCATGTAGGCTCATCACTGTTTAATAGTTCCTGAGGATAAATAGTTAAGCAAGCAGGCTTCTGGCAAAAATAATGGTTCAAGTCCCAATAGGGGATCTAGAGAATTTTTGATGGATTGCCAGAATAACTGGACTTTAGGGCAAATCCATAACATGTGGTATAAATCCCCATTTGTTCCAAGACATCTATGACACTGTAAGGAGTTAAGTTTCCCAATCTTATGAAGCTTAGCCAGGGTGAAATATAGGTTATGAATAATATTGTATTGAATTAGACAGAGCCTGTCTTGTTTAACATATCTATATCGGTTCCTCCACATTTGTTGCCAAATTTTATTGGTTTCCTTAAGAGAAAGTTTATGAAGCAAATAGTAACAAGTCCCTTTAGGCAATTGAGTATTGAGATGCTGTAGTTCTTGATAGACTTTGGCTACTGAATGTGGCTGGTCAGCAACCTGTAAGAAGGAGGATAGCTCAGTCCTAATGGGACCAGGTGAAGATATTGTACTTAGAAAGGAGATTACTGTGTGTCTAACCTGCCAGTATTTAAAGGAATTTCCAGCTGTATGAGGGAATCTTGATTGGAATTGAGGGTAGGAAAGGGCTTTGCCATTGGGGGCAGTATCTGCAAGCTGAAGTCCTACCAAAGAAGTCCAGAAGGCCACGGAGATAGTTTCATTCTGAATCTGGAAGTGGGGGTTACCTAGTAGTGGTTGGTCCAGACAGTTATGCCAATCCAAATTCAGATGTTTTTGTACTTGATGTAACACTCCTAAGGATCATCCTATTGGAGTTTTCCATAGTTTATGGGGGATATTTTTGGGGAGAGCATAGAGCAAAGCAGGGAGCATGCAGGAATTATTAAAAGCAATTGTCTTCTCAATGCTTAGCCAGAGTGGATGTATGATCCTACATTTACCTCTCCCGATACACGTATCCAATACACTAACTTACTTATATGTCCAGCCCCGTAATAGGTGAAAAAGAATGGAAGGGAAAGCCCACCATGTGATTTAAATGCAGTAAGTTTATGGTAGGCCCTTCTAACACTTTTCCCTTTCCATATATATTGGTTTAACATCTTTTGTAAAGATACAAATCATGATTTTGGGAAAAAGAATCCTAACATGTTTAAGGGGTAACGGATACGGGGTAACACATTCATTTTAACTATATTAATCCTTCCCCATAAAGAAATCGGGAGAAGGTTCCACCTATCAAGATCCGTTTTAATTATACTTAGTAGTTTAGTGAAATTTTCCATTTTCATTGTGGGGATGTCTCTAGACAATTTGATACCCTAGTATTTCAAAGACTTCAGTTCCCATTTCAGACCAAATTTTTGTACGTCGGATGATAACAACCTACAATTCAGTGGGAATACACTAGTTTTGGAAAGGTTAAGTTTATAGAAAGAGACCTTTGTAAAAGATGCAATTTCCTGTAGAAGAACTGGAATGCCAACCTCGGGGTTTTCCATGTGAAGCAACAAGTCATCAGCATAAGATGACAATAGATATTGTTGCCTCTCCATGGTGATTCTGTGGAGGCTTTGAGATGTGAGTAGTCTCCGGATAAGGGGTTCTAAATATAAATTAAAAAGAAGGGGAGAGAAGGGGAAGCCTTGCCTGTTACCTCGGTGCAGAGGGAAGGAGCTAGAGAGAATGCAATTGCACCAAACTTGGGGTGTTGAAGTCATATAAAGTCATTTAATTCACTTAATAAATGAGTGTAGTAAACCAAAATGGGAGAGAGTTTTGAAGAGGAAGTCCCAGGAAACACAATCAAAAGCTTTTTCCACATCTAATGCGATGAGAGCAGCCTTTGACTCTGAATTATGAGTTATGGAGAGGAAATGAAGCAACTTTCACATGTGATCACTAGAGGATCTTCCAGACATGAAGCCTACTTGCTCATTGCTAATAAGCTTAGTCATCAGGGGGCTTAAGCGATTATCAAGTATCTTGGCCAGGATTTTAATGTCTACACTAAGTAATGATATGGGGCGGTAATTGTCTGAGTAGTGAAGGTCTCTATTGGTTTTGGGGATAAGAGCTTTGAGAGCTTCTAAATAGGAAGGTTCAGAAAGACCACTCTTGAACCAGGAATTAAACACTATCGTCAGCAAGGGGTCGAGCTCTAATTTATATAGTTGGTACATGTTGGTTGAAAGACCATCTGGGCCCAGAGATCTATCAGAAGGGAGTTATTGAATTGCTAGGTTAACTTCCCTTTCCTCGATGCGGTTTCCTAATAAGGAAGCCTCATTTGGAGATAACTTAGGGAGAGATGGGAGGTTTAAGTACTTCTGTATGTCTTGTTCTGTTGGAGCTTCCTCTTCTGAGATACTGTATAATAAAATACTGTTTGAATCCTGAGGCAATTTCTCGCGTATCTGTTATTAAGGGGTCAGCATTAGCTAAATATATGCCTGATATGGAACGCTCCATTTCCACCTGCTTGATTAGGATAGCAAGGAGTTTGCCAGCTCTTTCTCTGGATTCTAGATACAGTATTTAAGTTTGGTTCTCCGTAGAGAGAGCTCTGCTTTTTGGGACATCAGATCGGAGGACTGTGCCTGTAACTTATGTAATTTAATCCAGTCCTCTTCTATTGAGTGGCAGCTAATAGTCCTTTCGAGTGTCTTAATTGAGTGGAGGAGGGTTTCAATTTCGGACTTTGATTGCTTGGCCCTAATAGACACCAGGTGTATGCATTAGCCCCTCAAAGCACATTTCAAAGTGGACCAGACAAGATCGCTTCAATAGACTGATCCCAGGTTAATCTCTAGGAAGTTGGAGATGAAGTTTTTGAGATGAGTTTTAATGTGGGGGATTTGAAGAAGTTAGTTATTGAGACACCAAAGACAGTCTCTCTTTATTTCTGGGCCTAAAATGTAGGTGAGAGAGACAGGAGAGTGGTCTGAAATAAAACGTGGATGTATATTAGTGTCCAATATTCCAGGTAGAATATGGGAACTAATTAAGAAATAGTCTATTCGTGAGCAGGTGTGATGGGGGGAGGAAAAGAAAGCATACTGTTTTTTCACAGGGATTCAGAACTCTCCACACATCAATTAAACCTGCTCCGAGCATAAGATATTTTAATGCTCTTTGTTCTGGGGATAAACCAGATTGCTTAGGGTCCGATCTATCTGATAGAAACTGGGGAGTGATGTTCCAGTCTCCACCTAAAAAGACTGTTCCTGGTGAATTGGTGATGATCAAGTCCAATAGAGAGGTAAAAAAGTTAGGGCAATCCAGATTAGGACCATATTTGGATCCTAAGAGTACCTGAGAAGAGTATAGAGACCCATGAAGTAGTAAGTAGCGGCCACTAGGGTCCCATATCTCTTGCTCTAGTGTGAAAGGGGTATTTTTTATTAAATAATATTGCAACTTCTCCCCGGTTAGTGGACCCACCAGATCCAAAGGCTTGCCCAACCCAACCCTTACATAGTAAGGATATATCTTCCCTCTTAAGATGTATTTCTTGCAAACATACTATTCCAGCTTTCAGATGTAGCAGGTGTTTAAGGATAACTTGTCTTTTGCATCTGTCTCTGGCTCCTTTAACATTCCAGCTTACTATAGTACACAGTCCACACATTTATTATCGAAAATCAATAAACCTAAATTTTACAGAAGGAACAATAGATCCAGTGATCTGAGTATCTGAACATTTGGTACCAATTCTAAACCAGTAAGAGAGAAACAGTGTATCCCTTTCCTCTCCACCCCACTTCAAAAATCCCTTTAAAATAGTTTTAAGAACTACCCCCAGTTCGTATAACTGCACTAACTTATTTTACTGTCAAGCGATGTTGTAACACATGCTTTCAGATATCCAGCATCCCCCCTCTGTTTGTCCTGCTCCCCATGTATAGTTAAAAGGAAATCATCACTAGCGGCTTTCAGGATGCTTTAATTTAACATTTAACTAGTTTTCAAATTGTGCCAGCCATAAATTATCTTTCTCTTACACACATAAGTTTGAGTCAGCAAAAGTAAGCAGTTAAGTATAACATTCCTCTTCTACCCTGTAATACAAGAAGGGTTTTAAGGAGATTGACTGTAACAAAATAAGAAAAAAAGAAAAGAAAAGGAGAACATTAGTAGGATAGTGGAAGAACAAGCAATGTTTGCAATCCAATACAGCCAGGCGTCACATCCACACACATAAGGAAGTCGGATTAAGTCAAATTAAATCTTCCCTGATGAGGCAACGTTCCCAAAGTCAAAAATGAAAATATTGATTGCTTATCCAAAATGAACTCTATGGAGAAACTGTAACATCTCAGGTTAAGCCGTTGTTTATTTACGTTCGTCGGCTCGAATTGTCCATTTAAATGGAACACTAAGCAGGTGTTCATTTTTCGGAGGGTACTATTCAAAGTACAGTATTTTGGAGTAGCTTAACATAACTTAACCTGACCATTTATGAAGAGAAGAGAAAGCACCAGCCAAATTGTGGAAGCACCAGCAATGTTTATAGTCCAGTACGGCCAGGCGTCGCATCAACACTCTCAAGGAGGTCAAATTAAATCAGATTGAGTCTTCTCTGATAATTTCAGAAAGATAAAATTCCCGGAGTCAAAAACAAAAATTTGGTCACTTATTTGAAACCAGCGCTGTTGAAACACTGTGGCATCTTAGGTTCGGGTGCTTTTATTCACGTCGGTCGGCTCAAACCGCTCATTTAGATGGAGTACTGAGCAGGCACTGAGATTCAGAAAGTTAATATACCATGTGCTTTAGAATAGCTTAACTTAACTTGACTTGCCCAATTATGAAGGCCCAGCTCTATGTCTCCTTGATTATCCTGCTTATAACCCGAGAAGGTGTCAACCAAAAGGTAAGGAAGAGCTTTTTTTACTCATGCAGGGCTTGCTCTTGTGTGTCGTATGCTTGCCAACGATCTCCGATTTTAACTTGGAGAATTGCAGGGTATTTAATTCGGAATGGCTTCCCTGCAGCGACTAATATGGATACTAATGGATGCATTTCTTGCCATTTTAGCACGAACGGATTGTGGCAAATCTTGCGTGATGCGGATGCTTTTCCCTTCCCACTCTACCTCTTGTAATGCTTTTACCTTGGCCAGTATGTGCTGCTTATCCAAGAAGTTGGGCAGCTTAAAAATGAGGGGGCAAGGTGGGAAGCCAGGCAGCTGTGGTGGGCAAAGTGCCCAGTGTCTTCTCTCGATCACGTAATTAGGCCCATTCAGTGAGGGGCCTGCAATTTACTCACAAAACTTTTGCAGGAAGAGGAATGCAGAGTTATCTTCCTCTAACTCTGGTATTCCAATGACCAGGAGATTGTTTTTCCGACTTCGGCCCTCTAAGTCTTCTAGCTTTTCCTCCAGTTTTCTGATTTTCCTGGTGGTAGCAGCATAATCAAGCGCCATTTTATCTTGCTTTTTCCCATGGAAATTAGTCTCACTTCAGAGTCCCCGACTTGAACTGTAAGAGATTCAGTCATGGTTTTGATGCAATGTAATTCATTGTTAATGCCCCAAATTGCATTTTGTATTGGTTTCATTATTTTTAGAAATCTTTCTTCTGTGAGTAGAGTGGATCCTGTAGCCGCCTTTGCGGGTTGCTGTTTAGGCCTCTTAGGAGCTTTGTCCTTCTCTGGTGATGGCGATGGAGAATGCCCCAGTGACGCCTTACGCATATAGGCTTCCATTATTTATGAAGCTGCACACACTGGTAAGTTGTTCTGTATTAGATCCATGATTGAAAGGCAAAATATTCTCCAATGTAGTGGTATCAACAGTGGATTAACTCGGGAGTGGGATGGAGCGGTAAGGTTTTGCTGCTTACACTTAGGCTGCCATCACGTGATCCTCATTCTCTGTTGTTTTTAATTCAGTTAGCTTATACAAAAGGTTATTGTCTCTTTGGCAGTTCACAGCAACCTTGAGTACAGTACATGAATTGACTTAAAACATAGATATACACTGAAAGATGAGAGAAGCAGAGAGAGAGAGAGAGAGAATTACTTTGTTCTGTGTGTGTATATGTGTGTGTGTGTGTGTGTGTGTGTGTGTGTGTGTGTTCAGAACATCTTGGACGTTCAGGTTCAATTAGAAATTAAAGAGGTATTGCAGAAATGAATTAGACATACAACAACCAAACTGTTAGGACAAGATGCATAGTACCTCATCCTGTGTCAAAGACTGTTAGGACAAGATACACACACTGACCTCATCCTGTGTCAGAGGAATCTCTTCTCTGTTCTGATAGCTCCATTTTACCAGAGAGTGTCCACAACAACCATAAAACCATGAGTGTTACCTTTGAGAGTGATGCAGCCATTAACACTTTCAGGTTAAGTTGCTTTTTGGTCAGTTCAGTAGCCTGCAAGCCAAAGTCTGTTCTTATGGCCATGTTTTGCAATTGAACAGCATAAAACCTCTCTGGGGATTGGAATGCTTTTAAAGCAGGAAACAGTGCCAAAACTAACAGATCCTGTAGAGACAGTGGGTCTGTGCAGTTTGTAGCAGCACTGGGTACTGGGTTGAGATCCCCATTACCAGGGTTTGTGATAAGGGGATGCAGCCCCCATATTAGGCAATAAAACTTGAGACATGAAGCCTCAAATCTGTGCAGATATTTGACATGGTAGGAAAACTCAAATTAACCCATCAGTGGTGCCCTGCTGTGTATAAATCCACAGTGGTTGATCCAAAAGATGTTCGGATGTTTCTACTTTCACAATCCTACAACTCAAAACTGCTGTGGAACAAGGTGAGACAGCATCGTTCTTGCCCAGTATGCAGCCAGACTTTGCAGGATGCCATGGAGTAAGAGAACAGGTGAGGCAATACAGGGGTGTACACCTACTTACTACTTATTAGAATCCAGTTGAGATGTGAATCTCTGTTAATTCTACCACCTGCACATGGTCGTCCTAATGTTGAGGTGAATCACTTCTCAGGTTCTTGGTGGTAAAGATAAAATGAAAGAAACAACAAAGAGAAGGCATAAGTGGTAATAAACTGGTGTATTACATGAAATCAGACATATGCCCTACTCAGAACATTACCAGAAGTAGGCATGGAGGGCCGAAGTTTCCCTATACCCCAGGATATGAAGATGATCTCGGGGAGAAGATGTCACGTATTAGCTTATAGAGTAAGATAATCAGCATGGAAACTAGTTATTCAGGCGTAAATTAGATATACAAAATAGGCCCTATTAGACAAAAGCTAGGTGGCTCCACATGTGTCTAAAGATATACAAAATGTGTAAAGTCAGCTAAAAGTGAATACAAAGGATTCTCACAAAATTACAGAAAGATAAGATAAATAAGTGCGGTGTTACATAAATCCACACAATGGCAGTGCAGATTATATCATACAGTACATGACTTATCTTACATAGTGTTAGACAAAGAATACAAAATGCATTCTTGGTACGTTACTTATATTTTTCCAATAATCACAGTAATAATCACTAATAATGTCCCTGGTACTTATTCTTATATGGTAGGTATCTGTGCCCTATAGGTTAGTAATGATTATAACTCATTCGAGCTACCATTAGGTAATATTGTAGATGCTGTCAGCGGTGTACAGTGTGTTGCCAATATGGGTGAGGGGAGCAAGTGTAACAGACATAAACAAATCAATATAAAAGGCCTCTTTTGTTAATAGCTTCTGTTTAAGACCTCCCCTTTCCATGGTAGTGTTACCCTCTCTTTTCCAAAATACCTTAATGCAGGGATGAAATATCCAGCTGCTCTGAAATGCTATGATATTGAGGAATTCAAGTTCTCATTTCTTACATCACTTTTGTGTTTCCCTATCCTGTTCTCTAATTCTCTTCCTGTTTTTCCAGTATCTATATGAGAACACAAGGACATTTAATACAGTAAATTTTATTTTATTTTTATTTTATTTAGTTTTTATTAACCGGGTAGGTGCACTAGCCAACAGGTGACTATTTTCAGGCACGACCCGGGAAATTACTCCTACTGTCAGACGATTAATGAATTCCTTAATTTCAGTTTTGGTGTCAGTGGCATTGTTATCTATCTCTGTTAGCCGGCATGTGTTACAACAGTGGACACAACTTCTGCACAGGTAGTTTCCCTTAATATTCAAGCCTGCCTAGAAATTTCCACTCATATCCTTTGGAATTGGGTGATCACCATGAAGCACCTCGTCTTTCAATTTTCTTGCCTTTTTGCAAGGCCATTGATGGTTTCTTAAATACCTTTTGTCCTTCCCTCGTTGTTTGTAACACCCACAGTGTCTCTGTAAAATGTGTTTGATATTCCCAAAACTGTCCGACTAGGGGTGGAAAAAAACAATTCTTTTCTTAGTGTCCATGTGCCAGATTTTCAAAGGTCAGAGAATGACACAAGGCACTTGCACCAAAAAACCTTCACACAAGGAGCAGAATGTGTCAAAACTTGCATTAAATGTGATTTTCTAAGGGTGCTTGTGTCAAAAATAGGTCTGCGTGCACTAGACTGATTTGCATCATGCTTGCACAGAAGAAATGCATGCACTATGTCAGAACGGATGCCTGCATCACAGAAATGATGCACCATCCCCTTATTTGTGATTTTCAAAGAATGTACATCCTATCATTGTGCCTAACATTGCATGCCACTGTTAAACCAGCCAGAGCTGGTCTGACTCTAGTGCATATCATGACCAGATGCCAGGGGCAGTGGCCCTATTGAGTATCAGGTTGTCCATCGCAAGGCAGCATATACAAGCCCAGCAACAGACTGGCAGGATGCAAAGGCAGGGCAGGCCAAAAATACAGCAGAAACACCACCAGAGATAGATTTTGATGGTATACTGGTGGCAGATGTTGATGAACAAGCAGTGCAGTGTGTCCTGATACCACCAGTGGCAGGCCTGTCTCCAAAGTGGTATGACCATGGTTGCCCAGGTAACCTGCCTTTCTGCACCCACTGAGTGTGTCCACTCACAATGGCCTCTGTTTGCTGGTGACTATACGTACCCTGTGGAATAACCCTTCCCCCAAATGACTGACAGCAGCAGCCTGTGCTGACTTCATTGATGCGCCGCTGAAGGCCTGGGTCTGCCCTGTATTTTGTATAGTTATGACTCAGGCTGCAGCCATGACCCAGCCTACCACCCTCAACAGTACTCAGGCCTGTATGTACCTATGTACAAGACATTCGCTGACATCCTACAAGCCACAAGGGATGTGATTCCAACAACATATTGTTCTGCACATGCTGCACATTATCACAACAAGTGTTGTTTGGTCACATGCTGTCAGAACTAATGTCCTTCTTGCAACATTATCAGCATGCACATATTGCCAGGTGTTTGACAGCTTTACAGCACCACAATACAAGCCTGTGGTGTACATCACAGTGCACTCTCTTGTGCCATGGCAAATTACATACAGTATATTTTTACAGTGTTGTGCTGCGTATTATCATTCACATGTGAATTCCACATCCTCAGACATCTTCAGTGTGACTGTATCATGTACAGCCAACAGGTGATGTTGACCAGTAGCACGCCTCAGTAGAAATTTGAATTATATTTTGGGAGCAATGCAATGATTAGAGCATGCTAGTTTTGGTATGTGTTTAGAGTTTTGGGAGTTGTGGTTCTATTTTTAGCATGCTCCCTTTGATCACCTGTGAAATTTCCTGGGTGAAAGCACTTTACTATAAAGGAGACAATTAGGCAATGTATTATATTTAAGAGTAGCCACTGCAGGTATTTCAGAGTTGGGAAGTAGGGACCAAACTATGAGGTTCCACCTTGATGATTGGTGATTTGGCTTGCTCACATTGGAATTCCAATCTGATAACAAAGAAGACCCCTTTTTCATGGAGTTTAAAGTAAGAAAAGTCAGTTCAGACAGTTTATGTTTAATGTCTCAGATATGCCGTGATTGGGGTGTGTGCACTGGATCCTGTTTGTTGTTTGGTACATTATTTCAGCTGCAGCTAGGGCCAGGCAGTACCATGTCTGACTGTGGGAGGGCTATCCATGCCAGGTCACCCTGTTCCAGCATATATGCCTGATACATACCTGCAAGGCTCTGTAGCCTGCAGGGTCCAGGGTACTATCACCCTCAGTAGTGTGGCTCCTGAGGTGTACTGCCACAAGCTGTTCCAGGCCACTCAGGGGCATCAGTTGTCTTGGTCATCCCTAGTGGTAGTGGTACAGCATCTGTTGTGGGCCATCTGTTCTGCTGACCTCTACTGGATCAGGAAGCAAAGTATTTGAGTCAACCAGCCACACCTCTTTGTTTTCTAAAATTTGAAGTTTTATTTTCTTTTTTCAATGAACACAATGATCCCCAGGTGTGCCTGACGTTTCAACCACCTGGGGCTTCTGCTTCAGGTGCAAGGATCTTGTGTCCAGTACTTCTATTTGTATCACATTCAAAAAATGATCTCTATTTTTCATGTTCTCATTATAGTTTTAGACTATGTTAACGTGACTGATGGCCATTCAAGTTGTTACTTAAGGCAATGGCCCTTCATTCTCCCTTTTCACAGGGTATATCTTACACTGGAGCTTGCTAACAAGATCCTTAGTGTCTGGTGCATGTGTGCTGGATGTCATTGTACCTTTTCTATGGTTCCCATATGGTGTCCCTGATAGGGTCCACAGCATTGCCCCATTGGTCACCTCACCCCAGCCCTGTGTACAATGGTCCTGCTGCTCCTTGTCTCCACCTCTAGATAGCAGCTGTCAAGTTGGGTGTCCACCTCCTCTGTTAAGATGTTGGTTGCTGCCGCTGTGTAGTTTTTCAGTTGTCTGAGTTTGCCTGGTCTTGCTTCCATCATTCCTTCCATCAATTCTCTTGCCATTTCTTTTATCATATTTTTTGACACAGCTTCTGTCATTGTCACCCCATGCATCATATAAACTCATAGCAGTACAAACAGGTTATGGTCTAAAAAGAAATATATATCTGAAACTAACAGTTAAACACTTAATGTTAATGTATTCTATGTGTAGACATATGAATATATACACACATAGATGTACATATCAAGACATACTACAATATTACTGCATTTGGAAATTTCCAACCCGACCCCTCAATAGAGGCGATCAGAGAATATTATCAGGAACAAAAAAATGCTTAGTTGTAATCAGTGAAAGTGTCTGATGTACAGTTTTCAACTAGTGTTAACATACATCAAGGCAAGGTAAAACACAAAGATTTCTGATACTATATGGTAACAGTATTATATACATCACTGTAAATGTTAAAATAAATAGTTACCTAGGTACAGAACTAGTTAACCACCTAGATCTGTTACATCTTTTACTTACATGAAATGAATTTTTACCAAATACTATGAATATAACATCTTACGATATGATAAGCAAAAACTTTGTGCACTAAATAGAGAAGTTAAATACACGGTTGCATGTCTTATGTAAATACAATAACATAGGATTTATGGATAATTCAGTAACCTTTGGGAATCATATACTGTTTAAAAGTGATGGTTTACACTTAAATAAAGATGGGACTCACTTACTGAGTAAGAAAATGAATGATATTATATCCTTCCATTTAAACTGGAAAAAGGGGGAAGAAAGACTTATAATCTAGTACCTAAAACTGTAGAGCTACAGGAGACTGGAAAGGAGTATTAATAAATGCATGCAGTCTAGTTAATAAGTTTGAGGAATTACAATATTTACTGCAAAACAAAAACATACAAATTGCATTTATTACTGAAACCTGGTGGACAAAAGAGGATCAGTGGGACAAAAATATAGAGGGCTACAATTTATTCTATTTATCAAGAGAAGCAAAAGGAGGAGGGGGTATTGCTATTTATGTTGATGAGTCAATACAATGTGAAGAAATAAAGAGAGAAAAGGATGAGCTGGAAATGTTATGGTTAAAACTTATACCAAAAGGAGCACCAAAAATTAAAATAGGTGTATTGTACAGATCACCTTCAACTACTCCCGAGAGAGATTTGGAAATATTAAACATTATTAGGAATTTAGATCCAGCAGAAAGAATTATCTTAACCGGTGATTTCAATCTACCAGATATTGACTGGAATAAACAAGAGGGCAAATCCAAAACAAGTACACAGTACTTAGATGCAGTAAACCAGATAGGACTTGAGCAATTGGTAACAGCAAAAACCAGGGCACAAAATACTCTGGATCTGATCTTTACAAATCTGGGGTCAATAGTAAACATCATATACTGTTTAATATATATATATATATATATATACATACATATATATATATACACACAATCTAGATACACGGCAATAAAACAGTCATAGTAATGCACTGTTACGAAAAACAGTTTAGATATTTGCTCAAGACGCAAGCATAAGAAGAAAGAAGTGAATACAGAGCACACATCATAGTTCTCAACACGTGACAGAGTGCTGTTAATCTTTAGTTAAAGATATGATACACAGTGATGTAAATGCACATGGACAAGCATTGTACCTTAGTAAATACCTTAGTTCACAATCACACATCTAGCAAATGTGCCAAGTGTGATTTCTTATGTCTGCATATAACATACTCATAACAAAAGACTATGACAGAAGAGTTTGACCAGATAAGAATATCTCTTTTGACATGCAGAAGTCTTTGTTAGACATGTAAGTGTGGTTTCTCTAGTAACTGTGAAGACAGCTAGTGCCGATTAAAGACCACTGCAACTATTTTCACTGTGTCACTGATCAACGCAACAATCTTAAAGTCACAATGAGTCTAGATATGCAAGAGAGCCATGTGATATATTTCCTGTGTAATCACAACTGTACATTTGCCAGTGACAAATGACAGTGTGCCAAAACTCACTCTGTAAGAAAAAAATGGACAGCAAAGTAAAGGAATTTCACATGTTGTGTAACTATTCCTCTGACACATGAAGATTGTCATAATTCTTCAGTATCAGAACATATGCATTTTTTAAGTGTCATGGCAGTCTCTGTTTGAAAGAGCTTGTCGAATTGTTGCACTGGACCCATCCAGTTCTATACCTCAACAAACAAGTGTAATGTCCAGAATGTACAGACTGGCCATAGTGGTAGATCACAGCATGAGTGTCAAACACTGCTTGGTTAAATACTGTTCTGCCAGCTGTGAAATCAGTGATAGGTGTGTCAACTCTGAGCCCATTGGAGTTAAATCTATGCAATACTAGCATAAGATATTGAGACGTATGGACTGAGTACGAGTACCTCCACACCTCACACACAGGTGACCACTTTCAGCATTAGTAAATAGCTGCCAAAACTTTACAGCTTTACTCTGAGGCACAAACAGAGAAACCCAAAGCATGTCTTCTGTGGTTTCTCATTCAGAATGACCACATAACAGACATATGTACTTGGTAACATATGACACAGTGAAATAGTGATGCATAGAAGTTCCCTCTTCATCCAGGCTGTTTATGATAGCCATCATAAACTTGGTAGCTTCCTGCTGCATGTTTGCAGCAAACGTACTGCGTCCATCATATGTGCCCAGCACTTGCCGCAGAGGTGTTAGTGACTGCACATTGTTAGACTGATCAGAAGCCATGTTGACAACCTGCTTCAATTCCTTTGATAGGGCAGTGTCTTGCAAAGCAGATATTGCCTCAACAAAGTGTGGCATATGGAGAAAGACCTACATAGCTGCATTTGCATAGCAGTTAACTCTAGTACTGTTGTCAAACACAGGTACAACAGCCATACCAACTGACTTCTGAACAACAGCTGGCTCTGCATCTGTATTTGACATAGTGACCTTCTTAGAACTCTACACAGTTCCATCAGTTGCGCAAGCTCATTTTCTTTGGTTACCAACTGTAGATGTGACTGAAGGATGTGAGACAACCACATACATTGGTAGTGGTATTAAAGACATCTGTGGCTGGTATAGAGTATGTAATCTGTTGTACTCAACTATACAGTGCTTGTCAGCACATATCTTCTGACGTGCGGCTGTTATGATGTGCAACCCAGAAAGACTACATATGCGTGAAAGTGCGACGTAGCTCATGCTATCTTTGAAAATGTCTGTCCCTCGGTCCACCATTGCTGAATCCAAACTCAAGCCTTGAGACTTGTGAATGGAAACAGCATATACAACACATATTGGGAACTGTTTCCTTTTCACATAGGTATCCTTCAATACCTGGAACTTAACACAGGTACGATCAATCTGGACAGGATGTTTCATGTTGTCAAAGTGGACAACAAGTGTCTCGATAAATGTCTTTTGAACACTGTAGACAAAGTCAATGATGTTACCCATGGCACCGTTTACCATACCATGGTCCACATCAAGATTGTGACGTAGCATGACACAAGCATTCTTACAAACTGTAAGTACAGCTTCTAGACCAGCTGTGCGTGAAACATCTGACTTCAATTCAGACAGTCGTTCAGTCATCTTTGCTACCAGCTTCCAACTTAAAATGACACCATCGACTGTGTCAACAGCATGCAATGTGAGAATTGATTGATTTTCTCTCTGCAACATGACACTGTTGAACTCTGTGCATTTCTTTAGTCGTGGTATAAGACACACAATGCGTGTGCCTGTGGAACACACATCACTGAAAACATCACATGCGGTTTCTATGGATGTAATGTCCATTCTGATTCTTCATCCATTTAACATTGCAACATGTTCTGGTGACAGAGAACCTGTACGAGCTTGATCCAACAGTGCCTTGTAAGTCATGTCAGCACTTTGGTGCATGTTCTGATACAACTCGACATAGGTAAATAACTCCCACAGGTTAAAACCTCCAATGCAACCAAGTGTATTCTTGGCCTGCTTCACAGTCAGAGCTGCAAAGACATGTTCTGCATTCACAGGTGCAAGCTGTAAAAGGTCTCCAAATACAATAATGCTTTTTCCACTGAATGCATCTCCATAGTCAGTACCCAGGATCTGCTATAGACGTAGATGTATACAGGCAAGCATCAAATTAGAGACCATACTAATCTCATCAATGATGAGTAACTTCATCTTATAAAACATTGAAGGAAGCTGAGATGCAACCTCAAATGACAGTTTCTGATACTCCCCTGCTTTGCCGTGCTCCACTGGCAACATGAACAGACAGTGTAACGTCACACCACCAATGTTGAATGCTGCCAGTCCGGTGGGAGCACTAACAGCAACAGACATCGCTGACCCTGTCAAGCTCCGTATTTCAGCCATGATGGCCTCAATAAGGAAACTCTTCCCTGTACCAGCTGACCCACTAACAAACATCAGCAGTGGTTTGTAGTCACGACAGTCACATTTCTTCTCATCATGCGGTATCCCATGCTGGACAGTGTCAGTTACCTCAGAGTAAACCACGCACTGCTGCTCATTGAGTCTCTATCTCAACTCAGCTGGGTCAGCACCGCAGTGCGTACCATGTTGCATGGCACTCTCCACTTCCGACTTGAGTACATCTGGGGCATTTAGAGGCAGAGGTTCCCCAAGGATACCTTGTCCTTCTGGAGCAAGATTGTCTTGTGAGCTCACAGGGGTATTCTCCTCAAGTAGCTTTTGTGCCTTTTCAAGCTGCTCCTTCTCAGTATCTAGTCTCTGTATGTATATCTCTGAGCATTTACTTTTGAATGTCTCATAACTGCAATTAAACTCTTCCTCAAATGTATCACAGTCACCTTTCAATTCAGCCTCATTCCTCCAGGGTCTAAATAGGAAAAGCAGAGCAAAGTAGTAATGCTCTCTGCTCTCAGATGTGCCTTGATGTAACTTACAGTGATCAATGAGCCAAGGCTTATGTCTCTTAACAAGACAGCCATCCACTCCTCTGACCTTGTAAATGTCATGTGTACAATCAGGTGAGACATCTGTCTTGTAGTCATACCACTTAGCCACCTGAAATAGACACATATCATCCATGTCTTCATGTCTACGAGGGTAGTACGTGTCAATGAGGTTATTCTTCAAGATATGTCTTGAAGATGGTCTACTGACAGCCAGTTCCTCAATCTCAGCATGAGGAATAAGTACACATTTTCACTTCTCTTTGTAGTTCACACTAAGAAAGCGGACAGCATCAGACTTGCCATACAGATGTGTACCAATCAAGTGATCACCAGCCTCATAAGCACCACCTTCTCTGTGTGAAAGGGTCTTCAAGCCTAGCAACCACAACTGAGATGTCAGGCTCTTGCTTGAACTAGCAATATCTTTCCAAAGATCTTGCAAGCTAGTCTGCTCATGTTTAGTTATGTATGAAGTGACATACCACACCAGAGTCAATGAGCTGTCAGCCACAAACTGAACATCTATGTTTGCTTGCCACATTAGGAGAAAAGTAGGGTTGTAGTCATTGATGTGCACCTCTTTCTTATCTCTGGGTAACTCATATACCCGCTTTGGTCAATTTTGCCTTCAAGTGGTGTTGCATTGCTAAAAACAGATCATTCATGTAACTGTCCTGACAGACACATCTAGGAAATCCAAAACAACATCTTGTGTACCAGACAGATTTATTCTTCACTACCCGGCAGCAGTATTTTGCACAAATATGGTGCTGGAACTTTTGCACCAACTTCCACAGTGTTGGACCATTGTACTTGTCCGGAATGTGGCAAGTGATGCATTTCTTGATGAATGCGAGCACTTGTGCTGCTTCATGCTCACCTATATGTGGGGCATCCTTGATCCACAGCAACATGTGAATATGAGGAGCACCTCGCACCTGATACTCCATCCTCCAAAAGTAATGTTCCACAACACCAAGAGGCAGATTGTCCTTTGGCAAAATGAAAGTCAGAATATCATGGAACCGCTTGTGGAAATGACTTGTGACAGAGACAGGATCAAGTGAACACACCTCTCCAAGAGTCATTGATGAAATACCCTCAACATCAGAATTTGCCCACTTCAACAGTTGTATGACCTCATCCCAGGCATACTCAGCACAACTGAGTGTGACAAACCATGTAGCTGCACCATGCTCTCGCAACATTGTCATCACCTCAGAGTGTCTGCGGTACCAATATTCTTTGGTGCCATGTAGACTTGACAGAATAGAAGACAAATTAACTTGCATATTTTCATCTTTCTGCTTCAATTTCTCAAGAAACTGTGCAGCTGTAATTCCATCAAATGGAGTAGTCAGATGGATAGTATGTTCAATAGAGGCAGACAATATGCTAAGTTCAGCCTCCCACAAGAGATAAAACAGGTACTGTATGTTGCATCTGAATTTGCCATCTTTACTGAGCACACAGCTTGTTCGGTACTCAGCATCCTGCACACGCACTTCTCTTTCATCGAGGTGGCCACCTGACCCTTTTGGGAATAAGTCTGGGAAACAGCATGCTTCAAGTGTTTCCTCTCAAATGCTGACAGGCTCACCTTCCACCTGTTTCATTTGATAGAGATCAATGTTGTCCCCTATCGGATCTGTGCCATGTAGTGGATGAATTGTGTACTGTTCGTACACATTGTCATTTGTTTCCACATTGACCTTCTCAATCATTGGCTTTGTGCTTTCCAACTCATCATGATCAAGAGGCACACTAGTGATGTGATCAATATTAAGGTCTGCATAAAAAGGATTGTTGCTCTTTAAGTGAGTAAGGGCAAGCTTCACCTTCTCAACATTAACAACATCCTGCCAAATCACCTTAGACTTTGTTGGTACACCATTTACAAGAATGACCAAAATGTTTTCAATGGAGATAGCCTCCACATTTTCCTGAGGAGGAAATGGATGATACATGACGGAACCCTTAAGAGATCTGATGAGTTCTTTTGTGGAATGTTCTGTGTCTTTGTGTTCATACATAGAATAGTTTGAAATTGTTTCATTGTCTGAAAAAGAATCCTTTCAAACAAATACAATGTGGCAATCTCAGTTAGTGTCACATGCCTCCATGTTGTTCAAGACGGACCTTGGTGGCAGAATGTTACACTTCACTTTGGAAAAACAGTGCTTGCACATCACAATGATTGGGTCTAACCGACAGTCAGACTTTAACAGCAGAAATGGTGAAAGTCAAAACCACATGTCATTGTATGGTGACAAGGTTTCTAGGTTCAGTGTGACTGTTTGTTTCTCGTAACAAAGGCGTTCACATGACACACATACAGAGTCAAACTTCTGTCTCTTTGCCTACTCAAATTTGGCAACTGATTTCCCAAACAGTTTGAGAATATCACTTTCTAGGACAGGCACACAATTCCCATCAGTAATTGATCCCTGAGTAACCACAGTATCAGTCACACTTCTGACACATCGCAGCTATTTCAAAAATTAAATGGCACCGTGCATGTCACCAGACAACAGTAACTCATTCAGATGAGTACATTGAGAGACAACTCAATGAACTTCATATACCCTGTACACAAAGTTCCTCATCCCCGATTGATGTACTCCCAGCATGTGCACATGGTGAAGGACACTGTCACAAACACCACTATCTATGCATGCAAGGGAGTGACCTGTAAGTCCAGTGTGTGGATGGATCTCACAGATGTCTATGCTCTCAAACAGTTTATGTCTGTCTTTATGGTCAGTAATGACAAACAGGTTGATAAAGTGCTCATCTTACTCAAATGATGATTGCCTATGGTTGCAAGTGTCATCACATGTCCATGAGAGACAGTGACATTTATGAGACTGAAAAGTTGCCTCAGATTTATCATCTGACTCCATCGTAGTATCATCACACACACTGAGCACATTACACACTTTGCCGGACTCATCAATGCACAACTTGCTGTTCTTTTTCTGAGAGTAATATGGCTCCTCCTAGAAATATGCCTCTGAGTGCAGTGTGTGCAGCCACTGCCCTGTGAAAACTTCACAGAAATTGTGCAGGTTCAAGATAGGATATCATTGTAGCCTCATCTTTACATCATACACAATTTTCCTAAACTGCTCAAGTACATGAGACGTCTTACGCCACAAACGTTGAAGAGCAAAAACTGCTCTATTAACAAATGTTTGTACTTTCAGGTGCAATTTCATCAAGCTGAGATGACTCTTTATTTTTCTGCACTCATGTCTCATCATAACAGCAATAAGTCTTTCATTCTTGGCTTTAGAAGCTAGAGATCAAAAATACTTCTGCTTCCTCAGATAAGCATCAGCAGCTCTACATTTTTGGTGCTGCATGGTACATGTGTTTATGCATGTCTTTGCAACAATAACTTTTCTGCTTACAGATCAACACAACTGTTGCTTAGCTACACATTGTTTCCTTGCTGTTGAGCAAGCATGGCCTTTCCTTACAGAGTGATAAAGCTCTGAATCCACTCCTTTACTGGGACGCTGAATTGTTTCATGTCTTGAACAAGCATCACTGACTTTCACATCAGCCTTATGCAACAGTGAACTACTGTGATACCTGTTTCATCTCTGCATAGACTTCTGTCTGTGTTTAGATGGCATCTTCCATGTTTCACTATTCACAGTTCAGTACACCAGTCTTACAGAACAATCAGACTCCTGTATGGGAAGTACTGAAAAAAAATTAAAATCCATGTCTTTAGTGTGTTTCTAACATCACATACTATCGTGCACCATCTCTATGTCATATAAGAACAAAAAATACTACTGCCTAGTAAACATTGTTGAGATAATTACTGTAGTAAGTGAAGGTCAGTGAAGCAATAGACAGTCTTTTCAAATGGCGATGAACATAACATCAATAATAATATTATGACAATAAATATTAAAAAATGTGAAAAATCAAACAGTTCTGCAATGTTAAACATCCACACTGCTGTTCTAACTAATAAAAACTGTTTTTTTAAATCTGAAAAGTAGTGTCGAATGTGCAACACTTTAAAAAAATATAGTGTTGTGCATGTGACACTATCGAAAAAAGTAGTGTTGAGCGTGCGACATTGTCGAATATAGTGTCGCAAATTAATGTTGTACGCATGACAGTGTCAAATAATAGTGTCATATGCACAACACTTTCTCAAATGCCAATTATTTAACATACCCTTTCACAGTCAGCCAATCACAGACTGGTGGCTATTTGACTGGCAGACACTGCAACCAATGTATCGCTGCATATATCAGGCCATATCGAACTGCCATAAACAACCACTGAACAGTAAAGAACAAGGACATAGCAGTCATCTTTGAGAAAACTGGAGACACCCTGCTTCTTATCTGTAAGTACATCACATTTTCAAATCAACTTTTCTAGCATCATAAAACCATTAGCAGTACAAAAATAGTATTAAACAAAACATTTTTGTTGCTGTATTTGGCTATGACAATATTATTTACCTGCCATACTGTTAAAAAAGGTTATAACAGTTTAAAGTCAGAGTCTTAATCAGTACTTACTAGCACAGATAGAGCTGCAAATGGAGGCAGAAGCAAGCAGCATGTGTATCATAACAAGAGACACAACCAATCACATTTCTCAGTTAAGCTGTAATTGTTTGAAGTAGCCAATAGCAATGTTGCATTTTCCCTCTAAGAAATATATCTGTATTTGTGTTTGACAGTGAGAACAGCCATTCGGTGTAGTAATAGTCAGTGCATGCACTGTATTAGTCAAACATGTTAAATCTTTAACCAATAACATGCTAAATCAGTGTGTTTAGTATCAGCCCACAAAATCAGTGTTGAAGCACAGAGGGAAAACTTAGTTTTACATTCACTGGTGGCTTGCCACTGCAGGAGAAACACTGTTTTTTTTGATACTGTAGCTCTCTGTCCACGTCTCAGTTTAAAAGCTAAGAATGGCAGAAAACAGCAGATGTGTGGGTAGTGGGCAGCAGCATAGTAAGGCGTGCTTCAGAGTATGCTCAGAGGAGTGATTTTAGGAGAGACCTGCAGCTTCCAAATTGCTCTGTAAAATGGTTTGGCAGAGGTGGCATGAGGTGGGAGCATCTCATGCCAACAATGCACAGACTTTTGACTACTTAAGCTCGGCCAGATATACTGCTGATCCATCTCAGAGGCAATGATTTGGGTACCAAAAGATGGGTCTTTCAGATGAGACATTAAACCAAGGTCCCATCTGCTTGGATTGGTGGTCGTTCAGGTGGATGCTAAAGATCCCATGGCACTTATTGAAAAGAGTAGAGGGTTTCCCTGGTGTCCTGGCAAAATTTCCCTCATTCACTAAAAATACCACCAACAGCTTAATCTGGTTCAAGGTCAGTTGGCATTCATCTGTATCCCCCTCCCCCTGGGTCGTGCCTGAAAACAGGCAGAATTTGTCTAGTATACTTACTCGGTCAACAAAAACTAAATAAAATAAATAAATAAAATAAACATGAAACAGGAAAAAATGTGGAAGCGCATCCATGAATATATGCGTACCATCCACAAGGTACACAACAAAAATCTGGTAATGTGTAAAAGGAAGCAGAAGCTGTTGTGTCAGCGCTTCTATGTATTGAAACAGAGAGAGGAAATACTGGACAGTGATGTGACCTGGTACTACCTCGCTCATGAGATGTGGGAGGCAGCAGGAAAGTCACAAGTGGGGGGAGCACCTAACAGACCACGAGTAGAGAAACTATGTGTCACTAAACATGTTTTCTTTTGCAGAAAAAAACTAATTACATTATTATTGTGTTAAGTAAACAATGATGAACTCTGCTGAGTTACGTACATGTACTACTTAATGACCACCTGTGGGTGTAATGTTGTACGGCACAAAGTTCAATGGCATATTACCCTCAAGTAATGATTTTATTGATAATTTAACATAACCCCAACCTCTCCAGAGTATCCTGTAAATGCACAGTAGTAAGAAGATCAACATAAGGCTCTCATAACACTGTCAATGACTCAAATATAAGCATTTTAGACCCTTATAATAATAAATCCAAATGATCTAAACAATGTGACTTTTCTGATTGGCTCTTACCATTGTAGCAATCAAATGTCAATCTTCTATTGAAATGTGTGGGCAGCTAAGATGCAGTGAACCCACTAAGCTGCTGTAAGATTGGTATGTACTGTACAATTTGTATCAGTCTACAGAGCGCAAACTGGAAATAGTTTGCGTATTATCACACAAAAAACATTTGCTGAGCACATAGAATAACTCATTTCCCAAGTATATTGACCTCAATTATTAGCAAGTTGTTCTGAAATTGTTGCCAGTAGTAGTACCTCCCTGTGTGTTCTACAGTAAAGACAGATCACAGCTTAACTGTATGACTAAAAAGCAAGACCTTACACAGTACTAATGACTCCAAAAGAATTACATAGAAAAGAACAAAGTATTTAGTCACAAAACAGAGTTCTGTTTGAACAAAAGTGAACTCATAAGTATGTACCACAGCTATAGCCATAGTAATTTCCTAACCATTACATAGAAAATCATTTCAATGAGTATGTTACCATCAAAATGGTATACATTATGCAATGTTGTGTGAAAATCCTGTAACCTCATTGGTCAAAACATGTCACATGAACATGGGTAAATCCTGCATAACCAACAGCTGACTAATGGCATTTATGAAAAGCATAATTAAACACATTTACAGATGGATCCATTGTGTTATCACAATAAGGCACTCCAGGGTGTGAATTATTGGGTGATTTATCCACTTCTTGTGTGGTTAAGCCACTTGTCCGCACCTCGTGACACACTACACAAGGCGTGGGTAAATCCCCAGTAACCCACACACTGTTGTGCCATATTACTTAAATACTAGTCTGTCTGTCTGTGTCTGAACAGAGTATGTGGGGGTGAGGGCGGGCTACGGGAACCAAAACAGCACCCAATAATTGTAACACTGCAGCTAAAGTCTGTAACTTTCTTGTTGAGATAAAACTTGTATTCACCAACTGAAATATGCACTGTGTACCCAATAAATGAACAGTTGCCATGCATGTAACTGGTCAAAACCCATGGAACAGTAATGCCCCCCTCTCACAGAGTCATGCCATTTATCTCCATAGACTTTCTTTCACTATCACTGCAAAGGCACTAGTCACAACTTGTATGAGTAGACGACGTGACATTGCCTGTGTCATGTCATGAAACACCTAAGTGTTCCAAGTTGTCTACCATTCATTTGGTTACCTGTCAGTCAGATGTTCATGACCATTGTTAAACTTAAAAAATATATTGGCACAATGTGCAGTGGAAGGGTTACGCCTGCGGCAGTGTTATTTCTATGTGTAATACCATATACAGTACTTCTTACCAGTACAAATATTTCTCAAACTGTGACAACACATGTACAGTGTCACTGTGTCTCTACTTTCTTTACATGTAATTTTCTACTCATGATGCAGAACCTCCCATCACTTGCAGATAAGGACTTTTATTATTTAGCTGCTAATAAACAACTACTAACTTTTTCAATAACAACCTAATAAACTAATACAGCTGAACCGTATAGACGCAATCCTTTTGTTTAGAGTATTTGTCAACACTCAGAATACAATAACAGTATCATTTAGAGAACTGAAATACCTTCATGTATGTTAAAAACCATCTATCTGTCTTACAGTGGTTGGGGAGACATCAGAAACTCCAATGCGACAGGTGAAGCAGGAGTGGGCTGCTAGCCCTGAACGTAAGTCGAGCAAGAAAAAAACTGACACAAACGTTATACAGTACTGCAAAGAGTATCAGTTAATTAAACAATAATGCCCTCCAGGGTGTCTGTCGTGCTGGGATAACATCATGCCTCAGGTAGTTGGCAATGAGGCCGCAGGCCGAATGAGTCCAATTACTGAGGCATGACGTTATCACAAACGACACACATCCTGGACGCCATTATTGCTATTATATAGTGGCTCACTGTTATACAGAATAAAAAAAAATCATTGTAAATATGTTTTTGTGTGAAATAATATTTCTGTTTTTTTAGAGAAGATGAAACAATCAACCATATGGAGCATATGGCCAGCTACAGGTTAACAGTGCTGAGACTAGACCCGTGATGTTGTACTGCGATAACATCACGGGTCCCGTCACAGACTGACCAATCAGCCTCCAGGATTTTTTCTTGCCATTGTATTATTTCATGTAAAAGTATTTGTTAATACAACAATCAGAGGTATGAAGTACATCAGCTACTCATATCTTGGATACCACCACCTGTCACTGCATAGCTACAAGATACAACTAGTAACTGTGCCATGTACTATATTACTGCAATAACACAGTTGTAATACCTATGACATTGCCTTTTGTGTTATTTAACTCTACACCAATGACCCACCACCTGGCTTTTAGCCTGGTACTATTCACTGCACCATTACATACAGCAGTTAACTGTTCTGCTACCCTATTACTGTTACCATGGAGCTCTACTGTTAATACACATAACCTAATTCTCTTATAAGTCTGTACAGGGAGGTCTCACCTCCCTGGTACCATAAACTCCACAACTATCCAAACTATTGCAGTATGTAAGCAATACAGTTGTAGTATCACTATACATATGATTTGTTTATCTGTGGCTCTTCAGTCATAACATAGTATATCCACTACTCACACAATGACAGGGCCGGGGGGCAGGGACATAATGTAGATGATCACAAACAATCCCTAGATGACATAACATTTCTTCACTTATAAACAATCCTGTATACCAGACAAGACATGCTATACAATCTGTTATGTGTACCTACAGGAGTAGGACATGTCGTAGATCATTAAATGTAATTATTTACTCTTCCAGCTTGTGTGTTACTTTATGGTGATGCGCTAACATAAATATATATACTTGTTTTAACTGACAGTGTAAACTCACAATACAGTGCCTCATATGCAATGTATACACAGTACAGTTAAGCAACATACATAGAAAAACTGTATATATTGTGGCAGCATTTCAACTTGTTATGATACACTACTGACACACCTACTTCTTCATAACACTATAATTACATAGATACAATACCATTATAACTCCATCCTAGCAATAGATATACATAACAGCAATCTCATGTAGTAATAGTTTCTTTTTTCTCTTTACAGGTCAACTAAGTAAAAATCAGCACACTGTGCACTGCCATTGTATTCGGATGCTCGAGCACAAGGTTGACTGTTTGTCAAATGAAATCAGAGATCTGAAAAGAACATGACAATGATTTAAAAACAATCACAGAACAAGAAAAAATAATAAACCTATTAACTGCTCAGCAAGCAACAGTCAAGCTTGTGCTCGAGCCTGTGAGCATAGCGGCAGGTGCCAGTGCGGACAGCACCACTGCTTCACCTGTTGCCATGAGCAGTCTCCCTAACCACTGATGGACAACCTCCACAGCTACGTTTGGTGTTTCCTCTCAAGCTGGCGCAACAGCTTCCACTTCTGATGCGCCTCCACATTTTTTCCAGTTTCTGGCCTGGGCTGACTGAGCCAGGCAACACACCTCTTTCTGTTTTTGGTGAAAAACCTAATTTTTTGTACTTAATTTATTTTAACAAGGCATTTATTTTTGTATAAACAAATATTGTTTCAAACAGATATTTCTATATATTTTTGTAACTCTATTTTGATTTTGCTGAAAAAAGCTAAGCTATTATTTCCATGTCTTTTATATACATATATATATTTTGTGTACAAATAAAATCTTTTGATAACAATACATTGTTTTTATTGAACAACTTGTAATAAACAGTAGTTCTAGTCAGTATGCAGCACCTGTCCATGGGGGAGAGCATACTCTGGGTGAAGCCATGCAGTTCATAACTGTGGTAACTGAAGAGTGCCAATTATCAAGGACTTGTACCATTATATCTACTGCCTCACTTTCACTGTGTCCCTCCACTCAACATGCAGTACCTGGTCTCTGTCGTGCTAGGGGCCATTGCCTAGCGGAGGCATGCAACTGCTAACTGTCCTAGCTAGAGTGTGCTTGCAATTAGGTCAGTACACCATTGATGTCCACACCCTCAGTTTTGCTCTCTCTATCCACTCAGGGTACACTGCTTCTTCTGTAGTGTGGCTGTAGCATTCCATGAGTGTGGCCGTGTAAGGCACAACTGTACACACTGTTGTGTGGCTGTAGCATTCCATGACTGTGACGGTGTAAGGGACAACTGTACACACTGTTGTGTGGCTGTAGCATTCCATGACTGTGGCCGTGTAAGGCACAACTGTACACACTGTTGTGTGGCTGTAGCATTCCATGACTGTGATGGTGTAAGGGACAACTGTACACACTGTTGTGTGGCTGTAGCATTCCATGACTGAGGCCGTGTAAGGCACAGCTGTACACACTGTAGTGTGCCTGAAATAACAGAGGTCTACCATCCATCTCCATGGTCTTTCTCTTCCTGTGGTTCTCCACTCTGTATGCAGTTCCTGCTCTGGCCTGGGAGTGCGGGATTCCTGGGTGAGACTGTACAGGTCCTAACTATGAAAACGTCTCTACAGCTGCAATCAGGGAGGTGCACCATTGATGTGCATGGGCTTATTTCTACTATAGATCTACACTCAGCATACAGTACCTGGTCTGAGGGTCGGGGTGGGCATAGCCTGGCTGAGGCCATGCAACTCCTAACTGTACTAACTTAAGTCTACTTGCAATTCAGAAGGTATACCATTGATGTCCAGAGCCTCAGTTTTGCTGAAACCAACACTCAGGACACATTGCCTAATGTGCAGTGTGGGGGGAGCATTGCGTGGCTGAGCATGTGCAAGTCATAAGTGTGGTTACTGCAGTGTACCTGTAATCAAGGAGGTGTACTGTCAATGTCCATGCCCTTTTGTTTTACTATGGCTCACCACTCAGGATGCAGTATCTCCTCTGGTTGGGGAGGATTCCTGACTGAGACTGTGCAACTCCTAACTGTGCAAATTTGTGCACAGCTGCAATCAGGAAAGTGTACCATTGATGTCCATGAACTTATTTTTCCTGTGGTTCCACACTCAGTATGCAGTACCTGGTCTGTGTAGGGGGTGGGATCATTGCCTGGCTGATGCCATACAACTCCTAACTGTGCTAACTTGAGTGTACTTGCAATTAGGGAGGTGTACCATTGATCTCCACAGCCTCAGTTTTGCTGTGTCTCTCCACTCAGGATATGGTACCTGGTCTCTAGTGTGGGAGGAGCATTGCATGGCTGAGGCCGTGCAAGTCATAAGTGTGGTAACTGGAGTGTACCTGCAATCAGGGAGGTGTACCATTGATGTCCATGGCCTTTTGTTTTACTGTACCTCTCCAGTCATGATGCAGTACCTCTTCTGGTGGGGCCGGGGATTCCTGGCTGAGACTGTGCAATTTCTAACTGTGGAAACTTGTGTACAGCCGCAATCAGGGAAGTGCACCATTGATGTCCATGCTCTTATTTTACCTGTGGCTCTACACTCAGTATGCAGTACCTGGTCTATGGGGGTGGGTGGGGTCATTGCCTGGCTGAGACCATGCAACTCCTAACTGAGCTAACTTTATTGAACTTACAGTTAGGAAGGTACACCATTGATATCCACAGCCTCAATTTTACTGTGTTTCTCTACTCAGCCTAACTGTGCAAACTTGTCTACAGCTGCAATCAAGGAGGTGCATCATCGATGTGCATAAGCCTATTTTTACTGTAGATCTACACTCAGTATGCAGTACCTGGTCTGAGGATCGGGGGTGGGCATTGCCTGTCTGAGGCCATGCAACTCCTAACTGTACTAACTTGAGTCTACTTGCAATTCAGAAGGTATACAATTGATGTCCACAGCCTCAGTTTTGCTGTACCCTACACTCAGGACACATTACCTAATCTACAGTGTGGGGGGAGCATTGCATGGCTGAGGATGTGCAATTCATAAGTGTGGTTACTGCAGTGTACCTGTAATCAAGGAGGTGTACCGTTAATGTCCACGTCCTTTTGTTTTACTATGGCTCACCACTCAGGATGCAGTATCTCCTCTGGTTGGGGGGGAGTTCTTGACTGAGACTGTGCAACTCCTAACTGTGCAAACTTGTGCACAGCTGCAATCAGGAAAGCGTACCATTGATGTCCATGAACTTATTTTTCCTGTGGTTCCACACTCAGTACGCAGTACCTGGTCTGTGTAGTGGGTGGGAGCATTGCCTGGCTGATGCCATACAACTCCTAACTGTGCTAACTTGAGTTTACTTGCAATTAGGGAGGTGTACCATTTATCTCCATAGCTTCAGTTTTGCTGTGTCTCTCCACTCAGGATACAGTACCTGATCTATAGTGTGGGAGGAGCATTGCATGGCTGAGGCCATGCAAGTCATAAGTGTGGTAACTGGAGTGTTCCTGCAATCAGGGAGGTGTACCATTGATGTCCATGGCCTTTTGTTTTACTGTACCTCTCCACTCATGATGCAGTACCTCCTCTGGTGGGGGGGAGGGATTCCTGGCTGAGACTGTTCAACTCCTAACTGTGGAAATTTGTGTACAGCTGCAATCAGAGAAGTGTACCATTGATGTCCATGTGCTTATTTTACCTGTGGCTCTACACTCAGTACACAGTACCTGGTCTGTGGGGATGGGTGGGGTCATTGCCTGGCTGAGACCATGCAACTCCTAACTGAGCTAACTTTACTGAACTTGCAATTAGGAAGGTACACCATAGATATCCACAGCCTCAGTTTTGCTGTGTCTCTCTATTCAGGATACAGTACCAGGGCACCACTGCATGATTGAGGCCATACAAGTCACAACAGTACTAACTGAAGTGTATCAAACCACCAAAAGACACATCTGTGAGATGTTGGCTGCCTTCCCTCCAAATTGCAGCCCAAAGGTGCATGGAGTAACACAGTGTGTAGAAAGAATGTATGCATTGTAATGTGCATCGAAGCTTAAAAGGAGCACTGGAAGTATTTAATTACCAATATCTCAGCACATGCACGACATAGAAAAAAATTTAAATGTCAAAAGAAATTGGATTTTCCTGGCTAGGTTTTTGCTATAGCCCATAGGGCTATGTGATTCACAACAAAAAATCTGTATCTCGCATCGTTTTCGAGGTATGAGCCCCAAAAGGCGTGGTGTACAACACCATGTTAGTCTATGGGAAAAAATTCTAACTTTGGAGTACTGTAACTTTGCAGCCATGCAATATGTTTTCACCAAACCACTAAAAGGCACATCTGTGAGATATTGGCTGCCTTCCCTCCAAATTTCAGCCCAAAACACCAAACCATTTGTTTGCAGCAGGGCGGCAAAGAATTCCTGTAATTTTGGCCATAGCCTGAAAAGTAGTGTTGCGATAGTATTTGCAAAACTTTGCAAAAGTGTTGTGTGTGTGACACTACTTTGTGACACTACTGTTTCCAGAAACTTGAAAAATGTGTTTCTGAGGTGTTTAACCCCAAAATAAAGACATGGCTAGCATCCTCAGGGTCCGACTAGGTGAACACAGAAAGAATTGTGTCCCTAGAGGGTGCCAAATTTAAATGACAAGCATTTTTCTGATCACCAACTGAAAACAAAATGGTGGGTTTGCGACACTACTAGGGCCATTTGTGACACTAAAAAGTGCATTTGCGAAAGTGTTGAATATTTTGTTATCTTTTCCCATAGACTTATAATGGGAACTTGTTTTTTGAATAACTTTTGAACTGTTCAATATTTTTTCATGAAATCATCAAAAGGCACATCCGGGACCCCAGCTGCATCTTCCCTGAAGTTTTTACACCAGTCACACAAACCAAGCGACCTGTAGGCAAGAAAAAAGAAATTGCAAAAAACTGTAATTGTGCATTTGGATGTCACTTAATAACTCCACAGCCATATCTCCAACTGATATAAAATTTGGCAGATCCCAAGATCTATCATGCCCAATTATGCATGCCAATTTTCAGTCAAATCTGTTGCATGTTGGCAAAGTTATTAAGGTGCAAAATTTGACCCTTTAACCTTAAAAGTGCTACTCAACCCTAACTATGGTAGCACTATTGTGCTACCATATATATATATATATATATATATATATATATATATATATATATATTAGAGGAAAACTCCATTTAATGCATCAGTTAGGGTTGTTCACAGCGACAAAAATGAGGAAATTCTGTGCTAGGGTTGAAAGACCCCCTTGGACCCCACCCACCCTCAACCAGCATCAGGGTGCACGTGGTTATCAGCCCTAACTCTCACCAACACATGTGTAAAGAAGCAGAAGTGTAGGAGAATGGGGTGAGAGTTAGATAGATGACCCCAACATGCACCCTGGATGCTGGTTGGGGGTGGGCTGGGGGCTATGAGACTTAAACCCTGACACTGAATTTCCTTGCTTTTGTCACTGTGGAACAACCCTATCTGATTCATTAAATGGAGTTTTTTGCCTCTAATTTCCCTTCTTTTTGAGAATGAGTACAATCAATAGTAATGTGATGTCTTGTCACATAGTAACAGGAACAGCAACGCAAATGCAAGCGTCAACAGTCATGCACATGGTAAAGCAAACATAAATGGTAAAGTAAATGTTAATAGAAATGGAAGTGCAAAGTGATGCCGACGCAAACAGAGATGGAAACGGACACCCAAGCACGTACGAAAATGCAATTGGTAATGCGCACAGTGATGGCAGCGACATTTTAAATGCAAATGTTAAGTGTTACAGCAAAAAGAATGCCAAAGGGAACAGACATGCAAATGCTTACATAAACATAAACCGTAACGCTCATGGACACGGTATCGCAATTGTAAATGCAAACGGTAAAGTTAACATAAAGAATAATACCAAAGGAAACAGAAATGGAAATGGGAACAGAAGCGCATACTGAAACGCAAACTGTAATGCGCATAGGCACAGTACCGCAATTGTAAATGCAAATGGTAACAGTAACAGCAACAGTAATGGCAAAGGAAACAGAAATGCAAAAGGAAATGCAAGCGCATATGGAAATGCAAACTGTAATGCACATGGGTACAGTAACCAATTGCAAATGCAAATGGTAACAGTAGCAGCAACGAAGACACAAAACAAAAGACAAACACAAATGAAAGGGGTGCCGGAAATGCAAATGGAAATGCGTATGGTGACACAAACCAAAACGTAAACACAAACAGTGGTGGAAATGCAAATGGTAACAGTAATGCAAATGCAAGCGCAAACAAGAACGCAAAGGGTAATGCACACAGTGGCACACACGGGGAACAGTAATGCAAATGGGAATGGAAACACAAGTGGTAACGCTAACAGTAACAGTAACGTAAGCGCACATCCTGTTTTTGCCCAACAGCTGCATAGAGAAACACAGTGTGTACAAAGAATGTATGCATAATAATGGGCCTCAGAGCAGATAATGAGCTGTTGGAAGACTAAATTGCTTATATCTCAGGAACCGTATGAAGTAGGAAAAAAAAAATTCCCATGATTCAGGATTTTCCTGCCTATGTTTTGCTGAATTGTCGTGACTAAAATTCCATATCTCACACCATTTCTGAGAAACGAGCCCCAAAAGGCACAGCGGACGCCACCATGTTAGTCTGCGGGAACAAAATGTCAACTTCGGAGTTCCATAACTTGGCTACCATGCAATATTATTTCACCAAATCACCAAAAGGCACATCTGTGAGATGTTGGCTGCCTTCTCTCCAAATTTTAGCCCAAAAGACCAAACCATTTGTTTGCAGCAGGGTGCCAAAAAAATTCCTGCCATTTTGGCCATAGCCTGAAAAGTAGTGTCGCAATTTGTGACCCTTTTCACAAAAATTTGCGAAAGTGTCGTGCGTGTGACACTACTTTGTGACACTACTGTTTCCAGAAATTTAAAAAACATATTTCTGGGGTGTTTAACCCCAAAATAAAGACATGGCTAGCATCCTCAGTATCCGACTAGGTGAACGCAAAAAGAATTGTGTCCCTAGAGGGTCACAAATTTAAATGCCAAACCTTTTTCTGATCACCAACTGAAAACAAAATGGCAGATTTGCGACACTACTAGAGCCATTTGTGACACTAAAAAGTGCATTTGCGATGCTTTTGAATATTTTAACTTTTCCCAATGACTTATAATGAGAACTTGTTTTTTGAATAACTTTTGAACCGTTCAATATTTTTTCATGAAATCTTCAAAAGGCACATCAGGGCCTCACGTTCCCTGAAGTGTTCAGACCAGTCGCACAAACTGTGTGACCTGTAGGTGAGAGCAAAGAAATCACAAAAAAACGTAATAGCTCAATTGGTTGTTGCTTAATAACTCCACAACCGTATATCCAACTGGTACAAAACTTGGCAGATCCCAAGATCTACCATGTCCAATTGTGTATTCTACATTTCAGGCCAATCCATTGAATGGTGGCAAAGGTATTAAGGTGCAAAATTTGACCCTTTAACCTTTAAAGTGCTACTTCTACCATAATATATATATATATATATATATATATATATATATATATATATATATATATATATATATATATATATACTTATATAGTAAATCATTGTGTAAACCACAAACACTCTGTGTGCAAATATATTGTATTTGCATTATGTACATGGAGTGAAAAAACCCACTGATAATTAAGGATTAAAAAAAATGCCTCTGGAAACTCTTAATAGATTCTTATCTCATTTATACTATTATTTGTTTACAGCATATTACATACTAAAGTTAAATGCCTTACAATAAATGTTTTATATGCAAATCCACTGTTAACATGAATACACTAAAACAAACATTTTAAATTATTACTGAAATACACCAACAGGATAAAAAATGTTTTAACTTTTTCAATACTTCTTTAATTTTATCGTAGATACTAGTTGCAGCTTACATTCTGCTTAAATAGGACCATCTGTATATATAGTAGTTAACCTAAGAAACAATGCAGCTCAAATGTATCATTAAGCCCTGGGACCTGTAGTCCTCCTAGAGTATATATTCAATATGAGTCCCACTACAGTAGCAACCTTTCCAGGTTGCCACCCCTTGGCTGTAACTGTACTTTTTCCCAACCAATAAATTCGAATGAGTGACCCCGACCCCTCATTCTGATATGATGTGCCAGTATACTTTCCATACTGTTTTTTGTCTCTTTGACAATTGTTTCCTTTTCTATGTATGCCAATCAAGAGTTTCCCCATTCTAATTTTAAATTTACATATACTCATTCCTATGTAGAAACTCCCACAGGTACAAACAATTATATGCACAACTGATTTAGTGTTGCAATTAATTTGTTATAATGTTGCAATTAATTTGTTATAACTGTAAAGTTTTTCATTCAGGGATGCCTCAAAAGTGGTGCTTTTCCTCTCCACATTACAAAATTGGCAATGCCCACATTTGTGACATCCTGATGAGAAAGGGGATGGGAACCAACTAGTGCTGTGCAGAATTTTCAAATTCCAGCAGAAAAAATTTTGTGGAATTTTTGAAATTAAGCTAAAATTCTGTCAAATTTTGCCAGAAACAGAATGGTGGAATTCCATGACAGAAAAATGCAGAATGACTTCTTCCACAACATAGTTATTTTCTATGGAAATGATTGCAGAATGATTTTAAATGGAAAAAATGCTGTTCCATGGAATATATTCAGCGGATCGCAGCAGGTGGAATTCCACAGAAGAACCAGTCAAATTCAGGTGGAAATTCCACCGGTGAAATGGTTATTCCATGCTAATTTCACTGGTGGAATTCTGCATTCTGCACAGCACTAGAATCAACTGTTAGTTCTACCTCTAACTACAGTACAGCTGGTGGATTTGATTAGGGGGGTTTATAACTAAGTACCACTGAGTACACAATGTTGTGCACAAATCTACATACAAACATTGGTGACTTATTGTGTAATTTTTCAGTTTAGGATCAGATGTGAAGATGTGCCAGTTCCTTTTAATGATTTAGGAAATTTGTCCAGAATATGTGTTATAAGTAGAAACATAGGAACAAAGAATTTGATTGCAGAAAAGGACCACTTGGCCCACCTAATCTGCCCATTTATCCCTGCCTATACTGTCACCACCACTCTCTCTGTTGCCTATCAATTAACCAATTCTTACTCAGTTTACCACCTTAGGACCCACCTGTGAGCTGCTCAGTTTCTGATTACAAGATTTAGCTGGAATATTATATTGTTGTCTTTTGTTCTTTACTCTAAGCAGTTCTTCTCTAAGATTATTTTCTGCATATTTCCCTGCCCTAACCACGTTTTCTTGTGAAGGTCCTTTGTCTGTGAAGTGTCTCTCTAATTCAGCAACATTAATTTCAAAATTTACTTGGGTGGTTCAGTTCATTTTGATCCCATGGAACAGACTCTTTGAGATGTTTTCTATAGTGTGGCAGGGGTGACAGCTACAAGAATGCAAGGTTGTGTTCCTATCAGTTTTCTTTCTGAATAGATTTATTTCAAGGCCCACCACAGTGTTTTTTATATAGTAGGTAAGGTTCAGGAAACTAATTTGTTTAAAATAACTCTCCAAAGTGAATGTTAGAGTTAGGTTTGTGCTTCCAAGTACTCTTTGAAAAAAACTTAACTCCTGCACCCTCCCCATCACATCATAATAATATCACCACCAAAGTGTCTACAGAATACAAGTTTATCAAAAAATGGGTTGTTTACAGGGTTCAACACCACTCACAGTTCCCAGATGAAGAACCAGCATGGTTTGAAGCATAGGGGCATTCTTTGTTCATGTATGCACAGCAAGAAGCTGTTTTTTGCTGACCTTTTGTTTGTCTCCATTTAACACCATTTCCAATTTCACCCTCCCAAATGCTAAAATACAAATTGGCATAATTTGATGTGAGGGCTGCCCCTATGGCTGTTCCCTTAATCAGGAGAAAGTATTCCCCTACAAACAACAAAGTGTTGCATTTAACAGTTTCTCAGTAAATACAAAAAAGTAACTCATTCAAATTGTCTGTGTACAATGCAGTTTCTTGTAATGCATAACCAAGTGCGTGCAACCTTTGGAAAAGTACAGAGGCTGTGGATGAAACATTAGGAGGCCAGTTGGTGGGAATGCTATGTGTCTATCTGATTCATCTACCTGGATGTATCATTTAAAACTGACATTCACTTATGATCTGGTATGCAGAGGACACAGAGACTGCTTCTTTTTCCCTTTTCTATGATGTCACCTACAACTGATGAGCTCCAAGAGACCAAAACTAGAGTTGGTACTATAGTGCAGGCCTAATAAGGTATTGCAGTCCCCACACACAACATATGATAATAATATTATCTATATATTTTTTTCTTTAATTGTTGTTGTTGGTTGAAAGCTCTGTCACCATATCAAGGCTTTTCCAAAATGGTTACATTTAAATAACAAAAAAAAGCTGCCCACTTAACTTTTGGGATGGGGTCTGGCTGGCTGTCCTTGCTTCTGTGTGGAATTCTAGCCACAGCCTGGAAAGTATTGCATCTTATCTCACTAACCCAATCCCCTTACCTTGTTCCTAGAACTGTAATATGGTATCAAATCCAGGCAAGTTAGATTATTAGTAAGTTAGTTTTTTCAATTTCTACCATGTGCTTTCTGTGGCTTTCAAACTGTGGTTACCAGTCAGGGTTGGCATCCTTCTTTCCAAAAACAGTTCTCTTCTCTTCTCTTCTCTTCTCTTCTCTTCTCTTCTCTTCTCTTCTCTTCTCTTCTTCTTCCTTCTTTTCCTGCTTCTTTTCTTCTATCTTGTTTGGTAACCTCCCCTCTACCCAAGAAAGAAACAGACACATGGTCCATGTAACCCTGACTTGGACGCTGAGTACCTGGCCTAGTACATTGACTATTAATATAATGTATTCATTTCTCTCCGTTTAAGGAAAGTAAAGGAGGATGGTGCCTGTTTTCTCTTCTCTGTCTCGCTCCATGCATTACTAGCAACAGGAGAAAGCAGGAAAAGTGAGACAGACCCTATTTTTATTATTAAATTAAAATGTTTTCCCTCGGTGGGTGATGAAAAGAATTGTTCTCATCACTCCATCTCCCTACTTGCAATGTTACAGCACAGTGCATTGAAAAAGAGAGACAGTGTTTTATCTTTAATTAAAGCTACTTGCCCAAAATATGTCCATTTTTTGGGCTGTTTGGCTCTGTTTTGCTCTCTCCCCTCTCATCAGCATTTAAACAAGGCAATGGGTGTCAGAAAGAGAAAAGAGGAGAGCAACTTGCTCTACTCTTGGGGCCAAAGAGAAGTTGTCAACTGCTCTAATCAGAGCACTGACATTCAGTCCAGCAAGTTGGGCAGCCAGTAGGGTCAGGAAGAGAAAGCCTTAAAACAGGGGCTTTCATGAAAGTTAGCTGCACTTTGAGCACCTGATGCCATTCACACAGGCAGCATAAAAGACAAATTGTTCTGCTCCTCAGAGCTCTCTTTTAAAATACTAAATGCTGAGGCAAGCCTGTTGCTGCAAAGGTTATGCTACCTCTCATGATACCAGGGTTCAGAAGTGACCCTGAGTCATCGGGGCCAGGCCAGGGGGAGAAGGATCAAGTATCCCAAAGGGTGCTCACCTTTTCTGGAGGAGGAGGAGGGCCATGTGCTGTGCTGCACTACTGCCACCTGGGTGATCTTAGGTGGCAGTGCAAGCAAAGCTATGATGAGATTGGGCACTTTCTTACTGGGATGTCTGTGAGCTTGCTTGCTGATGTCCATGCAGTCCTTGCCCATGAGGAACCTGAGGGGGGAAGGGACCAGAAAAACCTGGAAAAACATCCTCAGTTGAGCAGAATGAAGCTAGTCCTCCTCACAAGCCCTGAACTCCTCACTGAACAGCCAACCTCACATCCAACCTAAATTCCTTCTGGGCATGGGAAACCTAGAAGACTCCACCATGGGGGACTGAGAGGCTGGGCTGTAAATCCCAGGGATGGGGGTTGACAGGGTTGGGAAAGAAGACAAGCTGAAAGGTGAGCTCAAGGACAGCAGGAGCATGAATTGCAGCAAATAAAAATTCCAAATGTTTGGCCGGCCAGGTCTGAGGGTTGAGGCGTTGGATGCTACACCTCCCCACCACACCGGTGACCCAGGTTTGGGAATAAGCCCAGGCCATCGGGGGTCAGCAGGGGATGGAGAGGATTGAGTGTCCAGAGGACAGCTCTTCTCTCCTGGGAGGTAGGGGTGTCCATCCTCTGCACTTGACTGGCCTCTGGCAGAAGTCGGAGGCATGGTAAGTGCAGTGCAGACATCTAGGAGATGGGGAGTTAAGGAAGGTAAAACATGATTGCAATGTTTCTAACAAAAGAGAGCTTAACAAATTAAGGAAAGAATATAAACAAATTATACACCACAACAGTGAGGAACATATTAAACAATTATGGAAAAAAAAATAGAAGCAGCAGTTGAAACTAAAGATAATAAGAAATTCTGGCTAATTGCGAGTAAAGGCTGAGGAGAATATAGACAAGCACCAGAAACAAATACTGAGCACCATCAATGAGTAGAATATTATAAGAATGTATTTCAAGAGAATAAAGATGATGAAAATCAAAATACAGGGAAAACCAAAAATAAGTGGAATGAAATATATTTACATATAGCTCCATCAGAGATACAAATTGCTATCAAATCCTTTGCCTCTCACAAGGCACCTGGTCCTGATGGGGTTCCAGTAGTTCTGAAACAAAACATAAACATTTGGATATCAATACTGCAAAAATTATTTCAAGCAGTAATGTGTACAGGAAATATACCAGAAAGCTGGAGCTACAATATGATTGTTCCTTTATTCAAAAAGGGTGAACAAAATGACCAGATTTGTTATAGACCTAGAGGTCTGATAGATTGCATCCAGAAGGTTTTTACCAAGATTATTAACAATAGGATCATTGAGTGGATCAAACAACAGAATAAATTAGATGACGCACAAGCAGGCTTCCACATGAAATACTCAAATATAGATCAATGTTTCACTTTAACACATTTAATACATAAATACAAAAATGTCAAGAAGTAAAATTAATATTGTATATTCATAGACTTAAAATCAGCTTTTGATAAAGTTAACGGCCCAGATATTAAAAAGAGTTGAGCCATGCGCAATAGGGTTGCGCCTGCGCAAGTCCAAAAATGCACCATTCTGCGATATTCAGCAGGAGGCAGTTGTGCCCCCCAAATCACGCTGAGCAACAACTCAATGATAATGAATGCATGTGCAACTGAAGGAGGAGGAACCATGCATAAATGGCACAGTGCGATATTTAACAACTTGCGCCATGCGCAGTAGGAGAGTAAGCTGAAGTTGCGCCATAGTGGAAATTAGCCAAAATAAAAGGGAGCAAGGGAGAGGTGCAAGAATGCTATGGGGAAGCCACATGAGAGCCAAAGATAGCAGGGAAAACTGGGCAGCAAGGACACACAGGGCCAGGCAGGAAAGGGCACCTGGAAGCAACAGGCACAGGGGAAGATGCAGGGAGACAGTGCAGAAGGGGGGAAGTGCACCACACAGCAGTGAGGCAAGCACAGACAGGTGTTCCCAGTGCAGGGGAAGTAGCAGTCAGGACAGTGAGGGGGATTACAGTAACAGCTGCCAAGGGGGTGAACACAAGCCAGGAACATGGCCAGTGCCACCTTCCAGATGGAGGCCGTAATGAGGGGGGTGAGAAGACGGGCAGCAGAGGGGCGTGGCCATGGAAGGGCCCGTCGGCAGTATGCCCCCAACAGGCAGTACTGAGCCCGCACCAGCTTTGAGCTGTACAGTGATACCGAGATTGTGGGCCGGTACCGCCTGAATCAGGAAATTCTGAGGCAGCTCTGTGAGCTGTGCAGTGATGTGATGCAGGCACCCACACGACGGAGCCGTGCCCTGTCAGTGGAGACGAAAGTGACAACTTGCATGTGCTTGCTCACCAAGGGTACCTTCCAGAGACCAACTGGGGACACCACAGGCATAACCCAGTTGGCCACGTCATGCCACCTCACCCAATTCCTCAGCACACTGCTGCCACATGCTGCGGGGTACATCCATTTCCCCAGCACACCAGTGGAGCGCACAGCAAACATACAGGAGTTCCATAGGGTAGCATGTATGCCTGGCATGCTTGGGACAATAGACTGCACCCATGTGGCCATCTGCACACCCCCTGTCCCCGAGGGGGCCGCATACATCAATCACAATGGCTATGCCTGCATCAACTGCCAGGTGGTGTGCGATGCCAGGGGGTGCATAATCAATGTCTGTGCCACGCACCCTGGGGGAGCACATGATGCCTTCATCTGGCACCAGTCGGCACTGTGCCACAGATTTGAGAGTGAGGATATCCCCACTGGCCACCTAGTGGGTGAGTATGCAAATCACATGGACAATCATAGGCCCTGGGGGGCATGGTCAGAGGTGACATGAGTAGTGGCCTATGTGGCCCGGGGCAGGGCGATAATGATCACCAAACTAACCTCCAACCTCTACACACAGGTGACAGTGGATACCCACTTTGTTCCTGGCTGCTCACACCCTACCGGCGGCCTGCGACCCCATCGCAGCAATGCTACAATGAGGCACATGCCACCACACATAATGTCATTGAGTGGGTGTTCGGGATGCTGAAGGCACATTTCCATTGCCTGGATACCTCCGGCGGTGCCCTACAGTACAGCCCCTCAAAGGCCTGTGGGCTATTTCTGGCCTGTTGCATCCTGCACAACATGGCCAATGAATGTGGGATAGCCGTACAGGTCAAAGAGGGGAAAAAAGAGATGGGGACGATGAGGTTGCCGGTGATGATGGTGATGGGCAGCTTCCCCTTGGGCGACGGGACCCCCGACTGCTCCGGCTGGCACAGCTGCACCGGGACACCATCACAGAGGAGCACTTCAGCCAACCCAGGTAAGTCATGGGGCCATGTGCAACCAACAGTGGCTAAGGCACAACCAACAAACACGGCTGGACACACACCAGGGGTGCAAGCCATCAAGGGAAGAGGCAGGACATGGAACCACACACACAACCAGGGATGGGTGAGGTCTAACATGCCACATGGATGGACACACACACACACACACACACACACACACACAATGCACCAAACATGCACAAAGGGTAGGAGGCACACTGACCCAGAATGCCACCCTAGCCATACACATGTCCTCAGATCACCACACCACTGCCTGTCCATGTGCATGTGTCAGATGCTGAGCACCATTGCACATTGGTGTACAGTGCAATGCAGGCATCATGATGCACACGCAACTGCAGACAGCAGCTGGGAGGGTGTACAGATGGACTGTGTGTCTGTGTGCAGGGCCGGGTACCCACCCGTGCAATGCCCACTGAAAGACACAATGCACACAGGGCAGCACCAGACAGTAGCCATTTTTGGAGACAGGTCAGTCACACAACACAGTGCCCCGGCTGCCATGAATGCATGGGAGGCCCTGCTAAGACCTGCCAGCACTGACAGGCCAACCACTGGCCTCATGGGGTGGCACCGATGGTGCCCCAGAGGTTCCACTGCATGAATGTGACTGTGCTCGCACCGGGGTCTGCAGCACACCAAACATGCCTGTGCCAGGCATGCTCGGGATGCCCACAGCTGAACCCAGTGTCGACAGAGAGGGTGTCACACGATGCTGGGAATGGGGGGTGGACAGTGCACTGCATGGTGTCTGCGATGCATGGGCACATGATGGTGTGCCCATTGTGGCCATGACAGCAGTGAATGCCTGTGTCTGCCTGTCAATGGCAGCGCTCACATCCTCCTGCAACCAGTCCATCCCTGCCAGGATCAGAGCGGTGTCTCTGCTGCAATGCTCCTCTGCCCCTCCAGAGCTGCATGCAGTGCATCCACTGAGATTGCAAGCCACATCTGCTGCTGGAGTGATGCTTGCAGTAGGCTGGTGTGCTCATTCAAGAGGTCATCTGCCTCCTCAGCATCCTGTCCCTCAGGGTGTGTGCGGCCCTGATGCTCAGCACTCCTTGAGGGTGGGTGCTGCACACCAGGACCAGGTCTAGGCTTGTCCACAGGTGGTGCACAGATTCCACCCCTTGACCCTGTACCCCCAAGCCCATTGGCCAACTGCTGATGCTGCCCCTCCAGCTGCCACTCCCCAGGGCTCACTGGTGCCACTGCAGTGGCTGCAACAGTCCCACTGTCCTGTACACACACCAGTGCTGCCCCACTGGTGCTGACAGGCACAGGCTGGGACTGTGCTGACATGCAGGCCTCCATGGCAGCACCACCTACAGCCATGGCCATGATGTTACCTGCTGTGTGGCCATCCCATGGCTCACACATGTCACTGCCCATGCCGTTAGTGACATCATCATCGGTGACGGACCCGGCACCAGCCCTAGACACAGCATGCTGGCATCCGTGGATGCTGGCATGCTGGGACATGGGCAGGGCCTCCTTCGCATCTGTTCCAACAACATCAGTGTGGACAGCCAGGCGGGCCCACTGGCGCACTGAGCCATGTATACCTGTGAAGGTGGATGGGCCCTCCTCCATCTCCAGCTGACTGTCCTCAGTGGACAGGCCCACCACCACTGACCCATGCAGATGCTCAGGATCTGTAAGGGAAAACAAAGTCACGTTACTGCATGTGACCTACCCTGCCCCCCCCATAGACAGTCCATGACCTGCCATGCAGTGATGGGCTACCACCCATCTGGAAGCCACCACCCAGAACACCCTCAATGGCACAACACTGCATGCTTCCAGCAACCCTCTCCTCCTGTGGGGTCAGCTGTACCACCTCCAGCTGTCCCTCACGTGTCACAGCTCATGCTACCCTAATGGCAGCCACCTTCTCCTTTATCCTCCTCCTGTCTGTGCCCATCTTCTTCTTGCACTTCTGCACAGAGCGCTGGTGTCTGCGATGCAGATTCACTGCACATGCCACCTCCTCCCATGCAGCAGCAGCACGGGCTTGAGATGTTCCCTGCCGTCCACTGAGAAGCGGCTCCTGATCCAGGTAGGCCTCAAACAGGGCATCAGTCTCGGCCTTGGTGAAATTAGGCCTCCTCCTCCTTCCACCACTGTGTTCCTCCTCTTCCACAACTCGGTCTGTTATTATTTAGCCTGTAAGAATGACAGCTGTTACCTGTGACTGTGCAGTCCCATGCATGTCCCTAAATCCACAGTCCACACTCCCAAACAGCATGCAACTCACCAATAGACTGCAGTAACCGACTATGGCCAGTGCAGCCCAGTGTCACACTTTTATAGCGCAACCCATGCAAATGAGGCAAGGCACAACTTTAAGTGGATGCAAATTGCAGTGCTATGCCATTGAATGGCTGATTACTTGTTTTGCATATGATGACTGAATATCGCACTGTTGCGCTTTGCTCAATTGTGTTGAATGTGCTGAGCCAAGGGCGCAGTTCTGTGACATGCACAGTACACACCTCACTGCGCATGCCCAGGTTGCTGACACAGGCGTCTGCCATGCTGCTGATGTGCTGTGCATGGGAAGCAATGCAGGGCACAGCTGCCATTGTGCCAGCGGCACTACAGTGATATTCACCTACATGGCGCTGTGGCACTGGGCCATCATAGGCGCACTGGGGCAACAGCATGGTAGGCCACTACTGGAGGTAGCACCCAGGCATCCAATCAAGCTACACACATTGGGTTCCAATGGCTCTGTGCCTGTCCATACCCCAGAGCCCCTTGACCCTGTGCCTGACCTTTGCCCCCAGGCACCATGCATCAGGCATGGATGCACCACTATCGCTCTGTTCGGTGACAGCACAATGGGGAAGGGCAGTGATGTACTGTGCAGCATCTGCACATGGGGAGCCATGCTGCAGAGTGCCATTTTGGCTGGCAGAGCTAGGAGAATGGCACGGAAGCGGGCTGCACAGTGGAGCCAGGTAGAACTGGCCAACCTAGTGGCCACAGTGGAGCCACTCCATGGACCACTGTTTGGGGAGGCACCCCTAGACAGGTCCAGGAGCCAGGTGTGGGAAGAGGTGGCCACTGCACTAGAGGAGGCCACAGGAAGGGGCAGACAGCAGAGCAGTGCCGCCACAGGTATGGCGACCTGCGGTGGAGGGAGCCAGACCTGCTTTCCCACCTGCAGGGACATGCCAGGAGGGGCACGGTGCCACAGCCAGGTAGGTGTTACATCAACACATGTTTATCTTCCAAATGGGTATCGCGGTTGTATGTGTCCATCACATAGGGAGGGACCATCCGGTGTTGGCTGTGGTGGTGTTATCAGGGTGTGGGGTGGGTGGATCTGGCTGGGTGGGAGGGCACACACCTGGGGGCAGGGGGGCTTTGCTATGGGATTGTACTGATGTTCCTGTCTCCATGTTTGCACCACAGGGCCGGAGGAGCGGCGTCTAACCCGTGAAATGCGGCACCACCAAGAGGAGAGGGACGCGAGGAGGGGCGATGGTCCATAGCACCTGAGGGACTGGCTTGATGATGGTGAGTGCCATACCTCCATGATTACTATTGCATGCTGTGTAACAGGGTGGGCAGCAGGACATGAACACCATCCATTGACTCCACTGCCATGCACGCAACTTGTTACAGTCAGCACTGTCCAGTGGCACTGCATGTCTGGGAGTGCATCGATGGTGGTCCATGCGTGCACCAGGTACATGGCTGTGCCACTGCCTTCGCACCACATAGCCATGTCACTAAACAGCCACGGTGGTGCTGTGCATGACTTGGCCGGTGGGTGTGTGCAGCATTCCGCATGGCTGTATGTGCCTGGGTGGGCAAGTCTTGTGGACGTGATCACTGTGGGTGGTCACACACCATCACAGAGGCATGTCCCATGACCGTATGCCATGCACAATAGGTGGTCTGTATGGGGCTGTGCATTCACACCTATTGACTCTGCTCACTTATCCTAGGTGTCCACCAGCTGATGGAGATCAGGGAGGCATTGAGGGAGATCTTAACTGTGGCAAGGGCATCATTAGAAATCCTTCAACGGATCAACCAGCTTGGGGGCCACAGGAGGCAATGGTGGAGGAGCAGCCAGAGGGGAGAGTGGGGCTCCCGTTAACAGTCTCTCTGCCCCTGATATCCACTACACTCTTGGATCCACCCTCACACCCCTCCTTTCCTGTCTGATTTGTTCACCCCGCCCCTTACCCACCCCCACCTTGTTTGTGGCCTTCCCCCCCAGCTTTGTATATAGTATTGTATATAGTTCATTTTGATATTGTTTTGGAATACAGATCTTTTGATATGAATACTGTGGTGGTCTCTGATTTGCAGTGGGCTATAGGTGCTCAGCTGCAGTGGTGTGCATGGCGTCAGGGGTGGTGCAGTCATGGGTGTGTGTGTGTCCAAGGGAAGGTGACTATGGTGCAGGGGTAGCTATCAGTCAGTGTCTGTGGTATGTGTGTGTTGTGCCCTGTGCACTGGATGACTGTGTGCAGTGGTCCATGGTGCATGCTCTGTGTCCATGGTGCCCCTGTCAGCCCATCCATGGCCTGTGCAGCTGACAGCCATGCATGTCTGTGACCTGCACAGTCTGCTGGCATGTCAGTGGTGGCTATCCATGCAGGGCAGCCACTGTACTCGTCACAATGCTGGGTTGCCTCCTGTCACTGCTGAGGTGCATGTCTGCCTCGGGTGACACTGTGGCCTCCACAGTTGTTGACCCACCTCCATGCTGTAGCTTGTATGTGTTGCAGGGGATGTGCACCACTGTCTGTGACTTGTGCTCCAGGCAAATGATGGTGATGTACAGGTCCACAGTGCCTGCTCAGGGTGGCTGGCTCTCCTGTGCCATGGAGGACTGCAGGTTGTGTATACACAGTTTACATGGGCCCACGCTGGGGGCTTGATTGCCCTGCTACTGCATCCCTGTGTTGTTGTGCCCTAGGGTATGGGTGGGTGTCTGTCCATGCACTGTGTGGCATCCAGTGTGGTGCATGCTTCCACGCACCACTGTGGGTGTCTGCGCTGGCTGTTGTGGCCAGTGCTCAGTCAGGGTGTGTCATTGGGAGAGTGTGAAGGGTGCTGTACCACTGGTGGTGGTGTCTGGGGCATGCCCTGTCCTGTGTGGGGTACCTCGTGTGCCAACACATGGTTGGCCTCTCAGCTGCACCTCGGGGGGGCTGTGCATGGTGGCACTGTGCATGCTGTCATTGCATTGCTGTGTGCTGCCACCCACTGATGGGTGCTCATTGTGGAGCTGTCTTGCATGGTTCTGTGGTGCACAGGGTTGCATTGTCACAGTGGGGGTGGTGGCATGCATGGGGTTTTCTGCAGTGGTGGACGCTGCTCCTGAGCAGGGTGTCTGGGGGGTCACGGTGCAGGGTGTGCTCTGCATTGGGGGGATGGTGTGGCATGGTGTGGTCAGCCCTCCTTGTGTGCCAGTCACAGCTTGTCGGGGGTGTGTGATGGGGCACCATGGCCCGGCTGTGGGTTGGTTGCTTGTCTCCATGGGCCAGTGGTTATTCCAGCCCTCCCCCAGTTGTGCAGTGCATGGGGTGTGGAGGGACAATGTCTGTTCTGATGTGTGTTCCTGTGCCCATCTGTGGCATGGGTGGTGGGCCCCTACCTTCCTGGTTGTGCAGTTGCATTGCCACCCTGCTGCTGGGGGGCATCCCTAGTTGCACTATGGTGCCTCTGGACTGCTCAGCTGAATATCCCTTGTTGCACTATGGTGCATCAGATCTGCTCAGCTTCCCCTCCCTAGTTGCACTATGGCACATCAGATCTGCTTAGCTTCCCCTCCCTAGTTGCGCTATGGCACAGGTGGTGTGATATTCAGTCATCGGCTGTAGGCACAGTTTGGCCGGCTCCGTTTTTGAATATCGTGCCTCTTGAGCATGGGCGCAATGGACTTGCACTTGCTCCTGCTACTGCACACTTTTCGGGTGCAGTTTGAATATCTGGGCCAACAGGTATAAACTGTGGTACACTTTGCATGAGATAGGAATGAATAAAGGCATATTAGAACTGATTAAAATTTTGTATCAGGACAACTACAAGCAAGTTAGGTATAACTCAAAAGGGGGCAAAAGTGCACCCTTTAAGACCTGTAATGGAGTAAGGCAGGGGTGCGCATTGTCACCTATTTTGTTTAATTTATACTTAGACCACATTTTAAGGAAAATATATAATTCAAGTTTTCATATACCAACAATAGGCAATTATGCATGTCCTCATTTGACTTATGCCGATGACATCATTTTGATTTCAACCAGTTATTTCAAGGTAAAAAGAATGCTGGGAAAATTCTCAGAAGAATGTAAAAAGGCAGATTTACATATTAATTATAATAAAACAAAAGCAATGGTATGTGGAAAAACAAATAAATATAAATATCATATAGAAGGTAATAAATTAGAGGTGGTTAATGGATTTTGTTATCTAGGGATTTATATTACAAAAGAGTTAAATTGGGGAAAACATGTCAAAGAATTAGAACTTTAAACAAAGAGACTTCTACCAGCACTAAATAAGTATATATAAAAATATATATATGATGGATACTCAGTAAAAGGTTTTATAAATGTAATAAATGCTAAAATGAGTAGCCAACTGCTATACAGAGCAGAACTATGGGGGAACAAGAATGTAGATATGTTGATAAGTGCTTGAATAAATATTGTAAAAATCTTCTAGGTATTTCAAATGGTACCCCATCAGCAGTAGTTAGTGCAGAGTTGGAACAATTCTCCATGGAAAGTCAGATTAAAATAAGATGTACTAATTATTGGATTAAAACCTATGCTGTGTCAGAGAAAGAAATACCTATGAAATGCATAGAGGAGGCTATTGATTACTTAAAATGGAATAGTACTACTATATATATATATATATATAAAAGGGAAATAATAAAACCAAATGGGCTAATGCACTGTCTTATATACATTTTTAGAATGCCCTTAAAGATGGTAACAGAAGAAATCAAAATAAGATTTCAGGGGGCAGTACTGAGCAGCTTGCTGGCAAGATACACTCTTACACAGCTTTACATATCTAAGCAACTTAAATTACAAAAATCATTCTTTCAAGCAAAAATAGCAAAATAAAACTGACATCATTGAATTGCTGACATTTACTGGTGTTGTTGGACACCAAAAACTGCTATGAGCCACAATCAGAAGGCAAGTGGTAGGAGTACTAAAAGTTCTGCAGCTCCTACAGACCAGGCCGCATCCTCGTTGATGACTATAGCTGGTGTGGATCCTCCATGGAGGGCTCTGCATGCCTCCATGCAGGCAATCGATTTGAAGGTTGAATCGATCTTGCAAAAAATTGTAGAACAAGATGCAAAGTTACAGGCTGTATCACAGACTGCAGAGTCAGCAGAAACAAATGCCAACCATACTATTGCTTTAACACCCAAACTAGTGCAAGAAAATGCACAGCTGAAATATCAATTAGAAACATTGGAAAACACGAATCGGGCCTTGCATGTTTGCATCATTGGTCTCCCAGAAGGGAGTGAAGAACCTGATCTCCTGACCTTCTTACAATTCTGGCTACCCAGAGCTCTGAATTTACCTGGGGACAGTCAACTTACCAAAGCTTTCCGAATTACACCCAGAGCAGCTGGACCTCATGGGGAAAATCCTAGAGTAGTGCTACTCATTACTCCTAATCCCAGTATTAGTGACACTCTCTTACAGACTGCCAGAGTGGTGGAAGATCTTGTATATAATGGTGCCACAATTCATCTTTTTTCCAATTTGTCTTTTGCCATATGAGCCAGGTGCAAGAAATGTGATGTTGTTCGCGCAGGGCCTAGGGGTTACACATTCTCTTCTTATGCCTGCACGACTCCACATTCATTATGGGGGTCACACCTTCCTGTTTAGTGATCCAGTGGAGGCCAGAAAAAAGGGAGAGGCCATCGCTTGTGAATTTCAAGTGGCTGAGGTGCAACAAGAGTCTAGATCAGAAGAAGAGACCTGAATATTTCTTTAGGAACTTCCTTTCCCTTTACATTTAAGTACTGAATGACTGCTAATTCATCTGTGCTGTAGCCTAATGAAGCCAGATTCCATTTTTTCTAAAAAGGGCTGTCATTTAGATAAAAGTTGTTTTCATCTTGCTTTCTCTTGCCTAATTAATTATTAAAAAATAAATATGTATACTGTTTAAATAGTGCTCAACATGTTAGGAGTACCTGACTCTGCATTTGGGGGCATCTCAACACTGGATGCTGAGTTATTACCATTTGAAGGTACACATTTTAGGCTTGCTCCCCAAAAGCCTTAGTAGTGTGTAGCTTCTGGACAATATTTGTGTTTTCTTTAATTTTTCCCCTATGTCCTAACAAATAGACTGTATAGGCTTTACATTCTGTTTACATTGGATGTATTGTAGCTTATTGCAAGATGCCTTGCAGGAGATTAAACTGTACCTCATTGTATTATGATAATGCATAAACATACAGTTTTAAAAAAAAGATTTCAGGACATAGCAAAACAGATGGATCTACAATTTTGCAAACAGAATAAAAAAAGCACATGGATGTGAAAAACAAAAGAACTCGTAAGTTGGAAAACTACTTAACTCAAGTTAAAGGCCGTAAAAAAGGACAAGTATTACTAGATTCTAATTTGAAATCTGTGAGAGTAATTGGTTAAATGCAATATATTAAAAATGTGATGCAGATAAAAGAATATGTAAATGCACATTGGGTCTGGATGACCTAGTGCATATGTTAATACTTTGCCTGCTATACGAAAAGGAATGGAAAAATATTTAGGTGAGTTACTGGGGAAGTTGAATTGTGAACCTAAGGATATGGTAACTTACGTGTTAAAAACAGAAATCCCCAGAGAGATGGATGCTGTGACTTCTCTTTTCTGCTCCATGGGAAAAAAGAAATTACACTTGGTAGATGGTAAATGATTTGATATTTTCTACCAGTTCTCTTCAGAAGGGATATGATATAAGAATAAATCGCATTGTACAAGAATTAAATTATTGATTTTGGAAAATTGTGCAATGATAACCATAGGTAATTGATCATTTTAGGGTAAGAAGCAAGGAGGGAAAATAATAGGACATAGTAATATTAAATAGTAGGAAAGTCATCTTTAATGATTGAGGATACATGAAACATTTTGCATATTGCACAGACTGGTAAACAGTTGAACCTTTATTAACTATTTTTGAAATTTGATGTACATGGGTTTTTAAATGTATAAATTATAACAAACTGTGCTATAGTTATTATAAACATTGCTTTTAATTGAAATAACATTAAGTTGTTGATCAATAAAATATTGAATTGAATTGAACACTTACCGTCACAGCAGACAGAGGCAGGTCTTAGAAACATAGAAACATGAAATTTACCAGCAGATATGGGCTATCCAGTCTTCCCCTCTTTTCCCTTGCCTATACTTCCAACACAGACCCAACATGATCTCTGGCTCCCCGCCTCCATTTCCTATTTAAGATTCCCTTGCACCTATCCCACGCATGCTTGAAGCTCACCACTATTTTCATCTACACTACTTTCACTGGATGACTGTCCCAGGCACCCGCCACTCTTTCAGTGAAGAAGTACTTGCTCACGTCCATCTTAAATTTTTTTCTCCTTACAGTTTCATTGTATGTTCCCTTGTTCTCATGCACCTTCTTCTCTAACAAATACTCCCCTGCAGTACTTTGTTCAACCCCATGAGGTATTTATAGGTTTCTGTCATATCTTCCGTCTTTTCTGGAGGAGGAGGAAGATTTTTTTTTTGGCTGGATAGAGTGCTGGCTAGCTTTAAAGGGCTGGCTAGCTGATGGAGGGATGGCTCGCTAGGTTGACTGACCAGAGGTTGGCTGGCTGGTTGGAGGCTGGCTGGCTGGCTTGAGAGGGCTGGCTGGCATGAGAAGCCTGGTTTGCTGAAGTGCTGTCTACCTGCATGACTGGCTTGCAAGTCATCTCTGTGACATTTGTCAATACCTGCAGGAACAGGGAGACAAGAGAAAAAGAAAGTACATTTTAGTGTCTTTGTGTTCAACCTCAATGTCCTGAGGAAAGAACAAGCAAGTTAGTAATGCAGGTAACATAAAGCAGGTGCAGAAATACTTATCATCACAGCACATAGAGGCAGGCCTTGCTGGATGATGATGATGATGATGATTTGTTTTTGACTGACTGGAGGGCTGAATGGCTAGAGGGGGTTGGCTGCTTGGTTGTAAGGCTGGGTGGATGGAGGACTGTTTAGCTTGAGATGGCTGGCTGGCTAGCTGACTAGAATGCTGGTCAGCTTGACACAGCTGGCTGGTTGTAAGTGGACTGGCAGGATGGATAGCTGGCTGGACTGAGATTGCTAGTTGGCTGGATGGTTGTCCAGCTATGTGAGACTGTCTTGCTGGTTGTCTCTGTAATGTTAGTCAATATCTGCAGGAACAGGGAGACAAAGGGGAAGAATAAAGTGCATATTAGTGTCTTTGTAGTCACAACCTTGAAATCAGCCTTGATGTCCTGCAAAAACAACAAGCAAGTTAGCAGTAAAAGCAACATTTGGACAGTGGATGCAGTAATACTTACCATTACAGCAGACAGAAGGAGACCTTACAGGAGAAGGAAGAGGCTTTTCATGGCTGGCTGGAGGGCTGGCTGGCTAGAGAGTTGGCTAGTTTGACATGGCTGGTTTTATGGCTGGCTTGACAAGTCTGGCTGGCTGGCTGGAAGGTTCTCTGGCTGCACAACTGGCTTGCCAATCATCTCTGTGCTCTGGCTTGGCAGTCATCTATGTGATTTTTGTCAGTACCAGTAGACACAGGGAGACAAAAGGGAAGAAGAAAGTGTGTTTTATTGTTTTTGTCTTCACAACCTTGAAATCAGCCTTAATGTCTTTTGGAAGAAAGAAGCAAGCTAGCAGTTAAACAACATTTGGGCAAGTGCAGTAACACTTACCATCACAGTAGACCGAGGCAGATCTTGAAGGATGAGGAGGAGGAGGCTTTGGTTTTGGCTGGCTGGAGGGCTGTCTTGCTTGAGAGGGTTGGCTGGCTGTTTGGAAGATGGCTGGCTGGCTGGATGGAGGGCTGGCTGGCTTGAGATGGCTGGCTGACTCGGGGCTGCCTAGCTGGCTAGAGGGCTGACTGGCTTGACACAGTTGACTGGGTGGCTTGACAGGACTGGCTGGCTGGATGGCTGGCTAGACTTGAATATTGCTGGTTGGGTGGGGGGTAGTCTGGCTGTGCTGGAGAAGGAGGAAGAGGAGGAGATTTTGGTGGCCTGGTTGACTAAAGAGGGCTGGCTGGAGATAACTGGCTAGTTAGAAGGCTATCTGGCTTAACACGTCTGGTTGCTTGGCTGGAAGGCTGGCTGGCTTGGCACAGGTCGTTGGAGGCAAGCTTGCTGGAAGGCTATCCATCTTGAGATGGCTGGCTGGAGGGTTCTCTGGCTGAACACCTGGCTTGCCAGTCATCTCTGTAATGTTTGTCAGTACCTGCAGGAACAGGGAGACAAAAGGGAATAAGAAAGCAAATTTTAGTGTCTTTGTAGTGACAACCTTGAAATCATCCTTGATGTCCTGAAGAAGGAGCAAGCAAGTTAGCAGTGCAAACAACAATTGGAGAGCAGGTACAGTAACATTTACCATCACAGCAGACAGAAGCAGGCCTTTCTTGATGAGGAGGTGGAGGAGGAGGATGAGAATGATTTGTTTTTTGGCTGGCTGGAGGGCTGACTGGCTTGAGATGGCTGGCTAGAGGGCTAGCTGGCTTGACATGGCTGACTGGCTGGCTTGAGAGGAATGGCTGGCTGGAGGTCTGGCTGGACTGGGACAGCTGGTTGGTCTGGAGAGTTGTCTGGCTGTGCTGAAGGAAGAGGAGGAGGAGTTTTGTGGGGCTGACTGGAGGGCTGGCTGACTAGAGTGGGCTGACTGTCTGTAAACAGCTGATTAGCCAGAGTACTGGCTGGCTTGACATGGCTTGTTGGCTGGCTGGAGAGCTGATTGGCTTGACATATGCTTGTTGACTGGCTAGTCTGACATGGCTAGTTGGAGGCTGTCTGGTTTGAGATGACTTACTGGAAGGTTATGTTGCTGTGTGACTGGCTTGTCAGTCATCTGAAATGTTTGTCAATAGCTGCAGGAAGATGGAAGCAAAAGGAAAGAAGAAAGAGTGCTTGTGTCTTTGTATGTACAACCTTAAATTCAACCTTGATGTCCTGAGGAAGGAACAAGCAAGTTAGCAGTGCAGACATTTGGACAGCAGACACAGTAACACAATCACAGCAGACATAAGAAGGCCTTGCAGGAGGAGGAGGAGGAAGGAAGAGGAGACTTTTTTGTGTTGGTTGGAGGACTTGCTGGCTGGTGAAGGCTGGCTGCCTTGATGGCTGGAGTGGTGGCTTGCTTGAGAGGGCTGTCTGACTGCAAGAACAGGGAGACAAAAGAGAAGAAGAAAACACATTTTAGTGTCCTTGTATCCACAACCTTCGAATCAGCCTTGATGTCCTGCAGAAAGGTTTACACCCACCACCTCCTCTGGAAGACTATTCCAGGCATCTACCATTCTTTCAGTAAAGAAGTATTTCCTCGCATGCAGTATCTCTTGAATTTACCCCCCTCCAACTTCATTGAATGTCCCCTTGTTCCCATGCATCTTTTTCTCTTAAAATGCTCCCTTCTGGTACTTTATTTACCACCTTGTGGTATTTATATGTCTCTATGATATCCCCCTCTCCCTTTTGTTTTCCAGGATCTAAATACTGAGGTATCTTACTGTAGGTATGTTGATGCAGACCCTTCCCCATTTTAGTTGCTCTCCTCTGGACTGCCTCAACAATCAATGCAGTCCCGTCACCCCAAAATATAGGGCTGGTTGACAGCACAGGAAAAGAAAACAGGAAGGGAGGGCAACAAGTGTTTTAGATGGCAACACACTCTCAAGACCCACTACCCCATGCAGTCTTCCAGGCATCCAGCTATGGAATCTAAGCACTAGCCACATATTGGAAGGCAATGACTTAGTGGATAAAGGCACTGTAACCAGTGTAGGAGATGTACTCTGAACAGGCACAATCAACATCACTTTGACCCCATACAGTTGATAAATGGAACATAGCCCAGGAATGTGGGAGGAGGCCCCGTACTCACCAGCTATTTGGGATCTGCGTCCTGGGGTCATGAGGGGTCCTATAACACAAGCCCAAAGCAAGAGAGGTGATCAACTATCAGAAAGAATGGAACCCAGGCAAATGAGGCAGGCTCTGAAACAAAGGGAGGCTCCAGTGTCTGCAATATGAGTGGGTGAGGTAAGAGAAGTTTTCCCAATAATACTGTGTGGCACTCAATAAACTAGCCCCCACCAGGCAGCAAAAGAAAACACATGGGGGAGGGGATGTACCAATTCAGTGAAGAGGGAAAGAACACCCAAGGGAGTCAAAGCAGGGCCCCAATTAAAGGTTCCACAGTAGAAGCAGCACAAGAGATCTGGATCCAACAGGGGTCTTAACATACCTACAGGGTAATATAAATTGACCCCAGCTCTGGCTCCATCTTCAAAAGGCCCTATATGTGTAACATAACCATTAAAGTAGAGTCCCATACTCCCCCAGAGAGGCAGTCAAAAACCCTTGGGTTCTCAGTATATAAAACCAAACAGTCTATGAAAAAGTCTAAAACTGCAGCACACTGCTGAGCACCAGAGTCTTTCATGTGGTGGCCACAGTACACATACTGACCAATCCCCTTCCTCGCAGTTCCAGGCCCACTAGACACCTCTTGAACAGAGGGTACAGCCCAGAAGCAGAGAGGGGGTTACTCTAAAAGAAAAACACAGCACATTACATCAATCAGTGGCTTCAAGCTTTGTGAACAATCAGGCTGTAGCAACGTTCTGGATTTCATTGGGGAATCCAGACCTGAGAAGCCACCAGGTGACAGTAGTGTAGAGGCTGCTACGATATTGCAGGAGACCACCATGGTGTAGAATGTTGCCAGAAGATGTGCACTATCAGGAAGCTTGGTCTTCTTTTCCAGTCCGCCAAGGTGTGCTGTAGGATGGTGAATGGATTCAGGTGATCAGACAGCCCTGGATGTCCTCTGAAGATGCCAGAAAGCTGGAGCTATGTATCTGACTACAAGAGGGAGTGGCTGCTCTCTTTGCACTCCAGGGCAATTACAGTGATGGCTGCGGCTCCTTTATGTTAATAACCAATCCTGCTCTTGTTATGACAGGCTCCCTTTGGTACCCTCAGGAGGGTTTTTAGACAGTTCAGGGTTCTAGCTGGCCAGATCCATCAACTGGCATGTAACATCAGTATACAGATTATGTGTGGTCAGGAACTGTTCCTCCACCTCGGGGTGGGGGGTGCGGGACACCATTTTAGGTAACCAGGAAGATGGAAGGGTAACATAAAAATGCCAAGAGACAGAAGGGTCTTGTGAACCCTGATGTAGGACTGGTGGCAGTGGAACAGCTCCATAGAGTAGTCTGGAAAGGAATGGACCACGTGGCTCTGCCACCTAAGGGGGCCTCTATCATGGACCACCAGTAGTATGTTTTCCAACACCAGGTATTTTAAAAATCTCACCAGGATGGTTCAGGGCCTGTCTGTCAGCCTTGGTTTAGGGGCTGGAGAGAAATAGACCCAGTAAGTTTCAGGATAGTGGCAATCAGGCACATTAAGGATGACAGATATGACTGACTGGGAAAAAAAAACTGCACAGTGTCTTTCCCCATAGTACCTTCTCAGAACCCTATGACATGAATGTTATTCTGCTAGGACTGGTTCTCAAGAAAATTGACATTTCCAAGCAGATACTGAATCTTCTTGTTCTGCTACCTCAAGAGAGCGTACTGCTGGTGCATTTATGCTTCCAAAGCTGCAATCCTAGTTTTAGCCACATCCATGAGACTCTCAATAGAGGCAAAGTATTGAGAGGTTTGAGCTGCTGTGACCTTTAACTCAGCAGTATCCTGCAGGATGCAGTTCAGCATCTCTGAAATCTGTCTGAGGTCAGTTCCCGCCATCCCACCACCCTTGCTTCCAAATAGCAGGTGCCTCAGAACTAACCCCAGCAAAAATACAGGACAAATCCACAATAGAAGTTCCAAGAAAGAATATCAGGGTGGAGCAGAAACTAAGAACTGAAGATAGCAGTTGCTAGTGATTGGTCATAAAAGAGCAGCAGGAGTATACCAAATTGCACTGGATTAGTGCTGTGCAATAATAAAATTCTACCAGCAGAGCTATGGTGAAAGTTGGAATTTTGTCTACATGAAATTTCAAAATGCACTTTGCAAAATTTCACGCAATTTCAGCTTAGAACAGGGGAATGCATTTATGAATTGCAGATTAGTGTATTAAATTATGGAAAGAAATTCTGCAGAACTGATCACTGAGCCGAGCTGTGGAATGATTGCATGTACTGTGGTTTGATGTATTAAACTGCGAAATGGAATACTGCAGAACTGTAATTTTGCAGTTCATGTGTATCATTCTACAATTCATCCAAAAAATCTGAAACATGATGAAAATTCACTAAACACATTATGAGGATTCAGATTTTGCTAAAGTCAGAATTTTTGCAAAATTCAAGAAATTTGCAGAATTTCACAACATTTCTTAAATTCGGAATTTGCAGCTTCCTTCAAGCACTAAACTGGATATAGGTATAGGTAGAGGAGTGAAGTGCTAGACACTTAGGCTGCCATCTTGGTGTAAGGCAAACATATAAACATTGAAACATAGACCTTGACAGCAGATAAGGACCACTTGGCCAACCTAGTCTGCACATTTCCCTACCTACAGGATAAGCTGCAGATCCTAGTTAACCAGCAACCTATTTCTTACTACCCACCACAAAAATTGCCTTATGTCTGTCCCATGCATTCTTGAATTCTTCCACAGTTTTAGATCACACAACCTCCTCAGGAAGGCGGTTCCATGTGTCCACCACTCTCTCTGTGAAAAAATACTTCCTCACATTGCCCCTGATCTGCCCCCCCATCTTCAAATTGTGTCCCCTTGTTCTTGCACATCTCTTTTTCTGAAAGATGCTACCCTCTTGGACTTTATTTATTCCACTGAGGTACTTAAAGGTTTCTATCATGTCCCCCCTCTCCCTCCTTTCCTCAAGGGTATACATATTAAGCTCTTTTAGTCTCTCCTCATATGACTTCTCTTGCGGACCCTGCACCATTTTAGTTGCCCTCCTCTGGACTGCCTCTTTGCTGTCTATGTCCTTGCAGAGGTGGGGTCTCCAGAACTGGACACAGTACTCCAGATGGGGTCTCACCAACTGTCTGTACAGAGGGATAACAACTTCCAGTTTTCTGCTGGTGATGCTTCTCCCTATACATTCCAGTATCCCTCCCCAGCCCTCCCTACTTCCTTCTCACATTGCTTGCTAACCTTAAGGTCATCTGATATAATTACCCCAGGTCCCTTTCCATTTTTGTTGTTGTTAGTACCCCCCATTGTGTAATCTCCCCCTGGGTTTTTGTTCCCCAGATGCATTATTTTGCACTTCTTTGCATTGAATCCAAGTTGTCATACTTCTGACCATTCCTCCAACCTTGCTAAGTACCTTCTCATCCTTTCCACGCTCCTTGTGAATCAACCCTGTTGCAGATCCCTGATATTATATAATGCAGTATACTAGAAGTGAAAAGAAACTGGGACATGAGGATATGTGTGATTGGTGGCAATACTGTACATGTGACTTCATACAGTACTTAAAACAGTTAGGAGTTTGGCTATATGGCTACTGCCCCTCATTTGCAAGGCACCTACACAGAGAACCTGATCAGCTTGAAACATCAAAAACATAATATCCTTTATAAAGAAATGTGTTTCTTGAACTGTGGAACAAAAAAGCTGCCATTTAAACAATATCCCATCTTCTCACCATAGATTTTCACATATGTGGTTTACAGAATTACCAACTGCATACTGCTCCACAAACTTACAATAATCTGCAACATGACTGCTGAAGTTCAAATAGTGCATTAAATACTGTGGAGCAAAAATCATAGATCACTCAAGCATCTACTGTATATTCAGGCAGACAGATCCAGATAATGGACAATCCTGTTTGACATAAATCATAAAATATACCACACCCTAAACTCAGTCATGAAATATACCACACCCTAAACTCAGTCATAAAATATACCACACCCTAAACTCAGTCATGAAAAATACCACACCATAAAATCAGTCATAATATATACTACCCCATTAAAGCACTCATGAAATATACCACACTTTAAAAATAAAAACTTAGTTAGCATTTAGTCTTGTAGATGTCGTTCTTACATTTTCCCTTTGTCTTCGCCCATCTCGAGATCTGTATTCTTACACTGTACTCTGCCCTTCCAAGTTTTCAAAAACATTAATGGCTTCATAAATTACAATGTGTGTAAGTGCAGAACTGACAATCAATAGCTTATGGTTAATCATCTGGTACATTTGTAAATTTGGGTGTGATTTACATAAAATACAGCATGAAGCACCATATTCACTTGGCAGATTAATATTCAGAAAGATGCATTTTGGCAGGCTATTATTATGACTTTTGAAGTAATTGATGAAATGAGAGATGAAGCGTAGAAAAGAAATGGATTTCAAATGAGTACATGTCACCAAACACTGACAAGATGATGTAGCCAGTTGTTAGAGTGCCTTGAAATGAGATGTGTCATTCCAGCTTCACAATAATTTGCAAAAATATTGTGACACAGTTTTAACCCATTTCAGCCAAGCAGTAGTTTAAACTTAAAAACACCTTCTATGCAATAGTCTGACTCACTTCACAACTGAAGAAACACTTACTATGAGGTTTAGAAGTACAATCTGATTTTTGAAGTATACTACAGTGTGCTATTGAAGGGTCAGTGTCAACTCGGCAACACTGGTCGATCAAGCACTGAAGTCAAAATTGGAACTGGAGAACATTTGTGCTATCCTAAATTATCCCCTGTGATCTCTTATCATGCAAAAATACTTACCCGGGGAGAATACAATATACTTTTGTGCAGTCTTTAAAAAATCTGTGCCACCAGGTAATGTTGGCTCACGTGTGTATGACCATCCAACATTTATTCATACACAGGTTACACCTTCCCACCCTCACCCCACCCACCCCTGGAAATAGTTCCTTTATACCTGGGGTTCTGACATCATTTCCTCAAGAGTGCAAGGTGCATGTCACTGTCATATCCTCCTCTAGCACACTGCACTGACAATATAAGCATAAACATTGTATAATATAAATATATATTTCTACATTACATACCAATCACCGCAAAAAAAAAAATAAAAAAAAAAATATGGGAGTAATAGCAATGTAATGGCTGTGGGGCAGCAGTCTTCCGGGAGTCTTTCTGAGGCTGAGATGTTGCCCTATTTGCAGACAACTGTCTGCCCTGAGGGAGGAAGTTGCCCATCTTCAGGCCACACTGGACAGTAGTATGGGGACCTTCCCCCAGGCCACAATGGACAGTAGGAAGGGAACCTCCCCCATCCAGGGAGCACCAGAACCACCACCACTACCTCAGAGGTTGCAAAGAAAGCACAGCAGTTGGACCACAGTGGGCTCAGGGAGGATGAAGATGGTGGAACAGAGGCACACCCAGTCAGATGTTACACACCACAATCCATACACCATTCTGGGGGAGCATAGCTCCCCAATGGATACACCCACAGAGGAGACTAAGGAGGCTGAGGACAACTGTCACAAGGGAGGCCCACAGGAAGGAGGCAGAGGACACCACAAGGAAAGGAAGCAGCTCCTGGTGGAGGACTCAATTATTAGGGGGATAGAACTGGGAGGAGCTGGGAAATATGAAGTAAGGTGCCTGCCTGGTGCCATGGCTTGAGGGACAAAAGCGACATCCTCAGGATCACAACAACAGCTGCAAGGGATTCTGAGTTGGACGTAATTGTCCACCTAGGGACAAATGACTTGGCTCATCATGAGGTTAGAGCAGTGCAGGAGGACATTGCAGAGTTGGGAGGGCCTAAGACAAGTAGCACACACAGTATCATTCTCAGAGGTGCTGCCTGTCAAAGGCATGGGGAGGCGAGGTAATTGGCACCATGCAGTTTAATGAATGGTTGAAAAAAATGGTGTGGGACACAGGAGTTTGATTTCATTGGGGACTGGGGTTCCACCTGGAGGGACACCAGCCTATACTGGCAGGATGGTCTGCATCTGTCCAGGAAGGGAACAAGTCTTTTGAGCAATCAGTTTAAATGCTTCATTGGCAAGCTTTTAAACTAGTCAATGGGGGAGGCACTGACAAGCAGCAGAAAAATCCCAGCCTCTCCCTACAAAACAGGGTACTAAATGAGAAAAAGACCAAGGTAGAACGGTCAGTGGGGGATGATGCAACAGAAGGTAAGGCCATCAAAAAATGGAGAGCAATGAGTACCAATGCCCGTAGTCTAGGTAACAAGCTTCCTGAATTAGTGGCCTTGATGGAGGAGGAACATCTGGATATCATGGCAGTCACAGAAACATGGTACACACAAAACCATGACTGGGACGTAAACATACCAGGATACACTATCTACAGGAGGGACAGGGAGGGTAAAAGAGGAGGAGGAGTAGTTCTTTACATAAGGGAAGGAATGAAAGCAACAGAACAAAAGGGTAAACAGGGAGGAGGAGAATAAGCACTGTGGGTAAATTTGGAGACAGGCAATGGCACCACAATCCGCACAGGGGTTGATACAGACCCCCTTCTCAGGGGAGGAAATGGACAAGGAAATGATAGAAAGTATACTTAGAATGGCAGAAAAAGGGAGATATTGCTGATGGGTGATCTGAATATGCCAGATGTTAACTGGAGTGCAGTTGCAGCTGCCACTTGAAGAGTGCAGTTATTCTAGATGCCCTCACAGGGGGCATGCCTTAGACAACTAGTACTGGAGCCCACTGAGAGGGAGCAATATTAGACTTGATACTTCAAATGGAGATGGAGAGGACCACAGATGTAGAAGTGGGTAGCCATCTGGGAACTAGCGACCATCGAACAGTATAGTTCACAATAAACACAACAATAGAGTCAAGCCATACAAAGACAAAAGTACTGGACTTTAGGAGGGCTGACTTTGCCAAAATGGGTGAGTGCCTAAGGAATGCACTAGCAAATGGGCGGGAAGGAGGGGTGGAAGAACAATGGGGAATAATAAAAACTGCCATCACAGAGGTAACAAGCCTTTGTGTGAAGCAAATAAACAAAACAAGACGATGTAAGAAACCCTATGGTTCTCAAAGGAAGTGGCAGTGAAGGTTCAAGAGAAAAAGAAAGCATTCAGGAAGTACAAGGAATCGCAGCAGGAGCAGGACAGAGAACTGTATCAGTTAAAGCAAAAGGAGGCTGGGAAGGCAGTCAGAACAGCAAAGGCCCAAACTGAGGAAAAGATAGCCAACTCAGTTAAGAAGGGGGATAAAACCTTTTATAGGTACATCAGGGAGCAAAGGAAGACCAAGGGAGGGATAGTGAGGCTTAATAAAGGGAGGGAGGGTGGGCAGAGGGAGACTGTGAGAAAGGCAGAGATACTAAACAAATATTTTTGCTCAGTATTTACAAGGGAAGAGGGGAGGTACATAAAACAAACAGTAGTAACACTCTGGATACAGAAGTTGATACCAGCCCATTTACAGAATAAAGGGTTCTGAAAGAACTCTTAAAACTGAAGGTGGACAAAGCAATGGGGCCTGATGGGATTCATCCCAGAATTCTAAAAGAACTAAGGGTAGAACTAGTGACACCACTGACTACCCTCTTTAACAAATCATGGGAGGATGGGGTGGTACCCGAGGACTGGAGGAGGACAGATGTGATTCCCCTTCACAAAAGTGGGAGCAAGGCAGAAGCAGGAAACTATAGACCTGTTAGTTTAACCTCAGTGATAGGGAAAATGATGGAATCACTTAAAGGAAAGAATTGTCGAGTATCTAGAGGCCAGAGGGGCACAGGACCCTAGGCAGCATGGATTCACAGCGGGAAGGTCATGCCAGACGAATCTGATAGATTTCTTTGACTGGGTGACCAAAGTAGTAGATCAGGGAGGGGCTGTGGACATGGCCTACCTAGACTTTAGCAAGGCATTTGACACAGTCCCACACAAAGATTAATATACAAGTTAGCCAGCCTGGAGTGGGTCCCAAGATGACAGCCTGGGTAAAGAATTGGCTGGAGAATAGGACACAGAGAGTAATAGTAAATGGAGTCCACTCAGAAGAAAGGAGGGTTACTAGCGGGGACCGCGAGGGTTCAGATAGGACCAGTCCTCTTCAATGTTTTTATAGCTTGACATGCAGAAGGACTGGAAGGAAAAGTATGTCTCTTTGCAGATGACACTAAGATCTGCAACAGAGTTGATTCCAGGTGGGTGGGGTGGAAAGGATGAGAAGGGACTTGGCAAGGTTAGAGGAATGGTCAAATGTATGGCAGCTTAGATTCAATACTAAGAAGTGCAAGGTAATGCACCTGGGAAACAAAAACCCAGGGGAAGAGTACACAATGGGGTGAGATACTAACAACTACAAAATGGAAAGGGACCTGGGGGTAGTCATATCAGATGACCTAAAGGTGGGCAAGCAATGTGAGAAGGCAGCAAGGAGGGCTGGGGGGATACTGGGATGCATAGGGAGAGGCATCACCAGTAGAAAACAGGAAGTTATTATCCCTCTGTACAGACAGCTGGTGAGACCCCATCTGGAGTACTGTGTGCAGTTCTGGAGACCCAATCTCCGCAGAGACATAGACAGGATGGAAGCTGTCCAGAGGAGGGCAACTAAAATGGTGCAGGGTCTGCACCGGAGGACATATGAAGAGAGACTTAAGGAGCTTAATATGTATAGCCTCGAGGAAAGGAGGGAGAGGGGGGACATGATAGAAACTTTCAAGTACCTCAAGGGAATCAACAAAGTCCAAGAGGGTAGCATCTTTCAAAAAAAGAGGTGTGCAAGAACAAGAGGGCACAATTTGAAGATAGAGGGGGCGGCTCAGAGGTAATTTAAGGAAGTATTTTTTCACAGAGAGGGTTGTGGATGCATGGAATGGCCTTCCGGAGGAGGTTGTGGATTCAAAATCAGTGGTGGAATTCAAGCATGCATGGGATAGTCATAAGGCAATTCTGGGGGTGGGGTAGGAAGAAGTAGGCTGCTGGTTAACTAGGATCTGCAGCTTATCCAGTAGGTAGGGAAATGGGCAGACTGGGTGGGCCAAGCGGTCCTTATCTGCCGTCAAATTCTATGTTTCTATGTTTCTACACAGACACAAATGATTATGGCTTAGCTGATGGGAATATGAAAGGTTTCTGGCATGGAAAGAAATAAAGAAAAATGATTAGATTGTTGAACTCCACCTATGGTATGTGTTACCAGCATCAACATTTTAAAATATAAACACAGGTTAAAGATGCTTCTTATTGAATTACAGTATAACTAGTCCAAGTTCAGTCTCTGGAAAGATTTAGTGGTGCTGAAAATGCTGTGCAATATATGGTACTGTACTGAGGGAACATATTCAGAGTCCATTTTGTCTGCCGTGCTACCACACAATAGTGACCATACCCAATGTGAGGATGGACATTTATCAGCTTGAATGCTGACCTGGCACATGTCATTTAGCCCTCAGTGCCATCCTACTTCAGGACTATCTAGTCCTGCTTTTAAAGCCTGAGCATGGATAGTTTCCACAGCCTTAATATGCTGATATGCTATTTCACATTTTAACTATCATTGCTGCAAAATAATGCTTTTGAATGTTTTCCCTTATCATGTCCCTACCCCCTTAGTTTCAATATATGTCCTACAGATCTTCTTCATGGGTATCTCAGTAATCAGGTCACACTGTAGGAACTTCACCATAGGTGAAGCAGGAGTCACATGAAAGATTTTCAAGCAGTACCACTGGGGCCACCCACACCAACATCATCTGCTAACATCACCAACCCTATAAAGGCAGGAGTGGTTCCACTCCTTCCTCAATTCTTTACTTGCATTGACTTTGTTCACATGAGTCTCTGTGGAAGTTCTGATGCAGTTTTTTGCAATTTTTACTTACACTATCTCTTTCACTTTGGTTTTTAGAATCTCTTTTACAGCAGAGATTCCTTTACCTTGTTTATGTCAAGAGTTATTCTCTCCACCTTTTTGTTTCATTGCTGCCACTGTGGAAAGAAAATTACCCTTCAGATGACCATAACCTCTGCGTCTGCTGTCTTGGGCCTAACCACAATGCCGCTGACTGTGAGCTCTGCCAGAAGTTTAATCAAACAACCCTCATGCGACACAAAAAAGGCTTTGAAGAAATTCCTAATGGAGCAACAAGTAGCCAGTTCTTGGCAAGGGTCCTCCAGGGTTCCTCCTTCCCAGTCACCAGCAGATTAATTGCGCTCCCAGGCCTTGAAGGTCTGAGACAAGTCCTTAGGGAAAACTCACAAAAAAGACCTCAAACAGGACTATCTCCCCTAGTGGTACTCCCACTTTCTGATGGCTTCTTCTTCATCCTCCAGGGGTACTGTGTTGGCTATGGCTGCACTGATGTCCTCTGCTGTCCAGGCCTCTGCTCCTCCCAGCCCCTTACCAACAGTGCCACCTCCCACTTCTCAGGGAGGCCGGCTGTCCACCCATGGGTCCTTGGTCCCCTGCTTGTCAACCCTCAGGTCATTGACGCCAACTCCTCCATCACTGCCTGCTGCTTCTCCAGACCCATGGTCGTTGGGCTCCTCAGGCTCACAAGCACCTACAGATTGTTCATTGCACTTTATGCCAATGACCCCTGCACCATCAGCATATCCATCTCCTGCTGTTGACTTCAACAATATTTCAGCCAGGAGCACTACAGCCCTGGTGCATTAGTTGGGCTCTCACAGACCTGGGTCCCCGGCACTGTCGATGGCTCCGTCATCATTAACGCTGCTTAGGCCTTCTTGGGTTGCAACCCATAGGCCACCATCAGCCCCTTGATCATCAGACCTTGAGGTAGAACAGCTTGATGATGAGGAGAAGTACCATCCTGACCTCTTCCTCACTGAGTAAGAGAGGAGGAGGAGGACATGCCTCTTTCCTCTGATAGGTCCACTGCTTCTTCAGTGAGTGAAGACTCTGTTAATCATACTCCCAGGTTCCCTTCTGAAAATCCTACTGTCTTTATTGTCTTGAAGCAGCTGTCCACAGCTATGGGTTTCCATACTAAGAAAGAGGATGCCACCAGAAAAGAACTGGCGGACTTCTTGGAGATTCCAGCATCTCCACTAAAGGTCATTCCTCTCATCCTCCCAGCACTGAGGAATGCCACTACTGTCATGTACCATAGGCCAGACATGGTTCCTGCCATGTCCCTATGGGGGTATCCGTGAAACAAGGCAACTGAAATTGGGCGACAACAAAAATGGTGATCCAGTTACGATGTCTGTGTTCATTACTACCAAGCAGGGGGGGGTGACCGGATACTGGGGTGGGTGAAAAACTGCAACAGAAAGTTGTGGGTATACGCGTGCGCACACACATGGTGGGGAGAGGCAGGGGAGGGATGGTATGTGGGAAGGGCTGTGGCAAGCAGCTGCTGAGTTGGTCAACTAGCGTGGTGGGGAGGGTGGTCAGCTGGGAGGTGAAGGGTACAGGGTTTGGGTCTGGTGTAGTGCTAGGGTATTTTTGTCTGCAGGTGGCATGTATTTTTTAAAGTTTTTCACCACCACTGACATATACCCCTCTGGAGTTGAGAATCCTTAAGTAGGGGGGTGCAGGGGGCACTGACCCCCGCATTAAAAAGGAGACCTGTAGGTCTCAGGTGCTGTTTTTGTCCTTGCTGTGAGTGTGCATCACTGAAATTGATTTTCAGTGATGTACACTCGTCATAATGGTGATCGTCTTTCTGCAATCGCAATTTTGACATGGAACCCCCTATGGGAGCATACGCTATATAATGCCCCTCAAGGTCTGCTGTGTTATACTGCCCAACCTGAGACAGACCCTGTGGTTATCAAAGTAGCACATGACATGTCCAAGGTGCCTAAGCACCTTAGCTCCATCCCCCCCGACAGATAATCTACAGTAGGTGGATTGACATTTGGGGCAAGTAGGTCTATGCCTCCTCCACCTTGGGGCTTTGGATTGCCAACAATCTTTTTGCATATGGTTAAGTACCAAAACACCACCTGGAAGATGGGCAAGGCAGCTGCTCAAGCCCTCCAAGAATGTTCCCAGAAATAGGACGTTCTCAAATGCTTACAGTCCACTGAGGATATTAGTAAACATCTCCTCGGAGCCTTTTATGACATTTCCAACACTGGTGCCAGGGCTACTGCCACAGGCATCTGCCTTCATAGGAACTCCTAGCTCAGGGTCTCTGGGTTTGCAGTAGACGTCCAGCTGAAGCTGTTGAATGCCTCCTTCCATTGCTCCAAGCTATTTGGGCCAGACATCAGGACATCATCAATGACTTACAGGCCTCTGGTGGGGCTATCAAGTCTGTCCATTTTTACCATTCACAGCCTAGGAGCAGACAACACTCACCCTTTCATAAGGTGTCCCACAAATCAGGAGCAGACTCCCTTTCCCAGAGCTAGAGATAGACCTCTTCCACCTTGCCTACCACTCTTTCTCCTCTGGCACTGCTGCAAAGCAACCCAGGGGTGACAGATCAGTTCCAGTGGACAGATACACCTCTGCTTGACTGCTTCTCAGACCCCCCTCTTTCTGTCCCTGACCATGAGGTGGTGGTCAGAGGTCGGTTCTCCCTCCATCTCAGTCTACAGTATGGAGAACCATCACTTCAGATACCCGGATTCTTTAGATTATAGAGAGGGTCACACTCTGGAACTTGTAGAGATGCCTCCAGAGACTTCTCCAGTACCTTCCACTTATCCCCCAGCCCATCTAACTGTTCTCTGAGAGGACATACAGTCCCTTCTGCAGAAAATGGCCATTGAGCCAGTGCTTGGGCACCAAAGGAATAGAAGATTCTATTCCAGGTTCTTCCTGGTCCCGAAAAGAACTATAGATCTGAGGCCTATTCTTGATCTCAAGGACCTGAATCTTTATATCCAGTACAAAAGAATTCCTCACGATCACTCTGCTAGGCCTGCTGCCCCTACTCAAGCATGGTGACTGGCTGTACTCCCTGGATATATTGTACAAGATGCTTACCTGCACATCTTGGTGTGTGCACCACACAGAATATTTCTTCAGTTTATTTTTAGGACAAGCATTACCAGTTCAAAGTATTGCCTTCTGGCTTATCCTCTATGCTGTGGGTCTTTACAAAGTGCTTAGCAACAGTAGCTGCTGCCCTCCAAGGACAGCAAAACTGTACATTTCCCCCTACCTGGATGACTGGGTCCTCAAGGTTCCATCTAGGGAACAGCTCCTCCAGACCCTGGAGAGAACCCTCCAGCTGTTTCTCTCCTTGGGTGTCACTGTCAGTCTGAACAAGTCTGTCTTAATTCCATCCCAGGGATTATAGTATATAGGGGGTAGTCCTGGACTTGGCACAAGGAAGAGCCTTCCTGCCTCTCAGAAGGATGGAGTGCTTTATTGCCCAGGCTCAGGAGGTCACCCAGAGCCACTATGTTCCTGCAAGGGTATACCTAAGGCTATGAGAACTTATGGCTATAGTCATTGTCATTGTACCCCTGGCTAGACTGCACATGTGAGTGCTCCTGTTTACACTCAGGGTACAATAGGACCAACACACATATGGCTTAGAACAGTTAGTGCTGGTCTCCTGCCCAGTCTGCAAGGTGCTCCAGTGGTGGATGAACTCCAAGAACCTGTTACAAGGCGTTCCATTCCAGAACTCTTCTCCTCAGCAAATCCTCACCATGGATGCTTCTGATTCAGGCTGAGGAGCACACCTGAGCTCCTTTCAGACTCAGCAGACATGGTCCCAGATTGAAATGTCCCTGCATATCAATGTCTAGTGGATGCAGGGAAATGCAGGTGGTCTTGTATGCCACACAGCCCTTTCAGAACCATCTTCTTCTGGGCCAACTGTTGATTCAGTCAGACAGTCTCAGTGTTGTTTACTGTATCAAGAAGCAGGGGGAATGTATTCATACTCCATGTGCAGGAAGGCCATGAGAGTCTGGTACTAGGCATTGGAAAGCAGTCTGGTTCTCTCGGCAGTCCATGTCCGTGGCATGCTAGACACCCTAGTGGACAGCCTCAGCTGGACACAGTCCAGCAGACACAAATGGGAACTTCTTTCATCCATCACAGATCTGTTCACCAGATAGAGGTATCCAGAGTTGGACCTTTTTGCGCCCTCACTCAATGTGAAACTGCCCAGTTTCTGCTCGCTAGGGCCTGGAATTTTCTGGCAAGATGCATTGTCCCTCTGCTTCCTTCATACCTTCCCTCCATTTTCTCTTATTCAGAGGGTGCTAATCAAACTACAGAAGGAGGGGGGCAGCATAATCCTGGCCACAGCAGATATGGTTTCCATTACTGCAACAGTTAGCAGAGGAGCCTCTGGTTCCCCTGCCCCTTTGCAAGTATCTGCTGATGCAGGCACAGGGGACTCTGGTCCATCTAAATCTCCCTTCATCTGCATGCCTGGCTCCTGTGGACATAGACATCACCCAGTTTAGGGTATCTCAGTGGGGGCCAAGTGTCCTTGTAGTGGCTCAAAAGCCCTCCACCTGAGCCACAGATGCCATGAAGTGGAAGAGGTTTTCCATCTGAGCTGCCAGACATAATCTGGACCCTTTATCTGTCCAGTGAGCCAGATTCTGGACTACCAAATCTCCCTGTTGAACTCAGGTCTCCAGTACTCCTCCCTCAAAGTGCATCTTTTAGCTATTTCTGCCTTTCACAAGCCCATGGATGGCCATACCATGGCTCAGTAAGAGGTGTACTATACTTTTCTCAGGGCTATCCTGCATCTGAAACCTCAAATGTGTTTCCCTGTCCCAGCATGGAATTTAAATTTTGTTTTGGAAAAGTTGACCCTGTCTTCTTTTGAACCAGCCACAACTTTCTACTCTTTCTTTCTTGGAACACATTATTTTTGGTTGCTGCTACTTCTGCTTAATGGATTTCTGAGCTTCAGGTTCTCTGGTGTGAAGAGCCGTATTTAATTTTTTTCACATAGACAAGGCATCTGCTCATGAATCCTAAGTTTTTCCCTAAGGTGGTGTTTGAGTTTACCCTGATCCAATCTATTCACCTTTCAGTTTATTTTCTGCAGCATGCCAATCCAGGTACAGCACTGCTCTGTACTTTAGGTGTGTGCAGAATTCTGAAATACTATCTGCTCCAAACTAAGGACTGCAGAAAAACAAAACAGCTTTTTGTTTCTTTCATCGCAGAAAGAGAGGGCACTAAGGTTTCCAAATAATGTTTGTCTAAATGGTTGGCCCATTATACTGTGCTCTGCTACAACAAGCATGGCAAAGAGTTGCCAGAGGTGGTGAAAGCCCACTCAACAAGGGGCATGGCTACCTCTGTGACCAGTTTCAAGGGGATCTCAGACACTGATATTTGTGCTGCTTCCACCTAGAGTACCATCCACACATACTTGTACCAAGCACTAGAGTCTGGACATTGCTTCCAGAGCCCAAGAATGCTTTGGTTGGACTGTTTTGCAGGGCCTACTGTCCTGGGTTTTGGATGGTCTTACTCCCAGACTGTTTTGCTGCACCTATAACTGCTTGGGACTCATTCCTACGGTGTGACCTGATGACTGAGATAGCCCCAAAAAGATAGAAAAGTTACTTAAGAACTTACCATAACAGTAGACCTTCAATAGGATCTCAGTTATCAGGTCTGCCTTCTTTTCCTCCATTCTCCTCTTAAGAGGATCTCATCTCAGAACTGACTAACTGGTGTATCCAGCCTTATATTTTGACCTGGGTACCTCTCTTTCTCCTGGGTTCCCCATAGCTTGGGTTTGCAACTTTAGTCTCCAGGGGAAAGAACTGTGGAGGGAGTGGGGTTGCTTATGCCTTTATAGGGTTGGTGACATCAACAAATGATGTTGGCATGGGCAGCCCCAATGGTATTGCTAGAAACTCTTCCATGTGGATCCTGCTTCACCGGCAATAAAGTTCCTAAAGTGTGACCTGATGACTGAGATACCTTTGAAGATCTACTGTTACAGTAAGTTCTTACGTAACTGTTCTTTCTGCTGGGACTCAGCAGTTGAAACATCTGCTCATACTGTATTCCACTCTGTCTATCTTCTTTTGTACTAGGAATGTTGAGATCATAAGTGAGCTATCATGACAATTAAACAAGTCTAAAGTAACATTATTTAATAGAATAAAAAATCACCATATAGTTTTCTGGTGAACAAAGCATCATATCATGCTCACCAAATAACAAAAAGATCCACAAGTTGGAACAAAAGCTGGTTTTCAGCATATGAAATTTTATTGAAGAGAGCCCAGGGGAACAAAACACTCTCAGCCTTGGCGCTTCACATCTATCACGTGACACTTCTTCAGGAGGTGGAGTTACAACCCTATAGGATACCCTTAAATAGTGCAAGTTTTAAAGTGACAGTATACAATTACAATACTTAATATAAATAACTCCATACTAAAGTGCTATACAATTACACTAGTATTAACCAGCACCTCATGAAAAACTTTTATGTAAATAATTATAAAAAAACACCCAAAAGTAATGTAACAATGCAAAATCATTGACTGACTAATGTTTGTTGCAACTCATAATAGATCCATTTCATTGCAGACATTTTTTTTAAATTCATTAGTGCCTGCAAACAAAATCTTGAAAAGATTAAAAGACAGCCCTTGTGTCAAATTGTAATACAGTATGCTCTTTAAAGCACTACATGCTCCAACATTTGTTATTAATTAGGCTTCAAAACAGCTTAGAAAAAAGGTTGTCTGAGTCTGTTCAAGATAATATAATACTTAGTGGTGACAAATTTTATTCGACTAAGTTATTAGTACATACATGCAGACTCTGTCAGTCACATAGGCAAAAAGAAAAGAGGGGTTAAATACTATTAGATATATATTAAACTAATAACTCATTAGAATGCCTAGTCCAAACAAATGCAAACATCACAAAGCACAGTTACAAATACGGGGTAATATTCATTTGAGCCTGCATACAAAATCTTGAAAAGATTGAAAGACAACCCTTACATCAAAAAGGTAGTACAGTGTGCTTTTTAAAGCACTATATGTTCCAACATTTATTGTTAATTAGGCTTCAAAATAGCTGAGAAAAAAGCTGTCTGAGTCTATTCAAGATAATATAGTACTTAGTGGTGACAAATTTTTCTAAAAAAGTTATTACTATTTGAAAGCAGTCTCTATCAATCTCACAGGCAAAAAGCCAAAAGGGGAGAAATTATACTATTAGACACATATTAAACTAATAATTATTTAGAATTCCTAGTCAAAACAGATGTAAAGATCACAGAGCACAGTTACAGATAAGAGATAATATTAAAGGTGTTACTGTTAAGGGCTAGTAAAGAATGAGCCCTTAAATGAAAATCCTCTTTGCTTCCTGTTGTTAACAGTTTGCCCTTTCTGTTGCCTCCACAGGGATGAATTGGAATGTGCTCAAGTCCAGTAAAATTAAAGCATTCTACATTACCATTGTGAAATTCTGCAAAGTGCAAACCTACCAGACTATCTTGTTCCATATTGACAATGGAATGCACATGTTCTCGGATGCATTCCTTGACAGGTCTTACTGTGCATCCAACATAAACTTTCAGACATGGGCATATTACAACATAGAATACAAATGAAGTGGTGCAATTTCTAAACTGATCAATGGTGCATTTTTTTTATCTAATACTGAATGTTCAAAAACTTTTTTGTGCCGTACACAGAAGAAACAGATGTTACATCTGCTGCATCTGTATGAACCCACCAGAGCTGGTGGCATCCAAGTAGGTCTAATAGATGTTTTTTTGACAAATATAAACCTTGAAGTTAGCTCATCCCTTAAGTTTTTCCCCCTGCAAAAAGATATTCATGGTGTGTCACCTATTTCTTGATATAGCAGGGGGTCCCCACTAAACACTTTCCAATGTTTGTGAATAATATCAGATATGTACTTAGAAACTTTATTATATGTAGTGTCCAAAGTCACTGTCTGTTTAGTATCACTATTGGAAAGTTTTGATGTCAATTGATCTGACCTTTCAATATTTTTATCTCTATTCAGGGCTCCATCCAACAACTTTTCAGAATATCCTCTGTCTAGAAATCTACATTTAAGTTCAGTGGCCTGTGTGATCTAACCCCCCAAAATCAGAATGGTTTTGCTTGGTTCTAATAAACTGACCAGATGGTATGAACTTAATTAAATATTATGGGTGTGTACTGGATGAAACATAGAAACATAGAAACATAGAAACATAGAAGTTGATGGCAGATAAGGACCGCAAGGCCCATCCAGTCTGCCCATTTCTTTTTCTACCTTATAAATGTGCCATCGGCCTTTGCTCTGTCAGTGACCTATCTATTCATAGTCATTTGTATTGCTCCCTTATGCCTATCCCATGCCTGTTTGAAGCCCTGCACTGTATTCATAGCCACCACTTCTTGTGGTAAGCCATTCCATGCATCTACCACCCTTTCTGTGAAAAAGAATTTCTCACATTCCCCTAATCAGCCCCCTCTAATCTCATGCTGTGTCCTCTTGTCCTGCTATTTTTCTTATATTTAAACATGTTAGACTCTTTCACCTTGTTTATGCCCTTAAGGTGTTTAAATGTCCCGATCATATCACCTCTCCCTCCTTTGCTCAAGGGTATACATATTGAGCTCCATTAATCTGTCCTCATATGTCTTCTGATGCAGTCCCTGCCATTTGGTTGCCTTCTCTGGACTGCCTCAATTTGGTTAATGTCCTTGTGAAGGTGTGGCCTCCAATACTGCACAGTACTCCAGATGGGGCCTAACAATGTCTTGTACAGAGGATTGTTACCTCCTCTTACGACTTAGATACCCCTACTAATACACCCTAACACCCCTAGCCTTACCTACTGCTTTAGAGGTCTGCTTGATGATTTTAGGTCATCAGTGATGATGATGCCCAAGTCTCTTCTTCCTTTGTGACTGCTAGCAACTCCCTCCCAGCCTATAAGTGGCTTCAGGTTTCTCTTCCCTATGTGCCTGATTTTGCACTCTTTGCATTAAATTCCAGTTGCCACTCTTCTGACCATTCTGCTAGTTTATCCAGATCTCTTCTCATTCTGCCCACCCATCTGGATCATCTACTCTGTTGCAGATCTTGGTGTCATCTGCAAACAGACAAGCCTTACCCTCTAGTCCATCTGCGATGTCACTAATGAAGATGTTGAATAGGACTGGCCCCAGGACTGATCCCTGAGGTACCCCACTTGTGACTTGCATCTCTTCTGACTGTATACCATTTACCACCACTCTCTGTTTTCTGCCCGTCAACCAGTTTGCCACCCAGTTGACCAACTTCTGACCCACCCCGAGCCTACCCAGCTTATTTATCAATCTTCTATGTGGAACAGTGTCAAAAGCTTTGCTGAAGTCAAGGTAGGCGACATCAACTGCTCCCCCCCTTGGTCCACCACTCTGGTTACCCAGTCAAAGAAATCTATGAGATTAGTTTGACAGGACCTTCCTTTTGTGAACCCATGCTGTCTTGGATCCTGTGCCCCTATGGATTCCAGGTGTTGCACTATCCTTTCCTTAAGGAGTGCCTCCATAATCTTGCCCACTACTGAGGTAAGACTGACCGGTCTGTAGTTCCCCGCCTCCTCCCTGCTACCACTCTTGTGGAGCGGGATCACATGAGCCCTTCTCCAGTCTTCTGGGACCTCTCCTGTGCTCAGAGACTCACTAAACAATTCTGCTAATGGCTCTGCTAGTTCCTCCTTTAGCTCCTTAAGTACCCTGGGATGTATGCCATCAGGTCCCATTGCCTTATCCACCCTGAGCTTAGCAAGCTCTTGTAGGACCCTTGCTTTTGTGAAGGGAGTAGTGCTCACCTCCCTCCCCCGTGTCCATGATGCTGAGCTGTGGGCCCTGCCCTACCTTCTCTTCAGTAAATACTGAGCAAAAGTATCTATTTAGGATAGATGCCTTTACAGGGTCCTCCTCCTCACATGCTCCCTTTTCTCCATTAAGCTTAGCAATACCCCTCTGGACTTTCTCCTTTCACTAATGTATCTATAGAAAGTCTTGTCACCTTCTTTTACTGTTCGTGCTAGTGTTTCCTCAGTTTGGGACTTTGCCTGCCTTACTGCCTTACCTGCTTCCCTTAGGGCAGTTTGGTATGCCTCCTATCTTCATCCCACTGTGTTCCTTATATTTTCTGAAGGCCAGCCTTTTGGCTCTGACCTTTTCTGCTACTGTATTTGAGAACCAAAGTGGTTTCCTTCTTCTTTGCACTTCCTTTTCTGTCTAACACAATGGGATGTTGCTTCAAGTATTGTATCCTTAATGCTTGCCCACTTTGCCTGTACCTCCTCACCTGTGTTTCTTTTGCCAGGGCTAGCTTAACTCTGTTGGCCATCTTATCAAAGTCAGCTCCTCTGAAGTCCCATATTTTGCCTTGGAATGGGATGATTTAGATGTAGTAGCCAAATTGAACCATACCATGTGATGGTCACTGGCCCCAGGTGACCTTCTACCTGGAGATCTGTGATCCCTTCTTTGTTAGTCAGTACTAGATCTAGGATAGCCCTGTCTCTTGTGGGTTGCTGTACCAGTTGTTTGAGGCCTCCCCTGCAGGGAATCCACTATGAGTCTAGTTCTGGCAGATGTTCCTGCTGGTATTGACCAATCTGTATCTGGCATGTTGAAGTCTCCCATTATCAGAACCTCCCTTTAGCTGTCATGTTTTGTATATCTTCTAACAGTAATGTGTCTATGTCCTCCCCCTGGTCTGGGGGCCTGTAGACAACCCCAGTTCTTATGGCTGTCCCATTTCCTGTTTCCAGGGTGACCCACAGTTCTTCTGGCTCCTTGTGTGTATTCTGAATTTCTGTAGCTTTGATATTTTCATTAACAATATACATCCCCTTTTTGCACCTCGGTCTCTTCTGAACAATACATAGCCAGGTACTGAAGTCTCCCAAGTGTGGTTACTGGTAAACCATGTCTCACTAATTGCTACTATGTCCAGTTTAGCCTCTGACATTATTGCCTGCAGGTCTGGGATCTTATTTCCCAGGCTGTGAGCATTTGTGTACATGATTTTCCATTGGCCAGATTTTGGTGTGTTAGTTGTTGGGTGAAGTTTGGCATTACCCCTGTGCATCGTATGGGGAGACAAACCTTTTTTCTTACCTGGTGATGCAAATGAACGGCAAACACACTGAATTTCTGTTTGACCACTAGCTGATATGGATGGATGCAAAAGCATGTTTCCAGCAGTCAATGTTCTGAAAGTTGACCTTTTTACCATTTGATTATGTATGCCTGTTAAAGTTAAATCCCAAAAGAAAATACATTAGGATCAGTTGTGTGAGTAAATTGTAGACCCACATTATTTTGGATCAAAAATTACATGAATAAATTTACTAATTGCTCATCCCTTTCCATACAATTATGATGTCATCAATAAATCTCCCCCAGATGACTATGTGGGGGAGAAATGGATTACAGTCATGGCTAAGAATGATGGTCTCATCCGGCTAAGCCATAAATAAGTTAGCATAGGAGGGGGCCACCGTTGCACCCATGGACGTTCCTTGTTGCTGTAGGTAGTATTTGCCATCAAACAAAAAATAATTCATTGTTAAGATGAGCTCCGTTGCTTCTAAAATGAAACATAATGGAAAATCTTTGCTCAAATCTGATGAGTGATATAAATAAAGCTCTAAAGCAACTAGACCAAAATCATGGCAGATTGTGGTCTAGAGACTTCGTACATCCACTGTAATCCATCTGTATTTATTGGACCAGACAAACCCACCAAGCTTGTACAATATGTCTGCACTGTCTCTTATATAAGACGGTTTTACAACTACCAGTTGTTTTAGAAAAAAAGTCAATAAAAGTTGACACTTTCTCCATTTAAGAGCCACATCCTGAGATAATTGGCCTGCCTGGTGGGTTTGATTGGTCCTTATGAATTTTTGGTAGTATATAAATGGTTGGAACTGTTGGATAGTCCACCTGCATATACTGAAACTCAGGTTTAGTGATTTCATGAGAAAAAAAGAAAGTCCTGCAAAAATACATAAATCCAGTGTTTAAATGCTTTTGTGGGGTCCTGCTATAGTCTTCTGTACTGAATGGTACCCCTTAGTTGTCACAAAATTTCTTGTTGATACTGTGTTTTGTTCATAATTACTATTTTTCCACCCTTATTGGCCTCCTTTATTTCTATGGAATCAATTTCTTTGAGTTCAGTTAAAATTGATAGTTCATCTTGTGTCAGACAGAAGCTGTGATAATCCCGTTTTGTGGGAAACATTGTTGTAATATCACTTTGTACTAAGCTTTGAAAGTTCACAAGTGCTGCACTGTTTGCTGGTGATGGATTGAACTTAGACTTGGCTCTAAATGATATCAGACTAGAGGAAGGATCTGAAGTTGTCCCCACCATGGATACATTGTCCACTGAATTTACTGGTGAAATAACTGATTCTGAATTAATGTCCAGTAATAACCGAACATCTTCATTAAATGTGAAAAATGGAGCTTGAATACTAAAACCCATTGTGTTCTTACAGAAAAGGTTTTTTAAGTTCAACTTTCTGAAAAATGTTTTGATGTCCAAATATGTTTCAAACTCATAACTTAAGGATCCGAAACAAAGGACAGTCCTTTGCTGATTACTCTGGATTGGCTATCCATTAAAGTTATATCAGATAGATTTACAATTTCTGAGATCTGCTTCTTAAATTCTCTACTAATGTTTTGCTGGTGCCCTCCTCTGCTACGTTTCTCCCTCTTTGTTTTGCATTTCTTTTGCTGTGAAATGGGGTGGGTGGGATGGGGCTGAGAAGTTGTTTGGATGGTCTGAGAAAAGACACTTGTCTCTCAGGCTGAGAAGTCACACTGCCACCAGATCTACAGTATGATCTTTTTTGTGATCTAGATCTGCTTTTATTTTTATTTGTCCAATTTCTGAAGTTTGAAAGTGATTGTGGTCTACCTCTAGTAGTTAATTCTTGTGGTCTCTGCCATTTGAAAACTTGATTTAAAGCATACAGTAATCATTACAGTGTCATTTAACTTTAGTTTTCTTTCTCTCAATTAGTTCTTTTTCATGATTTACCAGCTTTCTCTGTATGTTAATTTCAAAGCTTTTAAGGATAGAATGATTCTGAAACTTTAAAAGGTCAGTTTGTGTAGCACTCAATTTTTTTACTTCTTCTTCATAAATGTATTCATCTTGATCCACTACAACCTGACAAATTCTTTATAGCAAGTGATTAGAGCTGTTTCCCACTGAAATTGACATTTAGTATTATAAAAAAACAGATGGTTCTTTGTCAATTCATAGACCATGTGGTGCCCACTGTTTTTGCTTGTATTCATTCAAAGACTGCTTGTTGTAGTAAACATTAACTTCTTTAAATTTCAACTTTTCAAACTTGGTAAATAATTACTTCAAATCAAGGTCTTGATTAGACTGTCCACCAGTATTATCAGTGGCTGTACCAGTATAATCTTTTTAGCATTTAGCCAAGTCCCTTGGGCTTTCAAAACAGGAAAAAGAAAAGCATGTTGGCCATTTTTGATTTCTACGCAATTTGCATTTATGATTCCATTTTCAGTGCTATGTGACATGCTTGTTGTACATATCAATGTAATATATAAGTTCCAAAAGGCTGAATTATTGTAAGGAGCTCTGAGCAGTTCAAATTCAATGCTAGATAATGAGGGCTGTCAATGTATAATATTATAAAACTGACCTTCTTTCATAAACCCGGCACATAGAGGATAATGGCTGGAGATCGGGTGATAACCACACTGTAATCACCTCGTGTGGTTGCTAGGGCAACATGGTAAACCTCGAGAGCACAGCTCGAGAGGTTTACTGTAGCCCTAGCAACTATGATAGGTGATTTCAGTGTGATTGTCACCCGATCCCCAGCCATCATCTTTTATAGTGTATGGTCAAAAAAACACTGTTTGCATTCTATGAGTGAGAATTATGGAGCTCTGGTGCATTCTTTTTTCTTATGCCATGGTTTTGAAGTTCTGAAGTGTGGTTAACAACTTTTAAAATTCTAAACAGTGCATAACAAAGTTGTGTGACTGCTGATTATGGTGGTTAATAGGCACTTACCATACATTATAACACTATTGTGGGCGATAGAGATGAGGAACTGAAATCTTCAGTCTTGCTGGCTCGGTTTGTAACTACACAGTGAAGAAAGAAAAGAACATTGGTACTCTCTGAGTTTTCTAGTAATAATGTTCTTTTTTCATGGTTAGAGTATTAATATATCCATTTTTCTTTCATCATCATTATCACAGTTTATTGTAAACCAAATTGAGAAATGTTCTTGTTTACAATTGCATCCAGTTTCATTACATAAAGTTGCAATATAAAACAGCATAAAATTGACAAAAACATATTAACATAAATGGGATAAACAAACAGCGCTGTATAAACTATTACATATTGCACATAACAATTATCAGTTGCACATTAAGGACATGTGTGCATCTGTAACAGTCACTTTGCTTATGTAGTAACCCAATGATATGAAATTTAAATCTGGAGATAGGGATTACAGCTTGTAATTTAAGTATTTTCTTAAGTTCCTCCCAGGTCTGAGAAACAGAAACACACAAAAGATAGTCACCTAGTCTTGAATGTATTCAAGGGGTGACAAATTTCTGTAACGTGTTAGATCTAAGACTATATCTATTAGAGTGTTCTAAATGTATTACATTCATAAGAAATGATGGAAGTTTACCTAATACAAAATAATAAACAAATAAATAGCAATGATATTGCCTTCTATAGGATAAATAACCCCACCCCACAATGGAATATAAGCAGCAATGATGTGTATCCCATGGTGGACCCATGATAAACCATAAGGATCTATTATATACGGGGTTCAGGACATCCAAAACTGATTTAGTTGTGTTTCAATATACATGATCCCCATAATCAATAACCAACATAAATAAGTAATTAACCAAGATGTTTCTTGTAGGAAAACTAACAAAAGACTTATTTTTGTAAAAAAAAAAAAAAGCCAATAAATGTTTTAACTTTGAAAAAATATGGTTTAAATGTTAATTGGGTATCCAGTACTAATCCTAGGTATCTGTAGGTGTGAGTTCTAACAATTTCAATATCATTAAGTGAAAATAATTTTAAATGAAAAGTATCAAAATTCTTTTTAGAAAAGACCATTCACTGGGCCAGATATTCAAAATTTTGCCTTGGGGCTAAATTAGCACTGCCCGGTGGGCAAACAGTCCAGAGCAAAAAGCAAGCTATATTCAAAAGGAAATAGCCCAGTGCGAAACCAGTTGAATATAGCAAGCTAGGGAAGCCAAGCAAACAGGGCCAGGAGTGCAGGGCAAAAAGTTCCCTGGAATAAGACAGCACTGAATATAGCAAATAAGACAGCACTGAATATAGCTACCAGACAGAGGTAGTGCAAACACCCAAAGAAACACAGTGCAGAGGTGTAAGCGGCTGGTCAGGAACACAGGAAAGCACAATAGCCCTGAATGTGAAAACAGGAGCATACACGACTGCAGTACCAGTGATTGGCAAGGAACAACCAGGACCCACAATGACAGCAACAGAATACCACCTAGCACTGTAGACTCTCAAGTCCCCACCTAAAAAGACACAGGACACAGGAATGGCAAGTTCAAGAAAATGTAATGCAAACAGGGAACAGGAATGGCACAAGAGCAACTGGAACAGAGGTATACAAATAAATATGGCAAAATACAACATAACTTAAAATCTAAATAAGAGGAACTACACAGCAACCAAAGAAACAGGGAAAAGGGCTGGAATGACAAAGGGACAGAAAACAATGGGCAGCACAGTAATGAAAATGCAACAGGCAACTATGTACTCTATATACACAGCAACAGTGGCAACAGAGAGGAAGTGGAAGTGATAGGGATGTGGACACAGGGAGCAAAGGAGCAAAACAGAATGTTACAAACTGGGCTAGGTAAAGTAGGTGGGGGTTGAGAAGCAGGATAATATAACGGGCACAGGACCTATGTGTGTGAGGGTGCTGGCAGCCATTCTTCCAGGATGGCAGCAACCCATCTGGTCTCTGCAATGAGGACAGTCTGCTGCTTGATCAGCATCTGCTGCAGATGCACCACCCTCTGCAACAGTGCATCCCTCCACTCAGATGCCTCTGGACGGGTGGCCCACAGTGAAGAATGGTGAGGACCTACAGGAGAAAGGGGGACCATGTCAGGATGTGAAAATTACACAAAGACACTGTGACAGCCCATGTGCCATCAGATGGGCGGACATCGTGCCCCAACAACCATGCCCATGTGTCATTACAGAACAAACCACAATGCACACTGACATGTGCCTGCAGGACAAGGCACTATGAGACAGGCAGCATGCACCACCCCAATGCACATGGACATGCGTGGATGTATGCCAAGATAACAACCACACAGTGGAACCCACACAGCACAGCGGTGTGCACACTGTAACAGTGCAAACAGACAGTCCCTGAGATGTGAACAACAATGGGAAATTGCACGACACATACATGGGATGACACATGTTGGGACATGTTGTCCACAATAACACAGCTATGATACACAACACAGATGACACCCACTGGAGAAAGGGCTACAGCCACAACCAGGGGTGTAACCAGCTATATCTGTTCTGTATACACGTTCCTCAAATGCTGCTCCCCTTTAAAAAAATGTACACACCCTTTCAAACTGCTACCCCCAGTGCCATAACAAGGAAGAAGAACAAATGATGTAACTAATCTCTGAACAGGATGGACCCATATATATGTTCGAAACAATAGCAGGTGAAACAGATACAGGCATGAAGTGGCCTACACGAACTCAAATACCACAGAGTATCACGACAGTGGTAACAAAACTGTATATAATGCAGGACATGTACTCAAACTGTACACAAACGTGTACAGTGCATATGCCTACCTACACACTTGGCCACAACACAGTATAAAGGTTAAGTAGCCCATACTGTAGGAGAGCATGGCATGGTGCTGTGCCACCACTCACAGCAGCAGCACAGGCAAGGCAGACATGCAAGGAGACACACACATGTGAAACAGGGACACAGGCCATGGGCCACCAGTGGCAGGGCAGCAGTAGGCCAAAGACACACACAGGACAGTGCCACCCTGGTGGCCATGGTATGTCTGAGCCCACACCCCCACTGGTTGGAGTAGCACCTGCCACAAGGTCTGAAACACAGCACACCATGCTACCACAGAACATTCCTTGCAGCTCATATGCATGACCCATGTACAAACACCATGCACTGCAGGGACAGGGGAACATCACCCAGTAGAGGAACATAGCCCCCTCAACACAGCTGAATGCAATAGGCACACATGATGTGCAGAGCGACACAGGCCTGTATGGCACCATGGCCCCAGATGCCCCTCCCAGCAGCCACTGTGCGTGTTCACCACCCAGCCCATTCAAGGGCACACCATGACATACCAGTGTCCAGACTGTAATGGCAACACACTGGCAGGGTGATACAGTCAACAAGCCACCCTGTGGGCCCCTGTAGGTCACAGTGTGAACATCACCGGCATGCACCTACAACACACTGTGCATGTACACTGACACACTGTACAAGGTAATATGAATGACACATGCCATGTGAACTGCATAACAGTGAAGCCATGGCATACATCGCAACAGCAGCAGAAACAGCCAGTACAGCATGCTGACCCCAGACATGCCCTTGCTGCAGTCACAGTGAATGGCTGCTGCCCATTTACAGACATGCTGCATCCTGCCACAGTGGTGCAAGACACAGCAACATGTTGCATATGCCACGGTACTGGGCAGACAGCAGTGCACATGGCAGTAACAGCGACAGTAGACCATGGATAGACTCACCCATGCCACAAGCTGTGCAGCATAAGGCAAGACAGTAGACACATGCATTATAACACAAATGCATGCAGTTACCATTCCAGTCCCCACATAACTGACAGCCATGGTTATGCTGAATGGTGCTACTGGTGTGAAGCATCCAGTGCACCCCCCAATCTGGCAGGTAGCCATATGTGAACACTGTAGCTGCTTGTGATCTGTACATATCATAGCCACCATGACAAAGGGGTCTCTCTTAGTGATCATACTGGAATCTCATTGTGACAAAGCAAAGCCACAACAGCACTGGATGACCCAGTTGACCTTGTCACTACACTAGACACACAGCACTCAAATGCCTGCAGTGGATAGACATATACATATTCATAATGCCAATGTCAAACAGTACTCATGCAATACACTCCTCTCACCATCACTGCTCTCCTCTGCCCACTGAGGCATGGATGGTACCTGTCGCAGGCAGTGGGAAATGATGGACCATGGAGGCAATAGATGAAGAAGTAAATCGAAAAAAAAACGTGTTTATTCCAATATTAATAGAAGCGAACTGAATACGTCAAAGTAACAGAAGCAACCAAAAAAAAACAAATTAACAGCGTCATGAACTAGCAAACACTAGTTTCAAAGGAGGCTTAAAACAGCACTTCCAGGTCTGATTTCTCAAAACCAAATGACTAACTTGAGTTGGGAGCACAGCATTTTTATACAATTCAGTAGTCATGTGATTACCCAACTCCTCCCTTTGAACCTTCTCTGGCTCCAAAATCTTTAAATACAACACATTTTATTTTATTTGCATTACTACAACCTTTCTATTATTATACAAAAACATATTCTAAAGTTAACCAATGATAAACTGTTCATTTTAATGATTTTATTGTACAAGCAGCAGAAACAGGTACTGCCCCTTTAAGCCAGCCCATAGAACTAGCTACAGAAAGGCCGGCCAGCTCTTAAGGATCTCACTGTATTCATAGCAAGGCACAGGAACACAGCAGGAGCCAGCATTTCACTACAGAAGTCCTTGACTTTTCAAGATGTCCCTAAAAGGGTTGTAGCTCTTGAATTTCATAATTCAGGTATGCAGGGATGTTTTTAGCTCAAATTACAACCAGACTTCTTATTTTAAAGTGAAAGACGAATAAAAACGTCTTCACGAATATGTGCTCGATCGTGCAGTAAATTTACCGGCGATCATAACGCCGAGAAGGATTTAGATACAAAATCCAGGGAAAAACAGAGATTACTACAAGCGCTCCAAGGGAAAACAACTTTAGGAAGATACACTTACTTAATATACTGTCTAAATCTAACTTTTAACCTAGAATAAAATTTGAAAGAATGGCTGTATAGGGCTTAAAGCAGAGGTTCTTTAACAGAAGTAGAACCCTGCTGTTAAAGCCAGACTGGGCTTCATCATACTTGTTTAGCCCTATCTCCTATTTGCATTTACTAGGGCTTTATACCTATCTACAACTGGTACCATATAAGAGAAGGGAAAAAATAGGATGGGTTTTGAAGCCCTTGTATTACTAGAATAGAAAGCAAAAATAAAATGTTTCTGCAGAAACTAATCTTTTAAGGAGGTTTTTTAATCACAAGGTAGTATAATATAAACTTAGTCCTGACGTCATTAATTTACAGCTACGTTTCCTTTATTACAGAGATGACAATGGGACCTTAATGTACAGAAGAAAAAGATTCACATAAGCAGACAATAGACAAACATATAGTTATAACAAAATGGGTGGTCAGCCTAACAAACAAACATTTAACTCACAAGACAAGGACACAAAAGCAGACATACATTTTAGATCCATTACCATTCCTATAAGTTAACGCACAAAACAGAAATGGGGGGGGGGGGTCTTCCTCTTTTCCATTCCTTTCTACCCAAAACCAAACTTACAGATTTGGTTCCATTAAATCATTATTAATGTACTTGTCATCTGATCTCTCAATACGAGAGATGGAGCCATAGCCCACCTTCACCTAGGGCTCCACCTCGGGGTCCCTAAAAAGTCTTACAATCAACAAAACTAGGAAAATGATTTCCTAAATTAAGACACAACTTTCCCCCGAAGCCTGCCGACAGGTACTCTTATTCTCCATACCATATCTTGACATGAAATCTGCATTACCATGTGCTGTTCCTTTTCTATGTTTAATATTAAATCTATAGGGTTGTAGGGCCAGATACCACCGCATTATGTGGGTGTTCTTGTCTTTCATCACCAGAAGCCAGCATAATGGATTATGGTCCGTCCATAATTCAAACTCTACACCCCATAGATAAAAACGGAGAGCTCCTATGACCCCCTTAACGGCTAAGCACTCTTTTTCTATGACAGAAGAGTGTGTTTCCCTTTTCATGAAGTTTTCAGCTTATATATACTACAGGGTGCTCTTCCCCATCTACAATCTGGGTTAACACAGCCCCAATTCCATATTGAGATGCATCATTATGTAAAACGAATGTTTGTGAAAAATCAGGTGTGCGTAGCACAGGTGAAGAACACAGTTTGGCTTTAATAGACTGGAATGCTTCTTCACATTCCTCAGTCCATTTAACCTTCTCCAGGTTCCTTTTCTTTGTTAGATCTGTCAACGGGCCTGCTAATGTAGAGAAATTAGGAATAAATCTATGATAGTAACCAGCAAGTCCCAGGAAAGATCTGACATCTTTCTTTGTAATGGGAGTAGGACTATGTGCTACTGCTGCCACCTTATTTATCTCTGGCTTGATATATCCTTTACCAATATGGAAACCTAAATATCTAGTTTCCTGCATGGCTATGACACATTTTTGGGGGTTTACAGTAAGGCCGGCCTTGGAGATTGTAGATATTACAGCTGACAGATGTTTTATATGTTCTTCCCAGGAGGGACTAAAGATAATAACATCGTCCAGGTAGGCCACACTATAAGCTGTGTGGGGGGTTAACAGATTATCCATTACCCTTTGAAATGTTGCAGGGGCACCGTGCAGTCTGAAGGGCATAACTGTAAAATGAAATAGACCGATAGGTGTGCTAAATGCAGTCTTGTCTTTGTCAACAGTATCTAATGGTATCTGCCAGTACCCTTTGGTCAGATCAAGTGTACTAAAGTACATAGCACTACCCAGATGATCCAAGATGTCATCTATATGTGGCATTGGATAGCTGTCAAACTGTGATACTGCATTTAGTTTCCTAAAATCCAGGCAAATACGTATGCCCCCTTCCTTTTTTCCAACTACCACCATGGGAAAACACCACTCAATTTGAGATGGTTCAATGATTCCCATTTGACACATTCTCTTTACTTCTTGGATCACATCCTGTCTTACCCTTTCAGGGAGTCGATAAGGCTTTTGTCTGATAGGTTGATTGTTTGTTACTCTAATGTGGTGGCTAACATTACTAATTCTCGCAGGGGTGCTTGTGAATGTTTCTTTAAATTTACACAGCTCCTTCTGTAAGTCAGTCTACTGGGTTGCCATTAATTCAGGGTTAACCAGCAAGTCTGTCACCTTCCCTGTGTTTTCTAACCGTTGGTATGCTATATCTAACTCATTATTAGATTCAGGAAGGACATAACTAGACAAAGAGTTTGGCCGTTCTACCCAGGCTTTTAATAAGTTGGCATGATAAATTCGTTTCTTACCCCTTTTTTCTGGCATTGCTATTTCATATGTCACAGGACCAGTTCTTTGAGTAACAACATAAGGGCCTTGCCATTTCATCAATAGTTTATGTTCAGAGGAGGGTAGCAATAACAGGACCTTATATCCTTCATTAAACTCTTTATGACCTGTACCTTGGTCATAATATGCGTTTTGTTTCCCATGTTGTTGAAAATTATTGCTATGAGCCTTCTGTACATAAGACATTAAACATTGGCGTAACTTTTGCCAAAATTCTAGGGGAAGTGTTTCTTTTATATTTTTAGAGTCCTCCCACTCTTCTTTAAAAGTGTCTAAGGGTTCCCTTGGATTATGCCCAAATAATAGCTCAAAAGGGGAGAAACCGATAGATGCTTGCGGGACCTCTCTGTGAGCGAACATAAGATATGGAAGGTATGTATCCCAGTTCTTACCTTCGTCTGCTACAAATTTTTTCAACATTTGTTTTAGGGTCTGGTTAAAGAGCTCTACCAACCCATCAGTTTGTGGGTGTTAGGGTGTTGTAAATAGAGCCTCTATCCCCAAAGCCTGATATAGTCGTTTGAGTAGTACAGATTGAAAATTAGCACCCTGATCAGTTAGAATTTCTCTAGGTATACCTACCCGACTGAAAATCTTTACTAATTCATCTGTTATCCTTTGGACCATGACAGTCCTTAAAGGTATGGCCTCAGGATATTTGGTAGTATAATCCACAATCACTAAAATAAACCTATTACCCTTTGAGGTTTTGGGTAAAGGACCCACTATATCCGTTGCTATTCTTTCAAATGGGACTGTCACTAATGAAATGGGTAGAAATGGTACCTTATCATGTCACCCACTTTTGGTTACCTTTTGGCATGCTTCACAACTTTTACAATACTCAGAGACCTGATCATGTATACCTGGCCAATAAAATCTATGTAGGAGGTGACTTAAAGTATGGTCTGTCCCTAAATGTCCGGCCATGGGTATATCATGGGCTAGCTCTAATAGTTGCGTTCTAAAAGGTTGGGGTACCATTAATTGCTCTATCACTTCCCCAGTTTGAGAGTTAGTGCAGACTCAATGTAACAGCCCATTTATAATTTCAAAATTAGGACCCTTAGATTTATCCATTTGTCCCACCTGTGAAAAAAATGGAATTAAAGACACATCTTTCGCTTGTGCTTCTCTAAACTCTAAATCATGTAGCTTAACAGAAATTTCTAGATTGTTGTTAGAGTCCAAAGCTTTCTTATTTTTAGTCCATAATTGTTTTTCTTTTCGTTTCTGAGTTTTCATCTTTCTGTCTTTACCCACAACTTCAAAAAGATCTTCCTCAAAAGGGTATGTTTGGCCCAGTATTTCTTCACTCTTAGTCTGTGCTCTGGTTGTCACAGCCATAAGGTTAGTTGTTAACAAAGCTTCAAAGTCCACAAAATCATGTCCAATAATAACTGGGGCGGGGAGATGGGGAACCACACCCACTCTCATCTTTTGACTGTGCCCATCCATCTCTACAACTGTCTTCTAGAGGGTAATGATGTACATTCCCATGAATGCACGTAACACCCGTCGTAGACCTTCCTGTCTTCAAACTAGTATTCAGTACTGAGGCATGTACTAAAGTCTGTTTACTGCCAGAGTCTATAAGACCTGATACCTCCTTTTCTCCAATCTTTACTGGTCGTATGTAATGTCCCCAATTAGCCAGAGCCAGATGCACATCTTCTAATGTCTTTTTAGGGCAGAATCTTGCTATGTGCCCTTTGGCATTACACTTGTGGCACACAATATCGGGTTTATATCCCTTCACCGGCCTAGAACTTAATTTAATCCCTGTGGCATGATTGACTGCTACATTGGGTGTAGGAGTATGAGAAGGTGTTCTTACCATAGACTGTGGTATCCAGGAACTTCTTAAAGGTTGAGTCCTGTGAGGTCTTGGTGCAATGTAATCCTCTGCCAGTCTTATAGCTAACTCAGCTGTCTCTGGGCGGTGTTCCTTTACCCACAACTGGACATCCTGGGGAAGTATACTAATAAATTGTTCAAGTACGACATCCTCCAATATTTGGATTACTGTCCGGGTATTAGGCTGCAACCATTTTATGCACAGGTCTTTTAATTGGGTATATACATCTTGAGGACTGTGTGCATTCTGGTACTTAAAGGATCTAAAACGCTGCCTAAAAGTCTCAGTACTGATATCGTACCTTTTCAGGATGGCTTGTTTTACCTGGTCATAATCGTTAACGTGGGTGGTTTCGACATGGCTATAGGCCAACTGAGCCTTTCCAGTTAGATAAGGGGCCAACCATAGGACCCATTGGTCTCTAGGCCAAGCGCAAGCAGCTGCCACCCTCTCAAAGGTCATTAGGAAAGCCTCAACATCATCAGTACTGGAAAAAGTTTAACCAATTTAATGTCTTTCTGTACTGTCCCAGGTATATCGGGGGTATGGCAGTACCTATAGTCTGAATTGCTCTCAATGTATCTGCCCATCTGGCTTGATTCTCTCTCTCTCTATTTCCATTTGACGAACATAAAGCCAGCATAGTAATTCTCTAAAATCTTCAGGGGGTTCTTCCCTCTCAGGGTCCACTGCTTGAACCCCCTCCACAGGCTTCTTATCGTCCATCTCTGCTCCTCTCCTGGTTGTCTTTCTTCTTACTACTGGCTCCATACCAGTCAGTAAGGGTAACTGTAGCTTCTGGACATGAAATCGTGTAGCCGCCTCACTCCAACCTGCCTCATCTCTTTGCATTCAGGTCCACTAGGATCTGCACCCAAATCCTCCACAGTATCCCACTTCTGACACCATCTGTCGCAGGCAGTGGGAAATGATGGACCACGGAGGCAATAGATGAAGAAGTAAATCCAAAAAAAACTTGTTTATTCCAATATTAATAAGGAGCAAACTGAATATGTCAAAGTAACAGAAGCAAACAACCAAATAAAAAAAAAATTAACAGCGTCATGAACTAGCAAACAGTAGTTTCAAAGGAGGCTTATAACAGCACTTCCAGGTCTGATTTCTCAAAACCAACTGACTAACTTGAGTTGGGAGCACAGCATTTTTATACAATTCAGTAGTCATGTGATTACCCAACTCCTCCCTTTGAACCTTCTCTGGCTCCAAAATTTTTAAATACAACACATTTTATTTTATTTGCATTACTACAACCTTTCTATTATTATACAAAAACATATTCTAAAGTTAACCAGTGATAAACTGTTCCTTTTAATGATTTTAATGTACAAGCAGCAGAAGCAGGTACCGCCCCTTTAAACCAGCCCATAAAACTAGCTACAGAAAGGCTGGCCTGCTCCTAAGGAGTCACTGTATTCATAGCAAGGCACAGGAACACAGCAGGAAGCCAGCATTTCACTACAGAAGTCCTCAACTCTTCAAAATGTCCTTAAATGGGTTGTAACTCTTGAATTTTATCATTCAGGTATGCAGGGATGTTTTTAGCTCAAATTACAACCAGACTTCTTATTTTAAAGTGAAAGACGAGTAAAAACGTCTTCACGAACGTGCGCACGATCGTGCGGCAAATTTACAGGTGATTGTAATGCCGAGAACGATTTAGATACAAAATCCAGGGGAAAACAGAGATTACTACAAGTGCTCCAAGGTAAAACAACTTTAGGAAGATACACTTACTTAATATACTGTCTAAATCTAACTTTTAACCTAGAATAAAATTTGAAAGAATGGCTGTATAGGGCTTAAAGCAGAGGTTCTTTAACAGAAGTAGAACCCTGCTGTTAAAGCCAGACTGGGCTTCATCATACTTGTTTAGCCCTATCTCCTATTTGCATTTACTAGGGCTTTATACCTATCTACAACTGGTACCATATAAGAGAAGGGAAAAAATAGGAGGGGTTTTGAAGCCCTTGTATTACTAGAATAGAAAGCAAAAATAAAATGTTTCTGCAGAAACTAATCCTTTAAGGAGGTTTCTTAATCACAAGGTGGTATAATATAAACTTAGTCCTGACGTCAGTAGTTTACAGCTACGTTTCCTTTATTACAGAGATGACAATGGGACCTTAATGTACAGAAGAAAAAGATTCACATAAACAGACAATAGACAAACATATAGTTATAACAAAATGGATGGCCAGCCCAATGAACAAACATTTAACCCACAAGACAAGGACACAAAAGCAGATGTACATTTTAGGTCCATTACCATTCCTATAAGGGAACGCACAAAACAGAAATGGGGGGTTCCTCTTTCACAGTACCCTCCGCCTGTCTCCAGTGGGCCTCTGGTCGGCCTTCTGGATGCCCCTCCCTGTTCTGGTGTGGCCTCTGCGCTCTGCAGTGTGAAGAGGGTGCAGAACCATTACTACAATGTCAGCCACCACAGTATGCTAAAGCAGTGTCCATGGTACAAATGACACCCACCACACACCACTGACCCCAGTGGCATGGCATGGTACATGCACATGTGGCTCTTAGGCACAGTGCAGCATCCAAGTCATGCCAAGCACAACACAGGCCATTGCAGAATGCACAGTGCATGGCCATAGTGTGCAGCACAGTGGGACACCAATGACATGGATCGTTTGCACATGCAGGTGGCCAGTGGCATGGCACACACACAGTAGTGGTGGGGCGCCCCACACTCAAACACATCCAACCACATACCGCTGATGTACACAGCAGGCACAGTTGCACACAGCACCCTGGCAACATGGCAGAGCACAGTGGATGAGGCAGGGGGCCAAGTGTCGTGGGTTCACACAGCCACTGTTGGTGGTATGGTGCACGTAACCATCACAGTGCAGAACATAGCATACAACATTCCAAAAACACTATGTCCCCTGGCCCACACAACCTATACCCCTCTGGACACAGGACCAAATGGTATATGTCCAACAGATGTACCCAATGTCATCGTCACAGCACAACAGCCCCCTAAGATGGCTTGTGAATGACCCATGCTGCACATGCACAGGCACATTGCCCAACACACAGACTCCCCCCAAGATGTAACACCATGGTGTTAGCCATCACATACCTGGCACGGGCACAGTCCCTTCCCGAACCATTGTCCTGCAGCACTACAGCAGTGGGTGCTGCCTGTGCCTCAAGTCCACATAGCAGTGGTGGCACTTCTCCCCATCACATGTAATTCTGGTCAGGGCTGAGAGGAGATGGGCAATTGAAGCCCACACCTGGCAATGTGGGTGGTCCCCCATCTGGACCTCCCCAAACAGGCACCTGTGCTGCTGCTGGACAAGATGCACCAGGTTTGCAGTCTCCACCACATCTCAGTGCCTATCATGGCCCACCACTACCCTCTGCCTACGTATCCCCGACATGGATACTGACACAAGAGGACTGACAGGTCTTGATGGATGGCAACTACTTGGCCACACCCTGGAACTCCCCAACAGTTATGTCTAGTGATGCGCAGCAGTGTGAACTAGTGCAGTACTACCCAAAAATGTGCGCATTGCACATGCGTGACCCTGCCATGACCCCTGTGCTGACATCACGTGCATGTGCAGTGATATCATGCTAGCAGCAGTAGCGCAGTACTACATCACATAGCGCTGCCATGCTTGCATGGACAGGCCCAACCATGCATGTGCACGAGCTGCGCTATGTGTTCTAGCACTGCACAATCGCAACAGCGCTGTGATAAGCACAGGTGAGATAGCCTGGCACCAATGGATTGCCCAGTGCTATACACTTTGCCCAGCGCTAAATGCTTTGCCCGACACTTATATCTGCAATATTCAAACGGCATATGTAAATGATGGCCATTGTGTATGCAGAGTGCTAACATGGTGATTAGCATATCATTACTGGCTCATTTGCATGTCTAACAGGCCTGAATGCCTGGCAGTGCTATTTAAGGGCTTACAGTGCTCCACCTGTGTTGCTGATAGGTAATACATGCTTAAGTGTAATTACTGCTGCAGCACACAGGATGTCACAGGAGAAATCACAGGGGCAGGCAGGTATGTATTGCATGAGGGCTGTCTCAGACAGCCTGACTGGTACTGAATTCCAAGGACAACAAGAAATATATGTGTAATCACCTTGCAAATAACATTTGAGTATCCGTATGTCAATTGTGTGTGGATTGATAGCACAGGATGGTGTCAGACATCCAGGGTACAGCCCTATAACCAGTCTACTGTGAATAATGTATGGGACACTCTGCACTACCAGTGTGTACTGCTACAGAGGGGTTCTGCCACACCCTGACCCAAGGGCAAATACCCAGGGATACATGGACAGCTGACCACAGAGGTGGCAACACACATTGCTTGTGCATGGAGCTGCACAGCCAGTAATGTTCTTAGCATATAGTACTATATAGGATGGACAATAGGTTGACTCATAATATGCCAGTCACCTGCATGTATGAGGGGGCAGAACCAGAACCCAGGAGTGGCAGTGCTACATGTGAGTCATGACAGTCCTGCCAATGCACAAGTTATGATATACTGCCTAATTTGTCAGGCTATGGTATGTTTGATATGTACAACAGTTGTTTACAGGTTATGGCTTTGACACTGCAGGTGATTACTAACTGGTGCGGTCTGTCTTTAATTGTAACTGACTGCTGTGGTGCTGCACTAGGCATTATGATGTCATCAGCAGTGTGGAGGCTGCACTCTGGAGTGGTTCAGTAGTCCATTGTGACAGTAACATATAAGATATCCATTGTGACAACAGTAACAAGTACCCATTCTGATATCCTGCTGTCACTTATGTCACTGACTGATATCTACCAAGCCAAGATTCAAGAAAATACAAAATCACACATGCTCACACAATGCAAAGCATCATGGGCTGCATATGCAAATCACCACAGAATGTTATGCTGGTCCAACTTTAAGCAGAATTGCATGGTGCTGAAAGGCCTCTCACACAGTTTGCAAAGGGTGCTAACAGAAGCTTTGCATTGTGTGAGCATGTGTGATTTTGTATTTTCTTGATACTTGGCTTCCCAGCCAAATGCCCTTTGGGGTAACCCTTGCCTCAGTGTTTGCACACAGAGGTTCTTTGTCTTTTAAATAGTTTTTTATTTTAATGGGTTCACCACAACATATCCAAGGCACACTGCCTTAGGGTTGCTGGTCCATTCTACTGGGGTGTCAAACAGACAAGGCATACTGATGAGTCCTAGTAGGACGAAACATGTGTCTATGTCTTCTGTTAGCACCCTTTGCAAACTGTGTGAGAGGCCTTTCGGCACCATGGAATTCTGCTTAAAGTTGGACCAGCATAACATTCTGTGGTGATTTGCATATGCAGCCCATTATGCTTTGCATTGTGTGGGCATGTGTGATTTTGTATTTTCTTGAAACTTGGCTTCCCAGCCAAATGCCCTTTGGGGTAACCCTTGCCTCAGTGTTTGTGCACAGAGGTTCTTTGTCTTTTAAATAGTTTTTTATTTTAATGGGTTCACCACAACATATCCAAGGCACACTGCCTTAGGGTAGCTGGTCCATTCCACTGGGGTGTCAAACAGATGAGGTATACTGATGAGTCCTAGTAGGATGAAACACGTGTCTATGTCTTCTGTTAGCACCCTTTGCAAACTGTGTGAGAGGCCTTTTGGCACCATGGAATTCTGCTTAAAGTTAGACCAGCATAACATTCTGTGGTGATTTGCATATGCAGCCCATTATGCTTTGCATTGTGTGGGCATGTGTGATTTTGTATTTTCTTGAAACTTGGCTTCCCAGCCAAATGCCCTTTGGGGTAACCCTTGCCTCAGTGTTTGCGCACAGAGGTTCTTTGTCTTTTATATATATAGTATAGTATCATCTGCATATAAATAAATATTAATCATTGTAGAGCAATGTCTAGCAAGTTCATTAATATATACTGAAAACAAAAGGAGCCTCAGGACAGAGCCCTGGGGGAAGCCCTGACTCGATATTAGCAAATCAGATTTCATGTTACCAGTTTTGACATAATGTTGTCGATATGATAAATATGACTGAATCCATAATAGAGCTGAATAACCCAGGCCTGTATTCTTTAATTTATTAAGCAGAATAATATGATCCACTCTATCGAATGATTTCGATAAATTTAAAAATAATAGCAGGAGTACTATTACCTAAACTAAATGAGGGGAAAATATCCAGAGTTACCCTAGATATAACATTTGTTGTATTATGTCCTTTTCTAAATCCGGATTGGTGTTCTGCTGGGATGTTAAACTTTGAAAAATAAGAAGTTGCCTATGGATTAATTATTCAAAAATCATTATAATAGGGGTTAAAACAGAAATAGGACAATGGCAGCTCAGGTCAGATGGTTCTCCTCCCTTAAAGATAGGTACAGTAGACACAATTTTCCAATAATTTGGCAAATAAGAATTGTGTACAGACAAATTATAAATATATGCAATATGAGGAGGCAAAATATTTGATGCCAATTTGTAAAAGATAGGGTCAATATTATCATGGCCTGCCCTTTTTTTTGTATCCAATTTCCTAATTTCCTTATAAACCTCATCCTTACCAATCCTTTAAAATGAGAGCAAAGTATTAATAATATGAGACGTAAAGTCTGTGTCTCTGATATGTGTTGGCAAATTACAATTTTCTTTTTCAAATGATAAACTAGCTTCAGCAAAAAAAGTTATTAAATGTCTTAACCTGTTCTAATGAATCGTGTATCACCAGTTTATTATAAATTAAAGTACTAGGTAATGTGTGACAAGAGTTCTTCCCTTGCAAGGAATTTATACCAGCCCAAACGTTCATGGTATTACCAGAATAAGCTGAACATTGATTAGTGTAATATCTAGATTTAGCCAATCTGATTTCTCCAGTACATTTGTTTCTAATAGTTTTAAATGCCTGTTTATTGCTATCTAGTTTAGTTCACCTGGCAAGATTCCAGGTGCACTCTTTGTCCTTTATTAGGTCTTTCAGATGTTTAGTAATCCAAGGGGAAACTTTGTTTCTAACCTTTTTTTTAGTAAATGGAACATGTCTATTCGTAACTTCCAAGAAGGAGGACTTGAAGAATTCCCTGGCAGAATCCACATCAGGACAGGCATATAAATAGGCCTAATTAATACATCATGTAAGAAAGCTTGATCACAGAATAGTTTGAAGTTTTGTGAGACAGATATCTGTGTGGGCAAATGAACTTTCACATTATTTCTTACACAGACAATGATCAGTGGTAACTCACATCAGGTCAAATACAGTAGATAGAGTACATATTTATGAGGCACAGTTGTTAAGATTATATCCAATAAGGTGCTTTTATTATTGTCTAACTTGCAAGGTCTGGTGGATTTTGTGATTAATTGTGTCAGTTTTAAAGCTGCAAACTGATTACTTATTTCAACATTAAGGTGTAACATATCCCAGTTTAAATCTCCAAGTAAGATAAACTCTTGCTTTAAACAAGGAGCAATTGATAAACTCAGTGGGCTGGATATTCAAAAGGGTTGCGCAATGCGCAATAGGGTTGCGCCAGCGCAAGTCAGAAAATGCACCATTCTGTGATATTCAGCAGGAGGCAGTTGTGCCACTGAAAAAATGATGAGCAACAGTGCAATGATAATGAAGGCATGTGCAACCGAAGGGGGTGGAACCATGCATAAAGGGTGCAGTGCAATGTTCAAAGACTTGCGCAATGTGCAACAGTGGAGCAGGCAGAAGTTGCACCATAGTGAAAATGAGCCAAAATAAAAAGGAGCAAGGAAGAGGCGCAAGAACACTACAGGGAAGCCACATGAGACAGAGGCAGAGACAGGCACAGGGAAACAGGGAGAAAGAGGGCAGGCCAGGGAAGCCACACCACAGAAGAGAGGCAGGGGAAGGTGTGTGGGGCCACAGAGTGCAGAGGCCAGTAGGTGTACCCGGTGCAGGGGAGGTAGCAGTCAGGACAGAGGGGGGAACAAAGCAACATCAGCTGGGGGGGAACACAAGCCAGGGATATGGACAGTGCCACCTTCCACATGGATGCCATAATGAGGGGGGTGAGAAGGCATGCTGCAGGGGGACGTGGCCATGGAAGGGCCCATTGGTGGTATGCCCCCAACAGGCAGTACCGAGCCCACACCAGCTTTGAGCTGTACACAGATGTTGAGATTGTGGGCTGGTACCTCCTGAACAGGGCAATACTGAGGCAGCTCTGTGAGCTGTGCAGTGATGTGATGCAGGCATCCACACGACGGAGTCATGCTCTGTCAGTGGAGACAAAGGTAACAGCCTGCGTGTGCTTGCTCACCACGGGTACCTTCAAGAGACCAACGGGGGATACCACAGGCATAACACAGTTGGCCATGTCACGCATCCTCACCCAGTTCCTCAGCGCACTGCAGCCACATGCTGCGGAGTACATACATTTCCCAGCACTGCAGCGGAGCGCACAGCAAACGTACAGGAGTTCCACAGGGTAGCACGTATGCCTGGCATGCTAGGGGCAATAGACTGCACTCATGTGGCCATACACACACCACCTGGCCCCGATGGGGCTACCTACATGAATTGAAAGAATTATGCCAGTGTCAACTGCCAGGTGGTGTGTGATGCCAGTGGGTACATCATCAATGTCTGTGCCATGCACCCTGGGGGACCACATGATTCCTTCATCTGACACCAGTCAGCACTGTGCCACTGATTTGAGAGTGGGGACATCCCCACAGGTCATCTAGTGGGTGAGTATGCATGTAGAACTGACATATCGTGGGCAAGGGGGGGTAAGCCAGAGGTGCCATGGGAGTGGCCCACAGGGCTTGGAGCAGTCTGAGCCTGAACAAGACACTAACCTCCACTATCTCCACACAGGTGACAGTGGATACCCACTCTGTCCCTGGCTGCTCACACCCTATCGGCAGCCCACAACTCCATTGCAGCAATGCTTCAATGAGGCACATGCCACCACATGCAACGTCATTGAGCGGGTGTTTGGGATGCTGAAGGTGCGTTTCCATTGCCTGGACACTTCTGGCATTGCCCTACAGTATAGCCCCTCAAAGGCCTGTGGGATATTCCTGGCCTGTTGCATCCTGCACAACATGGCCAAAGACTGTGGGATAGCTGTACAGGTTGAAGAAGTGGACAGCGATGGGGACGACAGTGATGCCAGTGATGATGGGGATGGGCAGCCCCCCCTTGGCCGATGGGACCCCCTACTGATCTGGCTGGCACAGCTGCTCCGGGACACCATCACAGAGGAGCACTTCAGCCAACACAAGTAAGTCATGGGGACATGTGCAACCACCAGTGGCTAGGGAACAACCCACATACACACATGGAAACACACCAGGGGTGCATGCTGGCAAGGGATGTGGAAGGGCACAGAAGCACAAGCATACAACCACGGAGGGGTGAACAGTAACACGCCACATGGATGGACACACACACACACGCACACACAATAGGCACAAAGTGCACAGGGTCAGGTGCAAAACAGAGGTGGAACACAAACACTAGCAACGCACATGTCCACAGGCCACCATATCCACTGACTGTCTATGTGCATGTGTCAGATGCTGGGCACCATCGCACTTTGGTGTACAGCGCAATGCAGGCATCATCATGCACACGTACCTGTGGACAGCAGTCGGGAGGGTGTGCAGGTGGACCATGTGTCTGCATGCAGGGCTGGGCACCCATTCGTACACTGCCCACTGAAACACACAATGCACACAGGGCAGCACCAGACAGTGCCCGCACTGGGAGACAGGTCAGTCTTGTGGCACAGTGCCACATCCTCTCGGATGAGTGGGCAGCCCCGCCGAGACCCAACAGCACTGGCAGGCTGACCACGGGCCTCATGGGGTGGCACCGATGGTCCACCAGGGGTTCCACTGCGCGAACGTGACTGTGCCTGCACAGGGGTCTGCAGCACACTGAACATACCTGCACCAGGAGTGCTCGGGATGCCCACAGCTGAACCTGGCATTGACAGGGTGGGTGTTGCACAATGCTGGAAATGGGGAGTGGATAATGAACTGCACGGTGTGAGCGATGCATGGGCACCTGAATGTGTGCCCATTGTGGCCATGACAGTGACCAATGCCTGTGTTTGCCTGTCAATGGCAGCGGTCACATCCTCCCACAAATGGTCAGTCCGTGACACGATCCTATTGGTGTCCCTGCTGTGTCGCTCCTCGACCTACTTCAGAGCCACACACAGTGCCTCCACGGACGTTGCAAGCAGCATCTGCTTCTGTACTGATGCCTGCAGTAGGTGGGTGTGCTCATCAAAGAGGTCGTCTGCCACCTCAACACCCCATCCATCGGGGTATGGAAGGGCCTGATGTTCAGCACCCCTTGAGTGTGGGCGATGCTCACTAGGACCAGGTATGGGCAAGTCCACAGGCGGTGCACAGATGCCACCGCTGATCCCTGAACCCCCAGTCCCGGTGGGCAACTGCTGCTGCTTCCCTTCCACCTGCTGTGCCCAAGGGATCAGTTGTTCCACCACTGTGGCTGCAACAGTCCCAGTGTCCTGACCAGCCACCGGTGCTGCCCCACTGGTGCTGACAGGCACAGCCTGGGATCTGTGCTGACATGTTGGCACACACATCAGAACCAGCCAGGTCCATGGGCGTGAGCTGGCCTGCTGTGTGTCCATTCTGTGGCACACACATGTCACTGCCCATAACGGTCATGTCTTCATCAGTGGTGCAGGCCTCTGCCACAGTCACAGCATGCTGGCATCCTTGGATGCCAGCATGCTGAGACACAGGAAGGGCCTCCCCCACACCTGTCTCAATGACATCAGTGTGGACAGCCAGGCAGACTCACTGTTGCAAAGCTCGCCGGGTACCTGTACAGGTGGATGGTCCCTCCTCCAATTCCAGATGACTGTCCACAGTGGACAGGCCCTCCACCATTGACCCCTGCAGATGCGCAGGATCTGTAACAGAAAGTAAGGTCATGTTAGTGCATGTGATCTACCCTTCCCCCCAACAGACCATGACATACCATGCAGTGATGGGCTACCACCTGTCTGGAAGCCACCTCCTGGAATGCCCTCTATGGCACTGCACTGCATGCTTGCAGTGAGCCTGTCCTCTGCCGGTGTCAGCTGCACCACCTCCGGCTGGCCCCCACCTGTTGCAGCACATGCTGCCCTGATGGCAGACACCTTCTCCTTCACCCTCCTCCTGTCGGTACCCATCTTCTTCTTACACTCCTGCATGGAGTGCTGGTGGCTGCCATACAGGTTGATGGCACATGCCACCCCCTCCCATGCAGCAGCATGGGCCTGAGGGGTGCCCCGCCATCCACTGAGCAGTGGCTCCTGTTCGGGGTATGCCTCTAAGAGTGCCTCTGTCTCGGCCTTGGTGAAATTGGAGCCTCCTCTTCCACCCACCATCGTATTCCTCCTTACCCAGACGTCGCTTGGTCATTATTCAGCCTGTATGGATGACAGTGGTTACCTGTGACTGTGCAGTACAAAGCAAGTCCCTGATACCACAGTCCAGACCCCCCACACAGCATGCAACTCACCAATAAACTGCAGTAACTGAATATGGCCACTGCAGAACAGTGTCAGTTTTATAGCGCAAGCCATGCAAATTAGGTGAGGAACAACTTTAATGAGATGCAAATCACGCCGCTGCGCCATTGCATGGCTGATCGGATGATTAGCATATGATGGCTGAATATCATGCCGTTGCGCTTTGCACAATTGTGTTGAACGTGCTGAGCCAATGGCACAGTTCTGTGGCATGCATAGTACACCTCACTGCACATGCCCAGGTAGCTTACGCAGGCATCTGCTGCACTGATGATGTGCTGTGTGCAGTAGGCAATGCAGGGCATGGCCATCATTGTGCCAGTGGTGCTATGGTGAGGGTCAGTACATGGCGCTGTGGCACAACTGCGCAATAGCCCGCTGTGGCGCTGGCACACAGGCGACCAATTGCGCTAGACACATAGACATCCGATGGCACTGTGCGTGGCCTTGTGCCAGAGACCCATGACCCTGTGCCTGACCTTTGCCCCTTGGCACTATACGTCCGGCATGGCTGCACCTCTTTCACGCTGTTCAGTAACAGCACAATAGGGAATGGCGGCGCTGTATTGCGCAGCAGTTCCACGTGGGTTGCCACGCTGCAGAGCATCATGTTGCCTACTATAGCAGTGGAGATGGCATGCAGGAGAGCCCCTCAATGGACTGCCCTTGAGCTGGCCAACTTTGTGGCCATTGTGGAGCCACACTATGGCCCACTCTTTAGCGAGGAGGCACTGGACAGGGCCAGGACCCAGGTTTGGCAGGAGGTGGCCACTGACCTGGAGGTGGCCACTGGCTACAGGAGAACAGCAGAACAGTGCCGGCACTGGTACGGGGACCTTAGGAGGTGGGAGCCGGAGCTACTCGCCCATCTGTGGTCACATGCCAGGAGGGGCATGGTGCCTCATCCAGGTGGGTGATATGTCTACACACTTGTAACGTCCATATGGGTAACACTGTCTTTTGTGTCCAGCACATAGGGGAGGGATAGTCTAGGGTTGGCTTTGGTGGTGTTTACAGGGTATGGGGTGGGTGGGTCTGGCTGGGTGGTAGTGGGTACACACATTGGGGCAGGGGGACTTTGCTTTGGGTTTGTACTGATGTATTTCTATCCTTTTGTCTCCCACAGGCGTGGTCGAGTGGAGGCGGATGGTGGAGCTGCAGCAGAGGGAGGAGAACGCTGCACACAGGCATGTCGGGGACCAACACCAACTCCTACAACATCCCTTTGAGGGTGAGTGCCATGACACCATGATTGCTATTGCATGCTGTGTGACAGGGTGGGAAGCAGCGCATGGCCACCATCCATGGACACCACTGCCATGCACGCGACATGTGACAGTCAGCACTGTCCAGTGGCACTGCATGTCTGGGAGTGCATCAATGGTGGTCCATGCATGCACTGGGCACATGGCTGTGGCACTGCCTGCACACCGCATAGCCACGTATTGCACGGCATTGGTTGTACTGTGTTGGACATGGGGTGGTGTGTGCAGTGGCACATATTGGGCTGCCTGTTGGGCATGTCTTGTGAACATGGTCACTGTGGGTGGGTGCACACCATCACAGGAGCGTAGCACATGGCTGTATGCCATGCATAATGGGTGGGATGCAGGGGGATGGACAGTAACACCTATTGACTCTGATCCCTCATCCTAGGTGTACGGATACTCCTGTGGATCCAGCAGGCTGTCCAGGAGCTGCTGCAGGTGGCGCAAGAGTCCCTGTCCATATTGAGGGACTTACAGCGGCATGGGGTCAGGAGAAGGAGGTGGCCCAGGCAACAGCCCCAGGCAGAGGAGGACCAGGCTGGACAATGATGTCTGTAGGACCTGCCTGCAACTACCCCCCTTTGATCAACCCTCTCACCCCACCTACCCTCTCCCATATGTTCACCCCTGCCCCTTACCCACCCCCACCTTATTTCTGTCCCTCCCCCCCATTTGTACATAGTTCACTGTATATAGTTTTGTTTTATATTTTACAATAGACATATTTTGATATGAATACTGTGGTGGTCTCTGATTTGCAGCTGGCTATGGGTGCTCAGCTGCAGTGGTGTGCATGGCATCTGGGGTGGTTCAGTCATGGGTATGTGTTTGTGCATGGGGAAGTGTCTCTGGTGTGGGAGTGGCTATCAGTCAGTGTCTGTGGTGTGTGTGTGTGTGTTGTTCCCTGTGCATTGCATTACTGTGTGCAGTGGTCCATGGTGCATGCTCTGTGTCCATTGTGCCCCTGTCAACCCATCCTTGGCCTGTACAGCTGACACCCTTGCATGTCTGTGGCCTGCAAGGTCTGCTGCCTTGTCAGTGGTGGCTGTCCCTGCAGGTCATCCACTGTGACCGTCACAATGTTGGGTTGCCTCCTGTCACTGGTGTGGTGCATGTTTGCCTCAGGTGACACTGTGGCCTCCGCAGTTGCTGTCCCAACTCCATGATGTGGCTTGTGTGTGTTGCAGGGGCTGTGCACCACTGTCTGTGACTTGTGCTCCAGGCATATGCTGGTGGCGTACAGGACCACAGTTCATGCACAGGGTGGGTGTCACCCCTGTGACATGGAGGACTGCAGGCTGTGTGTGCTCAGTTTTCATGGGCCCACACTGGGGACTTGGTTGCCACACTACTGCATCCCTGTGTTAGTGTCCCCGTGGGTATGGGTGTGTGTTTGCCCCTGCACCGTGTTGCATCTGGTGTGCTGCATGCTTCCACGCACCACTGTGGGTGTCTGTGCTGGCAGCTGTGGCTCATCGTGGGTTGGGCTGTGACACTTGTCTACTGTGCAAGGTGCTGTCTCAATGGTGGTGGTGTCAGGGGCATGCCCTTTACCGTGTGGTGTACCTCTTGTGCCGACACATGGTTGGTCTCTCAGCTGTGCCTCAGGAGGATTGTTCATGTTGGCACTGTGTCTGCCTTTGTTGCATTGCCGTGTGCTGCCATCCACTGCTGGGTGCTCATGGTGGGTCTGGCTTGTATGGTTCTGTGGTACACAAGGTTACAGTTTGACAGAGGGGGTGGTGGTATGCATGGGGTTTCCTTCAGTGGTGGTCACTGCTCATGGGGGGTGTCTTGGGGTCACAGTGCAGGGTGTGCTGTGCACTGGGGGGGCTGGTGTGGCATGGGGTGGTCCGCCCTCCTTGTGTGGCAGTCTTAGCTTGCCAGTGGGGCACCATGGCCCAGCTGTGCTTTGTTTGCTTGTCCCCATGGGCCGGTGGATATTCCAGCCTTCCCCCAGTTGTGCTGTGCTTAGGGTGTGGGGGTGCATTGTCAGTTCTGCTGTGTGTTTCTGTGCCAATCTGTAGCATGGGTGGTGGGCCCCTACCTACCTCCCTGGTTGTGCAGTTACATTGCTCTGCTGCTGGGGGGCTCCCTGCTTGTGCTATGGCACCTCTGGGCTGCTCAGCTGGGCAGTCCTTGTTGCGTCATAGCGCATCATATCTGCTCAGCTTCTCCTTCTTAGTTGCGCTATGGTGCAGGTTGTGTGATATTCAGACGTTAGCTGTTGGCGCAATTTGGCTTGCTCCTTTTTTGAATATCGCGTCTATTGTGCATGGGCGCAATGGACTTGTGCTTGCTCCTGCTATTGTGCACTTTTTGGGTGCAGTTTGAATATCCAGCCCAGTGTATGCAAAGTATCAGAGAGGGCCGGGGCTATAACAAACAGCTAGATGAAAACTAAATTTTGAGTACCAACTATTTGTAATATTAATAATTCCATTTGTTTTGGTGTAGTATTTGAAATACTGTATTGTTATACAACATTTCCCTCCTGAAGTGAGGTATGGAGTTTTGTTGTGTTCAGAAGTCCTTGTTCTCTGCTCATGCACACTATTAGAAATGCAGCGAATTTAAAATCCACCTGGGAAGTGAATGCGAAGTGGCCACTTCGCGTTGGCACTTCGCTACGTGGAGTGACCCATAAAAAAAACTCCCTTCGCTTTGTTATTATCACTTTGCATTGTCATTCTACTTTAAACGCGAAGTAAGGCAGAGTGACAACTATACTGGCAGCACTCCACCCACACAGTCACCAGAATTAATGTGCATCCCCAAAGTGCTACCGTCTTGCGTCCAGAAAATTCCCCAGTGCTGATGAAGTGAAATGAGAGCGTAACAAGAAATGCAGTCTCCCAGAATTAATGGTACACTGCAAACATACAGACAGATTAAGATTGCGTTGCACACTCAAGGGATGCATACGAAAAGGCACAACAACACCTAACTAGTGCACACAAGTCACAAATTCAAATCTGGAAAGGAATACATTTTGCCATTTGGGGGATTAGGGCATGGCAGTAACAATCCACTACCAATAAAGATACCACAAAGCAGTATAAAAAATTCACGTAGGTGCGGTGGATAGCAAGTTCACACTGCTGCAATTACTCTATGGCATAATAAAAGGTGTCTGATTTAATGGCATGCATCGCACACACACTCACACACACACTACAAGTAATGCATAGCAAATTGAAAACCTTTAGTAATATACTAACATACTAAAATGCCAGCAGAATAGGCGTAACAGTCTTTTGTGTCTGCTCATTTGGTCAGCCCCCACCCTGGGAGCTGACCTTGCTGCACCCCTCTCCCTCTCTGGCTTCTTTCTTCCCAGTCCCAGATATTCTCACTGCATTGGACTTTGCTTCCAGAACCCTTCCCCTGTGCCTATCCCACCCGCTCTTGAACCCCTCCACCATCTCTGCCTCCACCAGTCCTCAGGGCAGCACATTCCATGGCTCCAACACCCTTGCAGTGAAGAAGCACCTCCTCCTTTCTCCCCTGAATTTCCCCCCTCCAGCTCCCACCCATGCCCTCTAATTGCCTCCCCTCCTTCCTGAGGAGCACCCTGACTGCTCCTCCCCTGTTTACCCCCTCCATGTACCTGAAGACCTCTGTCATGTCCCCCTGGTCCCTTCTCTCCTTCAATGTGTACATATTTAGCTCTTTGAGCCTCTCCCCATAGGTCCTGTCCCCCAAGCCCAAAATCATTTTGGTTGCCCTCCTCTAGACCCTCTCCAGGAGTTCAATGTCCCTCTTTAAGTGTGGCCTCCAAAACTGCATACAGTACTCGAGGTGCAGCCTCACCAAGCATTTATACAGTGGGAGTATCACTTCCCTCCTTCTGGAGGTGATTCCCCTAGTGATGCATCCCAGCATCCTGTTGGCCTTTGCTGCTGCCCTCCTACAAGTCTCTGAGCTGTTCATCTTGACATCTACCACCACCCCCAGGTCCAACTGTTTTAAACAGACAAATTATACACTGTTTCACCACAACAATCAGCAAAAAAATTTCAAGAAATACTGAAAATATTACTGTGTGTATATTAACACAGTTATACAAGAAAAATATAACCAAAACAGAAAGACTGCCTTTTTCTTCCAGTTAAAGTACCTACACCACAAATATGCCCCTCCCCCAAAGCACACTTCACAGTACACTGACTGACTGTTCTAAATTAACATTCAAAATCCACACGCAACAATAATCACTTGATGATATGAACACAGCAGGGTCTCCTACAATCGATGTAGTAAATTTTGAGCAAAAAAAGAAATGACACAAAAAGGCATTTTAAACAGCTTTTAGGTTTTGAATCGCAGAGCTCTGAGAGCAAACTGTCTCCAGGTACCATTACATACACACTACCTAGGCCAGAACTAAGGCTGAGCAGAACCCATGTGATGTGCAATCCCATGAATCACTGCAGAATTTCTCGTGGAGCTCAATTACAAGGCGAAGTGAGGCAAATTACATTGATTTCAATGCACTTCACCTTAAAATTGGTAGAGAAGTGGTTTAGGGAAGGCAGAATAATGCAAAGTCATTGGTTTCAAGGGACTTCGTATTCCTCATTATGAAGTGAAGTACTCCTTGGGTTCCATGTTACTTCGTGAATCACTTCGCTAAGTGAATTGGGGCCACTTCACCCACCACTACTTATGGTACTGTAACTCACATGCTGTACAGGAAGGAATGCGCATGCCTATGGCTATACTTCCCCGATCAGCTGCAAACACAAAACTACCCAACTTAAAAACCCATATTAATGAGTACAATGGTGGGATGGTGAAGCCTGGAGAGAGACTACAAAACAGGTTTACAATACATCCAAGTAACTAGTAAAAACATTAATGTGATTCGTAACGTGATCGTGAATCATGATTTGAGACTGCATTTTTGACCATGATGATGAAGAATGTGATTCGGTGTAGACGGTGTGAGATAACCAATATGAAATTGTATTGGGAACGCGAATGCCTATGGTTGTACTTCCCCGATGAGCTGTAGCACAAAACTCCCCAACTTAAAAACACATATCAATGAGTTCAATGGTGGGGAGGTGAAGCCTGGATAGATACTACAAAACAGGCTTACAATACATCCAAGTAACTAGTAAAAACATTAATGTTGTGATTCGTGACGTGATCGTGAATCGTGATTTGTGACTGCATTTGTGACCGTGATGAAGAATGTGATTTGATCACGAGTGACTCCTGATGATGGTCCTGACTTAAAAACAGATATTAGTGAGTACAATGTTCATGCTAAATTATGCACCACACCTGTCCAGTACTCTGAAGAGAAGCCAAAGAAACAACTGTGACTTATGTTACAGATGGAGATTGGGACTTAAAGAGATGCAAATGCATAGACAGATTAAGATTGCACTACACACTGAAGAGATGCAGACACAAAGGCACAACACATAACCAGTGCTCACCATCAGAAATTAAAATCTGGAAAAGAATACCTTTGCCAGTTGGGGCGGGCCGCCGGGGAGGGGGCAGTGTGCTGCACTGCTACAGTAAAAGTCACTAGTACTAGTACCAGTAAAGATACCACAAAGAAGTACAAAAATCACACAGCTGCAGTGGATAGCAGGTTCACATTGCTGAAATTACTATGTGGCACAATAAAAAGGTGTCTGATTTGATGACATGCATCACACACACACACATACTCACACACACACACTAAGTAATGCATAGCAAATTGAAAACTTCAGTAATATAACCATATATTTTAAACAAACTAAAATTATGCACTGCTGCACCACAACAATCAGCAAAAAAAATGGCAAGAATTATTGAAAATATTACTGTGTTTACATTAACACGGTTATAAGAAAAATATCACCAAAACAGAAAGAACTGTCTTTTTCTCCAAGTTAATCTACCTACACCACAGATACACCCTTCCCCCAAAGCACACTTCCACTGTCTCTCAGTACACAGACTGAATGATGCACATTAACATTCAAAATCCACACACAAACAATAAACGCTCGATGATATGAGCACAGGAGGGTTTTCCTACAATCAATTAACTAAAGTTTCTGCAAAAAAAGACTCAAAAAGGCTTTTTTCAACAGATTTTAGAAGGTTTGAATCGCAGAGATCTCTCAGAGCAGACTGTCTCCTACAGCTTCCTACACACACTACCCTGAACTGAGGCTGTGCAGAACAATCTAGAGCCCATGTGACCTGAAATCCCATGAATCACTGCAAAATTCACCTTTGGAGCTTAAAAACAAGGCAAAGTGAGGTGGAATACATCGTTTTCAATGTACTTCACCTTAAGAATTGGTGAAGTAGTGGTTTGGGAAGGCTGAGTAACGCAAAGTCATTGTTTTCAATGGACTTTGCGTTACCCATTATAATGTGAAGTACTCCGTTGTGCATTGTGGAGCACTTCGTAAATTCGCTTTCACTCCGCAAATCACCTTGCGGAGTGAATTGGGGCCACTTAGCCCATCTCTACACACTATGAATACATTTTTTTTCATATATACTTCCCCCCTTCAGATGACCACAAGAAGGTGCTTCCACCCCTGCTCTACCACCTATGTACATCCACTGCCCCTCCCCAGTACTGCTGAGCCCCATGTCCCCCAAGGATTCCTTCCCCTTGTGGTGAGGCTGGGAAGGGGAGGGCTGTCCTCACCCTATCCAGGACTCATTATCCAGATTGGGGCTTCTGGAAATCCAGGAGCGGAGCAGGAGGCCTTTCCACAGGCAAGGCTTCACATAGCCTGTGGTCACCTTCTTTTTCCATCCTTCCCTCTTCATGGCCATGAATGTGCACACATGGAGGCATGTGCATGCCATATAGCAATGTTTTTTTACCTCTGTAACTCCAGTGCTGCACCATAACCTCTATCAGGAGGCAGCCAAGCAATAGGATGCCCTTCCCTCACTCCCTGAGAGAGGAAAGCAGTCCATCCAATGATTGATCCTTTCCCTCCACTGCTAACCCCAGGCAACCCAAGATTGCTCCCAAGCCTGGGTTGTCAGCAAGGCATTAGGTGTGGCATCCAGCACCTCAACCCTCAGCACCAGCTGGCTGGCCCACTATAAATAAATTAAACATTTTGGTGTGGTACTGTGATGTTTACCATCAGACATTTATGCTAACACCCTCCTAATAAAGTATATATTCTCTAAGAATCTGACATGTAAAGTCAAAATGTGACCTTGAGGGAAGGCATTCATAAGAAGCATTTGTCAATGCCAAACACTGGCTGCTTGTTGAACAATTTGGTTTTGAAATTCTGACCACAAATTTTGAAGATACTTATTTTAGGATTCACCTTATAGACATGACATGCCATTTATAGTGTTTTGGCCAAAATGTCATTGTCTACCAGAGGTCCAAAATCACATTTCATCCATGATTTTAAAAATAACACATCACATATATGAGGTGGTGTAGAATAATTACTATGTTGAAAGGTTGGAGTAAAATATTGAAAGTGAGTGAAGTTATGAGTGAATGTTGAAATAGTTTATCATTCAGTCATAACGTGGGCATTTTACAGTATTTGTAAACCAAATGCTCAGCATAGCTTTCCTATTAGCCCACCTAATGAATGCAGTAGGCGAAAACGTTCAAATCCATGACAAAATGTTATTCCATGCAACAGGTATTAAAACACATTTTGGACAGGATTTGAATAATGACAGCTGTCACATTCATGAGGTTCTATGAAGAAATGGCTTTGTTGAAAATTTGGGTTCAAATATTGAAAATTACCAAAGTTACAAGGCTGTGTTTGCAGACTTCAATGCAGGCTCATACCTTTGTTGTTTTTTATCATTTTTATGCCAAATTTTCAGCATAGCCTTCTTATGACCCCACCTTATGAATAATAGTGAGAAAAATGTTCAACTCCTTGACGAAAGGTGATTTTGCACAGTGACTGCAAAATCGTCTTTCGGGATGTGAAAGCACGTTTTGACCAGGATTTGAAAAATTACAGCTGTCACATTCATGATGTGCTATGAAGAAATGGCTATGTTGAAAGTTTGGGGTCAAAATATTGACAATTACAGTAGCAAAGTTATGAGCCTGCATTTGTAAATTCCAACATAGGCTCATGGCTTTATTGTTTTTTAACATTTTTGCCTCAGATTTACGACATAGCCTTCTTATGACCCCACCTCATGAACAATGGTGGAGAAAATGTTCAACTCCTGCCCAAAAGGTGACCGTGAAATCACTTTTTGGGACAGATTTACCTAACATCACTTGCATTGTTCATGAGGTGGTGTCCCAAAAAAGGAATGTTGAAAATGTGGGTCAAAAATATTGAAAAATGCCCAAGTAATGCTACTAAGTTCAAAACCCCTTGGAAATACATTGAAAGCATACCTGATTTCTTCAGTTTGTGGTCTGGCATAGAAGGGAGAAGATGTATCTGTAGTCTGGAGAATATCATGGCATCAGACCCCTGCTGGGTAAATAAGGGTTTGGGGGGTGTGGGGTGGCGGGTGCTGAGTGGGAGGGTCAGGTGAGAGGACCAACTGTGCAACAGACGACAATGGATGGTTTTCTGTTTTTACAGGGTTGAAAAAAATGATGAGGGATGGTTTTCTATATTTCAGGTGATGACACTGGGGGATTGGGCTCCCCAGTGTCAGTGTTACATTTGTGGGAGGTGTGGGTGGAGGGTGCTGAGAGGGAGGATTGAGTGGGAGGGGACAGTTAGAAAAAAAACTATGACAGATGACACTAGGGAATTGGACACCCCCAGTGTCAGTGTTATGTTTGTTGGGGGGTGCTCTGAGGGAGGGTCAGGTGGGGGGAGCAGTTACTGGGGCACCAGCTACAGACATTGAGGGATGTTTTCTTTGTTACAGGCACCAGATAAATAAAATTTAAAAACAAAAAAAGAAACCTAAGAGGTGGCAACACTGGGATCATTGGGCATCCCTAATGTCAGTGTTATGTTTGGGGGGCATGGGGTGGTGGGCGCTGAGAGGGAGGATCTGGTGGGGAGGCAGTTATGGGGGAGACAGAAACAGACAGAGATGGATGTGTTTTTTTTTCTTAACAAGACTAAAGACTGACAGGCTCCTTTGAAAGCAGCTCAGCTGTTTGCTGACAGTTTCATGCTGATCAAAGGATCGAAGCCCTCTCTTGTTGGAGTGGCTTGGTTTCTTTGAAATATGCAAAGTTTCAGCCCACCAAGCAGAGAGTGATGTCAGGACCACAACCCACATTCATTGGTGTAGACTGCCAAGCCCTTACTTTTATGAACTGCAAAGGGGTTGGCAGTGAATCAACCCCAAAATCCCCTATCCTTGCCACAAAATGTTGGGTGCACAATCACAGTCAACACAAAAATGAATAGTTGTAGCCATCTAAAATGACATGAGTCATTAATTAATACATAGTAATAAAAACAGTTTTAAAAACATTTGTGAAAAATAAAAATATACTGATAAAAAATAAAATTATGTCAGACATATTAGTGCTAAAACACTATATGATAACTGTTTTGACAATTAACACATGCTGTTACTTTAAAGCAGTCATATGTGTTAGTCACCTATATTTTTTTTTTCATCAATAATATTTTTCTGGCAAAAATATCAAGATACATTTTTTTGTTTTCTTTCCTTTCTGAACCAAGATACTGTATTCTGAAATGTTTTAATGTTCCTTCTTTCGTGCCATATACGCCATGAAAAAATATACAATCTTGGTACTGCGTTGTACGATTTTCCATCAGAAACCTGTACAGCACCATCTTAACATATCCACATTATAAATCTAGCATGCGAATTTAACAGATAACCTCAGCAGAAGAGATTTTTAAAACTTGCAAGTGGCAGCCATCTTTAATGATGTGAGTCATTAATTACAATAATAGCTATAAAAGCTGTTTTAAAAGTGTCTGAAAAAACTAAAAATACACTGAAAATGTATCAAAGGATGCCAGAAATGCAATTTTGCTAAAAGACTATTTCCTGACATTTTTGTCACCAAACAACTCCTGCCGCTTTAAGCAAATTGAATGACATAAATGTCAGGGTTCATTATAAAATCAATAACTCAAACACAGAACAGATTACTTCATGTTGTTTTTCTGCCAGAGTCAGATTCCACTTCCTGTGATAAACCCTGTCTTCACTGGTCTCCAAGGCCAAAAATGATTTATTTTTAGTAGTACAAGACAAACAGTGGGGTGGCTGGACTCAGAGATAATGGAATTGTCAAGCCCTGATCAATGTATTTGAAATAAAAAGCAATTTTATTTCTTTATTACTGGATGTATACTGCCTCTGCTGTTACCAACATCATCATTTTGAAAAGTATAAAAATATGAAAAATGACCATTAATGTTGTTATCCTCCTGTAGGGACTCCCCAAACCAAGTCTGTAATTATTTTGATATAATCGCTAAAATGTCTGGGAACGTTGTATGTATTTAGCCCTCTTGGTCTTTAAGTCCATATATAGTTTTATACATAACCTGTTCCTGACATCCCATAAAAAATGTCTAAAGATTGTTTAGAACCTTGCATGCCCAGAGTTTGTTCTGCCTTAAGGGAGCTTGCTCTATTATACAAAAATGATTTCATATAATTTCTTATGCAAGTTATTTGCTCTTTATATCAAGTTTTCTCTGTCTGTTGGAGAGATATTAGTCAAAATAACTGTGCTCTCAATTGCAGAACATTAAAATAGTTGTTCCTCCCCTTTAATGTTCCCTATATTTGAAGCAGGTTTTCAACTCTTACTTTTGTATTTTCCCACCATTCTGTTACTGTGACATAAACAGCCACTGAGATTCTTGCTTTTAAATACTACTTTCCTTGTGTTTATATGTCTTTTATCTCCCAAATGGAATTATTTATCTGCCAGTAGCCCTTACCCATATTCTTTTGTTGAAGACCCCCAACCATCACCTGCATCTCAAAGTGATCAAAGGTAGCATTTGCTACTGTCTTCATCTTTAAAATGTCCTATTGCTTGGATGCAAATATATATTTGATGAGTGAAGATAATGATCGACTATGATATGTATGTCCACCCATGGTATGTAGAACTCTGGATTCATCCTGCAAGAATTAAAATTACCTCCCAATGTAACTTTCCTGGCCATATGCAGGTAGGGTTGAACTGCATGAAATAATGTAATCCTAGAAGTTTTGGTTTGGTGAGGGGCATAAATTACCTCTACTCTTATCTGTTGACCTTGTTCCAGAATATCTACCACTAGTGCCCTTCCTGGATCTATATCCATAACTTTTTGGATTTTTATATTACTAGATTCTTTTCATTTTTCATTTTTTTTTATTTTAATTGTTATATAAACTGCTAAGAAGATTAACAAATAATTCAATTTTTTACAGTGATCAGTACATAAATATATAAAAAATGATTTAAAACATACACAATTGGACTCCAACAACATATTGAATAAACGTGATTTAAAAGATGACAAAAGTACACCATTTGTAATAGATAAGGGTAAATTATTGTAAAGAGTTATCCCTTTATATTTAAATGATCTCTGACAAAAAGTTGAATTATATCGGGGATTACAGAATACAAATTCTTTTGAGATCTAGTAGAAAATGTGTTTACACATCTAGGGAAATTCTCACTAACAGTATTTGGCATAAGATCAAGAGCAATTTGATGCAAAAAGGTGAGATTTAAACAAAATTGCCACCTCTGAACATGGACCTTCCCCAATGGGCCATATAGACAGAACCCAAGGCCATGTTTTTTAGCCTGATAAATGTCTGTTATGACTCAAAACTGCTTATCCTGCAACAAAATTACTTGAGCATCAGAGTGGCTTAAAGAAGCAAATGTCATACATCTCTTTTTATAATTGCATATACTTTTTACATTTAGAGAGAGAAGTTTAATGTTATCAATAAATCAAACAAGAAAGGAAGGAGAACTCCATCATCCTCTACCTTTTTTTCCTTTCTAGTTCTTTTCTTTACTTTAACAGTCTCTAATGAGTCCCCATCCACATCAGAGCAGTCCTTTTGTGAGTGTGCCACTGAGGAGGCTTCAGAATCCCCTTCCTCCTCATCTGTCTGACCTTGTATGACAGAATAAGTATTCCTGGTTTCCATCATGTTTTTCATGACCATTTCAGACTTTGGTGGGCATCTGGGACTACATCTTTATCCTCCCACAATCTGGAAATCATTATGAGAGAGTGGTGGTGGCATGCATGTAGATGGCTCTGGCTTTTGTCCATGGGGTTAGGCAAGGATTGTACTTCCTGACCTCCCTGCTTGGATTCCTTGAAATGAGGTGGTAAAGTTTCTTGATCAGTGTTTTCCTCCTATACATCATCCAGGTTTTCCAAGTCCATTTCTGTGGTGCTGCCTCTGGCTGTTGCATGCAATGCTGTGGTTCTGTAGCATAGCTAGAGTATTCTGGTTCTGTAGTAAAACCAGAGTATGTTGATTACCTCCAGCAGGTCATTCCTGCTGTTTGAAGGGACTTCTTCTGCTCTGTCATTATAGGACTGTTCATTGTGGACTGCCAGGAGAATTTTAAATACAGGTGGCCTGTTTCTTCACATAAATTGCATTTAACTGGAGTTGGGCAGAAAATGCTAGAATATCCAAATTGTAAACAAAAATTGCACACCAGTGCATCACATACATTGCTTACAGTAGATGGGAGAATGAGCTACATGTCTGGCATGTCTTTGGTTAACCTGAATAAAAACAGAAGTCTTGATCTTGCCCAATGTAAAAACTGCTTGGCTGGTGCTGTGTCCCTTTATCAGAAGATCTGAGATAGACTTTCATTTTCCAGCCACCAGTCCATATATTTTCTGAGTCAAGAATAGGCATAGGTCAGCGTATGACATCAGTCTCTGTTCAGTCCAAAACAGTATATCTGAAATGTGGGCACTTTCATTCTGGAAAAGAATTGTAACGTTTTATTGTTGGCTTAGTTTGGGGCATTGCCATCAAGGGAGTCCATAAGGGGGGAAATTTCAGGAGGTGGAATTTTTTTTCCAAAATGTCTCTTATAATTGTGGAGTACTGAAACTGATATTGAATTAGGCATCCCCGAGATGTGTATGAGAGCAAAAATGTCTGTGGCTGGGAATTGCATAGAGTCCTTCAGTAGCTTCCTAGCTACATAAACACAAGCCAGAGGTTCTTCTAGTCCACATTTATATTTTAAACAAACAGCGTTTTGTCTTTTGGCTGCTGCAGCCAAATTTGTAAATCAGTCAGGCATCCTGAATATTGCCATTATGTTATTTGGGCCAGTTGTATTAGTATGTGCATTAGATGGACCTGGTTGTGGGGTGTCAGCCTCTGGGGGGGTACTATCAGACTGTCTTTGGGTTGGGATTTCAACAGCTAGAGGACTTGTAGTAAATAGCCCAGCTTTTAGGTCATCCATCATTTCTGCCCTTCAGGAGGATGAAGGAGCTGCTGGCATCGGTGTAACCAAAGGCTGTCTAGTTGCACTAGTTTCAGACGTATCACTATTCATAACAACTACATTGTTAGTACTTTTTACATCTGCTGTGGGTGTAGCCAACTAGGAAACAGTCTGTTGGCATCCTTCTTTCTCAACGTCTATTTTTTCCTGCTGTGTTATCAAATTAGTAACTGAGGCTATAGTATGCAGATTACTTGAAATGACTGCACTGGTATTCTGTATTCTGTCAAGAGATTTATCATGTTGCTACAATCTTTCCATAATCATGGTACCCAAGACAGAGTGAACTCTGCAAACTGTCACTCTCTCACCTGTTCTTGGCTTTTTTTTTGGCTCCCACTGTTACTGACATGGCCAACTCTGCTGTCAGAGTGGCATTCTGCTTGTCAGAATGTGTCATATTAGCCTGTGTAGTTTTCATGCTTGCTGGCAGTTTTGTGTTCCATTTGGTGCTTTTAGCAGTATTAATAATTAACTCTGCAGATGGTGCTGCTCCAGCCTCACAAGCTCCATCTGTAGATCGTGTCCATCCTGTTGCTAGCAGGGCTTATTCAGGAGTCCAAACAGCCCTGGCTGCAGTAATAGTCTCCGTTTGTTTGCTTACTGAGCCATCTGATGTATTTCTTTGACCAGTGCCAGTCTTTGCCTCCGAGGCATGATCCATTGGGGATGCACTGGAAACTTGTCTAATATTCACTGGATCTGCATCCATTTTTGCAGATTGGGACTGGGAGCAACTAGCCAAAGCTTCTGTTTGAAGAGTCATGTCTTCCTCTGCCAGCAGCCACAACAGCAAAGCACATCTTTCTACATGATCTGCTGGCATCTGCATTCCTGCTTGTACATTTCCTCCTATTAATGGGTGAACTGCAGCAGGCAACCCAGATACCATGTCTCTTAGTTCTATATCCATTGCTTGTGGGGTAGTGTCTGCAACTCTTTCCATTGTCATAGGTGTGGTGTCCATATAATCAAATTCTGGGTCAGGAATTTCTGTACAGGTTGTAGAAAATGAGCTTTCAGTACTTGTCAAAACATTCTGGCTACTAGCTCCTGAACCTCCGCCTCCTGGGTCAGTCATCTTGGCTACCTGACCACTATCCAGCACGACCCCTTACTGGACAGCATGGGAATTGTTTATTAAAGAAAATCAAATAAAAATGCAACAAAAGTACAGAATCATAAGTGCAAATGAAATCAAATGAAATTCATGAAAACTGAGAGCAAAAATCAACAAACTATAATATAAAAAGAAAGCAGTGAAACAATTCAGAGACAGAAAAACACAACAGGTCAAACAAAGGTGTGGCAGGATGAGAATGTCAACATAAAATAAAAAAAAAAAATTACTCTTTTCACTCTGTCCTATTCTCTTAAACTTTTCTGTCTATCTGTAATTTCTTGTCAGGGTGGCCAACCTGACAATTCTGTTCTTCTATCTGTGCTATACCTTTAATCTGTTGTCATTCTAGCCATCAAAACTGCCACATGAAGTTAAATGCATACCCCTTTAAAGCCTCCTGCTATGTAAATTCTGTGGAAGATTTTGAATCCCCCAAGAAACAAGAGTGTTTCCAACATCAGAGCAGATTACCATATAGTCCCATTTTAAAACAAGTCTCTGCAAGACTGGAAGATGAGCAAGCAGGCTGTTGCAAGGGAGAAAGTAAACTCTCCCTGCAGCTGCTCACTGTAGATCTCGCTCTGCTGCCTGAAAAACAAAGAGATTAAATAAAAAGTTAAAATATAGGTACTGCAGAGTTAGTGCAGACTGTTCCCGCGTATAAAACATGACTTGGGGTGTTTGACTTGTAATTGTGTTGTGTAAAGCTACCAAGAAGTGCAGTACAGTATGGGGAGTGAAATATTGCAATGTTTGCCGACTGTTGAAATGGCAGAGCTGTCGTTGGGAGTGGGGGGAATGTAAAACATAAAAATATGTTTAACTACAGTTCTAGCACAGTAAATTAAGGATAATAATAATACTAGGCTCTTTTTGGAATGTATGCAGAGAATAAACATGTGTTCAAATGAAGTAAAGGTATAAGTAGAAAAACTAAGCCAAGCAACAAATTTAAGGGATAAATAAACAAGGCTGAATAGTGATAGAGCTACTCTGGCTTCACAGAATAAATAGAGGGGGAGCACGCCCCTAGTCTGTTTTTATCTGGGAAGGTTAGAGTCCTCTATAAACAAGTTTCTTGGATTCTTTACCTGAAATGTTGGCAGGTAGCAAGAGAGGGCTTCTATAGAGCTGGCAGCCCACAAAATGGCTGCTAATATAGAAGTGGTGTGATTATGTCATTGAAAGGGGAGGGGCTAAAAAGGTCCCTGATGATGCTTTCATCACCAATTAAGGTTCTTCTAAGTTAAAATTAGTACTTATTAGTTGGGATATGCAGACTGTGCCAGGCTGTGGTGCAAGCCTGGGCACAGTGCAACTGGGATGTGCCAGGGCGCTGATAGGGTGATATTCAACAGTGCTGCACCATGGCTCAGCACATTGAATATCACTCCATGGCCACCCGCATTGTGCATGGTACAGTGGCACTGCACCAGTGCAAGTGGCCAGAGAGGGGCAGGGGGATGCTCTAGTGCAAGTGCCGTTGTGCTAGGTGCATCAACCGCGATATTCAAAAGTGCACATACAAATGGGGCCATAATGCATGCAAAGTGCAAATGGGGCCATTTGCATGTCATTATGGCCCCATTTGCATGCAGATGTGCCAATCCATTGTGACTTGCATCTGACACCCTGCCAGGCTGCAGCTGTCAGGGATCGACACCCCCTGCACAAGTGGCAAAGTGCCCCACTGCCCAATTGCGGGCATAGGGATTGAAAATGAGAGTCCCATATCCCTGGTGGTCCAGTGGACTGCTCCCAGCCCGATTGCAGGCATATGTAATTAAATAAAATGTCCAATATCCCTGGTGGTCCAGTGGACCACGTCCAGCCCGATCACGGGCAAATGTTTTACAGTAGAACACACCAATCAATCCCTGGTGGTCTAGCGGTACCCCCCTCGCCACCCACCACTGAGCCAGCACTCCTCTCCCTTCAGTCAGTGGTGAGCGGCAGTTCCAACCCTGACTGACTGCGCTAATAGGGCCGTATGTCCATTGGTTCACATCATGGGCCATCATGCATAGACTGCATCAGACACAGTCCAGATCTGTGAATGATCCATTCACATATCTGAACTTTGTAATATGGTACAGTCTGTATGCCCATTGGCCCACACTGTGGTTCAGTGGTCATACATCCCTACCCTACTCAGTCAGTCGTCGAGCGGTGGAGCGGTTGGTGGGTGGGGAGCTGCTGCCTGCTGCTGACCAGGGGGGAGCAGGGTGCTGGGGCTCAGTGGGCAGATGGGGAAGGGGTACCACTGGACCACCAGGGATGGATTGGTCTGTTCTACTTTAAAATGTACATCCGCCATTGGGCTGGACGCGGTCCAGGGATATTGTACATTTTATTTCATTACATATGCCTGTGATTGGGCTTGGAACAGTGCACTGGACCACCAGGGATATTGGACTCTATCATCTAATACATATGCCCACAATCAGGCATGAGGGGGGCACTACCTCAAAGATGCCACCGGAGCTTGGGTGGCCACCCACAGCTGGCAGCTGCCATGCTGTGACCTGCAATATGGCAGCTCACCTGTGGGTGGCCAGTTGTTTCTCCTTTTTTTCCTGGCTCAACTGTGTGCAGTACAAGTAGGGGTTGCACCTGCATGGGCTCAGCATATCCCTGGCTGAATATTGGTATGTGCGGAGCATGCATGGGCACGCCCCCCCCACTTGTGCCGCATACATTACTGATGTGCTCTGGCACATCAGGATTTGTGCCAGGCACTTTCCCCTTTTGAATATCACACTGGGGTGCATCAGTGGGTTGCGCATGGTGCAACTGTGTTGCGGCATGTGCATCCCTTCTGAATATCCCACCCCTAGGGTATTACTAACATTATGTCGAAAAAAGACATAATAAGCTTTAGATTTAGAGAATGTGAAGCCTAATCTTAAGTTCCAGAGAAGAGGAATAAGGTTTTTTGGTATAATTGATAGTCACATGTGATTATTGTGCTATATTAACCTCCCCACTAGGAGGCTAATTCAGGTGTACTGGTCAGTTTCTTCTGACCAAGCAAGGGAGAGGAGGTATGATTGCCTACACACTGGAGTGGAGAAAAATATTGAATATACAGAGAAGAGCAGGGAGTCTGAGGAAAGACTAGCCTGATTATTTTTTTTTGTTTGTTGTTATTTTGGTGTGAAAGTTTAAACGCTAATTTCTTTTCTGTAAATATTTTTTTAACAGTTAATTTTTGTTATCATTTTTGGAAAATAAAATGATAAACGCTACACCAGCATTTTTTTATGTGCTTGATTTAAGGACTGGTGTCTGTTATTGAACCCACACACTTACAAAAGGAAGCAGTGATGAACAGAGAAAATTAAATATGATTATGCTATTTTGCAAAGTATGTCCAAGAATAGCAGTTCCATCTTTGTTTCATAAAGCCAGAGACAAACAAATATGGTCCAAGGCCCAGTGCTTCCTCATAGCAATATCAATCATAATTAAAACTGTATTTTGATCCAAATATAATTGCTTTAAAATAAATTGATAGTGAACTTACCAAATCAAAACTTTAATACAAGAAATAAATAATGACAACACAGAAAGGTCTACTTTTGAAGACCAGTGTTGACTATCCCCATAAATTAGCATTTGGTAAGAAATAGAGGACCAGAAGGGATCAGACCAAGAAGAACCCAGAAAAGCCCAAAACTGTTGGATATAGGAACAGTCAAAATACAGGTACTGATTGTTATCATACTGGGCCATACTGCTATTTTTAGGGCAAAATCATTTAAGTATACTCTTATGTTTCTTGTTATCCTTAACATTTAATCTACCATGGCAACAAAGCCAGGTGGCATTCCAGTATTGAGCAGGGATAGTCTTATCAGTCAAATACTGTAAGTCAGTGACTATTGTTGTAAATGGAAGAAACTCCTGGCATTACCTCAACATCGGTAAAAATCAATGATTAAGAAAATGCTTTGTAATGTTGTGTTTGGATAGTATCCCATGTATGTCTTAGTTTCTCATCAAATTTCATAAATGGTGCCAAATAGGATGAGAAAACTGCATCATATCTAAAAATGGGGTTCTGCCACTGACACATGGCTTGAAATGGTTCCAGTCAGACAGCCGTCCATTCTAGCCACACTAAGGGATGTGTTGAAATCCAAGGCACTTTACTGACTTGAAAAAATAAGGTATAAAAAATATGACTGAATGAATCATGTTCAATCTGCTTTGAGGGATGGGGAAATATAAAACATCCCTCTTGACCAGGTTCAGTTTACTGCCTCACACCATCTGGAAAAATGTACCCAGCAATCAAAAGGCTAGGGCAAGGGAAATATTGCATTGGCATACAAAGAGATGGGAATCAGGAATGTTTTTATGATACTAACTCTTTTCCTTTTAGATAATCACCAAATTTTCCACTCTGTGACCTGTACAGTCCCAATGTCCAAGGCTTTCTCCCAATTTAATGTGGTCAGGTTCATTGTACTGAAATAAATCCCTAAAATTTTGATTGGATCAAGAGACACCTCAATAGTGCCAATTACAGAAGGCACATCTGATTGGGACCCTATAGGTAATACTTAAAATGCCATCCAGTAATTGCAGCAATATGGTTAATAAGAGACACTACTGCCTCCCCAGAAGGTACATTTTGAATAAATAAGCATATGCCATCAGCATACGCAGATACTTTGATTTCCAATGAGAATAATGGATTTTGAATGCCACGCGCCACAGTAGCAGCATTAATGGCTTGTAATGAGGGATCCAAACTCAGGATATAAAGAACAGGGCTGAGAGGACATCCCTGCCATACCCATGAAACAGTGACATTTTGGCACCTAACCACCCATTTATGTTGGAACTATTGAAACCTGAGATGCTACTGAAGCCCTAGATAGCTTCTGCCAGAGAACAGGCAGAGAATACCAAGAAGAAGAAGCTGCTGTTATAACTATACTTCTGTACTTGGACTAAATAACTAGAACTCTACTACTGGAACCTTCAATTTAGAGTAAAAACATAATAAACAAAAAAAGTTAATGTGTTTGTCTGAGTTGGCTGCAGTGAATTGTTATCTGTGCAGTTATCTAAGTGTTTGTCTCAGGTGGCTGAAGGGAATTGTTATATGTGCAATTAACTAAGTGTAGAAAGAGATGTGAAGTAGGGGAAGTGTCTTAGCTGGAAGGAAGCCAGGTTAAAGCCAGATTTAAACACTGCCCTAGATAGTTTCTGCCAGGTAACAGGCAGAGAACACCCAGAAGTAGAAGCTGCTGTTATAACTTTACTTCTGTACTGGGACTATATTGTCCTCCTTCCTTCCCCTCCACCCCCACCCTAAGCCAATTCTACTTTTATAGGCACAGGATTTGACTGACAACAGGAAGTTCCTGTTTGGGAGCAGGAAGTGTGTGATCACAGAGCCGCAAATTACTCACCATTGTAGAAGGAAAAGAGTAGCTCTCTGCCCCCCCCACTGCTGGAGGTCTCACTCTGATCAAGTAAAAAGACTACTGAGAAATATAGGAACTTCTTGTCTCAGATCAGGAAGATCAGGAGCTTAAAGGGCACAGAGACATTAAGTAAGTAGGGAGAACAAAAAATAAATAAACAGAGGAAAGAGTAAGTATTCCAAATAACAGTTAAGGGGTGAGAAATAAAACATGATGGGAGTGGTGCAGTGCAGTGGCTGTGGAGTAGCAGTCTTCCAAGAGATGTTCTGGAGGATGCAGTGCTGTTCCATCTGCAAGCACCTCTCTGAGCTGAGGGAGGAGGTTGCTCATCTCCAGGCTGAGTTGGCCAGGATTTGGGGGAACTCCTCTCCCAGCCAGGGACCACCAGGCCACTGTCATTGCCTCAAATGTTGCCAAGAAAGAGGAGTGGTTGGATCACAGTGGGCTCAAGGAAGGTGAGGGTGGTGGAACAGAAGTGCATCCCTCCAGTTGTACCTCTCCACAATTCATATGCCATTCTGGCAAAGTGTGGTTCCTCTATGGAGGCACCCACAGTGGAGACCAAGAAGGATGCTGGGAACCACCACAAAAGAGACCTACAGGAGCATGGCATGGGACCCCACAGGGGAAGGAAACAACTCCTGGTGGGGGACTCCATTGATATGGGGTAGAACTGTGGGAGGAAGGGGAGAGGGAGGTAAGGTGCCTACCTGGTGCCATGGCTTGGAGGGACAGGGAGTGAATCCTCAGGGTTGCTGGAGCAGCTGCATGGGGGTAGAAGCTGGATGTCATTGTCCACCTAAGGACAAATGACCTGGCTGAGAAAGGGATCAGAGCAGTGCAGGAAGAGTTTGTGGAGTTGTGGAGGGGCCTTAGACAAGTAGCATGCATGGTAACCTTCTCAGAGGTACTGCCTGTCTATGGCATAAGTGAGGCTAGGGTGCTCCACACCATGGAATTCAATCAGTGGTTGAAAAACTGGTGCAGAGCTCATGGATTTGGCTTCATTGGGGACTGGGGGTCCACCTGGAGTAATGTAGGCCTATACTGGTGTGATGGTCTGCATCTGTCCAGGAGGGGGAACCAGAATCCTAGGTGATTGGTTTAAATGCTTTATTGGCAAGCATTTAAACTAGCCAAGGGAGAAGGCACTGGAAAGGAGCAGGGAAATCCTAGCCCCCCAAAACAAAAATCAGAATAGTAAGTGAGGTAAACACCAAGATAGAGATGTCAATAGGGAGAAGGGCAGTGGTAAATGAAGAAAATAACAAAGGCAATAAGGACAGGGATGGAGCAAAGTGGGGTAAGGCCATCAAGAAATGGAGGGTAATGAGTACCAATGCCCATAGTCTGGGCAACAATCTCCCTGAATTGGTGGCCTTGATGGAAGAGGGATGCCTGAATATCATAGCAGTCACAGAAACATGGTACACAGAGAACCATGACTGAGATGTTAACATACTAGGGTACACAACCTACAGGAGAGACAGGGAGGGTAGAAGAGGGGGAGGAGTATCTCTCTATGTAAGGGAAGGGATAAAAGCAAAGAAACAAAAGAGTAAACAGGGAGGAGAGGAGGCACTGTGGGTCTCCTTATAGACTAGCAATGGTGCCACAATCCACATAGGGGTTGTATACAGACCCCCTGTCAGGGGGGGGATGGACAAGGATATGATAGAAGGCATCATATCCTGGCAGCTAAAGGGAAAATACAGTTGATGGGGGACCTGAATTTTCTAGATGTTAACTGGAGATCCTTTGATGCAGCCACATCCAAGAGTAGGGCCATTCTTGATGCCCTACAGGTGGCATGCCTCAGACAGCTAGTTTTGGAACCCACTCATGAGGGAGCAATCTTAGACCTCATACTCTCAAATGGGGATAGTGAGAGGATCTCAGATCTAGAAGTGGGTAGCCATCTAGGAACAAATGACCGCCATACAGTGTGGTTCAGGATAAACCCAGCTACAGAGTTAAGCCATACAAAAGTAAGGATACTGGGCTTCAGAAGGGCTGACTTTGGCAAGATGGGAGAGTGCCTTAGAAAAGCACTAGCAAACAGGCTAGAAGGAGGGGTGGAGCAACAATGGGGAAACATCAAAACTGCCATCATAGAGACAACAAGCCTGTGTGTGAAGCAAATAAACAAATCAAAATGAAAGAAAAAGCACTATGGTTCTCAAAAGAGGTGGTGGGGAAGGTTAGGGAGACAAAGATAGCATTTAGGAAGTATAAGGAAACAGAGAAGGAGCAGGACAGAGAACCGTACCAGTTAAGGCAGAAGGAAGCAGGAAGGGAAGTCAGAATAGCAAAGGTCCAAATTGAGGAAAAGATAGCCAACTCGATTAAGAAGGGGATAAAACCTTTTATAGGTACATCAGGGAGCATAGAAAGACAAAGGGAGGGATAGTGAGGATGAGCAGAAAGGACAGTGGGTGGGCAGAGAGGGACAGTGAAAAAACAGGGATACTGAACAAATACTTCTGCCCAGTATTCACAAAAGAGGAGGGGGGAGGTGCCTAATCCAATTAACAGAAGCACTCTGGATAGGGGGATTGATCCCAGTCATTTCACAGAAGAAAGGCTTCTGAAAGGACTCCTAAAACTGAAGATGGACAAAGCAATGGGGCATGATGGAATTCACCCCAGAATTCTAAAAGAATTAAGGGAATAACTAGTGACACTACTGACTACTCCTTTTAACAAATCATGGGAGGATGGTGTGGTACCCGAGGACTGGAGGAAGGCAGATGTGATTCCCCTTCACAAAAGTGGGAGCAGGACAGAGGCAGAACACTACAGACCTGTCAGTTTGCCCTCTGTGGTAGGGAAAGTGATGGAATCACTTCTGAAGGAAAGAATTATTGAGTACCTAGAGCCCAGTGGGGCACAGGACTCAAGGCAGCATGGGTTCACAGTAGGGAGGTCATGTTAGATGAATCTAATTGATTTATTTGACTGGGTGACCAAAGTAGTAGACCAGGAAGGGGCTGTCAACATGGCCTACCTAGACTTTAGCAAGGCATTTGACACAGTCCCACACAAAAGATTAATAATCAAATTAAACAGCCTGGGAGTGGGTCCCAGGGTGGTAGCCTGGGTAAAACATTGGCTGGACAACGGGACACAGAAGCTAATTGTAAATGGAATCCACTCTGAAGAAAGAGGGGTTACTAGTGGGGTACCACAGGATTTAGTACTGGGTCCAGTCCTTTTCAATGTCTTTATACGTGACATTGCAGAGGGACTAGAAGGAAAAGTATGCCTCTTTGCAGATAACACAAAGATCTACAACAAGGTTGATACACAAGGAGGCATGCAAAGGATGAGAAGGGACTTGGCAAGGTTGGAGGAATGGTCAGAAGTATGGAAGCTTGGATTCAATGCAAAGAAGTGCAAAATAATGCACCTGGGAAACAAAAACCAAGGGGAAGATTACACAATGAGGGAGGTAGTAACAACAACAAAAATGGAAAGGGACCTGGGTGTAATCATATCAGATGACCTTAAGGTTAGCAAGCAATGTGAGAAGGCAGTAGGGAGGGCTGGGGTGATACTGGGATGTACAGGGAGAGGCATCACCAGCAGAAAACAGGAAGTTGTTTTCCCTCTGTACAGACAGTTGGTGAGACCCCATCTGGAGTACTGTGTCCTGTTCTGGAGACCTCATCTCTGCAAGGACATGGACAGGATGGAGGCAGTCCAGAGGAGGGCAACTAAAATGGTGCAGGATTTGAAAGAGAAGCCAATTGAGGAGGGACTAAAAGAGTTTAATATGTATATCCTTGAGGAAAGGAGGGAGAGGGGGGACATGATTGAAATTTTAAGTACCTCAGTGGAATCAACAAAGTCCAAGATGGTAGCATCTTTCAGAAAAAGAGATGTGCAAGAACAAGGGGACACAATTTGAAGATAGAGGGAGGATGGCTCAGTCTCAATGTGAGGAAGTATTTTTTCACAGAGAGGATGGTGGGATGCATAGAGCAGCCTTCCTGAGGAGATTGTGGGGTCTAAAACTGTGGAGGAATTCAAGAATTCATGGGACAGACATAAGGTAATTCTTGTGGGTGGTAGGAAGAAAAAAGCTGTTGGTTATCTAGGATCTGCAGCTTATTCTGTAGTCAGTGAAATATGCAGACTAGGTGGGCCAAGCAGTCCTTCTCTGCCATCAGATTCTATGTTTCTATGTTTCTAAGCAGTCTAATCCAATTAATAAAAGTTGGAGAAAATCCATACGCATCTCACTTAAATCACCTCCTCAAGGCACACTTCTCTTCAACACACGCCTGCACATAGGGCCACCTAGGGGCTGTACCCCAAATGTCCCATACTCAAATTAGGTCCTCTTGCCATGCTCATAGCACACCATTCCCTGCATAGTTTACATGTTATGTAGAGCAAAGTTAGGGGTTACAGATGCATTCTTCTCTCAGAACTGCGGATAACTCTTTATTTTTCCTGGTTGTTTGCTTCATAGCTAGTTCTGCATATTGTTAATAGTTACATGTACTATTTTATTCTGCTGTTTGTAATATGTAACTGCATACAAATGCGTCTACTTTGTGTTTATTACTTGTATGCTCTAGTTCTCCCCTTGTGGTCTCATAACAACCTTTGGCATTGTGTAACTGTAAATATGTACAATTTTTCTCTACTGTATGTAAATGTAATTGAAATCATGTACACTCCCCTTTTGCTCATGATTTATATGTTCCACTTGTCCCTTTCCCCCAGGACGCATCTGGAATCAAGCAGCAACCTGCTCAGTATGCTTTCCTGGTAAAACTCTTAAATAAATAAATAAATAAATAAATAAAATAAATGTAAGACAAGAAAAACATAGTAATGGTGAACCTTATCAAAGACCTTTTCCTGATCCAAAAGAAACAAAAAATGACCTTTCCCTTTGATATTACAATAGTCAATGGCTTCCCAAATAAGCAATAAATTATCTTAAATCTTCCATCCTGGAATAGAACAAATCTGTAATGGATAAATCAAATTAGAAAAAATAGTAGCAAGATGTCAACATAAAATTTTAGATACAAGTTTAGCATCAGCATTTATGAGGCAAATTGGTCTCCAGTTTTTCAAATCCTCCCAATTTCCTTCTTGAATAAAAATATCTGTGTAGCACCATCAATGGAGCCTGAAATAGAAAGATACGACAAAAAGACATTAAATATGAAGGCTATGATAGGTGCAAATAAAGTGGAAAAAAGATTGATAAAATTCAGATGTCAGACAAACAGAACCTGGAGAAGACTTCTTTAGTGAAGAAATGGCCATGCCGACCTCGGCAGTATAATACGTTGTATCAGTAAAGCATTGTTAGTGGCAGATAGTCAAGGCAAGTTCAAAGAGTCCAAAAATGTAATAGTCTTGTTATCTATGGGAAAACTAGATCCCACAGTAGCGTTTACAAAGTCATGAACGACCCATAACATTCCTGGTTTAGAGCTATGAACAATACCAGTTTGATCTACCAAGGAATGCATTCTTCTTGTCTGAATCCTAGAGACACAACTCTGGAAAACATCCCAGTCAGTTGCTGATCTTGTGTGCCATATTGCTGCTCAAAATAAAGCTTTTTAGCCCTATCATATTGAATGGCTTGCATCCTAGCTTTAATAGAATAAATCTGACTATATAAAGAAACACCCCAGAGTTCCTGAATGGAAAATGTTTGGTATAAATGATATTGTAAGTCTAGATATGTTGTGTAATCATGCAAGGAAGCAGCATAAGAATACCTCCTTGACAACATACCAATCTCCACTTTGTTATCCTGCCACCAACATGATATATCCTTATATAAAGAAGGAACTGTAGTACAGGCCCATAATAACTCCTGAATAACTGAAAGAATGTTCTGGGTTGAAAGAACTGTGCTATTCAATCTCCAAGATGAGCACCCCATTCTGTGCTCTGGAGCTACAGTCACAGGACTGCCAAGGAGAAGATGGTCCATAGTCTCCACAGGAAGTATTCTACTATCACTTAGAGAACACGACTGAGAAATAAAAATGTATCTATTCCAGTGGTGAAGTTTGCCCTGTGAGACATAAACTCTCCAGTGGGATGCTGGGAGTGATACACATCAACCAACTGTGCAGTTTCATGAACGCTATGTAAACAAACAGAATCTCAAATTAATGTGCTTGTTTGAGCTCATCTGTCTTGAAGATGTAATGGACAATTAAAGTTCCCACCAAATATGACAATTTTAGAGGAATATATAAGTGGATTAAATAATTAAAAAGAGAAACACTATCAACTTTGGTCTGTGGGGCATAGCCCACAACCAACTGATAGGTGACAGTGTCATTTATACAATCAAGGAGCATAGTTCTGCTGGGTAGGAGATTAAGAATCTATAACAGTGTGGGTTGGATTCTGTTAAACAGATTGGCCTCCCCAGAACAAAATGTCGGTCCCAACAGAAAAGAAGGAGACACCGGTTGCCCACAGCAGTTGTGTTGCAGATATGTCAGACTGGGTTTTAAGTCTGGTATCTTGTAAAAAAAGAGATATCCATAGGATGATCCTACAGGATCAGAAAGGTGGCTCATCTACATACCAACTTTTTAATGCTGTTGGTGTTTAATGAAGGTATCTGCATGTCAGAGGAAAAAGAGAGTCAAGACACTATAAGGACTTCCTCAAACAAAAAAAAAACCTAAGGGAGCTGAGTATGTTTCTTTTTCAATTTAACCTTGCCTCTCAGACTAGGTCTTTCTTTTTAAGGGTATGGGCGAGATGGTGTCCATCATCCTCAGTATCCAAGGAGATGATCTTTCTAGATGACAGCATGGAGGATGTATCTGAGTCCAAATCCTCATCCGAATCTCCCCAATTTCTAGGTTTAATAAGCAGGCCAAACCTTTTTGTCATCGGAAATGAAACAGCATAAATTTCCATTGACTTGGCCATAGGGACCTTGTTCTGGGAAGATCTTCTGTGATTCACCTTCATGAAAGATTTGGGAAGGGGAATTAAATGTCCAGAAAGGGGTGATGATGTAAATTCAGTCATGGATTCTAGAATAAGTGATAAGAGAGGTGGCTCCAAGGGGGTTGCACCACAAGCAGCATCCAGTTGAGAGATAACATTGGCAGGGCCTAAATAAGTAAAAAGTGCAGTGGTCTTCATCACCATGTCCTCATGCAGGAGTATCATAGTATCCACATCAGTAGGAGGATCCAGAAGTAAAGGCTCCACAGTTGAAGAGGATCTAGCTTTCTTGGCATTATCCAAAATATCTTTCTGCTGAGATTTATCAGTCCTATTGTGAGTAGCCCAGGGACAGGCATGAAAAGAATGCCCCTCAAATTGATAAAGGTTACATTTAACCTTGTAAAGATAGTTCACACCAGTATGACCAGAATCCAAACATAAATTGCGGAAATGCTGATCTCATACGTTACTTAAGTGACATAAGGATCTGCACTTAAAAACAAGCCTTCGGCTGCCCTTGGTAAAAGCAAATACATCTGTCCTGACCAATGAAGAAACTACTGGGCAAATGGGAAATCCCAAAGTCAGTCGCTTTTAATTGGATTTTACATTTCCAGCCTCCAATACAAATATTATACTTATCCAGGATAGGGTCAGACTTCCCTAGACCCTCACAATGCTGCTTGACCCAAAACAAAACATTGCACACAACCACTCTTTCATTTCAAAATATGATGTTAACTATGTGGATAGTGGGCTTAGTAAGGGGAATGGCCAAGAAAGGAAGTCAAAGTTCAGAATATTTCAAGTAAGTATACTCAGTCCAAAACTTATCCAAAATAGAAGACAGTGTGAAGCTAATATTGTGCAAGGTGTCCCAAGAGACAGGTATTAGTGCACAGATGTTGGAAAGCAAACATCCTATGGATTCTATAGTAAGTTTTTTTCATGATGAAAGAATGGTCCAGTGGTAGTTCATCAGTGCCACTATTTTTAAGTCTGACTGTGTTACGATAGGGGCAGGGACAGGTTGTGCTGCAAACAGGTCTGAAACCATGAAAGGAGCTGCAGAAAGCTGCCCAGAGGCAGTTGGGACAGTGGTATGTTGTGGCTCTGCAATAATAGGTGCATCACAGAAGGTAGCATCAGTCTCAATACCTGTTGTCCTGCTACAGAGAGGCATATTAGCAGTAGGAGCTGAAAGGGCAGAGGGAATGTCTGCCCAGATTGCACAACAGGCACTGTAGGATTATGTCAACAGTAATGTCAGATTCCCCCTTGGAGGCTGTGTCTGTGTGAGATGACAAACCCATGGTACAAGCATTGTGAAGCTCAGTAGCCTGAGAAGCAGAAGGCCCAGGCAGTCCAGTATTAATAATGTATGAAGGTATCTGTATAGGATCCAGTATCCAGCTCTGACAATCTGGACCAAGAATCCACCTTGTTTCATACAGAGCCCTGGCAGGGCTCCAATTGCTGGCAGCACCACTGCCGGCTAGAGGAAAAGGCTGAGAATAAGTCTGACAGTTAGGCTGCCCAGTTGGGCTTATGAGGTGCCCATTCCCAGTGTGATTTGCTCCAAAACCAGCTTATTCAAGTTGTGGGTAGGATGGATCCCAACAGAGATGGCAGAGGGACTGCTGTCATCAGCTTGCATGGCAACCACACCTTCGGAACCTCAGCAGCACCGTCAAAAAGCACTGAATCAGGAACTGAATCCATTTTGGAAGAACAGAGAGCAGCCACAGTAGAAACAGAAGTAATAACCAAAAGTGGAGCAGTCTCCAAATTCGGTGAATCCTGCTGACACTCCAGATGTAGCTGCAGTTCAGGTAAGTGGGCGGGAGAATCATTGCAAGTAGAAGGTATTGAATCAGTTGAAAAGAATGGGGCAAACAGATCTGCAAGGTGAGGCAAAATATTGCCTTCCTGACAAGAAAGCTGCTGCTCTGCTATCAGAGAATTCAAACAGAGGTCCCGCTGAGCCTTTCGAAAGTGAGCCTCTTACAGTTCCAGCAAAGCCAACAGCTGTCTATTCTTCATGGCCAACTGTTCAGTCAGTCTGCATTCTAATAAGAGAAGGTTTGTATCTGACAAGCTGTCCATTGCCCTGTGAGTGAAAAACATCCTGAGAAGAACGGGGTACTTCTGACATCTCAGGAACAGAAGAAACAGTCTCAGCATGATTTGTAAGATCAATCTCTAAAGGCATTCATTCTGGAGAACTTCCAGTGTTTCAGGTATTGCTACATCCACGGCCATGGCAAAAGCAGCTGCTGAAACTCCTCCTCCTCCTCCTCCTGCACCATCTAGGTTATCCCTAATGGCCAACATTTCCCCCTACTAACAAGAGTAGGGGAAGTTTCAATAAAGAAAAAGAAATGAACAGCAGCAAAAAGAAACAAAACGCAAAACTAGCTTACATCAGCTAACAGAACAAATAATACATCCTGGAATACAATGGAAAATATCCAGGTGACACAAACCAAAAATAAGGTACAGTGTGGTGAATAGAGTGCATAAATAGGCAGCAATCTAAAGAAAGATACAGAAGTGAGGAAAGAATGAGAGGAAGTAGTGGGGGAAGCAATACAGTGGTAGGCAGAAGTGGAGAAAATACAGTAAAATGTTGAAAGCAATACATGGCATCCTGACATACCATGTTAGCAGGACTAGAATGGAAAACAAAAACAAGACTTGGGCTCTCTGAAATGCTAACGTCACATCTGTATATTAGCATAACCACTAAGCAGTAAGTGCCAAATCACTGAGGCTGGAAAACGCCAGAGAGGTATTTCCATTTTTTCAATACAGGCTGTTTATTCCAGAGTCTACATTCCACTGCATGAACTGATGCCATCTCCCTTTCTATTAAGTGAAAGACTCCATTTGGCAGAATCACTTTTTGCTGGAGGAGGAGAGCACATCAAGATTGCCACAAATAATACTTATTAGTGATAAACAACATCCTGATAGTAGCTGGGTCATAACCCCTCTGTGAATTCAGAACAGCCACAATAACATTGACATCTTCAAATTGTGAACATGGGGACACAATTTGAAGATAGAGAGGGGACAGCTCAGGGGCAATGTGAGGAAGTATTTTTTTCACAGAGAGGGTTGTGGACGCATGCAACAGCCTTCCTGAGGAGGTTGTGGGGTCTAAAACTGTGGGAGAATTCAAGAATGCATGGGACAGACATAAGACAATTTTTGTGGGGGTAAGAAGAAATCGGCTGTTGGTTAAATAGGATCTGCAGCTTATCCCCTAGGTAGGGAAATGGGCAGACTAGGTTGGCCAAGCGGTCCTTATCTGCCGTCAAAGTCTATGTTTCTATGCTTCTATAATTGACACTCACCCAGGCCCTCTCTTTCCACCACACTTCTGCTGTGTTCCAAAAGGACTGGGCATAAGGACATATTAATCAAAAGTGCTCCATAGTTTCAAGTTGTACAGCACAGTGCTGCCTGGGACAGTTCCATTTTGTGAGGCTCTTATGTTTGGAGTTACCTTTGACTCTGAGGTTACCATGGCAGCATAACCACAGAACATCCAATATTTTCAGAGGGGTCCAAGCATCTAAAAGGTAACTTTCAATTAAAGGATAGTCCCATGGGGAGGTGTCTTTAAATAAAACTGGTTGATAAAAGTTCCTCTGTCGTAGCATGTCTGTTAGGAGGTTTAATATGAGAAAGGTCAACTTTCTATTATCTCATTTTCTCTAGAAAAACATGAACGTAACTCAGAGAATGGGAGAACTTCTGAAGTCTGGCTATGTCAGTATCCCACAACCTTTGTAGGGGGAGAGCCTCATCTGCCTGTCCAATGGTGCCCACATTTTTGGATTCACATAACACAGCTGTCCAGATTCCAGGAAAGAAAAATCCTATAGCAAAGCAATTGGGATTTTAGAATGAAAACCTCCTTGAGGGATAGGATGATGCAGGGTATTATGTTTAATGGAGTTGAGTCTGCTGCCCCATGCTAACTGAAACTTTTTACTCAACATGAGCATGTCTAGGGTTTTGGGCAGTGGGTAAACAGCACTCAGGTAAGTAAAAAAGGTAGGAAAGTTTGAGTGATATTCTACTACATCTTGTTTGACTGAAGCCAGTGTTTCCAGACCAATACATTACCGGTACACTGCTGGATTTTGGTTTCCCAGTTAGAGCACACTGGTTCTTCATCCCCAAAAGCAATGCCCCAAAGTTTAATTGATAAGAAAGCTATTACAATCCCTCTAATATCTGTAATACTGGGAGTACTGGTTCCCACAACAAGTCCCACACATTTATTTCGATTCAACTTTGCTCCAGACATTGACTGGAAGGATGTAAACAGAGTCATGATTGGTGATCCATTACAAATAAAACCATATCATCAGCATAAGCCAACATTGTAGCACTTGCCATGTCCTCCAGATTTCTTATACCAGAAATGTAGGGGTGTGTCTGAATTGTGCACAGAATAGGGTCTATGCAGAAGATGAAAAGCAGGGAACTTAGAGAGCAACCTTGCCTAACCCCCACCTCGATATCCAATCTTTGTTCCAAGTGGCCAGTAATATTCAGGATGATAATAGCCACATGATATATATTCTGTATCCAATTACAAAATATCTGCAGAATCCCATAATGTAGGAGGACTGCAAACAAGTATCCATAGGGCCAGCCCACTGGCGCAGCGGTAGCACTACCACTCACAACGCTGGTGGCCCGGGTTTGGTAGTGAGCCCTGGTCATCAGAGGGCCAGCCATGGGGAGATTAAGCACCCAATGGGTTACTCTTCTTCTCTGGGGTGGGGTGGGCAGCAATCCTTGCCACAATACCACCACCACCTGGGTGACCATGGGTGGTGATGGTGCAGCAGAGGAGGCAGGAGTTAAGGGAGGGACAAACTTCAGCTAAGGACCGGAGTGGTGGTGCACCTCCATGCACCTCTGGCTCATTGGTCCTCCCTGTGTGTGGACATCTGGGGGCAGGGAGAACAAGGAAAAAGAGGAACTCCATGACTGCACCAGTAGAAGGGTAGAAGGGTCCCTGGCACTGCAGCTCCAGTGCATGCTCCCTCCTGAGGTAGGGGGAGAAGGGGGAGCTCTTCTACCCCAACTGAGGGGTAATCAAGGAGCTCATGAATCGAAGTGGAGTGGGGCACTAATAGGAGCCAGCATGGGTGCATTGGGACCTCGAAGAGAGGGGTGGTCATGGAGTGAGGAAGCAAAAAGAATAAGTAAAAAAAAAAAAAAGAAACAAGTATCCATACGAGATCATGCCGAATGCCTTTTCTTGATCTGACAACAGCAGGTAACCCATGTTAGTTGAATGCCTCCCTAACTCCACAATTACTCTAATTAGGATCAGATTATCTTAGCTGTTAATGGCCTTTGATAGAGCAAGTCTGAAATTCTGTAATAATGAGGTTCACAATCATGGCCAACCTAGAAGTCAAGATTTTCATCAATAATTTAAGGTCTATGTTAAGTAGACACAGGGGACGCCAATTGCGGAGGTCTGTAGCATCTGATTTATTAATGAGAACTGTTTGAAGAGTCTCACAAAACAGTATTGGCAGTCTGTCCATATTCAAGGTCCAGTTAAAAAGAACTACAAGATCATCCACCAATGCAGCAGCAAAGACATAACATTCTGAGGTAATGCCTTCCAGCACAAGAGCCATGTTATTACTTAACCCTCTTATTGCTTGTAAACTCTGTGCTGCAGTAATAGGGCTAGTGAGAGGCCTAATCTCTGGAGGGGTATAGTGGGCATAGTCACTGTAGTCAGGAAAGTATGTGCAGAAGAATGGGAAGTGCTGGTTCCCAACACGTCTTTTAAGTATTGTTCTACTACTGCAATGATATCATGTTTTGCAGTAATAAGGTCCCCCTCTTGATTTCTAACCTCAGTAATGTGTCATTTCTTTACTCTGTCTTTACAACTACTAAAGACAAATCCTTGTCCCTGTTTCCCCTCGTGCCATGTTGGCATTCCATCTAGAGGCAAGTAAGGATATGATTACACTATCTCAAAAAGTATTAAAATTCCTAGCAAAAATCTGCATTAATGCAACAGTTTGGGTACAGCTTGAACTGACAAAAGTAGGGAAATGTAATATTTGGGTTTTTAAACCCTAACACCCTTGCCCCACCGCTGAGATATATTAGGGGTGGAGCCTTCCTCGACATTGTCAACCCAAATGTTCAGCACATTATATACACTCATGAAATATACACACCTGTCTTCATCCCATCTCAGCTTTTTTGTTACTGCAATGTGGTGAGTGTTAGGGTTGACAAAGCAAAGGAAGACTCCACCTTTTATTTGCCTCAAAGATGGGACAAAGGTGTTAGGGTTTGAAACCCTAAAACATCACATTTCCCTACTTTAGTTAGTTTAATCTGCATATATATTATAGGGGTCCGGGTGCACCCCTATAGTTAGGGTTGAATAGGCACTTTAATGTTAAACATGAAATGTTGCACTTTAATAACTTTGGACCCATTAAACAGATTTGCATGAAAGTTGGTATGCATGATGGGGCATTGTAGATCTCTTGATTTGCTAAGTTGCGTTTCAGTTGGACTTAAGGTTTTTACGCAACGAAAGCTCAAAAATGCACTTTTCGACATTTTTGTGTGCAGTTTTCTGGATTTTGTGTGGTGCTGTGTGGCCACCATGTAGCCTGCCAGTCTGTAACTTGGCATGTAGAAAGAGCTTTAGTCAAGGAACTTGCCACATTTTGTTTGGTGTAAAAGTATTAATCCATTCAAAAGTTATTAAAGTTTTTAGCTCCCTTTATAAGTCTATGGGAAAATGTATATGGTTATTTTGCAAAAAAAGAATGGGGTTTTGGCCATCTGTTCACGCCTCATGATCAAAGAATATGCAGGCTTGCAATCAAAGAATCTTTGATCATGAGAAATGTATAATTTGCTACGGCCACCATCTTGTTTTCAGTTTGGGTTTGGAAAAAAACAAATATCTCAGCACAGGGGTAACTTGTGAAGTAAAACTAAGATGGATTTTTGCTAAGGGGACTTCCCGCTATTGACCCATGCCTGTGACTTAATGTAGTTGTGTCAAAAATGGAGTTTTAAAGTTTGAAATTCTTTAGTCGCGGCTCGCTAACGATCTTTGATCATTAGCCTGCAAATTCTTTGGTCACAAGATTCTTTTCGTTTGCAAGCTTCTTTCATGACTTCCTGACCAGATGTCCAGGTTTTTTCTGGATCACATCTCCCTGGGAGGAACCAGATAGCTCAAATTTCATGACCAGATGTCCCCTGATGGCCAAAAATGATCTTAGGTCATGATGTCGTGGCCGAGTCTCGCGACCAAAGAAGTTTTAAAGGTGTTAAAACCTTAAAATGAAATATCTCTGAAACTGTTTGGACTTTTTGCTTGAAATTTGGAGGGCATTGATGGGATGTCCTAAAGATGTGATTGATTCAGTTTAGGTGTTGAAAAATTAATTTGTTGCAGAGATATTGAGAGACATACTTAACATTTTGCCCATAGGCTTATGCATGGTGCTATTGGCTTTCAATTTATAGGGTAGGTAGCCCTAGTGCCACAGAGGTGTGTTTCAGTGGTTTGGTGCGTAAAACTTTAACAGGTGCAGAATTATGCCACTCTGACGATGACAATTTGGTTCCTTCCGTGTAATAACTTTTGAACTGTGAGTCCGATTTGCCT